>OU824209.1:12959189-14319061 GCA_917499995.1 Ichneumon xanthorius
TCACTTCATTCGCTCGTTATCTTTTCTTCATAAACAAGCGGATACGTCTTTTTATCCAGGACAAAAACGTTATTTTCAACGTTTTGTTCGAATGTTTCCACGCCTTGCTATTCTTCACACGGTCTCCAGTTGAATGAAAAAAAAGCGCTGGATTTTATTTCACCTTTCCTTCACAACCGTTCGCAAATTGTATGGAACTCGCCACTGGACCGTGCTCATTGTTATCTCGAGCGTGACCGGTTCGGATCTCCATCGACGTTCCACTCGATCCCTTTCCGCTTCACAGTCGAACTGCAGATAAAAATGTATACTGTAAAATTTTTTTTTTTAAATTAATTAACTGTATTGGAAGCTTTTTTTTGCATAAACCGTTTCCGAAATTTCAAACACATGTGCTTTGCAATTTTACAAATTTTTGTAAACATTTACAATTTTTGTAAAATTTGTATTATTCTTGAAAATTTTTGTAAATTTCAAGCAAAAGATTTGTAATTGTAATATCTGGTATTTTTATTTTACAAGCAAAGTACATTAATGTTTAATTAATGTGAGTAATGTTAGCAAATTTCAAGTTACAGGACGTTAAATTTACAATTTATTTTTACGGTGTAGTTCTCGGAAAACTCTGACACTTTCAAATTTTTTGCTTAAAAGTGTTCACAATACTTAGATTTTTTTTTCTTTAAATTACTTCGACCAAAATTTTTGTACAAGTTGTAGTTCATAGTTGCAGTTCAATGCCGTGGAATTTTAAGATGAAATTTTACTGCATTTATTTATTTTTAAAAATAATAAATATCGATCTCAAATTATTTTATAGACGGCGCTGCAATCTCATTTAGCCGACACGAGCCCTAGGAATTCTACGCAATGCCAAAATCGTGTCGGAGAAACGTCACCGTTTCGGAAACGAGACGTGGCGTTCTTAAGAATTCTTCCTTGTTTATGAATCTGTATTTTTTTTTTTTTTTTTTTTTTTGTATTTTCACACCGAACGTTCATCGACACCCGAAAGGATTAAAAAAAACGCAAAGAACAGAAAAATTTCAACGGGCGGAATAGCAAAACGTTTGCCGGCAATTAGCTTAAGTTTATCGACTATATAAATTATACTTACGAAATTTATTGTACGAAAATTGTAAATTGTCGGAAAAAGAGAGGTGCACGCAAAATTTATTTTTCCATTAAAAAAAAAAATAATAAAAAAAAATATTGCGCTACTTGTCTAATTTTTAAGAAAATTATCTTTACAAAAAAAAAAAAATATTACGAACTGTTTGGAAATCGCGATCAAATTTTTATTTTATTTTTTCAAATTGATTGGAAAATTATTTTTTCGGTGCTCGCTTCGAGGGGTGCGAAATAGGCTAAAGAAAAATTAAGGAAATGAAAAAAATTGTTGTGTTCGAGTACGAGACGAGAGTATCAAAAAAGTTGATAGAGGATAAAAACAACTTTAAAAACTCTCAAACTCTGTCAAACTCTGTGCCTAAGCGGGTGCATTTAAGGGTTTCGTTTTATTCGATACCTTTCTCTGGGCTTGATTTCCCGTTTGACTTTTTTATCGCGTACTCGGACGCGGAAAGTCAGCGTCGTGACGATCCCAACTTTTATACCCGCATAAAGCCCGAGGGAAGGAGAGTATCGTTTTGCCATAAAAGCACGTACTTACCTCACTTCAAGTACGGTGGCTTCGGCGACGTTCTCGAAGCTCTTCTTCTTCGAGCGATCTATATATACATATATATATATATATATATATATATCGGCCATAGAAGATGAACGCCGGAGAACAAATCCGCTTATTATAGTTATATCAGGCCAGGGAGGAAAAAAAAAAAAAAAAAGTTGGGATGCTCTAAAGATTTTGCCAAGGACGTTGTTCTCTACTTTCGAATGGATCGGAGCGACTTACGATTTTTTTTCTTTTTTTTTAAGTTGGGATTTTGCCAAGGACGTCGATCTCTACTTTCGAATGGATCGGAGCGATTTACGATTTTTTTTTTTTTTTATATACCGATCGCCAAGAAAAATTATGTTAATAATCATATATGGAAAACAAAAAATATTTAACAGTTATATATTATTTTTTTCGATGTTGTACAAAGGGAAAAAAGTTGGGATGCTTTCAAGATTTTGCCAAGGACGTTGTTCTCTACTTTCGAATGGATCGGAGCGATTTATGATTTTTTTTTATTATATATACCGATCGCGAAAAAAATATATTAATAATCATATATGAAAAACAAAAAATATTTAACAGTTATATATTTTTTTTTCGATGTTGTACAAAGGGAAAAAAAGTTGGGATGCTTTCAAGATTTTGCCAAGGACGTTGTTCTCTACTTTCGAATGGATCGGAGCGATTTATGATTTTTTTTTTTATATATATACCGATCGCGAAAAAGAATTACATTAGTAATCATATATGAAAAGCAAAAAATATTAACGGTAATATATTATTTTTTTTCGATGTGGTATACTATTTTTTTTTTTCATTACTGTATTAATTTTTTTGAATAAAAATATCAAAATGAAAGTTTCTTCTTTTGATAGACCCATGGTTTAGAATTGTTATGAGAATTATGGGGTGACAATGAATTTGAATTCAGCGATTGAATTGGAAATTAATCTCTTCACTTCACTTCACTGAAATATATGAAAACAATATTTTGAAATCTTGAAAATGTTGAATTTCTTGAAAAATTCGTCTTTTACGCCTGACACGAGTATCCGACTCAAAAATATCACGCAAGAGTAAAATGAATTACAGTTTTGTAATCACCGGTGAAGAATATATAAAAAATTGTCTTTAAAATTACGAAATCCCAAATTTCAATTTGTGGTTTTTATATAATAAATTCTGGTGTAAATTCTGACGATTTTAATTTTATGAGACGTTCTTTTCTGTCACGAAAAAAATTCGCATATGGTTTTTCTATACTGAACTCAACAATACAATTTTTAAAAAGTTGAAAATTAAAAATTTTATATAGCTTTCTCATAATGTTCCTTGATTTTTTAATTTTTTTTTTTTTTTTTAGAAATTGTATTTTAATCCAAATTATTTTAAGTTCAAATCGAACAACCAAATTTAACATAGAGGAAGTTATGTGCAAAACCGTAACGCATGAGGAAGACATGTGCAAATCTCTTTGCACGTTTTTACCCTTTTATTTAAATATTTTCTCAAAACTGATCTGTGCAACAATTTTGGAAAAAAGGTGTCAAAACCCACTTTGCGGTATCTTAAAAATACCACGCCTAAATTTTGTATTTTTTTTTTTTTTTTAGGCGAACGGGTTAAAGAAAATTTTTCGACAATTTTCCCCCAAGTAGCAGTCGAGAATAGTCGAACGACATCGGGGAAGCGCGGAGATCGACCTCGCTTTTGGAACAACGCAGCATTTTTCAACTCTGTTATCACGCTTTGCCAGACTGGCTCTTCGTCCTGGCGCGTGTCACGAGTGCCTCTTTAAGTATGTTTCAAGTATACATTCTCAACCAAAAGTTTTATTCCGTCGATATATCTTCACTTCCTGAAGTGATAAAACTCCTTTTAAAAAAATCAAAAATATTAACGATTTAAAAAAAAAAAAAATTCACAATAATAATGCCGAATAGTTGTTAACAAATTTATTTAAAAAACAAAACGTTAAAATCAATATTTTTATATAGCTTTCGCATGCAAAGTACTTTTGTGTGAAAAGCATTTCCGTGATTATTTGGCTTTTTCGCATAGGAAGCTCTTTTTGATGATCGAAAATAATCGCGTTTAGGTTTATGAATTTCTTAATTTCGATTTTTTTTTTTTTTCAATTCCTTAAATAAGATTTCCTTCTAAACTTCTTAATTTCGATTTTTTTGGAATTTCTCAATTTCCATTAAAAATAAAAAATTAATTCTCAATTTTTTTCCCCTAATCTTCACCATTTTTTTTATTTTTTAATTCTCATGTTCAATTTCTCAATTTCCCATATTCAGATTTTTAAACCATTCTATCTGTCCAGCAAGTTTGGTGAACGAGGAGGAAAAAAAACAGCCAAAAAAATTGATCCCTAAAAAAAATGCCACTGGAAATTTCAGTAATAAAAACATTCTGATAAAATTCTTGCGTATTCGGAAAAATCAATAAACTTCACATATTAAAAGATACTAAATAAAAAATAAAAGTTTCCCAATTATTTGTAAAAAGACAGATTTTTTTTAAATTGAAAAAATTGAACTTTACGGCCCTCACATTACGGAAAATGTATAGATTTTTTTCAGATTTTTCCAGAAACCGGCAAGTGTGCAAAAAATAAATAAATAAAAATAAATAAATAAAAATAAATAAATAAAAATAAATAAATAAAAATAAATAAATAAATAAATAAAATTGCCGAATCTGACTTTTGCCTGGGAATGTACACGCGATACATCCTCGACGTCGAGTAGAATCTTGATAGAGTCACGAGAGTCGGGAGTGGAGTGTGTACTAGACTGAGCAGTTCCGGCACGTGATTTAGATCCGAGTCATTAGCATAGATTTCTCGTGGTCGACGTTAAGCGTCGCGTCGAGTTACCGGAAGCACCGGACCAGCTTCCCATGCCCGATGCTTAATGGGTGCCCGCGGAGGGATGTTCGGTGGAGGGGTTCCTTTCTCCTTTCCTCCCTTTCGAGCCCAACCGGGCGACTCGGCGGCTTTGTACTTTGTCCGGAAATTCGAGCGCGAACACGCGCAACGTATTACAGCACGACAAGCAGTTCAGCCACCGAGAACCATACAAATTTACTATACTAATTACATAACCATACACGCAGAAAAAACATTTATTTGATGGCCACCGTTTATTTGGTTTAATTAAAATATTTATTTGGTTTAAATAAAATACTTATTTGATTTAAATAAAATATTTATTTGGTTTAAATAAAATACTTATTTGATTTAAATAAAATATTTATTTGATTTAAATAAAATATTTACTTGATTTAAATAAAATACTTATTTGATTTAAATAAAATACTTATTTGATTTAAATAAAATACTTATTTGAGTAAAATAAATATTTATTTGATTTAAAAAAATATTTATTTGAATTAAGTAAATAGTTACTTAAATGAAATGAATATTTATTTAAATCAAATAAGTATTTTGCTTAAAGCAAATAAACGGTGGCCGCCAAATAAATTATTTTTCTGGGTGTACTAATTATACTGTATTTTTTTTTGTTTTTTATAAAAACTCAAAATTTGAAAAATAAACGAAAATTAATTAAAAAAAAAAAGAAAAAATTAGCCGATTGAAATTCATTAATGAAGGTCAGCAGAAACAGGAAAAGTGTGATGGGTAAGAGAAAAAAAATTAAGTTGGATAATAATGTGGCTAAAAAAAATGAAACGAACGGTAAAAGGTGAATAAATTTTTCCCATGTGTTGGAAAAATGCAATGATTTTATTTATTTTTATTTTAATCCGGCATTCGGGTAAAAATGTAATAATTCATAATTTCATATTTTGGAGTTTCAACTTCAAATTTGTTTACGCATGCGTATTTGTTACAATTAATACAATCAAAATTGTTACGATGATTTATCCATCATCATTATATTAATCATAATGACATTTTTTTACATATAATCATAATTATGAATTTTCGCTGTCAAAATATTCGACAAGTTGCTTATTCGAAGTTGCTTAAGTTAAGTGATTAAAAAAAAAATAAAAAAAAAGCATCGTCATATTTTGCACATTTCTTGTTTATCTCATCCCTCATGTTTTTTTTGCTCTCGTGCTAGGCGACTGATGTAGCGCGACACTGTGAAATTTCCCCGATGGAACGAGGATCCGCATGCATATGTATTTCGAATTTATACACCGGAAGCGAGACCCGGAAGGGGTTTCGGAGCGTAGAGCTCGATCTCGTAATAGGACGCTGATGAGAAAAAATAGAATGGCTAGGAAAAACAAGCGAGGGTGGAAAAAGAAAACCGGGCGCCGAAACAGGTTTTTAATCATGGCGAAAAAATAAAACCTCCGTTGTTATGCACGATGGCAGGCGAAACATTTTTTTTTTTTTTTTTCGTCTGAACAAACGTTGAACGAACCCGAAGTCTTCGACGTTGCGAGAAAAAAAATTACAATGGTTTAAGCGTAAGAGCATAAATGAACCGCAGAACGGGAACGCAATTAAGGATGCATCAGACATACACCCCCAACCAAAAGTTTAATGCGATCGAAATTTCAGTACTTCGCGACATGCCAAAAATCCAAAAAAAATCCGCCGCATTACAAATGTCAAGACCTTCGAATCGGCCCCTTCGAATCCGCCCTTTCGAATCCACCTTTTCGAATCCACCCTTTCGAATCCACCCTTTCGAATCCACCCTTTCGAATCCACCCTTTCGAATCCACCCTTTCGAATCCACCCTTTCGAATCCACCCTTTCGAATCCACCCTTTCGAATCCACCCTTTCGAATCCACCCTTTCGAATCCACCCTTTCGAATCCACCCTTTCGAATCCACCCTTTCGAATCCACCCTTTCGAATCCACCCTTTCGAATCCACCCTTTCGAATCCACCCTTTCGAATCCACCCTTTCGAATCCACCCTTTCGAATCCACCCTTTCGAATCCACCCTTTCGAATCCACCCTTTCGAATCCACCCTTTCGAATCCACCCTTTCGAATCCACCCTTTCGAATCCACCCTTTCGAATCCACCCTTTCGAATCCACCCTTTCGAATCCACCCTTTCGAATCCACCCTTTCGAATCCACCCTTTCGAATCCACCCTTTCGAATCCACCTTTTCGAATCCACCTTTTCGAATCCACCTTTTCGAATCCACCTTTTCGAATCCACCTTTTCGAATCCACCTTTTCGAATCCACCTTTTCGAATCCACCTTTTCGAATTCGCCTTTTCGAATTCACTTTTTCCAATCCGCCTTTTCGAATTCGCTTTGCCCCCCCACCCGGCCCGATCTTGTTAAACCCACTTACGACGACAAGACTCTCGTACCGCAACATGCCATCGCTACCGTCCCGATAGCGGTTACCATCCGAGCCGTACGCCACAAATTATTCACCCGATAACGTATAGGGGTCCCCTATTGTCGTTCACAATTGTATCGTATTTCGTCCCAAACTCGCCAAAGGCGTTTATCGACGATCCCGTATGCGGCACGTGCACAGTATCGTACCAGAAAAAGAAGGGCCTATGTCCCGTCGTTTAGCGGGCGAAATTGTCGGAGATACGCCCCTCCGTTTCTCGGCGTCCACTTGCGAAGGACGTCGAGGCTAACAGCTCCATGATAGACGTCTGTACGCATCTTCGATGAGATATATTCACAGATCATGCATAATTAATGAGCGAATGTAGGGCGAACGACGGGGAGCCTCGGGTGCCTTCTTACTATGCCGGCTGTTCAACGGATAAAGAGGATTTTTTTTTTTCACCTTCTAAAAGTAACTTATTGTAACCAATTTTTGTTCGAATAATAATTTTTTTGTTCAATTGCTTTGGCGTGAAAACAATTGTTATTTTATTATTACACATGTCTATTATTCTATTAATATTATAATAATAAATAACAAATATTCATTATTATAAATTTATTATACAACAATTTTTTAGGATTTTCTATTATTTTTTACGAATGATAATTTTTTTTTTACTTGCATTATTGTGAAGAGAATTATTGTTAATTTTTTTTGTGAGCAGAAACACCGATGGCTAAGCAGTAAATTTTAATGATAATTTTTTTCCCCAAAAAAATTAATTTTTTCGATAAGCTTTGAATATCCATAGGATTATAAACTTTTTTCGGGTTTTTTTTTAACGACTTATCTTTTCTTTGTACTTCCATTATTATATAAATATTTCCGACAATTTTGTCCCGAAATAAATTATTTTTCTAAAGTCTTTGAATATTTGTAAATTCACAAATATTTTTCAGGTTCTCCACTTATTTTTTTACAAATGATAATTTTTTCTACTTGCATTATTGAGTAGGGAATTATTATACATTTTTTTTTGTGATCTTTTTTTTTTCGACAAAAAATGCATTTTTTCGGAAAGCTTTAAATATCCATAGTATCATAAAAAAATCTTAGGTTCTGTTTGTTTTTTTTTTTTTTACGAATGATCACTTTTTTTACTTGCATTATCGTGAAGACAATAATTGTTGATTTTCTTCTCGACCGAAATTAGCCAGAAAAAAATTATTTTTCGTAAGGCTTTGAATATTTCTAAGATAATTTTTTACAGGTTGTTTTGCGTTTTATTTTTTATGTATGAAGTGGCCCGGCGGGAATGCCACAGTAATTACCTCAAGCGCACGGGTCGGAGATAAAATGGGAAGACACTTCATTTAAATTTTTTAATTTTTTCATCCCTTTTTCTTGCGTAACTTGGCTGACGTAGTTCACAAACTCGATGGCCCATTAACCCGAGAGTTTCAACCTTTTTATTATTATTATATTTTTTTTATCCCAACCATAATTATTATCTCGGCTCGGTGGCTAATTGGCTTGCGGTCACATGCAATTTCGTACCCCGGTAGTTTATACGTATTGTTACGCACGGGTGTAATATTCGTGTCCCTATCGAACCACTTTCCGCGACGCTTTTGTGCGATAACATTTCCACTTGACATTAAAGGAAAAATAAAATAAAATAAAATAAAATAAAATAAAATAAAATAAAATAAAATAAAATAAAATAAAATAAAATAAAATAAAATAAAATAAAATAAAATAAAATAAAATAAAATAAAATAAAATAAAATAAAATAAAATAAAATAAAATAAAATAAAATAAAATAAAATAAAATAAAATAAAATAAAGTCGGTAGTCGAGGCACGTTTTTCCACAATCGCTTCAATGTGCAGCAGTCAAGCGATTTGAACATTTTTTTTTAACTTTCAACCACGCTTTCGAAATAATTTTTATTACATCGCTCTTGAATGCCTCGTGCGGCTGTGAAACAATTTTGACCGAATAATTGATAACGTTGAAAGTGTTTTTTTTTTTCGTTAAACAGTCGGGTTTTTGCACCCCTGGGCTTTTTTATCCTCGATTGCCCGCCGTCATAAAAATACATTTTTTTATGGCGAATATTTTGATTTCGAGCTATCGTCCCAAAACTGCACAGGAATATAATATTTTGATCAAAGACCTTTGGCATTGAATTTGGCTGAAATCTGTAGTGATTTGCACATGGCTTCCTTATTTATGACAATTTTGGGCACAGCTTTTTGATAATTTTTTCGCTCTGAATCTGAACCGGCCAATCGCTTTGCATTAAAGTCAAACACATCGTTGTCGTTGAAAAAATTTGAATATTGAAATTTTCATATTGCTTCCTCATAAAAGTTGAAAACTGAAATTTTCACATGGCTGTCTCTTCGAAGTTGCAAATTAAAAATTTCGTATGGTTCTCTCACAATGTTCCTTCATTCGCGAAGCTTTCTTTGTGAGGAAGCCAAAAATACAGAAAATGCTTTCGCGAAATTGAAAATTTCAATTTTCAACTTTTACGAGGAAGCGATATGAAAATTTTAATTTTCAACTTTTATGCGGAAGCAATATGAAAATTTTTATTTTCAACTTTTATAAGCAATATGAAAATTTTTATTTTCAACTTTTATAAGCAATATGAAGATTTTAATTTTCAACTTTTATGAGCAATATGAACTTTTTAATTTTCAACTTTTATGAGCAATATGAACTTTTTAATTTTCAACTTTTATGAGCAATATGAACTTTTTAATTTTCAACTTTTATGAGCAATATGAACATTTCAATTTTCAACTTTTATGAGCAATATGAACTTTTTAATTATCAACTTTTATGAGCAATATGAACATTTCAATTTTCAACTTTTATGAGCAATATGAAAATTTCAATTTTCAACTTTTATGAAGAAGAAATATAAAAATTTCAATTTTCAACTTTTATTGTATTCGGATTTTCAGAGATACGATCAGTGTGGAGAAAATAATAATATCACGACACTTTCCAGCCGAAACTATTTCAATTTCATGCCGCTATTTGCCAATTCGCCGCTCGGGGCTCTCGGGAACGGTCGCTAAAGTATTATTAAAATTTCAACGTCGGAGATTACGACCATAGCGAAGCGAACTGATTCGCTGAAGACCTCGCACACACGCAAACACACACACACACACACACGACACCATATGCGCATATAGGTGCATTCGTTGTTGAGAATAGAATTTCAATCAGGGAGATCGTCCTCTTCAGATGCACTCTCGTCTCGTCCGGCGAATGCAATTCGTTCGCACAATCCGTTGCAGTTTTTTTTTTTTATTTTTATTTTTTTTTTTTTTATACGGGGAACGAGCAAACAGCGCTCTCCGCTCTCTCACAGCAAACATTTTTTTTTAACGTGATACATTTTATTGTTAAATACGCTATCCAATCACCGTTACGAGTAGGGGAGAGTAAGTAAAAAAACAGTCACACAGTGTGTGACGATTTTTTATTTTTTTGGTATTTTTATTTATTTTTATTAATACTCACCTGAATAATCGAGTAGAAAAATAACATTCATAATTGTCTCCGATAAACCTTAGTCTATACGTTTTTGCCATCATTTTTACGTATCTGCAACTTAGTGTCGGGAGTGAAATACAAATTTTTAGAAAAATTCAAAAATTTTAAAAATCTCACAAGACGTCAACGGCGAAATTCTTTTTCGTCAAATGTAATACCAAATATTGTTCGGTGTTGGTTCAATGTTTACGCGAAGAGCTCGGTAAAGTACTTAAAGTTCTAAGTACTTAAAGTTCTAAGTACTTAAAGTTCTAAGTACTTAAAGTACCAAGTACTTCAAGTACTTATAAAGTACTTTAAGTTCAGAATTTAAAGTACACATGTACTTTGAGTACTTGGAAAAATCGCAGTACTTAAAGTCTCGGAATTAAATTACCAAGTAAGTAAGTAAAGTTACTATGTAACTTTAAGTATTCCCAGCTCTGCTGAGAACTCAATTTTTTTACATCACAGCTTCCTCTATGAGGGAACAAAAATAATCTGAATGTGCACGGTAAAAATTAATTAATGAATATAGTACAGTACATAATAAATTTAATGTACCGGAACTTGAAACTTATTTACATTACTTACATTAATCGAACGTTAATGTACTTTTTTGTAAAATAAAAATACCAGATATTAAAATTACAAATCTTTTGCAAAAATTCACAAAAATGTTAATCAAAAATAAAAATTTTACTGTAAAATCGCAACACACATGTGTTTGAAATTTCGGAAACGGTTTATGTAAAAAAAAAGCTTCCAATACCGTTCATTAATTTTCAAACAATATTTTGTTGGTGTGAATTTTGAATTGCATTTTCATAAATAAGAAAATTACATGAGAGTCTAAAAAAAAGCCGAAAAAAAAATGAAATCCACTAAAACGTAACTTCCTCGACGAGGAAGCGAAAAGTGAAAACCGCAACGTTTCGCCGGAAAATTTGCAGCGACATGTGACACGTGTTTACCTTATCGAGCGAGCCGCGTCACTCGAGCTTTTCTTTTCATCATTCACCGTTATTGTGCGAGCGATAAACAAGCGATGCGAAACGGGGTTGAAGAGACAATAAAAAAAAGAAAAAAAAACGCTATTGAAAGGATCAAGCGTTTCAGTCGATTCGCCGTTTTGAATTGTTCCCGCGCTTTCATGAGATATTTCGAGCTGGCAATCGAGCTAGGGAGTGGAAATGGTAGGCGGGGGAGGGGGGGCTTCAATAGGGGACGAGCCAATTCGCGAAACTCTTCGCATTCAATCTCGTTCTCCGATGCACACACGGACTCGTTCGTCTGCAACTTTTTTTTTTTTTTTTTTTTTTTTACCGAATTGAATTTCGGTCGAGCGCGGCAATTGATTATTTTTCATTCACACGCGATAGACGTGCGAGTCTCGATTAAGGATTTACACGTCCTTGGCAAATCGATGGATGCTCTGAAGTAGGAATTGATGCGGAAGCAGGAATTTCAGAAAAATGTTCACACAGAAAAAAATTTAGTGTCACATATTTGGTTGATTTAAATAAATGTTTATTTAAATTAAGTAAATAATTACGTAAATGAAATAAATATTTATTTGATTTAAATAAATGTTTATTTAAATTAAGTAAACAATTACTTAAATGAAATAAATATTTATTTGATTAAAATAAATGTTTATTTAAATTACGTAAATAGTTACATAAATAAAATAAACATTTATTTAAATCAAATAAATATTTTACCTAAACCAAATAAAGGGTGGCCATCAAATATATTATTTTTCTGGGTGTAGCAAAATGTGCACTAAAAAAAAACCAAAGATGCATTATTGCGAAAAGTGCAGCATCGGAAAAGAATTTTCTGGGAGGAGGGAATTTAATAATTTAAAAATCAATAAATCGCCGAGTACAAAAAATATTAACTCTTTTTTTTTATAAATCGTACTTTTCAGAAAATAGCGCTTAAAAAAGGAGGACGTAAAAAAATGTGCGCGTCGTTCCTATCGGTTAAAGAATTTTTTATCGCGGAATTTGCAGCCTGTATCGTGCCTGTTGGAACGGCGAAGGGTCGAAGATTTTATCGAGAGAAGCGATAAAAATGAAAAATAAAAAAAAAGTTTGCAATTACTATCGAAAACCATAAATAATCGTTGTTCACCGTGAAACGGTCGTGTAATCGATCGTGAGTCTATCTCTAATTTATCGAGGAAAGTATTAATATTTTATACGTGTTGGTCGTTTGTATAATCGATGAACGTGCATTCTGTAAATAATTGGTGGAATTAATGAATGAGTAACGCATTGAACATGTATGTACCATAGATGGAATGTAAATACGCCAAAGAGAAATTTTTTACGCGCTTATCGAATATTTTTTATTTTTCCATAGTCTCATTTAAGCAAAAAAAAAAAATGATGAAATATTATATAAAAATAAAATAAAAACAAACGATATTGTACAAGTGCATCGTATGTATAGATTTTTCGTTGGTATTGCTGCTGTCGTAATTAATTAAATAAAGGATATATATAAATATAAATATATTAAATATATATATATATATATATCTAAGTTGTACAAAAGTATATGCAGACCAATAATAGAATACGGACATCGTATATTCCAAAACTGCACAAAAACAGCAATTAAAAAAATAAAAACAGCTGAGTAACACGAAACTCTGAAAAAAACGACCATCACACTCACGATGATGAGAGCACAAATACTCACCAAAAGGCTCGCCTCCGCACAAATTTCGAACAACCAACCGCTCTGTATACAACTCACACGAAATATAAACCGCATATGCAATACTTCGTATAACCGCATGTCAACAGTTGATTAATTGTTGACTACGGAAAGTCAACAGTTGATTATTGATTAATTGTTGACTACGGAAAGTCAACAGTTGATTATTGATCAACAGTTGCCTACGGAAACTCAATAGTTGAATGTTGATTAATTGTTGACTTCGAAAAGTCAGCAGTGGATTGTTGATCAATAGTTGACTATGGAAACGCAATAGTTGATTGTTGACTACGGAAAGTCAATAGTTGATTGCTGATCAATAGTTGACTATGGAAAGTCAATAGTTGATTGCTGATCAATAGTTGACTATGGAAACTGAATAGTTGATTGTCGATTGATCGTTGACTACGGAAAGTCAATAGTTGATTGTTGATCATTGGTTGTGTATGGAAACTCAATAGTTGAATGTTGAATAATTGTTGACTACGAAAAGTCAACAGTTGATTGTTGATCAACAGTTGACTATGGAAACTAAATAGTTTATTGTTGATCAATAGTTGACTATGGAAACTCAATAGTTGATTGTTGATTAATTGTTGACTACGGAAAGTCAACAGTCGATTCTTTGCCAATAGTTTACTATGGAAACTCAATGGTTTATTGTTGAATAATCGTTGACTTCGGACAGTCAACAGTTGACTGAAAATACAATATATAGTACAATAAATAGTTGATTGTATTCGAGCACTCACCACATACCAACAATTCCAGAGAATAGCAAACGAATATGTAATCTACAGTTAAACATAACTTAAAACGATTTTTCCCACCTAAAAACGAATGCACTAACTCGTCCGAAAAAAAGCGAATCAAGCGCTGACAGAACTTTGATCGATCGCCCGTTGGCAATTAAAATATAAATTGTAAATAATATTTTTAATGTTTCAACGTCCCTATCGTGTAAAATATTGTCAATAAATAAATTTACTACTGTTACTGTGTCCTCCGAGATAAATGTCACGTTCCACGCGAATGCACTGTACATTAATCGCACATGCTATCAGGATTTGTGTAAAATCTGAATAATTCGTTTATCGAAAATCCCTCCGAGAGACGCGCGCGATATTTATTGTCACCGTAAGCCAATGGATTTATTACAAAGAGAATAATTACATGAATAAATTCTATTATTGTAGCAGAATTTAAAAAAAATAATAATAATAATAGTAATAAAAACCTCGAAACAATTCGCAACGAGTGGAAATAAAGCGAACGATTGCTTCGTTTTAATCGTCGCATTGATTAATCGAAAAATGTCGCATTTCATTGTTAACGACAATTATAATGTTGATGAAGTGTGTCATTGTGTAATAGACGATTTAATCCGCTGTCCAATGTTGGGCAGTCTGTAAAAAAAATTAATAAAAAAAAAGAAAATTGCAGACATTATAAAATTATAATTTTATAATGTCTCTATTTTTTTTTTTTTTTTTTTTTTTTGCAATCGCTCTTCGTGCATAGAATAAGGTTTTTACGAATGCGTCACCTGCTGAGCGGGTGAGTGAATGCGCGACTGAGTACGTGAGTCATTACGAGGTAAAGTGGTCGAGTGCAATGTATATTAATTAATAGAGGTACGCCGGCTTATCGAGTTGCGAGGTCGACAAGTAAACATCGATCCGTGACCGCGAAGAATGGAGACAAGCGCGACACCTCGATGCACGCTTTTCCCCGCTGTCGCGTGGATCGAACGGGCCGATGCGTTAACTTTTGTTTTCGTTCTTCGCCCATTTTTTTTTTTTTTCATAAATGTTGACACGTGAAAAAAAAAAAAAAGTTAAAGTTGCAAAAACGATAAATTTACGATCGACATATGCTACGATAAGCGATCGGTCGGTACTATTTATAGAATAAATATTAACACGTATTATCGGATAAATATTGTTATCGCGTTGTCGTTAATGCCGAGGCAAAGTGTTGCACATGAAAAAATTTATGCCATCGAGAGAAACGCCATTCGATCGTATTATTAAAATTCATCGGTTGATTATTGAGAGTCTCAATATTAAATTGTTGAACGACGGTTTACGGTTCATATTCAGTGGTTTGTTGTTGCAGTGGGGATGAAATTGATTTAATTGTTGATTATCGACGTTCAACGGTTGGAAGTTGCTTTTTCATTGTTGACGGCACCGAAGTCAACTAAACTCTGGAGTCAATCATTTTCTTGGTGATTAATTGTTCCATACGGAATGCCAATAGTTGATTAATTGTTGACTACCCATAGTCAACAGTTGATTGTTGATCAATTCTTGACTATGGAAACTAAATAGTTGATTGTTGATCAATAGTTGACTATGGAAACTCAATAGTTGATTGTTGATTAATTGTTGACTACGGAAAGTCAACAGTCGATTCTTTGCCAATAGTTGACTATGGAAACACAATAGTTTATTGTTGACTGTGGAAGCTAAATAGTTGATTAATTGTTGACTACCCACAGTCAACAGTTGATTGTTGATCAATAGTTGACTACCCACAGTCAACAGTTGATTGTTGATCAATAGTTGACTATCCACAGTCAACAGTTGACTATCCACAGTCAACAGTTGACTATCCACAGTCAACAGTTGACTATCCACAGTCAACAGTTGACTATCCACAGTCAACAGTTGACGATCCACAGTCAACAGTTGACTATCCACAGTCAACAGTTGACTATCCACAGTCAACAGTTGACGGTGGAAAGTCAACGATCGATCGTCGATAAATAAACTGACTGGAAACTCAATAGTTGATCGTTGACTAATAGTTGAAAACAGAACCTCAAAGGTCAAACGTTGATCAATAATTGACTGATTAACGTCAACATCTGTTTAACTGTTGACTATGTTGATTGTTAAAATTCACGAGTAAATTACTTACGATTGACTATGAACAAATCCCGTTTTTATTTCAATTCCTTACAAAATAACGTAATAATTTGTGATAAATAACGTTGCGATGCTGACGAAGATCTTGGAGCGCCGTTCACTGAGCCCGAACGCGCGTTCCTCGTTCCTCAAGCTCCTTTATTACTTATCCGCCAAGTATTTAATGAATCAATCAATTAATTGAGGTTGTATTGTTTTTTTCTGCGATGACTCCGAGAAAGAGTGTATTATATTTATTGTATTAAGGCGTTGAAAAATTGACCGTAAACATCGATATGTTACACCAGTGCTTCGTCACAGCGACGTACAATATTATAGACTAATTGGTATGCTTAATTATTTTTATGTATGATATTTAAAAAATAACAGATATGAATATTAACAAATATTGGATGTATATAATAACATTATGTATATGCTATGTATATTTTTAATCGGGATGAATGAATTGATATTTAAAATAAAATATATGGAAAATTGTACATCGAAATTGAAGCGAAACGCGAAATTCTTCCGATGCGCAAACTACTACTATGTATACTACTATGTCGTAACGAATAAACAAATAATCATTTGTAAAATAAAAGAAATTATACTGCATATCGAACAATTAAAATTAAAAAAAAAACAATATCTATGATCAATCCAATTTTCGCAGGATAATGATTTGCTAATGATTTTCTAATCATTTCCTAATCATTTCCTAATCATTTCCTAATGATTTCCTAATGATTTCCTGATGATTTCCTAATCATTTCCTAATCATTTCCTAATCATTTCCTAATCATTTCCTAATCATTTCCTAATCATTTCCTAATCATTTCCTAATCATTTCCTAATCATTTCCTAATCATTTCCTAATCATTTCCTAATCATTTCCTAATCATTTCCTAATCATTTCCTAATCATTTCCTAATCATTTCCTAATCATTTCCTAATCATTTCCTAATCATTTCCTAATCATTTCCTAATCATTTCCTAATCATTTCCTAATCATTTCCTAATCGTTTCCTAATCGTTTCCTAATCGTTTCCTAATCGTTTCCTAATCGTTTCCTAATCGTTTCCTAATCGTTTCCTAATGATTTCCTAATGATATTCCTAATGATATTCCTAATGATTTCCTAACGATTTCCTAATGATATTTCCTAATGCTATTTCCTAATGATATTTCCTAATGATATTTCCTAATGATATTTCCTAATGCTATTTCCTAATGATATTTCCTAATGATATTTCCTAATGATATTTCCTAATGATATTTCCTAATGATATTTCCTAATGATATTTCCTAATGATATTTCCTAATGATATTTCCTAATGATATTTCCTAATGATATTTCCTAATGACGTTTCCTAAAGATATTTCAGTTTTCGTTCCCGACCGAGCAAGCCTCTTAACATCTCAGGTGCGGTACCGGGCCGACACAGCGCAGCCCCGCAACCCCAGCGGAGGTATTTACAACAGTATGTAAATCCAGATAAACGATAGAATTCGAGAAATCGACGAACCGTTCTTGAAATAACTTTGTATCAAAACATCTTCTCGTACATTTTCCACTTGCTCTCCCGGAATTTCTAATACATCTTCATCGCCCACCTACAACCACCCGGCTTGTTCTCACGTACGAGCGGTAAAACACCCCGGAGCGTTGCGAAAACGATAACGAGTGCCTGGAATGCATCCTGCGCGTCTCTGTTTTGGCGAGAGTAAATCGCCTTAGACAACGCCAGGCGGAACAATAAGCCAGCGGTGAGTAAAGTACACTAGACAGACGAGAGACGTACAGTGAATCTCCAATTTAATTATACTCTTCGGCAGCACCGGAAACCACGGTTTTGCGTACAGGTCTGAAAACTAGTTGCCAGTGTTGTAAATGAAGTGCAAATTAATTTGCGCATTGCTTGTTCTATAAGAAATTTCGTTGATCGATTTTGGCATCCTCGTTATAAGACAAACATCTTTTGACTTTGATCATTTGATGGGGAACATAAAAAGGAAACCGTCAATATTTATTGTAAAAAATCGATAATCGGGAAAATACGGAGGGAGAAATTCTGAATTATCACATTCCAGTTTCAATGTTAGCGCTGCAAACTGTTTTAGGAAAATCCACTGGCAAACCAACCTTTTATCCGACAAGTATAATGGTTCGTTTCGAAAAACTGACGAAAAAGTTTGGCGGACCGATCAACCGGTGGGTTTTAGGCACTGACGCCTTACATGTAAGAAGTGCCTATTAAAATGACCTTTTCCAATATCTTGTGTGGATTGTTTTCGGGTCGATGAACGGAGAATGAGCCAAACGCTCGACTCCAATCGATGCTCCACTATACACAGACCTACAGACAGAAAGAGAGGCGACTAAGATCGCCAGTTTCAATGTTTGCGCTGCAAATTGTTTTAGGAAAATCCACCGGCAAACCAAACTTCTATCCGCCAACTATAATCAATATATCAACCAGTGGTCTTTAGGCACTCACGCCTTACATGTAAGAAGTGCCTATTAAAATCACCTTTTCCAATATCCTGTGTGCAAATTGTTTTAGGAAAATCCACCGGCAAACCAAACTTCTATCCGACAACTATAATCAATATATCAACCGGTGGTTTTTAGGCACTCACGCCTTACATGTAAGAAGTGCCTATTAAAATGACCTTTTCCAATATCTTGTGTCGATTGTTTTCGGGTCGATGAACGAAGAATGAGCCAAACGCTCGACTCCAATCGATGCTCCACTGTACACAAACTTACAGACTGAAAGAGAGTCGACTTAGATCGCCAGGGACAAATACGGAGGGAGAAATTCGGAATTATCACATTCCCGTTTCAAGGTTTGCGCTGCAAATTGTTTTAGGAAAATCCACCGGCAAACCAAACTTCTATCCGACAACTATAATCAATATATCAACCGGTGGTTTTTAGGCACTCACGCCTTACATGTAAGAAGTGCCTATTAAAATGACCTTTTCCAATATCTTGTGTGGATTGTTTTCGGGTCGGTGAACGGAGAATGAGCCAAGCGCTGGACTCCAATCGATGCTCCACTGTACACAGACCTAAAAACAGAAAGGGAGTCGACTTAGATCGCCAGGGACAAATACGGAGGGAGAAATTCGGAATTATCACATCCCCGTTTCAAGGTTTGCGCTGCAAATTGTTTTAGGAAAATCCACCGGCAAACCAAACTTCTATCCGACAACTATAATCAATATATCAACCGGTGGTTTTTAGGCACTCACGGCTTAGATGTAAGAAGTGCCTATTAAAATGACCTTTTCCAATATCTTGTGTGGATTGTTTTTGGGTCGATGAACGAAGAATGAGCTAAACGCTCGACTCCAATCGATGCTCCACTGTACACAAACTTACAGACTGAAAGAGAGTCGACTTAGATCACCAGGGACAAATACGGAGGGAGAAATTCTGAATTATCACATCCCGTTTCAAGGTTTGCGCTGCAAATTGTTTTAGGAAAATCCACCGGCAAACCAAACTTCTATCCGACAACTATAATCAATATATCAATCGGTGGTTTTTAGGCACTCATGCCTTACATGTAAGAAGTGCCTATTAAAATGACCTTTTCCAATATCTTGTGTAGATTGTTTTCGGGTCGGTGAACGGAGAATGAGCCAAGCGCTCGACTCCAATCGATGCTCCACTGTACACAAACTTACAGACTGAAAGAGAGTCGATTTAGATCGCTAGGGACAAATACGGAGGGAGAAATTTGGAATTATCACATCCCCGTTTCAATGTTTGCGCTGCAAATTGTTTTAGGAAAATCCACCGGCAAACCAAACTTCTATCCGACAACTATAATCAATATATCAACCGGTGGTTTTTAGGCACTCACGCCTTAGATGTAAGAAGTGCCTATTAAAATGACCTTTTCCAATATCTTGTGTGGATTGTTTTTGGGTCGATGAACGAAGAATGAGCCAAGCGCTCGACTCCAATCGATGCTCCACTGTACACAAACTTACAGAAAGAGAGTCGACTTAGATCGCTAGGGACAAATACGGAGGGAGAAATTCTGAATTATCACATTCCCGTTTCAAGGCTTGCACTGCAAATTGTTTTAGGAAAATCCACCGGCAAACCAAACTTCTATCCGACAACTATAATCAATATATCAACCGGTGGTTTTTAGGCACTCACGCCTTACATGTAAGAAGTGCCTATTAAAATGACCTTTTCCAATATCTTGTGTCGATTGTCTTTGGGTCGCTGAACGGAGAATGAGCCAAGTCGTGGACTCCAATCGATGCTCCACTGTACACAGACCTAAAAACAGAAAGAGAGTCGACTTAGATCGCCAGGGACAAATACGGAGGGAGAAATTCGGAATTATCACATCCCCGTTTCAAGGCTTGCGCTGCAAATAGAACGCGTATAACGTTGTAAGCGTATCGGGCGTCGGATCTCTGGAGCTATCGATAATCCGTCAGTCGCAAAACACATGGCACGGAACGGCCACAGCGGTACCGAGATTCTGAGACATTATGAGCGATAGAGGGCAGACCGAGGTGAGATTCTGTATAGGAGTCCCGACGTATATTTTCAAGCCCTGCATCCACATCGGGGTTATCTCATTCCGCCGTTTGGACTGATCGATCATCGAGCGCTCGCGGCTAAATCTGTTATCGAAACTGCGGTGGAGCATGACTGCCAATCTCCCTGGACTGCATTCGTACCAGTTAACCGGCGGATTCGATTCACGTCGGTCGCAGCAATCCCGCAATGGCATGATGAATTGCAATCGGCTGTGATTAGCAGAGGGGGGGGGGGGGGGGGAGTCTAAAATCGCCGTCAATCGTGGTATTCGGGTTAAGCGGATTAGCTCGGTCGGTAATGAAAACTGTAATGACTGCCATTTAGGGGTTGTACAAATTTGACGAAAAATAAAGCAATTTCCAGTTTCTTTACAGTTTTTGGAGATCCGACCGGATAACCAATTTTGAGTACCTGGCGTACCATTTTTTAATTTTGTCAAATACTGACTACGAAATCCTTTTTTGCTTTTGTCCGGAATGTTGACTGTCTGGCAGAAAATGGATAACACGATTTGTTACCAACCTACCGTGCGGACGTTGAAGGATGTTTCATATTACCTTAGAAGCTGACTCGACTGTTTGCAAAGTCGTTGCCTCGATTACTCAAATGCCGATTGTGCTGTACGTTTGATGTCTGCAAAAGGTCCTTGAGGGGCTGCTGGATCTTCCTGTTTTACCGACGAAAATAGGCGATTTCTTAGTTTTCGCTATTCGTCGTTACTATGCGACGCGTATGCTCCAAATCTTACAGGACTGTCTTAAGACCATATGAAACACCCCCCTCCCCGTCCAGCCCGGGCTCAGTCGGTATCAAAAACTGTAATCAACTTTTCTCACTGGATCTCGCATATACGTTCAAAAGAAAAGTCTCATGGGAAGCCGAAATGATATCCGCTTCCGATGAGACTTTTCTTTTGACCGTATATGCCAGAATCGATGAGAAAAGTTGATTACAGTTTTTATTACCGACCGCGGTATTGCACATGCTCTTAAGGGGCTGCTGGACCTTCCTGTTTTACCGACGAAAATAGGCCATTTCTTAGTTTTCACTATTCGTTGTTACTGTGCGACGCGTATGCTTCAAATCTTACAGGACTGTCTTAAGCGGCTGCTGGACCTTCCTGTTTTACCGACGAAAATAGGCGATTTCTTAGTTTTCACTATTCGTCGTTACTATGCGACGCGTATGCTTCAAATCTTACAGAACTGTCTTAAGGGGCTGCTGGACCTTCCTGTTTTACCGACGAAAATAGGCGATTTCTTAGTTTTCACTATTCGTCGTTACTATGCGACGCGTATGCTTCAAATCTTACAGGACTGTCTTAAGGGGCTGCTGGACCTTCCTGTTTTACCGACGAAAATAGGCAATTTCTTAGTTTTCACTATTCGTCGTTACTATGCGACGCGTATGCTCCAAATCTTACAGGACTGTCTTAAGGGGCTGCTGGACCTTCCTGTTTTACCGACGAAAATAGGCGATTTCTTAGTTTTCACTATTCGTCGTTACTGTGCGACGCGTATGCTTCAAATCTTACAGGACTGTCTTAAGGGGCTGCTGGACCTTCCTGTTTTACCGACGAAAATAGGCGATTTCTTAATTTGCACTATTCGTTATAGTATTCGATTTCTTAGTTTTCATATTTTTATACCATCAAGAAGTATTTGCAATTTTATCTCATTTTTCTCGAACTTATGCGAAATGAATACCAAGCGACATTACTACCTTAAGCTATGATGTGGAAGGTGTTACGCAATGGCGTGACACCTTCTTTACCACAATTGCAAGATCTGAGGTACAACTCAGAATGCCGACGAGCTTTCGCGCCGTTCGCGTATGATGAGAAGCTTACGCAAGCAATAATACTCGCCTTGACGAAGGATTTCCAGCTTCCTTGAAGCACTGCTTTGTTCACTGGCTCGAGTAGAACGTCTTCAAAGGAACGTGCATTGCAATTGTGATGTAGTCGACTCCTGTCTACAACAGAGACTGTGCCGGCTCCCGTCAACCATCTGGATTTCGTCGTATCGCCGAGCGCCAAAGATCTAGTGTACAATCAGATAATTGGGCTCATTTTGAAATAACTACACAATAATAAAATCCATGTCGATTGGACTCATACCGATACTCAGAAAAACACCGACAAAGGTATTCACAAAGGCACTCACAAAGATACTCACAAAGGTACTCACAAAGATACTCACAAAGGTACTCACAAAGGTACTCACAAAGATACTCACAAAGGTACTCACAAAGATACTCACAAAGATACTCACAAAGATACTCACAAAGATACTCACAAAGATACTCACAAAGATACTCACAAAGATACTCACAAAGATACTCACAAAGATACTCACAAAGATACTCACAAAGATACTCACAAAGATACTCACAAAGATACTCACAAAGATACTCACAAAGATACTCACAAAGATACTCACAAAGATACTCACAAAGATACTCACAAAGATAGTCACAAAGATACTCACAAAAATCCTCACAAAAATCCTCACAAAGACAATCGCAAAGACAATCGCAAAGACAATCGCAAAGACAATCGCAAAGACAATCGCAAAGACAATCGCAAAGACAATCGCAAAGACAATCGCAAAGACAATCGCAAAGACAATCGCAAAGACATCGCAAAGACAATCGCAAAGGCAATCGCAAAGGCAATCGCAAACACAATCGCAAACACAATCGCAAACACAATCGCAAACACGATCGCAAAGACAATCGCAAACACAATCGCAAACACAATCGCAAACACGATCGCAAAGACAATCGCAAAAACAATTGCAAAGACAACCGCAAAGACAATCGCAAAGGCAATCGCAGATATCCACAAAGGTATTCACAACGATACTCACACACTGACAGAACTTTCAGATACTCAGAGATACTCACGGATACTTGCAGGTACTCAGGTACTCATAATTCACTGGCGCGAGATAATAGTAAACGCAACAGTAATCAGGTGATTAGTTTGACTAATTGACGATTGTCAGGTGGAAAAACGAACGAAAATATTTCAAAGCAAATTAATTTTTAATCGTGTATCAAGAAAACTATGTGTTACATTAAACTTTTTTTTTATATACCTAAGTGTGACGAAGAGGAACTGGTAACTAGTGATAATTTTCTATAATGTTCCTATGTAACGAAATAAAAGATATTTGAAGCAAATTCTCGGCTTCGGCAGATAACGGGCTTGAAAAATAATACAGAATAACAGACAGTACCAAAGTCAGATGCTTAAAAACTACAGCAGTATCGACTTTATTGGCGATTATTAATGTTTTATCAGACTTGCTTATCGATTACGCTTTCAGGTTGTCCGTCAAGCACGTTTCTTCCTCTTAATCTTCTTCGTGACTGAGGAGCTTATAACTAATGCGCCTGAAGTGCAGTTCAGAAATTTGGGCAATGATTGAAATGAATAATTAAAAATTATTATTATTATTTTTATTTCGACGTTCCGTGTCGTTTTCGGGAAAAACTGTTTTTTTTCTAGCTTCTTTTTACTGCTTTTCTGAAACGTCCCTCGGCACTTTTTTTTCTACTACGGGTATTCTGCCGTTTCTTTATCATATTTATAACTTAGTAACTAAAGTGTCTTGAGCACAACCCAGAGCGGTATGAGATGTTAGAGTTGAAGTAAAAAAAAAAAAAATCATTGTTTTCATTGCAAGACCTCGTTAAGAGCGCGTGGAATAACGCGGTCGGTAACAAAATCTATAATGCCGTTTCTTGGAATTTAATCCCACTGCACTGTTATAAAAAAATTATTTAATATACCGAAGTGGAAGTTTTTATGCAAAAACTGGTACGTTAAATTCAATGTACAATTGCGAAGAAAAATTACTGTACTTTTACAGCGAAATTAAAGTGAATTATAGAAATTAAAGTACTTTTAATTATTAAAGTAAATTATTAAAAGTAAAATGCTTCTCGTTTTTAATATACTGTACATTAATTTTTCATCACTATTGTACATGCAATTTGATACACCAGTTTATGCCTTAAAAGAATTCATACGAATTTTTTCACAGTGTGTGAAACTCGAACCCAATCCAGCAAGTGTGGAAGAATAGGATTGCAGTTTTCGTTACCGACTGAGCACCGGCTAGGAGGAAATAAAGCCCTTAAGGTAGTTTTTTGCGAATAGTTTTCACTTCGGATAAGTTTCAGAGAAGTGAGAGGGAATTGCAAACACTTGTCGATGGTCTAAAAATCTGAAAAAAAAATCAAGCGTATTAAAGGTGCTGAAAAGATTAATTCTGCATAATAATAATTCCAAAATGTTATTAACAAATTGATAAAAAAATAAAATTGTTCAACAAATCTCCCGGAAACCTAACTTTTATTTTGATGAAAATTATTCGTTCATTTTTTTAATTCGCATGAATTGTTTCAGATTTTTAAATTCACTTTGAATTTTGTGATTTTCTAAAAGTTTTTCAAAAAAAAAAAAAAAAAATCGAAGTGAATTCAACATTCTGAAAAAATGCATACGTATTCGAAAAAGTAAACGAAGCACTTCATGAAAAAAAAGTTCGGTTTCCGGGAGATTGTGGAACAATTTAATTTTTCATAAATTTGTTAATTACATTTTGGAATTATCATTATGCAAAAGTAATATTTTCAGCACCTTTAACACGCTTCATTTTTTTCAGATTTTTAAACCATCACAAGTATGTGCAATTCCCTTTCATTTCTCTGAAACTTATGCGAAGTGAACCCTTCTCGCAAGAACTGTCTTAAGGGCATTTCTCCAAGACTTTTGACATTCAAATATAAAGAAAAAAATATAGGATACAAGATTCGTTACCGACCGAGCGCGAACATTGTAAACGTGTCTGTATTTCACGTGTTTTTAATCCTGTCCTTTAATCCTTTTTCCCTTGGAAACAAAAAATTCAGCATCCGCCGAATAGGAAAATTACAGTTTTCGTTACCGACAGTGCATACGATCTGCCCCAGTCGATAATAAATCGCCTTCCCAATTTTCTGCGAGACAATCAAAACCACACGAAACACCTTCGTCCATCCCTCGCTCAGTCGGTACCAAAAAATGTAATCAACTTTTCCCACAGATTTTCGCATGTACGTTAAAAAAAAAAAGTCTCGCCGTAAGCGGATATTATCTCGGTTTTCGATGAGATTTTTCTTTCGACCGCACGTGCCAAAATCCGTGAGAAAAGCTGATTACAGTTTTTATTACCGACCGCGGTATTGCAAACGCTCTTATTATTAAAATCCAGGGAATTACGATTTGTTACCGACCGAGCGCGGTCACGTTGGGTGGGTTTTTTCGCACGACCTTAATCCGAGCTTTCATCGATTTTTTTTCAGCAAATTCAACGCTCTCGCAGTAACGTTCTTTTAAATTTTATCTCGCCTACTCTTCTGGGCTGCGCTTCGAGACTTTTTTTTCTTCTTCTTTGTATTCTTCTTCTTCTTCTTCGAGTCCTCGTTTGCGACACTGAACGCTTATGAAAGTTTATAGCAATTAAAAATAACAGTTTGTCGCTCGTCTTCGTGAATGTAAATACGTCGCTTTGGTGAGTCTTTGTAACTTTAGAATAATTGCGGTCCCACACGGTGGTCGAACCCAAAGGCACAGCTGGCACGAAGCCTCGAGGTATTTTTTTTTCTTCTTGATTTCCGTCACTCGGCTCAGTCGGAATCGTCGGAATTTTTCTGACCTGCGGAAAAGGGTTTCGGTTAAATGAGGACTGAATGAACAATTATTTAGCATAGCGTTGGGCTAATAGCGTTTGAATTGAATTGAATATTGAAAAATTTGAATAATTTAAACAAATTCGAATAATTCGAATATTTATGAACTCAAAAAAATGCGTAAATTTCTAATATTTGTGAATAATTTTGACTATTGAAATCATTCGAATATTATTAATTATTCGAATATTATTAATTATTCGAATATATTGAAGTATCCAAATTATTCGAATATATTGAAGTATCCAAATTATTCGAAATATCCAGATATTTTGAATATTCAAATACGAATTATTCATATTCAATTCATGATGAATTATTCAATTTTTTAAATATTCGCACACCCCTAGTTTGGCATTTTTTAAATATTTTTTTCTCTTTTTTTAAATTATTATTTACACATAAGTTGAATCGGTTGGAAATACTTACCTGTCGATAACCTTCGGGATTTTTTTTCTCTACTTAACGAGGCATCGATTTAACCGATAATTGTTTGTCGAATCGGAAAATTATAGATTCGATCGAATAAATTTAAATGTAACGGAGATGCAATTTTGAGAGATCGGTGGGGATAAAATTTACTAAGATTCGTTGACTCACTGCGATGATTCCAAATCGGCACCGCTTGGCGACGTGGCGCTTCCTCCGTCTTCAGGGGAACTCCGCGACCTCCTGTGAAAAAAATATATTAATAAAAAAATGAATTTTTTTTTATCTCGCTGGCTCGCCGTATAGAGAAGAAAGAATTCGAGAGCGAGAAACGTTACCGATTATTGGGAAATTGGAGCCGTCGAAGACCGGAACTTCGCGGGACACTCCCATCAACGCTTGACCTGTAAAGTATTTATAAAATATTTACATGAATAATTCGACACCGAGTTATCGTTCTTTAAATAATTTTGCGTTAATATCGAATCAACTTACAGGCAGTAGTTGGAGCACGAAGAGGTCTTACCTAAAAACAAGTAATAATAATTAAGAAAGTAAAAAAAAAAAAATAACACGAGCAGGAATTTTCAAAATTGCGTGCAGGGTTTGATTTTATGTTTAGCTGAAAATTCGAACCATCGTTCGTTCATGAAAAAGTAAGAAAATTATCCATTTAATACCATGTCATGTAAATACATGTATTTTTGAATGACAATTTTTTGTCTGCTAATCAATTTTTTTTTTCTTTCTTCCATCCGATAAAAAAAAATTCTGCGGAATGTTGGACGGATATACAGTGCAAAACAATTTGCACGCCGGACGATTGACGACTCGACATGGCACGACTGAAATATTAGGCCGAAATATTACGACTAAAAAGATATGGAGGAAGACTTACAGGAGGTGCCGCGACAGCAACAGCAATCGGTTGAGTCGGCTGAGCCGGGCGCTCATCCTTGGCAAACTTCGAATGATCGATGATTTCGACGAGACAAGGTGCGTTCCTTCGTCGCCTTTCCTCCTCGCGATTTCTCTCGGAGACCATGATGCGATGATGTTCGCTCACCTAAGTCACATAATTTTTTATTATTTTATTATTTTATTATTTTATTATTTTATTATTTTATTATTTTATTATTTTATTATTTTATTATTTTATTATTTTATTATTTTATTATTTTATTATTTTATTACTTTCTTATTTTATTACAACATAAAAAGAAGACACTTACGCCAGTGGCGGAGAGAACGCTGGGTGTGCAGTCGGTGACGGACGAACGGACACTGCTGTTCATAAGTTTGCTGCCATTCATAGACATCTCGCTTGTCTCCGGGCAATGGACTCCCGGGACGAGGACGAGCCCCAAGGGTGTGTTGCAGTGGTCGCAGAAGGTGAAAGCCCACTGTCTCACGATCGAGAGACTGCAGAACTGGCTCGTTCCGTCTTGCGTCTTGTGATACTGAACAGTGAAAATTATTGAACAAATTATCATCGGTATATCGATAATAGTTATTAAAGATCATTGTAGACAAATTTATATCAAGGCCATCGAATTAAGCAGCGAAAAATTCAAATTCAAATTCAAATTCAAATTCAAATTCAAATTCAAATTCAAATTCAAATTTCGGACAATACTAACATCGCACTCGATGTTCGGAGTGAAGGCGAAGCGTTCCTTGCTGAACTGGGTCTCGGCTATGACGCCCAGCACGTTGCTGTCGGCGAATTCGCTAACGGCACGAAGCATATTTGAGAACAGTGCTTCCACGGTGTAAATCAGAAACATACCGGGATTCTGGCCTGTGACGAACAAAAAAATATATATAAAAATCAACATTCAATTTCCTTAACACTGGTCAAATATTTGTCTGAAAAGCTCTAACCGGACCGTTTCAGTGATTTTCAGAGATTTTCTGACATTTCTCTCTGAAATGTCAGAAATTATCAGAGAAATTCAAAATATAATCCAACAAATTCTGGAAAATTCTGATTTTTTTCGCATAAAGAATATTAAGAGCAAATACGAGTTCTCTGTATTTAGACACATAAAAATCTTTAATTTTTTCCGAATAGTGTAAAAACTTTGATCAATTCGGACACGATTCAGAGAAATTTCTGATAAATTTTCGAACAATTTCAGAGAAATTTCTCATAAACTTTGCGCGAGTTTCAGAGAAATTTCTCATAATTTATCCGACAGTTTCAGAAAAATTCCTGATAAATTTTCCCACAGTTTCAGACAAATTTCTAATAAATTTTCCGAGTTTCAGACATATTTTCAGACATATTCAGAGAAATATTTTTACCAAGGAAATTGTATTTTCCCTCTTAATAAAATTGTTTGCGTTCATTGAATTAAACTCACCGACCGCGTCGGTCATTCTTCGCAGGAGGGACGGAATGACGTGAAGAATCTTTTTGGCTGTGTAAATCGGGGGGAGCTTTCCGTTTACCATGTTGGGCTGAAGAAACTTTATCATCTTTTCGTATATCACGCTCCAATCGCCCTCGCCGTTCGGCAAGTCCCAGTGAAGCTTGTGACTCCTCTCGCTCGTTTCCATCGCCTCGCGAGCGAATCCGAGATGCAGCGGGGTTTTTATTATCTCGTGATAGTAACGAGTTATGCCTTCCTCGAGGGAGAATTCGGCTATGGCGAATTCGGCGGGACAAAAGTCGACGGGCTCGTTGTCGGGCTCGCGCATGTAGTACCAGTTCATGTGCAGGAACAGGAAATTCAGCGATGGCACGGCTGGAACAAGAAACGATTATTAGAAGGATTCACATATAGCATGAAAAATTTTGAAAACGTTTTCAGAAATATTTCCATTATTTCAATTCTTACAAAATATTTCCAATATTTCAATTCTTACAAAATATTTCCAATATTTCAATTCTTACAAAATATTTCCAATATTTCAATTCTTACAAAATATTTCCAATATTTCAATTCTTACAAAATATTTCCAATATTTCAATTCTTACAAAATATTTCTGAAATACATGGAAATCATATTTTAAAGTTCCCATACACCTAGCCCGAAATATTTTGAAAACGTTTCAGTAATATTTTCAATCATTCAAATATTCCGAAATATTACTGAAATATATGGGAATGATATTTTGAAATATTCACCCGAAATATTGCAACGAGACAAATTCAGACAAGGTCTGAAACATTTCAGACCTATTTTAATTGTTTAACAAATCACCCGGCGAACCAACTTTAAAAAAAATGAAAATCATTCGTTCATTTTTCTGAATACGTATAAATTTTTTCATATTTGTCAATTAGTTTTTATTTCTGTATTTTTTCACACTTTTTTTCCATATTAAAAAAACAAATCAAAAGCTAATTGAAAAATCTGAAAAAATTCATACGTATTCAGAAAAATGAACGAATCATTGCCGCTAAATAAAAAAGTTATTATATTAATTTGTTAATAAATTTTTGGAATTATTGTTATGCAAAATTAATATTCTCAGCACATTTAATATGCTTGATTTTTTTCAGATTTTTATACCATCCAGAAGCGTTTGCAATTCCCTCTCATTTTCCTGAAACTTATGCAAAGTGAACACTATTCGCAAGGAAGATCTTGCAAATTGCATCTGCATCTCTCGCATGCACGTCCATTCGGCTTTGTCCTAATCAGAAAAATAAATAAAATAAAATTCACAAAAAAAATATGTACATTTTATAGTTTTCTGTGCAATTAACATTAACGACGATATAATTTTTTTTTTTTTTTAACTCACAATTATACTTCTTCGCCCCAAAGACGGTGTGTCTTATGTGAGCGTGCATGTTCAGCTTGAAGTCCTGCTCGCGCTCTTCCTCAAGCTTGATAGACTTTACGCATTCTCCGGTGCCGGTTTGCTTCGTCCTGGCGTCTTCCTTTCCCTGCTTCGCCCAACTCGTGTAGGAAGCTTTCCTTTCGGGAGGCAAACTCTGAAATGAAAAAAATAAAAAATTATGAACAAAATTCGTCGGATTTTCGTTATCGTCGATGAGCAAATATTCCGACGAGACGAAACCCAAGCTTTTGGTCTCTCATTTTCTTCTTTTCCATAAATGGAAAAAAGAAAAATATTCAGGTGTAAAAAAATCCACTTTTCGCCGATGGACAAATAAAGAACTCGCGTGTGACTAGTAACATATTTATTCTAAAAATCTTACAATTGTTTTTTGCCTTTATATAATTTTTTCAATCGTTGCAAAAAGAACAAAAAAGAATGAAGAAAATAATTTTTTGTTTTTTGTTTTTTTTTTTTTTTTAATGTTAAATCATTAACGAACAAATACCTTGACCAAAAATTTGTGTTTTTTTTTGTCTCTTCTTATAGAAATACCATATAAACCGTAAATACCTTTTATGGAAAGACCATAAATTTGTCCAAAGAGATGAACAGAAATAAGTTTCCGCACTCTTTGCCAATTTACAAAGATAAACAAAAAAATATCTAATAAGCGACTCTTAACGTATTATTCCATCCAACTCTATTACACAATAAAAAAAATATGCATTTTCTCAACAAAAATATGTATTACCAATATTTTCGGAAAAAAAAAAAATTACCAATTTTTTTGTAATAAGAAAATATTCAATTACCAATTATGTTGTAAAAAAAAGATTTAATTACCAATTTTTTTTGTAAAAAAAAGATTTAATTACCATTTTTTTTGTAAAAAAAAGATTTAATTACCAATTTTTTTGTAAAAAAAAAAATTTAATGACAATTTCTTTTGTAAAAAAAAGTCATCGCCACTCATTTTCGACGAAAGCTTCGACAACACAAAAAATCTTTGGTCTCACATTCATTATTATTTTTTTTCCACGAATTTCTCCAAATACCCAAAAAAAAAAAGTTTCCACACTCATCGCCGACGGACGCACAAAAAAAAAGTACAAAAAATCCTATCTCGTCACTCGCAGCGCATTATTCGCCGCTCGCCTCGAAAAGACACAAAAAAAAAAAAAAAATCCACATTATTTGTCTCAACAATTTTCATCATTAAAACAAGTCTCAAAAAAAAAAGAAAAGAACTTGCCTGCCACGCTTCATTGCAGCCTGGATCGCGCTGAACGTCGGTGAATCCGTTGGGAAAAGTTCGTCCCTCGGATTCCATGCGAGCCTTCCAGTCGCGCATAAAATACCAAAAAGCGTTTCTCGCCGGTTTCTTCGGCATTTTTGCAATTCTTTATTTAACGTACTTTTTATTTTTATTTTATATATATATATATATTTATTTCTCTTCGATTATATTATATTATATTATATTATATCATATTATATTATATTATATTATATTATATTATATTATATTACATTATATTATATTATATTATTATACGTCTCTCAAAGTTCCAGCGAATTTATAATTTTACCGTCGCGAAAAAAGCGTTCTGTGCAAAAAAAAAAACTCTTTGTCCGCCGCGCGTTCAAGTCAGCGTTATCGTTAGCCGGCTCGGCAACCCGACACCGATTCGCTTATTGCAACTGATATGCGAACGTTCGGCGAGCGAAGCTGTTTCACGACTGCGGCTCTTAGGTTTCGACCGATGCGCGCTGGGACCGTCGAGGAGTGAGCCGAGGAAGGCGACAATAATTTCGGGGGGTAAGAAAAAAAAACTCGTGGAAGAACCTTTCTGCCTTGGCCGTTCCTTGCCTCCTTTGTCTCGGCCGGGCAGTGGGGGGTTCTCGGAAAGTTTTGTAAACAAACCGGCGAGCGCGGAGAAAAGGTCAAATTGTGTCCTGAGCGACCACACGGCGCTGCGACGCGAGAGGCTGTTGACGAACTCGCACGGATCTTTCGCCTAAGGCGCGTTAATTTGAACGGCAGTTTTTTTAACTGAACGAAATAATGTAATTTAGTATAGTATAGTATAGTATAGTATAGTATACGGTAGTATAGTATAGTATAGTACAGTATAGTATAGTATAGTATAGTATAGTATAGTATAGTATAGTTTTTAATTTGTTTAATTAAGTTTAGTATATTTTGTATTTATTTAATTTTCATTTATTTGCCGGATTTCTCCTTGTCTGACCGATTTACATTAAACCCAATACAGAGCTCTGAATGTAAAGTTGTAATATGAAATAGCATAAAATTTAATTAACAAAATTATAATATAAAGTAACATTAGATTTTTGACTTATATAAACACTTTATTATTTTAACGCGACTAGTCCTACCTTCAGTATATAGTATATTATATATATCATATAGTATCGTATAATATACTATAGTGTAATATTCTAATGTACTTGTAGAAATTTAATATAGAACATTATAGTATAGTAGAATAGAGAAAAAAATGTGTTTCCACTTTACGGCTATCGCTTCTTACACCCTCAAACATGTCCTCCCTTTGCACTCTAATACTTAAAAAAAAAAACGTAAAAACTGTTCTTTGTTATTTTTAATATAATTTTATTTTACGAATTTCTCATTCTTTTATCGATTTACAAGGTTTTGCCACAAACACAGAAAGGAAACAATGCCTTAACTTTACATCTTTGACTTTCCCTTCGTAATGCAACTACTGCCACTCGTGTCTTGCACTATAATAACATAACATAGTATATTAATAGTATAACATAACATAGTATAATATAATATAAGGTATGATAACATAACATAGTATAATATAATATAAGGTATGATAACATAACATAGTATAATATAATATAAGGTATGATAACATAACATAATGTAATATGATATAATTTTAATCGGTACTACCGTTATAAAAGCATCGATGATTTTGTTGGAGCAACGTTGCCAACTTCCGGTTCATGAACGCTTGGGGTTGTAAAGCGAACGGCGACTCAGAATTCTGGAGAAAGATTTTCATCTTCGAGGAAACTTCGACGAGGCTTTACGTCCGGTACTTGAGACCCTGGCATGTGGGTATAGTTTCGAATTGTAAAGAATTCTACATAGCTTCGTAGTTTTTCACTGCAGGAGGACCTGTGTGGAAGGCCATGTGCGGTCCCAGGCGGGTCGCCATATGTTTGGGACTTGAAGTAGTTTTTTTACGCCGCAATAAAAACCACGGCTCGAACAAGGCAAGGAAACGTTTAGTTTTGGGTAAAACCTAAAAATTTGTTACAATGCGGATAATAACTTTCGGTAATTATATTTTGGGAGGGTTTAAGCATTAGCTGCAAGTTGTCGTCGGTTCCTGTTGCTGTCGGTATCAAAAATTGTATCAGGACTTAATAAAAAAAATTATAGAGGCGGTAATTTAAAAAATTGCCCAACTACGATAATTAATTCAATCCACTTCATTTTACTATTTCCACATGAAAAAGTCGCGAATCAATTTTTTTTTTTTTTTTATGGAATGACTATATCGGCCCGACAACGTTCGGATTCGATTAAATTTTATTAAAAATCGTACAGCGATCGATTATATTAGAAAATAAATACAAATTAAAAACAACAAAAAAATTCTACAATACAGCCGATATGTTTACAATACTCGTAGAATCACTAATTTGGCAACATTTTTCGCGATTTCACTGTGAACAAAAATACGGATAAAATGGTATCGTAAATTCACATTCTCAAAAATGTCGCCGCTTAATTATTTTTTACATTTTTCTTCAATCACTTTTTTTTGGTTCAACGAACGATCAGTTCACAGTTTACAAATTTTGCCGAAGAGGTGCGCGACGGCTTAATAAAGTAAATACAAAACTTAAAAAACTTCGACAGTAAAATTAATTTATCGCCTTACGCATTCTTATTATAAAACTTATTACTTATTATTATTATAAAACGCCGTACTAACAAAATAGACAAAAAGACAATCAAACAAAAAATCCTTAGCGTAACAAACTGTACAAAAATTCTTACACCCTAAGAGCGGATGGGAGATTATTATTTATTAGATAAAAAAAAGCATTTGATTGATTGCAGTAATTTTTAATTTTATTTTTTTTTATATAAAGTAATAATTTTCTCGTTGTTCTGTAAAAATTATTATTTTACATAAAAAAAAATTACAATCAACCTTTCCCCCCCCCCCCCCCCAAATAATCGCGTTAACCTACTTCTTCGCAGGATATAATTTCCGGAAGAAAACGTAAAAAATTTTGATCGAACGTCTTTCGCTCATATAATAATAATAAAAATAAAATAATTATAAATTTCGCTAATATATATTTTTACTGCGGCGAATCGGTGTAGAAATCGTCAAATTCGTTCACAACTTGCGTTCATAACTTATTAACGCAAGTTATGAACGAACTTGATGATTTCTTCACCGATTCGCCTCAATAAAAATATATATTAGCGAAATTTATTATTATTATTATTATTATTATTAATAATTATTATTTTTTGGGGAACGATGACAACTAAATGTATAACTTATACATTTCGTTCTCGTCGTTCCCCAAAAATTATGACTCCATAAAAAACAAAACAAAAAATTACAATCAATCCAATGCCCCCCCCCCAAATTATCGCGTTAACCTACTTCTTCGCAGGATATCATTTCCGGAAGAAAACGTAAAAAATTTCGATCGAACTTCTTTCAATTAATAATAATAATAATAATAATAATAATAATAATAATAATAATAACATAAGACTAAAATAATAATAATAATAAATTTCGCTAACATATATTATTACTGCGGCGAATCGGCGTATAGATCATCGAGTTCGTTCATGAGAGTTCGGGATATCGTTCTCTTGGCGCGTACTTGGTTCGCAAGATCTTTGGTCTCTCCTTTCGGAGTCTGCGCCCCCTTGACGTCCGGTGTCTGCAGGCAATTGACCATGGACTTGAGTGCCATGTACTCGCGCATCGATCGTCTGCTGCGCGGATCGATTTTCCTCCGTTCCCTCGGAGTGGCGATCCGTGGCGTCGCGGCTTTGGCCTTCTCGTGAACGATGTTGAGCTCCCTCTCGATCGCCGAGAAGCTGTCGTCCGAATTCTTCGGCGACCTGGCGAGCTCCAGCGCGGCCAACCTCGCCGATCTCCGGCGCGCGCTCTTCTCGACCTTCGTCTCGAAAACGTTCTCCTTGTTCTCCCCCTCGTCCGGCTCGCCGCCGACCTCTCCGAGACCCTCGCCGATTTTTTCCGCGTCCTCCACGACGATCACCGGAAGCTCCGGAGGATCGTCGATTTTTTTCGCCGTCTCCGCGCGAATTTCCTCGTCGCTTTTCGGCGCTGTCGGAGCCTCCGAGACCGACGACTCGTCGTCGACGAGGTCGTCCAGGGCGCGCAGAATTTTTTTCATCGCGAACAAGTTCTCCTCGGTCGATTGTATGGCCAGTTTGAGATTTCCTCGCATCCACCTGACGGTCTGCTCGTCGAGGTCGACCTGGGAATTCCTGCTCGTCGGCGGTTGCTCGAGAAAGGAATTGCACGGCAAATCGCCGATCGAGGGCTCGCGGCCAGCGGGTCGCGAATTTAAGAGCAGATCCTCGATCGACGAAATCGCCGAGTCGAGCCGATGCTTCGGAAAAGAGTCTCTATCGAGCTCCCTGAACGGCGGGCGCGAAAGCGCGAAGGGCGATTTTTTACCCTCGCTCGACCTCGGCGAGAGGGCGGAATTTTTCTCCGGTGAGACTTTTCTGGTGGAGGTCGCGGATATTATTACGGTCGGTCTTCGAGGCGCGGCCTCGTCGAGATTCTCGTCGTCGCTCACCGATTTTTCGGTGCTTTCGACTTGAGTTTCTTTTTTTAGAGACATTTTTTTGTTTCTCGGGAGGGTTTTTTTCGATCCTTCGGATTTTTTTGACTCGGTCTCGTTCAGCAGGGAGGCCGGCGATTCTTCCTTGATGGTGTCGTTCTGCTGACGATTTATGTGCTTGTCTCGTATGGAATTGGGCGGAAGAAGACTACTCCTTCGAGGCTGGCTGTGAGACGGTTTTTGTTGGTCTGATTTCAAGTTCTTGCGCTGCAGGGCGGTTGAGTTTCTTTGATTCTGGTGCCTGCTCGGGGCGATTTTTGGAACGGCGGGCGACGGGGCGTTGTAAAGCTTTCTTCGGACGCTCGTCGCACGGAGATCGCCCATCACCGATTTTCGGGCTGAAAAACAGGAATTTAGGAAATTTAAAATGCACGGCTCGCTCTTGAGTCGGATAATTCCCACATGAGGCATTCTTTATCAACTGGGCCACTTTTTTCGGCTCGCCTAACGTCATTCGAAAGTTGATGAAAAATAAAAAAGTTCATGTTCCTACGAATTTTTTGAGTGACCAATATTTTTTGAGATATACGGATATTTAAAAAAAAAACGTAAATATTGAAAAAACGTAAAAAAAAATCACAGAAACACCACTCAAGTAGTACTGCAAACTGGCAAATTTTAAAAAACATCTGAGAGATCGACCGAAAAAAGTGGCCCAGTTGATAAAGCATACGTCATATATAAATTTTTTTTTTATTCAACTAAAGTTTACGGGAAATTTTTTTAAATGAATTGTACCTGGTCGCTTGACCGTCTGACTCTTCTCCCAGGATTCCATGAGATTCTTCACTCTCTCGGGCTGACGAAATCCGGGTCCTGAACAACGGAAATACAATAATATGATATATTATATAAAATAATGATAATTATTATGACTATGCATAAATCAATGGTTAATTATCCTTAATTAGTAATACGAAAAATAAATTACCGATCAAATAATATTAATTTGTAATAATTAATATCAAATGATAATCATGACAATTATTGTCATTATTAATTAATTAATATTAATTCGTAATAAGTCATATTAAATAATAAGAAACAATGTTTACCAATGAAAATACCCATATAGATACGAATATGATTTATGCACGAACCGTTCATAACGTGTTTTCCTTCGCTCTTGGATACACCGAGCTGTACAGACCTGGATCCAGCTTGACCTAAAAAAAAAAAAAACAAGTAGAATTTTAAAGCTTCAGATTTGGTGCCCGATTTTTAAAAAAATCTTTAGCGCCCGATAACTCCGATTTCCGATTTCGACGATTTGTTTTGTAGCAAAATATTCATTTTTCTAAAAAATTGAATCGCCGTTCAAAACAAATTACATTATAGAGAAGCAGATCAATTAAACTTAATTTCTGTGAACAATAATAATAAAAAATAAAATAAATTGAACCAGCGTACTTCCGGCATTGCCATGAAGTCCTGCGGCAATAGTTTCGCTTTCCGGAAGGCCTGCGGTCGTTGAAAATGCACTTTCGGGCGTCGCGCGTACGGAAGTCTCGTACAATTGCCTCCGCGCGTTTGGGGCTTTGCCGTTCGCCAGTGTCATTCGCCTCTCTGAAATGTGAAAAATTTATATATATAATACAACGTTCATAAATTCTCGACCTGGACAAGTTTGGTGAGTTCATACCGGAAGGATAAGGTTTTTTGCACGATGACGTAGACTTAAACAGATCTTTAATCAGCACCGGCTGCGATCTCTGGGATTGCATCATCGACGCGTTTCCGTTTTTCGATTTTCCAGTGCTCTTCGCGATCCCGAGGAGCTCGTGGATTCGCAGTGGTTGGCTCCTTCCTCGTTCTGCAAAAATATTCATAAAATTAATTAACAATAATAATAATAATAATAATAATAATTCTCTGATTTTTTCTGATATATTTCCACATGGCAATTGGAAGACAACAGAAATGGCAGATTTCTTAGATGTGCTCCGAATTCATTTCTGTATGAACTCAGAATGTCCCCTGAAAGATATCGAATGCGTCGATTTCAGACCCCTGGTAGTTCTCTCAAACATCTGAACTTAAGTAAGTCTTTTTGTGGACTCTCTGTATACGTATTGTCCCATACAATATTAATCCAGAATATTAATACAATATTGATCCAGTATGTTAATACAATATTGATCCAGTATGTTAATACAATATTGATCCAGAATGTTAATACAATATTGATCCAGAATGTTAATACAATATTGATCCAGAATGTTAATACAATATTGATCCAGAATGTTAATACAATATTAATCCAGAATATTAATACAATATTGATCCAGAGTATTAATACAATATTGATCCAGAGTATTAATACAATATTGATCCAGAATGTTAATACAATATTGATCCAGAATATTAACACAATATTGATCCAGAATATTAACACAATATTAATACAATATTGATCCAGAATATTAATACAATATTGATCCAGAATATTAATACAATATTGATCCAGAATATTAATACAATATTGATCCAGAATATTAATACAATATTGATCCAGAATATTAACACAATATTGATCCAGAATATTAACACAATATTGATCCAGAATATTATTGTTTGGTGCAATACGTATCTAAAAAGTTCTCGAAAAAAATTACTTAAGTTCACATGTTTGAGATGATTCCCAGTGGTGCGAAATCAATGCATCCGATATCTTTCAGAGGACATTCAGAGTTCATATCGAAATAAATTCAGAGCACATTTAAGAAGTCCGCCGTTTTTTTACGATCTATTTACGATGTATATATGTCGTCCAATTGTTATGTGGGTATTACGGACACTCGATGAGCTGCATAACATTCTGTTTCTATTAATATATGATTGTCTGTCCAAACTTTTCTATACGTATATTTTTAACAATAATTTATCTTGAAAGATTTATTAAAAAAAAAAAACTAAAAAAATATCGTTAAACAAAACAATACAATCGGACCCTTCTTGGCCTTTTTTTTTTAATTTTTATTTTATTTTATTTATTTTAGAGATTTCTCCTTTTGCATCCAAATTTACATTGAAAGGAGGTAAAGGAGAAATCCGTTTAATAAACAAACAATAAACAAAATTACCATCTTTTTTTCCTTCCGCCGCGAGATCTTTCGAGGTGCCGTTTTCATCCATAATTCCCCCGTTTAAAAATGCAAAAATTTCTAATACATACTCGGCAACAAACAATGCTTTTTTTTAAATTAATGAATTAATTCTTTTTGTTTTTTTTTTTCATTCAAATTCGTGTGTGCGAAGTCGTCGGCTTTGGGTCGGCGACGCCAGCGCCCTCTTCGGTAAACACGGAGCGTCTCCGTTCGGCCGTTGAGAAATTCAAAGCCAACGAAACCTGCAAAAAAAGACATGGGTCACAATTCGAATAAAGTGCTTGAAAAATGTTGTCGAGAAATAGTTTTTGTCGATTCGGCGAACACCGAACAACGCTGTGATTGGTCGGTTTCCTCGACGATTTCTTTCCCACACAAATTACCACCAATATTCGTCGCTCTGCTGCTCGTCCCGAGCTCGATTTCCCCTCCTCTCAACCTCCAGATCCTCCAGAGTCGCGAGTTATTTCGCCACCTCAAACTCGAGGCTCGAAAGTGTGGACAAAAAAAAAATTAAAATGTTTTTTGTTTAAAAACTCCGGCACACTCGATCAGCCACAGAGCACGATAAACCACGATAAACCACGATAAACCGGCTTCTTCTTCTCCTTCTTTTGCCTGCCAATTGGGCCGAGACTCGCGGGTATGGAAGACGCTCGACCCGCCACGCAAAACCGTCGAGGATGATCTTACTTCGTGCGAAGGATAGTTAATCGATCTTCCGCCAGATGGCGCTCGCTCGAGATTCCAATGCGTCGATTTCACTGGTTTTCATGTACGGCTATTTTGCGGTAAAGTTACGGGTAAAGTTAACCGATCTCAACCTTTCTGCAAAAATAACATTTTGATTGTTTAGTTAGTTTTTAAGTTTTAAGGGCCTTTTAACTTTTAGGCCCATGTTTTACAAAAATGTCCCGAAAAGTAATGCATTTCTTTCTCAGAGAAAAACTCCAAAGGTTTTAATTGTATTAAAACCTTTTAATCGATCTTCCGCCAGATGGCGCTCGCTCGAGATTCCAATGCGTCGATTTCACTGGTTTTCATGTACGGCTATTTTGCGGTAAAATTACGGGTAAAGTTAACCGATCTCAACCTTTCTGCAAAAATAACATTTTGATTGTTTAGTTAGTTTTTAAGTTTTAAGGGCCTTTTAACTTTTAGGCCCATGTTTTACAAAAATGTCCCGAAAAGCAATGTATTTCTTTTTTTAGAGTCAAACGCCAAAGGTTTTAATTGTATTAAAACCTTTTAATCGATCTTCCGCCAGATGGCGCTCGCTCGAGATTCCAATGCGTCGATTTCACTGGTTTTCATGTACGGCTATTTTGCGGTAAAATTACGGGTACAGTTAACCGATCTCAACCTTTCTGCAAAAATAACATTTTGATTGTTTAGTTAGTTTTTAAGTTTTAAGGGCCTTTTAACTTTTAGGCCCATGTTTTACAAAAATGTCCCGAAAAGCAATGTATTTCTTTTTTAGAGCCAAACGCCAAAGGTTTTAATTGTATAATATATAATGTACCGGTAATAAAAATGTACAATAGGTAATAAATGGTAATGGTAATTGGAAACTGATATAAGTACAACGTAGCATACAATTAGAAATTATAATACAATATAGTATACAATTTACCGATAAATTCGATGGCCTAAACCAGAGCCTAAACTATATTATCGCATTTTTCCGAAGTCATCTCCGTCGGTAAAAAAGATCCATGGCGAAGAACACATTTTCCCAATAAAAAAAAAAAATAAAAAATTCATCTCACGAATCACAAAACAGTAGCTTCAACTCAGAGAAAAAAATGTTTTATATTCAACTTCTCAAATAATAAAATCAAGGATAACGTGAGACGAAAGAAAAACATAAACATAGGTTTTGTTGCTTGCGGCCGTCGAGGATCGTAAACAACATGGCGGCGCTCGGTTGCCCAAGTTTTGGTTCTCGCGCGACTTCGCACGAAAAACTCGTCGACCCGACCAAGTTTTAATGAAAAAAAAAAAAAAAAAAAAACACCTTTTCCAACGAAATCGAAGATCCTCGATAATTCCGAGGAACAATAAAAAATGCCTCTCGGCGTGAAGCACGAGTGCGTGCGTTGCGGGACTCGCGAGACGCCATTGTGGCACGCGACCGACGCCGGAAGTCTTTGCAACACCTGCCTGGAGGACGAGAGAAACGTCGACGGCGGAGCGACGGTGAAGAACGAGGAGGACGAGAAAAATGGCCTCGGCTCGAAACCCTCGCGCAAGAGCACGCGAACTACGCGCTACTGCAAACCGAGGCCGAACGCCTCGCTCAAGGCCGCGCCCAAGGGCAAAGGTCGTCGACACATATTTAAGAAACAGGTAAAAAAAAAAAGTGTGATTATATGTATGAAAATTTAAAAAATTTATGTTAATTTAATTTTTTTTTTTTTTTTAAGCCTATAAAGGCGCCATCGGCAGTGGCGACTCCGGTGACCAGCAACTTTGTGTTCTACAAAGGGTCGTACTTCCAAGTGGGAGACATTGTTTCGATGGAGGACACCGATGGAGGAATATATTACGCTCAAATCAGGGGCCTCCTGACCGATCAGTATTGCGAAAAAAGCGCAGCTGTTACTTGGCTCTTGCCTACTACGGCTAGGTAACGTTTGTTTGTTTTTGGCTGTTAGTGTGGTCGATTGGAGACAAGAAATAAATTGTAAGGCCAAATATGGTAAAATGTATTTTATAGGGAAAAATGGTAAATTATATTTTTTATGGAGTAAAAATGGTACAATATATTTTTTATGGGGTAAAAATGGTAAAATATATTTTTTTACAGGGCAAAAATGGTAAAATATGTTTTTTGTGGGGTAAAAATGGTAAAATATATTTTTTTACAGGGTAAAAATGGTAAAATGTATTTTTTATGGGGTAATGGTAAAATATATTTTTGATATCCAATCGCGATTATTCTGTTTTACCGACAAAGCTCACTGCACGAAGAAACGATGCAAAAACTTCGATTTTTACATTAAAAAAAAAAAACCATTAACTTTTTTTAGATACAAAAAAAGTACACAATATTTGTATCGCGAGTCTATATTGATCGATTGATTTTTCAGCCCCGCGCCCGAGGAGGGCTTCAGCCCGGAAACTTACATAATCGGACCGGAAGAGGATTTGCCGCGAAAGCTCGAGTGCATGGAGTTCGTAATGCACGCCCCGTCCGATTATTACAAGCTGAAGAACAGTCCTTATCCGCCGCCGCTCACGGAAACCGGCGCTGGTTACATATGGACGTCGCTCAGAAACGAAGTCGCCGCTGTTAAGAAATAATCATCGTCCGTGTCTATCGCGCGAAATCATTCGTAAACATTATCGACGATCGGTGATTTTTTGTTAAATGAAATTCGTGCGTTTTTCTTATCATAATTTATTTTTTCACAAAAAAAAAACGCCGTTTCCCTATCGTTGTCGGAATAACAATATAGTACGTCACGCAACGTTTCGATATTTATTTCGGCTTCCGACGATCGTGTCGAAACTTCGGCAAATACCGACGATAAAATTTCGAGGCACTTTTTAGAGAGATTTAAAACGTTTATTGAGGTTTTTTTTTTTTTTTTTACATACGCGCAAATTTTTTCAACGATCTATAAAAATCGTTTCGAGAATGAAGAAAAAAAAAAACAGAAATAATTGCGTAGTGTCACATGACCTGCGGCTTTGATCCAGGAACTAAATGCATCGTGGAGTATCGTCGAAGAGTGTGAGAAATTTGAGATCAAAGCGTTACCTGGACGTCGGCTCTGTAGCGCAAATTTTATTCCTCTCGGAAATTTGTACAAAATTGTCCATCGATGTGTTTCAAAGACGAGCTGTTTTTTCTTCGGTAATTTCTGCTTATGCTGCGTAATTATTTACCGAACAAAAAATTGGTAATTATTTGTCGCGAAGCTCGAAAAAAAAAATCATAAACCTTGCTCGATTACAATTGAAAAGTTCAAAAAGAGATTTTTATCGTATAAATATTTCTTTTTTTTTAACGTCGCGGTGTTCATTTTACGCTTTATATAACTGTATATATATATATATGCAGTATCGGATAATTTATCGAAACGCAATGTACAGAGTAATTAATTAAATCGATCGATCGATGTGCTCGATCGTTTCGACGAACAATTTGGCATCTCGTATTATTTGGTCCAGACTAAATTTGATAACATCGATAATAACAATCGCGAGGAAAATATTATATTTTCGAATTAAAAAAGTGGCCGGTAACATTTACGTTAAACCGGAAGCTTCGACTTTAATATTCGCTTCGCGGATTTTACAATACTTCGTCGATCTTCGAGAATCATTCGAGTCGACGTACGAGATTTATGCACTCTCAGGTGTCCCTGGATACATTTTTTTTCCCCGACTTTTGCCCTCGACGCTCGAAATTACCCGGCAAAGTTTGTACACTTAACAGACGTTTGTTGCAAAACAAAACAAAAAAATCGTTAATTTTACATTAAAAAATAAGGTTTATAAACAAAGTATTTTTAACGAAATCAAAAAACAACAAAAAATGTAAAATTAACGACAAAAAATGGTGGATGTTTGTTGACAAAAAATGTTTGTTAAATGTGCAAAGCTTTTTTACCGTGCGGGTTCAAAATGAAATTTGTTAAAGGTTTTGCCAAATTGTTTTTTTTTATCCTTCGTTACCGACCGAGCTCCGATCGGCCTCAGTTCGTCTTTCGATTCTTACTGCAACGAATGTCGAGACGATTGTCGAACATTTTTTTTTTTTCCTTTTTCCATCGCCGCTCGAAATTCCCCGGCAAAGTTTGTACACTTGACAAACGTTTGTAGTCCAAAAAATCGTTAATTGTACAAGTAAAAAAAATATATATATTTGTCAACAAAGTATTTTTAAGGTCGTACTTGCAGTCGAACCCTACGTGAGTTCAGAGAGAATTGAGAGAGAAATTGCGAACACTTCTCGATGGGATAAAAATCTGAAAAAAATCAAGCATATTAAAGGTGCTGAAAAGTTTAATTTTTCATAATAATAATTCCAAAATGTTATTAACAAATTAACGGAAACAAATTCCTGACAAATCACTCGGCCACTTAACTTTTTAAAAAATGTAAACGTATTTGTTAATTTTTCTGAATACGTATACATTTTTTCAGAATTTTGTGTACATTTTTTTAATGGCTTTTTTAGCTAATAACAAACCTAATTTACAAAAATTACACAAAATTCCGAAAAAATTCATCCATGTTCACAGTGATTAACAAATAATTTTTCCATGAACAAAAAGTTAACTTGCCAGATCATTTGTTGAACAATTGTTTTTCATTCACTAGTTAATAACATCCTCGAATTATTATTATGCAAAATCAATATTTTCAGCACCTTCCATACGCTCGATTTTTATCAGATTTTTATCCCATCGACAAGTGTTCACAATTCTCTCTGAACTCACGTGAGGCAAAAAAAAAAAAAAAAAATTAACAAGAAAAAAAAATCGTCGATCTCGCGGACAGAAAATGTTTGTCAAATGTGCAAAGTTTTTTTTTTTTTACCGTGCGGGTTCAAAATGAATTTTGTTTAATGTTTTGCTAAATTGTTATTTTTTTTTCTTTCTTTTTTCATCGTTCGTTACCGACCGAGCTCCGATCGGCCTCAGCTCTGGTAATTCGTCTGTCGATTCTTACTGGACGCAACGAAATTCGCCGCGACGGGGAGCATCGGTTCATTCTCACTGGCTCGAAAGGGATCTGAGGATGAGGCGGATGAATGGAGTATGTATCCAGCAGTCGTTGGCTCGAGTCTGCTCGGGGGCGCATCGATGGATGTGCCGATCAGTCAGCTAGGATCCAACGAAGTAACGGCTGGTCAGAATTTGAGATCTTTTATTGCCTGCGGCAAGTCCGGCAGCTTCATGTCCTTTATCTGCTGCGGTATATTCATGTTCTTCACTGCAGAAACGGCGCGGGCGGTCGCCGCCGTGATTCCCGCCTGCGACACACGACACCAAGGACAAGAAGAAAAAAAACTATTTTTTTTTGTATTTTTTTGTTTACTTAAAAAAAAAAAATTTCATATAAAAAAAAATTAAAATTTATACATTTTTGTTGTAGGTGAATTCGAGTGGAATAAGGAAAGTAATTGAGATCGACTACCGGGGCGTTAATTTCAACGATGAGCGAGGTCGACTGGATTTAATAATGAGGAGCTTTTGGATAGTCCGAGCGGAGGCTCAGTCGGTATTATTATTTTAAGGTAGTCCTGCGAATTGTGTTTCGCATAAGTTTCAGAGAAATTAGAGGGAATTGCAAACATGGATTGTATAAAAATATGTAAAAAAAAATCGAGCGCATTGAGGGTGCTGAAATTATTAATTTCGCATAATAATAATTCCAGAATATTATTAACATATTGATGGGAAATAAAATTGTTCAAGAAATCTCCCGGAAAGCAAACTTTTTTTTTGTCGAAAATGATTCGTTCAGTTTTGTGAATACGTATGATTTTTTTCAGATTTTTAAATTCACTTTCAATCTTTTTTTTATATGAAAACGAACCCAAAATCTAAAAAAATGCATACGTATTCAGAAAAATGAACGAATCATTTTCGTAATAAAAAAAATTTGGTTGCCGGGTAATTTGTTAATCAATTAATTTTTTGTTTAATTTGTTAATAACATTTTCGACTTATTATTGTGCAAAATGAATCTTTTCAGTTTAATATGCATGAATTTTTTCAGATTTTTATACCATCGAGAAGTATTTGCAATTTTATCTCATTTTTTCTCGAACTTATGCGAAATGAACACCAAGCGACAGAACTACCTTAACGTGGTGTTCAGTGAAATTTCAATCCTTGCTACCAGAGGATCGAAATAATGAGGATCTATAAAAGAAAAAAAAAATTGTCGAACCATTCGATATTTCGCGATTCTCAAATCTACTCGACCTATTCCTTCATCGCCTATGTATATTTTTTTTTTTATGTTTTTGAACCGCTACGAGTGTGTGAAATATCTCGACCGGTAATGAAAACTGTAATAATTTTTTCTCAACCGTGCCCGGCAATTTACGTTCGAAAGAAAAATCTCCTGTGACGCCAAGTTAATATCCATTTCGACTGAGAATTTGCTTTTCACAGAAAATGTTTAAAAACCATGAAAAAAAAAAAACATTAATTTGCAGCTTTCGTTGCCGACTCGGTCGGTAACGAAAACTTCCCTCAAAATTCTCATCACTTTGAGTAATTTAGCAATTTACTAGTCAACGGCTTGCCGTTTGTTTTATACCCCAAATAATCTATTTTCTTTTTAGCGCACAAAGTATAAAATATTCTCTAGTTATTTTTTTGTACATAAATACAAAACATTTAACAACTTGTTAAAATGTAAAAAAGGATTTTCCCGTTCACTACCGTAAATAAATAAATAAATAAATAAATAAATAAATAAATAAATCGCCGTCCCGAAAGCGGGAAAGTAAAATTTGCGTATTTAAGCTCGAAAAGAAAATTTCAATAAAATTAAATGTCTAAAGAGACCGCGCTCTAATGGATTTCGAGGATCACTGGACACCATGTCGAGGTGGGATTGTCGACGACTACGGATTAATCGCAATGAATAATATACATATTTTATTATTCTTGATTAAAATTTCTCGAGGTATACAGATATGTGTTAAGGCACTAATTCGTCATGTTTTTTGTTGGATTTAAAATGAAAAATTATATGTAATAAAAATAATAGAAAAATTTACAAAGCGACAGGGTAGAATATTAGAAGCTTTCGAGTGAGAAAACAACTACAGAAATAGATGTCTATGATTGCACCGATCACCCTTTGCCAGCCGATGGAGTTTGATTGCGCGTTTTTTTTTTTTTTTTTTTTTTTTGGGAATCACAGATAGCAAGGAATATATTAAGAGATGTGAGATTTTTTTTTTTTTTCAGTTCATCGGACTAATTGCCTATTGCCGATTAGCTTATAGAGGGGGCCCCAGGAGAACGTAAGAGCAGGATCTCGGCGAACAAGATCGTCTCGTTTTGTAAATCCCCTAAAAATTTCAGGTTAGCATAGGTCAGTGCCCTCACCACTAAACGGCCGCGTATTGATCCGTTATCACGAAAGTTAGTTATCGGTAGTTAGTTCGATACATTCACGGTGGTGCTTGCGAATAATATTCACTTTGCATAAATTTCAGAGAAATGCGAAGGAATTGCAAACACTTCTGGATGGTACAAAAATCTAAAAAAAAAATCAAGGATTTTAAAGGCGCTGAAAATATTAATTTTGCATAATAATAATTCGAAAATTTTATTAACAAACTGATGAAAAATGATATTGTTCAGCGAATTTCCCGAAAACCTAATTTTTTTTTTATGATAATGATTCGTTTATTTTTCTGAATACCTATGCATTTTTTCAGATTTTTGAATTCACTTTGAATTTTGTGACTTTCTACACATTTTTCCGATATAAAAAGAAAAAAATTTAAAGTGAATCTAAAAATCTGAAAAAATTCATATGTATTCGGAAAAATGAACGAATCATTTTCATTAAAAAAAAAGTTATTTTTCCGGGAGATTTGTTGGACTATTTTATATTTCATCGATTTGTTAATAACATTTTCGAATTATTACTATGCAAAATTAATTTTTTTTTTCAGATTTGTATACAATCGAGAAGTGTTTGCACTTTCCCCTCATTTCCCTGAAACTTATGCGAAGTTCTCACTATTCGAAAGTACTACCATAATTAAAAGAAAAAAAAAGTATGCGCATACAAGGCAACAAGTGAACAATCGGCAAAAAGAATAAAATGATTCAAACCAGCAAAACTGACACGATTTACCGAATATGAAAAAAATATGATTAATTATTATTATTTTATTTACAACGTTAAAAAAAATAAATAAAATCTACAATAATAATAATTGTTGTTACTACTGAAACTATAATATAATTGTAATTACGACACTATTATCATAATATCAATTATAATAATAAAATAATTGAAAAAAACGTTTTCTTTTTTTGGATAGTTTTTTGGATTAAAAAAAAAGAAAAACAAAATGAATCATTTTATTAATTTTGCCGATTCTACTGAGGACGATCTATCGGAGAAGCAAGTAAGTTGGCGTACGCTCTAATATCAGTTACAAAAAAAAAACTTTCTTTTTGTTAAAAATAAATCGCGATTCCCGGGGTTTTTCTACGGCTAGCGATCGACGGACTCACCTCCTGCTTTTCCAATTTGTTTTGCTCCTCGATCCTCGTCAGGATCTCGGTCATGTTCGTCTCCAAGACCATTCCTCCCATAACGAGCTCGTTCAGTATATAGTGAACTTTGTCGACGTGAAATATGAGATCGAGCTCGCATACGTTCTCGAAACACTTGTCGAGCGTCTCGACGAACACCTGTATCAGGTCTAGAATACCGAGCTCCGACTCGGAACTGTCGACGCAGAAGACGAAGTAGAGCGTCGCGTAGTGACGGTATATCAGTTTGTAGTCCGAGCCGCCTATCAGACTTCCGCCCTCCAAAAAATTGCACACGTTGTCGTCCCGCTTCGAGACCAGCTGAAACGTCTCCTTGATGATTTGCTGTTGCATATCTTCGTTCTGTAATTTGAAAATAAATAAATAAATAAAAAATTTTAAATGAAAAAAAAATAATGGCAAATAAATAAATAAAAAAATATCGTTTTTTTTAAATATTATTTGTCGCTATTTTTTTTTACGAAGTTGATAATTTTATGCGGTTCGATTGTTCATCGACGCTGACGTCGTTGCCAGGCTGAAACAATTTTTTTCAAACTGCGCTTGTAAATATTTTTAAAAAACACAAAAATTAATTCGAAATTTTTAAAAAATTTAAATTATTTTGCCGTCCTTTGTTCGATGAAAAATTTATTTTCTACGCATTGTTTATCGACAGTGTTTGACAAAAGTGGTGTAAACAAATAAATACGCTAGTGCACAATATCGATTGTTCATCAACGTTGATGTTATCGCTAAATTTAATTTTGCGATAAATTTGTAAAAGAAAAAAAAGAAAAAATGTTAATAAATTCTAAATAACTTTTTAATAATGATTTCGAAAATTAAAAAATTATGAATTATTTTGCCATTGTTTGACGAAGAATTTATAATATACGGATTGTTTTATCGACATTGACATCGTTCGACGTAAATAAATAAACAAATAAGTAGCTATATAAGACATGCATATTGTTACAAAAAATATTAATGAATAAACTAATAAATAATATAAGTATGAATAAATAAATAAAAGTCGATCGCTGTCATTTGTTGCAAAAATTATAAATCATTTTATAACTGTTTATTCGACGAAATATAATTTTTAATGTCAACGACGATTATTTATCGTCATTGACATTAATCGGGATCGGAATCGTTCAACGGAGAACCATTGCGTCAGCGGTGTAACAGCTGACGACCGACAGGAATTATCGTTCGCAGACGACGATCCCGTGACACTTTGACATCATTTTTTTTTTTCACAAAAATATTTACATATTTTTTTTCACAAAAATATTTACATATTTTTTTCACAAAAATATTTACATATTTTTTTCATCAAAATATATACATATTTTTTTTTCATAAAAATTTGTACGTAATTTTTTTTCCATAAAAATTTGTACATCATTTTTTTTCCATAAAAATTTGTACATCATTTCTTTTTCCATAAAAATTTGTACATCATTTTTTTTTTCATAAAAGTTTGTACATATATTTTTTTTCATAAAAATTTGTACATCATTTTTTTTCATAAAAATTTGTACATCATTTTTTTTCCATAAAAATTTGTACATCATTTTTTTTTCATAAAAGTTTGTACATATATTTTTTTTCATAAAAATTTGTACATCAATTTTTTTTTTTCATACAAATTTTTCCATAATTTTTGTTTTGTTTTTTAATTAATAAAGTCGCTCCGAAAACGGGTGACAGCTGTCAAGCGCGTAAAGCCGAGGCAGCTGCGAGGATAGAATAAAAACAACGACAATCAAACAAATTTACTCACGAAGTACTCGTAAAACTTTGATAGCCGCGGCTTTCCATGATTGTTGAATACCAATATAGCTTTGATCATTTTTGTTTGAACTCCAATCGTCGATTACTCGTAACTGATTGTTGGAAAAAAAAGATAGAAACAAGAAAATAAGTTGAGTTTTTGAGTTTTTACGACTTTCGTTTCTTTCGTCGAGGCACCCTCTCGATATTCCACATCCGAGAGCTGCTTGAGAGGTTAACTGTGTGTCGTTGGTTGAGTTTTCGACCACCGTCGCGAGATATCGCTCGTCCATGGGCGCGTTTCGATGTCAGCTGCAAATTGCTCCAATTTACCTAGAGATGGGCGCCAATTTGTCAATTGACTGTCACGTGGCCGTCAATTGACCGCTCCGGAAATTGACCGAACTGTGACAACAGCGACATTAAGACCATATGAAACACCCCCCTCCCCGTCCATCCCGGGCTCAGTCGGTATCAAAAACTGTAATCAACTTTTCTCACTGGATCTCGCATATACGTTCAAAAGAAAAGTCTCATGGGAAGCCGAAATGATATTCGTTTCCGATGAGACTTTTCTTTTGACCGTATATGCCAGAATCCATGAGAAAAGTTGATTACAGTTTTTATTACCGACCGCGGTATTGCACATGCTCTTAAGACCATATGAAACACCCCCCTTCCCGTCCATCCCGGGCTCAGTCGGTATCAAAAACTGTAATCAACTTTTCTCACTGGATCTCGCATATACGTTCAAAAGAAAAGTCTCATGGGAAGCCGAAATGATATTCGTTTCCGATGAGACTTTTCTTTTACCGTATATGCCAGAATCCATGAGAAAAGTTGATTACAGTTTTTATTACCGACCGCGGTATTGCACATGCTCTTAAGACCATATGAAACACCCCCCTTCCCGTCCATCCCGGGCTCAGTCGGTATCAAAAACTGTAATCAACTTTTCTCACTGGATCTCGCATATACGTTCAAAAGAAAAGTCTCATGGGAAGCCGAAATGATATCCGCTTCCGATGAGACTTTTCTTTTGACCGTATATGCCAGAATCCATGAGAAAAGTTGATTACAGTTTTTATTACCGACCGCGGTATTGCACATGCTCTTAAGGGCATGTGGCACAGACTCTGTCGGTAACAAATCGCCTTCCATTTATTTTCTCCAAAACGATTGATACGACGAACAAAAGCAAATTAGGTTTTCATACTTATATCTATTGACAACAAAAACCTAATTTGATTCCGATTGAAGCATCAACCATCACGGAGAAAATAGGGAAAGCGATTTGTTACCATCGGAGCATCGATACGTATGTATCACATGCCCTTAAGGTAGTTCTTGCGAATGGTGTTGATTTCGCATAAATTTCAGAGAATCGAGAGGGAATTGTAAACACTTCTCGATGGTATAAAAATCTGAAAAAAAATCAAGCGTATTAAAGATGCCGAAAAGATTAATTTTGCATAATAATAATTCCAAAATGTTATTAGCAAATTGCTGAAAAATTTAATTGTTCAACAAATCTCCCGCAAACATAACTTTTTTTAAAATGAAAATTATTCGTTTATTTTTCTGAATAAGTATGTATTTACTCAGATTTTTCAATTCACTTTGAATTTTCTGACTGTCTACACGTTTTTCCCATATAAAAAAAAATGGATGATGTCCGTTGTTTTCTCTAGCACCATCGCATCAATATCATGTGCTTTACTGATTTATTTACTATGTATCGATCGAAATATCGACCCATGATATCGCGTTCTGACCAATCTGAAACCAACCTGAAACCAACCGGTCGATTAGTGTATCAAACCAACTCTGATTCCAACCTTCAAGAGGTTGATTTTTCGGCGATATTGAAAAACCAACCGTAATACCAACCGTTACATGTGTTGGATACGAAGTTGGTTTACGGTTGAATTTTCCTAAAACAACCCGATTTCCAACCCTGAGGGAAATTGGGTTGTTTTGGGAAAGTCCAACTGTAAACCAACTTTCAATCCGACACAATAAGGGTTGGTATTACGGTTGGTTTTGAGGTATCAATCAAAAAGCCACCTCCAGAAGGTTGGAATCAGAGTCGGTTTGGCGCTGTAACGTACCCAGTTAGTAACCTCGATATTATTCAATAGTCGCATTATACGTAGTGCGCGTTTTGTCCGATTCAAACATAAATAATGCGAGCGGAAATCGAATAGTTATTATTAGGCAGGAATGGTCACACGCGAACTTTCTATAGAAGACGGTACTTTGGAAAAACCGTCGAGAACGCAGAACTTTCCCCCAAGGATGGATGCCAGATGTGGACACTTCACCCGAAGAAAAGGACTGCTGTGAAAGAATGCAGCCATGTTTTTGGCTCTGTAAAGAAGAGGCCCAAACTCATAAAACTATGCGGATGTCTTTCACCGACGACCCTTCGGATCACCAACACCCTCGGCATCTACGCCGGCGAGACACCACGGAGGAGGCGGGCCCGGACCCACGACTGGATAACGTACTTACTGGAGGGGTTGAACCACCCCTACTCTTGCATATCGAGGAAGCATCAACGTCGAAAATCATCGAAAAGGAAACTTGTACAAGGCAGAATACGTTTGAATTTCGAGCTGTGAGGATCAAGCTCTTGAGTAAAAGTCTGTAACAATATATTGAATATCAGTTGAAAACTTCAACCATAACGTTTTATCACTCCGAGTTTTCGGTTATCTCCACAAATACCTTAATAATTCCTTCTCATAATTCCCGCGCACCGCGAGTCGAACACTTTCGTGTTCCACGGGCGAAACGGACTCTCGCGCCATCTCGAGCGAGGAAATAATAGGACGAGGAAAAATCCTACATCACGGCGCACTAATCGACTGGTTGAGTTGCAGTAGTTTGTCAAAAAACGTCCCAAATCGAACCCACAGTTTTACGGTTGATTGGTCTGTGAAGGACTTCAACGCTACTAATCTAAAACAATAGAGAATATCAAAGTGTCAGCCATGTTTGGGTAACCATTAGCGCATCGTGATTCAAAGGCAAGAAGGAAGGGGACAAAGAAAATATTTTTTGCTTGTGTCATTGAAAGTAGTTTCGAGCGAGGGATGACATCACATCAAAACATATGTCGTTTTATCGATTTATCTCTAATAATTTAGCTTCTAATCCCACACTGCTTTAACAGAGTAAACAACCCAGGTAGCACAAAAAAATTAGTTATCAGAAAGTTATTTAAATGGGTTACATATGTCCGTCTGGACGGTATCCGAAAGTTACCGCCCATCCAAAAAGTTGACTTTTGGACGTAGGATAGCTTATAGTTACCATCCGGACGGACATATGTAACCCATTCAGATCACTTTCTGATAACTTATTTTTTTGTGCTACCTGCCCTGCTTAAAATGTCCGATTGAAACGTATAAAACAGTATAGAAATTATGCACGAGTACTTATGATATTTTATCAAGACTATCCGACTCTCTTTCACGGTGTATACAGTTTCGTTCAAACCGAATGTAACTCCTCGTTTTACGCATGAAGTACGAAAGTTATGATTACTATTCTATACATCTGAATCAAATAATATGCGACTTATACTTTTCAATATGAGTACATGACATTTGGTTTCTTAGATACCAATGATTTTTAAATCATATTTTTGTCCCTGACCGCGTCAATGGAATTGTTTCACCTCTGTTTCATTACCGGGTGTAATGTTATCATCTTATTACTATAAGGAATGTATCAATTACCTCGAATAATACAGATACGATAATGTTGCTAACGTTTTCTATGAATCGTAGATTAATGTATTTCAATCGCATTTCTTGTTTAAACGTTGTATCCCATTCGATACATGAAATCAAAATGTATACAGAACATTTCGTAGATATAATATATTTTTGTATGATTTACTTATCTTTGACAATACCAATGGTATTTCTTCGATTCTATTATTGCAGCACGTGTTGTTATAATTCGCTTTCTATAAGAATATGAACTAATCCTTCGAATAATACAGATATGACAGCGATGCTAACGTTTTCCATGCATTGTAGATACATGAATATTAATCGTTTGTGTTGTTCAAGCCGTGAATAACATTCGAAATGAATACTGAATAAACATCGTCAGCCCAATGTAGTTCAATTTGATATCCAGTATAAGTTCCTCATGAAAGTGAATCGTTTTGTATGTTCAATTTGATATCTGGTATAAATTGCTCATGAAAGTGAATCGTTTTGTATGTTCAACTTGATACCCGGTATAAATCACTCATGAAAGTGAATCGTTTTGTATGTTCAATTTGATATCCGGTATAAATTGCTCATGAAAGTGAATCGTTTTGTACGTTCAATTAACAAATTGAACGTACAAAACGATTCACTTTCATGAGGAATTTCATCCGGCATAAGTTCCTCATGAAAGTGAATAATAGTTTTGTATGTTCAATTTGATTTTCGGTATAAGTTCCTCATGAAAGTGAATCGTTTTGCTATATTTAAAATGATACTATTTGACTCGTACGATACTGATCGATACGACTGACCGAACCGACTTGATCGGTCGTTTCATTTATTACGATACTGATTACGAAATGTAGATATCACAAACACGAAAGGAAACTATTACTATACTAGTTTGATTTAGATTTCCACGAAACATTAGCTGCAATGAAATGTATTCCATACAAAATCATTCACTTTCATGAGAAACTTATACCGAATATCAAATTGAACATACAAAACAGTTCACTTTCATGAGGAATTAATACCGGATATCAAATTGAACATACAAAACGATTCACTTTCATGAACAATTTATACCGGATATCAAATTGAACATACAAAACGATTCACTTTTATGAGGAACTTATACCGGACATCAAATTGAACATACAAAACGATTCACTTTCATGAGCAATTTATATCGGATATCAAATTAAACATACAAAACGATTCACTTTCATGTGCAATTTATACCGGATATCAAATTGAACATACAAAACGATTCACTTTCATGAGGAACTTATACCGGATATCAAATTTAATTACATTGGGCTGACGTTGTTTATTAAGTATTTATTTCGATTGAATATCTATAGTAACAACTACTCAAGAACCGATAAAATTAGTTTCATATTAATTCAACGCTACTTACGAAAAACAGGAATCAGAAACACGAATGAAAATGATAGATTTTTTTTAAATCGTTTTCTATCGGACATTTTAAGCAGGGTGGGACACTATATATCGTTCCAATATGTTCGTTGCCAAGATCCAGCATCCTCTATTGGCAAACGATCAAAGCAGTTGGGCGAATACCATGAAGTACGATCCCGCTGTTCGCATCGCCTTAAAAAATAGTTTGATAATATTGTTAGAACCACAGCCGTCGATCGTCCCAACGATGGTTGCGATACATCGAGGGTTACCATCGAAACGTGACAATATCATACCGTGCCAAAACTTTGTGTCGACAAGATGTAGACTTTTCCGGCGGTAAGAAAACAAGGCTTGTTGCTTCTTATTATAATAGGTATCAAGAGTTTCTGAGCTTCCGCCGACATGTCGTACCAGTCCAAATTACAACTATGGAGTATCAATGGTAATCAGCAACAACAAACTGGCATGCTTTTGTAACACGTAACACATTTGTACGCACACAAACGTCTGAATTTTCAGACTGTTGTCGATCAAGTGCTGTGCTGGTATGCTGTTTAAGTAGAGATTGAATATCTGACCAAAGGTGAAGTTCGCTATTCGCAACAGCATGGAAAGATCTTCGAGATTAATAAAAATCTGAAATCACAAACATTCGTCAATCATCCTTTATGTGTATTTTTCTACAATGAAATAAGTGTCCCGAGGTTGAAGAGTTTTAACACACCTGAACGCATGTGACGCTTATAAGAATCACAGTAATACCTATCACCATTATCCATAATATGGAATAAAAATTGTCGATTCGACTCGCAAAGCTGAGTTACAGAAAGATGGGTCAAGTCTTCGCAATTAAAAAAGAACCTTCGTGGATCGCACACAGCTTACGCATGCAATGTCACCCTAGTAAGTCAAGCGACCACCATACGTCCAAAAGACGACTGGTCGTTTTGTGCCGTTTTGACGACCATAAAATAACCAATAAAACGACCATTTTGTCGGTTTAGATTTGGTCGTGTTTTACTTTATCGACGAAAAAACGACCGAGGTAACGTCCGCTCAAACACGCTGGTCGTTTTTTGGGTCGTTAAAAGAAATACGACCAAGCCTAAACCGAAAAACTGATCGTTGTTTTGGTCGCACGGTGGTCGCCAAAACGGCACAAAACGACCGGTCTTTTTTAAGTCGTTTCGCGGTCGGTTTCAAGGCTCGTTTGACCGGCTAGGCCACTCGCGTATTACACCAACCTTATCGCCGCGTTGTGAATAACTACGCAGTCACAGATTTGTTGGTAATTATTGTCATACCGGATAGTAGTTGTATTTCTCTTATTTGCCATGTATTCACCTGTGGCCAGCTCCAAGTTGAATCTGCGTAAGCAATCCTATAGCTACACTTCCTCGGTGGATGGTAAACTTACATCAACCCTGTCCACGGGGACGGGTCAACGAAGGGTAGGGTCTGTTTCTTAATTACAATTTATTTAGATTCCTACGATCTAAGGGTAAATTCAAGTTCGCCTCTGGAGTAAATCCATGTTGGTCCAGAGCCGCGAAGAGTGTAATAGTAACGATAAGTGCGCGGATCAAAAACGAAATACAGTGGAACCTCCGTTAACTTATACCTCCAAAACTTATAACAGTCTCCCCAAAGCATTTTTTTTTTTTTTTGGCTGGCTCCGGATATCTTGAGAGACTTAACCATATGGCCACGTAAGGTAAATGTCCCTATTCCCGACCATGCTCCCTTTACCGACCATTTCGGCGTATAACGTCATTTACAAGGCAGCCAATGCATAAAAACGTTTATCAGTGGTCTAGAAATATTCAGGAATTTGTGTAGTGTGAAAGGATTGTAAATTGCAGAGTAAGTGTAATAATTAGTGCATAATATTATCGTTTTTCTTACCGCACGTCACGACTCGAGCGATTTCTTAGAAGTAAGGTTAAGGATTGTCGATCGCGTAAATAGTAAATATTTCGGTAAAAATCCGTTGTTGACGAATAATTCGAGCGTTAAATGGTTCGTTCTAGTTCGGTTTACATATTCCGAAAAAAAAAACAGTCGGATCAACTTTTTTTTTTTTTTTTATTCGCCGGTCGGGATTGGGCACAGAAAAATGCTTCTCTGTCCCCATTACTGTACATGTAAACGTCAGTTCATTTCCACATAATCAATAAAAATTTTATAAATTTTCTTTTGCTAAAACGTTTAGGCTAAGTGTGTACACAATGCTGTAGATTTCATGTTCGAAGTCTGGATTTATATTTATTTTTTCTTTGCAACCTCGGTCATTCATGCTGTAAAAAAAGGTGGTCGGTAATGGGGGCCATGGCCGGTCGGAATTGGACACAGCTGGTCGGTAGATGGCGCATGCACTAGTGCGGCTTTATTACGCTTTATCTTGGAAAATACTTGACGAAATGGATTGAGTCTACGATTTTTGGAAAGTGTATGGTTAAAGCTATCGATTGATGTGAAAATCATCCTCGAATTAACTTTTGTTTCATTTGACAACGCCATTCTTTTCCCCGGTCGGCCTTATAGGGGTCGGGAATAGGGACATTTACCTTACTAACTTTTTTGCGATTGCAGAATACTGGACCTACTATTAAGGTGGAATCCGAACCACCATACAGACAGACACCCAGTTGCTTGCAACGGGAATCGAACCCGTGACAACGGGGATTCCAGTCTAGCGCGCTAGCCAGTGGACCACCGTTACCCCTTCCCCAAAGCTATCCCTACCATCGGCGCGCGCATGCGCACTGATTACCTCCACCGGGTACGCCATCTTGTGAATGGTCGACCGCGCGCGACTAGCAATGTACTAGAGTTTGAGGGAAAATATAAGTTAAGAGAGGTCACTTGTCCCGAATTTATAAGTCATGAAGATGTCCAACCGAAGTATTTCCATTTTTAAGGGTTACCTGGCGGAAAGCGTCATCCAATAGGGTCATCGAATGCATCGATCCCGAGCTACACATCTTATTCTAGACACAAGTCTGTACTGACCCAACAACTTCGAAAAGAGCACAGGCATGCTCGACTAGCAAGATGTAGATTGTTTCAGTGGTAACGGCCAAATTGATTGCCAGAATCGCCACAGTGTAACCATGAGCGAGGATGAACCAATAGTATTCTACCGGATCTATACCGTAGTCAGCATCATAAAAGTACAACTTCGGCCGGGTTTCGTTGAGAGGATTAATAAAGTCCAGTATAATGGGTGATATCAATACGATGAAGTAGAGGACTAGCGCAATGTTTATATATACTGGAAAATTATACGCGAAAATAAGCATCAGTATATCAACTTCCCTGCCGGAAAAGTGCCACAAAAACGACCCAATTGGTGCAATATTTGCGACATGTGCCGCGCATGTCGCAAATATTGCGCCACATTGGCTCCATTTCGTAGTGCTTGACTATCTGGGTTATATCATCCCGGCAAAAAATGATCATATATGATTATATATGGATGAGATCTGGTTGATCATATCTGACTAGATAAGAGATATGGCGAGATGCGCTCTTATATGAACATGTCGGACCAGATACATCCGACCATACTTGGACAGATCTGATCAGACATGGTCACATCTACAAAGACATTATTCTGGCGACCATAGATAAAAAGATCTGATCAGATATGGTCATATGTGATACGACATTCTGGCAAAAAAATTGTTAAAAATAGATTTTAATTATGAGTTTTCTCCTCAAACAATATTTTTTAGGGGAAAGCCACATTTGAAATAGAATGTGTGAAAAAAGAAAAACCACTAAACGGGCATCGAATCCAGAACTATAGCGTGTTTAACCAACATACATACCAATTGAACATAGCTGATCATACGGGTTCATATCTTATCATATGAAACACGACCTTATCAAGCATGGACTTATATACATTCATATCTGATCGTATATGATCAGATCTGATCGTATATGATCAGATCTGATCGTATATGATCAGATCTGATCGTATATGATCTATATTATCCGATTCGATTCATATCTGATAGGGTAAAAGTGGTGAATATGGCCCACCTCGATTAACACGTAAATCAATTATATATGGACCGGGCCGTATTCCCCACTTTTCCCCTATTAGACATGAACATATAGAAAATGATCATTTTTCCCGGGACCCATAAAAAAATGAAGTAATTTCTCACTTACTCGCATAAAGTTTAGTGAAGTAGCAACCACGTTCGGCGTACTTGTTGAGAACAATTACTGCCGATGTATTCTTAAGCATTTTCCACTGCCCTTCCATCTCCTCGAGCATAACTTTTATCTGAAAAATTTCGGATCGAAGATACAATACTCGTCGAACATTTATGTATTGGGACCGTACCTCGTCAAACTGTAGTAGGCAATTGAGTACTGCGGTCAAAATTATTATTCCACTAAGTAATGTTGGCATGATAGCTACAATAGATTCTCCGTTGCCCCAAACGTCGTGCAATCGAATTAGCTGTTGAATGCGATGAATTGGACAATGAAGGTAAAAAAAAAATTGACAATAACATAGCCCTAGCAGTCTGACCGACCATAGAAATGACCGTGATTCGATCAAAAACCGACCAAAGATCGACGGTTAGAAATGGACATTTTACCGACCGTTATTTGGATCTAACCGACCGAGAACCGACCGAAAGTTTTCATAGCTTTTTGTAACCTGAGTGATCTTGACCGCTCTTGTGGTCAATGATCTTGTGGTCAAGGTTACTGAGGTCACAAAAAGCCATGAAAAATTTCAGTAGGTTTTCGGTCGGTTAGATCCAAATGACAGTCGGTAAAACGTCCATTTCAGACGACCCCTATCGGCACCGCCGACGACGTATCGGCCGCAAATACGACTGGTCTGTTTGTGCGCAAATCCGACCACGAAACGATTGAAAACTCGACCGATTGCAGCGCCGAAGATGCGATCGCATGACCGCACTGGAAGATCGCTTATTGATCGTAATTGCGGTTGTTATGTGGTCGATTCGTGAAAAACCGACCGTATCTGCAAGGCCGTCGATCGCTTCTGTGGCCGTTTTGTGGTCGATTTGTTTAAAAACGACCGCTTCTACAGCCTAGTCGAATTTGCGGTCGAAACAGAAAACGACGATAGTTCCGCCAAGAATACGGGGCAACGGCTCGTAGTGCAGCGCTTAGCGGTGACGCTGTAATCGGTCGAGCTTTCAATCGTTTCGTGGTCGAATTTGCGCACAAACAGACCGGTCATATTTGCGATCGAACGACCGTCGAAACAGCGGTCGCGGGTACCGATTGGGATCGGTTTTCGGTTAATAAAAGTGTTAGGGAGGACACGCTACCTGCGGTGCGATGAACGATAGTACTATAAGGGGAAATATAAGCAGCCAGACAATCCTCACGTATTTTGACTGTTCCGGCCAAACGCCTATTCGGGACATGTGATACTTGATGACCGCGTGGTACGTCCGATTGAAGAAAGTCATTGTTTCGTCTTCCAGGTGTGACAAACTTATTTCGCTATTTTGCTCTCGCGTTCGTGGAAGTTATTGAGGAACCGCACCGGATATCATTGCCGGATTCACCCCAGCTATTCTATTTGCGAAGTGTGGATACAGCACGTTAAAATACTGTCCGCAGTTTCTTGGCCGACAGTGACAATGATAGACAACTGTAATTTTCCTATAATACAAATGTTTCCACCGGCGCGCCATGATTGACGCGGCTGTAATGACGACGCATATCATATTCAACGCCCTCCCGCAACGGCTGCGTTTAACTTGCATATTTCATGAGTGCTTCACTCATCCTCACTGTAGTCGTTCCTTACGGCGCGGCACTGACGACGCTTGGAGCCCGACAGTGTGCGAGAGGAGCTTTTGTTAGTATAATTTTACCAAGGCATCAGGTCGAAGCTTATGTTTTATCTTTGGCCGGTACGGTTTCCCTGTGGCCAGAGAGGATCGCCCCTAGTGTGGTGCCACGGGTCCTCTCAAATAGTGAGAAGAAGAAGAAGAAGAAGCTTATGTTTCTATAAAGTTGCGGAGTACATGTACACTACCCTAGTGGAATTGGTGCCACGGATTCGGGGTTGCATCGTAGTCGCAGTCGCACCAGAGTTGACGAGACATGCATTCACGAGTTGCAATGACTATGACGAGGACTCCGGGTATACTGAAATGAGCCTGATCGCTGTATTCAAACTTTTAACCTTTAAGGAAGGTCGAGCGCGAGACTCGGAGGGGATAGGCTCGGTGGCGCGCAAGGTGCGGGGCAGGTCGTGTGCGAGTGAGAGGTCCGCTATGCGGCCTCTCACTCGCACGTGCCAAGCGTGCCGAGATAAAGCCGTAAAGTTCCATGTAATTGCTTATTGTTAACTAACGGTGAAGAGCAAGTGTCTACATTTTTATACAGAGCTTCCTGACAATATTCTTTACAGTTTTCAATAATTTATTTGCAACGTTTCCGCATGAAACTACCCTAGAAACATTAACCCAAATAGACATGGGACGGCACAGGATCTACTCGGTGCTAGCACGGGTACGTACGTCATGCCGGCACAATGCCGTCAAGTACGTCCGCATGTGACGAGATATCCAATTTCTGCCACTACCATTCGGTTCAGGTGATCTATTTCCACACTACATACATAAAAGTGGTACCTTTTTCGACATTTTAAAAATTGACCATTTTCAGCATAGGAAATCCTATGTTAAATTTTGCGAAACGGCACTTTTTTTCAAAAAATTTCGAGATATCGAATTAAAACCTCCGCCATTGTTTTCAAGTGGCATATTTCCCAACGGATTTCATTATCGGTATTTAAAACATTTTTAAATACCGATATTTCCATATCTCTAGTCTTGTGCAGACATCTTCTGGCTCATAATATGATGAGCGGTGAGTCGAAATCTATGTGTGGAGTCTAACACTTGATAAAGAAGACATCAACTTTTACGGCCAAACTTCAACCAAACTACAGCCAAACGCTTCGGTCGCGCTTATTTAATTTCTTTTAGGTTAGGTGTCGATCTTACGAATGAAACGGACGAACCCCATTGGCTACGAAAGCTGGCTTCACGATTTCGATTATTTCGATATATTTATCTCGATCATTCGAGTGTCATGTCTTGTTTAAGAAGGGATGTGTCGATCTTACGAATGAAATGGATGAACGCAATTGGCTACAAAAACTGGCTTCACGATTTCGATTATTTCGATATATTTAGCTCGATCATTCGAGTGTCATGTCTTTTTTAAGACCGGATTTCGATATATTTATCTTGATCATTCGAGTGTCATGTCTTTTTTAAGACCGGATTTCGATATATTTATCTCGATCATTCGAGTGTCATGACTTTTGTAAGATGGGACATTCGAGTGTCATTTTTTTTTTTAAGAGGGAATGTGTCGATCTTACTAACGAAACGGACGATCCCGATTGGCTACGAAAACCGGCTTCACGATTTCGATTATATTTCGATATATTTATCTCGATCATTCGAGTGTCATGTCTTTTTTAAGAGGGAACATTCGAGTGTTATGTATTTTTTAAGAGGGGATGTGTCGATCTTACTAACGAAACGGACGATCCCGATTGGCTACCAAAACTGGCTTCTCGATATCGATTATTTCGATATATTTATCTCGATCATTCGAGTTTTTTAAGACCATATGAAACACCCCCCTCCCCGTCCATCCCGGGCTCAGTCGGTATCAAAAACTGTAATCAACTTTTCTCACTGGATCTCGCATATACGGTCAAAAGAAAAGTCTCATGGGAAGACGAAATGATATCCGCTTCCGATGATACTTTTCTTTTGACCGTATATGGCAGAATCCATGAGAAAAGTTGATTACAGTTTTTATTACCGACCGCGGTATTGCACAAGCTCTTAAGAGGGGATCAAACAAGGGTAGTAATCGAACTCGCCGCCAGTGCGCAGCACCAACATTCTGCAACTTGTTGACGCGCACGTGAGCGTGTCGGCCAGTCAGCTGCAGTCAGCTGAACCAAACTGAAGTCGTCGAAGATGGCCACGGTAAACAATGGTCGACGAAGCCGTTGACGAATTGCCAGTTTAAAGCAACAAAAAAAGGCCGTTTCTCACGTCTCACAAAGAATAATCATCGCTCATTGAAACGATAAAAAAAAATTGACGATATAATTTGAATTGCGAAAAAAATATTTTGGGGCCTCGAAACTTAAGAAAATGTTTACCAATACAGCACTCAAGGTTAGATTGGAAAAAAAAAAAAACGTAACAATAATCGAACAGCACTGCCTTGGGTTTTTCAATAATCGAAATAATATGCACGCACCTCACGGGTTTTATTTTACTTCCGCAATGTTTCACGTGACAAAAAAAAAAAAAAAAATTGCACATAACTCATAAAAATGTAAATTTAGTGTTTTGTCAAGTCTGCACGACCGCACTTATAGATCGATCGATTAAACAGCTTGACAAAGAGTATTGCAACTCATAAAAAAAAATTATAATTTTCAGCCACCAGCCGGACCATCCGTACAGGAATTCAGCATTCGAGTACCCAAGTGAGAATATATCTTGTACTAAGATTCTTTATTCCAAAAGTGTTACATTTATACACCTATATATGTATATACTTAAGTATTTATATATTTATATATATTATATATATTTGTTTATTTATATATTTGTTCATTTTCAGGACGGGATTGATGGTGGATTAAAAAAAGTTGATAGTTGATATTTTCACATTGCTTCCTCATAAAAGGTGAGAATTTAAATGTTCATACCGCTTTCTCATAATGTTCCTTTATTCGCAAAGCTTTTTTTATGAGAAGCATTTTCTACATTTTGTGCTTCCTTCTACGGGAAGCTTTGCGAATAAAGGAACATTATCAGATATGAAAATTTCAAGATATGAAAAGCGATATGAAAATTTCAATTTTCAACTTTTATGAGGAAGCGATATGAAAACTTCAATTTTCAACTTTTATGAGGAAGAGATATGAAAATTTCAATTTTTAACTGTTATGAGGAAGCGATATGAAAACTTCAATTTTCAACTTTTATGAGGAAGCGATATGAAAACTTCAATTTTCAACTTTTATGAGGAAGCGATATGAAATTTTCAATTTTTTACTTTTATGAGGAAGCAATATGAAAATGTAATCAGAAAAATGAACACTCATAAAAAAAAAAGTTGTTTTGCAGGGGATTTTGTCAAAAAATTAATTATTTGATTAATTTGTTAATAACATTTTGGAATTATTATTATGCAAAATTACTCTTTTCAGTACCTTTAATATGCATGAATTTTTTCAAATTTTTATACCATCGAGAAGTACTTTCAATTTTCTCTTATTTATCTCGAACTTATGCGAAATGAGCCCGAAGCGACTTTAAGCTGATCGCGATTTTTCGTATTTTCAGAAACACCAACAAGAAGCACAACGTTATGCGCTTCAACGCGACGCTGAAGGTTGACTTTGCCGAGTGGAGCCAAGTGAAGATGGAGCGTGAAAATAACATGAAAGAGTACAAGGGTCTCGACGAGGACATGCCGAAATTCGGAGCCGGCTCGGAGTTCGGGAGGGACGCGAGGGAGGAAGCCAGACGAAAGAAATTCGGCATAACGAGCAGAAAGTACAAGCCCGACAATCAACCGTGGATTCTCAAGTCCGGCGGAAGAACCGGCAAGAAGTTCAAGGGCATACGCGAGGGCGGCGTCAGCGAGAATGCGGCTTACTACGTGTTCACTCACGCGCCGGACGGAGCGATCGAAGCTTTTCCGCTTCAAGAGTGGTAATTTTACATAACGTCGATTATTTATTAGTATTATCTGTTGATATATTACATGCGTAATCCTTATGTATTTTTTCGAATTTCTTACGAACGTTACACACAGAGAGTCGAATTATTTGATCAGTTTTGGAGTTTGATCTTGGCGGGTCTTCGTGACGAGAAAAACTATATATGAGGCATTCTTTATCAACTGGGCCACTTTTTTCGGTCGACCTCTCAGATGTTTTTTAAAATTTGCCAGTTTGTAGTACTACTTCAGAGGTGCTTCTGTGATTTTTTTTTAGATTTTTAAAGTGCAATATCCGTATATCTCAAAAAATATTGGTCACTCAAAAAATTCGTAGGAACATTAACTTTTTTATTTTTCATCAACTTTCGAATGACGTTAGAGTCATAATTTTCCCGATGAGGGAAAGTCCATGTTTCGTGAAAAAAAAAAAAATTAAAATAATTCTTTTCTACTAAAAACGCACCTTCGATTCTGGTCCCAATTTTACAGGATATTTGGCAGTGTATGAAAATGTCGAGAAAAAAATCCCAAAGTGGTACCTGCGATTCTTACGTACTAAAAAAATAAACAAATATTATAGTTTACTAGCAGCATTTTAGATTTTCTCAGATTCACCGGAAATGTGGTACTGGATTCAAAATCTCGTTTGTCGACCGGAAGTGACGTATTCATATAGGCATGACGTGGCTTCTGGGAATTAGATGTTGATTATCTACCCATAGAGCACGCGATTCGTGCTCTATGGGTAGTTCATCAACATGTAATTCGCATAACCATGCGAATTGGATGTTGATTAGATGTTGATCGAACTCGGTAGTGCACACTTCATGTTGAGAAAGTTTCATGCTGACAAAGTTTCAGTTGAAAGTTTGAAGCTTGAAGTTTGAAATGGCATCGCGAATAGAAAATATAGCAACGACAACTGTATAGTAACAAATATATTTGTCCATTGACTTATTGGTAATAAATTATATTCCGTTCGTCAGGTACAATTTCCAGCCGATACAGCGCTACAAAGCCCTCAGCGCCGAGGAGGCGGAGCAGGAATTCAGTCGCAGGAACCAAGTGATAAATTACTTCTCGCTGATGTTGCGAAAAAGATTGAGGAACGACGAGGATGGCGGCGACGACGACGGCGAGCTTGCCGAGGGCGGCAGAAAGGGGGGTAAGAAACCCGGGAAGAAGGAGAAGGAACTCAAGATATCAGAAATGGACGAGTGGATGGAGAGCGACGAGGATGACGATTCCGAGAGCGACGCCGACAAGGAGAAGAAGGGCTCAGGCGAGGAGGACGATCCGAAGAAGAAGAAAAAGGGCAAAAGTGAGTTTGACTCGAACTGGATATAAAAAAAATTTTGCATCATTTTGTTGAGATACGAAAAGAATATTAATAATTATTAATAATATTAGCAATATTAATAATATTATTAATAATTATTAATAGTTATGGAAAATTAATCAATAAATAAATACAAATTTATTTCTCGATCGACCTTCTGGAGTTGAGACGAGACTTTATTTTTATGTCGTGCGAAAAATTAGCTGAACAGTCCGTTTTGCCCCGCTCTCACAAAATTTTATCTCGTATTTTAAAAAATTCATTAAACTTAATGATTTTTTTGTTGTTTCGTAAAGACGCGGTAGTGAAGAAGAAAAAAAAGAAGAACGCTTCGGACGACGAAGCGTTTGAGGACAGCGACGACGGCGATGACGAGGGCAAGGAGTGCGATTACATATCGGATTCGACCGACGCTGAGTCGGAAGGCGAACAGCATGGCAAGATAAAATCTGTGGCTGAGGAGGACGCCTTGAGAAAATTGTTGGCCTCGGACGAGGAGGACGAGGACGAGGAACAGACCGACAAGAAAGACGCCGAATCGAGCGACGAGGATGCCGAAGCCAAAAACAAGAACGACAAGGTTCGAACGTCGCCGACCAATTTCATTGATTTATAAATTATTGATTTATAATTTATCGATTTATAAATTATCGATTTATAAATTATCGATTTATAAATTATCGATTTATAAATTATCGATTTGCGTCAAATGTAACGAGTTAACGTTCTCGTTTTTATTCTTTCAGGATAAAGAAAAATCAGCCAAAGAGCAGGACAAGAAGAAGGACAAAAAGAAAAAGAAGAAAGCGTCGAAGAAGAAGGAATCGAAGAAGGCGAGTCCGACGAAGGATTCGTCGAGTGATTTTTCGAGCGACTCGGCGAGCGATTCCGACATCGCACCGAAGGAAAAGGACAATCGAAAGTCGAACAGCGCTCACAGCTCGCGATCGGCGACGCCGACCTCCGCAGTCGCATCGTCCGATTCCCTCAAGAGAAAGCAGACCAGCTCACCCGATCTTTCGCAGTCCAAGAAACTCAAGCTCGATAACTTCAATCTCGTTCCGTCCACTTCGTATATACCTGGAACCAGGCAAGTCTTCGATTTACAAATTACCAAAAAAAAGTTAAATCAGGGGTGTCGAGGCACTGCTGAAAACAGAGCTGGGCACTTACTTACAGTACATGAGTACTTATTTGGTATTTAAAGTACCAAAGTACTTTTCGGTACTTTAAGACCATATGAAACACCCCCCACCCCGTCCATCCCGGGCTCAGTCGGTATCAAAAACTGTAATCAACTTTTCTCACTGGATCTCGCATATACGGTCAAAAGAAAAGTCTCATGGGAAGCCGAAATGATATCCGCTTCCGATGAGACTTTTCTTTTGACCGTATATGCCAGAATTCATAAGAAAAGTTGATTACAGTTTTTATTACCGACCGCGGTATTGCACATGCTCTTAAGGGGCTGCTTGTTTTACCGGTAAAACAAGGTTTTCGTCGGTAAAACAGGGAACCTCCTGTTTTACCGACGAAAATAGACGATTTCTCAGTTTTCACTATTCTTCGTTACTATGCGACGCGTATGCTTCAAATCTTACAGGACTGTCCTAATAACATAAACGATTCGGCGTGCACTCGAATTGCGGTCGAAATCTTCCGAAAAATAAAGAAAATCGAATATTATAAAATGTCGCGAAAACCAACATGGCCGCTGAAATGTCTACAGCATCCGTTCTGTTGGATGCAAAAAATTGTAGATCTTGCATACGTCAAAAGGACGTGCATGCCGATTCTGTGAAGTTCTCCGAATATTCCAAAACCGTCGAAAAGTTGCTCACTCAAAAGATAATCACGCATAGTGTAAACTGCGATCACTTAGTCTATTGACTTGCGACGGGTGATCAGAGAAGCTGACAACCGCATAAATGTAGTGTAAGGCACGTGCAGAGTCACCTGTACGTCAATCGTGACACTACGTTCACGCACTCTCGCAAACTATAATATTCGGTTTTCTTAATTCCTTGTAAGTTTTAAATCAAAACTCGCGTTTATGTCAATATCATAATCCTGAATGATTTGACGCTTATGCGTGGCATAATTAACAATGCTACGTCGGAATGGAAAAATTGTCTAGTTCCGTCGGTAAAACAGGTAAAGCAGGTTAAAAAAGAAAAAAAAACAGCTCCAGAATCCTCTCAACCTCGTCTTGAAATTCGAACCGAGTCAAATAACTTTGTTAGGAACGTTTAAAAAAAATGGTGTATTTTTTTTTTTTAGCGAATCTGGAATAACGGAAGATGCAGTTCGTCGTTACCTGATAAGAAAGCCGATGACGACGACGGAGTTGCTTCAGAAGTTTAAATCAAAGAAGACCGGTCTCTCGTCCGAGCAGCTTGTCAACGTTATGACGCAGATACTGAAGAAGATAAATCCAACGAGGCAGACGATAAAGACCAAGATGTATTTGTCGATAAAGGCTCAGGCTCTATGACGATAGATACCCAAATGAATTCGGCTCGTCCCAAAACAAAAATCGAATTTGCAGCATCCTTTCGTTGGATTCTCGTAGCGTAATATAACGAAACAATTTTTTTTTTTTAAATATGGTGACACAATAATGAAACAAGAATATTAAACAATGCCTAGCGATTTTTAAGGTGAGACTAGAGTAATTTTTCTGTGAGTCTTTTTCGGCAGAGAAAAAACGCTTGGGAAAACAAACAGTTTGTAGCGTTTGTACTAGTTATTTTCCATAGTTACGTTTTCAATAAAAAAAACGCCCTCAAGTCACCGAAAAAAGTGAAAACTGACCAAAAGATAACTATAAATTCTCATGGATGCTTGTGAATTTGCTTTTTGGCATTTAAATTTATCTTTTTTTTCACGTTTCGTAAACAGGAGAAGCTCGTATACGGTCGAAGCAGGATAAGAGTCGCGAGGATTACATTTTTTTAAAATATGAGAGCAGAAGAGAAGCGAGGAGAAGTTTCACGAGTTTCCACGGACTCGAGATTACGGCAATGAAAAAGTCGGCTAAATCCCTCGCTTCTCGCTCGGCAAGTTGTACATTAAAAAAACTACACTAAAATCCTTGTTGTTCATGTTGCAGAGTTTATCAGCGAATATCGTGTTTGCAATTTTCTCTTGACGCACTCTCAAGGGTAAAATTGCATCTGCGAACTTCCGAGTATTTTTTATTTATTTCTTCATTAATTTTTTTAAATAGAAAATTGGTACAACACGTACGGCACGTAGTTGGCCACAGCTGATCGCAAAGGTCGCAGCACGAATCGAAATCCCCGGCAAAAATTGACAGACGGTGGTTTTTTACATGGATAATGTCATTTCTTCATCAATGAAAAATAAGCTTGTTGTCATAAATTAATATAATTAATTATAAAAAACAATGTTAATTGTTGTTATGTAATTAATTGTTACATCCTTTTTGAAGTGTCTTTTTCACGCTTATTAATCGGTTTATCGTTCATCGGAGATGTTAGTTTCCGTTCACAGTTTTTTTGTGCACATACTTTTTGGGCACTTTTCGATAGGGCACAACAAGATGTGTATTCGGTAACACATTTTTTGGACATTGGGAAATAGTGCACAGAACCTCGAGGTGGGGAGCAGAGATGCGGCGCTGGTTCCGTCGCTATTAGAAAAAATCTGGGTCCTACTATACCACAATAACAACCCGACTTGCATCGTCAAAAAACGCAATGGCACAATATGCTGTAATTAAGACGTTATGGAGCCGCAATATAATATTATTTCAGTCTGAAACTATATGACCTAAATACGTCAACTACCGGCACTCTTCAGACTGAGGGCGATACAGTGTGCAGTAATTATGGCGGAGTTATCTAAAGTGAACCGTCGAAAAAAAGTCATTACTTTCTTTATCCTCATTTTTTTTTTTTTTTTTGTTCATTCTATTTACATTTCATTTTCTGCAATCTCGAAGATGTTTCAATTTTTCGGGCATTTCATAATTTCTTACAAATACACTTTTGCAACGTTCGAATATTGAGTTTCGTCGATTAGGGTAAAATCTCGTCATGCCATGTATTAGTTCGGTTCCGAATTAGTTCCTCGCAGTTTAGCTGATAAAAAAATCGAAAAGAAAACATTAGTATTATCTCACTCAGTTATTTCATACGAAAAAAAAAAAAAATTGATACTAACATTTTTCACTCGATCAATTTTGATAAGGAGCGAACAGTTTCATATCGTGGTTGCTCGCGAACCACCTGGGGTCCGATTGTTGTACCCTCATGATTTTATCCACCGTGCTCATAAATCGTTGGCGATTCTCTTGCTGTATTTCACAGAATGACCATTAATATCACATTTAATTTCGACCAAAGTTAAAACTGCTGTATTATCTTCACTGAAAGTTTTGTTTTTTATTTTACGCACCGTCTGATCTCCAACCAACGTTTGTGGTCGGCATGCTATACGAGAGTTCTAATTGGGGATAAAAAAAAACAAATTAAAAATCAAATGATTTTCCGTGCTACCCTGGCAAGTTGACGGACGGCTGCTTTTAGGAAAAAAACTAAAAAAATACGGACCAAAAACGGTAAAACGGACCGTACGTTTTTGGATTGGTCCTTTTTCGATTGCGGAAACCAAGGAAGGACCGAACGTTTTTTATAAAAAATGTTTGGCTAAGTTTTTTAATTTTTTTTTTGTTTTGCTTTTAAGTCTGTTTTTAAGGAAAGGACAGAATAAAAATACGATCTTGGTCCTTTTCCGGACCGAACGTTTTTGTTCAAACTTTTGGCTAAATTTTTTAATTTTTTTTTGTTTTGCTTTTAAGTCTGTTCTTAAGGAAAGGCCAGAATAAAAATACGATCTTGGTCCATTTTCGGTTTCCGCAACCGAAAAAAAAACCAAAAGCCAAAAAAAAAAATTGTACAGTCCGTTTTGTCGGTTTTTACGGTCCGTTTCGTTCTCCAACGGACGTGTCGGGTTTTCGGTTCGTTTGCGGTCCGTCAACTTGCTAGGGATAGATATCAAAACTTGCAAGCAAGTGCGGGACATACTGCGCATCCGGTAGAGAGTTCCGAACCGGTCGGACACAAACCCTCGATCAATGATGGCTGGTGATTATCGGGACATATCATGTCGACCATATCTTTCCTGAGCTGATCCACCTGTAAATTTGAAAAAATTTAGTTTATTTAGTTCACGGTCAATCCATCAAAGGATCGCGTGGTAACTCGCGCTTGGGCTTTAAGGATACATCACACGTACACTGTAAAAATTAATTGTAAATGTAATGTACTGGAAGTTGAAATTTGCTAACGTTACCCATATTAATTAAACATTAATGTACTTTGCTTGTAAAATAAAAATACCAGATATTAAAATTACAAATCTTTTGCTTGAAATTTACAAAAATGTTCATGAAAAATACAAATTTTACTATAAAATTGCAACGCACATATGTTTAAAATTTCAGAAACGGTTTACGTAAAAAAGCTTCCAATACTGTTCATTAATTTTCAATCAAAATTTTTTTACAGTGTACATTCCCAACGAAAAGCTTGAATCGATCAAAATTTCAATACTTCGCGACATGTCAAAAAACCAGCCGTACTAATTATGTCAATTACCTTTGAATTTGTATAATAATAATGCCAAAAAGTTATTAACAAATGACTCAAAAATTTAATTGTTAACAACAATCAGGTAACTTTTTATTTTCTCATTTTAAATTAATTCCTTGATTTTTTCGAATTCTGTATGATTTCAAATTTTTTTTTTCGAACATTTGAAAAATCGATTATTGGGCTCGAATTTGGAATACGTTTCAGTATCACGATTCTACAGTACACACAAAAAGTTTCGAGGCCATTGCGCCGACCGTTCAGACTCAATTATTGGCAGACTCAATTATTTTTATACACTTTATTCTCGTACCGTTTCCGGCGATCTCGCTGGCGCCGATGATGCGAGGTCCGTGCTTCCGGGATTGTTCCCAAATAAATCCTTAACGCACCACACCTCGGTGTACTGTTGATTGATTTTTTAAAAATGATATAGTTTTTTCTTATTCCACTGATGTTATAAATAATTTAATAATTTAATAAAATATTTAACAATTTAATTTAATGTAATATGTGTACCGCACAGTCCTGTGTGTCCTTTGCACCTGTTGGGCACCATGGCGATATTTTCGCTGGTCTTTGTCCGAATATACATTTTTTTAACACCATCTCCCGTTCAAGCTCCTTCTCCTGAAGTGAATTTAAGACCATATGAAACACCTCCCTCCCCATCCATGCCGGGCTCAATCGGTATCAAAAACTGTAATAAACTTTTCTCACAAGTTCTCGTATGTATGGTCAAAAGAGAAGTCTCATGTGAAACGGACCTCATCTCCGGTCCAGATGAGACTTCTCATTAGACCGTAATTCCCAGAATCCGTGAGAAAAGTTGATTACAGTTTTTGTTACCGACTGCGGTATTGCACATGCATTTTAACTGCAAATTTTAACCGGTTGTGTTTTACCATAACTTTAACTGCGAAATTGCCGTGATTGTTGTTATTCCTGATCGACCTGTGCTTGAGAAATGTCCGTGTATTAACGACTGGAGTCGTTTTCAGTAATAATTTCAGCAAATAAATAAATTATTCATTGACCATTCGCTTCAGATTAGAAAATTTGGGGTAATTGCGCGGTTCGGAACACGTAAAACCACCAAAACCTGCTGGCAAACTCGGTGCTAGCACCAAATACGGTGCCACGTGGTGGCGCTGCGAGCGGTTAATATGTTTTATTCACTTTTTTGTGGTTAAACTTATGGTAAATCACAACCGGTCGTTTTGCGGTGAAATTGCCGTAAAAATTGTATTTTAACTGCAAATTTTAACCGGTTGTGTTTTACCATAACTTTAACTGCGAAATTGCCGTGATTGTGCTTATTTCTGATCGACCTGTTTTTGAGAAATGTCCGTGTATTAACGACTCCAGGAGCGCACCTGTTGTGGTGCTGGAGTCGTTGTTTTCAGTAATACTTTCAGCAAATAAATAAATTATTCATTGACCATTCGCTTCAGATTAGAAAACTTGGGGTAATTGCGCGGTTCGGAACACGTAAAACCACCAAAGCCTGCTGGCAAACTCGGTGCTAGCACCAAATACGGTGCCAAACCGGTGCCTTATTTACAAAAAAGTAAATAAGGTTTTATTTACTTTTTTTGTGGTTAAACTTATGGTAAATCACAACCAGTCGTTTTGCGGTGAAATTGCCGTAAAAATTGCGGTTGGCGATGCTGATAGGGAATAAAAACGGTGATGCTAGTTTTTTTTCGAGGGTGCTGAAACTCGGCTCAATAGGAAATAGGTTTTCACTGCACGACTGATAAATGCAGTGGAATTCAATTTTCATTTGCCTCCAGGATTTAAGAACCGGCGAAAAGAAATAGGATTACAGTTTTCGTTATTGAACGGATTTTATATTTTACTATGGCAAAGAAAAAACTAAAAATCCCTAGTAAATGGAATATAGGGTTTTTTCTACCGTTTTTGGCGACGAGCCGGCTGTGGGTCCTCGACCGGGCGATTCCGTACTTCCCGGATTGTTTCCGAACACTTTCTGCACGCAGGCGACCTCAACGGGCTGTCAATGACATCAACAACAACAAAAATTAATACAATTGACTTTTGTTCAAGAGACGGTAAAATATTTTTTGGAACGATTCAAATGACAAAAGTGGACAATACCGGACAGTCGTGGGTAGCCTTCGCACCGGTTGGACACAACGGTGATATCTTTGCCGGCCGTTGTCCGAAAGGACATTCTGCATGCGCCATTTCTCTGTCGAGCTCTTCCTCCTAAATTCAATTTAAAGACGTATTTAATTGAGAACGCCATCACACAACATTTTTGTTAGAAGTACATTTTTTTATGAAAAAAAAATATATATATATATATACTACAAATGTTTACGTCGACGAAGGTTAAAAAAAAATACCGTTTTCGGTGGTGGCATTGAATTCACTGCTGTCAGCTCCGTACCTCCCCAGACGTTGCCGAAATGATCCCTCACGCACATTATCGTAATGCGCTGTTGTACCGGAAAATGTGACAAATTGCATTATGTTTTTTTTTAAATATTTTCCAGCCGGAAAACCACCACAAAAACGACACAGTCGGTGTTTGTCTATCTGGGTTATATTGAAAAGTCTCCCAACTCTAAAAAAAAATTGATGTATGACGAGCATCCATCCAAATTGATTCTTTCTTTCATTGGGAGACTCCTCTTACTCTTAGTAGTTACATTCAGTAACAGCTGCTGACTGTAACTACACTACTTCTTCTTCTTCTTCAATCAATTAGACCGGGCCTGAAGCACCACACTTTAGGACATCCGGATTGGCCACTGGGTAAACCGTGCCGGCCAAGATTATATATGTTTTTATTCGCGGATGGTTAGACCGCTTTTTGTGGAATTTTTTAGTAGAGTTTTTTCAAGAGTCTCTTCTCTCGGATTATGTTCGTTGAGGCCGTAAAGCTCACTATTGGTGAGGCAGAAACGCGCTCACCAGATGGCGCCGTCTTCCAGGCGAATGTTCGTAATGAACGGGTATTCATTAGTCGAAACTAATTAATTAGAAGAAGAAGAGCACTCGAGGGGACCTACAATTTTTACGTGGGATCCGAACCACGATAAGTAGAGGTAAGCAGCCAAGGAAAAATCCTTGACTGCAACCGGCAATCGAACCCGAGCCTACTACGATCCGATCCACTCGGCCACGACTCACCCCTACACTACACTACTTAAGGTAAATGTCCCTATTCCCGACCATGCTCCCTTTACCGACCATTTCGGCGTATAACGTCATTTACGAGGCAGCCAATGCATAAAAACGTTTATCAGTGGTCTAGAAATATTCAGGAATTTGTGTAGTGTGAAAGGATTGTAAATTGCACAGTAAGTGTAATAATTAGTGCATAATATTATCGCTTTTCTTACCGCACGTCACGACTCGAGCGGTTTCTTAGAAGTAAGGTTAAGGATTGTCGATCGCGTAAATAGTAAATATTTCGGTGAAAATCCGTTGTTAACGAATAATTCGAGCGTTAAATGGTTCGTTCTAGTTCGGTTTACATATTCCGAAAAAAAAACAGTCGGATAAACTTTTTTTTTTTTAATTCGCCGGTCGGGATTGGGCACAGAAAAATTCTTGCCTGTCCCCATTACCGTACATGTAAACGTCAGTTCATTTCCACATAACCAATAAAGATTTAATAAATTTTCTTTTGCTAAAACGTTTAGGCTAAGTGTGTACACAATGCTGTAGATTTCATGTTCGAAGTCTGGATTTATATTTATTTTTTCTTTGCAACCTCGGTCATTCATGCTGTTAAAAAAGGTGGTCGGTAATGGGGGCCATGGCCGGTCGGAATTGGACACAGCTGGTCGGTAGATGGCGCATGCACTGGTGCGGCTTTATTACGCTTTATCTAGGAAAATACTTGACGAAATGGATTGAGTCTACGATTTTTGGAAAGTGTATGGTTAAAGCTATCGATTGATGTGAAAATCATCCTCGAATTAACTTTTGTTACATTTGACAACGCCATTCTCTTCCCCGGTCGGCAATAGGGACATTTACCTTAGGACCTCGATTTTTTTTAATAGCGATGGAACCAGCGCCGCATCTCTGATCCCCACCTCGAGGCTTGCGCTTGCTCCGCCCATGCGGTTTCTGCGCATCGGCCGCCGTCGCGAACAGTGTCGTATCGTTTACCCTTGACTTTTCTAAGGTTACGTAGAATCGCCCGTGAGGAGGCCACACGTATAGCGCCGGCACTATCGGGACCGACTCAGTGTTTCTCCTTCCGCGCAGCGACGCGATCGATATGTGGCGTGTAGTGGGGGCAATTAGAAAAATCGGGGTTCAAAAAAACAGGGTCCTAGTGTACTAAGAGAAACCCTGGCAGATTCTGCGACCATCAAAACCGCCAAGAAAACGACCGGTCGTTTTCGGACAAAAATACGTCCGGAAAAACGACTCTTTACATAAAAACGTTTTACATTTTATGACTGGGCGAACTACCGCGGAAACTGCTGTTCAAAAGACCTTTCAGTCCGGTTGTCGTTAATGTGGTCGTTTCTTCGATTGAAAATAAAAAACGACTCGGTCACTTTGAAGGTAGTTTGGTGGTGGTTTTTCAAGTCGCGGAACTTGCCAGGGAACCAGTGAAAAAAAAAATTATGTCTGGACGTACCCCACAGTTGATGGCATCTTTTGCATCTGATGCGCAGGATCTCTGCACTTTATGTGGTCTCTGCCCGAAGGGACATGCCTTATGCGCCATTTCTCTGTCGAGCTCCTCCTCCTGAATTCAATTAATCGAACCGTCCGATTTTTTTTTTTTAGACAATTAAAGTTTCGTTGCTGTGGTATTTTTATATTAACGAAAATAAATTTAGGTAATTAAAGAAAAAAAAAAAAATGTTGCGCATGATTTTTTGTATGAAACAGTTCGCTAATCGAATTTTGGCTTCCGCATACCGGAAGATATGGGTCAAATTGTAAGGAATAAGGAAACCATGTGCGAGTTACTTTGCAGCTTTTTTCGGAATGCTAAAAAAATTCTACATCGCATAAAATTGAAACGGTCACAAGTTACTATAAAATTTACTCTTGGATAGATTTTGGCGATGCCCGCACGCAAGCACGCTCGCTCGACGTCTAAGATTATTTTAAGCACTCTGCCACTAAAATCTTGTTGTTGTTGTTTTTTTTTTTTACCAAAACATAGTTTTCTCTTTGATAAGTAAAAAATACAAAAACTCTTAAATACCGTTTGTTGCGGGGTTGGTGGTGATGTCGATACTGTTGGAGCCATCTTAGATCCCCAGGAATTCCAAAATGATATTTTCACGCATTTCACCTGAATGGGCTGTCGCACCGGAAAATTAGAGGAGTTCATTCATTTTTCGTTTAACGCATGAGTTAATAAATAATTAAGTAAATCCATAAATAAAGAAATAAATAATTAAGTAAATATATAATTTAAGAAATAATTACATAAATAAATGAAAAAAACATATATGAATGAATATGCTTGAACTTACCGAACAGTCGCGAGGGTCTTTTGCACCTGTTGGGCAAATTGACAATGTTTTCGCCGGTCTTTCACCAACGGGACATTGCATATGGTGAAATTCATAATCAAGCTCTTCTTCCTGAATTCAATGCAAGAGAGGATCTATTATCGTCATTAAAAAAAAAAAAAAAAATCAAATGAAATTTTTTACCGAACATGAAAAAATCATCATCACATTTTAGCACATTTGAGCAAAAGCACATTTGAAATGATGTTTTTTTCATGTTCGGTGAAAAAATGGGTAAAAATGGTCCGTTCTTGGAACCATTTTTTGGAATTTTTTTAGTTAGGAAAAATAATAAAAAATAAACTATAGTTTTACTTTTCGTGCTTACCGTTTTTGGAGCTGGGTTAGTTCTTTTATTTTCGCTTACTGTCACAACTTGTCCCTGATTGTTCCCAAACGATTGCTGCACACACTCGACATGGGTGGGCTATTGACAAAAAAAATCCTGTCCGACATTCCGCGAATTAAAGGAAAAAAAAACTAATAAAAAAAATTATTTTTTACATACCCGACAATCGAGAGGATTTCTCGCGCTAGGCGGACAAAACTGTCTCACTATCGCCGCTTTTTTTCCAGGCGGACAAACCAAATGCATCATTTTAGTGTAAAGCTCTTCCACCTTAATTACAAAATAACGATAGAAATGTAAAAAAAAACACATTGCATAAAAAAAAAAAATTTGTTGTTGCATCAAACAAAAAAGAAAAAAAAATTGTAGTTTTTATGTTGTTCGTTTTTTTTCATTCCCATACCGTTTCATGAGCGCAGCTCGTGCTCGACAATGCGCAGAGAGCGACCAGCGCGGCCAGCGGCAACGTGCGGAACTTCATGACGTAACGTTTCCTTTCTTTTTCTTACTCGATTATAACCGTTACCGGATGGAAAATTCTTCTTTTATGGCGCCGGATTTAATTGACAATTGTTGACACAAGTTTTTTTTTTCAGACGCGTGCTTTGTCGAATTATGACTTGTTGATTTATACGCTAAATAAAATCTTGGTTATCTCGATTGTTCTGTCGACAGAAGGTAGACTCTGACGTAACTCAGCAGCTGTCTTCATAACCAGAAAAAAAAATTGACTCGAAGGCCACCGTTTAAGTATTTGGTTTAAGTGAAATATTAATTTGACTCAAATAAATATTTATTAAAAAATATTTTACTCAAATCAAATAAATTATTTTTCTGGGTGCATACGTAAAATACGCACTGTTTACTGATCACATTTGATAAAGAAGTTTCAAAAATTTACATCTTGGTTAAGTCTCAATAACAATGAAATGTAATCAAAATTCAATTTTATAATCATGATGTAATTTTATCGTCATAATTCACAATTCCAGTTATTGATCTAAAACGTTTTAAGGAAGTAGATTGATAAAATGTTCAATTATTTGAGATTTTCACAATCTCAAATAATCGAAAATTTTTGTGAAATAAAGTTAAATAAAAAGAACAAAAAGTAATGTTTCGAAGCAATTTTAGAATTAACTAAAATCATATATCCTCGAAATTGACGATTCCGACGTTGAGATTAGTGAATCGCCGGTGCAGGACTCGTGACTGTGATTTTTTTTGTGACAACGGGCACAACGAGCGCACGTGTCTCTTATACGTCGTGTTTTTTTTTTTTAACAATGTCGAATAAAATTTAATTCCCTCGCTCACGAAAACAATAGTATATTTTTTTCATTTTCTAACAATTTTATTTTTATTCATCCTCCGTATGAAATATTGTTAAACGATGATGCTCCGATAGTAGATTGCCACAAAAGTTATTCCACACGATAAGACATTCTATTCTATTATTTCTACTTCGTAACTTTTTAATGAAGAAAATATGATTATTTATGAAGCCTTAGGTGGAGTATATTAAAATACAGACTAACGGAATACGGCGGTAAAACCGTGAATGAAACATTTTCAACAAATTCCTACTTGACAATGGTTAACTTCATAACGGAGAAAAACGAAGCCATAGTTTTTATGACACTGGTGAAATTCTCCATATTCATGCACAAAACTTTTCCCGCGGTTAGTCGATACGCGGTGTTGCTTTTCATTATGACAAACATGACGTCTTTTGTGAAAGTCGATGGGAAATTGTACCAGGCACAGCTGTAGGCTCCGATTCGTAAATTCTCCGCGTGGGCTGCTAAACAATCGCCCATGAGGCAGTACGCGTATAGCTGAAGAAGGAGACAAACGATGCCAGAGGACGCATATGCGGCCGTCATGAAAGATTCGTCTCGGAGTGCAACGAGCATTTGAATCCCTGAGGAGAAAAATATTAAACGGAAGTGATTGAAACATGAGCGCCCTAGCAAGTTGACGGACCGAAAAATGGGCAGAAAAATGGACCGAAAAATGGACCGAAAAACGGACCACAAAACGGACCGAAAAACGGACCGAAAAACGGACCGAAAAACGAACCGAAAAACGGACCGAAAAACGGACCGAAAAACGGACCGAAAAACGGACCGAAAAACGGACCGAAAAACGGACCAAAAAACGGACCAAAAGACGGACCACAAAACGGACCAAAAAACGGACCAAAAAACGGACCAAAAAACGGACCGAAAAACGACCAAAATTTCATTCGGTCCGTTTCCGGTTGCGGGAACCGAAACCGGACCGAACGAGCCGAATGGTCTTTTTTATAGGAAAAACCGGGGCAAATTTGCACAGCGGGGCCATTGACAAAACCCCTATGTAATTCTCTAAAAGTCAAGATTGAAATCAAGACTTAGTTAACCATCTCGTACCTAAAAAAATGATATCCACACCAGTTGCACCCAGCAGTCCAAGTATGATAAGGTGAAAAACGTCTTCCACAAGTTTGAGAAGGAGAAGTAGATGATTGTGTCTCTTGATCGAGGCTCTTATATCTTCTTTGATGTCTCTTTGATTGGGATTTTGACCCAATTCCGCGACGTTGATTCTCAGAAGTTTGAATTGAGCGCAAAGGTGCAAACTGATACCGAAGAAGACAGCGTCACAACCAAAGTTACAACAGGCCAAACATATCATTTGTATGCATTGAAAAATGTAGAAAGCGAGGTAAAGAACTATCGGCAAGTCGATCACGGAACATCCTGTACCCATTGGAAGATTTCTCATGTCGACAATACTCATATTGACCATCCCCAAATTATTTCCCATGGTTTGTCCAAGAGTCGGTGGTGAGTAAATAACCATCGGAACTGTCGATGACAATCCAATGCTCAGCGGAAATATGGAAAATATTCTTCCGCGGTAAGCGTATTTACGCATTATTTCACGCGACTTTGCGTCGCGATCCATCGACCAGTCTCGCACGGCGCACTCCATTATGTAACACATTTCCTTTCTGTGCAGACGAATAATCGAGATCTTCAGCAAACAGAGGCAATTTGTCGCCAGGAAAACGATAAAGTCTACAGCTTCGTGCACCGACATACAACCACTCAGGAATTCACGAATCAAATTATATGTCATACTGAGCTGGAACATGTATTATTTGATAACAAATGTATTGTACTTTATTGTGTCAATGATGATTACAACCAAAGCAAACCCGAAGAAAGTACGGTGAGAGAAAAATTGGGGATGGAGTGAACACACGTGAGAGGTTGACCCAAACAAATATGGATGGCTCAATGTCGATTGCCTCACCGAAAAGAACTTACTGAAAAATTCTACGGGGAGCATCCAGTAGTTAACTACTAATAAACTACTGAACTACTTGCCCAGTGTTAAATTGGCGGACTTCTGAAAACTACTGGAAATCGGCAGTAGTTAACTACTAATAAACTACTGAACTACTTGCCCAGTGTTAAATTGGCGGACTTCTGAAAACTACTGGAAATCGGCAGTAGTTAACTACTGAACATTACCGGGTATTTTGAGTGGTCAACTATCATTGAGTTAGTAGTTAACCTACCCGAAACTACTATAAATCTCCGGGAGTTAAATACTCGAAACTGCTACGAATGTCCAGTAGTTAACTACGCGAAAGTACTATGAATGTCCAGTAGTTAACTACGCCAAAGTACTATGAATGTCCAGTAGTTAACTACTGGTAATCGCTTGTTGTTTTCAGTAGTTCTACTCATAAGTAGTCATTACTGATGTAAGAACCACTACGTCCTCAGTAATAACTGCTGACTTTTGAAGAGTAACTACTAAGAAGTAACTACTGCAATGCCGGCAGTAACTGCTGAACCTCCAGTAGTCACTACTGGACACCTAGTAGTCACTAATGGACACCTAGTAGTCACTACTGGACATCTGGTAGTCACAACCGGACACCTGGTCGTCACTACTGGACACCTGGTCGTCACTACTGAACACCTGGTAGTCGCTACTGGACACCTAGTAGTCACTACTGGACACCTGGTAGTCGCTACTGGACACCTAGTAGTCACTAGTGGACACCTGGTAGTCACTACCCAGCCGGACCACCGCCACATTGGGTCCATTTCGTGGTGCTTGTCTATCTGGGTACCGGACACCTAGTAGTCACTACTGGACACCTGGTAGTCGCTACTGGACACCTTATAGTCACTTCTGGACATCTGGTAATCACTACTGGACACCTGGTAGTCACTACTCTACACCTGGTAGTCACTGCTGGACACCTGGTAGTCATTATTGGACACCTGGTAGTCACTACTGGACACCTGGTAGTCGCTACTGGACATCTGGTAGTCACTACTGGACACCTAGTAGTCCTTTTCGGTGAGGGATTAGGTGGCTTAACCACCGAGAGGTTGAGTTAACAACATCACTTTGGCTCAACCTCTCGGTGAGGCCAAATACGGCGAAACTCATGGTGAACTTGAATCAACAGATCTCATCGAGGCCGAGCCAACCTCAGTGAGGTTGATTGATCCAAATTGACGTTGACTCAACCTCAATGAGGTCGATTGGTTCAAGTTCATCATCAGTTTCGCCGTATTTAGCCTCACCGAGAGGTTGAGTCAAGCTTATATCGTTAACTCAACCTCTCGGTGGTTGAGTCACCTAAATCATCATTGAGCTCATGTATTTTCGCTTCATCCCCGGTTATTCTCTCAGTGTACCAAACAAGTACCGGTACTTCAAGTGCTGGGCAGCTCCGATTACAATTGTTTATATTTCATTGTTTAATTCGGTATTTTGCGAGAAGTCCTGTGTTAATGTGCTAATGAGTATTTTCTGTCTATAAAATTTGACTTACGTGCAAATTAACGACGATGAGGAACATCATTTTCGAGCCATATTTGTGACACGTTAGAGGCCAGATGCCCAAACTACGGCCAATCAATCGGTAAAGCCCGAGCCCGTAGACAGTGTCCTCGTTCCAAGAGAGGCTCTTTGATCTTGACTTGTCCATGGTTGAGCGATGACTAAGCCCCTCCCGAATAGGAAAAATGATCGATTTCGCAAGTGATATTCTATGCACCCTCTCGTCTGAGAGAAAAGTAAAACTTTTCTAGTGTCTCTATGCGATGGTTTCGATGTACATTTCGATTTCTCCAAAATCGTATTGTTTATTCATCTCTTCGCTTATGATACTTAGGAAAAACAGTGGAAGTGTCGAAGCAACTTTTCCCAACGCGGTAGTTGGTAAGTTTCGTAGATAATGACAAAAAATGGCTCCCGGACGGTTTTGCGCAGTGGTCTACTAAGTTTATTCGCGTCTGTTACGACAGCAGTTGAATTGTGGCGTGCGTTTTTGCAGTCACCACTTGCTACTTCGGCTTTCAATGGTTATGTCTGTGAAACTGTGTATTGAAACATGGAAACATGGAAACATGGAAATATGGAAATATGGAAACATGGAAACATGGAAACATGGAAACATGGAAACATGGAAACATAGAAACATGGAAACATGGAAACATTGAAACATCGAAACATCGAAACATCGAAACATCGAAACATGGAAACATGGAAACATGGAAACATTGAAACATTGAAACATTGAAACATTGAAACATTGAAACATTGAAACATTGAAACATTGAAACATTGAAACATTGAAACATTGAAACATTGAAACATTGAAACATTGAAACATTGAAACATTGAAACATTGAAACATTGAAACATTGAAACATTGAAACATTGAAACATTGAAACCTCGAAACATTGAATTGAAACATTGAAACATCGAAGCTTCCATGTATGGGACGAGAATCGAGCAAATGATAGGAGGAGCTCAGTCAGCGCACGGGAGAGGCGGGCCGGCCAGTGTTGCGGGGTAAGTCGGATAATAATATTTTGAAACTAAATAGAATAATAGAATAACTCATACACATTTATTTATTTTAAATCGATGTATACACATGAAATTTCAAAGGAAAGTACCACGCTCGTGGTTTAGGCGCGGGTTTAAATAGTATTCCTGTCATTAGAGGGTTGGTAAAAGCAAAACCGAAAGGGGGACCCTAACGGAACTGAGGTTACCATCGGCAGACTTCAATAGACTAATGCACAATGTTCAAAATTGTAACTTGCTGATACTATCGGACAGTTGAGGTTATCCTTCGTGCCGGTTGGACACCAAACGACGGTAACTTTGCCAGCCTCTGCCCGTAAGTTCACGCACCGCCATTTCTCTGTCGGGTTCTTCCTGCTAACGATAACAATTTAACGATAAGGTTAATAGACAACAACATTGTACGAAGGTTTTGATAGATGTACATTATTTTTTTTAATATATGTAAAGTAAATATTTACACCGACAAAGAATAAAAAAAATACCGTTTTCGGTGATGGTGTTGATGTTAGCGCGCTCGAGTGTCCACACTTCTCGAGGTGGTGTCGACATGGGACTTTACGCATTGTACCACAACTCGCGTTTCTATCGGAACATCCGATTCATAGTGATCGGTAGTCCACTCCTGAAAAGTTAGTGTATGACGATTATCGGCTTTTGAGATTTTTCTATCGTAACATATCGCAACCCACTGTTGCCATTTTATTCGTGCAGTGATTGTTCGGTGCTGCACACCAAATGCGTAGCGAGAGGGCTGAAGTGCGTTACCTCATCCCATTACATTGCGAACTACCGAACTACGCAAGCCGTAATGCATTCATCCGGATTGATAATATAATTGAAGTGAAACTTCTTTAAGAACGTTTTGCATGTTCAGGGTACAGTAAGTCGCGTTACTGGCATACCGGTAACGCGTTACGCGTTACGCGGATTTCACAGTAGAGTAAGTCGAATTATTGGAAACCCGTAACGCGTAACGCGTAATGCGAATTTTACAATAGGGTAAGTCGAATTATTGGAAACCCGTAACGCGTAACGCGTAATGCGAATTTTACAGTAGAGTAAGTCAAATTATGGGGAACCCGTAACGCGTAACGCAGATTTGACAGTAGAATAGTAAGTCACATTATTGAAGTGAATCTTCTTTAGAGACGTTTTGCCCTTACAGGGTAGATTAAGTCGCGTTACTGAAACACGAGTAAGTCACGTTATTGGGAATCTATGTCTAATACAAAGATAATTTACATACAGTTAGGGTAAGTCGGGGTGATATGGCCATGGCATTTTAAATAATGCAAATTGGACTTAAAAAATATTACATCCTATTTGTTAGAACCTAACAATTAGAATGAAAAAAATAAATGATTTATGTGCAGACGTACCCAACATTCGGAATCTCTTGCAAGTAATGGGCAGATTGCTAACATTTTCTTTGGTTTCTGCCCGGTGGGACATACCATGTTCGCTAATTCGTTGTCGAGTTGTTGTTTCTGAATTCAAGTCATCAAATGGTAAATATTTTTAGATCATTGAAGTGTTATTTTTTTATTTGAAAAAAAAAAAATATGATTATTGAGAAAAAGAAAAAGAAAAGAAAAAAACACTTGGATGTCATTTTGGGGGGCCGCGGAGGTGACAATTTTAGATCCGTTCGACCACCCCAGACATTCGAAAATGATTCGAATTCTTCGTCGAGCCCTTTGACCCGAATTTAATTTAAAGATGACGTTTTTGATAGATGTGCATTTTTTAAATTGAAATTAAATATAGAGTATATTATTATAAAGTGAATATACAGAAAATATAGTGCATATTTACATCGACGAAGGTTTAAAAAAATACCGTTTTCGGCGCTGACGTTGTTAGTCCGGTATTTTTGCACATCACCACGACGCGTGATTCGAACGGAACATCCGATTCATAGTGATCGGTAGTCCACTCCTGAAAAGTTAGTGTATCACGATTATTGGCTTTTGATATTTTCTATCGAAGCATATCGCAACCCACTGTTGCCATTTAATTCGTGTCGTGAATGTTTGGTGCCGTACAATCAAGTTCACACCCAATGCGCGTGCGTAGCGAGTGCGTTGCTTAGCCTGTGACTTGTCTTATTCCATCACACTGTTAAACTACCGAACTACTCAAGCCGTAATGCATTCATGCAAATTGATAATATTGCGAATTATTATTTTTCGGAAAGTACTGAACACCTAAATATCTTTCATTTGAATTGTCAAAATCACGAACTAAGAACATTCATTTTACATAATAATAATACCAAAAAGTTATTAACAAATTAGGAAAGAAAATCTTTAACGATTCTTCCGCAACCTAACTTAATTTTTTTAACCGTGATACATTTATACATTTTTCTGAATACGTATAATTTTGTTTTGTGATTCTTTAGATTTTACGATTATTATTATTTTTTTTATGAACGAAAAGTCACAAATTTGGTATATGAAGTATTCCATACCGATTCAGCATTTGAAAAATAAAAAAAAAATATAATATCTTGAGAACCATTAGGTCTGCCATTATATTGTTGTTTCTGTGGTGCGATACGAGTACTCAGTCCTGCTCGACCATTGTACTCGGGCCTTTTGCGGCGCTCGCAATGTCTTAATTGATCATGTTGTGTTCCTCAGACGCGGAACAACAACCGACAGGCCTTCCTCGGGTCTTTCTTTACTTTATCGCACCTACTTCTGCGACTTGATACCTTTCTTCGTAGGGATTACCGGTTACACAGGGTATCTTGGTCAGTCCCCCATCCCCCAGCATCTCTTCTTAGGATTACCGGTTGCCCAGGGTATGATTGGCCTTTTCCCCCTGTCCCCCAGCATTGCCTTCTTGGGATTGCCGGTTGCCTGAGGTATCATTGACCTAGATCCCCGTCCCCGAACAACCCTTCTTGGGATTCCCGGTTGCCCAGGGTATGATTGGCCTTTCCCCCTGTCCCCCAGCATCGTCTTCTGGAGATTGCCGGTTGCCCAGGGTATCATTGCCCTGGTCCTCCGTCCCCCAGCATTGCCCTCTTGGGATTGCCGGTTGCCTAAGGTATCATTGACTCAGACCCCCGTCCCCGAACAACCCTTCTTGGGATTGCCGGTTGCCCAGGGTATCATTGGCCTTTCCCCCTGTCCCCCAGCATCGCCTTCTGGAGATTGCCGGTTGCCCAGGGTATCGTTGTCCTAGTCCCCCGTCCCCCAGCATTGCCTTCTGGAGATTGCCGGTTGCCCAGGGTATCATTGCCCTGGTCCTCCGTCCCCCAGCATTGCCCTCTTGGGATTGCCGGTTGCCTGAGGTATCATTGACCCAGACCCCCGTCCCCGAACAACCCTTCTTGGGATTCCCGGTTGCCCAGGGTATCATTGACGTAGTCCCCCATCCCCAGCATTGCCTTCTTGGGATTGCCGGTTGCTCAGGGTATCATTGGCCTTTTCCCCCGTCCCCCAGCAACCCCTTAATGGGATTGCCGGTTGCCCAGGGTATCATTGGCCTTTCCCCCTGTCCCCCAGCATCGCCTTCTGGAGATTGCCGGTTGCCCAGGGTATCGTTGTCCTAGTCCCCCGTCCCCCAGCATTGCCTTCTGGAGATTGCCTGTTGCCCAGGGTATCATTGACCTTTCCCCCTGTCCTCCAGCATCGCCTTCTGAAGATTGCCGGTTGCCCAGGGTATCATTGACCTAGCCCCCCTTTCCCCCCAACCCTTCTTGGGATTGCCGGTTGTCCAGGGTATCACTGACCTGGTCCCACTATCCCCCAGCATTGCCTTCTTGGGATTGCCGGTTGCTCAGGGTATCATTGGCCTTTTCCCCCGTCCCCCAGCAACCCCTTAATGGGATTGCCGGTTGCCCAGGGTATCATTGACCTTTCCCCCTATCCCGCAGCATCCCCTTCTGGAGATTGCCAGTCGCCCAGGGTATCATTGGTCTTTCCCCCTGTCCCCCAGCATCGCCTTCTGGAGATTGCCTGTTGCCCAGGGTATCATTGACCTTTCCCCCTGTCCTCCAGCATCGCCTTCTGAAGATTGCCGGTTGCCCAGGGTATCATTGACCTAGCCCCCCTTTCCCCCCAACCCTTCTTGGGATTGCCGGTTGTCCAGGGTATCACTGACCTGGTCCCACTATCCCCCAGCGTCCCACTATCCCCCAGCATCCCCAGGGTATCACCTTTTATATGATTGAAACTTTTCAGATTTTTATCTCATTGGGAAATTTTCGAAATTCGAATCTCTCTCTTGGCTGGGAATGTGCCAACACAACCATCTTTCGGGTGCTCGCACTGCGCCCAGTTATAGTTAGTGAAAATAATTATTATGCGCAGACGTACCCAACATTCGGCATCTTTTGCACCTAATGGGCAGATTGCGAACACTTTCTCTGCTTTCTGCCCGCCGGAACAGTACATGTGCGCTACTTCGTTGTTGAGTTCTGCTTCCTAAATTCAAGTGGTCAAATCGTTAAATTGTTTTAGATCATTAAAGTTTTGTTGGCGTGGTATTTATAATTTGAAAAAAATAAATTAAGATTATTGAGACAAAAAAGGAAAGAAAAAACGCTTGGATGTCATTTTTGGGGGGTACGGAGGTGATACTTTAAATCCGTTCGACCTCCCTAGACATTCGAAAGTGATACGAATTCTTCGTCAAGCTCTTTGTCCCGAATTCAATTTAAAGATGACTTTAGTAGAAAACAACATTTTTGATAGATGTGCATTTTTTAAATTGGAATGAAATATAAAGTATGTTATTATAAAATAAATATACAGTGAACACAGTGAACATATTTACATCGACAAAGGTTAAAAAAATACCGTTTTCGGTGATGGCGTTGATTTCGGTACGCTCGGCCTCACAACCCAGTCGCTGTCGAAATAGGACTTTACGCACTTTACCATAATGCGCGATTCTACCAGAACATCTAACGATCCAGTTTCAACCATCCCCCACCCCTAAAAAGATGGTGTATCAAGATTATCGGATTTTGAGATTTTTCTATCGTAGCCCACATAAGAATTGGACGACATATATACGTCGTAAATGGATCGTAAAAAACGGCGGACTTCTTAAATGTGCTCTGAATTTTTTTTCTATACGAACTCTGAATGTCTTCTGAAAGATATCGAATGCATCGATTCCGGACCACTGGTAGTCATCTCAAACATATGAGCTTAAGTCATTCTTTTCGAGAACTCTTTACATACGTATTGCACCGTACAATGATATTCTAGATCAATATTGTGTTAATATTCTAGATTAATATTGTATGGGACAATACGTATACAGAGAGTCCACAAAAAGACTTACTTAACCAACCTGCAATCAACCAGTCGATTGGTGCGTCAAACCAAGTCTCATTCCAAACTTCAAGAGGTTGAGTTTTCGGCGATATTAAAAAACCAACCATAATACCAACCGTTATATGTGTTGGATACGAAGTTGGCTATCGTTGAATTTTCCTAAAACAACCCGATTTCCAACCTTGCAGGAAAAGCTATTGGTGTTATCGACATAATGTTGGAAATTGAGTTGTTTTGGGAAAGTCCAACTGTAAACCAACTTTCAATCCCTCAAATGGTTGGTATTACGGTTGGTTTTGAGGTATCAACCAAAAAGTTACCTCCAGAAAGTTGGAATCAGAGTGGAAATTGGGTTGTCTTGGGAAAGTCCAACTGTAAACCAATTTTCAAAAAGTTACCTCCAGAAAGTTGGAATCAGAGTCTTTTTGGTGCACCAATCGACTGGTTGAGTTGCAGTAGTTTGTCAGAAAACAACCCAAATCCAACCCAAAGTTTTACGGGTTGGTTGGTTCGCGAGTGAAATTCAGATGTTTGAGAGTACTACCAGTGGTCCGAAATCGACGCATTCGATATCTTTCAGAGGACATTCTGAGTTCATATGGAAATAAATTCAGAGCACATCTAAGAAATCTGACATTTTTGTTGTCTTCGGACGTACCCAACATTCGTCATCTCTTGCGCCTGTTGGACAGATTGCGTACACTTTCGCAGCTATCTCCCCGGCGGGGCATACTGTGCGCGCTATTTCCTTGTTGATTTCTGCATTCTGAATTCAATTAATCGCATCGTTCAAATGCTTTAGATCATTAAAGGTTTAGTAGGCGTGGTATTTTTTATATGAAAAAAAATAAGATTATTGAGAAAAAAAAAGAAAAGAAAAACACTTGGATGTAATTTTTGGGGGGCGTGGAGGATCTTTTCCGTTCGACCTCCCCAGACATCCGAAAATGATTCGAATTCTTCGTCGAGTCCTTTGTCGACAATTCAATTTAAGGATGCATCAAACGCACGTTTCCGACCAAAGGTTTGCATCGATCAAAATTTCAGTACTTCGCAACATGCCGAAAATGTGAAAAAAATCAGCCGTATTAATTATGTCAATACCTTTGATTTTGCATAATAATAATGCGAAACGTTATCAAAAATTAATTAGAAAAATTAATTGTTCTAAAAAAATCAGACCACTTTTTATTTTCTCATTTTAAATGAATTCCTTGATTTCTTAGAATTCATATGAATTTTTTTAGAATTTTCTATCATTTCAATTTTTTTTCGATAGATAGAATGATAGAAAATTCTGAAAAAACGCATGTGACTTCTAGAAAATGAATAAATTAATTTGAAAAGAGAAAAAAAGGTTTACTGATTATATGACGAACAATTTTTTTTTTGCAATTAATTAATAACTTTTTAATATTATTATAATGCAAAATTAACGTTGTTGGCATTTTTAATACAGTTAATTAGTTTGAGATTTTTATACCATTAGGAAGTCTTCAAATTCTCACTGAATCTCACTTTCGGCTGGGAAAGTACGTGTGAACCATCCATAAAGATGACTAGTCATCTTTTCTTAAATGTGCATTTTTTAAATTGAAATGAAATATAAAGTGCGTCATCATAAAAATATAGTAAATATTTACATCGACGAAGATTAAAAAAATACCGTTTTCGGTGGTGGCGGCGTTGTCAGTGCGTTCGACCCCGTATTTCCCCCAGCGTTGTCGAAATGGGTCTTTATGCACTTTGCCACTAGGCGCGATGCTACCGCAACATTTAACGATTCAGGTTGAACCGTCCCCCACTCCTAAAAAGTTGGTGTATCGATATTATCGGCTTTCGAGATTTTTCTATCTTAGCATATCGCAACCCACTGTTGCCATTTTATTCGTGCCGTGATTGAGTCGGTGCCGTACGACCAAGTTCACACCCAGCAGCTCGTGCGTAGCGAGCGGGCTGAAGTGACTTGCCTCCTTCCATTATACACTAGGACCCCGATTTTTCGAACCCCGATTTTTCGAACCCCGATTTTTCGAACCCCGATTTTTCTCATTCCCTAGCAAACCAAACGTCGAGTGTTCAATTGGTAGTGTGTTCACTCTCTTCGGTGTAGAGTTGACTCGGTGTACAGCCTATTCGTGGTCATATGTTTGCGTGCCCACATTCACGATGTACAGTCTTCGTGTCGAGTTGTTTTCGTGTTGACTTTTTCTGTATCCACCTGATATACTGCCCGCTGTCGGGACCGGGTTTCCGTGGTAATACCCTAGCAAGTTGATGGACCGCAAACGGACCGAAAAACGGACACGTACGTTGGGAACAAAACGGACCGTAAAAAACGACAAAACGGACTGTACATTTTTTGTTGGCATTTAGTCTTTTTTTCTGTTGCGGAAACCGAAAACGGACCGAACGTTTTTTTTCGAAAAATTTGCTTTGGTCCGTTTTCGGTTCCCGCAACCGAAAAAGAACCAAGATCGTATTTTTATTCTGTCCTTTCATTAAAAACATAATTAAAAGCAAAACAACAAAAAAATTTTTAAACTTAGTCAACAATTTTAATAAAAAACGTTCGGTCCTTCCTCGGTTTCCGCAACCGAAAAAGGACCAATCCAAACGTACGGTCCGTTTTACCGTTTTTGTGGTCCGTTTTGTTCCTCAACGGACATTTCCGTTTTTCGGTCCGTTTTTTAGTTTTTTTCCCTAAAAGCAGCCGTCCGTCAACTTTCTAGGGTAGAGAGAGTGGCTTGCTAGAGAGAGTCCCCCACCACAACCTACTGTCAGCCATGTGAAGCGCGCGAAACGGTTAGGTTAGGTCGGTTAGGTTAGGTTAGATGACAGACAAATTGTCGAAAGTGGGGGTAACGCCTTCTCCTCTGTGGCTTCGCGTTGAGAGAGAATTCAGGGGAAATGGCCTACTAGAGAGCGTTGAGTTAGAGGGAGTTTACTGTATTAGAAAAATCGGGGTCCTAGTGTACTGCAAACTACCGAACTAAACACAAAACACAAGTAATACATTCATCCGAATTGATAATATTGCCAAATATTATTTTTCGAAAGGGATTGACCACCGGAGTTTCTTCCATTCGAATTGTCAGAATCACGAACTACGAACATTAATTTTACATAATAATACCAAAAAGTTATTAACAAGTTAGGGAAGACATTTTTTAACGATTCATCTGGCAACCTGACTTAATTTTTTTAACCAAGATGCATTTGGACATTTTTTTGAATACCTATAATTTTTTTTTTGTGATTGTTTAGATTTACTTTTTTCTTATGAACGAACAGTCACGAACTATGTATATGTTTTCGCAAAAAGGCTGCCGGGTAATTGATCGAACATATTCGGAAATATCGCTTAAATATTTTTCGAAAAGCGGGATTTACGAAATGTAGAAATAGTCTTAAAAAATTCATGTGTATTAAGAAAAATTAATAAATCAACTTCTGCTCAAAAAAGTTAGCTTGCCGGATGATTTGTTAAATTATTTTTTTTTACTAATTTGTTAATAACATTTTGGAATTATTATTATGAAAAATCAATGTTCTTATTTTACAAAATTTTTATTTCATAGGGACATTTTCGAAATTCTTTAAATCTCACTTTTGGCTGGAAATGTATCAATACACCCGTCTTTCGGGCGCTCGCAATGCGCCCAGTTATAGTCAGTGAAAAAAAATTATTATGTGCGGACGTACCCAACAATCGGCATCTTTTGCACCTAATGGGCAGACTGCGAACACTTTCGCTGGTTTCTGCCCGACGGGACACAGCAGGTGCGCTATTTTGTTGTTGAGTTCTATCTCCTGAATTCAATTAATCAAAAAGTTAAATTATTTTAGATCATTAAAGTTTCGTTCGCGTGGTATTTTTTTATTTGTAAAAAATAAATGAAGATTATTGAGAAAAAAAAGTAAAAACACTTGGATGTAATTTTTGGGAGGCGCGGAAGTGATAAGTTTAGATCCGTTCGACCTCCCCAGACATTCGAAAATGATTCGAATTCTTTGTAGAGCTCTTTCTCCCCAATTCTATTTAAAGATGACTTCAGTAGAAACCGAAATCGCACGAAGTTATTGTTTGATGTGCATTTTTTAAATTGCAATGAATTATAAAGTATGTTATAAAATAAATATGTAGTAAATATAGTAAATATTTACATCGACGAAGGTTCAAAAAAATACCGTTATCGGTGATGACGTTGTCAGTGCGTTCGGTCCGATGGCGTTGTCGAAATGGGTCTTTACGCACCTAACCACAGTGCGCGATTCTGGCAGAGTATTTGCCGATTCAGGTTGAACCGTGTCCCACGTCTAAAATGTTGGTGTGTCAAGATTATCGGCTTTTGTGATTTTTCTATCGTAGCGGATCGCAACCCACAGTTGCCATTTTATTCGTGCCGTGATTGTTCGGTGCTGTACGACCAAGTTCACACCTAACGTGCGTGCGTAGCTAGCGGGCTGAAGTGACTTGCCTCATTGCATTACACTGCTAAACTACCGAACTACACAAGCCGTAATGCAAGGCATCCGATTTGTTAATCCCTAGCGGGTTACCACAAAGAACACCACAGTGGTTTATTGTCAAAATGCAACCACACAAACCACGGTGAAAACCACAGTGGTTTATTGTCAAAATGTAATCGCACAAACCGCTGTGAAAACCACAGTGGTTTATTGTCAAAATGCAACCGCACAAACCGCTGTGAAAACCACAGTGGTTTATTGTCAAAATGCAACCGCACAAACCACTGTGAGAACCACAGAGGTTTCTTGTCGAAATGCAATCGCACAAACCACTGTGAAAACCACAGTGGTTTATTGTCAGAATGCAACCGCACAAACCACTGTGAAAACCACAGGCTGAGCGCGCCCAATAATTCGGAGGAGAGCTGCGGCCTGGTGGTTTTTAAAACAACCACCATCCAGAGCAGCGGACAAACCACAGTCGGATTAAATTAGGGTAAGCTTGCAACACGGTGGTTTTCGTCGGAGAAACTACGGCTCAAATCCCTCGCGGACCAGCCAACCGTGAAATTCTGGGTTGGTTTCTCCATTCTTGGGTTGTTTTCTGACAAAGTACTGCAACTCAACCAGTCGATTGGGGCGCCAAACCTACTCTGATTCCAACCTTCTGGAAGTAGCTTTTTGGATTATACCTCAAAACCAACCGTATTATCAACCACTATGAATCGTATTGAAAGTTGGTTTGCAGTTGGACTTTCCCAAAACAACCCAATTTCCAACTTTATGTCGAGAGCACTGATAGCTCTTGCCTTAAGGTTGGCAATTGGGTTGTTTTAGGAAAATTCAACCGTAAACCAACTTCGTATCCAACACATATAACGGTTGGTATTACGGTTGGTTTTTCAATATCGCCGAAAAATCAACCTTTTGAAGGTTGGAATCAGAGTTGGTTTGATGCACCAATTGACCGGTTGGTTTCAAGCTGGTCAGAATGCGAGGGTTCACCCAGGTGCGGATAGCCGACGATTAGCTTTTAGTCGGCAGCAGGTTGGCAGCCGATGATCGGATCTCAACGAATGTCAAGAGTTGCTTTCGATTTGGCGTTTTTTCGTTATTATAATGTGACTGCGCATGCGCACGGTCGTTTTTTGATACGAATTGGTACCAAAAAACGACCGATTCTATACGATTGAAATTTTTCAGATTTGTATCCCATTGGGAAATAATCAAAATCCTCTCTGAATCTCCCTTTTCCCTAGAGGGTCAAACGACCCTTGAAATCGACCGCGAAACGACTTAAAAAACGACCGGTCGTTTTGTGCCGTTTTGGCGACCATCGTGCGACAAAAACAACCAGTTTTTAGGTTTAGACTTGGTCGTATTTCCTTTAACGACCCAAAAAACGACCAGCTTGGTTGAGCAGACGTTACCTCGGTTGTTTTTGGGTCGTTAAAGCAAAAGACGACCAAATCTAAACGGACAAAATGTTCGTTTTATTGGTTGTTTTATGGTCGTCAAAACGGCACAAAACGACCGGTCGTTGTGCTGTTTTGGCGACCACCGTGCGACCAAAACAACGACCAGTTTTTAGGTTTAGGCTTGGTCGAATTTCCTTTAACGACCCAAAAACGACCAGCTTGGTTGAGCAGACGTTACCTCGGTCGTTTTGGGGTCGTTAAAGCAAAAGACGACCAAATCTAAACCGACACAATGGTCGTTTTGTTGGTTGTTTTATGGTCGTCAAAACGGCACAAAACGACCCAATTATAGCTAGTGATGAAGAAATTATTATGTGCGGACGTACCCGACAGTCGCTATCGTCTCCATGTGGTGGACAGAGTGCGAACACTTTCGCTGGTGCCTCCCCGAAGGGACATTTCATATTCACCATTTCTCTGTTGAGTTCTGCCTCCTGAATTCGGTTAATCATCGACTCATTAAATATTATTTAGATCAGAAAAAAAATGTTGGTGTCAAATTTTTTTTATCAGAAAAAAATTAATTAAATTCATTGAAGAAATTAAGACAAACAAAAAATTGTTTACCGTTTTTAAGGGGCGCGGAGTTTCTACTGGTGGATCCTTCGGACCTCCCCAAACATTCCCAAAGGATTTTTGCACGCATTTCACTGTAATAGGCTAGCGCACCGGCAAAATAGAGGAATGCATTAATTTTTCGTTCGAGGGATTAATGAATAAATAATCTGTAAATATATAAATAAATTTTAAAAAATGAATAAACATGCCGGAACTTACCCCACAGTCGTCAGTATTTTTTGCACCTGTTGGGCATAATGATGATACTTTCGCAGCTCTTTCACCGAAGGGACATTGCATATGCCGAAGATCGTAATCAAGCTCTTCCTCCTAAATTCAATGTAAGGACGATACGATTATAATTTTTTTTGTCACAAAAAATTTAAAGTAAATATATAGTAAAAATGTAAAGTAAATATATAGTAAATGCAGCAAATATAAAGTATACAAAAATTATCTGAATTAGATTCATCGAATAGTTACATTTTTTGCAATACATTTTTTACAATACATTTTTTACATTTTTTACATTACATTACATTTTTTAATTCGTTTAAGTTTCGTTGGCGTGGTATTTTTTTTATTGGATAAAAATAAATTTAAATCATTGGAGAAAAAATAATAAAAAAGTAAGTTACCGTTCTTTGCGTTACCGTTGATGGCCATACTTTCGGCTTATCTTTCCAGTTATTCGAGGTTGATTCTGTTACGCACTTCACCGTACCGGGCTAGCGTACCGGCAAATTAGAGAAATGCATTCAGTTTTTCGTTCAAAGGATTGTTGAATAAATAAGGAAGCAAATATATTAGTAAAGAAATAAATGGAAAAATTAATGAATAAATATGCCTCGACTTACCACACAGTCGTGAGTGTCTTTTGAACCTGTTGGGCAGTATGATGATGTTTTCGCTGGTCTTTGACCAACCGGGCATTGCATTTGCTGAATTTCATAATCAAGCTCTGCATCCTAAATTAAATGTAAGGGCGATATCATTTTTTATCATTTTTTTTTTTATTGACAAAAATATTAAGTTAATATTGTATCAACATAATATAATATTAATCTTATAAAATAATATATAAAATTAATATTAATATTAATATAAATTAACGATTAATAGAATCGTTACATTTTTTAGGTCATTAAAATTGTGTCGTTGTGGAATTTTTTCTTTATTAGAAAAAAATAAATTTAGGCAATTGAAGAAAAAAAAGAAAAAACTTGCATACCGTTTTTAGGGGGCGCGGTGCTATTTCTGGATCCGTCTTGCCTCCCCAGACATTGGAAATTGATTCTTTGACGCACATCACCCCTCCGGGCTAACGTATCGGCAAATTAGACGAATACATACATTTTTCGTTGAACGGGTGAACGAATAAATAAGTAAGTAAATGTAAAAATAAATAAATAAATAAATAAACATTCCGGGACTTACCGAACAGTCGCGAGAGTCTTTCGCACCAAGTGGGCAGAATGATAATATTTTCGCCGGTCTTTGACGATCGGGACATTTCATATGATGAACTACGTAGTCAAGTTCGTCCCCCTAAATTCAATGTAAGGGAGAAAATCTTATCATTTTCTTTATTGAAGAAAAATATATAAAGTAATCATCTAGTAAATATCGTGAATGTAAATACAAAATAAATATTTACATCGACGACCCATATAGCACAAAATAGTTCAAAAACGTTTCAGAAATATTTTCGATATTTCAAATCTTAAAAAAATATTTCCTACTTTAAAGGATTCTATCAAAATATTCCAACGAAACAGTTCAAAAATACTTTGAAAGCAATTATTACCAGATTAGTGTAGTGAACTATGTTCAAAAGAAACGAAAAATAAAACATGCAATTTTTCGTCTCATAACACAACATGTTATTGACACTCTTGATGAGAGTTACAGAAATCCCATAGATGAAGTGCGGAAGGCAGTACATATGTGTAAAAGACTGAACAATATCTAATCAATATTTAAAAATATTATATTACCAATTTAATATTATAATATTATAATTATAATATTAATATTAATATTATATTATAATATTAAATAATATATTATTATTATATTTACCAATATTTAAAAATATTTGTACAACGTTTTAAAAACATTTGAGTGCAATGTATCAAAAAAATGTTTGGGAAATATTTCTGGAACATTTCAATGTAAAATTTATGAGCGAACAAAAAAATATTTATTAGTGCTATGTGGGGAAGATTTAAAAAAAAAATACCTTTCTCGGTGATGGCGTTGTTGTCGATAGGTTGGGCTCCGCACCTGTCCGCACCTTTACGCATTTTACCACAACGCGCGTCCATACCGGAACATTTGACGGTTGGTATTGATCATCGGACTCCCACCCCTAAAAAGTTAGCGTGTCACGAATATCGGCTAACGCGATTTTTCTATCGAAGCGTATCACAACCTATTGTTGCATTTTTATTCGTGCCGTGATTGGTCGGCACCGACCAATCACGTCCGACCGAGTCCACACTAGTTGTGAAATGACGGTAATTTTTTTCGATCACAGATTGCAATTTGTGGCCGAAAAAAAATTATCATTATGAAAAATCAATGTTCTATAATAATAATTAAATAAAAAAATTAGGGAAATGTCAGGGAATTTCAAAATTGGTCGGGGAAAAGTAAATTGTCGCCGAACCTTCTATGAATAAATAAGAATTACATAAAAAGGATCCTTAAAAAAAAAAAAAATTGGGAACATTTTGAAGAATAAAAAATATAATAAAATATTTAATACAATAATTAGGCATTTTCATTTGCATCATTAAATTAAAAAAATATAAGTCGTTAGAAGTTTGGTCAGGAAAAATTTTTTATTGGTCAGTGAAAAGTCAAGGAAAAGTCAGGGAATTTTTTTCGGGGAAAAAACGGCCACCATGAATTGGTAAAAAAAAAATTACTATGTATGAACGTACCCAACATTGGGCATCGCTTGCACCTAACGGGCAGAGTGCGAACGTCCTCGATGGTTTCTGCCCGACGGGACATGTCATACGCGCGATTTCGCTGTCGAGCTCTGCGTCCTGAATTCGATTAATGAAAACGTTACATATTTTTAGATCCATTTATTTTTATTGGAAAAAAATTTAATTTAGATTATTGAAGAAAAAAAAATAAAAAATCACTTGTTTACCGTTTTTTGCAAGTCCGATGACGATGCCTTTGATACCGGTTTACCTCCCCAAACATTCGAAAAAGAGTACTTGACGCACCTCACCGTAATGGGCTAGCGTACCGGCAAATTAGAGGATTGCATTAATTTTTCGTTCAACGCGTGAGTGAACAAATAATTAAATAAATATACAAATAATGAAAGAAATATGTAATAAAATAAAAATATATATATATGCCTGGACTTACAGTACAGTCGCTAGCGTCTCTTGCACCTGATGGGCAGAATGCTGCTGTTTTCGCCGGTCTTTCACCAAAGGGACATTCCATATGCAGCATTTCGTAATCAAGCTCTTCGTCCTGAATTAAATGTAAGGCCGATACTATTATAATTTTTTTTTTTTTTTATTGAAAAAAATGTAAAGTAAATATTTTCATTAGCTGCACCCACAAAAAAAATTATTTGACGGCCACCGTTTATTTGTCTTAAGTAAAATATTTACTTGATTTACATAAATATTTATTTTAATTAAGCAAATAGTTACTTAACTGAAATAAATATTTATTTAAATTAAATAAATATTTTACTTAAACCAAATAAAAGGTGGCCGTCAAATAAATTATTTTTCTGCGTGTGAATTCGATTTATCGCGTCGTTAAACTATTTTAGATCATTAAAGTTTTGTGAGTGTGGTATTTTTAATTTTTTTGTGAGGGAGATTCTATTATTTTGGTTATTTCGAAAAAAGAAATCTAAATAAATATACAGAATATACGAAATATACAAAAACGTCACTTAAAATATGGAGCGGCAAGGCCGTCAATTTTTACCAACTTTTCGCTGAACATGAAAAAAGTCTCGTCTCAATTTAACACTGGTCCGTTTTATGCCGGGTTTCCATTATTAGGTATTTTATTTAGGTAGGAAAATAAATTTAAAAATGCCCTGTTTTAGTTTCCGTTCTTACCGTTTTCCGCACAGGGACAATTCCATTATTTTGGTTTACGTTCCAACGCTCTACCTGGGCATTCCCAAAAGATTCCTTCACACACTCGACACGGGTACGCTTTCGAGAAAAAAAATTACACAAAGTCCGTGAATCCAACGAAAAATAAAATAATCATTAACATCCTATAAATTAGGCGTGTTAGACTCTAACACATTGTTTTGTGAGTTGTAAGTACATAATTTTTCATGCATAAATATATTTACCGAAATTCTACGCAAAAATTTTTTTTAGCGCCGTTTATTATTCGAAGCAAAAATGTACTCTGAGAATCAAAATTGTCAAATTTCTTTGTTATGTGGTTTTTTTTTCTTTTCACAAAGCTTCTTTTATAATAAAGGATATTCTGAAATTACTTGGTTTTCTCGCTGAGGACACTTTGTGAGTGAAAGGAATAAAAATATCAGTTCAACTAACATTTTCCACAGATTCAAGACATAAAATTCCGATAGCTGAATTGATTTTAACGTAATTCAATCTTCATAATCCTTAGACACATAAACTAATATGAGCTACAAAAATGAACGATAGCAAAAAAAATTATTGTATTCAGGGCAATAAGTTGTTGAGTTTGATAAACAGTTTCTATCGCCATTTCATAAGATTTTGAATTTGCAAGCATAAATTCTGGATGACCGACCATATATGTAATTTATACTTTTCGATGTACAATCGATATATTTTTGATATAAAATTAACATATTTTTGCACGTATGTTTCAATATTATAGACATGTCATCGAAATTATATAAACCGCATGGAAAATGTATATACGATTTATAAGAAAATATATAAGAACAAGTATTTTGCAGCGTGTACTCTTCAAGTATACAATCTTTTATATTCGTAATATACAATTTGTCGGAGAAATATATTGAGTATAAAATCATATTAAAGGTGCCGAAAAGATTAATTTTGCATAATAATTCCACAATGTTATTAACAAATTGATGAAAAATAAAATTATTCAACAAATCTCCTGGAAACCTAACTTTTTTTAAAATGAAAATTATTCGTTCATTTTTCTGAATACCTATGAATTTTGGCAGATTTTTAATTCACAATTTTTTTCTGTTTATATGATAAAAATGTGTAGAAAGTCACAAAATTCAAAGTGATTTCGAAAATCTGAAAAAATTCATACGTATTCAGAAAAATGAACGAATCATTATCATTAAAAAAAAAGTTAGGTTTTCGGGAAATTTGTTGAACAATTATATTTTTCATCAATTTTATAATAACAATTTTGGAATTATTATTATGCAAAATTAATCTTTTCGGCACCTTTAATATGCTTGATTTTTTTCAGATTTTAATACCATCGAAAAGTGGTATTAAAAAATATTTTACTTAATCTTAAGCAAACGAAAAAAAAATTTACATACCCAACAATCGAGAGGATCTCTCGCATCGCTCGGACAGATCAGACCTACTGCTGCAGCTCGTAGTCCAGGCGGACATTCCATATGCATAATTTCATTTTCGAGCTCCTCCGCCTTAATTACAAAGTAACGATAGACATGTAAACGATGTGAAAATAAAAAAATTAAAATAATTACATAAAATTAAATAATTAAATAAAATGTTCAGAAAAAGAATATAAATTTTTATTTTTATGTTACAAATTTTTGTTCTATTCCATACCGTTTTTTGAGCATAGCTCGTGCTCGACAATGAGCAGAGAATGCCGAGTGCAGCCAATGCGTGGAGCTTCATAATTTTAGGCTCCTTTTTTTCTTCCTCGATTATGACCTCTACCAGCTGAAAAATTCTTCTTATATGCCGCCGGGTTTAAGTCGGAACTGTTGACACGGTTGAAGTTTTTTGTTCTATTTACACATATGTGAGCTCGAATTATGACTCTGACTGATACGCGCTGTATAATTTCTATTATCTCGATTCTTCTATTGACAAAATGTAAAAACCGAGGTCAGCGTAGCAGCTGTCTAGGTGACAAAAATAGGAATGTTTGATCGACCACAGTTGACAAAAATATTCGAAAATTGACCACATATTTAACTCTCAGTAATATTTCAATATAATAATAATTCAATTTTATCATCTAATTTTTTAATCAATTTTTAATTTTTTGATTCACAATTCCACTTATCGATCTAGAACGTTTTAAGGTAGTCCTTGCGCATGTCGTTTATTTCGCATAAATTCGAGAAAAATTAGAGAAGATTTCAAACACCTCTCGATGATATAAAAATCTGAAAAAAATCACGTGTATTAACGGCACTGAAAAGATTATTTTTTTATAGTAATAATTCCGTAATGTTATTGACAAATTGATGAGAAAAAAACTTGTTCAACGAATTTTCCGACAATCCAACTTTTTTTTAAATGAAAATGATTCATTCATTTTTTCCATACCTATGAATTTTTTCAGATTTTTAAATACACTTTGAATTTTTTGTTTTTATATGAAAAAAATGTGTGGAAAAAAAAGAAATTCAAAGTAAATTCACAAATTTGAAAAAATTCATACGCGTTCAGAAAAATGAAGGAGTCATTTTTATGTTGGGTCATATAAAAGTCATATAAAAGTTGGGTTTCCGGGAAATTTGTCGAACAATAATTTATTTCATCATTTAACCAATAAAATGTTGAAATTATTATTGTGAAAAATTAATTTTTTCAGTCCCTTTAAGATGCATGCATTTTTGCTGATTTTTATACCATCGAGAAGTGTTTGCAATGCTCTCAAATTTTCATGAACTTATGCGAAATGCGCAAAAACTACTTTGAGCAAATAGATTCATATTAACGTAAACAAAATTTTTTAATTTGATGAGGTTTTGAAATAACGCGAAAAAAAACCAAAAATATTTTCTCAAAGCAATTTTGCAATTAACTAAAATAAAAAATCCTTCGAAATTGAAAATCACCACGTCGAAATCCGCGAATCAACGATGCAGGACACAAGACTGTGAAAGACAACGAACGCCCGACTTATACTTCGTGTTTTTTTAAAACAAGGTCAAATTTAATGGATTCGCTTAACTTTTTTTTTATATTTGTCCACGTATCCCGGAAAAGCATTGGGAGAGACCACGATAGACAGGTGTCGCTTGACATTATTATTATTATTATTATTTACATTACCGTCAAGCGCTTCCGCATTCTTTCACCTTGGTCGTAAAGTTTGCTCCACGAGGAAGGATTATCGGCTTCCACATAAAGACATAGGAAAACTAAAAAAGTTGAAAATTGAAATTTTCATATCATTTCCTCATAATATCCCTTTATTCGCCAAAATTGTTCCCACATAGCACTGAGATGACATAAAGTGGTCATAAATCGGTCCTAAAAAATGTCAGTCACTTATATGTTATCCCAAAATTATGCAATTTGTTATCCAAAAGTCCTCCGAAAGACGTCTAGTGCGTAAGTTTTCGGCTTCCTCTGGATATCTTAAAACTGAGATCTTAAGGAATTTCTTTTGGCGAACACAAAAAACCTCTGATAGATCATCGAATATTATGCTGTTTCGTAGGCGTTGAAAATAAATAAATTCGTGCTCTATGGGTATTTTTATCAATATTTCAATTTACAGAGCATAAGAAATAGTAGATTTCGTTTTATTTTTCCTGGATAGACAGGTGGCACGAAACGGTCGCAGTTGGTGCAATATTTGCGATATGCGGTGCACGTGTCGCAAATATTGCTGCCAACTACGCCAGTTTCGTGGTGCTTGTTATCTGGGTTGGAGATAGAGGCGCTCTTAAAGATAATCGAAAATGTGTGAGTTGACTAAATCGAAATCGACTATTTTTTACTCTTGAAAATCAGTATTTTTTTTCGTCCACAGATGAAAACTTGCTGGTCAAATTAAGCAGGCTCGGAAATCGTAGTTCTGCCCTCAGCACCTCAACCGGCAATGCAATTCAATCAGCAATATATTATATACGGAGTAGGTATTCAGATCGACAATTTATGAAAATTAACCATTGGTCGTCAAATGGTTACCAGAGAATCTAGAACAAGTCAGAAAATCTCTAATGCAAGAATAAAATATGGATTTTTTTTCTTCATATTATTTGCTTTAAAATAATCACCAATGGAGACTATTAAAAAATTGTATGGTAACCATTGGGTCGTTTAATGGCTACCGTTGAGAAATTGAATGGTTACCATTGAGAAATTGAATGGTTACCGTTGAGAAATTGAATGGTTGTCCGAATAGTCCGCCAATTTACCATTAGACATATTCCAATCGTTATCCCAATGGTTTTTCTTAATGGTGACCAATGGTTCATTTTCATGAGGGCATGGCGTTCAAAATTATTATATTTTTATACAATTTTTTTTTAACTTGACGAGAGGTCGTGGAAGCGAAGGAATTGTCTTGCGATGAAAAAAATCTTATATATTTCGCAATTTTTAAATAACGAGGAACGTATTATTGGAAGAAGGGAGGGATTATTGGAGGAAGAGAGTACAGATGTATTAAAAAAAAACAAAAACGAATTTCATCGATAGGCTCATTCAGCCTCGATTAGCGAAGGGTATTATTATTCTTTGACAATATACACTGTTTTATTGACGTTTCAAAAAACACCTTCGGTCCTTCGTAAATTGCTGTTGACTCCGATAACTCGTCCGTTATTGCGCCGAGAAACGGAGAAACACTTTAGTTACCTCGAGAAAATAATAATAATCAATAACATAAAGTTGATCACGGTAAACATGAAGATTAAAAAAATAATGCAGATTTGCATAATTCAGGAAAAAAACTAAAGAGTTTACCCTAAAAGGTCGACATTTTGCAGACGAACGATTTAGCAACATCGCAGTTCTGGTCGTCCATGCCTCCTCCTCTTTTTCTCATCAATACGCCGCAATTCTGTCTGCCGTCATGATTGTCGGGATTGATGCGAAATATTGTCGACCAACGCTCCCATCCGGATTCGTCGAGCGGCTCATCGAACACGGAGACCCAATTTCCCTCGACGAATTGATCGTGATAACCGATCCAAGCTTCGTCCACCGAATGTTCGCCCATCATGTTCACCACGATCTTTTCTTCCTCTTGCGATTTCATAGTAGCCAAATGACCTGACGAGATAAAAAAAAGTTCGTGAGTATATTAAAAAAAAAAAAAAAACATAAATATCAATCCCTTTCAATTGCTACTTGTTGAAGTGACTATTTAAAAAATAATATCATTTATTGTGCGACCAGCTCAAGTATTTATGAATCATTTTCAAACAAATTAACTATATGACGTTATGTACACTAGGACTCGAATTTTTCTAATAGCGACGGAACCAGCTTAGGAAGTCAAGCGACCATCGAAAGACTCAAAGAACGACTGGTCGTTCTGTGACACTTTTCGTCCAGAATAGGTTGAGAATTAATCGTTTTTATTCCGGACGAAAAGTGTCACAGAACGACCAGTCGTTTTTTGGGTCTTTTGATAGTCGTTAAAGACGGTCGCTTGACTTCCGAGGACAGCGCCGCATCTCTGCGCCCCACCTCGAGGCTTGCGCTTGCCCCGCCCATGCGGTTTCCGCGCATCGGCCGCCGTCGCGAACAGTGCCGTATCGTTTACCCCTAACTTTTTAAGGTTACATAGAAACGCCCGTGAGAGACCAAACGTTTAGCGCCGGCACTGTCGGGCCCGACTCAGCGCTTCCCCTTCTACTCAGCCACGCCATCGATGTGTGGCGTGTAGTGGGGGCAATTAGAAAAATCGGGGTCCTAGTGTATTATTTTTGTATTAAAAAGAAAAAAAACAAAGTAATGTATACACTTGAGCAGCCACAATAAATATTTTATTTCACTCGGTGGGAAAATGGCGGTTTTTTCGCACGCTTCGCGCGCGAAAACCCCCATTTTCACACCTTGTGAAATAAAATTTTATCGGATACTCGTGCGAAAAACGTTTTCTGAACTCGTGTGATTGCAACACTCGCCTTCGGCTCGTGCTGCAAACTCACACTCGTCAGAAAAAGTTTTTTCGCACTCGTATCGAAATGTACTAATATTATACAGTAACTCAACGCGAAGCCACAGAGGAGGAGGCATTACCCCCACTTTCGAGAATTTGTCTGCCATCTAACCTAACCTAACCGTTTCGCCCGCTTCACATGGCTAACGGTAGGCTGTGGTGGGGACTCTCTAGCAAGCCACTCTCTCTAGTACCACGGAAATCCGCCCCGACAGCGTTGAGTTACCCTAACGGAACTGAGGTGACCATCGGCAGACTTCAATAGACTAATGCACAATGTTCAAAATTGTAACTTGCTATAGACTCGTAGATAACCTTTATTTTGGCGTCGCTTTTCTGTAACCCTTGCAACCATCGTTGTATAGTATATTTATTTGATTTTTAGTTGTATGGGCAATACTCGAGTCCATCAAAACAGAGTTGCTCAAAGGTGCGCGAGATAAGCGAGATAAGTGTGTAAAATCATAGGGATAAACAAGGAGCATCAAGAGTCGCAGTTTGTGACCCCCCCCCCCCCCCCCCCGAATGCGCGCTACCCATTGGCTGCATAGCAAATGGTGGGAGAAGCCGACTATGCTAGAGGTAGCCCGGTCACAAACTGGGTCAGTGTCAGAAACTGGGTCCTTTACCTTACAATACATAAATTCGTGCCCTCAGGTCGATAACAAATCGGACGAAATCAACAGGAGAACCTTGATGTTGGCGTCGTTTTTCTGTAACCCTTGCAACCATCGTTGTATAGTATATTTATTTGATTTTTAGTTGTATGGGGAATACTCGAGTCCATCAAAACAGAGTTGCTCAAAGGTTAGAAGTTTGAACAAAGCGATCAGTTCTCATTTCAGTATACCCGGAGTCTCGTCATAGTCATTGCAACTCGTGGATGGATGTCTAGTCAATCCTAGTGCGACTGCGACTACGACGCAACCCCGAATCCGTGGTTGCACCAGTTCCACTAGGGTAGAGGGAGTGGACTGTATTATATTATTATTGGCAGCCTGGAAGCGACAGTTTCTCGAGTAATTGACGTTCTTTTCAGTGTACTCACCTCCCTCCTGTAAACAAAGTTCCCTTGCTTTGCCCCACGTGACCGGGCGGCGATGCACCTTAAAAACGCCGATTTCATTCGTCACCAGATTGTCTGCTCTGGGTACGTTGTCGATGCTGTTCAAATGGCGAACGAAGCCTGATATCCCGAGCAAAGGGCCGTTCACGTGGAATATCTGCTTCTTGCTGATGAAGTTGTTATTCCCCGTCGGCTCGACTATTCGTAGAAGAAAGAATCGTGTTTACTTGGTGGGACACATCGGGTACATGCGTATTACTCCTGAACTGCTCTTTGACACCAAAGTCGATCAATTAATTTATTAATTTATCAATTAATTTGGGACTTTGGATAGATAACAACTCATATCGAAAGCTAAATAAAAAAATGCCTTTGCGATAAGAGTGTTACTTTCTTTGATTTTTTTTTTAAAGGTATTTGTTATTTCGCAATCGATATAAAGGGGTGTTGAGGCTACATTCACATTCACCACTTGTCGAATTCGACGGACTTCGGGAAAAGCAATCGTAAAAAGTGTTGCCCTGTAAGCTAATTTCGATTGGAAGTTGCGACGTTTCCAGCCTTTGAAAAGAGTTGCTCGCACGGCACAGACGTACACGAGTAGCAAAAAGACATCTGGGACGAAAAACCCTGGCAGATTCTGCGACCATCAAAACCGCCGAGAAAACGACCGGTCGTTTTCGGACAAAAATACGTCCGGTAAGACGACTGTTGAAACGACTTCATCCGCGTCCGTGCGAGCTACATACGAGCAGCTTCCAGTGAGACCTTTCAATCAGGTCGTTTTACATTTTATGACCGGCCGAACTACCGCGGAAACGACCGTTCAAAAAACCTCTCAGTCCGGTTGTCCTTAATGCGGTCGTTTCTTCGGTCGAAAATAAAAAAAAACGACCGGACTGAAAGGTGTATTGAACGGTCGTTTTCGCGGTAGTTCATTCGTTCATTAATTGTAAAACCACCTGACGGAAAGCCCTCCCTGGAAGCTGCTCGTATGCGGCTGGTACGGACACGGATAAAGTCGTTTTGCCAGTCGTTTTCGCGGAAGTATTTTTGTCCGAAAACGACCGGTCGTTTACTCGGTACCCAGATAGCACAAAAATATTAGTTATCAGAAAGTGATCTAAATGGGTTACATATGTCCGTCTGGACGGTATCCGAAAGTTACCTGCCATCCAAGAAGTTAACTTTTGGACGTAGGATAGCTTATAGTTACCATCCGGACGGACATATGTAACCCATTTAGATCACTTTCTGATAACTAATTTCTTTGTGCTGCCTGGGTAGCTTTGAAAGTACCCAGGTAGCACAAAAAAATTAGTTATCAGAAAGTGATCTAAATGGGTTACATATGTCCGTCTGGACGGTATCCGAAAGTTACCTGCCATCCAAGAAGTTAACTTTTGGACGTAGGATAGCTTATAGTTACCATCCGGACGGACATATGTAACCCATTTAGATCACTTTCTGATAACTAATTTTTTTGTGCTACCTGGGTAGCTTTGAAAGTAGTTTGATGGTGGTTTTTCAAGTCGCGGAACTGGCCAGGGAAGTCATCCGAGTGGGATTCATAAGTCCACCCGAATGGTTACTGTAAGCTATCCTATGTCTAAAAGGTAATTTTGGACGTAGGATAGCTTACAGTTACCATTGGGGCGGATTGTTATGTATCCCATTCGGATGACTTTTTCGTACCAGACGTCTTTTTGCTACTTGGGTAGCGACTGTAGACAAGTATTTCAACGCTATCGAAGCCAATTGAGGAGAGCTTTCCAGCAACAGTGGCATGACACATTGTTGTGCAGTGTAACTTTACACAGGTCGATTAGTCCGTTCCCAACGTCAACTAATTGACACGTATAGTCTGTAAAAATCGATTCAAAATATCAATATATACAGCATCTCTACTTTACAGAGAGCAGAGGGCAGGTAGCAATGCTGACAACTTGAAAGCAGGCGCCAACGGGCCGGAAAGCGGCACAAAAAAATCGAGACCCACCAGCGAAAAGTGGACACTTCAGCCATCTACTTATTTTATCTTATTATTTTTTATATCACAACACGCGTGAATTTATGAATTTGTGCAGTTATTTATACATTTATGCAGTTATTTATGACTATACATTTATTTATAAATTTATGAAGTTTTTTTATAACTTAATTATTAATTTTTCTGTACTTACGTTTCATATCGGTTTTATTGATTTTCGGTGAAACATTCACAGAGAAGATCCGAGTACGAGTATCGGTCTTAATGTGCTGTTCTGCGTGACTGGAAAATTGGCACATTCCATGCCACAGAAGAATGGACAACACCACAGACTTTAACATCTTCGTGTTGTATTTTGAAGTCGAACTGATCGGTTGTACAGACTGGAAAATTCTGATGATACATGGAATTTTTTCCCCTCTATTTAAAGTCGTTTTTGCAGTACTTTGAAGTCATGTGGACAACTATTGCTATGAGGCAAAAATATGTGTAATTCAATATAAAAATGGACAATGCACTTAGATTAATTAAACCCTAATTTTTGTTCTCAAAAAACCTTCGCTATCAACGAAAAACAGGAGAGCAAAGGTTTTAATTTGACTACAGTTGAAGTCACATGTTTGTGAGATATTATGAGTCATATGTTTGTATATGTATGGGGCATTCCTCGTCAAATTAGCAGTCCATGTCCATCACCCCCGTCGATTTTGTTCATTTTATGAGAAAGCGATATGATAATTTCAATTTTCAACTTTTATGAGGAAGCGATATGAAAATTTCAGTTTTCAACTTTATGAGGAAGCGATATGAAAATTTCAATTTTCAACTTTTATGAGGAAGCGATATGAAAATTTCAATTTTCAACTTTATGAGAAAACGATATAATAATTTCAATTTTCAACTTTTTTCAACATCAACGCCTTGTTAAACTTTTATGCAAAATAGCTGACTGATTCAGGTTCAGGGAGTCAAAAAATTATCCATTGTCATGCTTCACTTTTTTAGTATAATGTTGTTACCTATCCATACAAAAATTTTTATCCTCATATCAGAAATCCTTCAAAATACTTTCGGAATTATGCGTAACTTAATTCAATGAACAAAGTGAATATGATTACGTTGGCGATAATTTAATTCGTTAAAATGATTTTCCGCCTTTCAAATAGTTCGAAAAGATGTGCTTAATTTTGAACAACCTCTTCTGCTTTTGATTCTAAATTTTTTCGATTCATAATTTTTAAGTTTTTGCTTGGATAATGTGCGATTTAAAAAAAATTATATCAATTGTGTTCGGGCCTTCTGGTATTTTTATTAACTTCAGAAAAATTGAAATCCATTGATATTTGAGAAAGTTATGATCGATTAAAAACACGGTGGTGGTTAAAAGTCATATTTTAAATCGTAGAATCAATGTGAATCTATTCTGATAAAAAAAAAGTTTTACTGGTGGTGAACAAAAATCTGAACAAAATCGATGGGGCTGACGGACATGGGCTGCTCATTTGACGTGGAATGCCCCATACGAAGACATGATTATATGAATCATATGTTTACGTATGTAAAGATCTGATAATATGAGTCGTATGTTTATTTATATTATATAAAGATCTGATAATATTGTCACGTTCTGTGCTGTAACCATTTTTATATAAACTTGTCACGCGCGATTCGCGACTCTACTCGCTATATAGCACGTACAGACTCATCAGCGTTGAGATTTAATTGTCAAGGTATCGAAGTACACAGGACGCCATAGCAGGTCAAACGACCCTTGAAATCGACCGCGAAACGACTTAAAAAACGACCGGTCGCCGGTCGCCATTTTGTGCCGTTTTGGCGATCACCGTGCGACCAAAACAACGACCAGTTTTTAGGTTTAGGCTTGGTCGTATTTCCTTTAACGATCCAAGAAACGATCAGCGTGTTTGAGCTGACGTTTCCTCGGTCGTTTTTGGGTTGATAAAGCAAAAAAGACGACCAAATCTAAACCGATAAAATGGTCGTCAAAACGGCCCAAAATGACCAAATACGACCAAAAAACGGTCACAAAATGGCCGGTTGTTTTTTTGGTCGTATGGTGGTCGCTTGACTTGCTAGAGTGTACAGTACACGAGCGCGTTCCTCCGATCCTCGGGAGCCAATCCAATTAGGCACAACCGTGAAAATATCTCCCAAGGACTTCGAGCTCTGAATGCGACTCTTTTGAACAATAAGGTATATCAGGGTTTTCCTCTTAGAAAAATATAAACGGTTCTAAATAAATAAATAAATGGAAAATATCTTTTCCACATAACAATTGGACGACATATATATTAAATATATATACGTGGTAAAAATATATACGTCTCGAGCAAGGAAATAATAAGACGACGATAAATCGTACATCACACTAAATGCCGGTAATTTAATATTTCGTAAAATTACCGTATTTTTACCGTAATAAAAAGTGGTAAAAATCATCTATTTACACTGTAAAAATTAATTGTAAATTTAATGTACTGGAATTTGAAATTTGCTTTTATTACTTACATTAATTCAATATTGATGTACTTTTTTTTGTAAAATTATAATACCAGACATTAAAATTACAAATATGTTGCCATAAATATACAAAAATTTGCATTAAAAATAAAAATTTTACTGTAAAATTGCAACACACATGTGTCAGAAATTTCAGAAACAGTTTATGTAAAATTTGGTAAATTTGGTGAATTTGCCATGAAAACGTATAAAATCTACCCATTTAAATACGACTTTAACATTACCGGTTGAAAAATGGAAAACTTCTTGATAGTTGTGAAATTACCAATAACACTTTTTCTGGCAACATTACCGTAACATTTCTTGCAAATTCACCACGTGTTGGTGATATTTTAAATCACTATGAGACCGTATGATTTTACTACCAAAATGTGGTAATGTTGAAAGAGGCCACGTATCGTATTTTTACGGTAAAAATACGGTAAAATTACCGGTCACATTTACCGCTCAACTCCGCAGTGACGAATTTAAAAAAAATTGTTAAGAACGTTATTAATTATTAACCATTAAATTCACAACACTAGAAAAATTTTAAGTTTTCTAAAAAAACGTTGTCAAGCTGGCAGCATTGAATAAGTTGGCTGCACTGCCGCATTGCGACCGAGTGTGTTCGATTGGTGCAACTTCGGGGCGCAGATCTCCATTTCCACAAGTTCGTGTTGTTCCGCGGCTTCCGTAAAAAAAAATAAATAAAAACAGTTTTTCATCGATTTTTTTTCCCCCGCATTCTTGTCACATAGTGCGTTTGATATTCGGCAACAGCGAATGAAAACTTTATCCGCGGCTATCGTTCGTTTTCCAAAAGGACGATAATTCATGAAAATCCAATCACGACGCCCCTCGGCGATCTGTTTTACCGACGGAGAAAAGTTTTGACAATGAAACTCAATAACAAAGTGTGACGCGTCAAATTTTATTGGTGTTTTTTTTTCCGTTCGTTTCTAACGACTTTTCTAACGAGGAAATACAATGACCGAGAAGAATGTACACAAGTGCGTGCTGTGCGACGCGCAGCTCGAGAGCAAGGAAGCCCTTCGGCAACACTTCAGGTTAGCGACCGTTAATCTTCTTTCGACGGTAAATTCGGGTTTGACCGATTTTTTTTTTTGCAAACTTTTTTATACAATGTATTTTTCTGGGGAAAAAAAAAACAGAAACCATGCAAACAGAGCGATAGGCAACAACGGTAAGGCGGAACAGATAGTGGCGAACGCGGAGTGCATATGCGATCTGTGCGGCAAGATTTACGAGTCGGTAACGCAGACCATAAAGCACAGATTCAAGGCTCATCCGAATTCTTCAAAATTTTACTGCGGCTACTGCGGTAAACAGTATCCTTTGAAGGTAAAAATTTACATACATTTTCGTTTTTTTATATTAAAAACGGAAATGAATTTTTTTTAATATTAAAAAAGAAAATTAAATTTATTTAATATTAAAAAAGAAAAATGAATTTTTTTAATATTAAAAAAGAAAAATTAATTTTTTTAATATTAAAAAAGAAAATTAATTTTGTTTTATATTTAAAAAAATTAAAAAGAAAAATTGGGACCATTTTTTAAATTGCAGGTTCACAGGGACAAGCACATTATATCTCACCTTCCGGAGGAAACCAAGGTCGAAGAACACAGAAAGTGCAATGATTGCGACTGCATTTTTTACAACCAGAAAGCCCTGAGTTTTCATCGGCGTTCGGTTCACACTAGGTATTCGTGCGATACGAAATTGTGTCTTTTGAAAGCTGTGGAGAATATTTTTTATTTATGTTTATTGATTTATTTCTTATTATTTTATGTATTTAAAATTTTTTTTGTTATCAATCGAGTGGTGTCGGATCAGCTTTATGTAGGAATTTGTTTTTCAGCGTTGAACGCCAATGTCGTTGAGGAAGTTTATTACAGTTTTTGTTACCGACTGAGGCTTTCGCATGCTGTTAGGGTGATGTAAACTCCCTGCTGACCCGGTAGTAAAAACTGAAGAGCTTTTTTTTATAAGTTGCAGAAACTTTATAGTCTGGCGGAACTGTAATGCAACTGTGTCTATCAATCCCACGGTGGGCTCCAATTTCCTCTGAAAAAATAGCAGTACATTTTTTATTATCGACCACAACACTTTACGTGTCCATAAGGGGAAGTGAAATATCGCGGTCGGTAATGAAAACTGTAATGAACTTTTCTCAAGGGTGCTAATTTCTTGGAGGAAAAAGCAAATTCGAACCGGATGCACACGGTAATTTTGCATCCGACCCAAATTAATCTTTTTCTCAAAAAAAATTAGATATATAATATTCGATTTTCTTAATTCCTTGTAAGTTTTCAATCAAAATTCGATTGCACACCGACGCGTTTATGTCAATATCATAATCCTGCATGATTTGACGGTTAAGCGTAGCATATTAACAATGCTAAGTCGGAACTGAAAAATTGTCTAGTTCCGTCGGTAAAACAGGTAAAGCAACTTAAAAAAGGGAAAAAAAACAGCTCCAGCAGCCCCTTAAGTTCACATGTTTGAGATGACTACCAGTGGTCCGAAATGGACGGATTCGATATCTTTCAGAGGACATTCAGAGTTCATATCGAAATAAATTCAGAGCACATTTGAGAAGTCGCCGTTTTTTACGATCCATTAACGACGTATATATCGACGTGTATATATGTCGTCCAATTGTTATGTGGGATACGCGTCGCATAGTAACGACGAATAGTGAAAACTAAGAAATCGCCTATTTTCGTCGGTAAAACAGGAAGGTCCAGCAGCCCCTTACGAGCATGTGCAATACCGCGGTCGGTAATAAAAACTGTAATCAACTTTTCTTATGGATTCTGGCATATACGGTCAAAAGAAAAGTCTCATCGGAAGCGGATATCATTTCGGCTTCCCATGAGACTTTTCTTTTGACCGTATATGCGAGATCCAGTGAGAAAAGTTGATTACAGTTTTTGATACCGACTGAGCCCGGGATGGACGGGGAGGGGGGTGTTTCATATGGTCTTAAGAGCATGTGTGAAGCAGCGGTCGGTAAAAAAACTGTAATTATCGTCTTACACGATGTTGAATTGATGCTTGGTATAATTCGCTTTTAATTATGTGAAGTCTGTACCGTACAAGAATAATTAATTACAGTTTTTATTACCGACCGAGCCCGGGCCGAGTAGGATCTTAGTCATGAAAGGCTCGGCGAAATATTGGGCAATTTTTATGTCAGAGTTTTTATTTAAGTTCGTATTACAAACCGCGTTACACCAAAGAAAAAACTATATCGCCATAATTTCCAAATAGCCCAGCTCTGCGAAGGATGGAGAGCCGAAAGGAAGCTCCGAAAAGAAGCCACAAGTGTGTCCTGTGCAACGCCGAGCTGGACAGCAAGGAAGCTCTTCGCGAGCATTTCAGGTGAAAACGCGCAACGGAAATAAATAAGTTTGAGTTAGAATTAAATAATCTTCAAATGTCCCTTTAACAGGCAACACGCGAACAACGAGATCGACAAAAACGGTAGGCTGGGCCGACCGGCGTCGAAGCCAAAGCCCGAATGCAGATGCGACGTCTGCGACAAAGTCTGCCACTCGATTACCGAGGTGATCAAGCACAGATTCAAAGAGCATCCGAATTCGCCGAAATTCTATTGCTGCTACTGCGGAAAACAATTTCCACTGAGGGTAATTTTTTTTTTATGCCTCTAGTTTCAAGTTTCAAATTATAATGAAATAAAATAAATAAATATATAAGTAAATAATGTATTTATTTTTCAGGATCATCGTGACAAGCACATGAACTCCACTCACGATCCCAAAGAGGCGAGTGTCGATGAGCGCAGAGAGTGCGACGAATGCGACGGTGTTTTCTATAACGAGAAAGCCCTGGGTTACCACAAAACTTCCGTTCACAAGAGGTACTTCGGAAAGTTTTTTAAGCGAACGAAAAAAAAATCGGAATTTTGCGATGAAAAATGAGAGATCATCATTTTTTTTTTTTTTTTAACGAATGGAACAAACACGTTCAAATTAATTTTAAGGATCACGCAGATGTTGCAACCTGTACCTACGCCACCGCCGAGCAACAAGATCAAAGTTAACTCCATGAACGACGCTCTGAGCGTTTACTACTGTCACCTGTGCGGTGTCGAGTATGTGATAAAATTTAATTTGCAGAAGCACTTGGAAAAAGTACACAAACAGGTAAATGAGCAGAGGACATTTTTTTGTTTCTATCTCACCCTGGCAGATAGAACTGCCAGGTTTTTTTTTATTCTGGTTTTTTTGATTCTGCGAGTAGCAAAAACGCCGAGAAAACGACCGGTCGTTTTCGGACAAAAATACGTCCGGTAAGACGACTGTTGAAACGACTTCATCCGCGTCCGTGCGAGGCACATACGAGCAGCTTCGAGTGAGAGCTTTCAGTCAGGTCGTTTTACATTGTATGACTGGACGAACTACCGCGGAAACGACCGTCCAAAAGACCTTCAGTCCGGTTGTCGTTAATGCGGGCGTTTCTTCGGTTGAAAATAAAAAAAACAACCGGACGGAAAGGTGTTTTGAACAGTCGTTTTCGCGGTAGTTCATTCGCTCATTAATTGTAAAACCAACTGACTGAAAGCCCTCCCTGGAAGCTGCTGGTATGCGGCTGGTATGGACACGGATAAAGTCGTTTTGACAGTCTTTTTCGCGGACGTATTTTTGTCCGAAAAAGGCCGGTCGTTTACTCGGTCGCTTTGAAGGTAGTTTGGTGGTGGTTTTTCAAGTCGCGGAACTTGCCTGGGCATCCGATTGGTCGGGTATCGTTCATGCCAAAAGTAAGTTCTGCCAAAAAATAACTAGGCTGCGGCAAAACCATGAGTGAGATTCAGTATCAGCTTTAAGAACTAGCAGCCGCTTCCGGTTTGCAAATCTAATTTTTCGACCGGAAGTTACGGCGTACCGGAAATACGTCACTTCCAATTTGAAAGCCTTATTTTTTTTCTAACGGAAGTGACGTACTTTCGGTATTACGTCACCCCCTAAGCACATACATGACGTTTTCCCCTAAACATATACATGGTGTTTCTTCTGTCTAGTTACTTTTTAGCAAAAATAAGTATGAGCTGAACTGAGTTTGGCGTTAATGATACCCTACTATCCGATTTGATTGATTTTTCGAATCCATAAATCAATAAATCGATAAGTCGATAAATCGGTATATCAATAAATCGATAAGTCGATAAATCGGTATATCAATAAATCGATAAGTCGATAAATCGGTATATCAATATATCGATAAGTCGATAAATCGGTATATCAATATATCGATAAGTCGATAAATCGGTATATCGGTGCATCAATAAATCGATAAGTCGCTAAATCGATATGTCGGTGTATCCATAAATCGATAAGTCGCTAAATCGGTATATCGGTGTATCAATAAATCGATAAGTCGCCAAACCGGTATATCGGTAAATCGATAAATCTATAAACCAATAAATCGGTAAATCAACAAATCAATTTTTTCCAGGAGGAGAGGGACGCGGTTCCCGAGGAATTGATAAAGTGTACGATGTGCAGCGCTCTGTTCTGTAGCAAGAAGGCTTACGACAAGCACAACACTTATCATAGATCCAACGATCTCTACGTAACGTCGGAGCAGCAGAGGCTCCGGACGATAACGAAGGTCGATCAGGATTTCGACATAAGAAGGGTAGCCGTTTCGAGATACAGTGCCCATCCGAGTAACGTGCTGAGGCGACAGAAGCGTCGACAAAAAGTTCGTAGGGAAAATCTCCGCACTGGATCTCGAAACCAATTAATAAAAAAAAAATAAAACACAACCATTTTTTCCCCAGGGTGAAAATAATTTCAACGTACCAATTAAAATAAAGGAGGAAGTTGACTATCCACCATCGGATCACGAAAATTCCACCGATGTGGCTCGTTCGAGCGACAGCGACAGCGAAATGCCCCTGAACGAAAGAATCAACTCCAGCTAACCGAAGAAAATTCCCCCCGTGTCAGACTAGTCTAAAGGAAGCCGTCGAAAAAAGTGATTACTTTCTTCATTCTCCTTCTTTTTTTTTTTGTTAATTCTATTTAGATTTTATTTTCTAATGTCTAGAAAATGTTTCCATTTTTCGTGCATATCATAATTTCTTACAAATACATTTTTACAACGATCGAATATTTTCCGTCTATCAGTATAAAACCTCGTCATGCCATACACTAGTTCGGCTCCGCATTTATTCCCAATAGTTTAGCTGACGAAAAAAAAAATGAAAAGAAAACATTAATATTATCAATAATCTTTCAATATCTCGTTAGGAAAAAAAAAAATTAAACTCACATGTTTCACTCGTTGAAGATGAATTAAGAAGGGAAGAACAAATTTATATTATGGATTTTCTCGAACCACCCGGGCCCGAACTTTTTCCCCTCATGATTCTATCCGCTGTATCGATAAATCGTTGGCGATTCGCTTGCTGTATTTCGCAGAAGGACCATTAAAATCAAATTAAATTTTGACCAAAGTAAGAACCGCTGTAATATCTTCACCAAAAGTTTTTAAATTTATTTATTTCACTCGGTGCGTAAAATGCGGTTTTACGCACGCTTCGCGTGCGTACAACCTCATTTTCACACCTTGTGAAATAAAATTTCATACGATACTCGTGCATAAAACGTTTTCTGAACTCGTGTGATTGCAACACTCGCCTTCGGCTCGTGCTGCAAACTCACACTCGTCAGAAAAAGTTTTATTGCACTAGTATCGTAATGTACTATTTTCGCATCGTATCAGTTTGTTAGGACCCAACGTCCACAAAGAACGGCACGCTGCGTGAGAAATGTAACGAAGAAAAAAAAAATCGAAATAAAATGATTTTACGGGCGATGGATATCAAACCTATCGAGACAAGAAAGGGAAGAAGTGCGCAAGTGCGTAACATACTGTAAAATGCTTTAAACAATAGCAGTACAGTTTTTATTATGTACAGCAGCAATTTTCACATTATTAAAAATAAAAGAACTGTTGTTTCTTCAGCAGACGTCTCCCGACTGTAACGAAAACGTTTAACGAAGTGTTATTATTAATTAACAATATAAATGTTCGTTAGAGAACGAATAATTTCATTCATTTCACAGCGACTTTTATCACAAGAGTTTTTTTAACTTAAATTTTATTCATTCACTCGTTCGAATTATTGCGGAAAGTGTCTTGGCGATCCTCGTCTTGTTGAGAGTATGTTGTGAAACCTTCTTCGCCACCCCCGGGCTCCGTCGATAACGACAACTGTCCGACAACTCCGTCGGTAACGAACACATTTTTTTTTATTATTTTTGCTACTCGGTCGCTAAGAAAAATTGTAATTCAAATTCCTCTATCACTGGTTGAACACTAAAAGTTGGGGATTAACACAAACACTTAGGGATTAACGGGAAATGATAGGTTCGCAAATAAACAATGCAATGCCCAACGACCGAGATAACCGTTCAATATACCAAAAAAAAATTTCAACTATAATCAACGATCACAAGGATTTTTTAGGGCAAACGATTATCCCTGTCGGATCGGCATTATTTTCCGAATCCACGATTCGATCTTTTTTTTTTTTAATTTTTCTTTATTCTCCGAGCAACTAGGATACATTTTCTTTGCGTATCGTTTAGTCAGCTCGAACGCGCGTTCTTCGCTGAAAACAACAATGCTGTAGAATGCTGATGATAGTAATAGTGATACAGCTACTACTAAATTCTTGTGTGGTATAAAGCCAAGATAATAATCTCTGTTTCGGATTATTATTATTTTTTCGTCGTTTTTTATTGCGACGACGGGGGAACACGAGAAACGACGAGATACGATGTAAAAACTACGCTGCACTTATCCCGTGTGCAACGATACAACGGGGTTGGACTAATTAATTAAATAGTAGTAATAAATTTTGGTACGTAAATGGGTCTTCACCAACGTTACCACAAAAGGCTAGTTTTATTTTCAATTCTTTTTTTTTCATTAAGGCCTTATATACCCCCAAATTTTCATTTTTTTTCTTCACATTTCAGTAGCCTAGACAGTTAAGAATATTTTAAGCGTTCTAGAATTGCGAAATCGACAAGTTGTGGAAGTTAGACCGCTTGTTTACCCACCGTAAACAGAATGAGATAGCGAACAAAAGGTTTTGAATTCGATGAGGTTTTGAAGTCCTAACGGTAGTGGTAGTCGAAAAATCCGATAGAGTCGCTCAGTATCGAATGAGAGTTTACTCTCATTCGATACTCTCTCATTCACACCATGGATAGAAAACAGAGCAGAAATGCCCATGCTCGTGCTTCTAGACCGAAGAAAAGAAAATGTAGTGGCAATGCGCACATTGGAGAAGCGGAAACGACGTTTGCAAGTAAGTCGGTGCAAAAACTGTCGACATCGGGAGACGAAGAAATTATAGTGAATGCGGGTCATGGATATCGAATTATCGCTTTCTTGTCGGTTTTCTCTGCGAACTCGCAACTCGTCACGTGTCGACAATGCAAAGGACATGTTGATTTCGGTGAATCCAGTGCTGGCGGCTTGGATTTCAAGATAGTCGTGCAGTGCAAGTGTGGTGTACAATACATAAATTCCAGCCCTCAGGTCGATAAAAAATCGTACGAAATCAACAGGAGAATGGTTTTTGTAATGAGACTATTGGGAGTAGGCAGAGAGGGACTCAATTTATTCTGTGGCTTGATGGATATATCCCAAGGTCTAAGCAGAAACTTGTACTGTGTCTCCTTGAAAAACATTTACAGCGGAGCCAAATCGCTATGAGGTAAAGGACCCAGTTTCTGACACTTCTACGCAGCTCTCTCACTTTAAGTGTGTAAAATCATAGGGATAAACAAGAAGCACCAAGAGTCGCAGTTTCTGACACCCCCCCCCCCCCCCACCGCCGAATGCGCGCTACCCATTGGCTGCATAGCAAATGGTGGGAGGAGCCGACTATGCTAGAGGTAGCCCGGTCACAAACTGGGTCAGTGTCAGAAACTGGGTCCTTTACCTTACAATACATAAATTCGTGCCCTCAGGTCGATAACAAATCGGACGAAATCAACAGGAGAATGGTTTTTGTAATGAGACTATTGGGAGTAGGCAGAGAGGGACTCAATTTATTCTGCGGCTTGATGGATATATCCCAAGGTCTAAGCAGAAACTTGTACTGTGTCTCCTTGAAAAACATTTACAGCGGAGCCAAATCTGTATGTGGTAAAGGACCCAGTTTCTGACACTTCTACGCAGCTCTCTCACTTTAAGTGTGTCAAATCATAGGGATAAACAAGGAGCACCAAGAGTCGCAGTTTCTGACCCCCCCCCCCCCCCACCTCCGAATGCGCGCTACCCATTGGCTGCATAGCAAATGGATTTTGAAGCCGACCTACTCATGGAACAAGAACACCGCAATTTGTAAACATTGTGACTATTTTTTGTTGTCGTACATTTAGATAAAAGATGTGTCGACAAGTGTACAAAAAAATTCAATGTATGATTTGTTTGTAATTTTAACCACGTCAGAAAAAATCCCTTGGAAAGTGACTGCTAGGGTGTATATAAGGCCTTAAATCGTTCTGAAGCGTTTCAAGAAAAATCCCCCGCAAAATACTTAATCGCGTTATATCAACCCCTACAAACGTTCACCACCAATGTGTTTAGAGACTAATCAGGCACAGAGATGAGGGGATTGCTTTGCTTGCTTCGTTCTTTTTTTTCTTTTTTTTTTGTATTTTTTTTTCCTTGCGCAAAAGTAGTAAGACAATATTCCGGTACACACAGAGCAGAGCTAAGCATTCACCGAACGATCGAGCCGGCCACTATCTTCAGGATATTCGATACTCCGAAATATTTTCTGACTGAAAATAAAAATTTCATACGCTGGATCCGGGGATGCTTTTTTCGTAAGAATTTTAATTTATGTTATCCGAAATTTGAGAAACGATATATTTTCTCCTGATAAAAAAGACCAAACATTTCGCGGGTATCGCATGTCCTTGAGAATGAAAAAATAAAATAAAATGTCCAATCCAAGACTTTCATTCAATCGCCCGTTTAACGGGACAAATGAGTCGACATTAATGCTTTTTTTTTTTTTTGCGGCACGATTGTTGGTTCAGTTAATACGAATTTCATTGCGAGACTCTTAATCGATTTTGTGTTTTTTTTTTTTTTGCTATTAATATTGTTTCTCGGTCCAGCCACGCGCTCACCGGGCCGAGCACCGACGCGATGCCCAGTTGCTCACACAATTCCACCTTTCTCTAATTTTTTTTTTTTTTTTTTTTCAATCACAAAAATTACATAATATGTGAACAACGAAATAAAGAAAATATGGAGGAAAATAAAAAAAACGCACAACTATCGTAAACTGGGCAAAGTGGTAAGCTCGGCGCCGTGACGGTAGGTCCAAACAATCGCCTGCCATTGGGCAAGGGACCGATTAGGTCCAACAGCGCTCAGAGCTGTGATTGGTTGAAACAATATGTGGCCCGTAGCCCGCACATTCTGGGAACATGCGACATTGCGCACTATTTATGCTTCGTACCAACAATCATTAAAACCAAAAAAAAATAAGTCTCTAATTTTTTTTCAAAAAGAACCAAAATTTTGATTTTTCTTTTTTTACCATTTTTTTTTTGCGGCGAGCTGTTTATGACTTTTGTAATCGACTAATCGGCAGTCTCGCTCCAATTTCATTGATCAGTTAAAAAAATAATAATTTTTTAAATATTTTTTTTTATTAATAATAATAACATTGAGAATAATAATTGGAATAGAGAATAAATATGACGTAAGCTCGATGCGTGCGATCTCAAATTATTCCCAGAACAGCAAGCTATGCCCAAATTACACCTCTCAAGCTCTCTTTCCACATAACGGTCTTTATTTCGAGAAAAAACAGTCGATAATTATGACACACACTCAATGAATAACAGAACTTTTCTACAAGTCGAATTCTGTCGCCAGATTGTCCTGCCGAATATCTATTTTATTTTTATTATCATCAAAACGTACTTTTTTTTTAATCAACCGCTTCATTTTTTTTTTAAGTCAATTATCTCATCGTGATTCACGCTATCGTCGTTATCTTTAAACTATGATTTTTTTTTTAGATAGAAGTGTTTACAGCAATGCGAAATTATAGGAGGTCTTTCACCGATTTGGTTTGCCGGAAGAAAAAAGAAAACGAAAGAATAATAACAACAAACGAACACGAAAAAAAAATGCCGGCAAAGCGAGATTTTAGGTCAATGTACAACGTATTCGGAAAGACAACCCCCTGGAAAGTAAAGTGTAATATAGTATAGTATAATACCAATGCGTAGATTAGAAGGTACGTACACGTGGTTTCACCCGCACGCGGTTTTGTAATTCTCTTCGGTTTTTCGCACTATCGTCGTTTTCTTTTCTTTTTTTTTTTTTTTTTCTTTCGTGTGTGAATGTTTCGTGATCGGGCGAAAATAGAGATAGAGCGAGAGATAGTAGAGAGTAGAGTACAGATTTCAGAGAATATAGCGAAGATTGAAAGAGATAGATTAGAATGTGAAATAAATGGGACGAGGATTATTTCGATCGTGGGTACAAAATAATTATTCTTTTTCTTTTGACAATAATGTTTTGAACAATTTTTTTTTTCCGAACATTTGTTTTTTTTTTGGCTAATCTTTTTTGGAAAATATTTATTCCTCTAATCTTTTTTGGAAAATATTTATTTCTCTAATCTTTTTTGGAAAATATTTATTCCTCTAATCTTTTTTGGAAAAAATATATTTTTCAGATATTTTTTTGGAAAAAATGTTGTTTTTCTGATCTTTTTTGGAAAAAATTTATTTTTCTAATCTTTTTTTTGAAAACATTTATTTTCCTAATCTTTTATTGAAAAAATTCGTTTTTGGAGTCGAGTTCCACGATCGAAATTTCATGGGTTGGAGGTATCGAATCAAATAAAATCGGGGATTAGTACAGTATAGCTTTTTTGGTTGTTTTTTTTAGAGCAGTAGAAACGGCGCGAGTCGAGTGTAGAGATTGAGAGGAGGAACAGCCGTTCTGTATATATGCATAATAATCGAGTTCACGTGAGCACCCTCCGTACTTACCACTCACTCTCATTGCGTCGCCGAAAATGTTCCTTGCAAGGAATGAGGCTTTCTGGCCCGACGCCGCGGCTCGAGACCGTAAAAATTTTTTATTTTTTTTCCTTATCGAAAAATCGATAATTTTTGTTATAAAAAAAAATCATTAAATATAAGAGCAGTATTTGACGGTAAAAAATACTGCGATTCGAAACTCTTTTTTTTCATCGGTTTCGAGCCTCGGTGTCTGGTGACAAAATAATTGAAAAAAAAAAAAAAAAAAAATCTGCGACAGACTAACCTGAGGCGACAGAAAACCTCCGCGCTGCGGCTAACCCGAGCTCTGTCGGTACCGAACAAAAACGATACAGCAACGCGCGGAATTCTGGAGAATTTTTTTTTTTCTATTTTTTATATATATATTTATATTTTTTTTTTTCGTAATAACTTTACGTCCGAAGCTGTGACGTAGCGGCAGCGTGAAGCGTCGCCTTAATCGCGATCGCGTGTCTCCGTGAAGGACACTCGCAGCAGCGTCGGGGAGGAGCTCGTTTAAAAAAATCGTACGAAAGCGAGACTCGATAAAAAAAAAAAAAAAAAAACAAGAACTCCATCTCATAATCCTAAACCACTTGATCGAAGGAAAAAATGATAATAAAAAAGGAATTGGGGCAAAAGAATTTTTGACCGGGGGACGAATTTACAGGCGTGCGCGCGAACTTCGGTCAAGAAGGCGACGATTTCGGGCCAAAATTCGGTTCCGTTTAATTTTTTTTTTTTTTTTTCTTTACATGTAAAAAAAAATCCTATAAAAAAGTCCTAAGTGACTGATCGTCAATAGCGGTGTTCCGGTCACGCAAATAAAATCCGCAGGTTCGAGTACGAAAATTGTAGGTTTCGTTGTTCTTTTCTATTCGTAAAAAAAAAATCATAATTTCATACGGAACGCCGACAATTTTTTTTTATATATTCAGACCTGGGATTTTTTTTACACGATCGTAATACCCATACAAACAATCCATCTCATGGAGCTTTTAATACGACTTTTTTTTATCGTTAAAAAAACACGTTTTTTTTGTGCCTGGGAAAACCTCGTAACCCCTTCTTCCCCGTTCGTTGAACCTCGGCGTCATACTTAAGTTCGAGCCCCAAGTTCGAGCTTAAGTTCGAATCTCAAGTCCGACTTTAAGTTCAAATCTCAAGTCCGAGCTTAAGTTCTAATCTCAAATCCGAGCTTAAGTTCAAGTCTCAATACCGAGCTTAAGTTCAAGCCTGAAGTCCGAGCTTAAGTTCTAATCTCAAGTCCGGGCTTAAGTTCAAGTCTCGAGTTCGAGCTTAAGTTCAAGTCTCAAGTCCGAGCTTAAGTTCAAGTCTCAAGTCCGAGCTTAAGTTCAAGTCTCAAGTCCGAGCTTAAGTTCTAATCTCAAGTCCGAGCTTAAGTTCTAATCTCAAGTCCGAGCTTAAGTTCTAATCTCAAGTCCGAGCTTAAGTTCAAGTCTCAAGTCCGAGCTTAAGTTCAAGCCTCAAGACCGAGCTTAAGTTCAAATCTCAAGTCCGCGTTTAAGTTCTAATCTCAAGTCCGAGCTTAAGTTCAAGTCTCAAGTCCGAGCTTAAGTTCTAATCTCAAGTCCAAGCTTAAAAAAATCGCGCTCCCACGACTGTAAATCCATCGCCAGGAATAATCGCAATAATTAAAATTCAATCATTCTGAGTAATATCCCGGAAGCTGCGCAGAGTGGCGTTCCTTAATTCTCTTACATATATATATATATATATATTATACGATAGTAAGAAAAAACATAAAGATTTTGCTAACTTCGTGTTAACTTCGTGTGAAGAGGTCTCGACGCGTCTTCTTCTTTCTTCATCGTCCTCTTCCAGTTTCCATTCACGACGACAATCGATATCGGTCCAATTTTTTTTTTTTTTTTTTTTTTTTTTTTTTTTTTTTTTCTTTCTCTCTGTACACATTCCAGTCCGAGTGTGTGTGTGTGGGGCCTGAGTGTGTTGTCCTCTCGTCGAGCGCATCGCGCGGGCTTCTTCCCCGACGGTTCCCGTGCATTCTTCGCTCGATTTTTGTTTTTTTTTTAAATTTTTTCTTTTTTGTTTTTTTTTTTCAAACGTAATCCATTCGCGCCAAGAATTTCTCGGCACGGTTATGGGCGGGCCCACAGCACGAAGTGCAGCGGTGGATTGGGCCCGTCCGTCGGGGGCGATCATCTGAAGCGTGGATGCATCATCGGGGCGAGCATAGGAGCACCCGGGAATCCCATCGGTGCCGCGAACGCCGGATGCATCGCACCCGGTGGCAGTGCACCTAGCATCCCTGCAAATTCACAAATATTCGTCAATCAACGTTCGTTCAAACCCCTTTTTTTTCGTTAAATTTTTTTTTTTTTTTTTTATTGCGAGGTTGCAAATTTTTGTTCTACGATCCTCTCTCGCACAAATATTTTTTCAGCATTCGTTTCGTTTTTTTTTTTTTAATGTATTTTAATGTAATTTTTTTTCTTTCGTATACTTACGTCACGATCGAGCACGCTACTCGGTTACGGACAATCGATCACGCATTCATTCGAATTTTTTTTTTTTTTTACATTCATACACTAATTTTTAAGTCACGCTCGCGAGGGAAAGTGGATTCTGTGGCCCGCGCGGTCGATGGGTGACAGCCTTGATTCCCCCCCCCCCCCCCCCCAAGGGGTTGCGTGGAGGGGACGCAGGAAGGAAATGCGATGAGGGATTTTTACGATGCAATTGATTTTTTTTTTTTTTTTTACCTAATGTTTTTGCGTCTATCAGTTTTCTACGATTTTTTTTTTGCCTATCGTAATACGCAAGTTACTGAAATTTGACGAGAATTCTCGTTTGATTGTATAAGCGATTTTTTTTTTTTTTTTTCAAAGCATGCATTTTCGGTGGTGTGCAGCGTTATGATAATAAAAATACAAGTAACATCGATAATCACAATAAGTTTCACAGCAAACCGATATAGAGAGAGGTGCTACCACACAGAACAAAATTTTCACGCCATTAACTAAACGGGGAGTTTTTTTTTTTTTTTTTTGTATGTATTTTGTTGTTAAACGTCGTTCGGCTGTCACCCTGAAGCCGATCGTGTAAGTCTGGTCGGATTTTTGTTAAAGGCTTTCTTTGTCGAGCACTAACGAATAGCGCAAAACGATTACAACGGTATTTCCGCTGGCGAAATTGTATCACGTCGCTAGTGGCAAGAGATTTTTTTTTTTCAATTTTTGTTTTGCTTGCAGCGGGACGGTGTCCCGATTTTGGGACATAAAAAGTGTCTCATCGCATTCTCCGTTGAAAACTGATGAAACTTGTCCTCAACCTTTTTTTTCTACGATGCGTAGTTTTCGAGTTACGGGCGACTGAAGATTGCAGCCAATGAGCCGAACCCGCAAGGTGGCGCCACCGGCCTCCGAGCGATCCCATTTGTCGCAAACTTTAACCGTTCGTATCTCGGAAACTATGCGTTTTACAGAAAAACTGCAAGAGGGAAAATTTTGTCAGTTTTTAATGGGGAATACGATGGCACCATAGTTTGTCTCATTTTTTGGGTCCCAAGTCCCGGAATGTCCCAAAATGTCCCAAAAATGGCTTACGCCCAAATCCCTCGATAAAAGCTCGAGTAAAAAATTCTGCACCATCTACGAATAAACTTTCGAGTACAATGAGCTATTCCAATCACTTGGCATTAGTGACCCGATACAACAAGCTTGGTAGGTGATTCCCTCGTTTCTCCCATTCTCGAATATCAAGCATATCTCATTGTCATCACCACATACCTCCCACGTTATCCTTTAAGTAATTTTTATACGTAGATGATATATATATATGTGTATATATATATATTTTATATATTATTATTATATATAATAGACATAATAGTAGTATAATAGTATATACTTGGTACGTGAAATGCGTTTACTTACTGTCGTTTCTCTCGACTTATTTTTAATTGTTTATTCTTTTTTTCGTGTCTGTGTAAGTGTGTGAGTCGGCATGTTTCATATATATATTTTTTTTTTCTTCATGGAAAAAAACACAGAAGCTATTTCTATAGGTAGTACTCGTTCATTTAATTTTCATTCGTGTCATTTTTTTCATTTTTTTTTCCCATAAAAAAATACGTAATCTTCGCAATAAACTACACAAGTACGATAGATCACGAATGCCAGGATAAACTATCATGAATAATATATATATGTCAACGGGTGTGAAAACAAATGTGCGAACGACAAAGCCATTCGCTACATTAACGACAAATTAACTCCGATGAATGAAAAAAAAAAATGCGTTGGAATCGATTAAAAAAAAAAAGAAAAACAACAACACCGTATCCCACAGTGGCAGTGAAGATTATGCAATTTACGTGATTGAATTATGAATTTGATGAGCACAAAATGAGAAGTTTGTGATGCGTAATAAAAAATTTGAAGATAAATTAAATAAATAAATAAGTAAATAAATTTTTTTTAAATGAAGAAAAAAAAAGGATAAAAACGTAATAAAATAACATTATGAGAGTAAGTAGAGATAAGATAAGAGAGGCCATGTCACCGCATGCTATTTGCTAAGGACCAACCTTGTTGCACTTGCGAATTAAACACGGATTTACGTAACCAGAGTGTGCGTGGGGAGAGAGTAGAGTCGGTATTATCGACACGACACTCACCGATGAGTGACCGGGCGCCCTGCAAACGCACCGTTAATAAAAAAAAACGTAACAAAAAGAAAAAAAACGAAGAAGGTAACGTACAGATATTCCACAGAGTACGACCTGAAACATCCCTCGGGTTGACGATTAAGGCGATACGAAACGCCTTGCCCGATCCGGGCTCAGTCGGTAACGAAAAACTGTAATCCATTTTTTTCTTTCTCCACGCTCGTGAAAAAAATTCTCCCAATATGTCTGAAAATTTTTATGAAAGTCTCGGAAAATTTATCAGAAATTTTTCTGAAAAGTCTGAATTTCTCAGTTTTCGCACTTTTCAGAAAAAGTCAAAGATTTTTCTGAATCTAAATATTTCTGATTGCCGTGAAATCTCTGATTTTCTCGGCCGACTTCTCTTAAGGTAATGTCGCTTTGCACTCATTTCGCATAAGTTCGAGAAAAATAAGAGAAAATTGCACGTACTTCTCGATGGCATAAAAATCTTGAAAAATATTAAAGGTACTTAAAATATTAATAATTTCAAAATGTTATTAACAAATTAACCAAAAAATAAATTGTTCAGCAACTGACCCGGCAAACCAACTTCTTTTTAATGAAAATGATTCGTTCATTTTCTTGAATACGTATGAACTTTTTCAGATTTTTTAATTTACTTTGAATTTTGTCACTTTCTAAACGTTTTTCTCATATAAAAAAAATTCAAAGTGAATTTAAAAATCTGAAAAAAATCATACGTACTCAGAAAAGTGAACAAAGCACTGTCATAAAAAACAAATTTGTTGAACAATTCTGTTTTTATCAATTTGTCAATAAAATTTTGGAACCATTATTAGGCAAAATTAATCGTTTTAGCAGCTTTAATATGCTTGATTTCGGAGGAAAATCTCTGAAAATCGCTGAAACAGACAGATTAGACTTTTTTAGACAAGTTGTCAGAGAAATATTTTCACCAGATAAGGATAGAATTTCAGACGACGGTCGCCGATAATTGGCATTTTGGCAAAATGTCGAAGAACCTTAAAGATCATCGATCAGTTTTTTTTTACCGACCGAGTCTGTTTCGCATCGCCTCAAGGAGGCTCCGGTGACCACGGTCGGGCCAACCGAGAATTGCGGTTCCAAAAATAGTTTCTCGACCACTAAAAAAATAAAGTAAAAAAAAAGCCGGCGTAAAAACGACAGTGGATCAGAATAAAAGAATTTTCACTTGATTGTAAAAAAAAAGTCGTCACAAATCTTTTTTTTAAACATCAAATTAAGAATTCCCTAATTCAGATCTTCGTTCAACCCAGTAAAAAATAAATAAATAAATAAATAAATAAAAATAAATACAGAAACAATTTTCGAAACCCCAGCGCTCGATCGAGCCCACCGACCCATGCGAGCCTCCATCACCAAGCTCTCCTTGATGTCCGCACGAAGTTCCCAGAGTCCCGAATTTTCAAGTCCAAATTTCACAACCATAAAAAAAAAACTCCAATTTTTTATTAATTTTATCTCCACAACTCGAACCGTTCGCCTCGACGTCCACACGAACGAAATAAATCCTCCGCACCATCCGACCCTCAAGTATTCCCCTCACTCGCATCACTTTCATTCCTCGGGCTTCGGTAAACGGGTAGATACAAATTGACAAGAACAAAAAATTAAAAAAAAAAGAACCAACAACAACAACAACAACAATGGAACAACAAACTTTGTCACCTAAAGATCGCGCTTTGGCTGAAGGAAGAAATTCGATATTTTTTTTTCTCGTGTATATCTTTTTTTTTGTTAAATATGAAATAAAATTGCGGAGACTTACCTGGTGGCAGGCCCATGGGGGGCGGTCGCATCATGTTACCTCCGTGAATGAGAGCAGGCGCAGCCAGTGTCATGGTCGGTCTCATGAGGGGCGCCATCAGCGCCACCGAGCTGACCGGCATGGCGGCCGACGCGGGAACCATGACGGTCTGCGGGGGCCTCTGAAACCTCTGCTGCTGCTGCTGGAGGGCGCTGAGTGCCGCCTGCTGGCGCTGCTGCTGGTCCTGGAAAGCCGCGGCGGCGTTCGCCGCGGCCTGCTGCTGCTGCTGGTGATGATGCTGCTGCTGGGCCTGCTGTTGCTGCTGCTGCGCCTGCTGCTGCTGCTGCTGCGCCTGCTGCTGCTGCTGCTGCGCCTGGGCTTGCTGCTGCTGGTGCTGCTGCTGGAGCGCCGCCGCTTGCTGCGATATCGCCTCCGCGTGCGCATTGCGCGCAGCCTCCTCGCTCTGGCGGCGCTGGTACTTCGGTAATCTCGCACGGATTTCTTCCTGCAAGATCGTGAGTCTTGATAAGCATCGTTTTTAAAGATTTTTATTTCACTCGGTGCGTAAAATGCGGTTTTACGCACGCTTCGCGTGTGTACAACCTCATTTTCACACCTTGTTAAATAACATTTCGTACGATACTCGTGCATGAAACGTTTTCTGAACTCGTGTGATTGCAACACTCGCCTTCGGCTCGTGCTGCAAACTCACACTCGTCAGAAAAAGTTTTATCGCACTAGTATCGTAATGTACTTTTTTTTTTTTTTTTTTTTTAGGTTGAAAGGACAGAAGGGCTTTGTTGGGGTTGTGAGGGAACTATGTTTGAGGGGGTTGAATGAGGATTCAGAGATTTTTTTTGGTTGGAATAAGTTAGTTGGTTGGTTTTGTGTAATGAGTTATATGTTTTTAATGGTATGTTTTTAAATTATGATTTAGAGATTGATTTCATTGAAACTTGTTTTAGAATTGAAATAACTTATTTGATTGGTTCTGTATAATAAGTTATTTGTTAGTATGTTTTTAAATAAAGATTAAGAGTTGTTTTTTACCTCCTAAAAAATTCTTGGAAAAACACTTTTTTAGCCCTTGTAAAGCAACGAAAAGGGACCCTTTCGGTTTTTTTAATAACATATTTATGGTATTTTTTATGCATTTTTTTAAACAAAAATAAAGTGAAAAATAGATTTTAAAAATAGTCTCCAAATGACGAATTGCTAAAATTTCAGTTAGCTATTTTTTACAATGAAGAACTCACGTGAAAATTATAAAATTATAAAATTATAAAATTATAAAATTATAAAATTATAAAATTATAAAATTATAAAATTATGAAATTATAAAATTATAAAACTACAAAGTTAGAAAATTATGAATGAAAGGTTTACGAACCAGACTGAGATCCTCGGGCGGATGAATAATTTTACTGGCCGCCCCCGTCGTCGCTATGAGATTGACCTTCTGTTCGTTCCCGCTGTTGGCGCTGTTGGCGTTAGCCTCGCCGCTGCCGCCGTACGCGGGGAATGTGGGTTTGACCGGTCCTATAGATCCACCGGCGACCGATGTTATGGGTTTGAAGTCGGCGCCGAGAGGCGTCGTGTTCGACGCCGAGGAGGCTGCCGTCGAAACCGCCGCCGCGCTCGGGAACAGCGGCCGCGACGGTGGCATCGACACCGGGGGTTGCATTCCAGGTGGCATACCCGGCATTCCTTGCATCATACTGTGATGTCGAAACGTCGATCTTCGAAAGACAATCAAGAAAAACAAAAAAATACAATTAACATTTTATTCGTCGCTTCGAAACAATGGATCTCCCTTCGTTTAAGGAGATTCGATACCTTTTGCAAAAAGAACAAAAAAATCATGAATTATTCGTCACAGGATGAACTTCGGAAAACGAAATTTTTTTTCATGGTTGCAACGAAGTACTCCGACTGAAATTCCCTGACTTATCCCGATTTTACAGAGCAACAATTTAATTTTTTCTGTCCGTCGATCGGATAGGAAAGAACAATTAAAAATAATATAAAATGTAATATAATATGTAATATAAAGTGATTATTAATATATCAAACGCATTTCACAATATGAAAAGTTCCCAACGAAATTAATAACACGACACAATCATGTTCAAATTAAATATTCGGTCATTTTTCCGTGGCGGATTTTCACTTTCTACAACGTCAATTCGACATCGCGGGTAAAATTCGTTCAGCTACAATTGTCTGTAGGCTGCTGATGAACACTTATTATCGATTTAAAAAAAATGTTTTTCATGTCTTTTAATGTACAATAAAATACCCTAAAAATTACAAAACGATTCGTCGAGTAGTTGCGTTAGAAAAAAATCCCGAAATTTTTCGGCGTTGCTACTGCATGGTCATCATATTTTCGTTGGGAACCTTTAATATCGTGAACTAAGTTTAATATATTAAAAATAATTATATATTAAATTTTACGTTATTTGCAATTGTCCCTTCCTACCCTGATCGACAGACTGGAAAAAAAATTAAAAAGTTTGCTCTAGAAAACCGATAAAAGTCAGGGAATTCCAGTTGGAGAATTTCGTCGCAACCATTAATAATAATAATAATAATAATAATAATAATAATAATAAAAATGATGACAATCCACCGAGTGAATAATGGTAATTCAATGGTTTTTCGTGACAAAAAAAAAGTATCGAAACTTCTTAAATTTATATATATTACCCGTACCCGGGTCCCATGTAAGGAGGACCAACGTGACCGAGGTGTCCCATCATGGAATGCATGGGCGGTGCGTACTGTCCCATCTGCGCCATTCCCGGATGTCCCTGCATGACTCCTTGCATCATGCTCGAATTCGTCGGCATGGCACCGGGCGCCGATCCCAAGAGACCCTCGGGTTTTGGTTTTTTCTGTGCTGGCTCGTCCTCGCCGGAGCTCGGCGAGCCGGGACGACCGCCGTTTCGCTGGCGCTCGTGTTCCTTTGCGTCGTTCGGCGGTATGCCCTCCATACCGTATATCTCTATCTCGATGTTGCTTCTGTTCGGCAACGAGTTCGGCACTTTGTCTATCGCCTCCTTGTGCACCTTTGGTCAAGCGTTAAAAAAAAACATCGTTATTCAAATTTCATTGCAAATTTTAGTGATCGCAAATTTTTATCGTCAAATTAACACTTACAATTGTAAATTGTAATTGTTGACAATCGCTAGTGGTAATTATTGAGCAAGGTAAATTGTAATTGTCAACAATTGTAAATTGTAATTATCGACAATTGTAAATTGTAATTGTTGACGATTCTAAATTGTAATTGTTGACAATCGCTATTGGTAATTATTGAGAAAGGTAAATTGTAATTGTTGACAACTGTAAATTGTAATTGTTGACAATTGTACATTGTAATTAGTGACAATTGTAAATTGTAAGTCGTTACAATTGTACACTGTAATTAGTGACAATTGTAAATCGTGATTATTGTAATTTGAAATTTTCATGTCGCTTTAACATAATTTTCCTGTATATATTTTGATTGTAAAGGAGACATACGTCAAATAAATAAATAAAATTCACAAATTTGTGGACGAATTACCTGCATACAGTGTATACTCAATCCAGGACCCGTGTAGAGCTTCTTGTGACAAATGTGGCATTTGAAATGCTTCGCTTTCTGATGCTGTATCAGAATCTTCTCGTCGTCGAATTCACGATTGCAATACCTTAAGTTTTCAGTCAAGGACATAATAGTTGAAAGTTTCTTTCACTACACAAATAAATAAAAACTGTAATGTGCCTAACAAAGCAATTAGCAGGGCGAAACCTAGCGATCCTCGAGTATAGGCAGAAACATCTTACTTGTAGACGTGTCACTCGTAGACGTGTAACTCGTAAACTTGTTACTCGTAAACTTGTTACTCATAGACTTGTTACTCGTAAACTTGTTACTCATAGACTTGTTACTCGTAAACTTGTTACTCGTAAACTTGTTACTCGTAGACTTGTTAATCGTAAACTTGTTACTCGTAGACTTGTTAATCGTAAACTTGTTACTCATAGACTTGTTACTCGTTGACGTGTGACTCGTAGATATGTTACTCATAGACTTGTTACTCGTAAACTTGTTACTCGTAGACTTGTTACTCGTAGACTTGTTAATCGTAAACTTGTTACTCGTAGACTTGTTACTCGTAGACTTGTTAATCGTAAACCTGTTACTCATAGACTTGTTACTCATTGACGTGTGACTCGTAGACATGTTACTCATAGACTTGTTACTCGTAGACATGTAACTCTTAAACTTGTTACTCGTAAACTTGTTGCTCGTAAACTTGTTACTCGTAGACTTGTTACTCATAAACTTGTTACTCGTAGACGTGTTACTCGTAGACGTGTAACTCGCAAACTTGTTACTCGTGAACTTGTTACTCGTAAACTTGTTACTCATAGACTTGTTACTCATAGACTTGTTACTCGTAAACTTGTTACTCGTAAATTTGTTACTCGTAGACTTGTTACACGTAGACTTGTTACTCGTAGACTTGTTACTCGTAGACTTGTTACTCATAGACTTGTTACTCGTAGACTTGTTACTCATAAACTTGTTACTCATAGATGTATTACTCATAGACGTGTAACTCGTAAACTTGTTACTTGTAGATGTGTTACTCCTAAACTTGTTACTTGTAGATGTGTTACTCGTAGACATGTAACTCGTAAACTTGTTACTCGTAAACTTGTTACTCGTAGATGTGTTACTCGTAGACATGTAACTCGTAAACTTGTTACTCGTAGATGTGTTATTCGTAGACATGTAACTCGTAGACGTGTTACTCGTAGAAGAACTGGAACCAGCGGAGAGGCTCTTCGACAAAAAACCCACGGAAGCGTACGCTACCCGATTGGGCAGCAAACGCGTGGAACGCGTAACCGGCGGACGCAATCGAAACAGCCAAAGAATATTTGCGAAGAATACTACATTAATTTAGTACCATATCTTGAAAAAGTGAAAACTGATTGTCTGCAAATAACTAATAGCAACAACAATGAAATAAAAATCGAGGGACAAACATCTTTGGCCGCAGCGTGAATACAGCGAACGATAAAGACGCAACGGTGCGCGATCGAGCGGAGGAGCAAAATAATAAATTCGCTCGTTGGTCCTCGCCAGGGCGACGGGCTCGACGCGAACGGCCACGAACTTTCCCGAGGGCGCGATTACGCAACGAAAAGGGCGAGGGGATTCCGCACAATGCATCGAACCAAAGATTTTTTTTTTTTTTTTTTTTTTTTTTATAATAACGATTATAATATTATAACGTCGATGGAAAAGAATTTTCGACCGATTATTCTCGCGCGTCGAAAGATTTAAAAAAAACGAAGATTAAAAAAAAAAAAAAAAAATCGAAAAAAGGATACCAGCACCAGGGCTTCGACTGCTTCTTCTTCTTGCGTCCCATCGCGCAGTCTTACGGTCCGCAAAAGCGATACGATTGACCGAAGGAAACTCGCAGCGACGATCGGGAGCGCGTCGATGTTGTTGTTTTATTTTTAATTCTTGTACTGTTTTTTTTTTTTTTTATGTTCCTTCGCGAGAGTTAAATATTTGCGTCGCGTAATATCCACCAGCGGGGTGGGGGGAGGGGGATGGGGGTTGGGTACACTCTCGCGGAGGTTGCAGACGTAAAAACCTATTTATACAAGATGGCGAGGAAACGTCGTGTCCGGGTGAGACCGGAAGCGCATCGGGCGCGACCGACGCGCGGCCGCGCGGTCGATCGCCCAAGCGAGACGGCGCGGCGCGGGTTTTTTTTAAAAATGGAACTTGAACTTAGGTGCTTCAAGTTTTTGTAAGTCGTAGACTCAAGCGTTTTTAACTTTGTCGACTCTTGTTACTTGTTAGGCTGGAGATCTTATATTTAGGATTTGTTATAAATTATTTATTTATTTGATAATAAATTCTCGAAATGAAGTGTATAAAAATTAAAATAGAGAAATAATGTAAAATAATGCATTATGAATTTTTGTGAAATGTATACTGTTACACATGTTACACGTATATCTTTGAAATTTTGTTTGAAACGTAGAACATTTTTTATTTACAAGGGTTTGTCCCGTAAATATATAAATAAATTTATTTATTTACGCGACGAACGCTTTTACATTTAAAATTTTTTTACAGTTCAGATAAATTTTCAAAGATATATCGTGTAACATGTGTAACAGTATGTATCTTACAAGAATTCATTTTTATTTATTATTTTACATTTTTTCCTTTTTTTGTTTTTATACACTTTGTTTCGAGATCGAGCTGTTTCGAGATCGAGCTGTTTCGAGATCTATAATCTAAAGATAATAATAATAATAATAATAAATGTGAAGTTTACCAATTTTTTTGTCGGTAAATTTACGAAATATTTGATGACCGCTAATTTAACATCTAAATAGTTGATTTTTACCACGAAAAATTACGAGAAACTTTTGTGATCGTATCTTGTGTTTCACAACATATTGAGAAAAAATTACGGTAAAAATACAGTTTTTTTTCAAGGTAATTTTACGAAATATTAAAATACTGGTATTTCCACATCTCTATTTCGGACCCAATTCTTAAAACGGTCGCTGATAGGAGGATTCACCTTAATAACTCCACTTCCCTTTGCCCTAGCGGGCAGTTCGAGAACTAAAAAGTATTCCCCAGACCCCAAAAGTTTCACCCCACGAAAATCCCTACGGTTTGTTTAAAAATTACGGTAAAAATACATTGTTTTCATAGTAATTTTACGAAATATTAAAATACTGGTGTTTCCACGTCTAAAGATAGACCATTATCATTCCACTTCCCTTTGCCCTAGCGGGCAGTTCGAAAACTAAAAAAAAATCCCCAGACCCCAAAAGTTCCACCACACGAACATCCCTACGGTTTGTTTAAAAATTACGGTAAAAATAGATTTTTTTTCAAGGTAATTTTACGAAATATTAAAATTTCCACATTTCAATTTCGGACACAATTCTTAAAACGGTCGCTGAAAGGAGAATTCACCTTAATAACTCCACTTCCCTTTGCCCTAGCGGGCAGTTCGAGAACTAAAAACAATTCCCCAGACCCCAAAACTTCCACCCCACAAAAATCCCTACGGTTTGTTTTCAACCCAAAGAAAAAAAAACCTTAACTTAACATGGTGACGCAGCTCGACAGTTTCGAAGAACCTCAGTGAAAAAAAGAGCCGCCCAAAATACAAAAAATTATGTTCAAAACATCCACAAACAGTGAAGAAGAGCCCGTTTCTCCGTTCTCCGCGTCACGAACGTCGGACAACGTCGGTGACTTCCGCTGCGCGCATCCCCGAACCAACCATCGGTCGCCATACTCGACATAACCTAAAACCAAAAAAAAAAATTCCCTAGGAAAATAAAAACAAGAAATCAACAAGGAACTTACATCCACAAAAAATACGCCACAAACTGCTCGGAACGTGCAAAAAAATAAAATAAAAAAAATAAAAAAAAATAAAAACCCAACAAAAAGCCAGCATTAACAATGTCTTCAAAAATTTACGAATTTCAGCCGTTGGTCCTGCGAGCAGAGAAGTGCCGAAGCATCGAGCGTCCGAAGGGGCGAAGCGGTCACCGAGTGGTCTGCGACAGCGAGAATCTCTACTCGTTCGGCGGCTACAACCCCGGAATACCGGACGACGATCCGGAGATGTCCGGCGATCCGAACTGGACGGCGAGCAAGCCGCTGTTCAAGGAAATATGGAGATTCAATTTTGTAACTAGACGCTGGAAGCGTCTGCCGACGCACAGGGAGATGCCGAACGAGGTGGCGTCGAGCGCCGTCATACTGAGGGACCGAACGCTGATCGTGTACGGCGGAACGGGCGTGCCGTTCGGTCACAGCTGCAGCAACAGGCTCTACGCGTGCGACCTGAGAAACGGCGAGACGAGGCTGTTGCCGTCGCGGGGTCTTCACCCGGAGCCGCACTACGGCCAGGCGATGATCTCGTACGGACCCTACCTGTACACGGTGGGCGGCACGACGGGCTTCGACTACACCTGCGACATTCACAGATACGACCTGCGTAGCAACGCGTGGGAGTCCGTCTACATATGCTCGGGGAGAAACGTGCCGGAGCCTCGGGGGAGATACAGGCACGAGCTGGCGTTCGACGGGAGCGTCATATACGTGCTGGGAGGAGGCACGGACACCGAGGCCTTCGGCTTTCAGGTAGCAGCCTTTTTTTTTTATCGTGGGAAGGATAATTTTATTTTTTTATTTGGCTTTTTTTTTTTTTTTTACCGGCAAGTTGTGCATAGCTGTGTGCGGCAGAATTTAGAAGCAGGGAATTTTTTATTTCCGGAGAGACGCTGGTAATAACGCGACTTCCGGTTTGAAAATCTCATTTTTTTTCGACCGGATGTGACGTACTTCCGGTGTGACGTCACTTCCGGTTGAGAAATGGGATTTTCAAACCGGGAGTGATGTACTTCCGGTCGAGAAATCGAATTTTCAAACCGGGGGTGATGTACTTCCGGTCGAGAAATTGAATTTTCAGAGCGGGTGTGATGTACTTCCGGTCGAGAAATGGGATTTTCAAACCGGGAGTGATGTACTTCCGGTCGAGAAATGGGATTTTCAAACCGAGAGTGATGTACTTCCGGTACGACGTCACTTCCGGCATGAAACATAGGATTTTCAAACCGGGAGTGATGTACTTCCGGTACGACGTCACTTCCGGCTTGAAAAATGGAATTTTGAAAACGGGATAGATGTACTTCCGGTACGACGTCACTTCCGGCTTGAAAAATGGAACTTTGAAAACGGGAGAGATGTACTTCCGGTACGACGTCACTTCCGGCTCGAAAAATGGGATTTTAAAACGGGAGTGATGTACTTCCGGTACGACGTCACTTCTGGCTTGAAAAATGAGATTCTCAAACCGGAAGTGGCGCGTATTTCCGATCGAAAAATGAAATTTTTTTTGACAATGACGGTAATGAAAAAACTATTTTGCAGAAGATACCGGCGTTTCATCTGGGGTCGAACAAATGGCTTGTGCTGAGTACGCAGAGCGATCCGGAGAGAAAAATCGTTCCGGCGGCGCGTCGTTGTCACGGGGCTGTGCAGTACACCGACGAGGAGACCGGCGACGTGTCGGTCGTCATATCCGGCGGATACAACGGCAGCTACGAATTTCGGGACGTTTGGCGACTGGACTTGAAGAGTCTCCAATGGACTTGCCTGGACAGATGCGCTCTGCCGAGTCCCATGTACTTTCACTCGGTAGCTCTGACGCCCGAGGGCAAGATGTACACCTTCGGCGGAATAATCAAGTCCTGCGAAACGGTACGATGACAAATTAATTAAGTAAAATGTGCAAAAAAAAAAAATGCCATAAAAAAAGAAAAGTAAACAAATCTTTAAATGATTATTTATTTATTTGTCAACGGGCAATGCCCTTTGACACATTCAGATAGTCTTTAAAATTTGAAACATTGAATATAAGTGCGTATTAAATAATATAAGTATTTGATATTTGATAACATTTTGATACAGGTTTGATATATGATTGTGATCAACACATAGAAGTTTAAATATTTATAACATAAATATATAAACATTTATATATTTATATATTCTTCATAATATAATAATAATAATAAATTTATTAGACGCTTATAATTATTTAATTAATCAACTACTTAATAATACATTTTATTTCACTCGGTGCGTAAAGTGCAGTTTTACGCACGCTTCGCGCGCGTAAAACTCTTTCGCACCTTGTGAAATAAAATTTCGTACGATACTCGTGCGAAAAACGTTTTCTTAACTCGTGTGATTGCAACAGTCGCCTTCGGCTCGTGCTGCAAACTCACACTCGTCAGAAAAAGTTTTGTCGCACTAGTGTCGTAATGTACTACTAACATATTTTTTTAAAAATGATCTAATTTTTTCAGATATCGAGAACGGACGCAGTGCACTCGACTTGGTTAGTGATACCGAAGCTCCAGGAGATATGCTGGGAGGCGTTGAATCATTACATTCGCGATTTGGGTAGTAAATCGCGAAACGAAGTCGCCACGCTCGGTATCCCATTGAAGTTTATTAACCGGCTCGGGAACGGCGAGCGCTAGGGACCGGCATGCGGTCGAGGGAAAACTGGAGCACTTGCTGAATCACGCCCTGTTCCGTCGACTATATTGTCGACAGTTGTTTGTCCCCCCCTTTCTATACATTATTGTTGAAAGAAAACTAAAAATAACACCCCCTCTATGTATATATTAGGGTGTTTAAAAAATCGGATCTTTTTTTTTTTTACTTTTCCTCCCACTTTTTTAAAGTATAGATTTTGATCTATATTTTTTCTTAGAATTTTGAGACTTGGAAAAGTCAGGGAAAAATCATGGCATTTTTTTTAAACCCTGAAAATTTGTTGAAACTGGAATTTTTTTCTTAGGATTTTTTGCGTCTTTCGCGAGGTTCAATTTGAGATTGAAATCTATATTACAAAAGGGTGCAATTAAAAAAATTCCCTTTTTTAATCACCCTAATATATACATATATATATCATACAAAAAATTTTAGCACCCTTGAAAGAAATAAAAATGAAATGGATTACAGTTTCTGTTACCGACTGAGCGAGGGGAACGGAGCCGATCTATCCTCGTAGGAATGACCGTGTCGCATCGCCTCTGTCGGAAGTTTCATACCAAAAATTTTATTTAAGGCTCGATCGAATGAAAAAAAAAAAAAAAATATTAATAAAAAAATAAACGATTCGCATTTATCAAAATCCTTTGATACTAGTCGATGCGATACGAATTGGCGGCAAATTGTAAATAAGAATCATTAGCTGTTACACAGCCGCGAATAATTCGCGACTCGTACGTGAAAGTTTCAACATTTTCGCGAACCTCTGCCTTACGAAAAAAAAAAAAAAAAAAAAATTAATAAAATTATAAAACACGATAGAATTAATGAAAATAAAGATAAATGTACTTAGCTCGGGTTTCGTATATTTCGAATGTCGGATCTAACGTCTCATTGGTCGATAGTCGCATCCCTCGGAGCGCAATTTCGGTGCTACGAATACATACGTTATTACCATTCGAATTTTCAGCGATTGTAGAACGATAGTAGAATCTCAAATATACTTTGACAACGTAATAAAAAAATCGTTTCTTGCCTATTCTTTGTACAAAAAAAAAAAAAAAAATAACTAGTAGGAAAAAAAGAGAGGACGTTGGCGCTGATGATTTTTTTTTTGTGATCGCAACGATTGAGTGAATGATTATTATTATTTTTTTTAAACAAGTCATCGACACCACCGGAGAACTTTGCGGGCTCGAGAATAATTCAAGGCTGTCGATGTGGCCAAAAATAATATTATTTTCTACTCCCGGGTCGAATCCGGGAGTCGAATCCGGGAGTCCGCATTGAATATTGAGCTGGGATTAAAATAATCACGGTGTCCAGCGGTCCCGGTAAATCTCGAAGTCGTCGAAGAATCCTTTAATTTTACTTGTCCTCCAAAAGTCCTTGAATCGTCTTACAGGCCTCTTCAAATTTGGAATTTTCTCGAAAAGTCCTTGAATATTGCTTGCCGTTGGAAAGTCCTTGAATATCGCTTGCCCTTGGAAAGTCATTGAATTTCGTTTGTCCTTGAAAAGTCATTAAATTTCGTTTGTCCTTGAAAAGTCATTAAATTTCGTTTGTCCTTGAAAAGTCATTGAATTTCGCTGGTCCTTGGAAGGTCATTGAATTTCGCCTGTCCTTGAAAAGTCTTAGAATCGTCTTGGAAACGTCCTTGAATTTCGATTGTCCTCGAAACGTATAGACATATTCAGAGAAATTGTCAGACATAATCAGAGAAATTTTCAGACATAATCAGAGAAGTTGTCAGACATATTCAGAAAAATTATCAGACATTCAGAGAAATTGTCATACATTCAGCGAATTTGTCAGACATTCAGCGAATTTGTCAGACATTCAGACAAATTGTCAGACATTCAGAGAAATTGTCAGAAATTCAGACAAATTGTCAGACATTCAGAGAAGTTGTCAGACATATTCAGAGAAATTTTCAGACATAATCAGAGAAATTTTCAGACATAATCAGAGAAATTTTCAGACATGATCAGAGAAATTTTCAGACACAATCAGCGAAATTTTCAGACAAGATCAGAGAAATTTTCAGACATAATCAGCGAAATTTTCAGACACAATCAGCGAAATTTTCAGACATATCCAGATAAATACTTTCACCAGGCTATCTGAACTACAACCGTCCGATTCCCCACCTTTCACCAGTCCATCTGTGCTACCAAAACTACCCTTCGAATTTCCCGCTCCGCCGTTTCTCGTTGTCCCCCGAAGTCCCTCGCGCATGCGCCAACAATCGTTCTAGCGCCCAATCGCGCTCCGTCCGCGGCAATCTTCGCGCGACACCCCACGAACGCGACCGAATCACGTCTGCTCCTACCGTCGCTCGTCGCACAGTCAACCATCGGATTCCTCCAAAGAGCCTTGTCTCGACATAACCCTAAAACCTCGATTCCGTCGTACGCTAAAACTTAAAAAAAAAAAAAAAAAAAAAAAAACCATAATAATAACCATTCTCGATGTATCCAACGCGCACGACACTCTCCACCTCGAGTCTCAACATGTACGGCGAAGTGTTTATCTAGTACAACGCCAAACTGCGCTCGTAGACGCCCCCGTTTCACGTGCCGAAAAAAAAAATTAAGAAACAAAAAAAAATATATATATATATATATATATATATATATATATCTCGAGTTTCCCGACCGAGACGAACCGACGAAAAAACTACGCGCAGAGACACAGACGGTCGCGCGCGCTGACGCAGGAACGAAGTTCGATCGCCGACAAAACGCGCGAACCTCGTCCGACTCGCGACTGAAATCGTGGGACAGAAAAAAATATATATTAAATAATTTTTTTTTTTTTTTTTTTTTTTTTTACAACGGAAATTTGAGCCTACGAATTCGTCGCTCGAGAAGGTCGACCATGGAGCAGAAACGACTCTACAAACTCGTGCTTACGGGAGGTGAGTGGGACGATAATTTACACGATGTTTCATCGATTTTAGGCTCGTCCGCGCGGCGGCCGAACGAGACTTCGCGACTGGCGAGCGTGACAATAAAATTGTCTCGGTGGACGGAGAAAAAAATTTATAAATTTTGTGAGGATGATTTTTTTTTTTTTTTTTGTCGGGCATTTTCCGAGCTCTGACCTTGAACTCTGAGAGCTGCGCGTTGAGTGCGTGCGACGAGGATCGCGAGTTGCGAAACTGGAGAACGGTTTTTTAAGAGGTTTTTGTTGTTGGCTTGTTAAATTTATTATTGGGTTTATTTTTTTTTTTTTTTTTTATTGGGGTTTTTTTTGGACTGTTTGAGAGACTTTTTTTTTTTTTTTTTTCTTGGTGTCGAGTTTGGGGGATTTTACTGCGACCACGTGTCCGTGTCGAACCCGGCCATTTCCTCGTGACGCGCTGAATATAGCGACGGTTTAGTAACGTGGAAAAAGGATTATGTGGATGTGGAAATAAAATCTATTATAGAGGTTTTTTTTTTTTTTTTTTTTTTTTTTTTTTGGGATTGGTGTTTTTGCTCGGGTGAAAATGTTTTTGTGAATGTGTCTCAAAATTTGTCTGAAAGGATTGGGAAATTTATTGGAAGTTTCTGTGAATAGTTTTTATAGAACAAAAATCAACGATTACTTAAAAATCTGAAAAAATTCATACGTATTCAGAAAAATAAACGAATCATTTTCATAAAAAAAAAGTTTTGTTGCCGGGTAATTTATAACCAATTAATTTTTTGATGAATTTGTTAATAACATTTTGCAATTATTATTATGCAAAATTAATCTTCTCGGTACCTTTAGTACACATGATTTTTTTTCAGATTTTTACACCATCAAGAAGTACTTGCAATTTTCTCTTATTGTTGTCGAACTTATGCGAAGTCAGCGCGCAGCGAGACTCCCTCCTTAACGTACTTTATCACTTAAAAAAAAAAAGCAAAAATCAGAGTTTTCCACAATTTATCGAAAACACTCAGAATTTCAGAACTCACTGATAAATTGTGACTACCGAAGGCTCTGCCGAGAAAATGTTAGAGACATTTATCAAATAGCAGAGAAACTCAGACAAAAATTTCTGAAAATCTCTGAAAATCACTGAAACCTTCCGTTCAGAGTTTTTTTATCATCCAAAAATAGTCAGAGAAATATTTTCACCATGGCGGTTCGACCATTTTTTTTCTTTCTATATACACCCAAAAAAATATTTTAATTGACGGCCACCGTTTATTTGGTTTAAGTAAAATATTGATCTGATTTAAATAAATATTTATCTGATTTAAATAAATATTTATCTGACTTAAACAAGTATTTATCTGATTTAAATAAATATTTATCTGACTTAAATAAATATTTATCTGACAAATAAATATTTAACTGATTTAAATAAATATTTATCTGATTTAAATAAATATTTATCTGACTTAAATAAATATTTATCTGACTTAAATAAATATTTATCTGACAAATAAATATTTAACTGATTTAAATAAATATTTATCTGATTTAAATAAATATTTATCTGACTTAAATAAATATTTATCTGACTTAAATAAATATTTATCTGATTTAAATAAATATTTATTTAACTTAAGTAACTATTTACATAATTAAAATAAATGTTTATTTAAGTCAAATAAATATTTTCCTTAAACAAAATAAATAATTTTTCTGGGTGTAGCAACGTGCGCGAGGAAAAATTGTTGTCCCGTTGCCGGGCGAGGAAGCACACATCGATCGCTTACATAACGAATGCAACGGGAATGACGAAGTTCTCGTACTCTTTCCTTCGTTCGCTTGCCCAAGCGAGCGCTGCCGTGACCGCGAAAAAAAAAATACTACGATAGGGACGGAGGAACGTGCTTAACGAATTTAAGCGAGTTATCGTCGCGTGAGCGCCACGCTCCGTTGGGAGACGATAAATTTACGCGGGGATAACGGACGACGGATTATTCTTGGAATCTCGTGCGCTAGCGACGTTGAGTTGCGGAACGGAATTTTTTTTATTTTTTATTTTTATATATATATATATTTTTTTTTTCTCTATAGACGTCGAAATTCGGGGAGGAAAAAAAACTCGCACGTGCGAAATTTTCAAGGCCACTCGCCGAAGATGAAAATTCAATTTTCTTTTTTTTTTTTTAATCTCTATAGACGAGGAAATTCGGGGCGGAAAAAAACGCGCATGTGCGAATTTTTTAAGGCCACTCGCTGACGATGAAAATGCATTTTTTTTTTTTTTTTATATTCTCTATAGACGAGGAAATTCGGGGAGGAAAAACGCAAACGTGAGAAAATTTTCAAGGCCGCTGACGAGGAAAATTCAATTTTTTTTTTTATTTTTTTATTTGTTGAATTGAATTGAATAGTTAAATGAATTCTTAAGGGGAAGTGAAACGGCTGTGCGTGCGAGAAAGATAGTTGCAATTTTCAAATTGACTTTATTCAATGGTGGGAATTTTTTTGAAAATAAATTAATTCGGGCCGCATGCGAATTTGCTTTTTCCTCAAGAAAATTAGCAACTTTGAGAAAAGTTGATTACAGTTTTCATTACCGAGCGCGATATTTCACTTCCCCTTAAGAAATTAATATTTAAGGTTATTTTGCATAATAATAATTTCATAATGTTATTAACAAATTGAAAAAAAAATTCCCGAAAAGCCATTTTTTTAAAATGAAAATGATTCGTTCATTTTTCTGAATACGTATGAATTTTTTCAGATTTTTAAATTTGCTTTGAATTTTTTTTTATATGTTTAAAAAACACAAAATTCAAAGCAAATTTAAAAATCTGAAAAGATTCATACGTATTCAGAAAAATGAAAAATATTAATATGCCGGTTAATTTGTTAAACAATTAATTTTTTGTTTAAATTGTTAATAAAATTTTGGATTTATTATTATGCGAAACCAATCTTTTCAGTACCTTTAATAAGCATACATTTTTTCAGATTTTTATACCTCCGAGAAGTATTTGCAATTTTATCTCATTTTTCTCGAACTTATGCGAATGAAATTTTTTTTCTCTTCGTTAATATTTTTTTTTAAACTATTGGAGAAAGGAGAATTGACTAAAAACGGTCGTCGAACGGTTTTCGGTCAAGCGCCTTTAAATCCTTTCGCTCGAAGACGATAATAGCCAGCTGATATTTGGCCCAGGCCTCCGTCTCGCCCGAAACATTGACACACATTCAAAATCGAGCACAGAATTATCAAACTCGTTCCCAAAATTTAAAGTCGCATGAAAATGAATATTTAACATTGTTGAAAAAAAATTATGTTTTTATTAATGATAATATTTACTGTGGCTGCTCAAGTCTATACATTGTTTTTTGTTTAAAAGTTGAAAATTGAAATTTTTATATCACTTTCTCATAAAAGCTGAAAATTGAAATTTTCATATCGCTTCCTCATAAAAGTTGAAAATTTTTAATAAAAAATAAAAATGACCGTTCAATTAATTTTCGTAATTTAACAAATTAATTTCTTCAATGTTTTTAATTAATTGCTTTAATTTCTTAAATTAATTTGTTTAATTAAAAAATTAATTTGATTAATTTAAAAATTAATTTCTTTAATTTAAAAATTAATTTCCTTAATTTAAAAATTAATTTCTTTAATCTAAAAATTAATTTGTATAATTTAAAATTAATTTCTTTAATTTTTTTAATTAAACATCAAAACATATTTTACGATCGAACGAAATTTGCTCGGTCCGCCGTCGGGAGAGTGGATGGATCGATGTGAATTATTATTTTTTCATCTCGCAGCCAAGGGGTCAATGATCGGAACGAGGCCGAATAAATATGAATTAGCGTCGATTATATTCCATTCGGCAGTGTGCGTGCGTTCCAAGTTTCTTTAATTGAGTGATCCAAAGTGCGTCTATATATAGTTGAGTCGAGTATCTCTTTGGAGGCTTAAAAAAAAAAAAAAAAAAATGTTTCTCGTCCCGCGAATCGCTGATGACGAAGTTCGAGCCGAGCTAAACAGCGTGCTAAGATATTCTATATCTTTGCTTTGTTTCTTCGAGGGCATCCGCTCGTGCGTGTACAATGTGTTTTGCATCGTCGAGCTATTAATTCGCTGACGTTGCCACAGACGCGCTGGACCGTATTTTTCTATCCACGGTAAATCGTGCCTTTGCCGTTTCGGCAAAACATCTACGATATTAAGTTACGTAAATATAAATTTCATAAATTTCATAAATTAAATACATATTCAGGTATATACAAATAAATTAACATAAATTTATTAAAAATACATAAATTACTGACAATTGTAATTATTATTGTGAATATTAATAATGTTATTAATATTGAATATATATGTAAATTTATTTAACAATAAATTTAATAATAATGTAATAAAAACATCTGCGATATTAAGTTACACAAATATACATTTAATAAATTAAATACATATGCAGGTATATATAAATAAATTTACATAAATATGTTAAAATTAAATAAATTACTTACAATTGTAATTATTATTGTGAATGTTAATAATGTTATTAATATTGATTATAATATGTAAATTTATTTATGTATATTTTTTTTTTCGTCCCACTTTTTTAAAGTACAGATTTCGATCTCAAATTAAACCTCGCTAAAGGCGGTGCCTGGCAAAAAATCCCAAGAGGTGCGGCACCTCTCAAACTTAAGGATGCTTCACACGTACATTCCCAGTCAAAAGTGAGATTCAGTGGGAATTCGAACACTTCCTAACGGTATAAAAATCCGCAAAAAATCAACTGTATTAAAGGTGCCAACAACATTCCTTTTGCATAATAATAATAATATTGTCAAAAAGTTATTAACAAATTGCCAAAAAAAATAATTGTTCAACAAATAATCAATAAACCTTTATTTTTCTCTTTTCAAATGAATTCATTGATTTTCTAGAAGCCACATAAAATTTTTCAGAATTTTCTATCATTTCTGAATTTTCCAGTTTTGTCTTTTTAAAAATTAAACCCAAAAGACTTCGATTTTTAGACTCGTATATAGAAAACTCTAAAAATGTCCAGTAGGGTTTTTAAATATTTTTTACGCAAATCACATAAACATAAATTTGATAAATTAAATAAATACACACGTCTTATATAAGAAAATTTACATAAATATATTTTAAATAAATAAATCATTTGCAATTATAATCATTATCACGAATATTAATAATATCATTAATATTGATTATATATGAAAATTTACTTCATCTATATCAAGTAGACATAGATATAGATTATAAGTGCGCCTGCTCAAGTTCGAAGCTCCGTAACTGATAACGCGATCTAGTATTTTTTTTTTTTTTTTTTTGGCACTTTTTTTTACAAGATAAGTGAGATATAGTATAATTAGGGGATTCTCGAACGATCACTCGTTCCCGCGCCTATCACAGCCGGACAATTGTGCAAGCGTGTAATTTCTTATCGAAGTGTAACGGCGAATCTAACTAGGAAGTCTGCGAGACGATAGTCGTTCCGGTATCGATATCAGCGTGCGTAACATGGAAACTCGATATGACATAACGAACGCATAGTGATCGAATCTTAAGGGATCATGAAAAAAATATATATATATATATATTTTATGCATAAAATGGTTTACTGATTATTTGTTGAACAATATTATTTTTTTCATATGCAATTTGTTAATAACTTTTTAACATTATTATTATGCAAAATAAACGGTGTTGGCACCTTTAATATTAAAAATTTTTAAGTCCAAGTGGTCGAAATTACATTTGCGGAGTAAAAAAAATGGTTAAGCAATTTTTTTTATTATTTCTCTCATTAATTTTTTTATTAACCTTGGTATTATTACGAGGAAACTCAATATGACATAACGAATGCATAGCGATCGGATTGGAAGGGATTTAAAAAAAAATCATTTACCCATAATCGGGCCAAGTAGTTGAAATTAAATTTGCAGAGTAAAAAAAAATGGTTAAGCAATTGTAATAATGTTTTGTATTATTTCTTTAATTAATTTTTTATTATTTTTTTATTAACCTTGATTTTAGTATTTAAAATTTTTTAATTGTTTACGCATAATGAGGCCAAGTAGCTGAAATTCCCTTTTTGGAGTAAAAATAATATTCAGCAAATTTTTTATTATCATTTGCTTTTTCATTATTAAAAAAAAAAATTGTTTAACCTTGGTTTTATTCACCACGATATGAGCGTGGGTAAGAACGAAACTCGCTGTGACATAACGAGCGCATAACGATCGGGTCGGAAGTGATAAAAAAAAAAAAATTGACGCACAATCAGCCAAAGTAGCTGAAATTACCTTTGCGGAGGAAAAAAAATGTTCAGTTTTTTTAAAACCATAACGCGCAAAGTTACCTTGAGATTTATTGCAAACGGAGCGCGAGTTATCGTCCGTAAAATACGGGGCATAAAATAAGAGTCGACAATTTTTTTTTTTTTTTTTTTGCATAAAAACGTAGTCTGGCAATTTTCCGCACTCGATAAATGGAGGCTCGGTGGAGAAAATGGCGTTATGCTCGATGCCAATTTTACGGGACATTGGTTGTACGGTCGTGGGTCGGAGGGGAAAAAAAAGAAAAAAAAATGAAAGAAAAACAATCTTTGCGACGCAGATGTGGAAAAATCAGCGTCGACGAAGCGCGAGACTCTCTGGACCCGTTGCGAGAAAGGGATAAATAAATATATATATATATATATATATATATATATATATATATAGGGATGCAAGAAAAGCGCGTGCGTGCCGGAATGATCGATAATTGTCTTTAATTGAAAGGAGCCGAGAGTTCCAGCCTCTTCAAACCACACCACGTTTTATTCGTTATTTTTTTTTCAATCAAACATCATTTTTATCATTTTTAATCAATTTTGATCAGAGTTACTAAAAAAAATTTCTGAAGCGATTAAGTTTTTAACAAAAATTTACAAAAAAAAAAAATTAAAATTATATCTGTCTTTCATTATTAAAAATGAATGTTAAATTATGAACTTAGATTTTATCTCGAAATGCGAAAACTTTTATTTGAAGAAATCCAAGATTCGTGTCGCCAAATTGCTTAAATTAATAATTTATGATAACCATATTATTTTCATTATTTTAATAATTTTTTGTGATATTATATCGAAATTAATGAAGAACTAAAGTCTCGGAGTGGCTAATGTCCCGGAGTGACTAACGTCCCGGAGTGGCTAAATTCCCGGAGTACCTAAATTCCCGGAGTGGCTAAATTCCCGGAGTGGCTAAATTCCCGGAGTGGCTAAATTCCCGGAGTGGCTAAAATTCCGGAGTGGCTGAAGTCCCGGAGTGGCTAAAATTCCGGACTGGTTAAAATCCCGGAGTGGCTGAAGTCCCGGAGTGGATACTCACTTTGAGCGCGCGGGCCGACATATCCGCTAGTTATTAATATCAATAATAAACAAATAAATAGACTAATTATTTAATCAGTCGTTTAATCATCCGAACGAAATTGTCGCGGCGATCAATTAAAGCAATTACATTGACAATCGTTATTTAATCGTCGTATTGGGTGGTCGACGTAAACCTCGGCTATTCGTCCCGAGTGATTTATCGCGCAACAGCTCTTTAGCCGCATGGTTAGCGAGGCCTCCGAGGTCAAGGTCGGGAACGACGAGCCGCTCGACGGGACAGGAGATTATTTTTAATAACGCGAGATCGATGTCATCTCATCGTATTTATTTACCTTCGCTGCAATCGATAAACACATTAACTTAAAAAATAAAAAAAATAATTTTAAAGAATTAAAAAGAAAAATCATTTTTAAAAAAAAATTTTTTAAAAATGTCGATCGCAATACATTTTTTTTATTTTGTTCCAGGACCATGCGGCGGGAAGACTACCGGGCAAACGCGGCTCTGCACGTTCTTCGAAAACATGGGATGGAAGGTGGGCATATTTTTCGTTTTTTTTTTTTTATAAAAAATATGAAAAAAAAAAATAAATAAAATGAATGAAAAAAAAAAATTAACTGCTCTCCCCCTTGCCAATCGTAGAGTCATGAGATATATCGCCTATGGGATCCTTTAAGAAAGAATTGAGGGTACAAAAAATTATTGAAAAAAAAAGATGCATTTAAAAAAAAATTTAATGTGTAAAAAAAAGAGAAAAAAAGCGGGTTGGAAAAAAAATAAAAGAAGGAAAAATATGAATATTGGGATGTTCCTCATTCCTTGTGGATTCGATAGAGTGGTGGTTGTCTTATTTTTCAGGTGTTCCGTGTTCCCGAGACAGCGACCGTGCTGCTCAGGTATGCCATCAAAAAGCTAACAAGTAATCGTAAATCTACGAAAAAAAAAAAAAAAAACGAGCGAGAGTTACAAATAATGATAAAATGAATACAGTCAATGTGTCGCATAGCCGATGTTTTCGTGCTATCTGGCGCAACGCTCTAGCGAGTTTCGTTCGATCAAGAAATGGAGCACAAAAATCTCTCGTCTAAAAAAAAAGCTGAAATATTTTTTTCGATTTTTCTGATAAAAAAAATGAATAATAATAAAAATCGAATTCCGATGAAAATGGAATTCGAAGAGAAGAAATACTGTAATTGTACACTGTAAAAATAAATTGTAAATTTAATGTACCGTAACTTGAAATTTACATTACTTACATCGATTGAACATTAATGCACGTTTTTTTGTAAAAAAAAAATACCAGATTTTAAAATTACAAATTATTCGCCTGAACTTTATAAACTTTTTTTTTTTAATTAAAAATACAAATTTTTCTGCACAATTGCAATGCACGTGTCTTTGAAATTTCAAAAACAGTTTATGTAAATAAACTTCCAATACCGTACATTAATTTTGGAACAAATTTTTTTTACAGTGTAATCAGCTCAAAAAACAAAACCTCGTAATCAATTTTTTTTAATCGTATTTTCGTTGTCAATTTTTTGAAAAAAAATAATAATAATAGTGATGATAATAAAAAAAAAGGAATTTCGATGAAAGTTGGAATTCGAAGAGGAAAAATACTACGATTGTAGAAAGCTAAAAAAAAAAAAAAAAAAAAAAAAAAAAAACCATCGGAGACGACTTTTTTTCATCGGATTTCTGCTTTCTTTCAATTTCAGTGGTGGCATCAAATTCTCAGACCTGACGGCTGAAGAGGGTGAGTTTTGTCATTATTTTATTGCCGTTGTTATTTTTGTTCTATTATTATTATTATTATATTATTTATTATAAATTAGCAACCGCTTTACCCAATCCAAAAAATCCAAAAAATCGAAAAAATCCAATAAATTGGGTGTGAGAGGAAAATTCGCGAGGGCGATCGAGGGAGCGAGAAACCTTCGAGAGTAAAACCTTGAACAAGTTCACTGGCGAACTTTCCTTTCGCCCGAAGCTCGGGCGAGCTGACTGAGCGTCTTTTGCTTGCAAAGAGTAGACTGCTTGTCGCCGCGCGACCGAACCGGCTCTGAAGATTCTCGTTTTATGCGAGAGATAAGAAACATGTTCGTCTGAAACGAGATTATTATTTATTTTTTTTTACCGTTTTATTCCATAAATCTTAGTTTACAAGACGTAGGCGATGATTATCTATTTAATTAATATATATATTTATATATTTATGGCAGTATTAAGATTTTTTTTTTTACCGTCAAGATGGGAAATATTATTATAAATATTTTTGAACGAGTTAAGTTTGAGATTGCGTGTATCGGAACTTGAGTTTCGAATTTAAATCTCGAGCTTTACGATTTAGGTTAGAAAGTAAATTTCAAGTTTAGAGTTAAGTTGAAAGTTGAAAATTCAAGTTTGCCTTAAGGATAAAATTTAAATGACGAATTTGGGCCTAAGTTTAATATCGAAAGTTCAAGTTTAGACTCGTTTATAATTGTGACTTGAGGTTTAAACTCAAGTTTCAAAGTAAAATTTCAAGTCTCGACTTAAGTTTCAAATGGAAAATTCAAGTTTAAACTTAAGTTTCAAAGTAAAATTTCAAGTCTCGACTTAAGTTTCAAATAGAAAATTCAAGTCCAGACTTAAGAGTCTAAAATCGTAACTTCAAGTTTAAACTTACGTTTAAAAAAAACACTTCAAGTTTAAACTTATGTTTAAAAGTAAAATTTCAAGTTTAAACTTATGTTTAAAAGTAAAATTTCAAGTTTAAACTTATGTTTAAAAGTAAAATTTCAAGTTTAAACTTATGTTTAAAAGTAAAATTTCAAGTTTAAACTTAAGTTTCAAATAGAAAATTCAAGTTCAGACTTACAAGTCTAAAATCGTAACTTCAAGTTTAAACTCAAGTTCAAAATAAAAATGTCAAGTTTAAAATCGGTCGCTCACCCGCCGGATTAAGTCGCATCGCTATCGCGCGATAACAGACAAAAATATAATTTCGTTGACCCGTACGAGACATATTAAAATGTCGGTCAAGTTATTAACAGCAACGGCCTTTATCGGTTCGTTGACGACATTGACCTCGAGCCCTTCCGAAAAAAAAAATCTTAAATTTAGCAGATAGAAGGCCAGGGTCAACGATGGCCGATAAGAGCTGATAAGAGAATATTTAAGGTAGCTATGTCGCTTCGAACTCATTTCACATAAGTTCGAGAAAAATGAAATAAAATTGCAAATACTTCTCGATGGTACAAAAATCTAAAAAAATGTATGCACAGTAAAGGTACTGAAAAGATGAATTTCGCACAATAATAAGTCCAAAATGTTATTAACAAATTAAACAAAAAATGAATTCTTTAACAAATTACCCGGAAACTTAATGTTCAGTTAATGGGTTTCCGGGAAATTGTTAACCAATTTTTTTTTTCATAAATTTGTTAATACCATTTTGGAATTATTATTATGCAAAATTAATATTTTCAGTGCCTTTAATACGCATGAATTTTTTCAAATTTTTCATGGAAAAATATTTGCAATTTTTTCTAATTTTTTTTGGAACTTATGCAAAATTATTACCAAGCGACAAAACTACCTTAAATTCGTGGCTCGCGTCGTTCCGGCCGTCGAGAGACTTCCGGTTGCGTAACCGACCCGATATTTGCCAATAAGATATTCAATGTCAAGGGTTTCCTTTTACGCTTCCATGCTGCGACCATTTTTTTTTTTTTTTTTTTTTTTTTTTTTCTATTTTTTCCCCTCATTCAAAACTTCCTCTTCTCGAGTTCCTTTCAGGCCAATGAAAAGGCGACGACGGAGGGGCGAGGGAGGGGGCGGTTTCTTACAAGTTCAACACCATCGACATGTTTGACTTTCTTTATAGCCGTCGCGGATGTTCATTGTAAATCGTTGCTGAAAAGGTTGACGTTCTCGTTGTACACACACAGATGGAGACACGTTAAGAATAGCCCGGGAATATTCCGTTCTTGGAGTGCATTAATCGACCGTCATCCGGATTAAAATATTGATATCGCCGATAATTATAAACACAGACGCTGCTCAGACGAGTCGTGAAAATATTTATCTGAATATCTCTGAAAATATATCTGAAAGTCGAGAAAAATTTTTCTGAAATGGTTTTTCTGAATTTCTCTCACTTTTCACACTTTACACAAAAAGTTAAAGTTATTTTTTTGCGAAATTTAATTATTTCTGATTGTTCTGAAAAATCCAACTTCTCTGAAAAACTATGAACTTTGTTGATATTCTAAGCCTGTTTTCTCTTCTATGTTCAGAAACTATTTTCTGAAAAATTCAGATTTTCGCTCAAGTTCTCATACAAAGTAAACATTAATTATTGTTTACACCCAGAAAAAAGATTTATTTGACGGCCACCGTTTATTTTGTTTAAGTAAAATATTTATTTGATTTAAATAAATATTTATTTCATTCAAGTAACTATTTACTTAATTTAAATAAATATTTATTTCATTCAAGTAACTATTTACTTCATTAAAATAAATATTTATTTTTATCAAATAAATATTTATTTAAATTATATAAATAATTATTGTAACAAATAAATATTTTACTTAAACCAAATACACGGTCAAATAAATTTTTTTTCTGCGTGTACCGTTTACTATTCGTACGAACAAGGACACGAAATTTTACTACGAATATTAGAACGTACGAAAGTGCGTACGAATACTAGAAAAAGCAAATCTTGCAGAAATTCTCTGAAGACACATTATCCGAGAAAATCACAATCAAATTTAAAGATCTGAAAAAATTCATACGTATTCAGAAAAATGAACGAATCATTTTCGTAATAAAAAATTAGTTTGCTGGGTAATTTGTTAAACAATTAATTTTTTGTTTCATTTGTTAATAACATTTTAACTTATTATTATGCGTTAATATTTTAAAACGATATTTCGCATAACATTATAGAAATTGAAAAATCGAAAAGCGATTATTTTCTTACAGTGACAAAACTTCCTCTATGAGGAAGCGAAGATGCAAAATGATTTTTCATAAAAAAAACTTTCTACACAAAACTAGATAGGATTTTTACGTTTTTTTTCTCTCTCGAGGGAAATAAAGGTCGAAAAGCGGACGAGACTTGGTCATTTTCGCGCCGGTCCATTTTACCCCGCTCTTCTAGCTGTGTTTATTTTGGAAATAAACTTCAACGACAGCTGCCATTTTCAAATTAGTACAATCGCCAGACGTGAAAAACAGGAAATTACGTAAACCGACATGACATTTCAACCATCTGACATATATATATACATTTCTCGAACGCACTTTCACTCTTCCGTATCAAATTTGTCGTTAACATTTTATTTAGTTTTTTTTCGCATTACAAAAAAATAAAATTTTCGTTAAGATTTTATATATATATATAGAAAAGTATTTAATTTTATATATATATGTATATATATATAAATGTGTGTGTTTATTTATTTATTTTACGTATACGATATAAATTTTGGAAAGTTGCGTTATACCGGAAATACGCGACTTCCGGTTTACCAATCTCATTTTTCGGCCGGAAATGACGTATTTCTGGTAGATCTACAATAACCTGCTAATATATATATATATATATATATGCATTCGTATATGTAAATATTTGTTTTATCTGAGTCTTGCTCGAAAAACGATAAATCCATAGAGGCAGGTCAGCAATTCTATCTGCACTGATCGGGATTAAAAAAATTATTCTTTACGTTTCCCTCGCCGAGCACGTCCACCCAGAAAAAAAAATTATTTGACGGGCGCCCGCAAATAAATATTTGATTAAAATAAATATTTATTTGATTAAAATAAATATTTATTTGGTTCAAATAAATATTTATTTAGTTCAAATAAACATTTATTTGATTAAAATAAATATTTATTTGATTAAAATGAGTATTTATTTGGTTCAAATAACTACTTATTTCATTTAACTAAATATTAATTTAAACCAAATTAATAATTTTGTCTGTGTGTAAAAGCTTCGGAGTGTCGGGTGTAAGAGCAGTAGCCGGATTGGGCGTCGCGAGGCGTTTGCCTTCGATGAAATTAATTAGTGGATAACCCGACAGATCTGGATGGGCAATTCAAAGCCGATCGGGTCGATCCGGTTCTCGTTCAGAGGGATGGAAACGTTTGAGCGCAACATTGCAAGGAATTAAGTGGAGACGGAGACGCGCAGTTGCGAACTACCTCACGTTGTCTGGCGATCCTATTCACACACACACACACACACACACACACATTGCACACAGCCTCGAACACATTGATACCACTTATTCCCAATGACGCAAGAGATTTAATGCAGGTCGTGCACTCGGGATTCCCTGGGAAATATACTAAGAGCTCGAGTACGAGTCGAGAAATAAACAGAAGGACGATCGAGACCAAAAAAAAGAAAAAAAAAATTGAACGACCCGGTTCTTTGAGGGGACGTTTATATCACAGCGATGATAAACAATTGTCAACAGTTGGAAACATGTTAGGAGTTATTGGGAGTTCGCACATGCGCTCTAACTTGTGAAAAGTAGCTTAACTTCGAATCCAAATTTAACCTTAAGATTAAACTTGAACACGAACGAAAGTGAGCTTGGGTTTGAACTTGGGTTTGAACTTGGGTTTGAACTTGGGTTTGAACTTGGGTTTGAACTTGGGTTTGAACTTGGGTTTGAACTTGGGTTTGAACTTGGGTTTGAACTTGGGTTTGAACTTGGGTTTGAACTTGGGTTTGAACTTGGGTTTGAACTTGGGTTTGAACTTGGGTTTGAACTTGGGTTTGAACTTGGGTTTGAACTTGGGTTTGGACTCGGGTTTGAACTTGGGTTTGAACTTGGGTTTGAACTTTGGTTTGAACTTGATTCAAATCCAAGTTTGAGCTTGGGTCTGAACTTGGGCCAAACCCAAGTTTGAGCTTGGGTTTGAGCTTGAGTTTGAGCTTGGGTTTGAGCTTGGGTTTGAGCTTGGGTTTGAGCTTGGGTTTGAGCTTGGGTTTGAGCTTGGATTTGAGCTTGGGTTTGAACTTGGGTTCGGAGTTGGGTTTGAGCTTGGGTTTGAATTTGGGTTTGAACCTAAGTATGAACTTTTAAAAAATGGCAAAAACTATTTCACACCGCTATTTTGTGGGGCGTTAAAGAAAAAAAAATTGACAAAACATACTTCTTTTATTAAGGAAAAAGGGATATTCCGAGAATAAGGTTAGAAGATCGCGATCTTTCACGCTTCACGTGACAAAGGTGCGAGAGAGATTGGCAGAATTTACAGTCGTTTGCGGTCAGTCCCGAGGTGTTGAATCGTCACAGTGGGCCAATGAAAGAAAATAAAGCGCGATACAGTATAACGATATAGATACAAAGCGGCAAGTGAAGGCGGGTAACAGCGTCGATTGCGCAAAATAAATAATGGCACGGTGCCAAAATCTCGCTAAACCGGTCCGAGGCTCGGGCAGAATAATTTCTCTCGCCCTGCAAAAAGTACACCGGGGAATTCTCCGTACGTGTAACGCGCTCTATACCGGCGGATAATATTATGCGATGCCGGTTGCGACAATGGCGATACACCCTCGCCAGATCCGGCAGAGGTGGCCAGAAATCCTTCTCCTCTCGAATTCCTCGTTATTATTCGCTCGTCACTTCGGTCGATCTAAACATTCGTCATAATTGCGTGTCAGGGGATAATTCTTACAACACTCGGTTTGAAGTCAACATCGAACTTGAGTATGGACCCACGATCGAACTTTAGCTTCAGCCTAAGATCGAACTTAAGTATAAACCCAAGATCGAACTTAGGTATAAACCCTAGATCGAACTTAGGTATAAACCCAAGATCGAACTTAAATATAAACCTAAGATCGAACTTAAGTAGAAACCCAAGATCGAACTTAAGTATAAACCCAAGATCGAACTTATGTATAACCCCAAGATCGAACTTAAGTATAACCCCAAGATCGATCTTAAGTATAACCCCAAGATCGAACTTAAGTATAACCCCAAGATCGAACTTAAGTATAACCCCAAGATCGAGCTTTAGCCTCAACCCCAGATCGAACTTAAGTATAAACCCAAGATGGAACTTCAGTATAAATCCAAGATCGATCTTAAGTATAAACCCAAGATCGAACTTAGGTATAAACCCAAGATCGAACTTAAATATAAACCTAAGATCGAACTTAAGTAGAAACCCAAGATCGAACTTAAGTATAAACCCAAGATCGAACTTATGTATAACCCCAAGATCGAACTTAAGTATAACCCCAAGATCGAACTTAAGTATAAACTCAAGATCGAACTTAAGTATAAACCCAAGATCGAACTCAAGTACAAACCCAAGATCGAACTTAAGTATAAACTCAAGATCGAACTTAAGTATAAACCCAAGATCGAACTCAAGTACAAACCCAAGATCGATCTTAACTATAAACCCAAGATCGAACTTAAGTATAAACTCAAGATCGAACTTAAGTATAAACCCAAGATCGAACTTAAGTATAAACCCAAGATCGAACTTAAGTATAAACCCAAGATCGAAATTAAGTATAAACCCAAGATCGAACTCAAGTACAAACCCAAGATCGATCTTAAGTATAAACCCAAGATCGAAATTAAGTATAAACCCAAGATCGAACTCAAGTACAAACCCAAGATCGATCTTAAGTATAAACCCAAGATCGAACTCAAGTACAAACCCAAGATCGATCTTAAGTATAAACCCAAGATCGAACTTAAGTATAAACCCAAGATGGAACTTCAGTATAAACCCAAGATCGACCTTAAGTATAAACCCCAGATCGAACTTAAGTTTTAATCTGAGATCAAACTTAAATTTCAACCCAAGATCTAACTTAAATTTCAACCCAAGGTCTAATTTAAATTTCAACCCAAGGTCAAACTTGTGTTTTGGCCCAACATCGAACTTAACGTCAACGTAAGATCGAACTTCAGTTCCAAACCAATATCAAAGCTAAGTTTTAACCCAAGACCGATTCAAACGCAACAAAAAAATGCGGAAGGTATTCGTCATTGTCACGTACACGTGACAATTATTACGTGAAGAGCCGTTCTGCGTCGTAGTCGCGAGAGTATAATCCCTTGCCGACCTTGAGTGCAACATCAAACGGGCTTCCGGTCACCGAGCACGCTGTTCTGGCTTCCTACGACACCATCGAGCGGCCGAGAGCGCGCCCAGCAGTCGGCACCACACGTGTCGATATATTCGCTTTCGCTAAATTAACAAGAAACACTCTCCCGCTATGCACGAGGAGCGAGCAAGCCTATGTAGTTTTTCATGTCGTTTACTTTTCCACTCTTTTCGCAACATCCTGTTAAAATTGCGACCGCAACATCTTATCGAGCCACATTGCTGTCCGTGTAATGGATTTTCGCCAGAGTACCTACACACATCCGGGAGAAATTAACGGACCGACCAATAATTCTCTCATGACTGAGATGATTTATCGTCGCCGTTTAATTTTCATCGATTTAACATCTGTTAGACATCGGCGAGTCTCTAAGTCAAATGGGTATATATATTTTTCATGATTATACCTTATGGTTCTTGCTATAGTTGGTTCTTACCATAGTTGGTCCTTGCCATAGTTGGTTCGTGCCATAGTTGGTTCTTACCATAGTTGGTCCTTGCCATAGTTGGTTCGTGCCATAGTTGGTTCTTGCCATAGTTGGTTCTTGTCATAGTTGGTTCTTGCCATAGTTGGTTCTTGCCATAGTTGGTTCTTGCCATAGTTAGTTCTTGCCATAGTTGATTCTTGCCATAGTTGGATCTTGCCATAGTTGGAGCTTGCCATAGTTGGTTCGTGCCATTGTCGGTTCTTGGTATAGTCGGTTCTTGCCATAGTTGGATCTTGCTATAGTCGATTCTTGCCATAGTTGGTTTTGCCATAGTCGATACTTGCCATAGTTGGTTCTTGCCATAGTCGATTCTTGCTATAGTCAATTCTTGCCATAGTTGGTTCTTGCCATAGTTGGATCTTGCCATAGTTGGTTCGTGCCATTGTCGGTTCTTGCTATAGTCGATTCTTACCATAGTTGGTTTTGCCATAGTCGATTCTTGCCATAGTTGGTTCTTGCCATAGTTGGTTCTTGCCATAGTCGATTCTTCCTATAGTCGATTCTTGCCATAGTTGGTTCTTGCCATAGTTGGTTCTTGCCATAGTCGATTCTTGCCATAGTTGGTTGTTGCCATAGTTGGTTGTTGCCATAGTTGGTTCTTGATATAGTCGGTTCCTGCCATAGTTGGTTCTTGCCATAGTTGGATCTTGCCATAATTGGTTCTTGCTATAGTTGGTTCTTGCTATAATTGGTTGTTGCCATAGTTAGTTCTTGCCATAGTTAGTTCTTGCCATAGTTGGATCTTGCCATAGTTGGATCTTGCCATAGTTGGTTCTTGCTATAGTTGGTTCTTGCCATAGTTGGTTCATGCTATAGTTGAATCTTGCTATAGTTAGTTGTTGGTATAGTCGGTTCTTGGTATACTTGGTTGTTGGTATAGTTGGTACTTGGCATTGTATAGTTGACACTGAATATAGTTGTTAGTTGGCATAGTTGGTCCTTGGTGCAGTTTATATCTAATAGTAGGCAGCTGTCATAGTTGGTACATGTTACCGTTGACAGTGGGTATAGTTGATGCTTATAATAGTTCCTAGTTGGAATAGTTGATACTGGGTCGCCACGCAGTAAATACACAGGTGGTACTCGATAGTACTTAGTACTTGACAAATCGCTGCAGTCTTCTTAACCTTATACATATATAATTTTTTTGTTGTCCACTTGACGTCGAGCGACGATAGATTCTCGTTGCCAAACGGAATCTCGGGAAAAGCTCGTAAATTAATTTCCCTTCCCTGTTTGCGACAACCACGACGTTAATTACGGCAGCTTGATTAATTTCCATCGATTAATCGTCATTAATTCGACCACATATCGGACGTTCTTGCCATTCTTTTGATTTTTTTTTTTTTTTTTTACCATATATTCTCGGCGATGTAGATTGAGAATATCGTGGGGGTAAAAAACGACCGAGATAATGTCCTGTTACTCAAGAGCCTCTTGGAAAGTTTCCAGAACAACTACCGAGGGGTGGTCGTCCGTCGCAGTGGCACGAGTCAATGTGTGCACAAACGCAAGCAATTTTCTCTAGAGCCGACAGTAAGGACACCTGTCCGAGTAAATTGGGCGTGAAATCGACGAAAGACAGCGGACAAAATTATCAACGGATACATTGGCACAAGATCCAGATGCGAATCGAAGTTCAATTAAAAATACAAATTTACACCGGGAAGGCGAAATTTCATCACAGCTTAAAGTTTAAGCGCAATCCCCGGCGCCCAATTTTTCTCTCATTTCTCTGAAACTTGGGCGATTTGAACACTCATCCTCGGCACGGAAAAATTAAGAAATTAAGAAATTAAGAAATTAAGAAATTAAGAGATTGAAGAATTAAGAAATTAAGAGATTGAGGAATTAAGAAATTAAGAAATTAAGAAATTAAGAGATTGAAGAATTAAGAAATTAAGAGATTGAGGAATTAAGAAATTAAGAAATTAAGAAATTAAGAAATTAAGAAATTAAGAAATTAAGAAATTGGGAGATTGGGAGGTTGAGCGATTAAGAGAGTAAGAGATTAAGAAATTTAAAAATTTAAAAATTTAAAAATTTAAAAATTTAAAAATTTAAAAATTTAAAAATTTAAAAATTTAAAAATTTAAAAATTTAAAAATTTAAAAATTTAAAAATTTAAAAATTTAAAAATTTAAAAATTTAAAAATTTAAAAATTTAAAAATTTAAAAATTTAAAAATTTAAAAATTTAAAAATTTAAAAATTTAAAAATTTAAAAATTTAAAAATTTAAAAATTTAAAAATTTAAAAATTTAAAAATTTAAAAATTTAAAAATTTAAAAATTTAAAAATTTAAAAATTTAAAAATTTAAAAATTTAAAAATTTAAAAATCTAAAAATTTAAAAATCTAAAAATTAAAAAATTTAAAAATTTAAAAATTTAACACCGAATTCACTCCAGTAGCCCCAGCACAGTGTTGTTGAGGCGAAGAATTTCCAAGATCGGTTAAAATGCCTCTACAGCTGTGCAGGGTCGCAGGCCGTGCGAATAAGGTCAATCCGGGTCGCATTTCGCACGGCAATAACACGTGTACGTGCCGCGGAGCACGGACGTAGGGGTGGTCCTCCCTCGGTGGGTGGTTCGACCAGGCCACGAAGAGAGTCCTGGGCGAGCGTCACGGGCAAGATCGATAGCCCAGTGCCCTAGCGTCCTGTCCCGGTCGTCCTGGACCGGCCTGGAGCGAGAATACCAGATGCATGGCCGGATCGGATGAGAGGTCGAATCGCTCCGGGCGCGAAGGACTCGCCAAGGACGAAACGCTTCCGCACTCTCGACCCCGTTCCGCAAGGTCACGTCGCCCCCGGGAATAATGCTTGCCTCTTGCTAAATCAATTTTTCATTTATTATTATTATTATTATTATTATTATATTTTTTATTTCGTCGAGGGAAGCAAAAAAGACTTCAAAAGATTTTACGAAAAAAACTTGTTTTTTTTTAGGAAAAATAAATGAATTCGAGATTTTTGTGTCGGTGTTCATTATGTTAAAAAAATTGAAATTTGCATTCATAAAAAGAAGTCCAATGTGCTTGTTAAATAGATTTTTCACTTTTTTACTTTATTTTTTTTAATATTTTTACTTTCTCATGGAACATCATAATAAAAGCTTCAGAAGTTCGTAGCAATTTTTTTTTTTTTGGTAAAAAAAAAAATTTGAGATTTTTACGTCAGAATTTAGATATCTGACGAAAAACGTGTACGCGGATATGACATTAATCTTAGCGAATTAAAATCGAGATACATCGTCTATGAATATTTATCGAAAACATTCTCGAGCTATGATTTTCGGTCATATTTCGTAATAACGGGTGAGGATAATGCGGTACCGCTCTGCGCCGTCCGCGACTGTCGCCGGCAGCGTCGTCGATCCCGATCCACCGGGGAACATTATGACCGTGTGATCACGACAAAAAAAAAAAAAAAAAAAAAAAAATCTTAATAACTTGTAATTTATTGACTGTGATTTTTTTACTCTTGTGCCACAAAACATAACTCTCCAGCAATCGACTTTAATCACTCGATGGACAGTTATTAAAAATTGTTATAAAAATATAACAATAATGTAATTCTGTACAGATAGGCTAAAATATCTCATCCGGCTAATGGATTTTATATAATATTATATAATATTATATAATATTATATTGTATTATATTATATTATATTGTATTATATTATATTATATTATATTACTAGCAGGTTGTTGTGGCTCGCGCGCTCGCAGTTTCAGTGCGTTAAATTTTATATTTTATAGTTTTTTTATTGAAGAATTGTAGCAATTTTCAAATTAAAAAAGTGTGTTCCTACTAAAATTATAGCCACTCCGGGACTTTAGCTACTCCGGGACCTCAGCCAGTCCGGGATTTTAGCCACTCCGGGACTTTAGCCACTCCGGGACTTTAGCCACTCCGGGACTTTAGCCACTCCGGAACTTTAGTCACTCCGGGACTTTAGTCACTCCGGGACTTTAGTCACTCCGGGACTTTAGTCACTCCGGGACTTTATCCACTCCGGGGCTTTATCCACTCCGGGGCTTTATCCACTCCGGGGTTTTATCCACTCCGGGACTTTAGCCATTCCGGGACTTTATCCACTCCGGGGCTTTATCCACTCCGGGGCTTTAGCCACTCCGGGGCTTTAGCCACTCCGGGTTGACAAACAATAGGGACGTGAAGTTGGCTGCTAATAGGGGGTGGGACAAACAAACAAATCCAGTTTTCCAAAATATATATAATATTATATTATATTATATATAATTTATTTTTCAATTAAGATTTTTTTTTATTTTTGGAATTTTTTTGTTTTATGGCTCGGTAGCAAAAAAAAAACTTTAACAATTTTTTTTCCAACCCGGAGCGGAGCATCGCGCGTTTCGCCGAGCGGAAGTTCCTCAGATAAGAGATTCCGACCCAATCGATAAGATATTTTTTAAAAAATACTAGTCACGGTCCGGCGAAAATTAGATTGCACAACAGCTTGCTGCATTGGCTAAAAAAGAGACCCGTAAAGTAAAGCTCGAAAAGCTCGCAAACGGTAAATAAAAAAAAAAATTATCAAAAAGAAACTCGGAGAACTCGAGAGTTGTGGCGATTGTTTTTAGCGGGCCAGCGAAACTCTCGCTCTCGTCCGAGTACTGTCGTGAAGAACACTCCGGTTAACTGGAACGTGTCCGACGAGGACGAAGCCAAGTGGCCGGAGATACTCAGGGTTGAGTCCGACGGTGGTGAGTCGCGTTCACCCTCGTAGGCGTCGACTTCAGAAAAAAAAAAAAAAAAAAAATCATAAGTCATGACTCATGAAGTAGATAGCGTAAGCTCGATAATCGAAAATCATAAAGTCGACTTGCGCTCACTCGCAGTAGAAAATCTTTCACGCTAAAAGAATTCTCCATTAGTAGATTAATTTACGAAATATATATATTTTTTTTATTTATTTTTTTATTTATTAGAGAAAATTCTATTGCAGAACATTCACGTGGCCAAGCGCAAAATATTGAAGGCCTCTTGAGCCGATATTCCGTTTTTGTTTTTATAAGTCTTGGACCTTTAAAAAAAAAAAAAAAAAAAATACAGTTTTCGTTATCGATCGCGCTCATAAAGAACTATTTGCAACACATGAAAAGTCTCCCTTTTTGCTGCCTGCAACGCGTGGCGAAAGTGGCGCTTTACAGTAAGGCGTGCGAGAATAATACATGCGCAAATCGCTCTAGTTACTTTTTCGCACGCTTTCGCGACGCTGTAGACGTGAAAAGTGGGAGTTTTTGTATTACAAAAGTAATACATCCAAAAAATAATTTATTTGACGGGCGGCCCGAAAATAAACATTTATTTGGTTTAAATAAATATTTAGTTAATTTAAATAAATACTTAGTTAAATCAATAAAGTACGAGAAACGTGCGTGAAGTTCGAGAAGAGTGGGTAAAGTACGGGAAGCGTGCGTAAAGTATGAGAAGCGTGCGTAAAGTATGAGAAGCGTGCGTAAAGTACGAGAAGCGTGCGTAAAGTACGAGAAGCGTGCGTAAAGTACGAGAAGCGTGCGTAAAGTTCGAGAAGTGTGCGTGAAGTACGAGATGTGTGCGTAAAATACGGGAAGCGTGCGTAAAGTACGAGAGGCGTGCGTAAAGTACGAAAGACGTGCGTAAAATACGAGAAGCGTGCGTAAAGTACGAGAGGCGTGCGTAAAGTACGGGAACCGTGCGTAAAGTATGAGAAGCGTGCGTAAAGTAAAATCGATCCGATGTGCTCATGCGCCGGATATGTATAGAACACTTGGCTGCAAAACGCCACTTACGCCACTCTCAGAAGGCACGAAAACCAGCACTTTTCATGCATGAGTTACATAAAGTACTGTCGAGACACGAGTGAGGAAAAGCGGTCTTTCGATGAAGGTTGTGAAGTTGGCCGCACGAGCCGGAAGCGACTACGACAGTAGCACGAGCCAAAGGCGAGTGCTGTCTGTGGTCCAAGCTGAAGGCGAGTGTTGCCTACTTCCAAACCGCAGTCGAGAGTCCGGTTTTACGTACACGTATCGCTTACTACTTTTTATAACAAAAAATGCACAAAAACTCCCACTAACTAAAGTGTAAAAAAAAAAAAAACGTGCGTAAAAATTAACTGGCGTAATTTGCGCATGCGCAGTATTTTTCTCGCACGCCGTTCTAAAAAGCCTCACTTTCGCCACCCTTTCTACGCACAAGAAGGCGGACTTTGCGATGTGCTTAAAAAAAAGTTTTTATTGAATTTAAAAAAATGTCATAAAAAAAAGAAAAAAAGTAATAGGAAAAATATTTTTTACTAAAAAAAATCACGAGTAAAATAAATGCTCTGTCGATGAAAATGAATTCTTCGTCGATACATTTGAATGAATCCCGCATATATTTGCGGGCGATTTGAATAAGAGATGAGGCATTAATCCCGAGCCTCGTCAGCGCAACGCGCGTATAACTCACGCATAGATAGCCACATTAAATCTCGCACATATTTATTAATTTTTAGATAGCTCGCATTTAGCGCCTCCGCGTCGATCGTCGAGACATTAAATCAGCTCCGGCATTTGCGTTCAAGCTAGGATTCCATACGTACACGGATACAAGTACAATGCGCGCGATATTATCTGTATTATACGATATTCTGGTTGACCTCAGCAAAACTCGTTCAAGCTTGGAACCATTTTTTCCCCTTTTTTCCTCCATTCATTAATCCGTCACACACGATCTACCGCGCATGCGCAATAGCTCGTATAAATTACCGGGGAAATATGAGAACACATCGATCAAACAAGATTTTTTTTTGTTTTTTTATATTCATCGTATGCTTTGCAAATTTTATCGTTCATGTTGAAACATTATTATCGATAAATTTTTTTATTTTTAGAAAAATCTATTTTTACAAAACTCGTTCGAGCTTGGAACAATTTTTTTTTTTCCTTTTTTTCTCCATTCATTAATCAGTATTAGACTATCTATCGCGCATGCGCAATGGGTCGTTTAAATTAGCGTCGAAATATAAAAACACATCGATCAAACAAAAACATTTTTTTTTGTATATTTATATTCATCGTATGCTTCGGAAATGTTGTCTTTCATATTAAAAAATTATTTATTCATTTATTTATTCATTTATTTATTCATTTATTTATTCATTTATTTATTCATTTATTTATTCATTTATTTATTCATTTATTTATTCATTTATTTATTCATTTATTTATTCATTTATTTAATCATTTATTTATTTATTTATTTATTTATTTATTTGTTTATTTTGTGTTGCAGGCTTCAAGTTTCAAGAGAATCTCCTGCGCACGATGATCCAAATCGAGAACACGTTCTTCCAGTTGGGCGAAAGCTGCAGCAGAAATTGCCTTATTATCTGTGATCGCGGTGCAATGGACGCGTCTGCGTGTAAGTTAAAGAAAAAAAAAAAATCTTCGTGCAACAACGATTCCCGACTCTATTCGTGTCGGGCAAATCACTGAATTTTTCGCTCGAAGTGAGCAAATTTAGCCAATTTTTTTTTATCCAACAAGAAAAATAAAAATTAATTTAATTCTCGATCCGAATACGGATTGATTCTTTTTTTTATCTAGGATAAAAATCCTCAATTGAAGTTGGGGCAGTCAAGGAAAAAAACTTCTAATTTACGAAGTAACATGATTATTTTTTTTTCTCAATTTCTCACATTGCCTCGCATTGTGAGAAAATGTTGAAAACGTTTATTAATTTATTTATAAATAAACAAATGAATATTTGTATTTATTATTAATATTTATTTATATAAAATAATATCATTATTATTATTAATATTATATTATATAATATAGTATAATATAGGAGGGATTTGCGAATAGCACCTGAATTTAATTTAATTTAATATTGATATTCAATTCGAAAATATGAATAATCCGAATTATTAAAATATTCTGAATAATTCCAGAGCTGGGCAAGTTACTCGAAAATTTTCAAAATACTAAAATACATTCATAAGTACTTCGTTAACGTACTTTGATTTTTACAGGGTATTTTAAAAAGTATTTAAACGAAGTACTTATAAATGTATTTTAAGTACAAAAAGTATTTTGTAATTTGTATTTTGAGTATTTTCGAGTATTTTACCCAGCTCCGATCGCATTCTTCGATCTTCGATCCTCGATCCTCGAATTATTCATGAATATCCATGAAGAATTGAATTATTCAAAATTTCGATTATTCGCATATCCATATATTAATAATAATAATAATAAAAATATAATATTATATATTACACTATATTAATATAGTATAATATATAATATTATATTATTATTATTATTATTATTATTATTATTAATGTTCATCAATATAAAATTATAAATATGAAAATTAAATGAATAATTAAATGTTAATTTTTATAATTTAATATAAAAATGATGAAATTATTGTTATTGGAAAAATTGTATTAATTTGTGGATTTATTTCCCGCAGTTATATCGAAGAAACAATGGGATCTGATGATGGCCTCGAACGGCTGGAACAACGTGGAGCTCCGGGACAACCGCTACAACCAGATAATTCACATGGTATCGGCGGCGAACGGCGCCGAGGAGTTTTACTCGACCGAGGATCACGCATGCCGCTCGGAGGGCGTCGAGCTCGCCCGCGAGCTCGACTACAACGCCGCGGCCGCCTGGGTCGGTCATCCGTACTTCGACGTCATCGACAATCGTCAGGACTTCGACTCGAAAATTTGCCGCATGATCGAGTGCGTCTGCCAGAAGCTCGGCATCGACACCGGCGATCGACTCCGGGCCAGCAGCCGCAAGGTCAAGTTCCTCGTCAAGGGTCCACTTCCGCAGGACACCGAGTTCCCGCCGTTCCAGGACTTCGACGTCGTACACAACTACCTCCAGAGCAAAACGCCCAACATGCAGGCCAGGCTCAGAAAGCGCGGCCAAAAAGGTACCGCCTCGACGGGAAAAATCCACGGGGACCATCTATATTTTTTTCGGAATTTGTTTTGTTTTCTAAACGATCTATTTTTTTTCCGAATTTAATAACAAACTTGGAGCGTTAATCCATCTCTTTTTTTACGATAAAATAAAAATTGTGCAATGCAATTTGCACCTGAGGCATTCTTTATCAACTGGGCCATTTTTTTCGGTCGACCTCTCGGATGTTTTTTAAAATTTGCCAGTTTGTAGCACTATTTAAGAGGTGGTTCTGTGATTTTTTTTAGATTTTTAAAGTGCATCCGTCAGAATTTACGTTTTTTTTTTAATATCCGTATATCTTGAAAAATATTAGTCACTCAAAAAATTCGTAGGAATTTTTATTAAAAAAAAAATTACATTTAAAAAACGCTAAACTGTTGAAAATCGATTCCAGGTCATTGGTCCTACATACACACGATCAGGCGTCCGAAGATGTGCGGTCAGGTCGTCGAAGTTAAGACCCAACTGACCCACAGGGATTATCTCAACATGCTGGCTCAGCGCGACGACTCTCATTTCACCATATTCAAAAGGAGACGCTGCTTTCTTATCAACAACCAGTACTTTCAGCTGGACATCTACCGAGAACCCGGCCATCCGAGGTAAATTTACCGGACATCCAAAATATTGTTCAAGCAGTTTTCGCAAATTTTATTTATTTATTAATTCTCCCATTTATTGATTTATTTACTCATTTATCGATTCATTTACTCATTTATTGGTTTATTCAGTCATTTATTGATTTTTTTACTCATTGTTTGGTTTATTTACTCATTTATTGATTTATTTACTCATTTATCGATTCATTTACTCATTGATTGGTTTATTCACTCATTTATTGATTTATTTACTCACTTATTGATTTATTTACTCATTTATCGATTCATTTACTCATTTATTGGTTTATTCACTCATTTATTGATTTATTTACTCATTGATTGGTTTATTTACTCATTTATTGATTTGTTTACTCATTTGTCGATTTATTTACTCATTTATTGATTTGTTTACTCATTTGTCGATTTATTTACTCATTTGTCGATTTATTTACTTATTTATTGATTTGTTTACTCATTTGTTGATTTATTTACTCATTTATGGATTTATTTACACATTTATTGTTTTATTTACTCATTAATCGATTTATTTACTTATTTATTTATATATTTACTCGAATTCGTTTCGCAGATGCCGAGGACTGATGTTGCTCGAGACTTACACCGCGCTCTCGGGCGACGATCTCGTAAACATTCTGCCGAACTTTCTCACCATCGAGCAGGAAGTGACCGGCAATCCGGATTACAGCATGTTCAATCTCAGTCTCCGAGAGGAGTGGAACTCCACCAACAAGTACTGTCACAATTTGCACGGTGAGTGGAAAAAATTCGGAAACACATGGTGACGATGGCGTATTTTTATTTACTTTTACTCCAAAATGAAAATCGCAAAGAAAATTATCTTAATATTAATGAAAAATCGATCTTAAACGGAGCATAGCTATCAAACGGACGTCTCACCCATCCAAACAAAAATATGAGATCACTCTACACACACCAGACTATATTCTGGAATTTTTAAAGAAAAATCAAACATAACGTATCGGCTGAAAAAAATATCTTCGTCTATTTTTCATAGAAAGGGACGTTTATCGCATTAAAAAAAAATCTACAAAATTGTGTTTTCAAAAGTTCATTTAAAACTACAACTTTTATGTCTTAAACGTTTTTTTGTACGACTAATAGTTTTTTAAAAAAGAGGTTTTTTTAGGTTCAATTTTTCAATATCTCAACAAAAAAAATCTAAAAATTCTGAAAAAAAAAATTACAAAAACCCATTGTAAATAATCGTGAATTGTGAAATTACAACTTTTTTGGAGGCTCGAATTTTAGACCGTTCGAAACCTCGTTTATTCCTCGAATACCTCGTGTATTTCGCGCCTAAAAAAAAATCGCCAATGTTTCCCCATCGATAGTTTCGCTGCCGCCCAAGCTTGTTTGAATTGTGCAGATTACGCTATTTCAGGTGCCCTCGTAGATCCAACAACAGACTTGTCGCCGAGGAGATTGCTGGCCGAGCGGAAGTCGCAGAACGGTCACGAGGCGAAGAACTGCGCGAGGATGATGAACGGCACGTCGACGAGTCACCCGAGCGAGAACGGCAAGGAGAATTCGTCGGGTCGAGGAAGGAGCGTCGTGAACGGCGGCTCGACAAACGGCTCTGCGGATCCGAAATCGTCCGGCAACGTCGTCGCCGAGGTGAACGGCGCGTCGAAGCGAAACGGCCAGCCCGAGGACAACAAATTCTCGAACTGCGACAAGAGTCCGACGAAAAAATCGGTGACGGAGATCGAAAAGCCGATGATCGTCGAGGACTCGAAAAATTCGAGCGAGGCCTTCAACAAAAATGGTCATCAGAACGGCGTCAACGGCTTGAAGATATAACACCGGCGTGAATCGTTCGTTCGTCGACGTGCGAAGCTCGGTCGCGCTTTTAATTAATTATTTATTGATTAAAAGGTCGCGTTTAATTTATTGATTAAAGGGTCGCGTTTAATATATTAGTTAAAGGTCGCTTTTAATTTATTGATTAAAGGTTGCTTTTAATTTGTTGATTAGAGGTCGCTTTTAATTTATTGATTAAAGGTCGCTTTTAATTTTTTGATTAGAGGTCACTTTTAATTTATTGATTAAAGGTCGTGCTTTTAATTAATAGTTGAATTTTCATCGTTCACCAGCCTATCCGTTCTCCGTTCGCGACCACCTCGCGTTAGGCAATACTAGCAATTAAAAGAAAAATCTCCGAGCGTAGGATAGATAATTTCACTGCTTTTTTTTTGTTTATGGTTAAGGGAGATCCGAGCGTGAGTTTCCGGAAGAAATTCAAACATTTCTGGGTGGGATAAAAATATGAAAAAAAATTAGGCATATGGGAGGTGCTGCGAATACTGTTTTTATGTAATAATAATTCAAACATTTTATTGACGAATTAAAGAAAAAAATAATTGTTCGACAAATTAACCCGGCAACTTATCTATTTTTTTTCCATAAAAATGATTCGTTTAATTTAGTGAATACGTATGAATTTTATCAGAATTTTTTGTCGTTTATTCTATGTGCGAGCTGTGAAAAAACGCAATTTTCAAAGATTACAAAAAATTCTGAAAACATTCATACGTATTCAGAAAAATAAAGGAATTATTTTTATGAAGGAAAATAGTCGAGTTGCCGGGGAATTTGCTAAATAATGATTTTTAGATTCAATTTGTTGGTAACAAATGGGAATTATTTTCACAAAAAAAATCTTTGATTTAAAAAATCTACTTGATTTTTTTCGGATTTTTGTCCCATCGAGAAGTGCTCGAAGTTTTGTCTGAAACTCACGTTTGGCGGGTCTGCACCGCTCGGACTCCCTTAAGAGGTTTCTGGAGCCGTTTTTTAACTCCTTACTTACGATTTTTTACCGACGGAAGTGGGCGAATTTTTTTTAGTTTTAAATTTGAATTGTTGATATGCTATGCATGTGCTTTTTTATAATTGTGCACACGAATTTATAATTCAATTTATAATCGTGCTGGATTATAAAATTGACAAGGCTTCGGCGTGCAAACGAATTTTCATGAGCAACGCACAAGGAATTAAGAAAAAAGGAATATTAGAGTTTGCGAAAAGCATGAACGTCACGATTCAGAAATCGGTGACTCCGCATCGTGTCCTACACTACATTCGTCCACTTTTTGTTGGCTCTGACCACTTCTCTGGTGAAAATATTTCTCTGAAAATGTCTGAAATCTTATCTGAAAGTCTCGGAAAATTTATCAGAAATTTATCTTAATATGTCTTATCGGCTCCGAACATTTCCCTGGTGAAAATATTTGTCTGAATATGTCTGAAAATCTTAACTGAAAGACGTGAACTCTCGTTTTACGTATGTGAGTTGCAGAATATTTTACATTCTAGAAAACAACCGCTGTTTAAACATCGACCGGCCGTGTTGGTTCTCGCGACAATCTGTAATATTCGATTTTCTTAATTTCTTGAAAATTTTTGACAAAAATTAATTATCGCCGTCCCGTAAAATTTCAGACACATTAGTTGCATATTAAAAATTATAAAACGTAAATTCGATTCTACAAAATCGTCTCGTTCCGTCGGTAAAACAGGAAGGCCCAGTAGCCTCTCGAGACGAAATACAAAAATGAGAAAGACAAACTTATAGAAAAAAAAAAATGATAGGGTGTACTTAAAAAAAAGAAAAACACGTTGGGGATTTCCATCTCATCCGTAGAGAGAATTTAAAGAGACAAGAATTAAAAAATGAAGATAGATACGAATTAATTTTTCCCTTCGCCAACGTCCAATTTATCGTCGATGTACTTACAAAAAAAAAAAAAAAAAAAAAAAACCTACGTATCTTACCGGAAGTATTGGCGTGTGTGTTTACGCAATTTGCAGAAAAAAAAGAATAATTAATAAGGATTAAAGAGACGATTGGAATGAGATGAAACTTGAGGGACGATGGACGAGAGAGAGTTTGAGTTTGGAGAGCGAAAGCTGACCGCGAATGATTGTGATACAGAATATTATACATATTTACTGATTAATTAATTAATTAATTTCTCATCACACACACACATACACACACACTCGGTAGCCTGTCGGGAATATCGGTAGGTAAAATTTGGCGATGTGTGAATAATCAAAATTTTTTATAATTCATTATGAATTTAATATGAATTATTGAATTCGAAATTTGAATTGAATATTCGATCATTTCGAATAATTTGAATATTTATGAATAATTCGAACATCAAAATGTAAGACCACATGCGATCACAACTGGGCAAAATACTCGGAAATACACAAAATACGAAATGCAAAATACTATCTGTATTTAAAATACAAAATATTTTTTGTACTTAAAGTACTTTTTAAAATACCTTATAAAAATCGAAGTACTTAAACGAAGTACTTATAAATGTATTTAAGTACAAAAAGTATTTTGTATTTTAAATATCGATAGTATTTGGCATTTTGGGTATACTCGAGGATTTTGCTCAGCTCTGGAATTATTCAGAATATTTGAAAAATTCGGATTATTCATGAATATTCGTATTATGCAAATTTTCGAATATTCAATTCAAATTTTGAATTGAATATCATTGTTCAATTCGATTCAATTCAAGTGCTATTCGCACATCCCTAGTAAAATGCGTTCGAAAAATTGTTCGGAAATCTCTCCAAATATTTTTCACTCTTTCGTTTCTAATTTTTTTTTTTTTTTCCGATATTCTCGACGTCGATCCAGACAGGTCAAACACGAAAGAAATCTTGAAAAAAAAGTATCACACACCGTACATAATTATGACTACTACTACTATTATATTTATCATTATAACTGTGCTATTTTGTAAGCAAAACTTCATGCAATCGCCGCGATTCGGGTTCTTGCCTCGAAACCCTTAAAAAAAAAAAGTAAAAAATTACGAAAATTCTCGTTCACTCCTTCATCGGCTTCTCCGAAAACAGATTCTTTGATAATCGTGTGTTCGTGAAACGCGAATAACTCCGTCGAACGCTGCTACTGCGGTTTAAAAAAATTATTTTTATTGCATCGAATTTTTTATGATTATTTTTATTCCGTCAAATTTTTTATGATTTTTTTTATAGTGTCAAATTTTTTGTTTTTTTTTTTTGGGACTCGATTATCCGAGTTGATTTTTTTAAGGTGCTTGAATTCATCACGCTTTGACGTATTGTCAACGTAATTATTTTTTTAAAAATTTAATTAACTTAATTAATTTTAAAAAAAACACAATTTTAGTTCTTTTTTTTCCTTTTTTTTTATTTCATCTTCAAATTTAAATAAATCAATCCTTGCCCACAGCAGATCGCAAAGTAGAGCGTTCGACAGGAGTTTAAAAAAAAGCCTTACATCTCTTTAATACGTGAACAACGGGAAAAGAGTTGCCAAAAAAAAATACCAATAATAATCATTGTTATTGTGGAAAACAAAAAAGTTTGAGTGTTCGGAGAGATTTTCATTAACTATTAAAAAAAACGCGCCCCCCCCCCGCCCGTTCTCGAGGCCCCGAGGAAAAAAAAAATTTGGAAAATATATAATACATTATTTTTGCTACTAATCACCGATTCACGACGACGATCGTCGAACACAAAAAAACCCACCGAATCTTTCGCTTCGAGAAGCGTAAAAAAAAAATCGCAGAATCAGACCAAAAATCCTCAACAAATGGCAGACCCTCATTGAAAAAAAAAAAAAAATGACTTAAAAAAAACATAAATATCAACTCGCACGATTAAAAAAAAACATCACGTGAACCATGTACACTGAATATTTCACGAATACACGGTTCTTCGGTAATTTATAGAAAAAAAAATATATAATAAATAAAGTAAAAAAAACGTCACGTAAATAATAATTGTAAAAATAGTATTGTCAACCGGTACATGTAATAAGTTTTTGATTTTTTTTTCCACGATGAGATCCGGCCGAGTCGAGCGAGAAATTGTTGATCGGCGAAGGAGTTAAAAATAATGCAAAAAAAAAAAAAAAAAAATGAGCAAGAGGCTTCTCGATTGCAATCCGGGCTCTTTGCGTGTCTCTCTGGCCGAGTAAGAAAGTATATCGTAGAAAAAAAGAAAGACGAAAAAAAATAATAATAATGTGTATCTAGTATTTAAAGTATATAAAAGGGACATGTACCTAAGAAACGAGAGAGAGAGAGACGAGAGGGGAATGAAATTTAAGATAATTGTAAATAGATAATTTTACTTAAAAAAAAGAAAAAAAAAAATAATGAAAAAAAAAACAAAAAACTAACAAATATCGATAAATTTTTGACTATTGATCATTTCGACCGCGACTACGGAGACGATGTAACGATAATAAAAATAAGAGGAAAAAAAAATGCAATGTTCGATTTGCTTGATATAATCGTGGATATGGATAATGAGAACCAAATAACGTAAATATGTATTGTTTTTTTTTTGTATTTTATGTTTGTTTTATTTTTTTTTTTAGTTTAAACCAGACTACAAAGAGATTGACTGTGATCATCGCGTTCGGTTTCGTGACGAATTTTACGTTGATTAAAAAAAGCATATATATATATATAATATTTGTCACAGAATTCTCCCCCGACAGACCCAAAAAAAAAAAACAAACAAACCAAAACCCAACCGGAGACAAAGTGCCTGCGAGATATTCAGATGCGAGAGAGAAGAAAAAAACGATGGTGAAAAGAAAAGACAAAAGAAAAAAAAATGAAACTTGAAAAAGTGAAAAATGAAAAAGGTTTAAATATATTTTCAATGAACGATGACGCAATAATAAATTATTGATGCACTGTTAGTTAATATGCTCTCGTGTACATCCAATTGATCTGACTCAACATTGTACCTAAGGTCGTTCAATAAAATGTCCTCTGTCTGCCAATTGCATTTTTCTTACAATTTTTAAACCGTTTTTACCGTTTTCACCATTTTTACTATTTTTGTTACCATTTTACCATTTATTTACCGCTTTTACCGTTTTCAGCTTCGTTTCCGTTTTTTGCATTTACCTTTTTACCTCTTCACCTTTTGACCTTTTACCTTTTTACCTTTTTACGGTTCCTCATAGGGCAAGCTTTGTTTTCAGGGAAAAAAAAATCGAAATTTTAATGAAAACTTTTTCAAAGTGTTCCAATACATCGGAACATATTTAGAAAAAATGTCTAGAAAAATCTCGATTTTCACGCTTTTTTACCTTTTAAAAATTTAAGTTGAAGGGACAATTTTGACTTTTATTTTCTTACGAAATAGAAAGGCTAAGAAAAAAAGTCTGCATTCTTTCGATCGATTGCTTTATTATTTTATTAATTCCTATTCGTCTCGTATATCGAAAAAAATAAAAATACAATAGTATAAAACGAAGACAAATAATTTACGAACTCAGAATTTACTCAAATTTCCATTTGGAAATTTCTCTAATTTGCCACAGATTTTTCACAGAATTTTTGTACGCATAAGTAGATTGGATGCGAAAACTTTGTGCAAAATCTTAATTTTCACACTTTTTACCTTTTAAAAATTTACGTTAAAATTACAATTTCCACTTTTTTATTTTCTTACGAAAAATCGTGTTCAGAAAGGCTATGAAAAAAAATACTGTACTCTTTCGATCGATTGCTTTATTATTTCATTAATTCCTGTTCGTCTCGTATATCGAAAAAAATAAAATAAAAATACAATAGTATAAAACGAAGACAAATAATCTACGAACTCGGAGCGTCGCCGCCTCGCATCCTCGTTTTATTTTCGATTTACTCAAATTTCCATTTCGAAATTACTCTCATTCTTTCGAATCGTAAATTCAATTTTTAAATTTATGTATATATATATAATGTATATCGTATAATGTATATATTAATATTATAATATTCTTTGCGAATCTTGGAAAAAATTCTACCTCAATGATTGCGCGAGCAACATTAAAACTACCGCTATCTTATCAATAGTTTTACTCATAGACGAGCTTCGCGTTTATCATCTAATCAATTACAACGCGGTTGATAACGAGACAAAAAAATATTTGCAACTTATTTGAATATCGGTTAGACTTTCTTTTATTTGTTTCATTTTTTTTTTTTTTAATTAATTTTTCGGGAAAACATAATATTCTGTTCAACATAATCACATGAGTTTAGGAAGAAATCGTGTGTATGACTTGCTTGGTCGGTTTGGTAGTTTACAAAGACTCCGTAAAAAGCTACCTTACATTTACATCGCTATGGAAGAATCGCTATTTTTTTTATTTATTTTTACTTCATTATTATGATTTTTATTTTTCTCGACTATTTATAAAATCGATGATAATCCAGACTGGGGAAAAAAATGAGAAAAAAAATCGTTTACTTGGTAGTATTTGGTAGAAATAACGGCTTAATTATAACGATCGATGGTTCGATACGCGATTGGTAAGGTCGGATTTTTTTTTTTTTTAAATACTGGATTATCGCGACGATTCGAGGTCTACTAAAAAGCTTTGTACAATCGATTTAAAAAAAAGAAAAAAACTTCACCTGGCGACTCGCACTTTTTCGCTTATGGCAAGGTGAGTTCTCGAAGATCGAATGAAAATCTTTACATTCTAACATGGAAGCATTAAACTATCGAATGAATATTATTCTTCTTTTTTTATGTTTTCTCCGTACTATATCGTAAAATTATCTTGATTGGGATTGATAAAAAGTATCGAAAAATCGTTCGAGCAAAATTGTTTCTTCGCAAGCTTGTTCGCTTTTTTTTTTTTTAGTTCAACATGAATTTGGAACACTCGGTTATAGAAGTTTTAGCGGCGCGGTCGGGTCGATTTTTGTACAGTTTCGATACTTTCTTCCCCGATAAGATTATCGCTTCTTGCGTTTCTGCTGATGATCGTTCGATTTCCTGCCGATCGCCCTTCCGATCGATCGATTGTTACCATTTTCGGGTTATTTTTCTATCGCATTTTAAACCGGATCCACGTCGGTCCTGCGTGTGCGAACAATTTTTATTTCACTCGGTGCGTAAAATGCGGTTTTACGCACGCTTCGCGTGCGTACAACCTCATTTTCACACCTTGTGAAATAAAATTTCGTACGATACTCGTGCATAAAACGTTTTCTGAACTCGTGTGATTGCAACACTCGCCTTCGGCTCGTGCTGCAAACTCACACTCGTCAGAAAAGGTGTTATCGCACTAGTATCGTAATGTACTATTGCGCACGTTTCAGCGTGTGTAAAGTACTTTACGCACGTTTCAGCGTGTGTAAAGTACTTTATATAATATATAATGTTCGCTTTAACACACCCGTACCGCAAATCACTATCTGTTCGTCCTAGTACTCGATCGACCCGACTCCACCGCTCGGAACGCCTTGAATGCAATGATTACTTAAAAGATAATTTTTTCCTTCCTCTCGTCCTAAGTACAACTCGTCCAAAGAACTACGGTTTTTTCTGGTTTTCTGTTTTTTGTACGGTGTTTTTCTGTCCAAAGAACTATGTTTTTTTTCTGTTTTACCCGTCCAAAGAACGACGGTTTTTTTTCTGTTTTACCCGTCCAAAGAACGACGGTTTTTTTTTCTGTTTTACCCGTCCGAAGAACTACGGTTTTTTTCTGTTTTACCCATACAAAGAACCACGGTTTTTTTTCTGTTTTACCCATACAAAGAACCACGGTTTTTTTTCTGTTTTACCCATACAAAGAACCACGGTTTTTTTCTGTTTTACGCGTCCAAAGAACTACGGTTTTTTTTCTATTTTGCCCATCCAAAGAACTACGTTTTTGTTTTCTAAGAGGTAAATTTGGAGACCGTCTTTGTTGCCTTTGGGCTTTGTACAGCTTCAGCACCTTCTTCCCCGGTCCCAAGTTCTGCGCCAGGCTGGACATCTTTTTGCGTTTCTAAAGCTGATTTTCATTTCATTATCCGTCATTTTTCTTTTTTTTCTAGAGAATTTTTTTTTTTCCCGAAGGCGGTTTATCTAGAGACAGCCTCGGCTTGCTGGGCTTCCTACAGCTTTCAGACCTTCTTCCCCGGTACCAACTTCCGCCCCAGGCCGAACATCTTCTTGCGTTTCCAAAGCTGATTTTCATTTCATTTCTGTCATTTTTTAAAATTTTTAAATTTTTTTTTCGAATACGATCTATCTCGGGAAAGTTTTTTTTTTTTTCGAATACGGTCTATCTCGAGACAGCCTTGGCCTGCTGCGCTGTATACAGCTTCAGCACCTTCTTCCCGGGCACCAGTTTCTGCGCGAGTCCGGGCCTCTTCTTGCGTTTTCCAAGCTGATTTTGCTCTCTCGCTCCTCGTCCTTTGTCGTCCTAGTCGTCGTCTGCCCTTCATTTTCCGTCATTCTCATTTTACTTTCTAGATATTTTTTTTTCTAAACCGTCTATCTCGAGACAGCTTTTTTATTATATTTTTTTCGAATACGGTCTATCTCGACACAGCTTTTTTATTATATTTTTTTATTTTTTTCGAATACGGTCTATCTCGAAACAGCTTTTTTATTCTTTCTTTTCGAATACGGTCCATCTCGAGACAGCTTTCTTATTTTTTTTTCAATACGGTCTATCTCGACACAGCTTTTTTATTATATTTTTTTATTTTTTTCGAATACGGTCTATCTCGAGACCGCTTTTTTATCATATTTTTTTATTTTTTTCGAATTCGGTCTATCTCGAGACAGCTTTTTAAATTATTTTCGAATACGGTTTATCTCGAGACAGCCTTGGCCTGCTGCGCTTTGTACAGCTTCAGCACCTTCTTCCCTGGCATCAGGTTCTGCGCGAGTCCGGGCCTCTTTTTGCGTTTCTGTAGCTGATTGTTCTCCTGGTCGATCTCCCGCTCCTCGTCGTTGGGCGTCGCGGCCGTTCGGCCGCTGTAGTGTGTCTGGCAGATGATCGTCTCCTCGGGCCCTTCATTCTCCGTCATTTTTATTTTATTTTCCAAACATTTTTTCATTATATATTTTTTTTCGAATACGATCCATCTCGAGACAGCTTTTTTATTTTTTTTCCAATACGATCCATCTCGAGACAGCTTTTTTATTTTTTTTCGAATACGCTCCATCTCGAGACAGCTTTTTTATTTTTTTCCGAATACGATCCATCTCGAGACAGCTTTTTTATTTTTTTTCGAATACGATCCATCTCGAGACAGCTTTCTTATTTTTTTCCAATACGGTCTATATGGAGAAAGCTTTATTTTTTATTTTATTTTTTTTCGAATACGGTCTATCTCGAGAAAGCTTTACTTTTTATTTTATTTTTTCCCGAACACGGTCTATCTCGAGACAGCCTTGGCCTGCTGCGCTTTGTACAGCTTCAGCACCTTCTTCCCTGGCACCAGGTTCTGCGCGAGTCCGGGCCTCTTCTTGCGTTTCTGTAGCTGATTGTTCTCCTGGTCGATCTCCTGCTCCTCGTCGTTGGGCGTCGCGGCCGTTTGGCTGCTGTAGTGTGTCTGGCAGATGATCGTCTCCTCGGGCGTTCGCAGCGCCTCCAGCTCCGCCGCCGAGCGGTGAAGGTCCGAGTCGTGGGCGAACGTGCAGTTGTGACCGAATCGGCAACGGCCCTTGCGGTAGTTCCAGCATATCTTGCGGCCGTTTATCATCTTCGTGTCGTCGAGCGTCGGCGTCATTTTTACGTGCTTCTCAAGAATCGCGCTCTTCGCCTTTTCGGCCTCGACGAACGGATTCGAGAAAACGGAAGTCTTCAGCGTCGGCGCCGCCGTGAAATCCGGCGTCGGCAATGGAAGCTTGCTGTCGATGGAAGATCGATCGCTCTTCACCCGACCGTTCGTACGGTCGACGATCCCGCGACGACGGACACCCTCGTCGTCCTCCGGCAACGAATCGCCCTCGGCCGAATCCACGGACCGGTCGGTCGCGCTCGATGCGGCGATGGTTTGTTGGTGTTGCCGTTGTTGCTCTTCTTCTTCGGCCTCGGCATCGTCGTCGTCGTCGTCCTCCTCCTCGTCACCCTTCGAACTGACGGTCAAGCAATATCAGATTACAAAGAACAGCAACAATCTCGCTTTCGCGGAACATTCGACAAAGATACGAACCATAGCGATTTTTTTTTTTTTTTTTTTTTTTTTACTGGTTTGGGGAATTTAATTTTAATTGTTTTTTTTTTGGTTTTTTTTTTCGGTTTTTGGGGGACATTAAGTTTCAATTTTTTTTTTTTTTTTTCTTGGGTTTAATTTGGGGCATTTGGTTGGTCGAGGAGTGAGGACGATTGACCAAAGATACGAGCTATAGCAATTTTTTGTTTTTTTTTTACTGGTTTGGGGAATTTAATTTCAATTGTATTTTTTGTTTTTTTGGGTTTTTGGGGGACATTAAGTTTCAATTTTTTTTTTTTTTCTTGGGTTGAATTTGGGGAATTTGGTTGGTCGGGGAGTGAGGACGATTGATCAAAGATACGAACTATAGCGATTTCTTTTATTTTATTTTTTTACTGTTTTCGGAAAACGTAAATTTCAATTTTTTTTTTTTTTTTAATTAAATTGAGGAATTCGGTTGATTGAGGAGTAAGGTGTCGGAGTGGGAGGAACAGCGACAATTTCACGGTTCTTAAAGCCGATTGACTGAAGATACGAACTATAAGAGCAATTTTTTTTTTTCAACAATTTTTGGGCGAATTAAATTGGTATTATTAATTTATTTTTTTTAGTAAATTGCGGAATTTGTTTTATTGAAGAGTAAGATAACTGAATACAAGGAACAGTGTAAATCGGCCAGTTTTTGTGGTCAATTGACCACATAAGCCGGACGATTTACACTGTTCCTTGTGTTCAGTTATCTTACTTGGCCAAAGATATAAACTATACAAGCAATTTTTTTTTTTTTTCATACGTTCAAGCATTCGACAAAAAATTTCCGATTTTTCTTTATTTTTTCTGTGAAACAATTTTTGGAGAAATTAAATTTGTTTTTGTCTTGTTTCGCAGCGTGAAACATGATTATTAAGAAAATAAAATAAAGTAAAAATGGAAATAAAAACAATATAAAATTAATAAAAATTAATGATTAATTATGAATTTATTTTTTTCTTTCCTAGAATTAAATTGACCAGGAGCACTAACGGAGACCAAATTATAAATTCTTGCATTTGCTGCGTTAAACATGATTTTCAAAGCCCCATCCAAAGCTCAACAATTAATCAAAAATATTAATCAAAATAAGCAATTGATTATTACATTTTTTTGTTTATTGACAATAAAAATTGACTCAAAGCGCAAACAAAAGTCAATTTACAAATTCTCGCATTCGCAGCGTGAAACAATTTTCAAACCAGAATCCAAAGCACAAAAATGAATAAAAGTAAGTAATTTATTATTTACTAATTCTTTTCTTCTCATCGACAATAAAAAAAATTGACCCAAGGCGCAAAAGAAGTGCCAAATTACGAATTCCCGCATTCGCAGCACGAAACACGATTTTTCAAATCACGAGCCAAAGCGCAAGCGAACAAGCATAAAAAAGTGTATTCCAATACCCGCAACCAGTAAACGTAATTTGCAACAAAACACTAAAAAAAAAAAAGAAAAAAAAAATAGAAATTACAAAGTTACCCCAAAAAAAATAAAAATAAAAAAAGTGTATTTTTTTTTTTTTTTTTTTTTTTCAAAGCCTCACAAATAAAGCCGACGATAGCAAGTTGCATCGAAGCATAGTCGAGGTTTCTCGAAAGCTTCTCCGCGACGATCCTGCGTCGCAGATTTTTCAAGAGGCCAGCAAATTGGAGGTTAGTTTTCAATCGAAAGCCTCGATTCGTGCTCGAGAGATTTTTCTCACGTTTTTTTTTTTTTTCTCGTCTCCTTTCTCTAGCGATGAAAATTGAATTCTTACTTGTCGGTGTCGTCGGACGGAGCGTCGTTCTCGCTCTCGGAGCCGGACGATGTGCCGTAATCGGCCACCAAGGAAGTCATCGTTTTTTTTTTTTTTTTTTTTTTTTTTTTTTCTTGAGCTTACGAATTAATTAACAGAATTATACTAACAAAACACTACTTGGTAAAAATTTTTTTATTTTTTTTTGTCTAACGTAAAACCACCATCGAGCCGATTTGTTGTTCTCATCCCCACCGCCCTCTCTCTGGGTCTCGCGGCGGTTCCGCGATGGCGCTCGGAGGAGCGAGGAGAGCGAGAGCTGGCAACGCCGCGGGACCGGAAGTCGCTCCGCCCGGCGCTGCGCGCGGCGAACGATGCGAGATCCGCGCGTCGTGGCGCGTAGACGTCGATACGGCGATTGAGAATAAGCAAGATTTGTCTGAATGAGGGGAAGTAAGAAAGGTTTCTCTGAATGAGGGGAAGTAAGGAAGATTTGTCTGAATGAGGAAAAGTAAGCAATATTTCTCTGAATGAGGAAAAGTAAGCAATATTTCTCTGAATAAGAAAAAGTAAGCAATATTTCTCTGAATAAGCAAGATTTCTCTGAATGTGTCTGAAAATATTTCTCTGAATTTGTCTGAAAACATTTCTCCGAATATGTCTGAAAATATTTCTATGAATATGTCTGAAAATATTTCCCTGAATATGTCTGAAAATATTTCTCTGAATATGTCTAAAAATATTGCTCTGCATATATCTGAAAATGTCTGAATATAACTGAAAATGTCTGAATATATCTGAATATATCTTTAAATGTCTGAATATATCTGAATATCTGAATATATCTGAATATATCTGAATATATCTGAATATATCTGAATATATCTGAATATATCTGAATATATCTGAATATATCTGAATATATCTGAATATATCTGAATATATCTGAATATATCTGAATATATCTTTAAATGTCTGAATATATTTTTAAATGTCTGAATATATTTTTAAATGTCTGAATATATTTTTAAATGTCTGAATATATTTTTAAATGTCTGAATATATCTTTAAATATCTGAATATATCTGAAAATGTCTGAATATATCTGAAAATGTCTCTGCGTGCGTCTGAAAATGTCTCTGCGTGAGTCTGAACATTTCTCTGAACATGTCTAAAAAATTGTCTGAATGTGTCTGAAAATTTCTCTCGACATATCTGAAAACGTCGAAAAGAATCGATGCGTTAACAAAAAAATACCTAAAGACTCTTCATTTATTTCATCCGTTCTATTTACAATGTGACGATCTAGTCGCAGACCGAGCGTAAACTCGGAAAATATTAAATGAAATAAGCTTAAGCTAATTAACTCCCGACTCGCCGAAGCCGAGCGTGCAATTTGTTCCGGCTTTCAGACCCGCGCTCTTCCATACTCTGATGTTTCTCTCCTCGTTCTCCAATTTTTCCATGACGAGTCTCGTGTTCGGAACTTGCAGCCAAAATTTTCCGAGATTCGGTCTGACCGTTGCCGGTTTGTCGACGACCTTCTTGCCGAAGCCCTCGGCGTCTCGCCATTCCGATATCAGATTTACCGTCACGAGCGGCAAACTAAATTCGTTCGCTATGAATCTGCTGACGCTGGCGAGGTTGTTCAGATGACCGAAGCTCTCGCGATTTTCCGACGAAGGCAGTATTATCGCCGGCAGCGAATCGATTATCACGAGCCTGGTCGGTCGCGCGTTTTCCTCCGGGTCAGTCCTCAACGATCTCGTGAGGTCGTACAGCACGCAAAATAGCTCGTTGATATCCGCCGCGCGAGTTATCCTTATCTGATCCATTACCCTCGCCGTTTCCTGAAACGCCGACAAGGCATATTGTTTGTTGTATTATTAAATTGTTGTTTGATCGATCGAAAACAAAAAATTCTGAAATTTGATAAACATTCTAAAATTTGATAAAAATTGTAAAATGTGAAGAAAATTCTAATATTTGAAGAAGATTCTAATATTTGAAGAAGATTCTAATATTTGAAGAAGATTCTAATATTTGAAGAAGATTCTAATATTTGAAGAAGATTCTAATATTTGAAGAAGATTCTAATATTTGAAGAAGATTCTAATATTTGAAGAAGATTCTAATATTTGAAGAAGATTCTAATATTTGAAGAAGATTCTAATATTTGAAGAAGATTCTAATATTTGAAGAAGATTCTAATATTTGAAGAAGATTCTAATATTTGAAGAAGATTCTAAAATTTGAAGAAGATTCTAAAATTTGAAGATTCTAAAATTTGAAGAAGATTCTAAAATTTGAAGAAGATTCTAAAATTTGAAGAAGATTCTAAAATTTGAAGAAGATTCTAAAATTTGAAGATTCTAAAATTTGAAGATTCTAAAATTTGAAGAAGATTCTAATATTTGAAGAAGATTCTAATATTTGAAGAAGATTCTAATATTTGAAGAAGATTCTGATATTTGAAGAAGATTCTAATATTTGAAGATGATTCTAAAATTTGAAGAAGATTCTAAAATTTGAAGAAGATTCTAAAATTTGAAGAAGATTCTAAAATTTGAAGAAGATTCTAAAATTTGAAGAAGATTCTAAAATTTGAAGAAGATTCTAAAATTTGAAGAAGATTCTAAAATTTGAAGAAGATTCTAAAATTTGAAGAAGATTCTAAAATTTGAAGAAGATTCTAAAAATTGAAGAAGATTCTAAAATTTGAAGAAGATTATAAAATTTGAAGAAGATTCTAAAATTTGAAGAAAATTCTAAAATTTGAAGATTCTAAAATTAAAAAAAAATTTTAATTAATAAAAGATCTAAAATCTGACAAATTTTTTTTTTTTCGTTATCCCGTACCTCGTCGTCGTGACCCTTGGCTTCCAGGATCGCGTGAACTCTACCGGCCGAAAAATCGCTTTTGGTATCAATGTAGCGAACTATACCGTCGGTATTCAGAACAACGTTTACAGCGAGTGTGAGGCACAGCTGAGTTTTTCCGGCCGACGAAGCACCGCACAATTCGTAAAGTTCGCCGGGATGCAGACCCCCGTTCAGAAGAATATCCAATCTAGAAATAACGAAACAACAAATTTATTTACATTCTAAACTTAAGTATAAACTTTGCTTGAACTTTAAACTTAAGTGCAAATTCAGCTCCATCTTTAAACTTAAGTAAAAACTTAGCTTGAACATTAAACTAAAATTTATCAACTTAGCTTCAATCTTTTAATCTTAAGTATAAAGTTTAAACTTGAAATTTAAAGTTCAGTATGAAACGTGTGCGATTAATCTCTTAAATACCTTTCAATTCCAGTAGACACGATACCGGATTGTTCGGTGGACAAAAGTTCCGTCCCGCTCCTAATTTTTCCCCCGAAAGTCTCGACAATCTGCGCCTTAAATTTTTTTACATCCTGTGAAATAGAAAAAAAAAACTCATTAAAAAAAAAAAAAATTTCATTAATTTACGTCGATCGTCACCTGGTAGGGCATTTTCATGATTCTTCCCAATTTCTCGCTGTCTTCATTGGCAAAATCAAAAACCGTATTAACACTTATGATTCTCAATCGCTGAATCATGTTGTCATCAAATCCAGGATACATGTCTTCGAGCAGTAGCGCCATTCTTTCGGATATTTTTCACGCTTAAAAAGTGTAGAATATACAGCGATAAAAATTAATAAAAAAAAAAAAAAATCGAAACTCTTGTTTGATATTTTCCCGCTTAAAAAGTGTATATATATAACTATATATACATCTTACAGCCCCGTAAATATAACCTTGTTATTCATTCGTCAATTAGTTTCCTCGAAAAAAATGAAAAATAATAATAATAATGGATTTACATAATTTTTATTTTCACAATTTACATCTATATTTGTCATTTTCCGAGAAAAAAGATTTAAAAAAGCAACAGACAAAAAAATGCCAAATATTTGACCGATACTTTTTCCAGCTTAAAAAGTGTGTATATATAAATATAACCATAAAGTACGGAAATATTTCTGAGATGTTTCAAAATGTTTTCAAAATATTTCGTGTTACATAGGTAATTAATCCCTTGCCCCAAAAAAGCAAACAAACAAATGAACAATCGATTAACATACATTTTATTTTCACATTTTACATTCCTATTTATAATCGCCCGAAAAAAAAAAAAAACAAAAGAACTGAAAAATTTTCGTTCGATTTTTAACCCCACTATGTTATTCAGCGTTCTCGCCCAATAAGTTTGCCTCGAAAATTCCAAGAAATATTTCTAAACATTTGCGATTGAAAATATCATTGAATATTATTGAATATCATTGAATATTATTGAATATTATTGAATATTATTGAATATTATTGAATATTATTGAATATTGTTGAATATTATTGAATATTATTGAATATTATTGAATATTATTGAATATTATTGAATATTATTGAATATTATTGAATATTGTTGAATATTATTGAATATTATTGAATATTATTGAATATTATTGAATATTATTGAATATTATTGAATATTATTGAATATTATTGAATATTATTGAATATTATTGAATATTGTTGAATATTATTGAATATTATTGAATATTATTGAATATTATTGAATATTATTAAATATTATTGAATATTATTGAATATTATTGAATATTATTGAATATTATTAAATATTATTGAATATTATTGAATATTATTGAATATTATTGAATATTATTGAATATTATAAAATATTATTAAATATTATTGAATATTATTAAATATTATTGAATATTATTGAATATTATTAAAAATATTATTAAAAATATTTCCGAAACCTTTTCAAAACATTCCCTGCTAACCGGTAATCAATCGCTCTCCCCAAAAAAGCAACCAAACAAACAAACAATCCACAACATAATTTTTATTTCCACATTTTCCATCCCATTCACAATCCCCCCTAAAAAAAAGAAAAAAAAAAAAACTTTCCCCCAATAATTTTCCCACTACGTGATTCAGCGTTCTCGCCCGATAAGTTTGCCTCTAAAATTCCAAGAAACATCCGTGCGCGCGCGCGCGCGCGCAGCACATCCGCGTCGCCGAGTGGCTGAACGACCCCGGCCGTATTTCTCGGCGCGAGAGGTATTTTCTTCACCCACCACGCTCGGCCGTTAGAGGCGAATCCTCCGATCGGCCTCCCGACACGACTCGCCACCAGAAGCCTCCCGCAATTCGGACCGCGTTCACACGAACTAAACTATTCGCTCGCTGGTTCGTCGATAGTTCGGTCGCCGTCGGTTCACGTTCCAAAGTCGTCCCCGCGCACGAGACGCAACCGCGAGAGTTATGTCTGCGACGCCGCGCCACGAGCGAGTCCCGTCGCGACGCTGCGAAAAAACACCGCGATATTTCTTCGACTCTCGCTCGCTCGTCAAGATATTACGCTCGAGCGTTCGTTAGCTAAACGCGCGCGGCGTGACTTTTTTTTTGGTTCCTTTCGTCCGTTCCTTTATTCAACGCGTGGCCGATAACATATATATATATATACATATATATGTATATATGTATATACGTTAGGCGAGTCGCCGAGGCGCGTTATGAAGCTGGACGAGAAAAGGAGAATTCTACGAAATTTTAGGTGAGTTGGAATTTATTTATTTTAATTTTGGTCTGTTGAGATTTTTTTTTGATCGGCTGGGTTTTTCGATCCGGTTGGACTTTGCGAGCGACGCGCGACACGTGGCTGTTTACGTGAACGGATTTTAATGGCGGCGCACGCGGCCGAGCCACGTGGAGGAGAATTAAATGGTTCTGGGGTCGTGAGGGGAATTTAGACGAAAAATAATGGGTTAGATGGATGGGCGAAGCTTCGGAGTTCACGTGGTTGATAGTCGGGGATGCGATTCGTTCGACGTCGAGTGGATTATCGCGGATTTCCGGAAACGCGGCGGCGAGCAAAGGAAATAAGACTTTCGAGACTCGACTTCCGGTTTCGGTAATTTGGGGGATGAACATTTGATCGCGGAGGGTTCGTTGGTTTTCTCGGAGACTTAGAGTTTTTGGGACTAAAATTGGAATTTTTTTCACTGACTTCCGGTTGCGAGAATTTTTGTTTACGCTCCGCGATAAACTGTAGTGTTCGTTGTTTGTTGAATGGGCTGGAAAGTTTGGTCGATTGTTTTGTTCACAGTTAGAAAAAAAATGGCATCGTTTTGTGGGTTTTGTTCGAGAGAGAGACGAGAATTGCTCGACTTCCGGTTTGAGAAAATCGTACGCGGTTGTAAGGGACGAATTATAGTTGGGCGGATTTTTGGTCGCTTAGGCAGTTGTCTGGTGGTTTGTTTTCATGGCTCGCTAGAGAGTTTCTGCCGATTTCCGGAAGGATCGAGAAGCGTCTCCGAGCTTCGACTTCCGGTTTGTCAGAAGTTTGTCCAATTCGGGCGAAGAGTAATTTTTCAGCGCTGAACCGTCTCGCGCTTATGTTGCTGTAGAATCGCTTGGTTACTTTGGCTTTGTAAACGAATTGTCGAATGCTCGAGTACGAACTTGTCCAATTCGAGCGATAAACATTTCCGCCCCAGCTTCGAATCGTTGTAAAGAACAAAATTCTTAAAAAAAGCGAACTCTCGAACGCCCGAAGAGAATTAATCGTCAAATCGAGTCTCCGACTACAAACTTGTCCAATTCGAACACAACATTTTTTTTCCCTTTTTCGAATAACTAAAAAAAAAAATCTTAAAAAAGCCAACTCTTCAGCACTCGAAGAGAATTGATCGTCAAATCGGATCCCCGACAATAAACTTGTCCAATTCGAACACTAAACATTTCTCCCCCACTTTCGAACAGCCGAAAAGAAATTCTAATAAACCAAAATCTCCAACGCTCGATACATCCGCGATTCCCCGAAGATAATCATAAAATCGAATCCTCGACAACAAACTTGTCCAATTCGAACACTAAACATTTCTCCCCCACTTTCGCACAGCCTTTAAAAAAAATGCTTACTAAAGCGAGATCTCCAACACTCGCCCAAAGATAATCATCCTAAGAGTCGAACCCTCGAAACAAACTTGTCCAATTCGAACACTAAACATTTCTCCTCCCTTTCGAACAGCCTAAAAAAAAACGCTTACTAAAGCGAAATCTCCAACACTCCCCCAAAGACAATAATCCTAAGAGTCGAGCCCTCGAAACAAACTTGTCCAATTCGCCCACTAAACATTTCTCCCCCCTTTCGAACAGCCTCAAAAAAAAGCTTACTTAAGCAAAATCTCCACCACTCCCCCACAGACAATAATCCTAAGACTCGAACCCTCGAAACAAACTTGTCCAATCCGCCCACCAAAACAAACGTCTAAAAAAATAAATAAAAAGAAACCTCCAAACCCCGCCGTAGGAAAAAATCCCAAACATCGAACCGACTCCCAAAGCCTTCCTCCAAAACAAACCAACGCTTATACGAACACCAAAAAAAAAAAAAAAATTAAATAAAAAAACCTCACAGAGTTGCTGATTTGGACGGAACGACCGGAAGCTCTCGTCGCGCGTCTCTCTCGCTCCTCGGCCAATGGCCGGCCGCGAGCGTCGCCGCGTTGCCGGCTCGGGCGCCTCGCCCGGCGTCCAATCCGGAGCCCCCAAAGCCCGGGCCACGATCGTCCCGCTGAGACGGCAGCGAAGCCCTCCTCGAGGCCTCCGCCGCTCCTCGCTCGACTCGTAATTTTCTCGTGAACCGTCGCCATGTTTGGATGTGCTCGGAGTTGTACGCGTCCTTGAATCCGCGCGGCCTCCAGAACTCTGCACCCAAAAAATGTACCGTCAAATATTAGATATATCTAATGAGTTTAATGTTACGTGAGGTACCCAATTCACAATTCGCACGCGCTGAACACAATATCGCTAACTATTGTCGCCGATGGCCGATCTACGTCGCCAAATTTTGTGATTACATCGCGGTAAGTTCGAGCCAGCGAACCGACCAACGCCAACATGGCGGACGGCCGAGACCGTTTCCTTTGTATCGGAACTTAGGGCCGAGCGAGCTCCGCCAAACTGGGCGGCCTCGCCTCGGCTTTTCGTCGGGTGTGATCGAAAAAAATGTTTTTTTTCACTCGCGTCCATTTTTTTGGGCTGGAAATTTAAGTTTTGTTAAACTTTTTTTTTTTTTTTTATATTTTTTTGGTTCGGGTGATGAGGTGGAGGGGGCCGAGAATTGCGAAGCGAGAGAGTCGAGACTACTTTTTTTTTTTTTTTCGGGCGAATTTTTTTGGGGTTTTTTTTTTTTTTTGGGGATTTTTTTGGGGGTTTTATTGGTGAGTTTTTGACCAAAGTGCGCGCACAGCCTCACCCGATGTAAGGCTCGATAGCTGGAGGATTGAAGGGAGAAGAAAAAAATATTTTTTTGGGGAACGTTTCTTAAATTGTGGTATTGATTTTTTTTTTATTTGCGCGATCGATTTAAAAAAAAAAAAAATTTTGTTTTTTTTTTTTTTTGATAATTTTTGGGACGTTCGAAAATTTGGAGAAAGTGAAAATTGCGATTTGGAGAAAGTGAATTTTGGCAATTTTGGAATCGACGAGTGGAAAATTTGTTGGGAGATTTTTTTGAGACTTCGGCGAGTCGCAAAGTCGAGTCGAGGCGACTCGGGGACGATTCGTCGAGATTTGTTTGTAAACAGTTTTGGACTCTTCGCCACTTTTTCGAGTTCTTTAAATTTTATTTTATTTTATTATATTTTATTATATTTTATTATATTTTATTATATTTTATTTTATTTTATTTTATTATATTTTATTATATTTTATTATATTTTATTGTATTTTATTCTGATAATTTTTTTCCGTTTTTTCAGTGTCATGTGTAATGAGTGATAAGCAAGGTGCGCCAACTTTGCCGCCCCTCGCCGGGGGTGGGGGTAACAATGGAACTAGCAACTCGGGCGCGAGCCAGCAAACGGTCAGTTTGCAGCAAGTTCTCGCGTCGGCCCAGGGCCTCAACGTGCTCACCACGCCGGCCGGCCAGCAGTTTGTCATCACGTCTCAAGTTCCCGGCCTCACGCAGGTAAACACTCTATCCTCACGTTGCAATCCGACTCGCCTCTGTTTTTTTTTTTTTTTAATTTAATTTTTTTCATCAATTCTCATTTATTGTTTTTTTTAAAATCATTTCTCATTTATTGTATTTTGTTAAAATCAATTCTCATTTATTGTTTTTTTTTTAAATCAAATTTTTGTTTAATTATTTTTAGTTACTTTTCGGTATTTAAAAAAATTTAATTTTCATTCAATTATTTTTCACATCCTTTTTAGAATTTAATAACCAATAAGATACTTTTTTTTTTAGTCGTTGAAGCTTTTTTTCTAGTTAAGAAAAATGAGATCTTAATAATTTTTCGTCTGGTTTATGGTTCTTATCGCGGAAGATAAATTGCACAGACTGTGTTATTTTCACGCTATGTTCGCTGCGTATTTGGAATTCCGTCGCATTTATTTGTCGTCATTTTGTTCCAATCAAGATTTCCAAAAAAATAAGTAACCATTTTTATTTAATTAGTTATTTAAGTCTCGACAGCGAAAAAAATAAAAAATCGAATTCATAGAAAACAATTTCAAAACAGCTTTTCCCACTCAACCAGTCTCGAATAGTATAAAAAATTATTATATTTAGTAGTCAACGGGCAATGTCCTTATGCACATATAAAATAGTCTTTTTTCAAATCGATATAACATTCAATAAAAATACATTTTAAATACAAGAATCAACACAATGACGTAAAAAATGATCGATTTGGAATTACCCAAAATATAATATAATATAATATAATCACTCAGGCGTAACACAGGATCTCGCTTGCCGCTGCCTCCTCAAAAGTCGCTGAAAACAAAATACAAAAAACAAGTTAACATTTTTTAAACTACAACTACATATTTTTCCCCAAAAAAAACATACATATATATATTTATATATTTATTTATATATATATTATATATATATTATATATTATTATAAATTAAATATTATAATATATCATAAATTATATATTATATATATTATATATATATCTATAACTCTACCGAACCTGAAGGAGCCGATACTCCATTCGAAATAAAAACCACTCCAGCTGCTGCAACCGAGCCATTTATTTGACAAAAAAAAAAAAAAAAAACCATATTAAAAAAATTAATTTTTTTTCATCAGGTCATATCAACGGGAACGACGACGAGCGCGGGTGGTCTTCAGCAGGTGGGTTTCCAGCGCATCGTCAACCTGACGGGAGGATCGCCGCGGGTGAGCGTGGTCGGCGTGGCCTCGGCCTCGGGTTCGCCGTTGGCCTCGCCGAGTCGTCAGACGGGTACGAAGGTAGTTCTGGCGACGTCGCCGAAGCTGGTGCGCACGTCGCTGGGAAGCATGTTCGTTACGCCCTCGTCGCAGTCGTCGCCGGGTTCGTCGCCGGCGCGGAAGAAGCTGCGCCTGACGGAGACGACGGAGAAGACGACGGCCTCGGACGAGCCGACCAACAGCGGCTATCGACGTCGAATAATGGAGCACAAGATGAAGCGCATGCGAGCGATCAGGGAAAAGTACGCCGAGAACGCCTCGGAGCTCTTCTTCCTGCACGCCGGCGGAAACATGATGGACTTCCAGACGTGGAAGAGGCGAGCGCCGACCGCGCAGTACTTGCATTTCCTGCGCCAGCACAGACTCGACCCCGAGGACGACGACGAGGACCTCACCGTCCCACTTCCGGCGATCAATAGCGAACTCGTCGTCGCCAACGCGCCGACCTGCGCGAACAACCCCCCGGTTCCTGGAAGCCCTCTCGGCAATACCGGGGGCAATAACACGCCCGTTACACTCGGCGGCGAAGTCAAGATCACCGGAATCGGCGGCACACCCGTCGCCGTATCCACCACCTTGCCGGCTGCCGTCGCTCAGCTCAGCCAACAAGGTGGGCTTTTTTTTAGATTTGGATTGTTTTTTTTTCACTTGATTTTTTTTTTTTTTTTTTGGGGATTTTTGGGATTTGTAGGTTTTAAGGGTTTTTTTTTTAGAGAGCGGAGGCTTCGTGGAGGCGGATTCGAGGCACTGGGAATTTATTTTATGGAACAGAGTCGGCGAGACTGTTTTGTTTTATTTATTTTGGAGGTTTTTATTTTGGATACGTTTTAGGAATTTTTATGTCATTTATTTTTGTTGGTTTTTATTAGATTCAGATTTTTTTTAAATTATTTATTTATTTATTTTTATTGGGGGATTTTTGGGATTTGTGGGTTTTAAGGTTTTCTTTTAGAGCTAGAGGAGAGATGCGGCTTCGTGGAGGCGGAGTCGGATTCACTGGAAATAAGTTTCATGGAACAGTCTCGGTGAGACTATTTTGGTTTATTTATTTTGATACGTTTTAGGAATTTTTATTTTATTTATTATTGTCGGTAGTAGCGCGTGGATGTTTATTGTCTATAAATATTTTATATACAATATAAAATATTTATAATATTTTATATTGTATTGTAGAGACGATACAATCGCTAATCTCCCACTCGCTGAATGTCTCGATCAAAGAGATTAAAAAAAAAAATTATTCCATTTTTTACAAACATTTATTTTATTTTTTCAAATTTTTAATCATGTTCGTAAAAACGGGGATTATTATTCTCGAAAAAGTCTCGTACTTCGAGAAATAATAATTTTATAAATATATATACAGGTATATATGTATATATAAATATATATATAAATATAAATATATATAAATATATATATATATATCATTTTTTTAACGAAAATATTTGCACATATTTAACCGCGTACTGAATGGGACACGTTTGGGCGATAGGACAAATACCAGGTAGACCTCAAGGGGGTCGTCACGGCATGGTCTTTGCCATACGGGCGGCAATACAATCTCCGTCACAAGTCACCGTCACCACCACAACCGCTCACCCTTCACCCACTTCTACCATAGCACCCACGATCATTATAGGTGATTAACGTAGATCAGCAGTAATTTGGTGTCATTTTTTTTGGTTTTTTTTATTCGTCAAAATTACGTGCATTGGATATAAAATTTTGTAGTCCGAAATATCCTTGACCTTTGTCTCGTGTATCTTTGTATAAAGTATAATGTATAATGGATAATGTATATGTATATGTATAATTGTTATTTTTTTTTATTGTTTTGTTCTTCTAGTCCGGCTCTTCACGTTCGTGCAGAATTTGGGAAATTTTTTTATTTTAATTTTTACGATTAGAATTGTCACCAGTCTGGCATTTGGGAGTGCATGTTATTTTTTTAGGAAATGTTCCAGAAACTCTCAAACACGTAAAGAAATATTCTAAGTCTCGATTTTTTTTTTTTTTACGTATGCCGAGTTTAATCGGGCGATGTGGAGCATTAAATCGGCAAAGCAAACTCTAATCCGTAAAGATTCTTTTTTAGGTATTTAGTTTTTTTTTGGTTTAGGTTTCAAAGTAAAAAAAAAAAAAATTGCCACAATAATAGCTACTTGCATCAAAGCTGATTTTTGCAAGCCCATTGCTCAATTCTTCTCAATAAGTTGTGAATTTAAGTTGTTCTACAATTGTCTTAAATTTAAATTTAAATTTTTCCACAATCGTCTTAAATTTAAATTTAAATTCTTCCACAATCGTCTTAAATTTAAATTTAAATTCTTCCACAATTGTCTTAAATGTAAATTTACATTCTTCCACAATAATTTTAAATTTAATCTAGACTGTTCCACAATTATCTTCAATTTAAATTTACATTCTTCCACAATTGTCTTGAAGTAAAATTTAAATTTATCCACAATTGTCTTAAATTTTACTTTAAATTCTTACTAGTCTTAAATTTTTATTTCAATTGTTTCAATTGTCTAAAAAAAAAAAGTTTTGAAGTTCCACTCTCCGGTAGCCCACGTGACGAAAAATCCGCCGTTCGAGTACAACTGCTCGAGCGGTCTCCAGTCTCGTGGGTAGATCAAATACCGAGCATGTGTAAGACCTCGAAGAGAACGCCACCTGCGAGGTCTAAGGGTTAGTCTCGTGACAAAAAAAAAACAAAAAAATTTAAAAAATCAAAAAACCAAAAAAATCAAAAAATCAAAAAACAAAAAAATCAAGAAAATCTCTATGTATGCTCGACGAGCATGAAACTACCGCTTCCTAAGTTCGTAAATCTCCCCTAATTGTCGTAAACGGAATGCAAAAAAAAAAAAAAAAAAAAAAAAAATGCAAAATAATAATTTTTTCCCTTTTCAATAATTCCAGGTGGAACGCCTCTGGTTCCGGAAGCGCCGAAGCCTCAGCCGCCGGCGACGACGACCGCGAGCTCCTCGACGACGACGACGACGAGCGTCCCATCGCCGATCGTCGAGAAATCGCCGATCACGAGCGCCTCCTCGACGACGTCGTCGACGTCGTCCTCGAGGACGACGACTTCCTCGACGCCGACGGTCGCGTCGCCGCAGCCGATCGTGAAGCTCGTGAAACTGCCCTCGAGCACGGTGACCTCGACGACGTCGTCGGCGACCTCGTCCGAGTCGCAGAACAATCAGGAACAAATCGTCGAGAAGGCGAAGCAGGAGGCTTACGTGATGCAGAGAATCGCCGAGCTGCAGCGCGACGGTCTGTGGCCCGAGAGGCGATTGCCGAAGGTCCAGGAACCCGCGAGAACGAAAGCACACTGGGACTACCTGCTCGAGGAGATGGTGTGGCTCGCGGCCGATTTCGCTCAGGAGAGAAAGTGGAAGAAAGCCGCCGCGAAGAAGTGCGCGCGAATGGTCCAGAAACACTTTCAGGAAAAAGCCATTCAGGCACAGAAGGCCGAGAAGTCCCACGAAATCAGACTCAAGAAAATCGCGGGATTCGCGGCCAAGGAGATCAAAACCTTTTGGACCAATGTCGAAAAGGTGATCTTTTGTTTGTTTTTATCTAAAAAATTAATTTGTAGAGCCTTTTTTTTTAATGGTTAAAATTTTTTTATTACTATGAGAATTTTATCGCAATTACGACTCGATTGGTTCACTCAGTTTTTTGGACCAATATGGAAAACTTGAATCATTTATTTTTATTTTTTTGTCTTGGGACATAAATTGATGAAGAACTTTTTTTACATAATTATGAAAATGTTTTTTTTAACGATAAAATTTAATTGCTGTGACAATTTTATCGCGTTTACGATTTGATGAGTTTTGCTCAGTTTTTTTGGTCCAACGACTCACACAAAAATCGTAAAAAGTATAGTGTATAAATATTTTGTTTTGTAAATCTTTTTTTGTTTATTATTTTGCAAATATTTTATTATTTATTGTCGTAATTATTTTATTATTATTTAATTACTTTATAAATATAAAAAATGTTGCGATGAAATTTTCGTACCCCACATACTTAAGCCGGCAAGTTTGATACTTCATTATCGAAATTGTGTGCTCATTGTGGGAACATCAATACTGAATCGATCTTTTAGGGCTGCGACCCCCCCCCCCACTTCAATGAATGCAGCCCAAGATCTTTTCAGATACATTTTCTTTTCGCAACTAAAACAAAATAAATGTTTCAATTAAATCAATTACATTAAATCAATTAAATTGGTTCAATTAAAACAATTCAATTGATTCAATTAAATCAATTCAATTAATTCAATTAAATCAATTCAATTGATTCAATTAAATCAATTCAATTGATTCAATTAAATCAATTCAATTGATTCAATTAAATCAATTCAATTGATTCAATTAAATCAATTCAATTGATTCAATTAAATCAATTCAATTGATTCAATTAAATCAATTCAATTGATTCAATTAAATCAATTCAATTGATTCAATTAAATCAATTCAATTGATTCAATTAAATCAATTCAATTGATTCAATTAATTTAACTTTTATTATGATTATTTAATTTTGAGCTCAAGAGTTTTGCAATAATACCGTCGTTTTTTTGTTATCCACAGCTCGTCGAGTTCAAGCAACAGACGAGGCTCGAGGAGAAGCGAAAGAAAGCGCTCGACCAGCATCTAAACTTCATCGTTGGACAGACCGAAAAGTATTCGACGTGGTTAACGGAGGGCCTGAACAAGCCGGAAGGAGCTCAGAGCGTTCCCGCTTCTATAAACAGCTCGAGAATCTCCTCGCCTGTACCGACGAACAAACAACATTCGGATGGTTAGCATACTTCGTTAAAAAATATACATATATATTTTTTAAGTAAAAATAATTATTTTTACTAAATCGAATTATGGTGAAAAAAATGCATAAAAATTATTCGAAATATTCGAATTTTTGTAATAGTCATGAATATTCGCATTTTTTTGAATTATTCACGAATATTCAAAGCATACGAATCTGTTTCAATTATACATAAATATTCGAATTATACGGATTTTTTAGATTCTTCAAATTTTTGAATATTCAATTCAAATTTCTAATTGAATATCAATATTCAATTCAATTCAAACTTTATTCGCACACTCCTAACAAAAAATCATAAATATTCTATTAAAAATCACGGATATATATATATATATATATATATTGATTTTAAATCACTTCTATCGCATAGAAAAAAAAAATTGATGACTCTAATCGTGAAGAGTTGGCAGACGAAGGAGTATTTTTTGCTATGATGCTAAATATACCGTTTCCGAAGGGGCGAGAAATCATTCATGCTCAAACCTATCCGGTGATGTTAACGAGGCATTTGTCTGAGAAAAAAAAACGCAAATATTCTTAAAGAAAAAAAAAAAAAAAAAAACCATACGAATAATTGTTTGAATATAATTGCAGACGAGTTCGAGCCGAACCAGAGTTCCGAGGACGACGAGGAGACGATAGCGAAGGCCGAGGAGGAGATGATGTCGACGACGAATCACAAGGAGGAGGTCGAGCTCTTGAAAAAGGAGTCCGAACTTCCGCTCGAAGATTTGCTCAAGGAGCTGCCGCCGAATTATCTCGAGGAGCGCGACAAGAGCCTCTCGCCGGCCGCCAAAGAAACGGTCGAGAGTGAGAACGACGCGACGGCGGACGGCGACACCGAGTTCACCGTCGCGTCCGAAGAATCCTCCGACGACGAGAACACGATTATGGAACAGGAGAAGGCCGAAGGGAACGCTAATCATCAGAAGGAGCTCGACGAGCTCAAGGTAAAGCGTTCGATCGACGACAAAAAATATAACAAATATGAACGAAATATAAACTATAAACCACAAAAAAAAAAAAATTCCTGTTCGAATATTAACAAAATGTGGTGCAAAAAATTAAGTACCAAGAAATTCATAGAGGCAAGAGTGCACTCGCTTCGAGAAAAAAAAAATGATTACCATATTCATATTTATATAAATAATATAAATATATATAAATATATATAAATATCGTTTTATTTTCCTTTGAAAATTTATTACCGACGAGCATCGTCGTTTTTAAAGGCAAATAAAATATTGGATATAAATATTGTATTATTAATTTGTTTATGTAAATATGGTAATTTTTTTTATTTTTCCAAAAAAAACTTGCACTCTGCGCTATGAATTTAAACATTTTTTGTAACACCACATCGAAAAAATCAAATATTAATAAAAGATTTTATTTTTTCGATATTTCCTTCCATCCAAAGTGATTTGCAGAACAGTTGCACGTCATTATTTCAGGAAGGTAGAGTAAAATTAGTCGACAGCTTTCCCATGCAATGGATCCGTATACCTTCGATTCGTTGCGCAAAAGTGTCACACAAATCGACAATCGTGAAAATATTTTTACGAAATAGTATAAAATAAAAAATTAAATTATTGATGAATAAAAATAAATTATTCGGATATTTTTTTTTTTCGCAGGCGGAAAATGACATGTCTATCGACGAGCTCATGGCAAAGTACGGAAATATGCCAGCCACGCCGATGGAAGTCGACGGGGAAACTGATCAAGGTAAATATTACAAAAAAAAAAAAAAAAAATTAAAATAAATAAAATAGCACTGAAAAAAAGAGAATATTCAATGATGACACTATACCGTTTCTGAAGGGGCGAGAATCATTCATGCTCAAACCTACTTTGTGATGTAATCGAGGCATTTGTCTGAGAGTAATTACCTTAAAATTACAAAAATAAAAAAAAAATTTAATTATTTTCAATATCTAAAAAAAAAAAATCGAAATATTTTGTTTGTCACTCGATAGAATCCGGTGAGGATTCGGAGAAGGATGAAGCCGAACAAAATGACGAAAAGTCCGAGAGCGATAGCGAGAGCGAGGACGAAACGAAGGCGGAAGAGGGAGAGGATTCGCAAACGCAGAGCGACGACGAGACCGGCGTCGGTCTCAAGTCGCTGCTCGAGGATCTTTCCAGCGCGACACCCGAGGACAAGAACAAAGCAGCGAGCGGCGAACAGTGCGAGAATCACAACGAGATGGACGACGTGGCGGCGCTCGCCGAAAGTATTCAACCGAAGGGCAACACTCTCCTTACCACAAGTGTACGTCTATACTCAATTTATCAATTCAACAATTATCCATTATCGAGTATCAATAATCGATTATCAATTATCGAGTATTAATAATCAATGATCAATTATCGAGTATCAATTATCGAGTATTAATTATCAATTATCAATTATCGAGTATTAATTATCAATTATCAATTATCAATTATCAATTATCAATTATTAATAATCGATTATCGGTTATCGATTATCGATTAGCGATTAGCGATTGATGATCGATTATCAATTATCAATTTCGTTTATCAATAATTGATTACGGATTATGGATTGTCAATGGTCGATTTTCACAGGTAAGGTTTTGTTTGGGAATTATTCGTGCACGTGGGTTGTTCCTTCCTTAATTAAATGACGTGTGCAACACATAGCACGTGATTCAGTCCGGAAGGTACATCAAAGTAGTCGATAGCTTTCGTTTGCATTCGATCTTGCTATGTCGAACGTGTGTTCGACTTAGTGTTTGATTTGATGCGTAAAGGTATCACACAACGCAGTGAGAAAAAAATCTTTGACACTTTAGTGCGTTGCACATTGGATTAAAGATCATTAGATCAATGATCGTGAATTTATAGATCAATGACTGCGAATCTTTACATCGATGAGCGTGGATCTTTAGATCAGTGATCTTGAAACTTTAGACCAATGATGACTGACAATTAAGATCAGTGATCTTAGGATCTTTGGATCTTTGGATCAATGATCTTTGGATCTTTGGATCAATGATCTTTATATCTTTGGATCAATGATCTTTATATCTTTGGATCAATGATCTTTTGGATCAATGATCTTTTGGATCAATGATCTTTTGGATCAATGATCTTTTGGATCAATGATCTTTTGGATCAATGATCATTTGGATCAATGATCTTTTGGATCAATGATCTTTTGGATCAATGATCTTTGGATCAATGATCTTTGGATCAATGATCATTTGGATCAATGATCTTTTGGATCAATGATCTTTGGATCAATGATCTTTGGATCAATGATCTTTTGGATCAATGATCTTTGGATCAATGATCTTTGGATCAATGATCTTTGGATCAATGATCTTTGGATCAATGATCTTTGGACCTTTAGATCAGTGGTTGTGGATCATCAGATCAGCATTGATTATTGGATCGATATTAATTTCTGCACATATCCGTGAGCATTGAGTAACAAAATAACTGAAATCATTTTACCTGCTAAGGTATAAAAAAAGAAAAAAAAATTTAACCCTTCCATCCAAAGTGACTTGTACAACAGATTGTCCGTCATTATTTCAGGAAGGTAGAGAAAATTAGGGACAGCTTTCCCATGCAATGAAATCGTGTCTCTCGATTTTTCATTGCGCAAAAGTGTCGCACAGATTTACAATCGCACGATAAGAAAACGCTAAACTTTGTTCGATAATTTGCACTACACTCACACTTATATTTCGTCCTCTGTCCCATGGAAATTATTTGTACCCACGTTACAAATCACATGCATATCGTGCGGTAGATCAAATCAAGTAACAGCTTTTGTATGCAGCCAATATTGTAAAGCTATTGGCAGCTCTCTCAACCGATTGGTGCGCAAAGAGTGTCGCACAAATCATTCATAAATCGGAATATTAAATAAATAAATAAATAAAAATTTAATAAATAATGTTTTTAAATGAATAAATAAATGAAAAATTTAATAAATAAAATTTTAATTTTTTTTTTTATGTCTAAAAAAAATGAAAATAATCAATTTAAAAAAATGACCCGTCCATCTAAAGCGATTCGGGCAACAGATTGCGCGTAATTATTTGACGAAGGTAGAGAAAAATATATCGAGCAACAGCTATGCCATGAAATCGCGTCTCTCGATTTTTCATTGCGCGAAAGCGTCGCGCAGGTTGAAAACCTGACGATAAAAAAAAAAAAAAAACTATTAAACTTCGTTCGATAATTCGTCCGATATGTATAACTTCTCCTCTGTCCCAACATGATTTGTAAATTATGCTAATTGTGAACAATGCAGAGGTAGATCAAACCAGGCGACAGCTTTTGTATGCAGCTAATAAATAAAGCTATCGGTGCTCGGACAAGCGCATCGATAGCGGTCGATTCAGGTGCGCAAAGATGTCCCACAAATCATTAATAAATCATAATATAAAAATAAATAATTATTTTTTTAATGAATAATAAATAAATAAAAATTGAATAAATATTTTTTTTATTAATAAAAAAGTGGAAATAATCATTTTGAAAAAAATGACCCGTCCATCTAAAACGATTCGGGCAACAGATTGCGCGTAATTATTTGACGAAGGTAGAGAAAAATATATCGAGCAACAGCTATGCCATGAAATCGCGTCTCTCGATTTTTCATTGCGCGAAAGCGTCGCGCAGGTTGAAAACCTGACGATAAAAAAAAAAAAAAACTATTAAACTTCGTTCGATAATTCGTCCGATATGTATAACTTCTCCTCTGTCCCAACATGATTTGTAAATTATGCTAATTGTGAACAATGCAGAGGTAGATCAAACCAGGCGACAGCTTTTGTATGCAGCTAATAAATAAAGCTATCGGTGTTCGGGCAAGCGCATCGATAGCGGTCGATTCAGGTGCGCAAAGATGTCCCACAAATCATTAATAAATCATAATATAAAAATAAGAAGAAAAAAATTAATAAATTCATTTTTTTTTACATATAAAAAATGGAAATAAAAAAAATGGTCCTTCGAGCTAATGTGATTTGTGCAACACAGATTGCGCCTAATTGTTTGAGGAAGGTAGAGAAAAATATCGAGCAACAGATTTGCAATTCAGTGAATTCGTGACTCACGATTTTTAATTGCGCAGGTTGAAAACCGCGCGACAAAAAATTATTAAACTTTGTTGAATTATTCGTACGATATCGCGGTGGCCGTTTTGTAGCCGAATTTTTCCTGACCAATTAAAAAAATGTCCTGAACAAATTTCGAACGACTTCTATTAAAAAAAAAAATAATTATGCAAATTACCGCCTAATTATTGTATTAACATTTAATTCTAGTATTTTTTTCCACGATTTTTTTTTTTTACGGTTTCCTTTTGTGTTCTTTTCATTTATTTATAGAAGTTTCGGCGACAATTTTTTTTTTTCTGACGGATATTGAAACCCCCTGATTTTTCCGTGACGAATTACAAATTTTCCCTGACCAAATTTCTAACTACTTAATTTTTTTTTTTAATGACGCAAATGACTCCCTAATTATTGTATTAATTTTAATTAATTCTATGTTTTTTTTAAATTTCCGCAATGTTTTTTTTTCAATGCTTCCTTTTATGTATTTTTTATTTTTTAATTTATTTATTATAGAAGATTCGGTGACAATTTACTTTTTCCCTGACTTTTCCCGCTTTTTCCGGTTTTCCTCGACCGCGGCCACCAGGGATATGTATAATTTCGTCCTCTGCCCAGTAGACGTGATTTGCGCTCAAATGGCAAATCATGGGGAATACGAGGTAAATCAAACCAGGCGACAGCTTTTTTATGCAGCTAATGTAAAGCTATCGGTGCGCATGACTGGCATCGATAGCGGTTGATTCAGGTGCGCAAAGTTGTCCCACAAATCATTAATAAATCACGATATGAAGATAATAAATAAATAAAAAAAATTATATGATTATTATTTTTTTTAGTTTTTTAAGTTTAATTAATTGCTTTTATAAATAATTATTATAATTTTTCGTTACTGTAGGCAATAAAATGATTCTTTTTTGCAGGCAAATAATTGATTCTCGATCGACGAACGAGAGAAATTAACAATCGTTTCAATTTTTTGTTTTCCAGGTCGTAACGAAGATCCCGTTTTTGCTGAAGCACTCGTTGCGCGAGTACCAGCACATCGGTCTGGACTGGCTGACGACGATGTACGAGAGAAAATTGAACGGCATTCTCGCCGACGAGATGGGACTGGGAAAGACGATCCAGACGATCGCGCTGCTGGCGCATCTGGCGTGCGAGAAGGGCAACTGGGGACCCCATCTTATAATCGTGCCGACCTCGGTCATGCTCAATTGGGAGATGGAGTGCAAAAAGTGGTGTCCGGGATTCAAAATCCTGACTTACTACGGCACGCAGAAGGAGCGCAAACAGAAACGCACCGGCTGGACGAAACCGAACGCTTTTCACATATGCATCACCTCGTACAAACTCGTCATTCAGGACCATCAGAGCTTCAGGAGAAAAAAATGGAAATATCTCATACTCGACGAGGCACAAAACATTAAGAATTTCAAGTCACAGCGGTGGCAACTTTTACTCAACTTTCAAACACAGAGGTAAAGAATGCAGTTTTTGCAGTGGAAATTAAATGGATTTTTTTTGCGCTATTCGATTGCGAAGGCATTTTAGAATCGAATTCATAATTCATTTTTTTTAAATGTTTTTTGTAAATTTTGCAAAAAAAACTATCAAATTTTCCTTTCTTATCTTAGCTCATCCGTGATGCACTGTACCGAATGTGTTCCAAATTATATTTTCTATATGTATTTTCACATTTTATTTGTAAAAGGGCGTGTCCCGTAAATAAATCAAAAAAATAAAAAATTTCGATTCCGAAATTCGTAAAATTGATGAAAAAAAAAAATGATGTCGCGTAAAATATAGCGTCTTGCGTGAAACTAATATTGATAAAAATATTGATTATTAATTTTTATTAATAATCAATATTGAAAATATTGATTATTGATAATGAAAAATATTGCCATCGCATTCAAGTGATTTTAAAAAATGGATGTTTTTCTTTTTTTTGCAAAATCCTATTCGAAATAATTTCACAATCAAATAATAATAATAATAATTATTACGTAAATTCTGATTGCAAAATTGATCAGAAAATGAAATCAAAATATGGCGGCTTGCGTGAAACAAACATTGATAACGAAAATATTGTTATCAATTGCCTTCAATTAATTATTATTCAACGAATATGAACTTGATCTTTTACGCAATAAAATAAATAATAATAATTGTATTTTTTTTTAATTTTCAGACGCCTTCTGCTAACGGGCACGCCGCTGCAGAACAATCTCATGGAACTGTGGTCGCTCATGCATTTCCTAATGCCGAACGTTTTCCAGTCCCACCGAGAATTCAAGGAATGGTTCAGCAATCCCGTCACCGGAATGATCGAAGGAAATAGCGAGTACAACGAAAACATTATCCGACGCCTTCACAAGGTCTGTACGTACTGCTTTTCTACATGTATAGCTCGTACATTAATCAGAATAACATTTCGTGAAACTTTCAATTTTTTAATTTTTTTAGAACACAAGCACGTAAACACGATAAAGCAAACGGCGCAGTTTCCGATCTCTGGACCGAGTTTCGACGAGCTCGAAGCAGAAAAATATTTTTCCTGACTGTCGGAAAATTATTTTATTTATATGTTTATCCACGTGTCGGAAACTGGGCCGTTCATCTCGAGTGAAAAAAAAAGAAATTTTTATATCTAAAAAAATTAAAAAATTAAAAAACTTCGATTACTCGCTGCCGACAAACCGGAACGTTAAATCCTCGTGATCGATCCGGTTGTAATAAAAAAAAACAGCGGGATAATAAATTTCTCCATTAAAACTCGTGTGACTGAAAGTGGAAATTCATAAGTCATGCGTATCCTGTCTGGAGATACACAATACAATTTATATACAATATTCTTATATTAAATTCGTCCTTCGACGAATTTAACTTTGCCTTGGCAACTTTTCGAACGGACAATTATTTTTATACAATTTATTGATTTCGTTCGACTTTGCTTTCAGGTTCTTCGACCGTTTCTGCTGAGAAGGCTGAAGACCGAGGTGGAAAAACAATTGCCAAAGAAATACGAGCACGTCGTCATGTGCCGATTGTCAAAACGGCAGAGATATTTGTACGATGACTTCATGTCGCGCGCAAAGTGAGTTTCTTGTTGCGACAATTTCAACCCTTTCGCTTGGAGTCCTGGAATTGTCCTTGAATTTTTCCTGACCTTGAAAAAGTCCTGGAATATCCTTGAACTTCGCGTAATGTCCTTGAATTTTTTATTTCGTCGAAAATTTGAGTTTGTTTAAAAATGTATATTTAGTTTAGTAAATATTTTTGTCTTTTTGTTTTAAATGAACTGCCTCGTATTTCGACGTATTTTTTTGCCGCTGAACACGAATCCGCTGGCCTTTTTGGGGCTAAAGTACAGTGAGACATCGAAAGTCTCGATTTTCTGCGCGAAAAATCGTGTTTTAGGGATTTAAATGGAAAATATTGGGTTGGGAGTAAAATAATTGTTATATTCGTGATCAACGGGAAAAAATACGTGGAATATTGCCTCGAAATAAAAAAAAAATCGATTGAACAAAGTTTTTTCCATTTTTTAGCCATTTTTGGAAAAACGTAAATTTTCGTGATTTTCAAAGGTCGATATCTCGGCACCCAATGGAGCTAGAGAAATTCTGAGGTGCCCATCGTGTTGTACGAGAAAAAAAATACGCAAGATTGGGTCCAAATAATTTTTGAAATTCTTTTCCACACTCGTGTCTAATTTTTTTTGTATTTTCCGTTTGTTACAGAACGAAGGAGACACTCGCGAGCGGTAATCTGCTGAGCGTGATAAATGTGCTGATGCAGTTGCGAAAAGTATGCAATCACCCGAATCTCTTCGAGGTACGCCCGACGGTCTCGCCGTTTCAGATGGAGGCGATCGAGTTCGTTACCGCATCGCTGGCTTGGAGCGCACTCGATTACCATCCCTTCAAGGTAATCGTCCTCTAAAATTTGTATTTATTTTACATATTATATTATATATTTATTTTACATAATAAATTATATATTTATTTTACATAATAAATTATATATTTATTTTACATAATAAATTATATATTTATTTTACATAATAAATTATATATTTATTTTACATAATAAATTATATATTTATTTTACATAATAAATTATATATTTATTTTACATAATAAATTATATATTTATTTTACATAATAAATTATATACTTATTTTACATATTAAATTATATATTTATCTTACTTATTAAATTATATATTTATCTTACATATAAAGTTATTTTTATTTATTTACGTTTATACAAAAAATAAAAAAATAAAAATGTCTGATTATTAATCGAATTTTTAATTTTTTTTCCAGTCGATCGATCTGTCGTGTCTGAATCTTTTTCTCGTGGACCTGGAATTCACTCTGACGGCTTTCGTCGCGCATCGGGTGAGGCGTCTTCAGACGCCGAGGAGGCTGATAGAGGAGATCGACAGTTTGCCGGAACCTCCGCCGCGCTGTCCATCGGGAAAGATAAAGATAAATGTGCGACTGTCGAATCAGACGAAAGCTCCGGTCGCTCCGCCTCCGCCCGTTCAACCGAAGGTGAAAAATCTGGCGGGAATCGTTCCGAATCCCAGAGTCGGCACTTCGCCTCTGATTAAAACTCTGAACAATCAGTCCACGCCTCCGCAAGGTAAATAATTAATTTAATAAATATATGAAAAAAAATCAACATTCGAGTAGGGGAAAAAATGGAATTTTATCGACGTTGTTTTATATTAAAATTTTTATTTGGTATATTAATATGTATTTTTTTGTAATTATAATTTCAGGTGTCACACTGAGAGTGGCCGGTGGACAACAACTGCAGGGATACTCGGTCCAGCTTGTCCAACATCAGGGCAGTGTAAAAGGTAACAATAATATTTATTAAAAAAATATAAAATGATATAACGTTAGTTTTTTATTTTTTATTTTTTTTTTAAGCGCGTGCATCATCGATCAGTGATTGTACTTTGTGTGCAATGGCTTTTGCAGTGATGCTATAATAAATATAACACTCGGGCCAGCTTGTGCAAAATCTCACCTTTTATGGACATTCTAGAACCGAACGTACAAATTACCTTGAAATAAAATTAATAATTAAATCCTATATTTTAATTAAATATTTTTATATCAATATATCGTATTATTTCATTTCATTCAATGTATGTAAAATTGTTTGTACCTAACCAATTAATAATAAATGAAATGAAATGAAATATGATTTTATTTCTTATATAAAAATTAAATTTTATTTTGTATATTAACATGTAATTTTTTTGTTTAAATAGCTATTCCGGTGGCGACGCTGGCGCACAATCCTCCGGGTGCTCAGAACGTGATGACGACGAGTTCAGCGGGTATGAACGCTCAGAGGATAACGATGGGAAGCGCGAACATAAGGGACGGCCTTCAGAGACTGACGACCCAAACGGTGACGGTCAAGCAGGGAGATTCTCTGCAGAGGATAGCGGTGCCGAGTTTCGCTCAGCTCGTTCAGACGTCGACGGGAAGACACATAATTCTGACCTCGAATCAACAGAACACCAACACCGGTGAGTTGGGTTAGTCGATTTTTGTCACATCTGTATTAATATTATACTAAACGAATTTTTTTCGATTTTTATTATATATATATTTTTTATTAACAATTACTCGTCGTTTTTTTTTTTTTTTTTTAAAGGTGAATATTGCGCCCTGTCCGCTCACGATGATAGCGTTTTCGCAACTATCAACGTCAAATTTACAAGGCAGGGCAGAGCAAAAAAAATCCCTATTAAAACTCACGTCTCGTAAAAAATTATCGTTGCGATTCGTGAATCCTGTCTGGGGATACAATTATGCGATTTAATCAAAATTTCGTATTAAATTCAATTTTAATGTTAAAAAAGTAGACACATAAAATTTCAATAGTGCATTAAAAATCTCGAATTTCCCTAAATTTTTAGGTAGTTTTTTCGTTATGTCTGGCGACGGAATGGGAGAGATTAGAAGCACTTCTCCATGGAACGAAAATCTGAAAAGATTGAGCTGAAAAGATTGTTTTTGCATAACAATAATGCCAAAATGTTATGAACAAATTACTGAAAAATTAAAATTGTGCAACAAATTACCCGGCAACCTAATTTTTTTTTGTTACGAAAATGAATTGTCAATATTTCTGAATACGTATGCATTTTTTCAGAATTTTGTGTGATGCTTGAAAATTGCGATTTTAAAGAAATTTTAACATAAAGAAAACGCAATTTTTAAACATTACTATAAAATTCTGAAAAAAATCGTACGTATTCACAAAAAAGTTACAAATCATTTTCATGAAAAAAAAATAAAAATTACGTTGCCTGGTAATTTGTTGCATCATTTTTTATTTCAGAAATTCGTTAATAACATTTTGGAATTATTATTATTACGTACAAAAAATCTTTTCAGCACCTTCCATATGCTTGATTTTTCTCAGATTTTTGTCCGATCGGGAAATGTTTGTAATTAAATTTCAATGTAAAAAAAAAAAAAAAATTCAATGCGTTCATAGTGGATTTAAAAAAATCGAATTTCCTTTCGAGAAATTAATGATAAATTTTGGTTTTTCAGTTTCGTTTCCGGTGATGACGCCGGGCGGTCAGCGTCTGACGGTTCTCTCGAAGTCGTTGATGGGTCTGTCGACGGCCAACAAGGTCGTCGGCAGTGTCGTGACGACGACGACGAATGCCGGCGGTCGAGTGGGAATGAGAGTTCCGCCTCTGAACGTGAACGCCTCGCCGGGTCAGAATCTGACGGCGCTGCAGCAGCCTCAGCAGCCTCAACCACAGGCTCAGCTCCAACAGCCGCAACAGCTGCGGTGCGGAATCGTCGCGAGGACGCCCCAGAAAGAGGCGGTCAAGGCTCAGATCAAGGAACAACCGAAGTCTGAGTTTTACCTGGTAATTAATAGAGACGACACACTAAACATTCGTTAAAAAAGAGGCACTGATTTATGTGCAAATTAATTAATTCATAATTAAACAGTTTGAAATTTGCACCATTTGTGAATTAAACATTTATTTAAAAATGCACATTTTGGACATTGCAAATTTAATTAGAATGGCACATTTCGGAAGTTGAAAATGTTGTGAACATTGGACAATTTGAAAATTGACAATCTAATTAAAATTGCACCGTTTGAAAATTGAAAATTTTATTAAAATTTCACATCTTGAAAATTGAAAATCTAATTAAACCGACTCCATTTGCAAATTGAAAATTTAATTAAAATTTCACACTTTGTAAATTGAAAATCGAATTAAAATTGCACGATTTGCAAATTAATTCTTAAACAATAAATTTAATTTGTATTTCTTTTTTTATTTCAATTTTATTTTTTTTATAATAAAAAAAATCAAATTAATAAATAAAAATCGCGTGCGCACAATTGATTCTGGATTAATAATTTTAAAAAATTTCTTTCATTTTCCCAAAACAGCCTCAACTGGAGGAGGAGCGTCGGCAGAGGCGTCAATCGAAGCTGCGTACGATAGCGAATATAAACGAGCGTCGTTGCGCCGCGTGTCCCCTGTACGGGGAGGATCTCTTCACGGCCCTGCGAATCGGCAAGCCGGCCTCCGGTTGCCAGTGGCACAACGGCCCGACGAACTGCGCCTCCGCGAAGGAGACGCCGCGAACGCGCCGGCAATTCTTCTCTCGCACCGAGGCCCTCGCCGCGGCGATAAAATCCACCGAGCAGATCGTCGAGGAGCTCAAGGAGGTCTTCCAGCGTTTCGTCGTTTACGTGCCGGCCGTCCGAGCGCCGATGCCGCGCTTCCACGTCTCACATCCGCCGCCCCACAAGTCCTGGGCGGTGAAGCGTTTGCAGGTAGTTTTGCAAACTAACCGGTTAATTATTCGCACATCCCTAATATCGAACTTTCGTCGCGATTTATTCACCGAACTTTCGTCACTATTTGAAAATTTAATTAGAATGGCAGATTTTTGGAAATTGACAATTCTATTAGAATGGCATATTTCGAACATTGAAAATCTAGAGAACATTGGACAATTTGAAAATTGACAATCTAATTAAAATTGCACAATCCGCAAATTGAAAATTCGATTAAAATTACACAATTTACAAATTGAAAATGTAATTAAAATTACACAATTTACAAATTGAAAATTTAATTAAAATTACACAATTTACAAAGTGAAAATTTAATTAAAATTACACAATTTACAAATTGAAAATGTAATTAAAATAGCATATTTCGGAAATGGAAAATCTAATTTAAATCGCACATTTTGGAAATTGAACAATTTTAAACATTTATTTAGAAGCTATTTATTTACCGATCTTTCGTCGCTACTTGCAGGTCGAGCTCGAGCGGGAGTTGGCGCCGAAGATCGCCGTTCTCCATCCCGTCGCCGGCGCGATGATGACGCAGTTTCCCGATCCGCGTCTCATTCAGTACGACTGCGGCAAGTTGCAGTCTCTCGATCGTCTCCTGAGAAAGCTCAAGACCGGCAGTCATCGGGTGTTGATATTCACTCAGATGACGAGAATGCTCGACGTCCTCGAGGCTTTCCTCAACTTTCACGGTCACATATATCTGAGACTGGACGGCGCGACGAAGGTCGATCAGCGGCAAGTTCTAATGGAGAGATTCAACGGCGACAAGAGAATATTTTGCTTCATACTGTCGACGAGGTCCGGCGGTGTCGGCGTCAATCTCACCGGCGCTGACACCGTGATCTTCTACGACAGCGACTGGAATCCTACCATGGACGCACAGGCTCAGGATCGCTGCCACAGGATCGGACAGACTAGAGACGTACACATTTACAGACTCGTCAGCGAAAAAACCGTCGAGGAAAATATACTTAAGAAGGCCAATCAGAAGAGACTGCTCGGCGATCTCGCTATCGAGGGCGGAAACTTCACCACCGCTTACTTCAAGAGCGTGAGTGGAGGATTGGTTACTTTATTTATTTTTTTATTTTTTTATTTAAGACTTATTCGCGAAATGAAAAATTTAACCGCTGCGGTTTAAAAATATGAAAAAATTCTGAAAAATCTTGGGTCGTGTATACATTTTTTTTTTTTTTGGATTTGTTGTTTTTGGAAAAAGGTAAAAAACAGTGATAAAAATTAGAAGAAAAGCTCAATCAAATCGTAGCGATCCGGAACTTCATTTTTTTTAATCATAAATAATTACAAACAATTTTTAAAAATCTAATCAAAAGAAAATCTGACCGCTATCGAGACTTAGTTGACTCATGAAAAAAATCGCATCGTCATGTAAAAAAATTTCAGAATCTTTTCACATTTTTAAATCGGTAGCGAGCAACAACTTCATTTTTTTAATCATAAATAATTACAAACAATTAAAAAAAATCTAATACAAAAAATATCTGACTGTTTTCGAGACTTAGTTCACTCGTGTAAAAAATCGCGGGTCTAATCCAAGATTGCATACTCAAAAAAAAAATTTGTTACGATACATGAAAAAAAAAAAAATCTAAAACATTAATTTAGATATACAAAATAAGTGATATTTCGTTTTAATTGAATTTTTCTTCCCCGTGTTCGCAGTCGACGATCCAAGATCTGTTCAACGTCGATCAGACGGAGAACGACGCCTCGGCCCGCATGGCCGACGTTTTGGAGCAGAGCAGGGACAGAACTGTGCACCGAGAATCGGCAGCTACGGCGTCGGCTTTGCCGCAGCCGAACGAGGAGAAAGTCGCGATCGGCGCGCTGGAGAGCGCGCTGGCTGCGGCCGAGGAGGACCTCGACGTTCAGGCCGCGAAGACGGCGAAGGCCGAGGCCGTCGCCGATCTCGCCGAGTTCGACGAGAACATTCCTCTCGACGACGCCGACAAGGAGGACGCCCAGGTCAGCAAGGCCGAACAGGAGGTCCAAAATTTGGTCTCCCAGGTCAGTAAACACAATTTTTCTTTTTTAATTAACGAGTCAGTAAAAGTCCGAACAGGAGGTGCAAATTTGGTCTCTCAGGTCAGTAAACACAATTTTATTTTTCAGTTGCCGAGTTAAACTCGATTGCAAATCTTATTCGGTAATATTATTAAGATCGCTATAAGAATAAAAATAATAATTCATTTTTTTATCGAATTGATAGCGATTTTTTTTTTTTTTTTTTTGTGCATCATCGATCAGTGATTGTTCTTTGTGTGCAATCGCTTTTGCACTGATGCTAGAAAAAATATTCAGTACTCGGGCCAGCTTGTGCAAAATCTTACCTTTTATGGACATTCTAGAACCGAGCGTACAAATTACATCATTTAAAAAAAAAAACATTATTTTATCACGGATTTTTATTCGAGTTCTAATATTTCATATTATCTTTGTATTTATTTTCAAAGTCGTTTGTTTGATTGTTTTCCAATTTTTAAGAATGCAGGAGGTCCTGATAATTATACTATTTTGATAATTATACTATTAATTATTCCATTCCGTGCGTCTCGGTGAGTTGTGCACAATAATGCGACGTACAACACCGCTGTGCACTATTTTTGTGTGAAAAAAAAAATCATATTTCGACCGAAAGTGACGTCATACCGGAAGTGCGTCACGTCCAATTTGGGAATAACGTTTTTCGCCCCAAAGTGACGTCATACCGGAAATACGTCACTTCCGGTTTGAAAATTACATTTTTTTTTCACCTGAATTGACGTTATACCGGAAATACGTCACTTCCGGTTTGAAAATTATATTTTTTACCTGAATTGACGTTATATCGAAAATACATCACTTCCGGTTTGAAAATTACGTTTTTTCACCTGAATTAGCGTTATACCGGAAATAAGTCACTTTCGGTTTGAAAATCTTATGTTTCGACCGGAAGTGCGCCACTTCTGGTTCGAAAATCACATTTTTTGCCCGGAAGTGACGTATTTCCGGTCGAAAAATTAGATTTTCTACCGAAGCCACGAATACCTCGTAGCACTGTAATACATCATATTATACACATCGTCCCAATTCTCCCGTCAACATCAACACCACAAAATAAATATCAATCGAAAAAAAAATTAATTTGCTCTCGAGAAAACAAAAACAAAACCCCCAAACCAATATTTCTCCTCAACACCCTTTCCCCAAAAAATCTACCACCCAAAAAAAAAAAAAAAGAAAAAGAAAACAATTCACCCATCAACACCAACACCACCAAACAAACATCAACCGAAAAAAATTAATTCGCTTTCCAAAAAAAAAAAAAAAAAAAAAAAACCAAAAACCCTAAATCAATATTTCTCCTCAACATCAACAACACGAAACAAACATAAAAAAAAAAAAAAAAAATGAATTCCCCTCAAGAAAACAAAAACAAAACCCCTAAACCAACATTTCTCCTCAACCCCCTTTCCCCAAAAAAATCCACCAGCTCAAAAAAAAAAAAAAAATTCTCAAAATTCCACAAAAAAAAAAAAAAGAAAAATACTAATCCAAAAATCACATTAATTTCCAAACAGTTGACACCGGTGGAGCGTTACGCGATGAAGTTCGTCGAGGAGTCCGAGGGAACCTTCTCAGCGGCGCAGCTGGCAGCGGCGGAGCGCGAGCTGGAGCAGCAGAAGCGCGAGTGGGAATTGGACCGTCTGCGCGCGTTGCGCGAGGAGGAGGAGCGTCGTCTGCGTCTGGCGGACGACGACGAGAAGCCTCTGACGTTCGGCCGCGAGGATTCGCAAAACCAGGTTAATAACACCCCTAGCAGTAAGCGTTTATCGGTAAAGAGGGGAGCGATTAGGCGGAGCAGCGCGGTCGCGTCGCCGCGTCGAGCCTCGCTGCGTCGAGGCGCGCGGCGCGCCGAGTCGGCGTCGGAGAGCGACAGCGAGACGACGACGGACTCGGAGGACTCGGAGTCCCAGGACGACCTCGTCGAGGACAGCCCCGACGAGGAGTCGAGCCACACGGAGAGCCAGAGCCAGGACGACGACGAGGAGAACGACGAGGAGGAGTTCGAGGACGACGACGAGGAGCTTCGCGAGACGCGCGGCGAGAACGAAAAGGGCGGAAGTCCCACGAAGCGCCGAAACGGCACGAAGAAGTCGTCCGAGAGAAACAACAGGTGGGACCTGAACAGCCCCCGAACTCGCTCGCGAGGCAACGTGAAGATCAATTTATGGACGCTGGACGTGAGTCCGATTCTGCCGGGCGTAAAACCGAACTTTCGCAACCGGCGAATCGGCGAGGTGAAAAAAGGGGCGAGGAAGAAGGCTGGGGAGATTTTCGCCAGGCCGGTCTCGCCGAGCCCGAGGAGGAGTTTGGGAGGGAGGGGGAACAGCGGGGAGAGGGGGAAGGAGAGCGGGGAGGATTGCAACGAGGCGGGGGAGAAGGTCGGGAAGAGGAGAGAGGGGTTGAACGGCGCGAAGGACGAGGCGAGGATCGGCAGGAGAAATTCCAACCTCGGCGCTGCGGGCGAGAGGAGGAAGGATCTCTGTAGACTGAACTCGAGTCCGGGCGATTCCGGGGAAAAAAAATCCGGGCCCGGCGAGAGAGGCGCGAGGAAAAATTCCAGTCCGGGCGATCCGGGTGAGAAAAAATCGGAGATTCCTGAGAAATTCAGGGAGGAGAAATCTGGCGAGAAAAATGTGAGGAAAAATTCTGGTTCGGGCGATCCGGGAGAAAAAAAATCTGAGCTGAATGAGAAATTCAGGGAGGAGAAATCGGGCGAGAAAAATGTGAGGAAAAATTCTAGTCCGAGCAATCTGGAGGAAAAAAAATCGGAGCTGCCTGAGAAATTCAGGGACGATAAAACGATTAAAAAAAATTCGAGTCCGAGCGTTCTGGAGGAGAAAAAATCCGAGCTGCCTGAGAAATTCAGGGAGGAGAAAATTATCAGAAAAAATTCGAGTCCGAGCATTCAGGGAGAAACAAAATCCGAGCTGCCTGAGAAATTCAGGGAGGAAAAACTCAGAAAAAATTCGAGTCCGAGCATTCAGGAAGAAAAAAAATCGGAGCTGCCTGAGAAATTCAGGGAGGAAAAACTCAAAAAAAATTCGTCTCCGAGCATTCAGGGAGTAACAAAATCCGATCCGGCTGAAAAATTCAGGGACGAAAAACTAAAAAAAAATTCGTCTCCGACCATTCAGGGAGAACAAAAATCCGATCAGCCTGAAAAATTCGAGGACAGAGAGAACGTTTTGGCTGAAAGATCGTTAATAAAAAATTCGCCCTGCGACGCGGCTGAAAAAATGTCGAAGTCGTCTCGAGGCGATGAGAAAAAATTCGACTGCGTCCCGGCAAGTCCGCCGGTCGGCGACGAGTTGTCGAACATCGAGATTCTCCTCGCGGAGAAGATGTCCGAGATATCGTCGAGCATGGAATCGTCGCAGAGCGACGAGAGCGCCGAGCACGAGCGATCGTGCGCGTTTTCTCCGGACTCGAAAGGCCTCGACGACGAGGGCGTCGTCGACCTCGCCTCGGCGACGTCGCCGAGCGTTCCCTCGGTAAAAAAAATCGAGAAAAAATCGCCGTCCCGGGAAGAATCGCTCGGGAAGACGCCCAGGACGACGCGCTCCAGGCCGACGAACGTGAAGCGACTCACGCAGACCTTCGACGCGAGCTTCGACGAATCGGGCGTCAGCTCCAACTTCGAGACCGAGTCCGTCAGCGGCGACCCCGCCAGCGGAAGGTCCGTCCACGTCACCCGCTCCAGCCACAAGGTCACCGCGAACTTCTCCAGAAAAACCCAAAGTCCCGAGCCCAAAAAATTGGAAGAGACGAAAAAATTCCTGGAGCCGAAAAAATTAGAAGAGCCGACAAAATTCCTGGAGCCGAAAAAATTGGAAGAATCGAAAAAATTTGAGGAGCCGACGAAATTCCAAGAGCCCAAAAAATTTGAGGAGCCGAAAAAATTCCTGGAGCCCAAAAAAGTAGAGCCTAAAAAATTAGAGGAGCCGAAAAAATTCGAGGAGCCGAAAAAATGCGCCGAAGATAGCTCGTCACAATCGGATGTGGAGTGCGTTCCAGCGACGTCGAGGTCGTCGCCGTCGCTGCGTTCGTCGAAACGGCTCGGGCTCGAGGATTCCAGTCCAGAATCCGAAAAGCCCTGGAGCGCCGAGAGCCTGAGCGAGATGATCGCCTCCTCGACGCAGCGTCGTCGTAGTCTGGGAACGCGGTCCAGGAACAAGGTTCACCTGGAGGAGCTGGCGCGGAGTTTGGAGTCGGTGCCGCACGAACCGCTCCCCGAAGACGCCCCGTCGAAACCCCCCGAGGCGGAGCTCGTGCCCGACTTCCTGGAGAAATCGCCCGACCTGGACAACAAAATCGAGCCCGAGGAAAAATTTTCCACGCCCTTGAAAAAATTATTCTCGGAGGCGCGAGTGCGTCTTCGCCGGCCCGACACACCCTTCCCGGTCGGAGTTCTCACCCGGGCGAAGTCGACGGTCCCGGAACCTTCGACGTCGTCTCCGAGCGCCGACGCGAAGTTCTCACAGCGTCAACGCAGAGTCACCAGGTTGAATTCCAGCCTCGAGTCCGAGGCGACTTCCCCGAAGGCGGCGCCTCCTGGACGTCACTTCGAGGCTTCCTCGGCCAGGGTGACGACCAGGTCGAACTCCCTGCACGACCAGCTGGAGCTCCAGAGCTGCACGATCACCCTGAAGCCCCTCCAGCGAAAAACCCTCGAGGCTTTCGGCGAGCCGAGCGAAATTCCCCGTAGAAGATCCAAGGTCGCCTCGCCCGACCGGCCGACGACCCGGAGCCGACCCGGTCTCGACAATGGTTTCCTTCTGCCTCAGACTTCGCAAAATTTTCGCAGGAGCAAGTCGAGCGAGTCCGCGAGGACGACGAGGAGGGCCCAGGGCGATCCTGGGCAAAAGCGACGTCCGGACACGCCGCTCCCCGGCGCCGAGGGTACGGCGCGACTCACCAGGTCCGGCCTCGACTTCGACGCCTCGAACTCCAGGACGCGCGGACCCAGGGACAAGGGGAACGACCTGGACACCGACTCGAACGGAAACGCTCTGCACGAGGTCTTCGGGGCGAAGGGCGAGGAAAACGCCGACGAGAGACCTCAGAGGACCGCCAAGGTCGTCGCTATCCTCACCCTGGACTCGCTCTCGCGGGGATACGCGAAGACCGGAAACGCCCAGGGTGCGAAGAGGGTCGAGGAGGAGAAAGTCATCTCCGTCGTCGAGCTCGACAGCGGCGACGAGAGCGAGAACGAAAACTCTCGGAGGAACGCCGCCAGGCGCACCGTCAAGAGGACGAGACTCGGCGGTAGAAATATCGTCGGTAAGGTAGAGACCGACATCCAGGTCGTCGAGATCGACGACGAGGAGGAGTTTCAGAACCAGCCGACGAGGAAGATCGTCAAACTGCAGTCGACGAACAACGCCGAGAGACTCAACAGCTCGGCGTCCTGATCGGTCTTCAGGATTGTCGCGGCGAAGGGCGGGCGCTTCGGGAAAGGACGCGACGATGAGGTTCTCGTCAGGAGGGTCGCTTGAGGTTTCAGGGTGCGGGGGTAATTGAATTTCTTTTTTTTGTGATTTTTTTTTTTTTTTTTTTTTTTTTGGGACTCGAGGATGGAAATTTATTGGCGCGGTTTTGAGCTCGGATCGATCGATTGATTGGATTTTTAGGGACGGATTGATTCGTATTGGTCGATTAATTTTTTATCGATTTGGAAACAAAATTAAATTCGTATTGTCGAATAAACACGATTGTGTCGATCGAACGGATTAACCGATGGATTGTCTTTTATTGATTGATTTGTCGATTTTTTTTTTTTGCTAACAACAAATTATTAAACGTTACTTGAGATTTGAAAAGAAGGAAATTGAGGAAATGATCGCAAAAACGATTTTACACATTTCGATCATTTGGATTGATCGATCGATCGGATTAACCGAAGGATTGTTTTTTAATGATCGATTTGTCGATTTTTTTTTGCAACAAAAATTAAATTAAATATTAAATTATAATTATCGAAAAAAATGATTGCATATTTCCGGCGAGAAAATAATTGCGACGATTTGTACGTTTCGCTTCGGCCGAGTTAAATTACACGATGGATCGTCGATACGAGCGGGAAAAAAATACTTAATCGATCTATCTCCAGTTTTTGGCATTAAAAAAAAAAAAATGTGTCTCCGAGAAGACGAAAAATTAATGACGAATGGCTTAAAAAAGTGCTGTGACTAAACCAAGAAAAAGAGTCGCGAATCCAGAGCGATTTAGTTTTCGAAAAAAAAAACAAAAAAGAATTTCGAAATTTGTGATTATTTAATTTTTAAGTGCATCGGGTAAAGTGGTTTGCGACTTCCTTACGTTAATTTATGTTCGTTGAGAGATCAAAATTAAAAACTCCGCGTTCAAGCAAGAAACATTTTACGTTTTTCATTTTTTTTTTTTGCCACCGCTTCAATCAATTTTTTCCGAGTTTGTAAAAAAAAAAAAAAAAAAATATTTTAATTCTCCCTGACCACGCGCACCGTCGAGCGAGCCCTCCTCGCGAGAACGATTACTCCGAAGTATTTCGCTTCACACATCGCGATCGATGGACTTCGACAAAAAAAAAAAAAAAATAAATAATAAACTTGTCGACTTTGTAAATATATCATAAAACAAAAAAGTAACGAAAAAAAAAAAAAAAAAATATTGAGACGATAAAGAGATGAATGGACGCGGCCTCGTTCTACCGGTTGTAAAATTTAAGTGATTTCTTCGAGTGCGTGTCGCGCCTTGTACAAACGACGTGAGACTCAGCGAGCGTGCGAAAAAAAAAAAAAAAAAATTACGAAGCGTGAAGAAAAATCGATAAGGACGATTGATTGACCGGTACAGGCCTCCCCTCTCCGTACTAGGTCCGTTAATATATAATTTATATATATTTCGTGATAAGCGAGACTCATGACTGTACTATACTAGGTTTAGATTTTTAAATGAGCGAAAGCGCGAGTGTGAAAAAAAAAAAAATCGTTCGCCAGTTAAGAAAAAAAAAAGAAAAAAAATGCATCCGACGCGATTCGTAGGTTGTTCGTTGTTATCGTTGTTGCGCCGATTGATGGTTTTTGCCGTTGTTGAACGACCGAATTTTTCGTCGCTGCGAAAAAAAAAAAAAAAAATACGACGAAATTTTCCTCGTTCTCGCCTCGACGACTCCGCGCGTGCGAGTCCAAAAAAAAAAAAAAAAAAAATATTTTGCGATCCACGGAAGAAGACAAACAAAGCCTCGATTATCTTGTAACCCGTTTGAGAGTTAAGTTGCGTGAGTGAATTTTTGTATGATCGAATGCCTTTCCGACTAAGGAAATTTGAATGAGAAAAAAAACACGACAAAAAATACAGGATATTCCTTGCTATGAATAAAAGAAACATAAAAAAAATATATATAAAAAAAATGTGTGTTTTCTTATTTCTTGGTGCGTTTCCAAGTATTGTTCGAATCAAAGGTTCAGTTCCGTTTTGGTGTCAAAAAAAAGAAAAAAAAATTAAGAAAAAAATGTAGATTAAAAAAAGAAAAAAATTTAATATAGAGTAAAATTCGGCTCAGTGTGCTTGTTTATGTTTGGAATAGACATCGACAGGATTATCTTTGTTGCATGTCAGTTTGGTGTGGCAAGGCCTTTTCATGACCGCACAACACTAATTTGAAAACAAGAAATACGAAAAAAAAATAAATAAAAAAAAATGATAATAGACAAAAATTTAAACTGAATAATGATCGATTGATAAATGGCACCAAAACACTGCCTTTGCCATTCCAAACTTGGAGACTGCCAAGATATAAGCAGGCACATAAACGAGCGTGTTGTGATGAGCGATATGCTTATTTAAAAAAAAAAAAGTTGAACAAGTTTTTAAAAAAATTGAATTTTTTTAAAATTTAAGATTTCGAATCGTGCAATGTTGTAGCGTTTGCCAGAATTGTTGAATTGAGCCTTTGAACGAATAAGGCAATCACCCTTGACTTACATACCAAAATCCTTGAGGACGGTCTGTGTTAAATTTCCAGCCGAAAAGAAATTCGGAGAGAATTTCGAATATTTTTCGATGGGATAAAAAAATCTTTCAAAAATATCTGAAGGTTCTGAGAACATTTATTTTGCATAATTATGATGCGAAAAAGTTATTAACTTCGTTATAAAGTTATAATCTTCGCGAGTATCGCTTAAAAATTTGTTGAAACCGGGATTTTCGATAATTTTTTTTTTTTTTTTATCGAAAACATTCATGTCTATTCGGGAAAATTAATGAATCAACTTCTTCTAAGAAAAAAGTTAACTTGCCGGGTAAATCGTTAAACATTTTTATTTTTTTTCCTTTGTTTATAATTTTTTTGAATTATTATTATCCAAAGTAAATGTTCTCAGTGAATTAATTTATTAAAATTAAAATCTGAAAAATGTCCAATTTTTCAGATTTTCATCCCATGGGAAGAATTCGAAATTCTCCCCGATTCTCATTTTCAGCTAGAAATGTAACACGACACACCCTTAGTATCGGGTTTTCCAATTCGGTGAAAAATTACCAAGATTTAATTTTTCATATTTATATATAAAAGTATATAATACACAGATTAATACATTAAATTCGCTAATTCAAAAAATATTCGAAAAATCCGTAAAAAAAATTCATACGAATTCAGGAAAGACATCGGTCAATTGATTCCATCTGAAAAAAGTTTCCTGATTACTTTTCGAACAATTAATTATTATTTAAAATATTTCACAAAAAAAAATTAATATCTATTCAAGAAAGAAATCGATTAATTGACTTCAACTGAAAAAAGTTTTTATTATAAAAAATATTGGACAAAAAAATCAATTTATTATACATTTTTGACATAGCGTGCAAAAATCGTAATTTTCGACATCATCAAAACGTTTGTAATTTTTCACCTTATTCGAACTCCCTTGATAATTTATAGTAAAAAAAAAAGATAATTATCAGAATTAAGCCGCTGTTCTCTATCGAGCAGAGAGAACACATTCAGCGAAGAGTTATTAAATATTATCGTAACTGATTGCCGCGTTTCAATAGGTAAGTCTTTGTTTCAACTAAATTCTGGTTAATTCGCGCACTGCACGTTAATTATCGTAGAAATAAAGATAGATTTATCCTCAATTTCGAATTCGACTCATAATTGGCGTTATTTAATTATTAATTAATTAGTTGGTAAATTGTTTGCGATTACGATGAAAATGAATTTTTTCTCATGGAAAACAACAATTTTTTGCTGTCTCACAGGTGTGGATGTCGGAAAGCAATATGGAACAGATGCCGGTTAGTAAAATTTATATTTGTTAATAAAAAAAATTATAATTTTTTTTTTATTCCGTTAAATAAAATATTAATTTTTTTTTTTCGACAGATGTGGTGTCCACCGACTCCGCCGAGTTCCGACAACGACGTTTACATCGACTACTCGCTCGGTTTTCTTTACGATTCGACCCCCATGACCGAGGCTCAACTACCGCCGGTTTACGTGAAGAAGGAACAGAAGAGAACTCGCGTCGAAGTTTCCGATGCCACCAGAGACGGTGAGAATTTTTATTTATTTATTTTTTGTTTCATTAAAAAATTATTTCATTTTTGAAAATTTTATTTTATTTAAAAAATTTGTATTTTATTTTTAACTTATATTTCACTTTTCTAACCCATCTGACCCGCCATTGACATGTTTAATCTATGAAAATCGCTATAGAATAACTCGAAAAAATCGATGTTTGTTTTTTTATCGGCAAGAAATAATTTGTATAAAAAATTGTGGATAGAATTTAACTTTTTTTTTTTCAAGTAAAAATATTTTTAAATAATGTAATAAAATGCTGCTCTCTACAATTTTCAATATTGGAAGCCGAGAATTTTTTCCCACGGTCATGAAACCCTCACGATCAATCGATAGCATGCCCTTGCGTATACAATTATTTTTTGCCATTAACAATAAATGAAAACACGCTTTTTACTAAAAAATCTTCAAATCCCCCTTCAATAAAGAAAAGAATAAAATGCTACTCTTTTTACAAATTTTAATATTCCTTCCCGAGAATTTTTTCTCACGGTCGTAACACCCTTAAGATCAATCGATAGCATGCCCTTGCTTATACAATTATTTTTTGCCATTAAAAATAAATGAAAACACGTTTTTTACTCCAAAATCTTCAATTCCCCCTTCAATAAAAAAATAAAAATAATACAATGCTACTCTTTTTACAATTTTTTTCCCGTAAACCCTTACGATCAATCGATAGCTATCCTAAATTATACAATTACTTTTCGCCATTAAAAATAAACAAAAAAACGTTTTTTACTAAAAAAAAAAATCCCCTCTTCAATAAAAAAAAATAAAATAAAAATTCAAAGCTCGGAAACTTTCCCCAAAAAAAAAAAAAAATTATACTCGCGTTTGAAAATAAATGATGTACTGAATCGCCAACTTTGATTTCCCAGGTCGCCGCCCGATGAAGATGAGGCACAAGGAGGAGTCCGTCTACGCGCCCCGCTCGCTGTTCGACCGTCCGTCCCCGGCGCTGATAAAGATGCGCCGGGACATGAAGCTTCACAAGTACCGTCCAATTGTGCGTCCCTCGATGCCGATAACGGGCGTGAAGCCCTCGGCGATGCTGCGCTCGCCGAGCGACCAGGAGCACGTACTCGACTGGATGGTCCACGAGGACTGGGCTCTCCTCCAGGCGATTCAGGTCTATCAGGGACTTCCGCTAAATCTCGTTATTCTCTCGCCGGGCCACACGCCGAACTGGGACCTCGTTGCCGACATCGTCAACAACACGTCGAGGATTTACCGGTCGCCCAAGCAGTGCCGCACCAGGTACGAGGCCGTCATCGTACCGAGGGAGGAGGGAAAATTGCTCTACGACACGACACCCAAAAAACAGAAGAAGCAGAAGGGCGCCTACAAACTCCCTCAAGTTGCTGAGGTGAGAAATGATTTTCTTTTGTTTTTTTCTTCTTTTTTTTCTATGGTAGATTTTTTTTAAAAGTCGTTGCTATTTGGAGTTCATTGCGGATTAGTTCGATGGAAGTTATTGGCGGGGTAAAAGTAGATATATATATAATATTGTTTTGTATATGAGGTTTTCTAAATCGACCTCGGGCTGAGCCGTCACATCTTGGATTTGACCCGCGATTTTTTAGACGATTGAACTAACTCTCAAAAGCACGTGGATAATTTTTTTTTTTTCTTCAGATTTGTTTATAATTGTTTGTAATTGAAATGAGGAATTTATCGACCGGTAGAATATAAAAATCTGAAAGAATTCTGGAAAACTTGTCATATATGAAAAAAAAATTTAAGGCTACAGACGGAGAGGGACGGACGTTAACTTGTATTTGTTCGAATTAAAAAGAAATAATCATTTTTAAAATCGGTCGATTATGAACTTGACCATTTTTATATACAATTCTGAATTTTTGGAGAATTTTTTTAGGTTTTTTTGGAGTTTTTTTTTTTTTTTTTGGGAACTTGGGAAAATCTGTAGAAATTCTGGAAAAACTTGTCATATATAAAAAATGTTAAGATTTGAGTCGAAGCGGTCCGATGTCACCTTTTATTATTTTCTAATTTTTTTTCGAAAAAGAGGAGTGAAAATAAATGTAAGAAAAAATCAGTCGTTTATAGGTTTTCGCATGGCCATTTTTAGACGCAACACTGCATTTTTGGGATTTGTTTCAGATTTTTCCGAAGAGTTTTTTTAACATTAAAAAAAAATGAAAATTCTTTTGGAAAAATGTGAAAAAATTCTCAAAAGTCCAGTGTTGCATATAAAAATTGTCAAGCGATAGCCCATAAACGACTGATTTTTTCTTCAAATTTTTTTCAGTTTTTTTTTTCAAAAAATAATTCGAAAGAAACAGAAGGAGATACCGATCCACTCCGGCTTAAATCGTAAAAGTTTTTATATGTGACACTTGATTTTTCAAAATTTGTACAGATTCCTAAACTGTGACGATTAATAAATTCGTTTATTAATTTTAAATAATTATAAACAATCTGAAAAATGAAAAAAAAAATCTCAGTCCTTTTCGAAGTTAGTTCAATCATATATGATTGAACTAACTGATAAAGGACTGATGGTATAAAAAATCACGAGCCAAATCCAGGATGTGAAGGCTCAGATAGGTCGATTTATATATATATATAAATTTAAATACCTCTTGTATGTATTCCTTCACCAGCACAAGTGATATGTCTGACATATGGATTATTGCTTGATCTACGAGAAGGTAGAACAAAACTGAGTGATAACTTTTGTATGCAGCTCATCTCGTAAAGCTATACCGTCGGGACATGCGATTAGCAATCGATGTAGGTGCGCAAAGTTATCACACAAATCAATCAAATTTATTATCAATAATTTTATTGGGGTAATTTAATATTAATATAAAAAAATACGCATTATTTATAAAAAGTATATTCATGATTAAAAAACGAAAAAACAATCATGCGATAAATTATAATATGAAGGGCGTTTTAAACACCTGGGCTTTGTTCTCGACGCTTGTGCTTAATATAATACACAATATAATTTCAAAAATAAATAAATAAATAAATAAACGCAAAGATATTTCATATCTCAATTTAAAAAAGAAAATCCCCCCAATTCCGAGGCGAGACCTTTTTTTTACGGTAAATTTTTTCGCACGTCCTTGCAATTCGAGGCTCACTGCCGATTACCTCGATGGATATTATTCATAGAGAATTTTTTTTTTTTAAATATATATATAAATATTATATATATATAAATATTATATATATAATATATATAAATTTACTTTCGCCTTATTTGTATCCTTTCACTTCGGGTGATATGCCGAATTCATGGCTTATCGCTTTCTGCCGGAAGGTAGAGCAAATCAAGTGATAGCTTTTGTATGCAGCTGATCTTGTAAAACTATAACGTGTTTTCTTCCGCGATTAGTAGTCGATCGAGGTGCGCAAAGATATCACACAGATCAATCAAATTAATTTTCAATCATTTTTTTCTCGGGTATTTAACATTTCTTGTCGATGATTGACTATAAAAAAAAATGTATATATATATATATGAATTTTTATTAAAGTATATCCACGATTGCAAACAACAACAAAAATCGTATAAATCATTATTATTCTAAGGGCGTTCGAAACATCGGTGCGTCGTTATAGACGCAATGTTAATACAATGAATAGTGTTGTTAAAAAAAAAATAGAAAAAAATTTAATGTAAAGGTATTTCATATCTGAAATTTCTTCATTTTTTTCCCATCAAGAATTTCGAAAATATTTTGTCAGAAAAATGTCAAAGAATGTTTCTCACCAGATCGAATGCCCACATTTTATTCGATTGTCGTTCCAAAAATTTCGAAGCTCGATATTAAAATAAAAATAAATTTAAAAAATTAAATAAAAACAAATTTAAAAAATTAAATAAAAATGAATTTTCAAAAATCAAACAAAAATGAATTTTCAAAAATTAAACAAAAATAAATTTTCAAAAATTAAACAAAACTAAATTTTCAAAACTACAATAAAACCAAATTTTCAAAACTAAAATAAACGCAAATTTCCAAAAATCGCATGAAAACAAAATGAGAGCCAAACGAACCAAGCGACTAACGACATGTCAAACCCTTGATTTCAGCAACAAAGCAAGACGAACCGTCCGATGCGTACGTCGCAGCTCTACAACCAGGACAAGAACAACTCCTTCACGCTGATGTGCTGCCAGCGTTTCGACACGATAAAGTTGGTCTCGAACAAGCGTACGCAGACGGTGAAGCAGCTGCTGGTCAACCCATTGATGAAGAATCCGAAGCACGCGGCTGTGCTCGCCGAGTCGGGAATCCAGTACGACAGTCCGTTGGCGCCGATCGAGGTGGCGACGCGCCGAGCGGAGAGAATCGCGAAGGAGAAGCTGAAGAACGTAGTCCCGACGATTCTCACGGCGGAGCAGCAGCAGCAGCAGCAGCAACAGCAACAGCCGCAGATCCACATCGTGCAGCAACCGCAGGTGCAGGGCCAGCTCGCCGCTTCGTCGACGTCGGCTCAGCAGATTTCGCAGATCGTCGTCACGACGCCGACGAGCCTGAAGACGACGACGCTCACGAACACTCCGATAACGACGGTCGGAAGCGGCGTCGCGACGTCGAGCGTCAAAGCCTCCAGGGCGGCCGGCACGCTGACCCTCCAGGAAGTTCGCCCCGCCTCGACGGTCGTCAGCGTCGCGAATCTGCAGGCCGCGCAGCGAATGGCGACCGCGAGTCTCGTCTCGGCGGCGCAGAATCCCGGGGTCGTCGGCCAGAAGGGCATCGTCGGCGTGACGATGGCCACGGCCTCCGGAAGCAAGCCTCTCACACAGGCGCAGATTCAGTACTATCGGCACCAGCAGGTCCTGCAGCTGAGACAGCAGCAGCACCTCAAGGTAGTTAGATAGATAGATAGAAATGTTTGTTTCGTGTTCTGGGCACGCGGCCACCCAAGAATACCGTGTAAGGTACAAGAATGAACACCCTAAAGAACGAATCCATAAGAAATGCAAAATGCAATGAAATAAATGAAATATAGATAAAGAAACAAGGGAACGAATGATAATAGGATAATAGAAAAGAGAAAAGGGAAATAGCGTAGAGCGGACTTGGCGGTCGGGAGAACCGGGAAAAGTCAGGGAAAAACGTAAAATTGTCGCCGAACATTCTATAAAGAAAAATAAATATAAAATAAGAATAAGGACATAAAAACGAGAGTTAAAAAAAGAATTGGAAACATTTTGGAAAAGAAAAAAAATTAAATTAAACGTTAATTTGCATCATTATTTTTTTTTAAAATAGAAGTCGTTAGAAGTTTGTTCGGGGAAAATTTTTAATTGGTCAGTGAAAAGCCTGACTTTTGAAAAAACGGCCACCATGTCCGACGACCGATCAATCGTCGGTCGGAAGTTACTCGAACGCAATTATTTTTTTAATAGTTTTGTTCGGAGATTTGATATATTTTTTTGCCGATTGTTTTTTTATTGATTATAAAAGTATATATGACTGTATATGAGGTATTCCAACCGGTTTCGAACGGTCAAAAACCCGACCCTCTAGAAAAAAAAAGATATTTATAAAATTCAATGCAAAGTAATAACTATCTCTTTATTATTATAAATCGATCTTAAACGGAGCATAGATATCAAACGGGCATCTCACCCATCCAAACAAGAATATGAGTTCACTCTACACACTTGAGAGTATATTCTGAATTTTTTAAAGAAAAATCAAACATGACGTATCGGGTGAAAAAAAATATTTTTGTTTATTTTCCATAGAAATAGACGTTTATTGCATTCAAAAAAATCGCATCAATTTCTGATGGTCTCTCGCGAGTTCGCATAGCTTAATATTTTTTCTCTATCTCTGATCTAAGTACGTTCATTCTCGAATAGAAGATCAATTTCGCCAGCTCTCCCGTAAGCGCCGTGTAAAAAGCCCGATATTTTCAACATCTAATTATTCATTCGAATGGTCGGTAAAAACCGTCAAGATTTTTTACAAGTGAAATTTGATTCTCAAATTACAACATATCAAAAGTTTATGCACATGACTTTGGATTGCCTTCGCGACATAACTACCTTAGTACATTGTAAATTATGTATGTATATTATATTTTAATTGTGCGTGATTTTTTTTAAGGTCCTTCAGCAAGCTCAAGCCGCCTCGGGGCAGAAAGTCTCGGTGGCCGTCTCGACGCCTCAGCAGAGGGCGACGCTGATGAAGCAGGGCGTCGCGGCCGCGTCGGCGGTCGGCCAGGCGAACGTCGGCAAGCAGCAGACCGTGACGAGGACCGTTTCCGAGAGCGAGATGGCGGCGCTGATAAAGAGGCAGCAGCAGCTTCAGCAGCAGGGCAAGGTCGGGCAGGTCCAGGCGCAGAGCGGACTGACGCAGGTCTTCGCGCAGGCTGGAATGCAGGTGCAGCAAGCCGGCACGTCGACGACCACCCTGGTGAAGACGGCCGGCGGCGTTCGAGCCGTCACGCCGCAGCAGATGAGGCAGCTTCAGCTCCATCCGCAGATCGTCGCCCAGAGAAAAATGCCCGGGCAAAAGGTCGCCCAACTCGCGCCGGTCAAGGGCGGCGTTCCGACGCAGCTCATCGTGCAGCAGAAGTCGCTGCCGGCGACCGTCACCGTGCAGCAACTGCAGCAGGCCATGAAACACGTGCAGCCCGCTGGGCTTCAACAGTTTGCTCATGTGGGTATTTTTTTTTTTTTTTTTTTTTTTTTTTTTTTTGCGAACAGAGAGTTGCTATTTTTAAGTTAGCTTTATTACACTCGGTGCGAAAATGGCATTTTTACGCACGCCCCGCGTGCGTAAATCCGCATTTTCACACCTTGTGAAGTAAAATTTGGTACGATACTCGTGCGAAAAACTTTTTCTTAACACGTGTGATTTCTTAATTCTTATTTAATTCTTATCTAATTAATTCTTAATTTCTTAATTCTCTTAACACGCATGAAACACATACGCGTCAGAAAAAGTTTTTTCGCACTAGTATCGTATTTTAAAAAGTATTTAAACGAAGTACTTCTAAATACATTTTAAGTACAAAAAGTATTTTGCAATTTGCATTTTGAGTATTTTCGAGTATTTTACCCAGCTCTGATTGCATATGGTCCTCCACTATGATATTCGAATTATTCATAAATAATCAAATTATTCATGAATATTCATAAAAATTATTCGAAATATTCGAAAATTCAATGCAAATTTCGAATTCAACTATTCATATTCAATTCATAATGAATTATTCAAAATTTTCATTATTAGCACGTCCCTAACATTAATCGTAAAATTAATCCTAATATTAATCCCAATATTAATCCTAAAATTAATCCTAATATTAATCCTAATATTAATCCTAATATTAGGATTAATATTAATATTAAGCCACGCAACTCCGCCGTCAGTGACGAAACCTGTAATCCAAAAATTCTCCACCACTATTATTTTCACAAAAAAAAGTTTATTTTTATTCATTTCTCGATTTTCCATTCCTAGGTATCGACGGGCCAAGCGGTGTCTCAGCCAGGACAGATGGTCTTAGCGAAGTCGCCGCTCCAGACGCGCGTCATACCCGTCGCATCGGCGCTGAAGCAAACCATACAGGTCGTTACGGCGAGCACGGCCCAGCTCCGGCAGGCAACGCCCGGCCAGGGAAAGCCCATCGTCACGACGGCGCGCGCCAGTCCCGGCCCAAGCCAGGTCCGGCTTCAGACCATCGCGCACGGCGTGCATCAGCAACAACAGGCGCAGCAACAGTTGCAACAGTTGCAACAACAACAACAACAACAGCAGCAACAGCAGCAAGCACAAACCGCCCAACAGCAACGACAACAACAACAACAACAACAACAACAGCAACAACAACAACAACAACAACAACAACAACAACAACAGAATCAACAAGAGAGTCAGCCAAAATAATTTCGTCGCTTCGTCTTCTCAATTTTTATTCCATGTTTTCTAGATTCTTTTTTTTTTTTTTACGAAATTTTTCACACCAGTTTCTCTAAGGCGGTGGCAAAAAAAACTTTTATCTCGGGCGATATGGAAACAACATTTTTTTCACTTTTTTTTTTTTTGTTAAAGCTAATTGAGGAGTTTTTTTTCTCGATTTGCGGCGATGGTCGAAGAGTCTTTCCTTCGAGAACAATGTATTAAAACGCGGTTTTTTTTTTTTCATGTGGCGTCGAGATTAAGCATTCAAAACATTCCACTATAAGTACATAGGCGAGATTTTTTTTTTTTTTTACAAAATTGCTCTCCATCGTAATCGCGATCGATCGCGTTCGCAATCTGCTCTCGACGCTTGCGTCAATATTGACTCGTTCACGACCGCGGCGTCCGAGCTACGATGGATTTTTTTTTTTTTTTTAATTAATTTATTCATTACAACCAATTCGAGCACATGAAAAATGGAACAAGAATTTCGCTCCGCACTCGGCGACTCCTCGCCAATTAAATACGACTCTGTTCGAGTGACCGCTGAATCATTCATGGATTCGTTCGAGCGAGTTCCTTTCCGTTTTTTCCTCCTCGCCCCAACTATAACGATAAATCAACGGAGAAGCGGGGAAAAAAAATAAAATAAGAGAAGACGAAGTTTCCTCGAGATTATTTATTTCGTAGACGTGTATATTTTTTTTTACCGCTTTTCATCGTCAGCAACTCGTGGACGATCATTGCTTTGGCGTAAAAAAAAAATGAGAATTTCCACGAGTATTTTTATTTATTTTTCCACGAACGCCGGTAACGAATTAAATACGAGCGGACACGACGAGTGGGAGGGAAATAGTGAGCGACACAAGTGACGATTAAAGGTGATCCTTGCGTCTGTATATTATGTATTGTATAGCTATATCTTAAGGCTTTCAAGGATCTGTAACAGGCTAAAAAAAAAAATTGGAAAAGAAGGGGAAAGAGAAGGAAAATTGCATCGCTATTAGACTCGAGATGTTTAATATTGTATCGATATGTCTGTGTAATGTATAATACGTGTACTATAGAATTAATATCTAATAAATTGAACCGTCAAAGAAAGAAAACGGAATGACAACGCGAATTAAATCGGAACGTTCGAGTGGGATTTCCCCAGGGACATTCCGCCTCGTATTATCTGCGGAGAATCTGGAATAACAATCGGCGGAGATAATTTTTATTTGCAATTGTCTCTCGAGAAATGATAGGTTTGTTGATTTATCGTATGTAATTACCGAAGATCTTTGCGGTTGTTTTTCACTAGAAATCGAACCGACTCACTTACGACGAATTTAGTGGCGATATTTTTTTCGATTAATTTTTTTTTTTTTTTTCGGAAACTTGCCGAGTGCATAATTACTTTGCGCATCCGGCAGGAATTTATTTATTTTTCCGAATCGGCTGGGAAAGTGAAATAAGTAAATTGTAGTTTTTAATACCGACCGCGGTATTTCGTTATTGGCTATATTAAGACCATATGAAACACCCCCCTCCCCGTCCATCCCGGGCTCAGTCGGTATCAAAAACTGTAATCAACTTTTCTCACTGGATCTCGCATTAACCGTCAAAAGACAAGTCTCATGGGAAGCCGAAATTATATCCGCTTCCGATGAGACTTTTCTTTTGACCGTATATGCCAGAATCAATGAGAAAAGTTGTTTACAGTTTTTATTGTTTTTAGCTGTTTTTTTTTTAATTTACAGTTTTTAGCTGTTTTTTTTTAATTTTTTTACCGGCTTTACCTGTTTTACCGACGGAACTAGACAATTTTTCATTTCCGATTTTTTTAAATTGTTAAGACCATATGAAACACCCCCCTCCCCGTCCATCCCGGGCTCAGTCGGTATAAAAAACTGTAATCAACTTTTCTCACTGGATCTCGCATATACGGTCAAAAGAAAAGTTTCATGGGAAGCCGAAATGATATCCGCTTCCGATGAGACTTTTCTTTTGACCGTATATGCCAGAATCAATGAGAAAAGTTGTTTACAGTTTTTATTGTTTTTAGCTGTTTTTTTTTTAATTTACAGTTTTTAGCTGTTTTTTTTTTTAATTTTTTAACCGGCTTTACCTGTTTTACCGACGGAACTAGACAATTTTTCATTTCCGATTTTTTTAAATTGTTAAGACCATATGAAACACCCCCCTCCCCGTCCATCCCGGGCTCAGTCGGTATCAAAAACTGTAATCAACTTTTCTCACTGGATCTCGCATATACGGTCAAAAGAAAAGTTTCATGGGAAGCCGAAATGATATCCGCTTCCGATGAGACTTTTCTTTTGACCGTATATGCCAGAATCAATGAGAAAAGTTGTTTACAGTTTTTATTGTTTTTAGCTGTTTTTTTTTTAATTTACAGTTTTTAGCTGTTTTTTTTTTAATTTTTTAACCGGCTTTACCTGTTTTACCGACGGAACTAGACAATTTTTCATTTCCGATTTTTTTAAATTGTTAAGCCCATATGAAACACCCCCCTCCCCGTCCATCCCGGGCTCAGTCGGTATCAAAAACTGTAATCAACTTTTCTCACTGGATCTCGCATATACGGTCAAAAGAAAAGTTTCATGGGAAGCCGAAATGATATCCGCTTCCGATGAGACTTTTCTTTTGACCGTATATGCCAGAGTCAATGAGAAAAGTTGTTTACAGTTTTTATTACCGACCGCGGTATTGCACATGCTCTTAAGTCGGAAGTGAAAAATGATCTAGTTCCGTCGGTAAAACAGGTAAAGCAGATTAAAAAAGAAAAAAAAACAGCTCCAGCATCCCCTTAAGTTTTTTATTACCGACGCAGCTTGGGCTCGAAGGGATCACAAGCATTGAAAGGTGAAACGATAAAACGCCCACTAAGTACGTAGCGGTGAGACAACAGGTAAGTAAGCAAACTGTCGTTGTGAACGAATGAGATACAATTTAATTCTTTTCTCATGACGATTTCACTGCTAATGCCTGGATGTGCCTGAGGTTTATCGAGCCTGTGCGTTGCTCCTTTACACGTGTTTTATTGGTGATTACAGCGGACGGTATACTCGAGCAGCTTCTCTGCGATCATCTGATCAATGAACAGACGGTCATTGACTCTATAAATGACCATTGATCGGTTATAGAAGAGAGAGGTGTGAGTCTCCACAGGATAGGCAATCATTGGGCGAAAAATATCTCGAAAAATAAACTTTCGAGACTGGAAGTGACGTATTTCCGGTATGCCGTCACTTTCGGTCGAAAAATGAAATTTCCAAACCGGAAGTGACCTACTTCCGGTCGCAAAATGAAATTTCCAAACCGGAAGTGATGTATTTCCGATATGACGTCACATCCGGTCGAAAAATGAATTTTGCAAACCGGAAGTGACCTACATCCGGTACGACGGCACTTCCGGTCGAAAAATGAAATTTCCAAATTGGAAGTGACGTGTTTCCGGTACAAGGGCACTTCTGGTCGAAAAATGAAATTTCCAAACGGAAAGTGACGTATTTCCGGTACAACGGCACGCCCGGTTAAAAAATGAAATGTCCAAACAGGAGGTGACGTACTTTCGGTACAACGGCACTTCCGGTCGAAAAATGAAATTTCCAAACCGGAAGTGACCTACTCTTCCGGTACAACGGCACTTCCGGTCGAAAAATGAAATTTCCAAACCGGAAGTGACCTACTCTTCCGGTACAACGGCACTTCCGGTTGAAAAATGAATTTTCCAAACCGGAAGTCACCTACTTTCGATACAACGGCACTTCCGGTCGAAAAATGAATTTTCCAAACCGGAAGTCACCTACTTCCGGTACGAGGGCACTTCTGGTCGAAAAATGAAATTTCCAAATCGGAAGTGACGTATTTCCGATACAACAGCACTTCCGGTCGTAAAATGAAATTTCACTTTTTTTCACCGCGTCTGTAAATGTACCTTCGAAAATCGCGTATATGAGGCCTTAATTCGGCAATTTGTCTCATTTCCGAGCGAATTGCATTAACCCAAAGCTCCGTTATGTGATCTAATCGTTATTTCCTTCGAAAACAGCAAACATTACCATTTTCCGGATAAAGTCTATATACATGTGTGTAGACGGATGTTTACATTGCACGAAACGATTATTCATGTATTTTATACATAAATAATCGATTATGACTTCACATCTTAAGGAAAAAAAATCGCAATTTGCGCAATGCCGATTATCACTGGTTCCGGCGCATGGTGATGAAAGAACGAGGAAAAGGGCTTTTGATCTTTTGATGCATCACCGCTTTGTAATTTGATTCAGCTGACGCAGATCTGTGCGCGTAATGCCAGCTAAGCGCAATTAATCTGAGCTCTTAGCAGTTCAGCCGACAATCGACTCTCCGCGCAATCGAGTACGGAAAAAATTATTTATTTAAATTGCAATTTTATTACCGGTTCAAATCGTATCCACTCTGGATAAAAAAAACACATGTATATGCGCTGAATATCGAAATAGTTTAGTAAAGTTCCACGAAATGCATTATTTATGTATTTATCTTTATATTAATAAATTCATTGATTTTTTTTTTTTTTTTTTTTTCTTTATTTCATATATATTTTTTGGCAAAGTCATCCGCTATCGCAATAGATAATCACAATCGACCGGAAGTTTACTCTCCACTATGTCGAATCTAATCGAAGTTCGATCTCCAGATCCAATCGACTTAGGAAAAAAAAAGGTGACGTAAGTGTAACCGTGATTCGAAAAGTCACGTCACAAAAAAAAAAATATATATATATATATATATTAGAAGGTGTTTCTCAAAAATGACATTGAAAAAAAAATTCCTCCTGCCCTTTTAAAGTATCGATTTCGATCTGAAATTGAACCTCATTAAAGACGGACCCAAGCAAAAAATCCTAAGAGGTGCATTCAACGTTTGTACCAAAAAAATTCGACACTTCTTTCTTTTTGTCTACAAACGTCGAATGCGGCCTCTCAAGATTTTTTGCTAGTCACCCCCTTTCGCGAGCTTTAATTTAAGATCTAAATCTGTACTTTAAAAAGGTGAGAGGAAAATAAAAAATTGCCTTTTTTTACACACTCTTATATATATATATATATATATCTTTATACAATAATGGGGTTAGGGGGGGGGGGGGGTCAATAATAGGGTCAGAGGGGTGGTCGATAATAGGATCCGAGGGGGTCAACAATAGGGTCAGGGGGACAATAATAGGGACATGAAATTGTTTAAAAATGGAAGCGTAATAGTGGGGCTTAGAATTGTAAGGGCATACGTCGTTTAAAGGCCTTAAAATAATAAGGGCTTAAGTCCACAAAGGGGTGCGAGTGCGCGAGCCCCGAGCCCCCCTAGAATATATATATATATATATATATATATATATACATGTATATGTGCTGCATATCGCAAATAGTAGTACTGTAAAAATCTCATGAAATGCATTATTTATTTAGTAGTAGTAAAAGAGATTTATTGTCAAAGTTAATACGTACAGTTGTCTTCTTACACTAAATTTTACACCTTACACACTTCTTTATTTCATTTTGTCTTTTGTCAAGTCATCCTCTAACGCAATAGATAATCTCAATCGATGGGTGGTTTACTCTCCACTGTGTAGAATCTAATCGAATAGCGATCTCCAAATCCTAACCACTTAGGAGAAGAAAAAAATTGGTCTACTGTCGAACCTATCGATTTAAAGATCTCGTCCATTCACAATCGCCAGTAATTTCCCTCGCTGCAAATTACCCACATAGTTACATGTCGAAATAACACACCCTCAACTGGAGACACCAATTCGACACCCGTCAAATCAACACCAGTACTACCAAGTTTATGCATACAAATTTCCAGTACGGGTACATTAAATTGCCTACCAATGTTTTTTTTTTTTTTTTTTTTTTTTTTTTTACAGTGTTATCGTTGCAGACTTCGTGTTATCGTTGCTGCCATTTCCACTTCGGACGATGCACATGTCGTCAAATTGAAGCCGCTGGACTTCAACGACGATACGTGACAGTCAAAAATGCTAATTGCATTGGTCTTCGTTCCATACGAACGCGTTACTACGATGTTTGGCGAACTCAACGCTTCGTAGTTCTGCCAGAATAATTATAATGACCTTGCCAAGATAACAAAATTTTTCCATTTGCACTGTGGAATTGCCGGTTCGCCGTTTTGGACGGCGAACCGCGGACGAACAATGCCGTCGAAGGGTGGCATTTTGGATTCAACAGCCGCCCTAGCAAGTTGACGGACGGCTGCTTTTAGGGGAAAAAAAACTAAAAAACGGACCGAAAAACGGACACGTCCATTGGGGAACGAAACGGACCACAAAAACGGTAAAACGGACCGTACGTTTGGATTGGTCCTTTTTCGGTTGCGGAAACCGAGGAAGAATCGAACATTTTTTATCAAAATTTTTGGCCAAGTTTTTAAAATTTTTTTGTTGTTTTGCTTTTAATTCTGTTTTTAATGAAAGGACAGAATAAAAATACGATCTTGGTCCTTTTTCGGTTGCGGGAACCGAAAACGGACCAAAGCAACTTTTTCGAAAAAAACCGTTCGGTCCGTTTTCGGTTTCCGTAACAGAAAAAAGACCAAATGCCAACAAAAAATGTACAGTCCGTTTTGTCTTTTTTCACGGTCCGTTTTGTTCCCCAACGGACGTGTCCGTTTTTCGGTTCGTTTGCAGTCCATCAACTTCCTACGGCGAGTCCAAACGACACATCGATGGGAACATTTTTGGAAGCCCTACGGAAGGAGCAGAGCACCACAGAAACGACATGGGAGCAACATTTTCCTATATTTTTTGTGATGTTGAAAAAAGCAAAATTTCGAAATTTTGAGGAAAACATATTCAGAATGTTCCAAAACATCGAAAAATCACATTTAGAAAAAATGACATAAACAACCTGAAGGAAAACTCTCAACATGGTCGTCTTTCCGGTAACTTACATCGGTCGTTTTTGTGGTCATTGATGAAAAAAAGACCCATCCTCCAAGACCCCCAAAGACCCATCCATCCAAGAAATACCTAACAATTGGTATTTTTTTCGGTCGTTACTTCGGACAAAAAGTGTCACAGAACGACCAGTCGTTTTCTGGGTCTTTGGACAGTCGTTAAAGATGGTTGCTTGACTTGCTAGGGTAAGTTTGAAAGGTGCCGCATTTTTTGGGTGAAAGGTCGAATGCGGCACCTCTTAGCATTTTTGCAAGGTACCGCCTTCCGCGAGGTTCAATTTGAGATCTACATCTGTACTGTAAAAAGGTGCGAGGAAAATTAAAAAAAACACCTTTTTTTAAACACCCTAGTATGTGTATATGTGAATTTAGGCGCTAAAAATTGAAACCGCTGAAACTCGAAAATGCCTCGACGGTTCAAGCTAAAATTTTACACACGGTATATGTGGTGAAAAGTCCAAGTTTTTTCAAAATTTAATTTAAAAAATGTTCATTTTTTTGTTTATTATCGACATTTTTTCGTTTCTACAGTCTAAATTCTCGATATTTTTTCCTTTCTTTTCCAGACTATATTTTTTTTGTTTTGCAATTACAAGTGCCATCATTTACAAGTGACATTTAAACGTTGCCCCATTTGCGACACGTGCAGCGCATATCGCTAATCTGCGTGTACACCGAGGCTCACGTATGCAAGTGTCGATAACGTATAGACCTTCCGCCGGTGCTCGACGATTTCCGAGGATAAAAAAACATGGCCAATGGCATTAGCAGGAAATTATCGATTATCGGTTGGCCAATCTGTACTAAAAACTCCACAACCCGTCTCTATATTGTTCGCTACTCCCCCCACTCCGAACCGCGTGGCGGAAGCTTCCCGCTTGTGTTCACAAATCGACGGCATGAGGAAGACGCATACGCCGTCTATTCGCCAAACCGCGGACCGACCGCACTATAAAAACCTAAGATGACGAATGTTTGCCGGACACTCTTCGCCGCGCTTCGTCCGGCACGGTTCTTTCAAAGTTACTCTTTTTTTTAATTCAACATTTAAATGAATTAAATTTTTTTAAAATTCTAATGTCATTCGACCAATAACCGGACGAGAGATTTTAAATAATAATAACAATAATACATTGTGAAAAGTTCGTCGGAACGCTAGCCGTCCAATCGGTAAGAATAGAGATGTGAGAGTGCTTTACGTGACCGCTTTGAAAATTACCACATTGGTTATAAAATCATAGTGATTTAAAATATCATCGACACATGGTCAATTTCGTAGTTGGGCAAAATACTGAAGATATAAAAAACAAAATACTATATGGATTTTAAATGCAAAATACTTTGTGTTGGGTAAATCCTAAAATGAGTCGTGGAAGTCAGTTTCGTATTTTCGAATTAAATTTAATTTTTGACATTTTTCCTTTTCACACTTCACATTACATTTTTTTCACATCCGACACTTGTCATTATTTTCACGTTTATCAATGTCAAACGAAATTACTCTATCGATAGGATCAAACACATCTCAGAAAAATCCTTATTAATTTGTGTACAGTCATTTGTGTAAATATTGGTCGGTAAGCCCTTTGATGTTAATAGGGAAGCCAGTAGTTATTTGTTATAACATCCTTACAAGCATGTTATGCACCTGTTTGGAAGCCTGGTTTTGTAACCGTCACGCTATCACACTTTGTAACACTAACATTGCCTGCAGATTAGTAATGGTCCTATACATTGTTATAAACATGTTATATAGACGTTACAGACTCTAGTTACATTATTGTAATGTAATTACCTTATACGTCATTAACATTACTTGATTATCATGAAAGTTACACTAACATTGTTACAAGTATGTTATTTATTTATTTGTTTATCAACGGGCAATGCCCTTTTACACATTCAGATAGTCTTTAAAATTTGAAACATTCAATACAAGTACGTATTAAAAAATATAAGTATTTGATAACATTTGATACAGGTATATATATGATTGTGATCAACACATAGAAATTTGAGGAACTGATTATTTGGTTATATAACGAATGCACAATTTTTATACATAACTATAACGTTACACCGACATGTAAGAGTTTCATTAACTGCATACAACAATTGAAACATTACATATTACATCCATGTTATATTGCCGTGAATAAAGCGAGTTCACAGGGGAATCCCCTCGATCCCACCAAATCCCGATGTCTCGTTTCCAGTAATCTGGGTCAATTGATTACCAATGTGAGATAATAATTCTGCGCCAATCATGTTAATCCCATCGATCATTATCACTTTAAGGTATCTGAAAAGACATCGATATTGCAGCACTTCGTAACTAAGCGGCGGTGGTTTTGTGTAATTGTCATTGATGTGTGTGCAGTTGTCCGTCGATGGTCGCAGCGGCCTTGCCCGTAGATGCGCAAGTAATATACGCGTTGCAGTAACCATCAGTGAGTTTGCATCTGTTGTATATTTCCATTACCAGTTTTATGGCGAAAGTCTTGCCGCATCCTGCACGTCCAGTAACGCACAATTACAGTGGACTTCGCTCTGACGATAAGAGACTAAAAATAACGTGGATTAGGAGGGCTTTTTGTTTTTCGTTCGCCAGTCGCATAAGCTTGCAAAATTGGTCGTTCGACATTACATTTTCATCGTTTTTAGACATTGCACCCAGTTTATTAAGAGTAGCCAAACGAAGGTCATCGTCAATGTCTGCTGACAATGCTGTTCGTTATAAAGTTGTTGAAAGGGATTCGCATCAGGGAACCGCTTGACTATATTATTTAGGACTATCAGGACTCTCGTCATCGCGACACAATTCTCGGTATACTCAGATCGTTTTTCGGATATCTAAATATGATTCGAAATCTTTTCGCCACTCCAAGATGATTTGTTCGTTGTCATAAATTTTGATAAATTTCAGTTCTGAAAGAATATCAGTTTCGTCATTTCGGAATGGTAAATAAAGGGTAACCATTTCCCGTTTGTACTAGTTAATTTCATTGGCCATATCATAATTTCGGTATCGTATTACTTGAGAGTCCTTACGTTTCTTGTACTCTCCTTAATTATTTTCATCGTAATGTGCAACCAATTGTGAGAGTGCAATGTTCTCTCAGTCTGCTGGTCTCTTCATATTTTTCAATCGAATTTTCTTTCCATATATTCGTAGGGTTCTCTCCGTTTGCCAATTCGTCCAATTCTTTGTACGTCTAAAAGATTGTAATGTGAACGACCCTAATCGAGTCTTTTGACATCGGTTCCCTCGATAGCTACCAGGTCCGTGACTCGAAATTTTATACTCATTTTCCTTGTGATCTCAACAATGTTAAATTCTGGGTGTTCGTTCATGATCGACGTAATTTCTCGCTCGAGGTTGCTGATATCTCTATTCGTTTTATTAATGTATTCTGCAGTGTAAATAGCATAAGAGAACTCTTCCGCAATAAATTGGATGTTCGTGTTAGACTTTAGTATGTTAAAGATGAATAAATTGGAATTACCTTGCCTAAGTCTTCCATTAATTACCATCGAAGATCCCATTGATGGCCATTAACTATTCGTTAAAGGTAATTCAATGGGGTTTTGCCAATGGTATCATTTCCACTTGTACTACCATTTAATACACCATTCAATATGCCATACAGTTTCTCACTTCAAAAATATTACGCCTTAGTACAGTAAAAATCCGTTGATTTTACAAAAAATTTAAATGCCGGTATTTACACATTTCTAGGTAAGAACAAGCGGTCACGATGGCTTTCGCCCTAAACGCGGCGAGCCTCAACGTGGGTCTAGTTCTCGCGGCCCTAACCTCTGCAGTACTGTTCTTCTGGATCTACGCGCGTTACAAGCTCAGTTACTGGAAGCGCCGCGGCGTCGAGCAACTCTCGTCGAGGGACTTAATATTCGGTAACTTCAAAGACGCGGTTCTGTTCCGAACGGCGCCGGGTTCGCATCTCGGGGTTCTGCACAAAGCCGCGACGTCAGACGCGCCTTATCTGGGTTTCTACATATTTCACAAACCTTGCATACTGCTGAGAGATCCGGTCGTTATAAAGCAGATCATGATAAGGGACTTCGAGAACTTTTCCGACCGTCACTTCGCCGGCTCGGTGCAGAAGGACAGCATCGGAATGAAGAATCTTTTCGGGCTCAAGAATCCGGCGTGGAAGTATCTGCGGGCCAAGATAACGCCGACGCTGACGCGCGGCAAGCTGAGGGAGATGTTTCCGCTCATGATCGAGACGGGCGGACCTATGATGGATTTCCTGCGCGCGCAGAAGATGGACGACAGCGGCGTGAAGTTGGTCGACGCTCAGGAGCTCAGCTACAAGTACGCGACCGATCTCATCGCCAGTGTCGCCCTAGGGACAAAGATGGACTCCTTCAACTACCCGAACGCCGAGTTCACCAAAGCGGGTATGTATCGTCATTAGGTCTGTCCGTTACTAGAGTAAACTTTTACTCCGAGCGCTTCTAGAGTACTTCCAGAGTGTTCCAGAGCGTTCGAAACCGGAAACGCCTCACGGGGACAAACACGAACACCCCTCGCGGACCTCCCAACCGTAACTTATGGTTGGGATTCGGTAGTTTTTCCCACTTCCGACCTCAAACCAACCCTGGTAAGTTCTGCGACTTGAAAAACCACCACCAAACTACCTTCAAAGCGACCGAGTAAACGACCGGTCGTTTTTGGACAAAAATACGTCTGCAAAAACGACTGTCAAAACGACTTTATCCGTGTCCGTACCAGCCGCATACGAGCAGCTTCCAGGCAGGGCTTTCAGTCAGGTGGTTTTACAATTAATGAGCGAATGAACTACGGCGAAAACGACTGTTCAAAACACCTTTCAGTCCGGACGTTTTTTTTATTTTCAACTGAAGAAACGACCCCATAGCGACAACCGGACTGAAAGGTCTTTTGAACGGTCGTTTCCGCGGTTGTTCGTCCAGTCTTGAAATGTAAAACGACCTGACCGAAAGCTCTCTGCCGCGGATGAAGTAGTTTTTAACAGTCGTTTTACCGGACGTATTTTTGTCCAAAAACGACCGGTCGTTTTCTCGGTGATTTTGATGGTCGCTGGATCTGCCAGGGTTTTGGTTGGGATTCGGTAGTTTTTCCCACATCCGACCTCAAGCCAACCGGTCAATTGGTGCACCAAACCAACCAGTGTTCCAACTTTTCAAAGGTTGATTTTGGGTTAGTTTTTGTAAACGAACTGCAAACCAACCATTCCTTTCACGCGATGAAAGGTTGGTTCATGGTTGGATGTTACAAACCAACACCAATTCCAACTCTTAAGCTACAATATCGATGGTTGATTTGTGGTTGATTGTTCAAAATCGACCATAAACCAACAATTTTTGACAACCAACTATGCAGCGGTTGGCTTATGATTAGGTTTGAAAAATCGACTAAAAATCAACCGTTACCATTCTTGGCTGAAAGTCCAAATTAGGGTTGTTTTCTAATGTCCAACCGTCAACCAACCTTTCGTCGCGTCTAAAGAATGGGCGAAGGCGAATTGTCATGAAAAGTTATGACTGAAGAAAACGGACACTCGAACCTCGAGGTTCGAGCAATAACTACGCAGAAGTAGCAGCTAACTTATATATACAGGAATTACTGCAGTCTCGAGTAGTAATTACCGATATGCACTAACTGCTTGTACATTAACGACTGAAACTTGGAATAGAACTACTTAGGAATAGTAATAGATGCACTTACGACGTCCTCAGAAATAACTGCCGACTGTAGAGGAGTAACTAGTTACTTCTCAACAGTCAGCAGTTCAAAACATTTAGTGCAGTATTTTGAAATAATTTTAGAAATATTTTCAATCTTTCAAATCTTACGAAATATTTCCAAAATATATGAAAAATCCTCCATGAGGAATCAAAATTGCCGGTACAAAACAAATCGCGGAGAGGAACAATTTTCACCGGAACTCGACGGATTTGCCCTCTCGATTTACATTTTTTCTACCTCTTCTATGTTTCAGTCGGTGAATTCTTTCACGGATTCAAAAGGATGGTAGCGCTGGTGACGGTGTTCTTCATGCCCGAACTCGTCGAGCTCTTCGGTTCGCCGATGCTGTTCAACTCGAAATTCGTTCGCAAGGTATTCTGGAACGCCGTCGATAAACGTGAGAAGGAGGGATTCAAGAGGGGCGACTTTATCGACTCACTCGTACAACTTAAGAACGGCGAACAGAACAATGTTTACAGTAAGCTTTTTTATTTCCATATTATGAGAATTACTATTATGAGAATTACTATTATGAGAATTACTATTATGAGAATTACTATTATGAGAATTACTATTATGAGAATTACTATTATGAGAATTACTATTATGAGAATTACTATTATGAGAATTACTATTATGAGAATTACTATTATGAGAATTACTATTATGAGAATTACTATTATGAGAATTACTATTATGAGAATTACTATTATGAGAATTACTATTATGAGAATTACTATTATGAGAATTACTATTATGAGAATTACTATTATGAGAATTACTATTATGAGAATTACGATTATGAGAATTACGATTATGACCATTACGATTATGACAATGTTTTGTGTCTTAGAATTCGAGGGCGAGAATCTGTTGTACCAATCGGGAACGTTCTTCTCGGGCTTTGAGTCGAGTTCCACAACGGTGAGTTTCACCCTGATGGAACTGGCCAATAATCCAGAGTACCAGAGTCGAGTACGTGACGACGTTGAAAAATCGATCAAGAAACACGGCCTGACATACGAGGCTTTCAACGACATGAAGTATCTCGATCAAGCACTCGCCGAGGGAATACGGTTGCATCCACCCGTATCAACCATCGACAGATACACTCGTGAAGACTACAATGTAAGTTCGAATAGCCGTTCGACGTCGGAACTTTCTTTTCCCATTCGAAACAAAAACGATTCGGCATTTTTTAAAATTAATAGAAAAATTATTTTGTCATTTTTGAGTAATTTCAAAAATTGGAGTGATTTTTGAGTAATTTCAAAAATTTGGGTAATTTTTGAGTAATTTCAAAAATTTGAGTAATTTTTGAAAAATATTTGTATGCATTTTTATGAAAAAGATGAGTTACAGTTTTAAAAGAAAAAAAATGTATTTAAAGAAGTCTTATCTGGCCTTATTGATGCCAGATTAGATTGATCGATATTCATCGAAGGTCTCTTAGCGCGCTTTTGATTGCATCTACGATGAGTCTGACATAAATCTGAAACTGGTTCATTGCTCAACGATTCGCTAATCTTTTCTTTTTTTTATCCATCCATCTCAGATTCCGGGCACTGACATCGTGTTGGAAAAAGGTACGCCCGTATACATATCTCTGTACGGGCTTCAGGAAGATCCGAGGTTCTTCGATCAGCCGGAGGTGTACAATCCGGAAAGGTTCGCTGACGGTGTTAAAGTGAGCGACGCATACATACCGTTCGGTATCGGCCCGAGGATGTGCGTCGGTAAGTTTATCCATGACAGTTTCCTAACTTACCTCGGCGAAATTCAGAATTTTTTCAGAATTTTTAAATTGTCCTATAATCCTATATATCACGCGAGAGCGGAATTCGGAAATCATAAATTAATCCCATATGCTATATTCTCGAGATTTCAGCATTCATAGCATATGGGAGTGAAATTCGAAAATCATAAATCACTCCAATATGCTATATTCTTGATATTTAGGGGTTCATAGCGTATGGGAGTGAAATTCGAAAATCATAAATCACTTCCATATGCTATATTCTTGATATTTAGGGGTTCATAGCGTATGGGAGTGAAATTCGAAAATCATAAATCACTCCCATATGCTATATTCTCAAGATTTCAGCGTTTATAGCGTATGGGAGTGAAATTCGAAAATCATAAATCACTCCCATATGCTATATTCTCGAGATTTCGGAGTTCATAGCGTATGGGAGTGAATTTGGAAAAACCCAAATCCCATATAGCACACAGGAGCGGAATTCAGAAATGATAAATCAATCCCATATGTTATGAGGATGTTATGGGAGTGAAATTCGTAAAAACCCAAATCCCATATAGCACACAGGGGCGGAATTCAAAAAGCAGATTTTTTTTTAAGGTGGAGTGACGGTCACGTGAGGGGGCCATGAGTGTGAGAGAGATAGTTGCAATTTTCAAATTAACTTTATTCAATGGTGGTAATTTTTTTGAGAAAAAGATGAATTCGGGCCGGATGCGAAATTACCGTGTGCATTCGACTCGAATTTGCGTTTTCCTCAAAAAAATGACCACCCTTGAGAAAAGTTCATTACAGTTTTCATTACCGACCGCGATATTTCACTTCCCCTTAATTAAAATTTAGAGAATTTAATAAAAATCAACTGTTTTACCGACAGTTCGTGAAATTTCATTAGGAACTCTCCGTCAGCATCGCAGTGGCGCCCTCTATCGGCGGATGCCAAAATTTCGACATACGCGTGCAGAAACAGCATTACAATTTTTATTACCGACAGCGGTGTAACAGATGTAGTTACGATCGTGCGATGCTGCTCGGAAATTTTTTTTTTTAATTTGTTAATCTCATAAAAAATTTAGTGCTTTTAATCCAACCCGTAAGCTCGAAATATTTCGAAATCCTTTCCGTAATATTTTCAATCATTCAAATCTTACAAAATATTTGTAAAATATATGAAAATAATATTTTGAAATATTCTATCAAAATATTCCGGAAAAATAATTAATTTTCATTCCTTTTTGCAAAGAAAATTTTTAGCAAAAAATAGTCTGCAATAGGAACAAAAATATAACAAATATTGCATTAAATAGTTAATGAATAAAGACAACTTTTTTGTCATTAGATTTTTTTTGCCCGACTTATCCCTTTCAACATGAATTTGAAAAAGAAATTTAGAAGATGCTTTTTCAAATTCACCTATCTTGAAAGGGATATGTTGGGCAAAAAAAATCTAATGATAAAAAAGTTCTATTTATTCATTAACTATTTAATGCAATATTTTTTGTGTTTAAAAATCAAATAAATATTTTACTTCAACCAAATAATCGGTGGTCGTCAAATAAATTATTTTTCCGGGTGTGCCAATAAATGCACTCTTACTACTATTATTCCGTAATGATAATAAATTGATAATTTTTTTTTTTTTTTCACCAGGTATGAAAGTCGGACAGCTCCACGCTAAGATAGTGATCGCGATGGTACTTCGGGATTACGAGTTATCGCAGCAGGCCAAAAACAAAAGCGTCCTGGACAGTCGTTCGACTTTCACCGCTGCCGCCGACGGAATTTTGTTGGACTTCAAGAAAATCTCAAGATGATGACGAGATTAAGTATTATTACGTTAGACCAATCGGTGACTCGGCTGTGCTCGAGCGCAGAGGAAGATACTGAAACTCTCGTCGAAGAAGCTTCAGCGTCGATGTAAGTCGGCCAACGCAACGCCAAAGCCGGAGACAAATTAACAATAATTCCTTCCCCGGTGAAAATATTTGTCTGAATATGTCTGAAAATTTATCTGAGTCTCGAAAAACTTATCAGAAATTTGTCACTTTTAAAGTCCTCTGAATTTCGCACTTTTCAGACAAACTCAAAGATTTTTCTGAATCTAAATATTTCTGATTGTTCTGAAAATCTCTGATTTGTTGCTTTTCTCTGGCTAATAATTTTCTATATACAAATCTGTCTGTTGCTTTTCCCTGGCTAATAATTTTCTATATTCACGAGCATTTATCTGGAAAACTCAAATTTTCCTGATTTAGAGACAATTACAGAATTAGTAGATTTTAGACAGAACTCGTAAGTTCTTCGAAATTCTCTGAATCAACATTATCTAGGAAAAGCATAGCGTTTCCGAAAAAGAAACAAAAAAGTATGTCTACTCTTGGTACGAGTAACAGAATCAGTGGATCTTAGAGACAACGCGTATTTTCTCTTAACGTTTATCAGAAATTTATCAGAAAAAATCAGAGTTTTCCATAATTTTTCGGAAAATACTGTGAATTGCTGTGATAAATTGTTGCAAAGCAACTGAAGGTTGTGCCGAGAGAATAGAGATATTTAGCAAATAGCAGACAAACTCGAAGAAAAATTTCTGAAAATTTCTGAATATCACTGAAACGGTCCGTTTAGGGTGTTTCAGACAAATTGTCAGAGAAATATTTTCACCAGGGTTCATCAAGGTGGGGGCATAACCACCCAGTTTTTTTCGGGACAACAGGACTGTGTTCCATAAAAAAAAAACTTAGATAAAATACGTAAAATGCCTGGTGATGTATTGTTAATTTATGTCACTCCGTGGAAAAATTGCGGTTTTTTCGCACGCTTCGCGTGCGAAAACTCCCATTTTCACACCTTGTGAAATAAATTTTTGTTCGATACCCGTGCGAAAAACGTTTTCTGAACTCGTGTGATTGCAACATTCGCCTTCGGCTCGTGCTGCAAAGTCACACTCGTCAGAAAAAGTTTTTTCGCACGAGTATCGAAATGTACTATTATATAATGCCAATAATTATTAAATAAAAGTAGAGGAAGTTATGCGCAAAACCGTAAAACATGAGGGGGTAATTATGCGAATCACTTACGTTTGTAATAAAAATATGTTTTATAATATTTATAATATTACACGACTGCACAAGTCGCGGTCTCGATCCTGGATGCTTATAGATCGTCCGATCGAAGACGACGAAGCCGTCCGAGTCGCCTTAGCTCGCCTTTGTATAGACAAAAGCTCCTTTGTCCCGATCAGGAAACTTCGTCAGCCTCTCGTTTGACTATTTTATAGTTTCGAGAATTCTCGGCTCTCTTTATGTCGCTTTCAATCGTAAAATAATTTTACGACATGAAATTTCGTGCGGTGGGAATAAATAAATAATTGATCGGCTACTGTCGATTGAAAAATATTTTTTTCTGATTTTCTGAAACATATTATTTCAATGTTTCAAATCTTACAATATATTTCTGAAATATATGGAAATTGTATTTAAAAATATTCCAACGAACCTTTTCTAAATGGTGAAAAAATCTTTTCAAAATGTTTTAAAAATATTTCAGAAATATTTTGTAACATTGGTAAAATATTTTCAGTACATCAAAAAAATATTTTCGAAACATTTCAGAAAAATATTGGTAAAATATTTTCAATTTTTCAAAAAAATATTTTAGAAATATTTGAGAAATATTTCCACGCTATGTGGGTGTTGTAGTCTCCGCGGCACGCGCCGCCTCGTTATTACAAAGTCACGATGTTGGGCGAGAGCGCGATAGCCCGAACCGACAGCCATATCTAATATTCTATAAACGTCAATCGATAACACCCCGATAATACTTTTTTTTGCATTTTTAAAAATGTGTCGAGACGCTTGCAATTATAATCGAACCTCGATTATGCGAACCTTCCATTAGCGGAACGTTCTATTATCGGAACCATGACGCAATAATTCGAAGTCATCTCAACGTCAAGCGCTACTGTTGCATACGCAATATAGTGTTTATCTGCCAGCCTCACGCGCAGTGCTAATTACTTCCTGGCGACGCGCGGACATATTCCTCTGCGTGAACATAAATTTTTAAAAATATATTATTATTACTATTTTATTATATATTTTATTATATATAATAATAATACCGTTGTCGAATATATAATAATACTGATGAGCTTTCATGAACTCCACTTTTTTTATTGCATTAACTAGACAGATTTTTTTTTTGCAATTTTTTGCTATTTTTAATTATTTTTTTGTAATTAAAAAAAAAAATCCTGCCGCTGAATCACTTTTCTGCCCGCTCGTCAAAAATCACCACTTTCAACCCCCGTTGCAGGCGTGAAATAGGGCCTTTTTAGCGTAGTCAGCAAAAAGGTAAATTTCTTACCGTTATCAATGCACATCATTCATGACGATGCGAAAATAAACTCGTTCAAATCTAACACCAGATAGCCGATATTGTCAGATATGATCAGATAAGATTCACATATGATCAGATCTGACCAGATAAGATTCCTACATGAGGGACTCGTTATCAACTGTACCACTTTTTTCGGTCGACCTCTAAGATGTTTTTTTTTTTTAATTTTGCCAGTTTGTCGTACTACTTGAGAGGTGCTTCTGTGATTTTTGCTGGTTAGAGGCTGAGACCGCCTCTAATGACACGATAGCGTTAGTTAGGCGCTGGCGCATGTGACGGAATGGAACCAGGGAAGTCAAAGGAGTTCTCCAGTCTTGCAATTCGGGGACTAAAAGTCCAACGTTAAACGCCGAGGACTCTTCTCTAACGGTGATCCTACAATGCTCAGAGACACATATGGCGAGGCATACATGCTTACGTAGTTTATAAAATAATACAAAGAGGCTCCATTCTGGGGTTACCTCGAGGAGGTAGTGGTCAATTCTTGTGAGGATGGGAAAGGACCTGGAGGACAGGACCGGTACAGTCTTTATAGCGACTGGGGGACCACTTCGCTTGCGCGAGAGCTCCGCCAACTCGCCATCTAGCGGAAAGCGGAAACACCTGCCGGCCTTCGGGCCGGGGTGACGGCCTACCAGGGGGTCGGCCGTGAACTCTAAGGCCGTATGCTTTCTAGTCAAAGGAGGCAACGATATCACTAGGAGTCTTGTGAGTCGAAAGGCTCAAAACAATGTGAAACTCTATTAGGTGTGCAGGTTCACGGACCTGTCATCGCACGAGCCCCGTTTGCCTTACGGTGTCACATCATTCATCAACGCCGAGGACTCTTCTCTAACGGTGATCCTACAATGCTCAGAGACACATATGGCGAGGCATACGTGCTTACGTAGTCTATAAAATAATACAAAGAGGCTCCATTCTGGGGTTACCTCGAGGAGGTAGTGGTCAATTCTTGTGAGGATGGGAAAGGACCTGGAGGACAGGACCGGTACAGTCTTTATAGCGACTGGGGGACCACTTCGCTTGCGCGAGAGCTCCGCCAACTCGCCATCTAGCGGAAAGCGGAAACACCTGCCGGCCTTCGGGCCGGGGTGACGGCCTACCAGGGGGTCGGCCGTGAACTCTAAGGCCTTATGCTTTCTAGTCAAAGGAGGCAACGATATCACTAGGAGTCTCGTGAGTCGAAAGGCTCAAAACAATGTGAAACTCTATTAGGTGTGCAGGTTCACGGACCTGTCATCGCACGAGCCCCGTTTGCCTTACGGTGTCATTCCAGAGCAGTTTGCGGGATCTTACCGTACGTCGGCTTGGCATCCAAAGGTCGATCATGGGTTTAAAAAGTTCGATGTCGAGACGCGGAATCGTCTTTCCGCGGTAGTTCGTCCAGTCATAAAATGTAAAACGACCTGACTGAAAGCTCTCACTGAAAGCTGCTCGTATGTGGCCCGCACGGACGCGGATGAAGTCGTTTCAACAGTCGTTTTACCGGACGTTTACTCGGTCGCTTTGAAGGTAGTTTGGTGATGGTTTTTCAAGTCGCGGAACTTGCCAGGGTTCGCATTCATATATATTCCTTTCGTGTTACGATAGATGGGGCGCTGTTATTGCCTTGTATAGCGTTACTCGTCCGATAAGGTAGAGCTATAGAAGAGCAAATGGCTTGATGGGACAGTGTGGTTCCCAAAGACTTATAATATTTGTGTACCTTGGTACTTTCAATTTAAAAAAATTAAAAAAATTAAAATCGTTACTCGTGAGTACGGAGAGTTGCGGGCAAAGTGCGGAGAGCGGAGGGCGGAGAGGTGTATACGATTAGGTCATAAACGTATAATCCATTCAGTTATAATGGCGGTTCTACTGTATACTTTTAAAAAATGTGGCCCCCGATTCTGCACTCGAGTTACAATAGACCGATAGATTGTCGTCGAAATTTTTTTCACTGACGCACGTATAAAAGAACTGCGATTTCTCTGTCATTGAGTAATATTTCGTCGTCTCATCGAGAATGACTCGGAAATTGCATTCTCATATCGTGACAAACAAAAAATTTGATATTTTAATGAACCAAGGAATACTTCTCGTCGTCCAGTTAAGGTAGTACGAGCACGAACTTAATTATTAGATAAAATGCCATTATTAAAATATGTTACAAACAATGACGGAGGATCGTGTAAAAATGTATGTTAAGGTTACCGGCTGATTACAATAAAAATAATTACATCCAAAGTCAACAGATTTATCTCGGTCTCTTGTTGGAAAAAGGTCACGATCGCGTTTTTGTTCGGTTTTATTTATATTTCGCGATTAGATAAGTGCCCAGTAAACACAGTAACTGTGTTTACTGGCAATGTAACTGAAACCAGAGTGTAATTATACAAGATTCATGCGTTTCGAGCAGCCGAACAAGCTCGCATCAAATGCAAAGTCACTTTATATCGAAATCGAACGTTTGAGTTTTGTAATCGCTGTAGGTCTTCCAGCTTGTTGCACTAAGAGATAAAAACCTTTATCCTACCCCGCGTGAAAATATTTCTCTGAATGTGTCTGAAAATTTATGTGAACGTCTCGGAAAATTTATCAGAAATATCTCCGAAAATGTTTTCTGAATTTCTCTTAAGTTTTCGCACTTTTCAGAAAAAGTCAAAGATTTTTCTGAATCTAAATATTCCCGACTGTTCTGAAAATCTGATTTTTTTTCAGAAGACTTCTCTTAATAACTATGAACTTTGTTGTTTTTCTCTAGCTAATAATGTTCTATATTCACATTATTAGAGACAACTCGTATTTTCTCACAACATACTTTATCAGAAAAAAAAATTTCTTTAGATCTTTTAATTCTTTATCAGAGTTTTCCATAATTTTTCGGAAAATACTCCGAATTTCTCTGATAAATGCGCCGAGAAAATGATAGAGATATTTAGCAAGTAGCAGAGAAATTCAGAGAAAAATATCGGAGAAGCTCTGAAAATCACTGAAACTGACCGGTTAGAGTTTTTCAGACAAATTGTCAGAGAAATATTTTCACTGGTTATGTAAATACACAAGATTCATGCGTTTCGAGCAGCGAAACAAGCTTCCATCGAATGCGCAGTCACGCCTACGACTTTCCCCTTCAACTCGCTACATCTCGTTAATGATTTCTTAGATGAAAAAAACAAACTCATTCCGTATGCATGTGCATACGAAAATACTGTTCTCATCGTGATTGATACGTTCACGAGGGAGAACGACGAGAGATTTTCCAAATGCGCAGAAAATATTGCAGACATGCCGAGTCATTCCTCTCCCCACAAGAGGAAAAAATGTTTGCCGTTGCTCATCGTGCGCTATCGTTTTATCTCCCAACGATGATATAATATATGTATATGTTTTTGCCGCATCGGTCAATCCTCGCTTATAGTCCAACGCACGACCGTCACTCCGACACAGTCGTCGAATTTTCCCTCGACCAAGCGCATCGCGCGTTCGCGAAGTGAATATAATTTATTTTTTTTTTATAATTTTAATTTAATTTTTTCAATTAAATCTTTGATAAATTAAATTTTAGATCAATGAAATTTTTGATAAATTAAATTTTAGATCAATGCAATTTTTGATAAATTAAATTTTAGATCAATGCAATTTTTGATAAATTAAATTTTAGATCAATGCAATTTTTGATAAATTAAATTTTTGATTAATGCAATTTTTTATTAATGCAATTTTTGATTGATGCAATTTTTGATTGGTGCAATTTTTGATTGATACAATTTTTGATTGATGCAATTTTTGATTGATGCAATTTTTTATTAATGCAATTTTTGATTAATTCAATTTTTGAATAATACAATTTTTGATTAATGCAATTTTTGATCAATGCAATTTTTGATTAATACAATTTTTGATTAATTCAATTGTTGATTAATTCAATTGTTGTATAATTCCATTTTTGTTTTAATCTTTGTTTAATTTCATGTTTTTTTTTACTTTAATTTTTTTTTAGTTCCATAAAAAAAAAATAATTTCGTGATTACCAAAAGTAACGAGCAATGTTTCTCTCGTCGTGCACGTCGACCTTGCTGGCGACGGTCGTGGGTCTCCTCGGTGTTTTCTATCTGTGGGCGAGATGGAAGCTGAGCTACTGGCAGCGGCGCGGAGTCCCAACCCTGCCGACCAGCCTGATATTCGGAAACTTCAAGGACTCCATACTGATGAAAGTGTCGCCGGGTTATCTTCTCGGTCGTCTTTACAGCGAGGCCGACGATGACGCGCCATTTCTCGGTGTTTACATTATGCACAATCCGTTTCTTCTGCTGCGCTCGCCTGAAATTATGAAGCAGATTTTCGTGAAGGACTTCAACGCTTTCTCGGATCGCTACTTCGCCGCTCCGCAATCCTCCTACGACCCGATCGGCAGCCAGGGTTTGTTCTCGATTAAAAATCCCGAGTGGCGCTATCTGAGGACGAAACTCTCGCCGGCCTTCACAAGCGGCAAATTGAAGAACCTCTTCGGACTCATGCTCGAGTCGGCCGAGTCGCTCAACGCCTTTGTCGACCAAAGGTTCAAGGGCGTCGGCGACGCTAGCGTCGCCATCGAGTTCAAGGACACCAGCACCAGATACACCACCGATGTTATTTCATCGCTCGCCTTTGGAATACGGACCAATTCCTTCGAGAATCCGCCACCTGAGTTTTACAAAAACAGTTGGTTTTTTTTCTTTTTTTTTTCTTGGTTTCTTTTTGAGATAGATTTTTTTTGGGGACGTTAAAATGTTGGAGACTTTTGGGAAAAGGCCCTCGGAATTTTCCAAAACATCGAAAAATTACATTTCGAAATATTTTTTTTTGTCGCGTACTCATTGAGAGGATTCGTTTTGGTGAAAAAGAAAATGTTCGAGATGTTTTTTTTTAAATGTTGAAAATGTTTTTTTGAAATGTTGGAAATGTTTCTTTGAAATGTTGAAAATGTTTTTTTGAAATGTTGGAAATTTTTTTTTGAAATGTCGAAAATGTTTTTTTGAAATGTCGAAAATGTTTTTTTGAAATATTGAAAATTTTTTTTTGTAATGTTGGAAATATTATTTCCATATTATAATTTTTCGTTAACTTTCTGTGACCAGGTCGTCATCCTTTCGAAATGACCATTCTGCGTGCTGTTCGACTCTTCGCGACTTTCTTCTTCCCGACTATTTCGAAGTATCTAGGGAGTTCGATGCTCGGCGACGTGACTGATTACTTTCGCCAGGTATTCTGGAGCTCGATGAACAGCCGGGAGGCGAGTAAACGCGAACGCGGGGACGTTATCGATTCGCTGCTGAAACTGAAGAACGAAAAACCCGAGGATGGTTTCGGTTAGTAACCTCAAGGACATTTTTATATCATTTACCCTGATAGACAAACGGCACGAAACGCAGCACATGACACAATAATTGCGGCATGTGCAGCACGTGCCGTAATTATTGTGTCATGTGCTGCGTTTCGTGCTGCTTTGTCTATCAGGGTATAGCATCGATTCACGATGATCGAAAACATACTCGATCGGTAACAAAAACTGTAACTAATAAACATCTTGCTTCCTCATAGAGGAAGCTTTGTCGTCATGAAAAAAAAAATGTTCGAGATTTTTTTTAATGTAACTAATGCATGAAAAGTGCTACTTTACATGCCTGCCGAGAGTGGCGTAAATGGTGCTTTACAGCCAAGTATACTATAAGTATCCGGCGCATGTGCAAATCGGGCCAATTTTATTTTACGCACGCTTCTCATACATTCACTAATGTCACGCTCCTCGGACTTTAGGCACACTTCTCGTACTTTAGACACGCTTCTTGTACTTTACACACGCTTCTCGAACTTTACGCACGCTTCTCCGACTTTACACACGCTTCTTAGACTTTACGCACGCTTCTCAGACTTTACGCACGCTTATCGTAACTTAGGCACGCTTCTCGTACTTTACGCACTCTTCTCGTACTTTACGCACGCCTCTCGTAATTTACGCACCCTTCTCGTACTATACGCACGCTTCTCGATCTTTAGGCACACTTCTCAATCTTTAGACACGCTTCTCGTACTTTACGCACGCTTCTCTTACTTTACGCACGCTACTCTTACTTTACGAACGCTGGCTGTACAGCGCCACAATCAGCAGGCACGGAGTAGCACTTCTCCCGCATTCTTTACAAAAAATATTATGCCTTACTAGTGCGGTAGAGCGAACATGATACGCGGGTTATGAGAGGGGCGAGTGCGACTTACCAAGTCGCACTCGCCCCTCCCGTGTGACTCACTTCACAGCCTGCGTATAAAGTTCGCTTTACCGCACTTGTGTCTCAAACTCCCATTTCGATGCACGACAAATACAAAGAATATGGCTTGCAGTTTTCATTACCGACCGAGTCGGAGACCGAAATATCTAGTGAAAATATCTTTGATGGATTTGCAGAAGTCCAAGGTGACATGCTCGTAGCTCAGTCGGTAATATTTTTCGTCGCTGGCCTCGAGACGAGTTCGACGACGATGGCCTTTACGCTTTGGGAATTGGCCAAGCACCCGGAAATTCAGGATCGCGTCAGACGCGACATTATCGACAATCTCGACGATGGCAAAGCGTTGACTTACGAGTCGATACAGAAGATGAAATACGTCATGGCCGCGATAAACGAGACACTCCGACTTTACCCACCGGCCCCTATTATCGACCGTGTCGCAAACAGGGACTACAAGATTCCCGGTACGCAGATAGTTCTGGAAAAGGGCACCGTCGTCTACGCGGCGCTTCCGGGCATTCACATGGATCCGAAGTATCATCCCGAACCGGAACTCTACGATCCGGACAGGTTCAGCGACGAACGAAAGAACGACATAAAACCATGTACCTTCATGCCCTTCGGCGAGGGACCGAGAATTTGCATAGGTGGGAACGCAGGGATGTGCGAATAGCACTTGAATTCAATTGAATGGATTACTGATATTCGATTCAAAATTTGAATTGAATAATACGAATATTCATGAATAATTCGAATTATTGAAATATTGTGAATAATTCGAGAGTTGGGAAAAATACTCGAAAATAGTCAAATAACCAAATACTATCTGTATTTAAAATACAAAATACTTTTTGTACTTAAAATACATTTATAAGTACTTCGTTTAAGTACTTTGATTTTTACAAGGTGTTTTAGAAAGTACTTAAACGGAGTACTTGTAAATTTATTTTAAGTACAAAAAGTATTTTGTATTTTATTTTGTATTCAACATTTGAATTGAATATCAATGAATAATCTGAATTATTAAAATATCCTGACTAATTCCAGAGCTGGGGAAAATACTCGAAAATACTCAAAATACCAAATACTATCTGTATTTAAAATACAAAATACTTTTTGTACTTAAAATATATTTATAAGTACTTTGATTTTTACAAGGTGTTTTAGAAAGTACTTAAACGAAGTACTTATAAATGTATCAAAAATTTGAATGATACGAATATTTATGAATAATCCGAATTATTAAAATATTCTGAATAATTCGAGAGCTGGGAAAAATACTTGAAAATAGTCAAAATACCAAATACTATCGATATTTAAAATACGAAATACTTTTTGTAATTAAAATACATTTATAAGTACTTGGTTTAAGTATTTTTTAAAACACCATGTACAAATCAAAGTACTTAAACGAAGTACTTGTACATGTATTTTAATTACAAAAAGTATTTTGTATCAAAAATTGGAATGATACGAATATTCATGAATAATCCGAATTAATCAAATATTCTGCATAATTCCAGAGCAGGGCAAAATACTCGAAAATACTCAAACTACCAAATACTATCTATATTTAAAATACAAAATACTTTTCGTACTTAAAATATATTTATAAGTACTTCGTTTAAGGACTTTGATTTTTACAAGGTGTTTTAAAAAGTAGTTAAACGAAGTTTCTCGTAAATTTACTGTAAAAAAAAAAATGGTAAAATAGTACATTTCGATACGAGTGCGAAAAAACTTTTTCTGACGAGTGTGAGTTTGCAGCACGAGCCGAAGGCGAGTGTTGCAATCACACGAGTTCAGAAAACGTTTTTCGCACGAGTATCGAACAAAATTTTATTTCACAAGGTGTGAAAATGGAGGTTTTCGCACGCGAAGCGTGCGAAAAACCGCCATTTTCCCACCGAGTGAAATAAATCATCTATCAAGGTGTGAAATTACGAAATCTCCTTTGCTCTTTCTCCGAAGGTCTTCGCGTGGGCATGCTGCAGACGGCGGTCGGTCTGATAACGATACTGCGCGATCACGAGGTCTCGATCAATCCCAAATACAACAACAGTATCAGCAAACGTTCGGTGTTCGTCACGCCGGAGAATGGAATCACTCTGAACGTCAGAAAGATATCGGCCTAGTGATTTTTCAGACGATTCAAAACTCACTCGGTCGGTAACAAAATCCTGTAATGCATGTCGTTCAGCGTCAGTGGCGCAAATTAATGAATTTTTATAGCAAAGTTAAATTATAAAATTATAAAATTATAAAATCAGAGATTTTCAGAACAATCAGGAATATTCGGATTCAGAAAAATCTTTGATTTTTTCTCTGAAAAGTGCAAAAACATTGCGAAATTCAGAGGACTTTTCAGATAAATTTCTGACAAGTTTTCCAAGACGCGCAGAAAAATGTTCAGACATATTCAGAGAAATATTTTCACCAAGGTTAACATTTGAGAAAAACGGCAAGTGTCATCGGAGTAATTTATTTACCCCGGAGTAATTTTTTTACGATTTTCGAATGGCGCTCGTTACAGTCTTTGTTACCGACCGGGCACGAAATTGAAAATTAGAGAAGAGAAGGAAAACAAATAACTAGGCAAATATTTACCATTACATTAACAAATTTACGATTACGTTTACAAAATATGTATTTTCTAGTTAAAAATAGATTGAAATTTGTACAAAAAAAACTTTACTCTCGAGCGCCCGTCCCGAAACTTCAGTATCATGATTCTTGGAATTGTTGGTCGTCTTCATTTTTTTTTTCTATTTTTTTTTCTTGCTATTTTGGCAAGAGGCTCAGATACTTCTTGAACTCGGGAATAACGAAGTCTCGTGGATTTCCCGGGGTCTCCGCTGTCAAATATTCGCTCAGGTATTGCGGCTGGAAGCACAAGATCCCTTTGCTCGCGAGCATCGCCCACTCGACTGGCTGCTCGAGCTGCTTCATCTGGATGAAACAGTGCGTTATCTTGCGACCGTTCGGGTTCGAATCGTACGGTGGTCTGAAATTTTTAACATAGACATTAGACATGTAATAATAATAATTTTCATCGATATGCCATTTTTTTGTCCATTTTTGTGTGCATGGTAGTTTTGTTATCGACTGAGCGGGCTTCGTCTTAAAGGCTTAGGCCACAGTCAAATTTATATCTTTTTTTTTGTAAATAGTTTATAGTGTCAAGAATATTCTGTTAAATTTTTATGTGGAAATGCTCTACTTTGAACGTGCTTTTTCAGAAAGTGATTTTTAAGATCCGTGTCCCTGATATCTCCAAAATGAATCGATGGATTCTTATGAAAATTTAGACCGATATACTTCAGCAGATTCTTTAGACGTTGACGGTCTCATGTTTAAAAAATGATATTTTTTGAAATTATTGAAAGTGTTGAAAAATAGGTAAAAATTAACAATTTTAATAAAAATCGCAATTTCGACAATTTTTCCTTACCCTCGTCAAGGAGCGTGATATGTATATCATTTGTAAGAAACAATTGAAATTGTTTGTTTCGGATAAAATGACAAGTTTAAATTAGGAACACCATAAAGGAACTTAAACAAAAATTGTTTGCACCGACCGAGAAAAAAAATAGATAATAACAATAAAATTGTATGAACAATTACTACATATTCTTTAATATTTTCTCCCTCCACCCCAAAAAAATTACATCGAAAAAGCGTTTCTTCACCGATGAAAAAAAAATCACCCATTTACTGTGGGCTAAGCCCTTAATGACTCATTAAGGGGCTGCCGGACCTTCCTGTTTTACCGACGGAACAAAGTCGTTTCTGACGACAGGGTCTGAATACTTTTAAAAAAAAAAAGGTCGCAGTTTTTGATACCAACTGGTCACGGGACTGACAAGGAGAAAGGAGTTTCACTCAGTTTCGAGGACAATTTTGTAAGCTCCTTACTTAGCTTCAACGACGACACCACCACCGGCGTTTATGAGCCTCTCGAATTGTTTGTATTTCTCCTTTGGCACGAGAAGCATCGCAGTCATGTCGCGAAAAGCACCGCCTGGCGCGTCTCTCAGCCTCAATCTCCACCTGTGCACCGCAGCGGCGATGGACTTTTCCTGGTCTGTGCTGGCATCCGGTATGACGTCTTTGCTCAGTGGATTGTCCCACTCGAATCTCTCTTCCTACATAAAAAAAAAAAAAAAATTATGTTAAGAATGTTTTAAATAAAAACGTAATACATTTTTTTTTAATTTAAAAATAATTTTTTAAAAATGTTGAACAAAATTTTGTTTTAAAAGAATAATAATTTTTAAAAACGTCAAGAGCGACGTTGTTTTAACGTAATAATTTTCAATAAAGTTGAAAATTGAAATTTTCATACGGCTTCCTCATAAAAGTTGAAAATTGAAATTTTCATATCGCTTTCTCATAATCTTCCACAATATTTAAAAAATTTTTTTTTTATACTATATATAAAAATTGAAAATTCTTTTGATCCACTAACGTCGATGAATTCTCCTGCTGCCTCGCAGTGCCTGAGATACGAGCCGTGCAGGACCCACTTTCCCGCGGCGATGCTTGCCAGCAGCTTTTCGTTCCTCAGCGGCCTCAGGCACAGCAGATGAGTGGCCGTGGAATCGAAATTCGCCTCGGTCGAGAGTTCCCCACCGAGATTTATTATCGCAGTCTCGTAGTTCGATCGGTCCTTCATTCCGGACAGCATGAATTTTCGTTTCCTCGGTACCTCTACGTCCGTCGACTCTTCCGGAACTGGTGGCTCGATCTGTGGAAAGAAATTTAAAAAATAAAAGCAAAAATAAAAATAAAAAGCGCAAAGTATTTTGCACATGGCTTCCTGATTTATTACAATTTTGCTGACAGCTTTGTTTATGAAAAAGTTCGTTGGTCGATTTTTGGCTTCCTCACGGAGAAAATTGCTATTATTAGAATTAATTTTTTTTTTACCGGTTTGTAAGCTCCGTTATGAGCTGGGTCTTCCCAACCAACGGTGTCCGGCTGCGATTCTTTCACCATACCTGGGAGCAGAGGGAATATTAATGCCATATTTTTTTTTTTAATTTACGAATATGATTCGTCAAATTATGCTTTTTTGCGAAGAGGAAGTTTTGTTTTCGTAAAAAAAAATAATAACATATGCATGCTAAAAACATAGCATATGCAATGGATTCCGGAAATTCGAATTTTAATCTATATACCATATTTTCGAAAATTCGGTTTTTATAGCATACAGAATGGATTTCGAAATTCATCCGAATTCCATTCCATATGGAATGGATTTCCACATGCTATGAACCATGCAAGTATAATATATAATAAATAAATAAAGAAATGGAAAAAACTACAAAAAAAAAATGGTTAATAAAAAGTAACTTCAAAAAGGATGAAATAATTCATGTATGTAACAATAATTAATATTGTCAGTAAACAATAATAGTAATAATTTTTTTTTTTTTAAGTAGAAATTGAAATTTTCCCATGGCCTCATAACTTGCATTAATTCGAAAAGCGTCTTCGAAAAGCTTCTTTCTCATAGAAGAAGCTTTGCGAAGTAACGAAAATTATGAGGAAGCGATATGAAAATTTGCATTTTCACATTTAAAAAAATGTTCACACGTATTTTTATATTTTTATCGCGTAAGAAAAGTATTCTCCGCGAGCGAAGGAGAAAGAATATATTTTTGACGCACAATTGTCGATAGTCTCGATGTCGTCCTGCTTGTAAACTTTTGCGTTTCCGGACAGCGAGTATCGACTCTCAGTGGTGGAGCTGGTGGCCTGTAAGGCTTGATCGAGCTGCTCGATCTGCAGTTCGATCGGTTTCTTCGGTGCTGGACTTGTCTCCTCCCGCAAGGACGTGAACAATGCGCGGTTTACGGGAGTGCCGGATGTCTGCGCGGGCTCCTTCTCGTACTCCACACTCGCATTCATGGTGAGGGACTCGGAATTTTCGCGACTTTCTCGCGTAACTGCGGGCGATGCCGACGCGTCCTGAAAACGACATTAATCAATTTCTAAAAAAAGAACACACGAAAAGCGTTTTTTTCACACAGAATGAAAATCTTACGTTTTTCGAATCGATGGGTTTGTTCACTTCCGACCAGAATTGTCGTCTGAGTTCCGAGAGTGGCTGAAAAGAGAATGAATCAAGCGATCAGGTAAAATAAATCACGGAACCTTGTTGGGCGTGAAAAACTGAACAAACTTTGTCTTTGAAAAAATTGTCTACGGTGCACGGTTCTCGAGATACGAGCGATAAAAATTTTCGGCCAATGAGCGCGAGCCGACAGATGGCGCCACGTGAGTCCGCGCTCTCCCATTGGCCGCAAACTTCGCTGGCTCGTATCTCGGAAACTATAGATCCTAGAAAAATCTTCTAAAGGACACGTTTGCTCAGCTTTCAACCACCGATGGATTCTCGTCACTCGTTACTCGCTAATTTTTACAAAATTCTTGCATTCACTTAAAACAATTAAGGCAGCCTTCTTAAGGTAAGAAACGATTAAGATTTTTGAATGCTGACAAAATTACACATTTAAACCAGAGACACCGCGAAGAAACTTCCAAGAAAAACTGTTAACACCGACCTATCAAATAAAATACATATGAACAATAAATTTGAATGAAAAAATGCCTAAATGTTCCTTAATGCGTCCTCCTTCCACCCTGAAAAAATTAAATCGTTAAAGCGTATATTTACCGAGAAAAAAAATCACGAAACATGCATGCGATTTCACCCATTTACTGGCGCTTGCGCCACAGTGAATATCGAAAAATAGTAAATTAAATAAAAATATATCGAAAAATAATAAATAAAATAAAATATCGAAAAATAATAAATTGAATAAAATATCGAAAAATAATAAATAAAATAAAATATCGAGAAATAATAAATTAAATAAAAATATATCGAAAAATAATAAATTAAATAAAAATATATCGAAAAATGATAAATTAAATAAAAATATATCGAAAAATGATAAATTAAATAAAAATAAATCGAAAATTAATTAATAAAAAATAATAAAAAAATTCTGGAAACGTACAGTACTGGGTGCCCTTCTCTTGGGTGGCGGTTCATCGACTTTTATATCGGGAAAAGTGTCGATCCACCTCGCCCAAGCTTTCCGCGTCTCCGGCGAGGGGTTCGGCTTGAACACCTGACCGTACGGACTGTCGGGCGTTGCGGCGTTCACCGGCGACGACGTAGTGCTCATGACCGCACTGAGCCGTTTGTTTATGAGCGGTGTGTCGCCGCCCGGTGTAACTTGTCCCTGGACACGCTGCAAGTGCCTCCTCGGCGTGATGAAAGCCCTCGGAGTCGGCGCTGACGGTGGACCCATGAACGATTTTTCCGCCGGATCTTCGGGTCGCTCAGGGGCTGCGGGAATTTATGAAAAAAAATTGCGTTAATCAAAAATTTATCAGGCTCTTTATCCCATTTTTAACAATGTTTCAATTTTTTTATTACTCATTAAAATGAGTAATTCGTGTTACTCATTAAAATTAGTAATTCTTGTTACTCATTAAAATGAGTAATTCTTGTTACTCATAAAAAGGAGTAATTCTTTTTATTTTTATTTTTTTTTATTTTTTTTATAATTTTTAAATTTGTTATAATAATTATCATTATTTTTAAATACCTACAATGTTTCAAGAAAAATAAATGTTAAAACCCATGCAAAAGCAATTTTGTTTGCGTATTCATTGATTTTTTCCATGTTACAAGTTTTCGACTTTTCCCTATTTTCAGATGTCCAAATAAATAGACTTTTCGAACGTCATACAACAAGACTATTTTTTTCCAATAGCCTAATGTGTCCTCTGTAAAATGACGTTTGCGATTTGAAAATCGAGCAATTAAAAAAAAAACTACAATTTTTTTCGTCAAAAGTGCGATTTTTGCCAATTTTCGTTACGTTTCGGGCTTTAAGGGTGATTTTCGCCCCCTAAACTTTAATAAAATCAAATTTGCCGCATAAGATTCTCTTCCTTATGAAAAATCGAAGAGATTTACGTGCAGCAAAACTCATTTACAGCTCATAGAACCCTTGTACGTCGACGAACCGCGTGGGGTACATATGTACCCCAGTCATGAGTCAGGGTAAAAAACACGGTTTTTTTTACTTATTTACCAATCGATTCGCCGACCAGGTAAGGCTCTTCGCTGACAAGTCTCATTTTTGCGGCGCATGCCAAGAGCCACTCCGACGTAACGGCCGGTATCTTCCACTTTATAGCAGCATTATATTTGCCTCCCTCAGGCGTCGGACACAGGAGATGTGTGCTGCCCACGAGACCCTTCGCAACGTTCGTTTTTCTTGCGAACGTGTCCTGGTACCTAAAAAAGATGTATTTTATTTTAATTTTTTACGTACCACTTTTTCCCCGAAAAAAAAATTCCCTATCTTTCCCGTGACTTTTCACTGTCCACTTAAAAATTTTCCCTGACCAAACTTCTAACGCCTTATACAAAAAAAAAAAAAATTAATGATGTAAATGAAAATACCTAATTATTGTATTAATATATTTTTTTTCTTCATAATGTTCCCAATTTTTATTTTTTTTTAAGGCACCTTTTTATGTACTTCTTATCTATTTATAGAAGGTTCGGCGACACTTTACTTTTTCCTTGACCAATTTTGAGATTCCCTGACATTTCCCTGATTCCCTGAAAAAGATCTTTTTTCTCTGATTTTTCGCGGTTTTCCCGAAAAACCATGCTTAATTTTCGATAGAAATACCTACTTGGCTCCGAGCGCATTGGCAACATTCGTCAGATAGGTTCGCTCGGTTCCTGTGTAAGTGCTCGTTGCTATGACGCAGTCAGCCAGCGGCTTGGCCTCCGTCGATATCGGCAGCGGACGATGATAATCCTTCAGCGGCACGACTTGTTGATTTTCCACGCAGTCGTCCTACCCCGGTCGGTATTGCAGATATTAATGGATTTCTTTTTTTTTTTGTTTTTTTTTAATCACCCTTTGGGGGAAAAATTTTAGTGACTTATTTTTTTATTGTGAATATTTTGACTCACGATGTAGAGATCGGTGACGATCTCGTCGACCGCGTGCTTCAGAGACGCTCCGGTCAGCGGCACAACGCCGAAGTCCGGAACTCCCACGAAGGAGTTCGTGACTATTCGACCACCGAGCGCCGCTATACTCTCTGTTATTACGGCTCCTTCCTGCATGTCGAAACCCGTAATTAGAAACGTCAAACCTGGAAAATATACCGAACAAATTAAAATCGGATATTTGGAAAAAGTTGGAAATTAAACAAAAATTGGAAATTTGAAAAAATTTGGAAATTAAACAAAAATTGGAAATTTGAAAAAATTTGGAAATTAAACAAAAATTGGAAATTTGAAAAAATTGGAAATTTGAAGAAAATGGAAATTTGATGAAAAAAAATGGAACTTTGAAAAAAATTGGAAATTTGAAAAAAATTGGAAATTTGAAAAAAAATTGGACGTTTGAAAAATCTGATATCTTACATCTAGTAATCTGATATGTGATATTTTATAAATCTATAAAATACCCATTTTTATCGAATTCCAACATTTTTCCAAATTTTGATACGCCATATCGGATCTGCCATTTTTATTTTTGAAAATCTGATATCAGATTCGGATCCAGCGGAGCCAAAAACCTTTATAATAAAATCTTCATGCGGTCGTTTTCGGAAATACGTGGTCGTTCGGAATTATGCGGTTGGGAGAAACGCGGTCGTGTACTGTATAGCGTATGGGAGAGACGGAAGTCGTCGTTTTCGGAAATACGCGGTCGTTCGGAATTATGCGGTTGGGAGAAACGCGGTCGTGCACTGTATAGCGTATGGGAGTGATTTCGGATTTTCGAAATCCACTTCTATATGCTATAAAAGCCGAAATCTCGAGAATATAGCGTATGGGAGTGATTTCGGATTTTCGAAATCCACTTCTATATGCTATAAAAGCCGAAATCTCGAGAATATAGCGTACTGGAGTGATTTCGGATCTTCGAAATCCACTTCTATGTGCGGATATAGAACCGTACGGTCCGTTTTGTTCCCCAACGGACGAGTCCGTTTTTCGATTCGTTTTTTTAGTTTTTTTCCCTAAAAGCATCCGTCCGTCAACTTGCCAGGGTTACAGCGAAGGGGTTAACGATTAAAGGACGCTACCGTCAAACTGCAGAGTGGGCTGGCTAAATGGTATGGCGCTGTCGTCGATCGACTGCCGGGCGGTCGGTTTAACGATCGTCGAGAGTCTCGTCGACATCTCGAAACTTCTTGCCGTATCGGTGCTGACTTTACTCGTCGACGGGTCCGACGACCGGTTGTGTGGTTCAAGAAACTCCTGGAAGGAACGTTCGGCGGCTGAGGAAAAAATAAAATAAATAAATAAATATCTTGAACCGAAACTCCTGGTGAAAATATTTCTCCGACAGTTTATCCGAAAAACTCTAACCGGACCGTTTCAGTGATTTTTCAAAGATTTTTCCGAATTTTTCTGAGTTTACTCTGCTATTTGTTAAATATTTCTGCCATTATCTCTGCACAGTCTCCAGCAATCAAAATTTATCAGAAAATTTCACAGTATTTTCCGCAAAATTCTCGAAAACTCGGATTTTTTTTTTTTTTTTGTAAAGTAGAATATTTTCACCATAGTCGCGAACGACTTTGCAGTGCAGAGAGTGATATTTACTATAATTTTCATCGGTCGCTTTTCGAAGATATTGCTTCATCAGACTAGCTTCCTCCTCGCCCTCGGCCCACTCGTCGGGCTTTTCCGCTGTAACTTCTTTGTCTATGTCGAATTGCGGGGGCGGCGGCCTTTTCGGCCTCTGCAGCATTTGGATGTTCTATAAAAATCGATAAATTACGATATACAACCAAAAATTCGATAGATCGACAAATTCATAAAATTCATAAAATTCATAAAATTCATAAAATTCATAAAATTCATAAAATTCATAAAAAAAGGACCGTACCTTTTTGCTCAAAGGCGAAGGTGGCTCAGCGGGTTTGGCGTTCGAAATTGGTGCCTTCTCGTAGAGGTGATCTTCCTCGGAGGCCGGACCCTTAAGCTTTAGACTTTCCTCGAGCCAGCCGAGACTGAGAATGTAAGGACTGAAATACGATCGGTCGATCGAAATTATTTTTCGGCAAAACTTACAAAAAATAAAAATAAAAAAATCGAAAATAGCGTACTATTATTAATAAAAACTTGTTTTTTTAAAATAGTTTCAACAAATAATCATTAATCCATTAATCGTACTTTAATCCTCTGGATTTCATGATTTTGAGATCGCTCGTGGCTTTAGCGGCGTCGCCAACGATAACGTGGGTGACCGCGTCGGAAATATCGTCCAATCGCGTTGCACTGCCGGCGTTCAGCACCCTGTTTATTTTATCCCTCTGATTCGGCGAAAAGCCGGTCAAGTATATCTGCAAAATAAGCGAAACGAAATAAATTGTGTGGTTAAAAAAAAAAAAATACTACAACAATTATCGATTGTTAGAAAATCCTTACGTTGCATCCGTCGAGAAATGGTCCGGCCAATTTCGCTTCTCTGACGTCGAGTCGATCGAGAGGTGTGCCCTGAGCGGCGATCGATCGGCGATCGATCGACGTCGAATCCGTCACGTTGAAACCGTTTATCGTAGTCGTCATCGTCTCATCCACGAAATTTATGGTGCGCCGCGTGTCCGCTGGTATGGCGCTTATCGTCGAGAAGTTGAGTGTGTCGTTCGGCGCTTAACGCAAATAAAACACAAGACATTTACGTTATTAATCGGAACCCGAAAAAAAAATTATCAATTTTAGCAATATATAATAATAATAATTGGGTATGTGCGAACAATCAAAATTTTGAATAATTCGTTATGAATACAATAATTCAAATTTTTATGAATAATTTGAATATTTATGAATAATTCGAACATCAAAGTGTAAGACCATATACGATCAGAGCTGGGCAAAATACTCGAAAATACTCAAAATACAAAATACTTTTTGTGCTTAAAATGCATGTATGAGTACAAAAAGTATTTTGTATGTTAAATACGGTTTGGTATTTTCAATATTTTCGAGTATTTTGCGCAGCTCTGGAATTATTCATGAATTATTCATGAGTATTTGAATAATTCGTATTATAAAAATGTTCGAATATTAATTTTCATTATAAAAAAGCTAGTTAAATTGCTAATTACTTCGGTTTCGTCCCGCGTACAAAATAAATATGTAAATAAATTAATAGTAATAATAACAATTATTATTTGACGAATTAATTGCAGGCTATTCAGTTTTGCACACCGTGGGATTTTTCTGGTGTCGAGCATGAGTTTGTCGACTTGATGAGATAATCTTTGAAGGGTAACGAATAGCCAGCTTTAACGCTCTCGTAAACCCAATCGACACGCAGGCTGGCAATGTTATTTTCCCTTGCGTACTTGAGCTTCTCGCTCAGCGGACAATGCTCCGGGGCGAGGACAATTTTCACCTTCGTCCCGTCGAGAATTCCCATGAATGTCTGAAATTGCAAAAAAAAAAAAAAAAAAGTCGGTTACTCGAAATTATCGAATGGGGAAAAAATAAAAATAAAAATTATGGTGGTATGATTTTCGACTCACCCCGCCGTGCTGGTCGATCAGCTTCTTTACCTCTTCCTTCTGTCGTTTCGATAAATTCGTCGAGGTAACTACGAGCTTCATAAAAACGGGACACTTGTAACAGTCGAATTGGGGATCGTCGGCCTTGACGAAGTCTCGAAGATTCGCCTCCCATACCGCCTCCACCCAACGATCCGTCAGAACCGGGATTTGAAGACCTATCGCTTTCTGCTCGCAGTTAAACGAATTGGAGAAGTTTTTTTTTATTAATTATTTTTTTAAATTATTTAAATTTTTTTAAATTATTTAAATTTATTCTCATGTTATTGATAACATGAGGATACATTTGAAAATACTCAAAATACAAAATACTTTTTGTACTTCAAATACATTTCTCGTGTTATTGTTAAGACGAAAGTAAATTTAAATTCGTATCTTCACGATCGTCAGCGAATAAAAAATAATTATTACCTCGTATTTTACGGACCAAACGGACTCACTTATCAAGTGAGTGACGCACGATCTCAACTGCTTCATGAATATACCACCCATGTACTGAACCATCTTCTCGATCTTTTCCTGCAAGCGAAAAGTAATGCATTGATGTCTATTGCAATATCGGGATTTCGAAATTTACAATAAATTATAAATTATAAATTATAAATTATAAATTATAAATTATAAATTATAAATTATAAATTATAAATTATAAATTATAAATTATAAATTATAAATTATAAATTATAAATTATAAATTATAAATTATAAATTATAAATTATAAATTATAAATTATAAATTATAAATTATAAATTATAAATTATAAAAATGCGATATTAAAAAAACAATGGTCGTCGATTTCGATCTGAAAATCGGCTACTCTAAAATTTTTTGTAAAATCCGATCAAGACATTTTTTTTGTATACAACAAATATTATTGACGTTATTTTTATGGCGTGTACCTTGAAGTCGACTTGATAGCCTGAAACGCAAACAATCATCCCTCTCATCGCCGTTGTAAAAACCGGATGGGTGCCTTCGGGAATCGGCTCGCCGGAGAGGAAGCAGTTCAGCAAACAGCGAGGACCCACGATTCTGCTAAAACACGACGACAACATTTTCATCCATTCTATACAAAAATAAAAAAATGTAAAGATCAACAATTTTTTTATTTAATTTTTTTACAAACTCACAGGCATTTGAAAGTCTTCAATGTTTCAAATATTGCACCCTCGAATTCCTCCATTACGAACACATCGTTTTTCTGGGGTTTCATCGCGCCGCATGATGTCTCCTCAATCCACTGTGGCTGAAACTCGTTCTGGACGCAGGCCTGAAATTTTTTTTTTTACAAGTCTTTAATAAATTGTTCCAAATTTTTTTTTTAAACCAATGTCGGATGTTTAAAATTTAAGAATTACTTTTTGGAGCAATTTGTCCATTCGACGATATGACAAAAAAATATTTTTATTGTCGGCAGCGATTTTAAAAAATTTCAAAAAATTATTAACAATAAATCGATAATACTCGAAATTCAAGAATTACTTTTTGGAGCAATTTCTTGTCAAGTTAACGATATAAAAAAAAAAAGTTGTCATTGTCAGCAGCAAGTAAAAAAATTTCAAAAAATTATTAATAATAAATCGATAATACTCGAAATTCAAGAATTACTTTTTGGAGCAATTTCTTGTCAAGTTGACGATATTAAAAAAAAAAAAATTATTGTTTTCGGCAGCGAGTAAATTTTATTTTTTTAAAATTATTATTTTCAGAAGCGAGTACAAAATTTCAAAAAAAAATGTTAATGACGAGACGAAGAAACAATGTCGAGCGGATCTTACATTGTATGCGTTCCACATATACTCGTCACATTTTTCCTCCGACTCATATTTGTCAGGAACAACGAAGTAAATTTGGAGATTGTACGCTGTAAGGCTGTCCTGGCTCGCCATACCTTCGTCAATCTCTGCTTCGACGTCAATTTATCACATGAAGAGTCTGCGAAATAGAAAAATTAAAATTAGCATAGAATATTATTATTATATTTTACCTAAAAAAAATTTCATTTAGAGATATTTTAAATATTACAATAATGAGTATAAACTAGATTTTTTTTTACTCTCTTGACGAGTACGAAGACCAGATCGCTATATTGGACACTTTTTCAACTCCGTTATTATATCTTTAGTTTTTCGTTTTTCACATTAAAAAAATGGTCGTTTGGAGACATTTTCGATAATAATAATAAAACAATGAGTGTAAAATTAGATTTTTGCAATTTTCTATCCTGACGAGTACAAAAATGAGAACAACTTGACGATGTATTGGACAATTTTTCAGCTCCGTTATTATATCTTTATTTTTCGTTTTTCACATTAAAAAAATTGTCGTTCGGAGATATTTTCGATAATAATAATAATAACAATGAGCGTAAAATTAGATTTTTGCTATTTTCTATCCTGACGAGTACAAAAATGAGAACAACTTGACGATGTATTGGACATTTTTTCAGCTCCGTTATTATATCTTTAGTTTTTTCTTTTTTACATAAAAAAAAAAATTGTCATTCGGAGATATTTTAGATAATAATAATAATAACAATGAGCGTAAAATTAGATTTTTACTATTTTCTATCCTGACGAGTACAAAAATGAGAACAACTTGACGATGTATTGGACATTTTTTCAGCTCCGTTATTATATCTTTAGTTTTTCGTTTTTCACATTAAAAAAATGGTCGTTCGGAGATATTTTAGATAATAATAATAATAACAATGAGCGTAAAATTAGATTTTTGCAATTTTCTATCCTGACGAGTACAAAAATGAGAACAACTTGACAATGTATTGGACATTTTTTCAGCTCCGTTATTATATCTATAGTTTTTCGTTTTTCACATTAAAAAAATTGTCGTTCGGAGATATTTTCGATAATAATAATAATAACAATGAGCGTAAAATTAGATTTTTGCAATTTTCTATCCTGACGAGTACAAAAATGAGAACAACTTGACGATGTATTGGACATTTTTTCAGCTCCGTTATTATATCTTTAGTTTTTTCTTTTTTACATAAAAAAAAAAATTGTCATTCGGAGATTTAAAAACAATTTTAAATAATAATAATAATCGCGAAATTAGTTGTTTTTTTTCTATCTCAACGAGGTACAAAAATGAGATCGATTCGGCGATATATTGGATTTTTTTTCTGTCATTATATTACCATTATTATTATTATTATTATTTTACCTAGAAAAAATTGTCATTCGGAGAAATTAAAAATACTAATAATAATGTCGAGATTAGATTTTTTTTTTCTGTCCTGACGAGTGTTTAAAGAGGAGATCGATTCGGCGATAGATTGAAAATTTTTGGAAGGCTGTTTACCTCAATTTATCGAAGTGGAAGAAGTTTGTGTGCCGGACTGTCGGTTGTCGTTTCGTAGGTTAGATTTTTGCGCGCAAAAGCGGTCTCAAAAAAAGTTACGGCGAGCTTACATCGGCCGACCTGTGAGTGAAAATCCTGATTCGCTGTTGTCCGGAAGTGTCGATAGTGTCGATGAAGATAGGTCAAAGCGATTTCGTTACCGACCGTGGTATTTACACACGTGCACGTTAAAAAAAAAACAGTGTTTTTACGGTAATTTAGCGAAATATTAAAATACCGCTATTTCTACGTCTCCACCCAGGTAGCACAAAAAAATTAGTTATCAGAAAGTGGTCTAATAGTATATTCGCATAGAGCACGAATCTCTTAATGATGAATAAAAAATGTCCTTTTGGAGACGTCTTTGCGTCCCTGAATAGTACATTACGATACTAGTGCGATAAAACTTTTTCTGACGAGTGTGAGTTTGCAGCACGAGCCGAAGGCGAGTGTTGGAATCACACGAGTTCAGAAAACGTTTTATTTCACTCGGTGCGTAAAGTGCAGTTTTACGCACGCTTCGCGCACGTAAAGCTCCTCTTTCGCACCTTGTGAAATAAAATTTCGTACGATACTCGTGCGAAAAACGTTTTCTTAACTCGTGTGATTGCAACACTCGCCTTCGGCTCGTGCTGCAAACTCACACTCGTCAGAAAAAGTTTTGTCGCACTAGTATCGTAATGTACTATTTCGACGCCTACGAAACAGCACAATATTCGGTGATCTATCAGAGGTTTTTTGTGTTCGCAAAAAGAAATTGATCTCAGTTTTGAGACATGCAGAGGAAGTCGAGAATTTACGCACTAGACGTCTTTCGGAGGACTTTTAGATAACAAATTGCATACATTTTAAATAACATATAAGGGAGTGACATTTTTTAGGACCGATTTATGTTCACTTTATGTCATCTCAGTGCTGTGGGTGTTGCAGCGCGTATCGAAACGCGCCTGAATGTTTTTTTTTTATTTCACGCACCACACGCGATAGAAAAGGCGCGAAAAGACCAGATAAGCGCGCCGACCGCCGACCGCGTCTCGTCCAGCACTACGGGTCTCCGATATTGCACGCAACAATGACGAGTAAGTTAAAAAAAAATACAAAAATAAATAAATAAAACAATTATAAATTTTTTTTTTTAAACCGATAGGAGTAAAAAAAAAAATGAAAAATCTCGTCCCTTCGGCGAGTCGCGTAACCTAAAATTTTTCTTCCTTTCAGCGACGGGATTTCGAGATTGGACGCCGGATTATTTCGTCGCCAACGAGTCGGCGTGCAAAGTCATTCTGGAAGACGCCAGAAATCTCGATGAAATTCCGTCTCTGAATTCTGCTCGTTTGAGCGACTTGAGGCACGGCCAGCTCGTCAAATTTCGCGGAATGATCCAGGACATGTACGACCCCGAGTACTACTTCGAGCGCTTTGAGGTTACGAACGCCGAGACCGGGGAATCTCTGATGCGCAACGGAATGTACGTCGACTCTGCCAAATGCTCGGTAATGAGACGAATCGGGACGGGACAAAGTTTTTTTTCCGGGTGTCGCTCCTGGTGAAATTGTTTGTCTGAACATGTCTGAAAATTGGTCTGAATATGTCTGAAAATTGGTCTGAATATGTCTGAAAATTGGTCTGAATATGTCTGAATATGTCTGAATATGTCTGAAAATTGGTCTGAATATGTCTGAAAATTGGTCTGAATATGTCTGAAAATTGGTCTGAATATGTCTGAAAATTGGTCTGAATAAGTCTGAAAATTTTTCTGAATATGGCTGAAAATTTGTCTGAATATGTCTGAAAATTTATCTGAATATATGTCTGAAAGTCTTGGAAAATTTATCAGAAATTTGTCTGAAAAGTTCTCTGAACTTCTCAAAGTTTTCGCACTTTTCACAAAAATAAATAATAAATTTCACAAAGTTTTTTTTAATCTAAATATTTCTGATTGTTCTGAAAAACTTGGATTTTCTCTGCCGACTTCTCTTAATAATTATGAACTTCGTTGTCTTTCTCTGGTTAATAATTTTCTATATTCGCTTTATCTGGAAAACTCAAGTGTTTGCTGATTTACAGCGATTAACAGAGTGAGTAGATCTTAGTCAGAACTCGTAAGATCTCTGAAATTTTCTGAACCAACAGGAATTATCTAGGAAAATCATAGCATTTTCGAAGAATTAAAAGTTTTTTTTTATGTCTACTCTTCGCACGAGTAACAGAATGAGTAGATCTTAGAGTCAACTCGTATTTTCTCTTAAGGTACTTTATCAGAAAAAATCAGAGTTTTCCATAATTATTTGGAAAATACTCTGAATTTTTCTGATAAATTGTGACTGCTGGAGGTTGCGCAGAGAAAATTGCAGAAATATTTAACAAATAGCAGAGAAACTCGGAGACAAGTTTCAGAGAATCTCTGAAAATCTCTGAAAGGTTAGAGCTTTTAGGCAAATTGTCAGAGAAATATTTTCACCAGGCGAGCGCAAAAATTGCCCCCAGAGTTCCCGATTTGGAGGGGAACGCTTTGAAATTTCCACGTCGTAATTCATTGGACGTTCAGGAATTACGGAGGGGCATAGATTGATATTGATGAAGGGCAGCTCTAGGTGTGAGGCGCTTTAAGAGTTGTCTGCCTCATGTATAATGCTGCCTACATTTCACATTGTATTTTACCGCACATAAACACATTTATATTTACAAGCGCACATTTATTTATTATTTCCTGCTATTATTATATTTTAGAGTGAAATAAAAATTGGCTGCAATTCAAACATTAGAAATTTGGCAACAGAAGCGAATAAATTCCATTCCATGAGATAATATCCAACCATTGGATAATTTAGCACATAATATGGAAAAAAAAATTCATTCCATGAGCTAAAGTTCGACCATTACAAAATTCAACACATTAAAAAATTCAACTTCATGACTTAAAATTCAGCTATTAGAAAATTTAACACAATGGAATAAATTTTCTAATAATTGCATTTTTGCGAGCCACAAAAATCGCTAGTATTTATATACAAAACACATGTATATTTGCCCACACTTTCTTTTCTTGCGATTATAAATTGACCAGTTCTTTTTTAACGTATTTAATAATTATTTTTAAGAGAATAATATTTTTGTTTATAATTTTTCGGACATATTCTATAATTTAAGGTACTCGGTTTCACTGTTGACTGTGAAATTTTTTCCAGGAAGACGGAGTCGAGTCGATCGACATGGATTCGAAAAGGAACAAAATCTCGGAGAGGCACACGTGCGTCGTCATATCGATTCCCGGCTTGAACGACTGGGCGAAGGAGAAGAAACAGATTTCCAGCGAGGATTCGCAATCTGCGCCGAACGCGACGTTGAAGAGAGAGCTGAGCAAAGACGAAGAGATGGATTGTTCGGAGCCCGAGAGAAAAAAGGCAAATCTCTCTAGCGGCGAGGATAGCGTCGCGACGAAGCCTGCTCTGTCCAGGGAGCACATAATGAACTTTCCGATTCCCATCGATGACGGCAAAGCCTGCATCGTCAAGGTCACTGCAATTAATGAAAAATTAAAATTTCGCATAAGTTCGAGAAAAATGAGATAAAATCGCAAATAGTTTTCGATGGTATAAAAATCTGAAAAAATGCACGCATATTAAAGGTACTGAAAATATTAATTTTGTATAATAATAATGTCAAAAAGTTATTAACAAAACCCTAAAAAAAATTGTTCAACGAATAATCAGTACCGTTTTTTTTCTCTTTTCAAATGAATTCATTGATTTTCTAGAAGCCACATAAATTTTTTCAGAATTTTCTATCATTTTTGAATTTTCCGTTTTTGAAAGTTTTTTTAAGGCCGTATCTGCGGAACGGTTCCCGCAATGGCCTCGAAACTTTTTTTTTTTTTTAAATCCAAAAAAGGAAGAAAAAACCAACAAATGGTAACTATAACTTATCCTACGTCCAAAAGTTAACTTTCAGACAGGATAGCTTATAGTTACCATTCGAGCGGACTTATGTATCCCATTCGGATGACTTTTTCGTACCAGGTATCTTTTTGCTACTCGGGTAGTATTGCAGTCCTCTAAAATTTGAGGCATATGCGTAGCATATTAATGATGTAAAGTTGATTCTACGAAATCGCCTCGTTCCGTCTATAAAACAAAAAAAAAAGGTTCAACAGCCCCTTAATTGGCCAGAACTGTTCAATAAATTTACAAAAAAATTAAATAATAATTACTTTTTTTTTTAAATCTCGATTACCAGTTATACGACGATAAAGTCTCCTACAAATTGAACGAGGTGGTGGATATAGTGGGATTCGTATCGCTGGACCCGATGCTGAGCAGGATTCACAGTTCGGACGAGATGGACGACGCCGAGGTCCAGACTCACAATCCACCGGCTTCCCTCGTTCCGCGACTTCACGCTGTAAAAATCGTCGAACCAAAGGAAACTGAGGCTCGAAGGATCGGAGCACGGGAATTATTCTCCAAAGCCGAGAGCATCAGGAGCGACCTTCACATGGTCCTGAGCCAGCTTCTCTTCGGCGATGGTCTCGCTGCCGATTACCTGATTTGTCATCTCATATCAACCGTGTAATTGTTACGATTCGAATAATAACAATAATATATCAATATTATTATAAGTAATAATATATAAATATTATTGTAGGTAATAATATATAAATATTATTATAGGTAATAATATATAAATATTATTATAGGTAATAATACTTAAATATTATTATAAATAATAATCGATTGGCTCGTGATCGATGAGGCAATAGATTGTGAAAGACTAATTTTTTTTTCTTCTTTTTTTCAGATACATGAGAAAGGATCATCTGTGCCTCGGAAGTTTCCCGTTAAACATCACAAATTTTCCCATCCAGAAATACGAGAGATTCGCGAAGGATTTGTATCAAGTGATCTCGAGTCTCGTGCCGAAGAGTCACTATCTTGAGTGCACCCTGGAGGGGCTCAACGATATGAATTTGGTACCGAAGTGAGTTTTTTTTTCTATATTTATCGTCTCTAAATTAAAGTAGGCCTTGCGAATAGTGTTCATTTCGCGTAAGTTTCAGAGAAATGAGAGGGAATTGTAAACACTTCTCGATGGTATAAAAATCTGAAAAAAAATCAAGCGTATTTTATTGTTCATCAATCTGTTAATAACATTTTCGAATTAATATTATGCAAAATTAATCTTTGCAGCTCCGGATTTTTTTTCAATTTTTATACTATTATGAAAATATGGAAATTGAATTGTTTATGGCTTTCTCATGTTTCTTTCTTCGCAAATCTTTCTCTATAAGGAAACCAATAACACAGGAAATGCTTTCTCATAGAAGAAGTATCGCGAACGCAGAAACATTATGAGAAACTCATATGAAAAAGATTAAAAAAAAAAAAAATGGATAATTAAATTGATAAAAAATATATTTAAAGATAAATTATCCTCTCGATTCCGTCTTCAGGAAGGACTACGAGTGCAACAGGCTGACGAGTGGCGTGCTGCAGCTGAGCGGCAACACTCACCTGGTGATAGACGAGACCGGCCTAACGAGTGGCAGCGTATCCGCGAGCGGTAGAAAAAATTACACGGCGATCAGCGACCTCGTGGAGTTCCAGAGAGTCACGTACGATTTCAAGTACTTCACGATGGATTACGAAACCGACATTCCGGTGTTGATACTATCGGAGGTCAAATCCTTCGTGCCCGTAAGCAGTTTCACTCAATTTTCGTGAATTATGCGAAAATTCACGAACATTTGTAATAAATTTTTTATTCGAGTAAACATGGAGGTATCGGGCTTAAATTTGGCAAAAATTGATCCGTGTTTGCATTTCATGGGATTTTGAAAATTTTCAATTTTTTCGAAAATTTGTTTTTTACGCCTGACACGAGTTTCCGAATCAAATATCACGCAAAAAGAATATATTAAAAATTGCCTTAAAACAACGAAATCCGCAAGTTTCAGTTTGCGATTTCCTATAATAAATTCTGGTGTAAATTTTGCCGTTTTGAAACATTTATGAGATGTAGACATTCTTTTATATTACCAAAAAATGTGCAAAGTAATTTGCACAGTGTTTTTAGAAACTCAACTCAAAAATACAATTAAAAAGAGTTTAAAATAAAAATGTTCATATCGCTTCGCTTATGGCCTTTTATTTTTATTTGTTGTCGAAATTGTATTTTAACTATAGCTTCCTCTACGAGAAAGCCAAAAATGGAGCAACGAAATTAATCATAGAGGAAGTTATCCGCAAAACCGTAAATCATGAGCAAATAATTGTGCAAATCACTTCGCACGATTTTTTTTTTGTCTGAAAGACGATTTAATTTTTTTTCCAGTGCATCACGCAAGTGGCTCTGAAGATCGATGCGGAGAGCGAGGATCTCTATCCCCGGGTCGTCGAGGCCGCGCAGCAGTATCTGAGGGACGAGGAACGGCTGGACAATATTCGCGAGTATCTGCGTACGCTGAGAAAAGCGGATTTCCAATTCGGCGACGAGATTACCGACGTCATCCAGGAGGATTTCGTCAAACTGCGCAGGAGCGACAAGAAATTCGGCGCCGACAATCTTCACTCGCTGATGGTTCTCGCGAGATTGATGTCCCTTTCGCGAGGCAGCGATCGCCTCGAGCTCGAGTGCTGGAACGAGACCGTCCGGATGGAAATGCAACGCGCCGACAGACTGCCGAAACGCAATTAACTAATATTTCGTAATTAAATAAGATTAAGGTTAAATTATTATTTTTTTTACGACTTAAAATACATACGACTGATCGTACCAATTTTTCTAATCAAGCAACACCATTCATTTTTCGTCTCCCTGCTACAAGTCCGAGGGAGTTTTATTTACATGACGAATTCTGTCGCTTGGATTTAATTTGTACATTTGCTGAACTACCACTTTCCGCGAGTCCTCGATCCGGAACTCGTTGCTGGAAAGTGAAAACAGCTTTCGGCGGAGGATGACGCCTCGATTAGGCCGTGCGAATGGATTCTCTCTTTCAATACATATTTCCATCGTGGAAATACATCGAAGAACAGCCGGGTGAAAATATTTGTCTGAACATTTTTTAAGTTGGTCTGAAAGTTGGTCTGAAAGTTTGTCTGAAAGTTTGTCTGAAAGTCTGTCTGAAAGTCTGTCCGAAAGTCTGTCTGAAAGTCTGTCCGAAAGTCTGTCTGAAAGTCTGTCCGAAAGTTTGAGTGTTTTAAAAATTGTCCGAAGCTTCGCCCGAGACTTTCAGACAAATATTTTCACCGGGTCACCAGTTCGGCGGGGAGCTAGCCCGCTGTTACGCTACAGTGTTACAATCTACGAAAGGCACGATGGCCGCGAACGCGGACGGAAGATTCATTCGAGGCACGTCCAAAAAAAAAAAAAGAAATAAAAAACGAAACAATTTTTTTTTGTTCTTTGTTTTTTTTTTCTTCTCGAGTGGCTTCGTACGACTGTTCGTGTCCCGGGTGCTTGTACAATCGGTGGAAGGAGCGCGCGTGTCGGAGGATCCGACTACGCCCTGGTGTGTCCCGTCTCGTCGAGGAAAGCCGCGTCGAGGGTTCTGCGGACGCTCGCCTCATCTCTGGCTCTGCTCATTCTGCCCTCACGCTCGTTCTGCAGCAGCTGAAGACCTCGCTTCGCCGCCTGGGCGTAACGCCTCGACAGAGCCGACTCGCCCTTCGCCCCCGGAATGTGTCCGGTGTAACCGACGATCGGCGGTCTTTCCGGTGAAACCTGATTCTCTGCGAACAATAAATACCGCGGATCAGCGGAAGACGCGAGAACTCTCCGGACGACCCCGTTCGCACGGAAGACATCGACGGGTCGAAACTGCATTGGGACGGAGAGTTATTTAATTACGAAGAAAGGAAGAACAAAAACGCTGCTCGAATTAATTCACTGTCAGAGGCGCACCGTACTTGGACGAACGGCGCCTTCCATACGGGGAAGATATATGCGAGAGGAGACGAGCAACCCGTACGCACGAGACTTCCGTCGTACCTTTCTCTTTTTCTCGACATCCCGCTTTTGTATACAGTTTCTGCTTTCTACGCGCTGAGTACGGCGCGGAGAAAAAAATTCATTGGTGGGACAGTGTTTTAATTAATGATTTTTTTTTAATGATTTTTTTTTAATGATTTTTTTTTATGATTTTTTTTTTATGATTTTTTTTTTATGATTTTTTTTTAATGATTTTTTTTAAATGATTTTTTTAAATGGTTTTTTTTAAATGATTTTTTTTTAATTTTTTTAAATGATTTTTTTCTTTTACAGTTACGAAGAAACAAATTACCGAAGAACGTGCGCTCCCTGTCGTGGCCGTGATCGATCTCGGTGTCGACGTTGTCGGTTCTGGCGCGCGAGAGAAGATTTCGGGGATTGGCGCGCTCCGCGTGAGCCCTCATCGCGTCCCGGCGAAGACGCAATTTGCTCTGGGTCTCCCGCCAATCCCTGCCGCCCTCCTCGACCGCTCGCATGAATGTGAGACCGTACTTTCCATTGAAGCCCGGAATGTACCCTGAAATTCGATTCCAGATTAATTTGGCGATCGACGATCGTCTTCAGTAGTTTGCTCGGTCGGTAATGGAAAATTTATCCGAAATTCTTGAAAAATTTCTCTGAAATTCCAACATTTCTGAAAACGCGCATATCGGAAAAATAAAAAGTTTTTTTTAAATGTCTACTCACAATGAGTAGATCTTAGAGACAACTCGTATCTAATTTTAACGTACTTTATCAGAAAAAATTTAAGTTTTACATAATTTTTCGAAAAATATTCTGAATTTCTCTGATAAATTGTGACTGTTGGAGAAATATCTTTGACTTATCTGGAAAGATTCAGAAATACCTTTGACTTTTTTTATAGTCCGTAAATTTTAAGAAATTGAGAGGACCTTTCAGACAAATATCTGATACATTTTCCAAGGCTTTCAGACAAATTGTCAGACATGGTCAGAGAAATTTCTGATAAATTTCCCAAGACTTTCAGATAAGTTGTCAGACATGTTCAGAGAAATGTCCGATAAATTTTTCAAGGCTTTCAGATAAGTTGTCAGACATATTCAGAGAAATATTTTCAGAATTTCGGGGTTTTTACCAGTGTATCCGAGAATGAACGGCGGCGCTTTGTACAGATGTGCCTCGTTTTTGAAGTCCCTCTTGATTTCCTTTTCCCGGGCTATGGGCACTAGCACCTCCTTTCCCGAGTTTGGTCTGTACGGACCGCTCTTCAGAATCTTCTTCTCCAGCAATTCCTGGAGATTGAAATAAAAAAATAAAAAAAATTAATACAGCCCACCGTAGAGACGCGGAGTTTCAACGTCACTCACGTGTCTTTTTTGGCGGCCTTCCCGATTAGATTCGATTATCTTGAAAATATACAACAACAAAAATTCGACATACTGATTGTTGTAAACTTTGTCAATTCCGTTGGTTTCGACTTTTAACTATAATTGTTTCACACATAAAATTAAATTGAAAATCATATCAGATTAATTTTTTTTATCGAACAAATTATCGATCGTTACTGACAGGCACATCAATAATGTTATTAATTATCAGTTTAATAATGTTTTTTTTTAAATTTATTACGATTATTATTATTTTTTTTTACGAAATCTCAAAGTTGAATTTTCATGACGAACCTTCATTATTTCTTCTGTATTAGCTCCAAATCGCTTTCCAACCCGGAATTTGAGAGTTGGACAGTGCCCCGTGTATCTGCAAGAAGAAACAAACATATAAATCGCATTGACATGAATTTAAACTAGAACTATTTCAAGAATCAAGTACTTTTTTTACTTGAAATATCAAGTACTTCTTGTACTTGAAATATCAAGTACTTCTTGTACTTGAAATATCAAGTACTTCTTGTACTTGAAATATCAAGTACTTTGTATTTGAAATATCAAGTACTTTGTACTTGAAATATCAAGTACTTTGTACTTGAAATATCAAGTACTTCTTGTACTTGAAATATCAAGTACTTTTTGTACTTGAAACATCAAGTACTTTTCGCAATTAGGTTTGTATCGTTAAGCACTATCTAGGCTTAAAAAAAATAACAACACACAATTCTGAAATCATGACGCGTAAATATTACGATTTCTGTTCTGTTGTGTTTTGAGTTTCACGGCTGGTCTTGCGGTGTGTTTACATGTCGTTGACGTAGATATACAGTTAACACAGCGCGCGAGGCCTCGATCGACGCATCAACTACCTACAGCCGTCTGTATATCGCGACTATGATCCGCAACTTAAATCGTTAGATTCTCGTTAAAATTATACTTCTTGAATAGTTTAGACAGGAAATCGTATATTAATAGAAGCGCCTCATCGAGTATCCGTTGTGCGAGCCTGTACTCAAAAAGTACTTACACCTGGCACTTGAAACCGTAGGAAAGTACTCAAAGTACCCTAAGTACTCAGCGCCGTCTAAGTACCCAAAGTACGCCAAGCCCTCAAAGCCCTCTAAGTACTCCACAGTACGAACTTGACGAACTTAAAAGTGCTCGAAGTACCTCAAAGTACTCCAAAGTACCCCCAAAGTACTCGAAGTACTCCAAAGTACCTCAAAGTACCCCCAAAGTACTCGAAGTACTCCAAAGTACCTCAAAGTACTCTAACTACTCCAAATACTCGGACGTACTCTAAGTACTCCAAGGTACTCTAAGTGCTTCAAAGCACTTGGAGTATTTGAAAGTACTTGTTGTACCAAAGAATATCCGGTACTTCAAGCACTGCCAGGCTCTGATTTCAACGTATCCACGACCTTATTCGTATGCTGATTATTGCGCCCCGCGATTAATAATAATAAGTTTTTATTGTTATTATTATTATTATTATTATTGTTGTTGTTATTGTTATTATTATTATTATTATTATTATTATTGTTATTATTGTTATTATTATTATTATTATTATTATTATTATTATTATTATTATTATTATTATTATTATTATTATATCTCCGGTTGAGAAAACAATACGGAGAGTCAGTGGTGCATATATCGTGCGATTTAACGGTGTATCGAAACGTGACCGCAATAAGAGACTTACTAATACACAGGCCGGCAGTTTATAAAGCGGGGCTCGGATTTGAGGAGGAAGCATGACGGTGTATGCCGGAAAGTTAAGGGTGCAGGAGGTTTTGTGCGTGTCGAGAGGTCCTCGCGTGGCGCAGGAATAATTCAGCCAATGGTGTAAGCACGTGCCTGGTACCGGGCGGGCTACCGGCGCGATTAGAACGAGAAACTTTGCGCCACCCTCGCTGTTGTACCGCAAAGTTTTAATACGTATGTGCATGTGTGTGCGGAGCATGTTTGTTTCCGAGGTCAGAACGAACGATTGTGTTAATGAAAAAATGTTAATAATATTATTTAGCGATGCGTGAAAATAGATCCAACGAAGGATCCATCGATCTATCTGTCTATCGATCCCATGACGATCGATGCGATGATCGATGCGATGATGAAAAAAAAGAAGCCATTGTGCACGAAGCGTATCCGGATCGTTTTACCGCGTGTACTGTATTGTACGTCTCTCTGTATAGAGTGTCGTCTCATTTCCGCCGGTGCACGGCGCACCTCTCCGTGCACCGTTCCCGATTCTTCTTGTTTCACGACGAATCAGAGTGAAAATCAACGAAATTTTTTGCGATGTCCGGCGAAAATGTTTCTCTGAATGTGTCTGAAAATTTCTCTGGATGTGTCTGAAAATTTCTATGGATGTGTCTGAAAATTTCTCTGGATGTGTCTGAAAATTTCTTTGAATACGTCTGAAAGTTTTTCTGAATATGTCTGAAAGTTTTTCTGAATATGTCTGAAAATTTCTCTGAATATATCTGAAAATTTCTCTGAATATATCTGAAAATTTCTCTGAATATATCTGAAAATTTCTCTGAATATGTCTGAAAATTTCTCTGAATATGTCTGAAAATTTCTCTGAATATGTCTGAAAATTTATCTGAATATGTCTGAAACTTTCTCTGAATGAAAGTTGTTCTGAATATGTCTGAAAATTTCTCTGAATGTCTGAAAATGTCTCAGAATGTCTGAAAATTTCGGACAATCTATGAAAATCACTGAAAGGGTCCGGTTAGAGTCTTTCAGACAAATTGTCAGAGAAATATTTTCACCAGGAATGCAATGAACAAAATGAATTTTTTCGCGGATGGGCGATAATCCAAATTAAAGATGTAAAAATATCGATATCTGCGTTACCGACAATAATTACCAACAAAATACCGGGGACTGATTTTCTTTTTTCTACGTTATTTTTATTCATGACTTTATAGTCGAACCGATAAGATACACCAATACGACCAGACGATAACAGTCAATTTTTTTAAAATTTTTTTACAAAAGCAAACGTGCGTTTCTGGACAAAAAAGTTTCGTCGAATGTACAAATCCTTTTTTTTACCATGCAAGCGGCGCCAATTTTATGTCTTTTTTTTATAGCCGCGACCTTAATCGCGAGTTTCACCTCGACACGATTCAGGTTAAATGTAAGAGCGCTCGGAGTGTCCGGGCGCGCTTACCTCGTCGAATCGCCGAAAATTTAATCGTTGAAATTAGTTTATTTTCTTTATTTTTCCACCGATCGTCCAGATCGGCACCGATCTCATCGACTCATATAATAATTTTCGAACTCGTCGAAAAAGTACCATTTTTTTTTAAATCTTATAAATATAAATATAAATATAAATATAAATATAAATATAAATATAAATATAAATATAAATATAAATATAAATATAAATATAAATATAAATATAAATATAAATATAAATATAAATATAAATATAAATATAAATATAAATATAAATATAAATATAAATATAAATATAAATATAAATATAAATATAAATATAAATATAAATATAAATATAAATATAAAGCAACGCGTTCGCAGTGCCCGAGTTGTGTAACTTGCAAGAGGACGGTCGGAGACATGCAAATTAAATTAGTCCGCGCTTGAGCAGGTGCTCCGAGGATAGACCGACGAATTATCGTCGTTAACCGTGATAAGTTTCAGCGATACGGTCGCGCATTAGCTCTATGTTTATCGACGGCGTTGTATTCTCGTCCGGCACGACCAACGATTATTTACCCTGGCAAGTGAGCTCCGTATCCCTGCCGGAAAAATTGTTTCCTCTCCTCGGCGGTCACCGGGTCGAAAACCATTTTTTTTTTCTTCACCCACAAACTTCTTATTACCAAAAAAAAATTATTATTTATGAAACTGAGATCCTCTCGGTGCAAAACAGCGCACGAACAATCGCCGACTCCCGCACGAATTTCGTAGCTTCTATCTCGTTGCTTTCAGACATTTCCTTTCGTATTTATTATTCTTATTATTATTAATATTTAATTAATTTTTTCTTCAACCACAAACTTTTTATTATCAAATGTTATTATTTCTTTTATTTTATTTTTTTAATATTATGAAACTGAGATCCTCTCAACAATCGCCGACTCCCTCACGAATTTCACAGCTTCTATCTCGTTGCTTTCAGACATTCCCTTTTTCATTTATTACTCTTATTATTATCATCAATATTTAATTAATTTTTTGTATAATTTTCTTTTTCAACAAACACAAACTTTTTATTATCAAAATTGTTATTATTATTATTAATATTTAATTAATTTTTTCTATAATTTCTTTTTCCCCAACCACAAACTTTTTATTATCAATTGTTATTATAACTGTTGTTACAATGAAACTGAGATCCTCTCGGTGCAAATTCGCGAGCGAACAATCGACGAGTCTCGCACAAAATTTTATCGCCTCCGCCTCGTTTCGTATTTATTATTATTATTAATTTTTATTATAATTATTATTAATTTTTTTTATTTTATAACGATCGATCGATCATTTTTTTTTATCAGGTACACGTAGATATGTAGAATCGTTCCCGGGGCGTTTCGGAGCGCTCTTTTTTAAATATTTATTTTTTATTTTTTTTATTTCAAGCCGACGATTGGAGAGGCTCGCGTTATCGGGCCGCGAGCCGAACGAGACAACAGGAGTCGCGCGACCGGGCGAGATACGACACACGGAGGTGGGCCGAGCGGCATGAGGACACACGTTCCACGCGGTTTGGCGCGCCAGTGGAACAGGACTGTATATAGTCCGACTTGGGGAAACGCCGTTCGCGAACATAATATAAACCACGGTGATGCGGACGGTGAGGCTAGGAGAAACGTTCTACCGGAGCGTTTTACCGGCGGCCCCTTCCCCCCCCCCCTCCCCCGCCCCCCACCAGGTCGGCTCGACTCCTCGCACCGGAGACCGCACCTCCCTCAGGAGCACAACTCGGTTATCGTCGCTCTATATACTTTTTTTTTTTTTTTTTTGCTCGCCCCCCTCCCCGCTCTTCCGCATCATCGCTCGATCGTCGACTATCGTAGATCCTAGGTAACTACGATACTCCTTCCGCTGCGCAGTAACGGCCGATGCCTGTCGCATGACCTTTCAGGATTTATTGCCTCGTCACGTCTCACTTTGTATTCGATGTACTCTGAATTTCAGAGATTTTCAGATAATTTTTTTTATACCTTTCAGAACTTTCAGACCATTTTTTGATACCTTTCAGACCGTTCAGACCTTTCAGACATTTTTTTGATACCTTTCAGACCTATCAGACAATTTTTTTATACCTTTCAGACCTTTCAGACACTTTTCAGAAGTATGAGACACTTTTCAGACATTTGAGACGATTTTTAGACCTTTTAAATGATTTTTAGACCTTTCACACAATTTTTTAGACCTTTCAGAAAATGTGTAGACGTTCCGGACCATTTTTAGACCTTTCAGACAATTTTTAGACTTTTCAGAGTTTTTAGACCTTTCAGACAATTTTTAGACCATTCAGACAATTTTTAGACCATTCAGACCATTTTTAGACTATTCAGACCATTTTTAGACCATTCAGACCATTTTTAGACCTTTCCGATCATTTTTAAGACCTTTCAGACAATTTGTAGACCTTTCAGACAATTTGTAGACCTTTCAGACAATTTGTAGACCTTTCAGACAATTTGTAGACCTTTCAGACATTTTTCAGACCTTTCAGACATTTTTCTGACATTTCAGACATTTTTCAGACCTTTCAGACAATTTTCAGACGTTTGAGACATTTTTCGAACCTTCCGGCAATTTTTTTTAATACCTTTCGGAGAATTTGTTCACATTTCAAATATTCTGCTTAATGTCTACCGTGTTACGGCACAACATCTGGTGTGCACAATTTATCATAGAAATGCAGAGTATTTTTCCGGAGAAGACTTCCAACTTCTCTGAAAAGTGCGGAATCGCTGTGAAATTCAGAAAAATTTTGGGCGTAATATTTTCCACCGGGGCGATACATTCAAAACATTCGACAGATTCAATGCGTACAGTCAATGATTATTTTTCAATCGTCTCGGAAACATGTATTTCTCAACGTCTCGTTTGTAAGCCGACACTGTCAACGAAGAATAAGACCGCCCTCCTCGTAGCGTGTCCGTAGCGGCAAGGAAAATCGATACCCGAAGGGGTTGAATGCACCGCCGGAGCTCCTTCGCCGTTCACCGACGTTCGCGAAAGACCGAGGACGTCTGACAGCTCGCACAGTAGCTCGATCATAAAACTCGTCATGAAGAAACGCAGTTGATAGAAAAAAAAAAAAAAAAAAAAAAAAAAAATAGGGCCACGAAGACTGACAAGTTGGCTGTGTACGCTTCTAGCTTATCGAATTATGGAATACTGTCCCTTCGAATTGCCTCGAAGTATTTATCGGATCATCCGGAAGCGCCCGTTCTTGAGATCCACTAAAGTTACGGAGAGAAAGCACGAACGGGCGACCTCAAGATCGTGTTTCCCTGTCGGTACAGCAGAGCACTGCAAAAAAATAAAACGCGAGTCGACTTACCATCGGTCGGTAAATTAGCGACCGCGGGTAACAGCGCGAGCGACCTTATCGACGCCTCGTCGCGCTGCGTTGTTAATCGCAAGTCACGATAGAAATGCTTTGTAAAGCAGCAAATGAAAACAAGAACTAAAAATAAAAACATGTTTTCCTCGCACACGTTAAAAAAAAAAGTCCACGCTCGTGAGGTTAGGATTTCGTTGCTCAGCGGGTCAAAAATAAAATCGCACTTTCTAATTATAGTTCCAGCGACTTAGATCGTTTACCATAATAACAAAATTCTTCGAACTTCCGGTAGCGCATCGGTTCTCGCAAAAATGATCGTTCAGCTTTACCGATCGAGCGAAACAATAGTTCGGTCTTTCAGACAATCGGTATTTAATTAAAGTAAAAATTACTAATCAATTTTGTTATAAATTGATTTGTAAATTTTGTTTTATATTTAACCCAGTAAAGACGGTAATGTGTCAATAATGTAACACCAACGTAATGAAAATAACAGGTAATATTACCAGAAAGTTACACGTAAATTGCACGCGAGTTGCCATTTCCGACTCAGCAATTTAACTAAATAAAAACTATGTTAATTTGTGTACCATCGAATGCGAATCCAAGACCTTTCGGACTTGCAGACAGTGAATACCAATTCGGCTATTTTTGACTTCATTAAACAATTTTTGAAAAATGTTTATGCAGTTGAGACGGATTACCCACGGATCATGATAGATGTATAAACTTTAATTTTTTGCATTAAATATTAGTGGATAAGCCCTTTAACGGTAATAGGGAAACTAGTAATTATGTGGTTGTCGTAACATTGTTATAACCATGTTATGAACATGTTACGAAGTCTGGTTTTGTAACCGTAACGCTATCGTCACTTTGTAACATTAACATTGCCTGCAGATTAGTAAAGGTCATAAACAGTGTTATAAACATGTTATGTAAAAATCAAAGAGTTACAATATTGTCATGTTATAGTGTATAACTCAGTTACAACACTATTAACATTACCCAATTATCACGAAAGTTGCACCAACATTGTTACAAGTATGTTACGTAACCATTACACCATTTTTTTATACATAATTGTAACGTTACACCTACATATGACAATTGGAAAAATAATATGTTACTTCCATCTTACATTCAAAATAACATTGTTACATCACATGTAACTGTCCCGTTACATTGCCGTAACAAAATGTCTTCACTGGAAAATAGCGCATACCTTATGTAACGGTTACACAATTTTTCATACATAATTGTAACGTTACACCTATATATAACAGTTACATTACCTGCATGTAATAGGAAAAATTACATATTACTTCCATGTTCTATACCGCATATATATATACATATATATATATCACAAAAATAACATTGTTACATCACATGTAATTCCCCCGTTACATTGCCGTACCAAAATGTCTTCACTGAAAAATAGCGCATACGTTATGTAACGGTTACACAATTTATTATCCCTAATCGCAACGTTACATCTGCATACAACAGTTCCATTACCTGCGTATAAAAATCGAAAAAATTACATATTGACATATATAGATGTACAACACAAAAATAACATTGTTACATCACATGTAACTCCCCCGTTACATTGCCGTACCAAAGCGTCTTCACTGGAAAATAGCGCATACGTTATGTAACGGTTACACAATTTATTGTCCATAATCGCTACATCTGCATACAACAGTTCCATTGCCTGCGTATAAAAATCGAAAAAATTACATATTGACATATATAGATATACAACACAAAAATAACATTGTTACATCACATGTAACTTCGCCCTTACATTGCTCAATAAAAATGTCTTCACTCCCAAACAGCGCATTATCCGCTTCTCCGTCTCAACATCCAACAACCTCCAATCCACCACAAAACTTAAAACCGCTTTATAAATTAATTCCCAAAAAAAAAAAAAAAAAAAAAAACCCCCGTATCTAAAGTCCAACTTCCTCTTGACGAATGACGAAATTCCTCACCCTCATAACTCACCCTACAACCCCAAAAAAAAAAAGGCAAACTCAAAGAATCCATTTCATTCGACACAGTTATCCCCGCCAGAGACCGTCGAGTTTACGCGACGCTTGACCTACGCCGATATTACCGAGAGGACCGGAAGCCTATCGGAGCCTCTCAATTTTGTCCATGTGCGGAGTGCTGCGCAATTATCCGGCCTCGGTGACCTTGAGCTCACCCTTCGGCCCGGGGCAGTCCAGGTGGGGGGGGGGGGCGAAGGGGGGGGGGGAGTGAGTTGTGCAGGAAGGTTCGGAAACCCGGCGTCGAATGACGTAAAAGCCAGAACCTAAAAAAAAAAGAAACAAAAAACAATAACAAAACAATCAAACCAGACCGGCGAAGCGATCTTCGCGAACCCCGGAACGAACTCGCCTGCGCACTATAATAACGATAAACAATATAAGCGAGCCGGGGGATAATAAAATCCGCGACGTCACGGTGCATGTCGAGCGTGGATTGTGAGACCTATGTGCGTATCAAACACTGTTGGGGAAAATCAATGGTAACCGGTGACGTACGAGTCGCGCCTCGCGAGCGACCAATCGGCGCCTCGCGCACTCGCCTCTCTCCGCTCGCCCGACCAATCGCGCGCCCCACCACCTCGGATCTACACTTACCGTACGCCGCCCAGCGTGCTCATTCCGAAACAGGCGACCGCCGCGATCGCACCGATACATAATAACCAGCTCACGTTGTTGGAAAAGCAGAGCACCGATATAAACCACTGTGTGAAAAAAAAAAAAAACAAAAAATACCAAAAAAAAGAGGCGAGAGAAAAATAAAAAAAAAAAAAAAACTCCACTGAGGCGATCGAGAGAAACGGAGTTTCTTTCGGGCAAGAGAAAAAGAGAAAGAGACGAGGCTTCATGCACGAGTCTCTTGGCGCGTAATCGCCTGACTATCTCCGACGGGCCGGAACTAAGAGACCTTAAAAAAAATAATAATAATAGTATATATATATATATATATATATATATATATATAAATTTACCTTCGTTTCGCGTTTGGTTCTTTTAAATATTTTCTTTCGTCCGCGCGTTTCTGCGGAAATTTAAGGCGACTCAGTGACCCGGGGCCGATTGTGAAACCTTCTGTGTATCTAAAGAGAAAAGTAAAAAAAAAATAAATAAATAAACGAAAGACGAGACGGGGAGCGAGTAAGGAACCATCGTTATCGTCGACGTTCGGAACTTTCTCGAAGGGCGACCGAGGCGCCCGGAGTGCACCGCGGCCGGACGAGATGGCGTTTATGATGCCCGTTGTGAAAAACGAGTGGGATATTTACAAGACGAACAGGAGCAGACGATCGTCCGAGTGCTCGAATCCTCAGGCCTGTCGCAGCAGAAAGGTTCGTTCGATCGCTTCCTTAAATTTAGAGAAAACTTCGATCGGCGAGGGCGAAACATAAATATAAATATATATATATATATATATATATATATGTATATATATATTTTTTTTTTGGAAGAGGGAAAAGAGAGGAGGGTTTTGGCGAGCGAGAGTTTGGCGCAGTAGCGACTACTGCGTACCGGCCTTTTCTGCCTTCTGCCTTTTGCCTTCCCCCCCCCCCCCCCTCCTCCTCCTCTTTCGTTCTCGAGGGTAAGCCTAGGGTTTGATACTTCGTCGCATTTCGCACATCCAAACGGCCGCTTCGCCTTTCGGAAGGTCGGCTCTCGCCCAAGTCGCAGCACGCTTTTGCACTCGATTGTATTCACCTACTGTCAAAACAGACATATATATGTATGTGTGTGTGTGTGTGTGTGTGTGTGTGTGGGTATGTGTGAGGTGTTGAAGCCGGTTTCGGACGGTTGAAAAGTCGACCCTTGGGAAAAGGTGGTTTTAACAGTATTCGGGATTATTTGTTCATATAAATAATCACGTTTTTGTAATTTTTTGATTTTTTTTTTTTTTTCGAGATTTTTGGATCGTGTTTTTTTGAGATGGTGAAAAGTTATAGTTTTTTTTTATTTTATGTCTTGAACACTATTAGGCGCAGGAGGAAACGTTTGATGCAGAAAGTTGGGGATTCGAATGAACTTTTGAAAACAACATTTTTGGAGATTTTTTTGGATGCAATAAACGTTTATTTCTGTGCAAAATAGCTAAAATATTTTTCAAAACACACACACATATATATATATGTATATATGTGTGTGTGTTTTGAAAAATATTTAAACACCCCATACATACATATGTATGTATGTATGGGGTGTTTAAGCCGGTTTCGGACGGTTGAAAAGTCGACCCTTGGGAAAAGGTTGTGGTTTTAACACAATTTGGGATTATTTATTCATATAAATAATCACGTTTTTGTAATATTTTTTTTCGGGATTTTTGGATCGTGTTTTTTTTTTGAGATATTGAAAAGTTATACTTTTTTTGAAAGTTTTATATCTTAAAAACTATTAGGCGCACAAAAAAACGTTTGAAACAGAAAGTTGGGGATTCGAATGAGCTTTTGAAAACAACATTTTTGGAGATTTTTTTGGATTCAATAAACGTTCACTTCTATGAAAAATAGACTAAAATATTTTTTTCAGCCAATACGTCGTGTTTGATTTTTCTTAAAAAATTACAGAACATACTCAGAATATTTGTAAGATCGATAGTATTTCAGGTTGAACTTCAAAAAAGTTCAATTTTTCGAAATCTCAAAAAAATACGATCCAAAAATTCTGAAAAAAATTACAAAAAGTTCTTGTAAATAATCACGAATAGTGGTAAAATTCAATTTTTTTTAGGATCGAGTTTTCTGACTGTTCGAAACTGGATGGAATACCTCACATATATATACATATTTTTACGTATACACTTGGAGTGTGTAAAAAAAAATATATATATATATATACATATACATATTTTTGTACTTATAATTTCCTTTAACGCGGAAATGGATGAGCCCGAATTTTACTGTGTTTAAGGCCGTGAAAAAAATACAATAATAATAATAATAACAACAGATACGTACAACATTATAATGATATTATATAATTTATTATTATTATATCGTAGTGAAAACTATATTTCATTTGGTGGAAAAAAAAAAATACATCGAACGAAAGAGTCTCGGTTGGCAAACTCGTGTCGGCACGAGTTACCGGTTTGCCGTAGAAACGTGTGCGATTGCGCAACATCGCGTGGCCGATGAAATAAACATATAATACATCCATATATATATATATAGATAATTAATACATATATATAGACACGCATGATGAATATACATTAATAAATAAAAAAGGTAAAAAATAATAATTACAATAAATTAAAATAAAAAAATCGTAATAAAAAAATTAAATAAAATAATAAATAATATTATGTATATATATATATACATATATATATATGTATATTATTTGGCAAGCGATTGTGTAGGAATTTCGTCGGGCCAACGAAAACTCACCAAGAGCCAATATCCTGCGAAATAACTTCGATCTAATAATAAATATTTTTGAGACAATTTTTTATTTTTATTTTTTTTTTTAACTTTATGTCTCTGTTTTGTTCGAGCTCGGATAATCGAGTCGGCCGGGATGGATCGAGCGACGAGAATTGGACACACGTGTGCAAATAATAACGGTCGTTAACACTCCGCATACTCGACAATGTTTTCTCTTGCACTGACGCTCCGTCTAACTCGTTTGTTTAATCGCTCGTACGAATTTTCGTTCGTTTTCCGTGCCACAAGGCATGCCTGCATTTCCCTCGGTCGTGTTTGTTTTATCGCGTCAGGAATTCGACAAACTTTTCACGCGACGGAGTTGTCCGGCTCAACGGCGCGCGACGCGTCGCCGCGAATCGCTCTCGATAAACATTTTTAATTATAATTTTTTCTTTTAATTATATATTTTATTTTTTAATTATTATTTTTTTTCTTTTAATAATAATAATAATTTCTATATTTTATTTTCTATTTTCCCGTTGGGTCTTCGAATGAATAAATAATAGATAAATAAAATAATAAATAAATAAAATAATAAATAAACACAAGAAATAGCTAAAAATAATAAAACAAAAGAATAAAAAAATATTTCACTTGTGGGAAAAATCGCAAAATTTGTCTTTCAATTGTAATTTGTATTTTTTTAACGATGAATTTTTATCTTTTTTTCCTTGAAATTATGATTGTCCATTTTTCTTCATACTTTTTTCCTGGTAGACCCGGAACTCGACACGGTGTCTGCGAATGTTTTGTTTCTGGCGCCACCACGGCATATTTTTGTTTCCCATTATTATTATTTCTATTTTCAATTTTCTATTTTCCCGTTCAACTTTTTATTTCGTAGTTCTCAGCGCTATTGTTAGTTATTTCCCCGCTGAGTTTTTTAATGAGTAAACAAACACAAAACAAAAATAAGTAATCTAAAAAAAGATTTATATATATAATGTATCATTTATATAATTATATATATATTTTTAGTATATATAAAATAATATATATAAAATATATATTTTTAATATATATATATATATATATATAAAATTTTATTTTTTTTCTAAATTTAAGACGCACGTGTCTTGGTCATTGGCACGTCCAGAAATGAGAATGAGCGTAAAAAAAAAACGCCGTCTCACGTACGCGGGCCTGTTTTCTATACGTACAATCTCCACTGTTCATGCCTCCGCGAGTCTCGAATCCTCGTGCTCTCCTACAGCCACACCGCTCTGCTGACGCAACCCGCAACCTCCTCGTGGCAATAGCCGACGGACGTGGCGCAAACTTGTGTGCGGAGGATTCGACGATCCTCCACGCGCAGGCGGTCACCCACATTCTGTACCTCCGGGGTTCTCAAATAATCGATTGAAATATTTATTCAATTTTTATTTTTTTATTTTTCAATTAATTTTATTTAATTTCATTTAATTTCTCTTTGACCAACGGTGACGATTTGGGTCTTATTAATTATCGGGACGCGAACAAACTATCTTGCCCTATTTTTGTTTCCATCAACTTGCAATTGGGCTCAGCCCGTTTTCATTTAAATAAATAAATAATAAATAAATAAATATAAAAAAAAATATTCCTCAATCGTATACCAACATTTTTTAATAAATACATTGGAAAAAATGTTGACTTAAATTTCGATAAATCGATTAATCGAAATTAGAGTCGCCATTTTTTTTCCCTCGATGCATCAGTGTTGGTCATTTTTTTTTAATTCGTTTTTTCAATAGTCATATATATTATTTTTCGATTTTATCGAGAAATCCATTTATCGGTATATCGATTGATCGATTCATTGATTCATTGATTCATCGATTTACTGATTTACTGATTTACTGATTTACTGATTTACTGATTTACTGATTTACTGATTTACTGATTTACTGATTTACTGATTTACTGATTTACTGATTTACTGATTTACTGATTTACTGATTTACTGATTTACTGATTTACTGATTTACTGATTTACTGATTTACTGATTTACTGATTTACTGATTTACTGATTTACTGATTTACTGATTTACTGATTTACTGATTTACTGATTTACTGATTTACTGATTTACTGATTTACTGATTTACTGATTTACTGATTTACTGATTTACTGATTTACTGATTTACTGATTTACTGATTTACTGATTTACTGATTTACTGATTTACTGATTTACTGATTTACTGATTTACTGATTTACTGATTTACTGATTTACTGATTTACTGATTTACTGATTTACTGATTTACTGATTTACTGATTTACTGATTTACTGATTTACTGATTTACTGATTTACTGATTTACTGATTTACTGATTTACTGATTTACTGATTTACTGATTTACTGATTTACTGATTTACTGATTTACTGATTTACTGATTTACTGATTTACTGATTTACTGATTTACTGATTTACTGATTTACTGATTTACTGATTTACTGATTTACTGATTTACTGATTTACTGATTTACTGATTTACTGATTTACTGATTTACTGATTTACTGATTTACTGATTTACTGATCTTCATTTTGATTATTTTCCAATTGACCTTTCAACAACCCACAAGCGTCCTTGACCCCTCGCGATCTAGAAACTAACATGTCGGATCAACTGACCGAGACTCCATTTTTTTCCGTTTTATGATTCCAGGTCTCCGAGTGTTCAAAGTCCGAGGGACCGTCACTCTCGACGTCGCCGGGTTCCGACTTCCTGACTTCGCCCGCTCATCGGTCAGTGCCCCTGACCTCTCGCCACTTCTCCAGGACCTCATCGAGGGCCTCCCAGAGCTCCCTACAGAGCCCCTGCAAGAGCACAGGCTCATCGCCACCCAAGACCGGAAGCTCGAATTCACTAAACAAATTTCACAACCGTCTCGTCGACAAGCTCAAGAGGTCGCTGAAAAAGGCGGACGACTCGTCCGAGGATCAGCGGAACTTGTCGTGAAACAGCAACGTGGTTTTGGGCCGTCCACCCCTGTCCGGCTCGAAGCCCATTGATATCCGACGAACGTCGGCACCCGGCGCAGCCGCCGAGGCCGCTAACGGAGGATGCCGCAAGGCTGCACGCTCGTGCCCCGATCGACCCGCTGCCTGGTAGTAGTGCGCGCGAATTTTTAAAAAATCATTATTTGACGAAAAGAAAAAAAAACTAGAAAGAAAGAAGAAGGTTCATTTCCGGAGAGAGCGGGAAGGACGGAGAGAAGAGGGTCGCACTTCATCCCATGGCCCTCTTTGACGTCTTCATGAAAGACGCGAACTCGATGGACAGTTTCGACCCCTCAAGGTCACCGGAACCGAACTCGATGGACAGTTTCGACCCCTCTAGGTCAGCGGAACCGAACTCGATGGACAGTTTCGACCCCTCAAGGTCACCGGAACCGAACTCGATGGACAGTTTCGACCTCTCAAGGTCACCGGGACCGAACTCGATGGACAGTTTCGACCCCTCAAGGTCACCGAGACCGAACTCGATGGACAGTTTCGACCCCTCAAGATCACCGGAACCGAACTCGATGGACAGTTTCGACCCCTCAAGGTCACCGAGACCGAACTCGATGGACAGTTTCGACCCCTCAAGGTCACCGAAACCGAACTGGACAGTTTCGACCCCTCAAGGTCACCCGGACCGAAGGACGAATCGCCGAAGAGTTCCCGTCGGGCCGCAAGATGGCAGTCGAAGATTTCTCGAAGTCCACCGGAAGTGCGAACTCGATGGACAGTTTAGCGCTTTGGCCGACACGTTCATTCTGGTGGCCAGACGTGGCGCCCTCTATTCGTACGTTGCTGCTTAGTCGATTTGTAAGAAGAAGAAGAAGATGGACAGTTTCGACCCCTCAAGGTCACCAGGACCGAACCGGAGGACGAATCGCTCGAAGAGTTCCCGTCGGGCCGCAAGATGGCGCCAGTTGAAGATCTCTCGAAGTCAACCGGAAGTGCGAACTCGATGGACAGTTTCGACCTCTCAAGGTCACCGGGACCGAAGGACGAATCGCTCGAAGAGTTCCCGTTGGGCCGCAAGATGGCGCCAGTTGAAGATCTCTCAAAGTCTCCCGGAAGTGCGAACTCGATGGACAGTTTCGACCTCTCAAGGTCACCGGGACCGAAGGACGAATCGCTCGAAGAGTTCCCGTAAGGACGGAAGATGGCGCCAGTCGAAGATCTCTCGAAGTCCACCGGAAGTGCGACGGGACTTCCGGAAGCTCCGGGACGAAGAGACGAGCAAGGTCAGTTACGAAGACGAAAAACAAAAGATCGACATCGTTTTGTTTTTTTTTTGTTCTGCGACCTTGGAGAGCGAAGTTAGAGATTAGTTTGGATTGGTTTGGAGAAATATATATATATGTGAGAAGAAAATGGCCGCGATTAAGATTTTTTCGATTTAAAATGGAGGGGAGGATTGGACGTTGAAAAATGAATGCTGCTTTCGTACAGGCCAGGAAACGCACGGGACGCGGTTTCGTGACCGTTTGCTGACGCGCCCTGGAGAGCTCTCTGGAAGCACCTCTCTCGGACGGATCTGTCTCCGCTCGCGCACGAGCTATCGGGCTGAAGTGGGAGAGAGAGATCGAGAAAAAATTTAGTTTTTTAATCGGTTGATAATTTTTTTTTTATGGAGGGAACAAAGTGCGAGCTATGATTTGTTAACGTGGTGGCCGCTGTCACTGCGAATAATAAAAAAAAATTCTTTCCGAAGAGAAATTTCAAAATTCGTCGGCGAAAAAAGAAAATGAGATGAAATAATTGACAAGATAGAGAAAAAAAAATTTAATTTGAAAGAAATTTTTTTTTTTTTATTGGAGAACATTGAAATTATTACATTGCTACATATTCTTGAACTTTTTGTTTAAAATATATATATATAAGAGATGTAAATGTAAAAAACTTGTTGCGTGACTCGAGTTAAACGACAAGGGTGCTTCAAAAAATTTCAAAATTCGTCGGCGAAAAAAAGAAAATGGTATCAAATAACCGACAAGTGAGAGAAAAAAAAAATTATTTGAAATAAAATTTCTTTTTTTATTGGATTTTTTTATTACATTGCTACATATTGTCGAAATGTTTGTTTAAAAAAAATATAAAAGAGATCCAAATGTAAAAAACTGACAACAGTTCGATTAAATTTTTAACGAAATAATTTTTTTTTCCCGATATAGAGCGGCCACCATGGTTAAGTTTGCATTGTTATCCCGAAGCGAGCTGGGAAACGAGAGAAACTTATAGAGAGGCACATCCCCGGAATTCGTGGAATCGAGTAATTGCGATTGTCTAAAAATGGGAATGTAAAACAAAAAAACGGAATTGCTTGTTCAACGTCTTTCGTAGTTGTTAAGGGTGAAGAAGGCGTTTAAGGGTGAGACTGAAAGTTAGAGCGAGGATGCGGAAGATAGACAGCGAAAAAAAAAAATTGTTCAGAAGAAAATAAAAACTAGTTTTTGGTAATGGTGGTTATCGCGACCAACAGCCTAAGAAAAGACTTATTTAGAGAGTATCTATGGAAACGAATGAACTATATTCAATAATTAATTATATTGATTAAAGCGATCGCACCGACCGGCTGGATCGCACACGTATTAAATAATTTAAATTAAAGAGTAAAACTAAAAAAAACTTGCGCTAATTAAGTTTTTCGGCAATTGGCCTCTCGCACGTGTCGCAATGGTGTATTAGTCGTTGAATTTTGCCCGAGTGCTACGTTATTATTGAAGAAAGAAACAGAAAAAAAAAATGAAAAAAAAAAACAGAAACAAAAATGAAAACAAAAAGAACCTGGAATGGCTGTCCGACGAAATTTTTATTATAAAAAAATAAAAGAAAACAACAAAAAAATAAACAAACTCGGAGGAGTTAACAACTGTAAACGATACCCGCGTTTAACTCTGTGATACAGTAAGCTATAAGGTTAAATTTATTTTTTGCAATGAATTAGCGAGGAAAGAGTTAAGTAAGAGAAAAGAAGCGAGAGATAGCAAGTTGCGAAGATATCTCGATGATAACGATTTTTAATACGAAATAAGAATATAAGTGATTCAAATGGTTTCTGGTCCTCCCTCGAAAGTCGTTACAAAAATATTGAAAAATCTTGAAAACAAAAAAAAATCAAATTTTGGATGTAGCCGGACTGGACGTTTGTGGCAAATTAGCCAAGGCACTCGTCCTCGTTAAAAATTCGCATTAACAGAATCTCAATGCGATGCGATTTCGTCGCGACTGAATTTCCTTCCCCTTCACTCAATTAGTTACCGACTGGGCGATAAGAATATAGTTTAGATACGCGATCGATGAACTATTTATTAAAGCGATATTAAAGCGATTAGTTATTTTTTTGTATTTTTGTTGTTGAAAGAACGAACCGTCGGCGATGTTACAATTATAATATTATCTCTTAACGCAGTTGATAAATCATTATTATTAAGAATGGCTGATTCTCAAAGATAAAAAGAAAATCTAGAGTTGAGTTTGCATTGTTAATTTTGATTAATGGCACAATTTTTTATTTCGTCGATTCAGGTTAATTATCTTGAGGGACATTTTGAGCTGGTTTTTGAAGCATGCATGAGGAGAAAAACTCGGGATCGTTGGGTTGCGGTAAATAATCAAACCGCCAAGATTAACGGGGGTTTTCGTCGATTTTAGGCACCAAAAGCTGTTTTATTTTTTTTCTCGGTAACAAAAAGTTGGATCGGAAATCCCCCGCGGTTGATGGTCCTTTATGGTGATACAATTATGTGAAAAAATCCCCAGGTTCAAATATAAAAAATTGTAGGAGTGGTTCCATCTTTTTAAAGTAGATATTAAATAAATATATATATATATATTGAGAAAAAATGGAACTCGTCATACAACTTTTGATATTCAGCTCTCGGGATTTTTCCACGCGATCGGAAAACTGTTACGAACAACAAATCGCGAGAGGTTTTCGATCGAATTATTCATTACCGATAAAAAATAAATAAAAATTTGAGTATCCCGCTTGAAATCGAGTTAGTAGCGTGTAAGTAGTAAGAGCGTGCAAATAATCGTTTCGAGCGTTCTCCTCATCCATAACGATTTAACGTCACTGCCAAAAGCCCAACAAACTTATCCTCATACTCTAGACGAATAGTCGGCGATTATTCGCAACAACGAAAACAAAAACAAGTTAGCCAAAATAATTTTCAAGCTTTACGAACGAAAAATCATTGAATTTTTTTTTTTTTTCAACGAACAATTGAGCTTTTCGTTGTTGTTGTTACCGTCGAAGAACACTCGATGATATCGTTCCTACCGTCGGCGCTCGACGGGACACGAGGCTCTCGTGGGATAAACACATTCCATGCATGTAGATGAACAATAAGTGTAACAATTAAAAGAAGCGAAAGAAAACGTAATCTGCTAGCCTTTGATATGAAAGAAAAGAAAAAAAAAGTTTACAAAAAAAAAAAAAAAAACACAAAAATCGGAGAACACGATCGAGAATAACAGGAAGCAATTTGAGTTTAAAATAATATAAACAAGAGTTAAAGAAAAAAAAGCTTATCGAACATATAAACCGTCGTTTTAACTATGTATAATATCGTGATTTTTATGTAATGTTCAATAAACGAGTTGAAAATAAATATCACTGTCTCAGACTCTCAATTATTAATCCTGTGTTTATTCATTTTCTTTTGACACGTCGATTTTTTTTATCCCATTTTTCCTCTCCGTCGAACATTGAGTTTCGCTCCGACGCAGGCCTGAGTAAATCTCGTCGTGCGCGAGCTCGAGAGCGTGTCTGACTCGCTCGCCTGCTGTCATCGGATCCTCGGCTATATTCCACGTCGGAAATTTCCCCTCGGTTATCTCTCCTACCTCTCGGATGCGGTTGAGTTTCTAATGCACGGTGAATCACGCCGAGAATATTTACCTTCCGCGAATCGTCGATCCGACGACGTTATCGATCGACACGGCATCAACAGGAAGTGAGACCAATCATCTTGTCCAATTTTCATCGAGATTTCGGGGTCGCGTGCGGTCCCTGCGACACAAAAAAAATGTTATCTAAATAACTATCATTATTTTATTATTATTAAATTACATTATTATTATTAATAATAATAATAATAATAATAATAATATTATTATTATTAATTTACATTTTTATGAAATCAATTACTATTTTTAATTTAATGAAATGTCGAACTAAATGTCAATTATGGAAGTGAGACTAATCGTCTCGTCCAATTTTCATCAAGGCTGTTCGAGTTTTCGTGGAGTTTCAGTGACCCGAAAAAAAAGAAATGTTTTTTTTCAACAAAGTGCACACCGATCAATTTGTATCTAATTAATTATGATTATTTTTTTTACTATTACATTTTATTATTATTGAATCAATAAAAAATTTTACACTAATTAAATGTCGAATTAAATATCAATTATCATTAATTTATATTATTATTAATTAATTATTATCAATCGAGGCATTGACTGAAAGGGTTAAAAAAAAAATCCTTGAACTTATGATAAATTTCTATTTTTTTTTTTTTTCTGCCGATGGAGTAAAATAAGAAATTAACGAGTCTTATTTCGAATTGGACGTAAGTGAGAATCGATAATGGTCGGCGAGACTTTTTCTCGTACTCGAGTTCCTGCCCGAGGAATTCGCGAGGTGGTTACGCCAATGGTGCGCGAGCAGCGAGTGGAAATTTCCGCTACGGGTTTGAGACACCGAGGAAGAATGCGTGTCGCGAGGCTTTGACTTAGCGGCGTGAAAATTGCACGGGAGGAGAGCAGCGATTCGCTCGACCGATTGGAGCAATAAAAATAAATATACTCATTTTTTTTCGCAATTTGCAGTCTCGATGAATAGCAACGAATTAATTGTAATTACATTTTTATGTGAATTGGAGACATCGATAATTTTTTCGGGAAATTCGCTCGACCGATTGGAGCAATAAAAATAAATGTACCATTTTTTTTGTCGTAATTTGCAGTCCCGGTAAATAGCAAGGAATTAATTGTAATTAAATTTTAATGTGAATTGAAGACATCGATAATTTTTTCGGGAAATTCGTTCAACCGATTGGAGCAATAAAAATAAATGTAACATTTTTTTTTTTAATATTTTTTTCGCAATTTCCAGTCTCGGTAAATAGCAACGAATTAATTATAATTAAATTTTTATGTGAATTGGAGACATCGACAATTTTTTCGGGAAATTCCGTCGACAAAGCGATTCGCAAAGGGTCGAAAAGAGATCGAGAGAATAATTCGATCGGACGGTGGGAAGCGCTTCGGAGGACCTTGGACATCCGGTGCGCAAGTGAGATGCGCATCGGCGCAGTCGTCGTCTCGGCGGCAGCGCGGACGGAACACGGCGCATACGCAGCGACGGAAGAATCCGACCAAGTCGAGACCGGAAGAGTAAAAAAAATAAAAAATAAATATTCTTCAATTTTTTTAATTTTTTTATCTTTTTTTTTATAGAAAAAATTGATTTCCCATATAGCACGAAATTTTTTGTAAACATTTCAGAAATATTTTCAATATTTCAAATCTTACTGTATATATGGAATATACCCCTCCCCCATATATATAATTTTTTTTAAATGTCAGTAACTAAAAAAAATAGGAACTTTTTTGCAAAAAAAAAAAATCATTAATACAATAATTAGGCATTTTCATTTGCCTATTATTATTATTTTTTTATATAGAAGAAGTTACAAGTTTGGTCAGAAAAAATTTTGAGTAGCTCAGTGAAAAGTCCGGGAAAAGTCGAGTCATTTTTTCCGAGAAAAAAAAAAACGCCCTCCACATATACATATATGTACCTTTCTGCGGCGACGAGTCACGGTCGCTAATGACAGGGTACGTCAAGTGCAGAGGTCATCGTCAGTCGCAAACTCGGCGTCGAGGAAGAGATACGAAATTATCATTCCGGGAACACGCATCTGTTGTTTAGCCGATGTCTAAAAAAAAAAAAAAACCATACTGGACGATCCATCCGAGCCGAAGCATTAAAAAAAAAAAAAAAAACACCGTATTGGTCGATCCATCCACTGGGTACTCGGTAGGTATACATGTTAATCATTTTTACGACGGCGCGTTAATTCGGATAGTGCGCCGGTGGAAGAGTTTGCTCGCTCGTCACTTATTCTTCTGTGTACTAATAATAAACGATACGCTCTAACTGCGCAGAGCGGAAGTGTTATTATTGTCCCGCTAATCGTTGGGGGCGACGCGAATTCCCGATCGCAAAATTTATCTCTCGGAATAATAATCCAGCGACAATAATAGTCGTCGACGGAACGAGCTTTTGTCGTTTTTCTATAAACGACCGCAAAATGACCACAAAAATGACGGATGTATGAATTACTGAAAAAGCTCTAGATTGGGTCGTTTCGTCGGCGTAACCGGAAAGACGACCATGTTGAGAGGTTTTCTTTGGGTCGTTCTTGGGGTCTTTTATGAAAAAAGACTTATCTGAGTCCTCGTCAACAATCCCTAGCAAGACAAACGACCGTCTTTAACGACTATCAAAAGACCCAAAAACGACCGGTCGTTCTGTGACATTTTTCGTCCGGAATAGCGACCGAAAAAAGTACCAATTGTTGACCATGTACCAAAGACGACCATGTTGAGAGGTTTTCTTTGGGTCGTTCTTCGGGTCTTTTATGAAAAACGACTTATCTGAGTCCTCGTCAACAGTCCCTTTGCAAGTAGTTGTTCATAAACGACCTGAAGAACGACCCAAAGAAAAAATCTGAACATGGTCGTCTTTCCGGTTACTTACTGATCAACGCCGGCGAAACGACACAACCTAAAACTTTTTCAGCAAATCAGCCATCGGTCGTTTTTGTGGTCATTTTGCGGTCATTGATGGAAAAACGACCGATTCCTAACCTAACAACTGGTCTTTTTTTATTGTCGTTATTCCGGACGAAAAGTGTCACAGAACGACCAGTCGTTATTTGAGTCTCTTGATAGTCGTTAAAGACGGTCGCTTGACTTGCTAGGGCATCTCTATCGGTGACTGTGCCGGTTGCCCTCGCGTTCCGCCCAATCTGAAACCAACCCAAAAACCAACCGGTCAACCGGTGCACCAAACCAACCAATATTCCAACTTTCTGAAGGTTGATTTAGGGTTGGTTTTTGTGAACCAACTATAAACCAACAATTCTTTAGACGCGATGAAAGGTTCGTTGACGGTTGGATATTAAAAAACAACCCTAATTCCGACTTTCAGCCAAGAATGGTAACGGTTGATTTTTAGTCGATTTTTCAAACCTAACCATAAGCCAACCGCTGCATAGTTGGTTGTCAAAAATTGTTGGTTTATGGTCGGTTTTGAACAATCAACCACAAATCAACCATCGATATTGTAGCTTAAGAGTTGGAATTGGAGTTGGTTTATAATATCCAACCATGAACCAACCTTTCATCGCGTCCAAAGAATGGTTGGTTTACAGTTGGTTTACAAAAACTAACCTAAAATCAACCTTTGAAAAGTTGGAACACTGGTTGGTTTGGCGCACCAATTGACCGCTTGGTTTGAGGTCGGATGTGGGAAAAACTACCGAATCCCAACCATAAGTTACGGTTGTGAAACTTCATCAGTTTTTTAGGTTAGAAAAAGAAATGCCGGACCACGTGGTACACGCCGCCATGTTATTCCACTTGTTTTTCTCTTGAGAATCGCGACCGAGGGAGACAAAGGGAGAGGCTGAAATATTGGCAAGGAGGAATTCGGTGGCAGGGGCAACCACGGGCGCGCTTTTAATACCGGATATTTCGAATCTTTGTCGCGCAAAGTGTCTGGACGACGAGTCGCCCGAGATTCCCAGGCGCCCCGTTTATTGCCGCTGCGGCGTACGAAAATAACGAGAGGCACCGGTTATAACTAGAATACCGGCAGTTACGGAGGGAGAATAGGTGGCGGTCAAAAAGATTACGACGTCGCGATGCCGGTACTGTGGGCAGCTTGTCCACTGCCCCCCCCCCCCCTCCGCCCCGTACACCGCGTCCTCGCCACGTGTTAAACTATACGGCGAATAATCACAACAATCGCACGATCCTGTCCGCAAACAAACGCGTTCAATTTATCGCGATATGGAGAATGGAACTTGGCCTCTGGCATAAATCTGCACGGGAAGAAGAGGCTCAATTTATCGCTCGTCGCTAAATCGGGAGTGGTGAAAAAAATTAATAATATCAATTTTTATTACCGTTAACGGTTACGGTAATGGTATTATTTATTGTATGATAAATTTACGATCGGTACAAATATAATTATATTATATTTAATAATTATATTATGTATATTTATAATAAAGTTTGTAGCTCTGATGCTTTAAGGTAGTTCTTGCGAATGGTGTTCACTTCGCACAAGTTTCAGAGAAATGGCAGGGAATTGTAAACACTTGTCGATGGTAGGGTAAGAGTACCAGTGGCCGCACACCTAAGGGCGAAGTACCAGTTCCCGTACGTGCGTGACAAATCGTATTTGCGTCACTCTTGCACGCATTCTTTGTGCGGCCACTGGGACGTGTTCGGTCACTGGAACGGTTACGGTAATGGTGTTATTTATTGTATGATAAATTTACAATCGGTACAAATATAATTATGTTATATTTAATCCTGAAACACTGCTCACGTTTGCAGCTCTGATGCTTTAAGGTAGTCCTTGCGAATGGTGTTCACTTCGCTTAAGTTTCAGAGAAATGGCAGGGAATTGTAAACACTTGTCGATGGTAGGGTAAAAGTACCAGTGGCCGCACACCTAAGGGCGATGTCCCAGTTCCCGTACGTGCGTGGCAAATCGTATTTGCGTCCCTCTTGCACGCATGCTTTGTGCGGCCACTGGGACGTGTTCGGTCACTGGAACGTTTACCTTATAAAGTTTACCTTATCTGAGAAAAATTGACCCTAGAACTACCTTAATCATGATCCGTAGGTAATCCGTCTGAAGCGCGTGTACAATTTTATTGGTCAGAATTTTTACATGAGTAAGCGGGTGTTTACAGATTTTCTCGTTTGTGTTTTTTCCTTTGCCCAATGGGCCATCGACCGGAGTCCTTCAACCCGTGTAGCTCCTAATTGTTGGTGTGGCTGCGTTTGTATGCGTGGAAAAGCGTGCACGGAGAAAAATAGTTCTGTTTCTCTAACAAAATGTAGATCGTTAACAATTTATTGTTGTGGCAGCAAAAATATTTGGCTGTTACAGCACAATATTTGTTGCCACAGCAAAATATTTTACGCGTACATTCCCAGCCAAAAGTGAGATTCGGTGAGAATTCGAACACTTCCCAATGGTACAAAAATAAAAAAAAAATCAACTGTATTAAAGTTGCCAACAACATTCATTTTGCATAATAATAATGTCAAAATTGTTCAACAAATAATCAGTAAACCTTTTTTGTTCTCTTTTCAAATTAATTCATTGATTTTCTAGAAGCCACATACATTTTTTCAGAATTTTCTATCATTTTTGAATTTTCCGTTTTGGAATATTTTTTTAAGGCATTTTTTAAACATATCCGAAATCCATGCCTCTACATTGATTTTTTTTATTTCCGAGAAAAAAAATGTTGCAGTGATAAAAAATTCTGAAAAAATTCATGTGAATTCTAAAAAATCAAGGAATTCAGTTAAAATGAGAAAATAAAAAGTTTGATTTTTTTCAACATTTCATTTTTCGAATAATTTGTTAATAACTTTTTACTGTTATTATTATTATTATGCAAAAAAATCAAAGATCTTTACACGTATAATAAGGCGGATTTTTTTTCGGATTTTTGGCATGTCGCGAAGTACTGAAATTTTGATCGCATTGAACTTTTGGTTGGGAATGTGTGATGCATGTGTGATGCATCTGTAACCGTCTGGCCGTTGCCACAACAAAATATTTTTCTTTACTCATGCATGCACAATCCTTGTTTGCGCACCATTCACAGGCATGCAAAATGGCTGATTCCCGCACGATACGCAAATGCGATGCGCAAAATACTTTCACCGGTGCGCAAAATGCCTTCACTAGTGCGCAAAGTATTTTGCGCACTGTTACCAAGCGGTTGCTATGGTAACATCGAGGCGACCGAGGCGCCACAGGCATGCGCCATTGGGCATACCTGTGAATGGTGCACAACTTGGATTTTGCATTGCCTTCGTAAAGAAAAATATGGTTCGATACACGAGGCCATCTCGCTTCTTGCGCACTGCTCGTTTTGGCCTCTAGTATCGAAATATACTATTGTTGTCCCTATGTTAACCCGGTAAATCAGATATGGTAACAAAATTCTTGTTGTCCCAACAATTTTTTTTTCTCCGTGTGAGTGCGTTGGTGTTGTATATGATTTATTTTGGGACGATTGAATGTGACTATGTGTTCATAATTTCTATTATCGTGTGCGTCGGAAATTTGTGTTTGGGTCTTGCATTAGCGGGTCGGTTGTTGCATAAGCTTGCAATGGTTTCAAGGTGTGTTTGCGCGAAGTCGGCGCTTGGATTAACGATGCGTTCCTTTATCGGTTTTCCAAAATAATTTTCTCAAGTCCGACATGACCGAATGGATGTGGGAATAGGAAATGCCTTATCAGCGCCTAAGCCTCGAAGATCCGGTGGCGAGCGACGCTCGGCGACTACAATTAAATTATAGATCCGTGAGTGCGCACGAGCTTGGTGACGCTCGAGCTCGTTTCCGCGACGTCTTTCCTGCAACAATTCAAATTCGCTCTTTCCTGGAATCGAGTCTCCAGCGATTTTCATCTCGTCGCGGCATTGTAAAAAAATTCCCGGGAGATTTAATGGACTGGATTGGAAGTTTTTATGCAAAAACTGGTGTATCAAACTTCATGTACATTTATGATTAAAAATGAATGTTCAGTGTAACGAAAACATTCGGAATACTTTGTTTTTAATTATTTACTAGAATTTTACTAGAATTTTACTAGAATTTTGCTAGAATTTTACTAGAATTTTACTAGAATTTTACTAGAATTTTACTAGAATTTTACTAGAATTTTACTAGAATTTTACTAGAATTTTACTAGAATTTCAATTATTAACTATAATAATTTATTATAATTGGAACGTACTTTAGTTTTAATAATTTAATTTAATTGCAATGAGAAACTATATCAATTTTTCATCACAATTGTCCATTGCACAAAAAAATTCCAGCTGTTATATTAATTTTTTTTTTTTTTTTTATAAAGTAGGTCTTTTTATGGCCCGGAAGTTACCGACGTTGCTCCAATGGTATGACGACAGCTGTCACTTCTCTCAAATGGTTTATTTCTCGGTGTTTTATTTACATTAATTATAATTAATTTATAATAATTATTCTATTTATATTATATTATTATTATTATATATATAAAGTTATGACTGTTATAAATATTTATGTTATTGTATTACATTGCATTATGTTATCGACTCGTTAGGAAAGCAACTTTCTGCGAATCGTGACAGCTGTCAATAATAAATAATAATTTCGTTGGAGCATCGTTGCTGATTTTTGTGCCTTGTATTTTTTTTTTTGGTTTTTTTTTTTAATAAAATTTTTTCGTGTAACAACCCGGAAGGTCGACGCAGAATCGGATTTATAATTGCATCCCAGGAAGTGCACAGAGGCGGTGGAGCCGAGCGTGGGCGAATTGATTAAACTCTCGGCAAACGCCAATGGCACGATAACGGCAGGTTTGTCGCTCGCGCGTTGGCGAGAACGTTACTATTGCCGCGGGACGGATTACCGCGACGGGCCAGACGGTTAAGGATGCATCACACATGCATCACACATTCCCAACCAAAAGTTCAATGCGATCAAAATTTCAGCACTACGCGACATGACAAAAATCCGAAAAAAATCCTTGATTTTTTTGCATAATAATAATAATAATAATAATAGCAAAAAGTTATTAACAAATGATTCGAAAAATGAATTCTTGAAAAAAAATCAAACTTTTTATTTTCTCATTTTAAATGAATTCCTTGATTTTTTAGAATTCACATGAATTTTTTCAGAATTTTTTATCGTTTCAAACCTTTTTTTCTTGGAAATAAAAAAAATCGATGTAGAGGCATGGATTTCGGATGTGTTTAAAAAATGCCTTAAAAAATTCCAAAACGGAAAATTCAAAAATGATAGAAAATTCTGAAAAAAATTATGTGGCTTCTAGAAAATCAATGAATTAATTTGAAAAGAGAACAAAAAAGGTTTACTGATAATTTGTTGAACAATTTTTTTTTAGCAATTTGTTAATAACTTTTTGACATTATTATTATGCAAAATGAATGTTGTTGGCAACTTTAATACAGTTGATTTTTATTTTATTTTAGTACCATTGGGAAGTGTTCGAATTCTCACCGAATCTCACTTTTGGCTGGGAATGTACGTGTGAAGCATCCTTAAACATGACGAACGAACCGATTTCCCTTTACGCGCGTTATGACAAATCCCGTCGGAATTGTGCGCCAGTGGATCTGGCGGCTGGCCATCGTCGAGCTTCGTTTGCATGCAGTTTCCCCGGGCTGGCGCAAGCGCGCTGATCGCACATCAAAAGAAACTCGATGCAAATTTTTATCCCATGAGAAACTTCACGTACCGAGATGATTTTACGTTTCCAGCTCATTTCGCATACGTTCGAGAAAAATAAGAGAAAATTGCAAATACTTCTCGATGGTATGAAAGTCTGAAAAAATTCATGCGTACTAAAGGTACCGAAAAGATTAATTTTGCATAATAATAATTCCAAAATATTACTAACAAATTAACAAAAAAAAAAAAATGTCTCAACAAAACAGAAGGCAAACTAATTTTTTTTTTTTTATGAAAACGATTTGTTCAATTTTCTGAATAGGTATGAATTTTTTCAGAAGTTTGTGTAATTTTTGAAAATTGCGTTTTTAGTTAATACTATACTAAAATCACATTTAGAAAAAATGTCCCCGTGTGTGTATGTGTGTGAATCCGACCCGTAAAATATAAACCGCTGTAACTCGGGAATGTCTCGGTCTAAATTTTCATCTAAAATCTTGATCGTCACTTTACTGTCTCGCCAATCTGCCAATTACGGCACGGTGGGAGTTGAATGGTCAAAGTGATTTAACGACAGATCCAAATCGTCGCGGATCTATCGATCAAAATAAATTGTGACGAGGCTGAAGAGAATCCATCTAATGAAATGAGCAATCCCGCGTCTGCCAGTTGACGTTTATCAGATAAGAGTGGCACTGACGTGGGCGCGTGTGGTATACAAACATTGAACAAATACGCACTCGTCGAGAGTCAGCTGGACGCGTGAATGGGTCGTTCGCTCATGTGCCCACTGTTCTTCTTATCGACGTCATCGACGATCGGAGTCCGAGAATGAGCTTGACGTCGGTGACTGCGGTGACCGCTGAATGCCTAGCAATCTAAAATAGAATGAGTTAAACACGCTCTCGACGGGACTGGCCGACACTGCAAAGTGGCCCCACGAGCGGAGTTTCGTGAATTTGGCAAAAGGGGCGACTAGCCGGAGTTATGCTCTGTGTCCAAACTTACATTATCGAGTGGGAACCGGGTTGAGCCTTCGTAAGGAGGGGAGTGAGGCAATATATGGATTCGGTAGGTGCAATGGTTTCGTGGGGGAAAATGGATTCGTGAGGTGAAATGGATTCGTGAGGTAAAATGGATTCATGAGGTAAAATGGATTCGTGAGGTAAAATGGATTCGTGAGGTAAAATGGATTCGTGGGGTAAAATGGATTCGTGGGGTAAAATGGATTCGTGGGGTAAAATGGATTCGTGGGGTAAAATGGATTCGTAAGGAAAAATAGATTCGTGAGGTAAAATGAATTCGTGAGGTAAAATAGATTCGTGAGGTAAAATGGATTCGTGAGGTAAAATGGATTCGTGAGGTAAAATGGATTCATGATGGTAAAATGGATTCATGAGGTAAAATGGATTGAAGATGGTAAAATGGATTCAAGATGGTAAAACGGATTCAAGATGGTAAAATGGATTCAAGATGGTAAAATGGATTCAAGATGGTAAAATGGATTCAAGATGGTAAAATGGATTCAAGATGGTAAAATGGATTCAAGATGGTAGAATGGATTCAAGATGGTACAATGGTTTCAAGATGGTAAAATGGATTCAAGATGGTAAAATGGATTCAAGATGGTAAAATGGATTCAAGATGGTAAAATGGATTCATGAGGTAAAATGGATTCATGAGGTAAAATGGATTCAAGATGGTAAAATGGATTCATGAGGTAAAATGGATTCAAGATGGTAAAATGGATTCAAGATGGTAAAATGGATTCATGCGGTAAAATGGATTCATGAGGTAAAATGGATTCATTGAGGCAAAATGGATTCGTGAGGTAAAATAGATTCGTGGGGTAAAATGGATTCGTGAGGTAAAATGGATTTCTGGGGGAAATTTAACCCAAAAGATAACTTTAACCCAAAAGATAACTTTAACCCAAAAGAACTTTAACCCAAAAGAACTTTAACCCAAAAGATAACTTTAACCCAAAAGATAACTGTAACCCAAAAGATAACTTTAACCCAAAAGATAACTGCAACCCTAAAAATAACTTTAACCCTGAAAGAGTCAAGGGTCGAGGATTCAACTCTCAACAAAGGGTCGAACATAACCTTAGCCCTTTAACTTTACCACGACAAAATTTAGTAGGACCGAAAAGCGGCGGAGAGCCGAGAGCATCGCGATTGACGTTTCGCTCGTCGAGAGGCGCACAGACTCATCGGTGAATGGATGGACCTTTTCAATGGCCTTGACTCTCCCTCTCCGTCCCACTACGCATCGTACGAACGGGAGCCCCTCCGCTCTCGAGCTCCCGCGCACACCGGTGGTCCCCCGGCTCGATCCTCCCGTAGGTATGCACGCGTACCTGCGAAACCGATCCAAGCGGAGAAGACCTCCGAAGGAGAACGTGCAGAAGCGCAAGGGTGCAAGCGCACTCGCCGCTACATATCCGAAATCAATACTCGCCTCCGTCCTACAATCCACGAAGCGAACGCAACGCAGTTCCATCAACCCTCAAACCTTACTTATTTGAATTTTTTTTTATTTCTCAATAATAATAATAATAATAATAATAATAATAATAATAATAATAATAATAATAATAATAATAATAATAATAATAATAATAATAATAATAATAATAATAATAATAATAATAATAATAATAATAATAATAATAATAATAATAATAATAATAATAATAATAATAATATTGCTGGCCTCTGTTGTGAATGACGTCAGCGAAAATATTTTGGTGAGTGAGGCGCTATCTGCGAATCGTGCGGGTTCAAGCACGAGACACTATCTTGACCCGGATAACAAACAACTACGCTTTCGTTCTTTTTATTGTTACGTCTACTTTTTTTTTTTTTTTTTTTTTTTTCTTCGGTTATCCGCCTTATCGATCGCCGAGTGGGGGTGTGCGATGTTGGCTGGCACGTAGTTACAATACGCTGTTGCTCGCGCTCACCGACGCGGAGTAACATGTCGCGCAGTGGTCGTCGTCGCGACATCGCGTCGCCGATGTAACTGCGTAGCCACCCTTATGCTTGCCGCTCTGTGTTAAGGTGGTTGTGAAAAATACGGACAATGCTTCCTCATAGAAGAGGCTTCGCGAATAAAGGAACATTGTGAGAAAGCGATATGAAAATTTCAATTTTTAACTTTTATCAGAAAGCTATAATAATAATAAAGCTATATAATAATTTCAATTTTCTGCTTTTATGAGGAAGCGATATGAAAATTGAAATTTTCAGCTTTTATGAAGAAGCGATATGAAAATTTTAATTTTTAACTTTTATGAGGAAGCGATATGAATATTTCAATTTTCAACTTTTATGAGGAAGCGATATGAGAATTTCAATTTTCAACTTTTATGAGGAAGTGATATGAAAATTGAAATTTTCAGCTTTTATGAGGAAGCGATATAACAATTTCAATTTTCGGCTTTTATGAGGAAGCGATATGAAAATTTCAATTTTCAGCTTTTATGAGGAAGCGATATGAAAATTACAATTTTCAGCTTTTATGAGGAAGCGATATAACAATTTCAATTTTCAACTTTTATGAGGAAGCCATATGAAAATTTCAATTTTCAGCTTTTATGAGGAAGCGATATGAAAATTTCAATTTTCAACTTTTTAAAAAATTTTAATAATATTATTAATGCAGACAAAGTACCGCATATATTTAATTTTTTATGTCATATAGACGCTGATGTCCATGACTTCGGCGTACCGGCGTAGCTACCTTAATCGATTTTTTTCTTTTTTTTTCATTTTCGGAGTGGAAATTGGAGAGCGAATATTGATATTTGTTTAATCGATCCGATAATTTAACCACCCGGATATTGAATCAATTCGATCGCGGTTTCGTCACCCTTCGTTCGCGCCACCCTTGATCTCGTCCATCTGCCTCTGCAGTGGAGGCTCGAGTGCGACGCACGTAGAAGAGCCCGAGTGGAAGAGCACGAACGTTCACTTCGGCACGTAGACTCGTTTACGGTTCCCCCTCGGATTACGGGTTGGTTACAATTCACAATTGCAATGACGCATGTCTTTCCGGCAATTATTCTGAATCTCAATCCACCTTTTTTTTTTGCAATGTATATTGCAGGGCCGATAGGAAAAAAAAGTTTGTACTTTTTACAACAACTTATAGTTCATTAATGTCCATACATAAAAAAAAAAATTGATTTGACGGCCACCATTTATTTGGTTTAAGTAAAATATTTATTTGATTTAAATAAATATTTATTTGATTTAAATAAATATTTATTTGATTTAAATAAATATTTATTTGATTTAAATAAATATTTATTTGATTTAAATAAATATTTATTTGATTTAAATAAATATTTATTTGATTTAAATAAATATTTATTTGAATTAAGTAAATAGTTTCTTAATAATAATTAGGTAATAATAATTTATTGGATGCTCATTGCATATGAAAGTATACATTTAACATTTTACGATAACAGTCTTCAGATTTTTAAGAGTACTCCATTTTTAATAGTTTATTACTGCTTTCCAAGCACGAGCTGGTCGCCTAAACGCTTGTGCGCTTGTTCGCGGCCGCAGTGCTTATCCTAAGATCCTAAGATAAACTAGAATTTAGTGTCGTTATAATAAATATAAATATATATATATATAATTTTCGATTTACTTAAAAGAAATGAAATAAATATTTAATGAATGAAATGAAATGAAATACATATTTAATGAATGAAATGAAATGAAATAAATATTTATTTAAATCAAATAAATATTTTGAATATTTTATATTAATTAATTGATTAATTAATTAATATTAATTCTTACATAGGACCGAAAAAATTGCGGAATAATTTTCGATCAATCTTGAATATGTGTCCTATAAATGAGATGTAAAAAAAAATAAAATCGGAAAACGTGCTTGAACTGTGGATCAGGAGGGCCAAAAGTAAGCGATGTATTACGGGGTTGACTCGCTTGTTTTGCACACGATTGCAAATAGCCGACGCAATATGCGATCTCAATCGTGATAATGAAGAAAAAAAAAACAAAAAAAACGTCGCAGTTGGATTATGCGCCGCAGCGTTCAGACACTGTAATTGGCACCTTGGCGAAATGCACCCCGGCAGAATCTCGGAAACTGGCTCGTTGTGACGACGCACTTACTGGCAGGTAAGGCAGCCTTCGATTCGGAATCGTCGTCGTCGTGTGTGCACACACGGCAGCGAGAAGTGGCGTAAGTTACGTAAAAAAAAAAACGTTACCGGCATAACTTCTTACGCTCACGTGACGTTCGTATGTTTCCTTATTTACATAATACAAGTAGCGTGACCACGGGCAAGTCTCCGTCGGTCATTGTGAATTTTTTAAATTTTTATTGTTGAATTGCAAAAAAAAAAAAAAATCCAATATGAGAGAATGGGGAGAAACGCATCCGTGTCTTCAATTCGAGATCAGTATAATTACATTGTTGCAATGACAAAAAAAATTCTAAAAATTCTAAAAATTCTAAAAATTCTAAAAATTCTAAAAATTCTAAAAATTCTAAAACTCTAAAAATTCTAAAAATTCTAAAAATTCTAAAAATTCTAAAAATTTACTGTGGTTTTCTTTCGGCTCATTATCTTTGCGTCACCGGACATCGTCGAGGTTCCCGCGGGACGCCGAAAAACCCTGGTCTGGAGAGTGGTGCATTCCGCTTGAGCTATTTAAAGATTACTTCGTCTTCGGAACACATCGTAAACGGTGTCTGCTTCCCGTGACCGTTGGCTGCAGAGCCGTTGCCATTTTGTCGCGTCTTTTCGCGAGTTTTACTTCGGGGAGGGGGGAGGCGTTACATAGTACGTTCCCATCTCAGGCCCCGATTATTCTAAGTACCCCGGCATCAAAGTCTCCCCAGAAACCATCCCCTTATTTTTCTTTTCCTTATTTCGCCAGAAGCCAACGCAGGCTCTGATTTTTCTAAGTACGCTCCACATCTCTCTGAGAGCTACCCCAACGTTCTAAGTACTTTCTGCGTTAATGGTTCTCTCAGAAACCCGCCCAGGCGCCGATTTTCTAAGTAGGCCTTGCATCAAAATATCTCAAAGGATTACTCAGATTGTTCTAAGTATTTTATAAGTGTTGCGTTAAATTTTCCCAAGACACTGTTCCATGTCTTGATTATTTTTAGTACACTGTGCATTAAAGCCTCCTCAGAAATCATTCCGGGGTAGATTATTCTAAGTATTATCTGCTTTAAAGTTTCCGAGAAACCGTTCCAGACCCTTAGTATACTAAGTACCCACTGTGTTAAAGTCTTTCCAGGGTTACCCCACACCCTAATTATTCTAAGTACCCTCTGTATCAAAGGCTTCCCAGGGCCTTCCCAGGACTCGATTACTCTAAGTACCCTCTGTGTCAAAGTCTACTCAGGCCTCGGACACTATAAGTACCCTCTTACAAAGTCTACCCAGGGTCCTCCCAGACCTCGATTACTCTAAGTACCCTCTGTGTCAAAGTCTACCCAGGGTCCTCCCAGACCTCGATTACTCTAAGTACCCTCTGTGTCAAAGTCTACCCAGGGCCCTCCCAGGCCTTGATTAATCTAAGTACCCCCTATGTCAAAGTCTTCCCAGGGCCCTCCCAGGCCTTGATTACTCTAAGTACCCTCTATGTCAAAGTCTCCTCAGGGCCCTCCCAGGCCTCGATTATTCTAAGTACCCTCTGTGTCAAAGTCTTCCCAGGACCCTCCCAGGCCTTCATTTATTCTAAGAACTCCGTGACTCAAACTCTCCCCAGGAGCCAACCTAGGTCCTGATTGTTTTAAGTACATCGAAAAACCTCCCCCATCACTGTCGCAGTCCCCTCTAATTATTCTAAGTTCACCCAGGTCAAAGTCGCGCCTGTAAAGCCTTTACCGGAAAGTATCTTTGAGGACACTTTCCACTCAGAGGTCCTCCTAAGGATGTTTATACACAAAAAAAAATGCAACAAAGTCGCGGCCCAGAGACCGCACGAGTTTATCGTCTGAATCGTCAGTCTTCGGCGCCTGCCCGTCGGGGCTTCGTTAACCCTTGACCCAACGCTGAGGGACTGCCGCGATCGAACGACGATCCTCTTCTTTGGTCATCGTCACAAACCCGAGTCGCGATTATTTAACGCAAAACGCTTTTCACGGACGTTCCGCGTCGTACGCTGTTTTTCCCCTTATCTAATCGCCGCTGGCCGAGCAATTACAGTCCGCAAAATACAACACACTGCGTTCCCTAAAGTGGACGATCAGCGTGCCGCGAATTCAGGATTCCATAAATTTGGTTCGAAAGAAAAAAAAAAAAAAAAAAAAAAAATTGCACCCACCAGCGTTTCGATTTACTCGCCACCAATACGGCTGGTCTTTCGCCCGGCATTCCCGATAGCCCATCGGCCGGCCGACAGAGTCCGAGAGCCGAGCCCGTCTCTCTGCACGGACAGCGGCAGCGGTGAAACGCATTTTACCGATCTCCGGGTTAGCTGCTCACGCGGAGTTTCTCGAATCGATTTTCTCCGGTTCGACGCTGCGTTTCGAGATGGTGCTGCCGGTGGAGCTACAGGCTCCCTCACAATACGGCACGCGGTAGTTCCGAACACTTTGTCACTCGGCCGCGCGCCGCGCGGATGAGGATACAGTAGAAATTCGGTTGATGCACGCTCGGTCGCCCGGTTTCGCCACCAGCTTGGGTTTCGGAATACTAGGCCCTGTTCTACACTTCGCGTTTCTAAGGCCCAACATTTCGTCATTGCGTCTGCTACTGGTTGCTTGGGATTGGTCGCTGCGCGCGCCGATGAGGATACAGTAGAAACTCAGTTGATGTGCGCTCAGTCGTTGCATGGTTTTGCCGTTGGATTAGGTCTTGGGATATTATTGCCTTTCCATCGCCATATCGCCAGGGACCAACATTAGCTAAGTATGCTTGACACTAGATGTTTGGCCCGCTGGGCCCCGATGAACATACAGTAGAAACTCAGTTGATGTGCGCTCGGTCGTTGCCCGGTTTTGCCATTGTATTAGGTCTTGGGACGTTATTCGCTCTCTCCCGCCTCATCCCCAGGAACTAACATTTGGTAAGTATGCTTGGCCTTGGGTGCTTAGGAACACCCCGCTGGGCCCCGATGAGGATACAGTAGAAACTCAGTTGATGTGCGCTCAGTCGTTGCCCGGTTTTGTCATTGGATTAGGTCTTGGGACGTTATTCCCTCTCCCCTGCCCCATTGCCAAGGGCCAACAGTCCTCAATTAAGCTTGGCCCCAGCTGCTTAGGGATACCCCGCTGGGCCCTGATGAGCATACAGTAGAAACTCAGTTGATGTGCGCTCAGTCGTTACCCGGTTTTCCCATTGGATTAGGTTTTGGGCCGTTATTCCCTCTCCCCCGCCCCATTGCCAAGGGCCAACAGTCCTCAATTAAGCTTAGTCCTGGCTGCTTAGGAACACCCCGCTGGGCCCCAATGAGCATACAGTAGAACTCAGTTGATGTCCGCTCGGTTGTTGCCCGCTTTTGCCATCGGCTCAGATCTTGGGATACTATTCCCCGTTCCCAAGGCCCAACGGCCCCAACTAAGCTTGGCCCTGACTGCTTAAGGGCGCCCCGCTGAGCCCTGACTGCTTAAGAGAGCCCAGCTGGGCCCCGATGAGTATACAGTAGAAACTCAGCGGACATCAAGTCCGTTCGGTCGTTGCCCGCTTTTGCCATCGGCTTAAGTCTTGGGACACCACCGCCTCTGCCCATTTCCCTAAAGCCCAACATTCCCCCACCACGCCTGTCCTTAGTGTCTCAAAGATACATCGGAACCTCTCATATGCTACTTAATGCAGACCCAAGGAAAACATGTGAAGGGCCAATCACTTTCGCCAGTGTCCTCCTTTTCCCCTTGCCCAATTAGAAATCTCGGACAGTCCCCACCACTTGCCTGACCCACATCAAGGTGACATGTGAGGGATTCCACTGTACCTGACCCAGATCGATACTCCTCGATTGATCTACAACACAGACTCCATCTTGAGCCACCACGGAATCTCTCCAACTACAGTAGAATCTCTCACATGGTGGCGACAATTCAAGTGTTCCCATTCTGCCTAACGAATGGCACAAGAAGTGCCCCACAAACGTGATTAGCGTTTACTTGTGCCCGCATCGACTGCCACGCGAGAGGTTCGACTGTAGGTGCGCGCGGCGCCCAAGAAGCGAGCCTCTACTGTAGACCGGCCCACTTGCCACGCTGAAACCCCCTGTACGCGCAGTCTCGACGTCTGGCCGCCTCGATTGCCACCCGTTATGCAGCTACGGGAGAGAGAGAGTATTGACCGTCTCAGCGGGCACAGTGGAAATTTCCACTGCCCTACCCCAAGACTCTATAACTACACAGAGAATCCTAGGCGTCGCATCGCTGCGGCGCTGCCTACCGCCGTTACTCCACCTAATCTTCTCGATCCTAACATAAATATATAATAATAATAATAATAATAAAAACAATTAAAATAATTCTAATAATAAAAAAAAGTATAATAATAATGATAATAGTTATAATAATAATAATTTTTAAAACTAGGTCATCTTCAGTCGCTTTTCCATTAGCCCAAGTTACTGTACCTAATCCAGTATTAAAAAAACCGACTGATTAAAAAAAAGTTGATTTTTCGCGTTCTCCAAAATGGCGTTCGACGAATTGCTAAAAATCTCGGAAATTCTTTGACAAGTTTTGACGATCTTTGAACGGCACGATCGGACTCTGGAGATTGATTGAGGGAATGGGCTTTTCGCCGACGGAGGGAGTGAGATTTTTCGGAATGGCAAAGCGACGCACTCGGTGCTCGAATGAGTCAATTTGCGCGCGTGGTCGCTCGGCCCGGTAAGCACAACCGGTATGCGAGCGAGCCGGGGAAGGTGGAACGACGACGATAGCCGGGAGATATTGAGTTCGAGTGGAAATTCGAACGGACAGTGGAAGTCGTCGCTGGCGTGAAACGCGAGACGGTGAGTTGTGCGCGCCGCTTCTATTTTTAGTTAGGCGCCGTCCAACGCTCGGCAACGGCCTTCGGGGTTTTATGTAACGGCGACGATGAATTTTCATCTGGTCGGACTATCGTCGCCGCTCGTTAGCCTTCGTCGTTGTTTCCCTTCCTCGTTTCGCTGTCCGACATTATTATTATGCTGATCCGAATTACCGAAGCCATTACCGGGCGATCGACGCATCACCGGCTCGGATGGTCTTCCCGAAGTTTTTTTATTTGCTCTTTAATAGCTCGCCGGCGAGGTGACACCTTCATTGAAACATTAATTCGTCAAATCGATTAAATGAGTGTAATAATAAAAATAGTAGATTACCGACTGATGGTAATCGGGATTCTACTTACCATCAGTCGGTATGTTATCTACGAACGGCGTGAACTTTATCGACAGTCGGTAATTTGTTACCGACGGTTGGTATGTTATCTGCGCACGGCGTTATCCTTACCGATGGTCGGTAAGGTAGTTTTCTTTGCGTATCGCATTGGATCATCTGTGGAATTTGTCGGCTTTTTGAGAACGTTTTGCCGAAATGTATACTATATGTAAGCCAAAAATACAGACAATGCTTTCTCATAGAAGAAACTTCGCGAATAAAGGAACCTTATGAAAATTTCAACTTACAACTTTTATGAGAAAGCGATATGAAAATTTCAACTTCCAACTTTTATGAGAAAGCGATATGAAAATTTCAACTTCCAACTTTGATGAGAAAGCGATATGAAAATTTCAACTTCTAACTTTTATGAGAAAGCGATATGAAAATTTCAATTTCCAACTTTTATGAGAAAGCGATATGAAAATTTCAATTTTCAGCTTTTTTGGTAGATGTTTGTATTTTTAAGGTTTTTTTTTAAACATTTTCTGAATGACAATACAAATTAAGTACTTGGCGTACCTTTTTAATTAAAAAAAGTATTTTTTGCTTTGATTTCACCTATTTTTGACATCCAATCACCAAGTCTGATTAATTATTATTACAGAAAAAAGCATTGATTATAGTAGATAATAAGATGATATATATAAATAAAAAATCTTTGAAACCAAACGATTTCCTAAAAAATATATATTAAGATGATAATAAAAAATATATATAATTCTAAATTATATGAATAACGGTCAGTAATTAGGCCATGGTCAGCAATTGGGCCGTTCACCTTAAGCATCGTCCTTGCCGACGATTCTCGGCACGAATAACGACGATATAAAATTCGCGGGTTGTTGTTTCGATATTGCGATTAAAAAAAAAAAAAAAAACATCGTCACCTAACAATTTTGTGGAAGTGGATTGCAAAATTTCAATCGTTTTTATCTGGTCGTATTCTCCGTCCGACATCTCAGCGAAATGTCTCGGCCAGTTATTTAAAATCTTCTTTTTATCACGGTGTTCTATAAAAGACAAACTTTGGTCGTAAAGCAAAGCTGAAAGTAATTAGCTAAGTAGCTCTTGCGGTTGCGACGACTGCGAGTACGGGGACGATACTGGAACAGCGTTAGAACCTTCCTTCGTTTTGTCCCACCGTGAAAGAGAAACCCACCGTGGAACGTAGATAACGTTGAATTCAAACTTTTTCTTCTCATCGTGTTAATTTAATTGTGCGATTTTCCTTGAGGACTTTTAAATCCATAAAGAAGCGACGTAATTGATATAGCGAAACTTTGCAATTTCCGTCCAATGCAAAACTATATGACGTGAATAAAATCTTAAGAACTTTGAAAAGTTCAAACCCAACTTTGGACTTGAGTGTGAACGTATGTACGAACCAAAGTATGAATTCAAGTGTAAACTTAAGTGCGAACTTCACTACGAACTTAATTATGAATGTTCGGTGTAAACTTCGATATAATGTTTGGATAACATTTTATTAAATTTGAATACAAATTTGTGTCAATAATGAGATCGATCTTTCCCGGGAGAAAGTTTGATGGTTCGAGCAGGCAAGGGACATAAGAACTACATGCGCCCAGAATCCAAAAAAAAAAAAATGGTGTCACTTTTTATCAACAATTTTTTTTAGGTATTCAATGGAGCATAGCTATCAAACGGGCGTCTCGCCCATCCCAACAAAAATATGAAATCACTTTACACACTTGAGAGTATATTCTGGAATTTTTTAAAGAAAAATCAAACATGACATATTGGCTGAAAAAAAATTTTAGTCTATTTTTCACAGAAATGGACGTTTATTGCATTCAAACAATCTACAAAATTTTGTTTTCAAAAGTTCACTTATAACTGCAACTTTTATCTCATAAGTGTTTTTTTTGTACGGCTAATAGTTTTTAAGATATAGGGGTTTTTTAAAAAAAGTTCAATTTTTCGATATCTCAAAAAAATACGATGCAAAAATTCTGAAAAAAATTACAAAAACCCCTTGTAAATAATCATGAATTGTGGTGAAATTACAACTTTTTTTGGAGAGGGTCGGGTTTTCGACCGTTCGAAATCGTATGGAATATCTCATTTACATATATATAATTGTCATTATTAAAAATATTTATTATCATAATTTAATAATTATTATGTTATCGTCTCGTTCAGAAGGCAACTTACTACGACAGCTGTCAATAATTTCGTTGGCGCCAAGTCGCATAATGCATTTGTTTCAACTAAAACGTCGCATTGGATACAAATAAATACACTAAGCAGATAATAAATATATAGTTAAATAAAAAATGATGCTTAATTTTTTTGTACGGCTAATAGTTTTTACGATATAGGGATTTAAAAAAAAGTTCAATTTTTTGATATCTCAAAAAAATACGATGCAAAAATTCTGAAAAAAATTACAAAAACCCCTTGTAAATAATCATGAATTGTGGTGAAATTACAACTTTTTTTTGAGAGGGTCGAGTTTTTGACCGTTCGAAACCGTATGGAATACCTCATTTACATATATATAATTATTATTATTAAAAATATTTATTATCATAATTTAATATTTATTATTATGTTATCGTCTACTTCAGAAGTCAACTTACAGCGACAGCTGTAAATAATTTCGTTGTAGCAAAGTCGCTAACTTCCATGCCTTCTAAAATCGGTATCTGTGATTAAACAGAATAATCACCTCGGTGAGCCACGACGTCCGGTCACCTCCTCGCGCTGCTTCTCGTACGTTGATTGCGCCCGGTGTGCTTTCGCTTAATTAAATGTGATTCGCTTCGCGAGGATCGGAGGGAGAAACCGATGTAATGAAAGGGACAGAGAGAATCAGTGTGTGCTCTCATTATTCACGAAGTAAAATTTTCTGTGTGACCTCATCTCCCCCCTCCCCTCCCCCCCCCCTCCCTTAGCGCCCTCCTTCCGCCCTACCGAGCCGCGTCTCAACGTGGAACGAATCGTCGGATCGATTCTCTTCGTACCGGTGCACGATTGCTCCCGCCCCTCCCCCCTCCCTCCGCCGCGGGTGTATTAATATTTCATACCATTTACGAAGAGCCGAGAGATTGCCTTCGAGGAATAGAGAAGCAACGAAAGAACCGGAAAGTAGGCGGAGTTAAAAACGTACGAGGAGATACGGTGTGAATTAAGGGCCGAATGGAAAGTCGTAAATTCGGACTTGAGTTTGAAGTTGAGTTTGTACTTAAGTTTGAAGTTGAGTTTGTACTTAAGTTTGAAGTTGAGTTTGTACTTAAGTTTGAAGTTGAGTTTGTACTTAAGTTTGAAGTTGAGTTTGTACTTAAGTTTGAAGTTGAGTTTGTACTTAAGTTTGAAGTTGAGTTTGTACTTAAGTTTGAAGTTGAGTTTGTACTTAAGTTTGAAGTTGAGTTTGTACTTAAGTTTGAAGTTGAGTTTATACTTAGGTTTGAAGTTGAGTTTATACTTAAGTGTGAAGTTGGGTTTGTACTTAAGTTTAATGTTGGGTTTGTACTTAAGTTTGAACTTGAGATTATACTTAAGTTTGAAGTTGAGTTTATACTTAAGTTTGAACTTGAGATTATACTTGAGTTTGAACTTGAGATTATACTTAAGTTTGAAGTTGCGTTTATACTTAAGTCTGAAGGTGAGTTTATACTTAAGTTTGAAGTTGAGTTTATGCTTAAGTTTGAAGTTGCGTTTATACTTAAGTTTGAAGTTGAGTTTATACTTAAGTCTGAAGGTGAGTTTATACTTAAGTTTGAAGTTGAGTTTATGCTTAAGTTTGAAGTTGAGTTTATGCTCGAGTTTGAAGTTGAGTTTATACTTAAGTTTGAAGATGAGTTTATACTTAAGTTTGAAGTTGAGTTTATACTTAAGTTTGAAGATGAATTTATACTTAAGTTTGAAGTTGAGTTTGTACTCAAGTTTGAAGTTGGGTTTGTACTCGGAGGGCTGCAAACATGAGCAGTGTTTCAGGAATAATGAATCTGTACAACGGGCGAATTTTTGTCCCTATCCGAATGAAGTAAATTGGATGTACTTAATACCGTCAGTGCGTGTAATAAGCATTAAGCTGAAAGCCACAACTTGCGTTCCATTGCGCTCCGCTAAATTTTCAATACCACAAGTCCTCGTACGTGGATCTCTTCATCTCCGGTTCGCTACGCCGACGACTACCACGTCGAACTCTTCGACCGTGGAAATGGGTAACAAAATTATTTTCGCCAGCTTTTCGGGCTCCGTGTGCATCGACTCCCCGGCTAATTAATCCGCTCGCGAACAAGTTCCTGATGCGAAGGACCAGTCGCGAAATTACCGAGGCAAAACCGATTGGAGAAAAAACACAATTTTTTGGGTGCAACCGCGGATCCAATAAAATTTGCTAAGAATGTTTTTGCATTTTTAAAAAAATTAAAAACTTTTTTTTATAATGACTCTTTTTGCAATTATTTCTTATTTAACCCTAGAACTCACATGTGGGGTACAAAAGTACCCCGGACGATACTCGAACTGCGCTCCTACAGTAAACATTGACATTATCGACTCGGGACCTCCACGATAATTTAGGTCCATGATCTGGCGTTTAGAGCGGCTATATCATCGATTTTGTTTTTCAATACTTGAAATAATCCCGAAATTTTAATTCCCAATATTTTCAAAATAGAAGCGTCGGTGTCCCGAAACAGTAAAATGCGAATGGGTTGATGTCAGACAGAGAACCAGACAGATCAGAACGATCCCGATGACTGAAGTAGCTACAGCAATAAGAATCGAATATCAATTATCGGAAAGCGGATTATCGGAATTATCGGAACTTGATACGATACAGCACAAAATTATTCAGGAATAAGCAATCGTTCGAAAATTTAATACTCCGAACAGAGAGTCACGATAGCTACATACAGGGTGATTCAGGAAGTTTTTCACATACTCTGCTGGTAGGTAGTTGGTCGTGATGTGAGCAAAGTTACAAAGCCATTTTTGAAAATTCGCCATAGTTAATTAGTTATAAGGATCATAAATTTGCATGAACGGACCAATCAGAATGAAGTATTTTGCCGCATTGGGTCGCAAGGACATTACGATGTCCTTGCGGAGATCTGGCAACATCGGTCAAGACCTACATTCGTCTGACAGGGAGAGAGTTGCCTGCAGTCTTCGCTGATGTCTTCTCCGCTGTCTTCCTCGCTGTCTTCCTCGCTGTCATCCCCGCTGTCTTCCTCGCTGTCATCCTCGCCGTCTTCCCCGCTGTCTTCCCCGCTGTCTTCCCCGCTGTCTTCCCCGCTGTCTTCCCCGCTGTCTTCCCCGCTGTCTTCCCCGCTGTCTTCCCCGCTGTCTTCCCCGCTGTCTTCCCCGCTGTCTTCCCCGCTGTCTTCCCCGCTGTCTTCCCCGCTGTCTTCCCCGCTGTCTTCCCCGCTGTCTTCCCCGCTGTCTTCCCCGCTGTCTTCCCCGCTGTCTTCCCCGCTGTCTTCCCCGCTGTCTTCCCCGCTGTCTTCCCCGCTGTCTTCCCCGCTGTCTTCCCCGCTGTCTTCCCCGCTGTCTTCCCCGCTGTCTTCCCCGCTGTCTTCCCCGCTGTCTTCCCCGCTGTCGTCCCCGCTGTCGTCCCCGCTGTCGTCCCCGCTGTCGTCCCCGCTGTCGTCCCCGCTGTCGTCCCCGCTGTCTTCCCCGCTGTCTTCCCCGCTGTCTACCCCGCTGTTATTGTAAGTTATTGTAACCAAACAGATCGTTATAGTAACCAATTTATACCCAACTAATAAATAGTTAGGTGACCCAACCAAACATTTTTTTTCAGTGCGGTATACGGATGAGAAAGTAGCCGGAGCAGAATTTGTCCCCTACAAATGAATCCGCGAAAGCTCACGAGAACATTGTGTCGGCCCGAGGATAGACGGACACTTATATTTATCAGCGATGCAGCCTTTTTCCCCGGCCACTCGACCCACTTTCAGCTCTTTCGCTTTCCTTACCGGCAACTCGCTCCCGCGTCAATTAAGAGGTGAGACTCGCTGAGTAACCAATTATGGTTCGCGGGGTACACAGAAGCCGAGGCGGAACTTAATGTTGTTGTTTTCTTTTTTTCTTCTCCTCGCGAATCGTCAAAATTTCGACTGCACCAGCCCGAAGCCTTCCCGGCGCGAGGTCGCTATCGCTCGCGCTTCGGTAATTATACAAATTGGGAAAACTTGTTGGAGTGCTACGTGAAACCTCGGCGGCGAAGAATCCATGGAATATCGGCGATGGCATAAAGTGGAGCAAGGAGAAAGAATTCTAGGTGGCCATTTTTTTTTTTTTTTTTTTTTTTTTTTCTCTCGAGGATTCACGATCGGTCGAACTCCTTATCTCTGGCCACTTCATTGAGAACCTTAGCTGTTCCGTGAGAGGCGGGGGGGGGGTCGGGGTTGAAGGGTTTATATGCTCCTCTCAAGAAATTCGACGATAAACGTATGTTTCCTCGATGCCGACCATACATTCCTTCTTTTCCCACGTTTGTTTTCTCGGGTTGCGTGCACAAAACTTTCCGAGCGTGATACGCCCCGGGGGTTTCCGCAGGATTTCGCGCGGGTTGTTGCTTCCAATTATCGCCGTTCCGGGCGTCATTGCTCGATATCGATTTGAAGCGAAAGGTATTGCGATACATGGCTTCTCGTGAAAGAAGCTTTCTGAATAAAAGAACATTATGAGGTAGAGATGAGGAAATTTGGATTTTCAGTTTTTTTTCTTTCACTTGCACTTGATTTGAAGAAATTTACTCGTAAGGCCCTGATGAGGTCTTGAGAAAGTCCCGACAATGTCCTGCCAAAGTCCTGCCAAGGTCCTGCTGAAGTCCTGCCAGAATCCTGACAGAGTTCTGCCAGAATCCTGCCAGAGTTCTGACAGAATCCTGACAGAGTTCAGCCAGAATCCTGCCAGAGTTCTGCCAGAATCCTGACAGAGTTCTGCCAGAATCCTGACAGAGTTCTGCCAGAATCCTGCCAGAGTTCTGCCAGAATCCTGACAGAGTTCTGCCAGAATCCTGACAGAGTTCTGCCAGAATCCTGACAGAGTTCTGCCAGAATCCTGACAGAGTTCAGCCAGAATCCTGACAGAGTTCTGCCAGAATCCTGCCAGAGTTCTGCCAGAATCCTGACAGAGTTCAGCCAGAATCCTGACAGAGTTCTGCTAGAATCCTACCAGAGTTCTGCCAGAATCCTACCAGAGTTCTGCCAGAATCCCGCCAGAGTTCTGCCGAAGTCCTGACAAGGTCCTGACAAGGTCCTGGTAACGAGTTGACGAGGTTCTGACAAAGTACTGACAAGTAGCTGACGATGTCCTGACAATGTACTAATAAGGAGCTGAAGAGGTAGTGACACAGTCTCGACAAGAAGCTGACGAGGTTCTGACAAAATACTGCCAAGGAGCTGATGAGGTCCTGACAAAGTACTGACACGGAGCTGACGACGTCCTGACAATGTACTAATAAGGAGCTGACAAGGTTCTGACAAAAACCCGACAGGGAACTGACGAGGTCCTGACAGTGGAATGACAAGGAACTGACGAGGTAGTGACAAAGTTTCGACAAGAAGCTGATGAGGTCCTAACAAAGTACTGACAAGGAGCTGACGAGGTCCTGACAATGGAATGACAAGGAACTGACGAGGTAGTGACAAAGTTTCGACAAGAAGCTGACGAGGTCCTGACAAAGTACTGACAAGAAGCTGACGAGATTCTGACAAAGTACTGACAAGGAGCTGACGAGGTCCTGACAAGGAGCTGACGAGGTTCTGACGAAGACCCAACGAGGAGCTGACGAGGCCTTGTCAAGCTCCTGTCCAAAATCTGCCAGTCCAATTCATTTCGAATGACAATGCATTCTCACCGCACATCCGCGTTGTGCGCAATCAGAAAGTAAAGAGTATTACAAAGACGATAAATCATGGAACAAAAAATAAAATAAATATATTTCTCATCTGAATTCCAACTTTGCATGGTTCGCCGAGAGTGAGGATTCTCCCGAGCCGCTATAGAATGCTTGTATAACCCAGATGGAAAATCACAGGCGAGCACTCGGGTTGCTAATGCGCACGTAGATCACCAGGAACTACTGCGAAAGCTTGTTTTACAATCTCAATTTAACGACTCTGTTTAAGGGTTTGCACAAGTTTGGAGTAAACTCTCACCGTAGTGGAGGGAGAGGACGAGCGGCTCATACAGCTCTCTCTTATGACTGGCTATATCCTCTTGCATCCCCGGAGTTTTCAGCTCGACGCTCTGGTCTCGCTAACTCTCGGACATTGTATCCGATGAGAACATTTACGACGCTCTAAAGTACGTTGCTAAATATCGTTGACGGAGCGATGGAATGTCACACCGTAATAAATTCACGGATAAAAAATAAACAAAAAGGTCCGAAGTAATTTGAAAATGGGTTCCTAATTTATTACTGCATTTTTGAGAAATCTGCCGTGTAGACCCAGAAAAAAAAATTATTTGACGGCCACCGTTTATTTGGTTTAAGTAAAATATTTCACACCGTAATAAATTCACCGATAAAAAATAAACAAAAAGGTCCGAAGTAATTTGAAAATGGGTTCCTAATTTATTACTGCATTTTTGAGAAATCTGCGGTGTAGACCCAGAAAAAAAATTATTTGACGGCCACCGTTTATTTGGTTTAAGTAAAATATTTCACACCGTAATAAATTCACGGATAAAAAATAAACGAAAAAGATCAACAGTAATTTGAAAATGGGTTCCTAATTTATTACTGCATTTTTAAGAAATCTGCGGTGTAGACCCAGAAAAATAATTTATTTGACGCCCACCGTTTATCTGGTTTAAGTAAAATATTTATTTGATTTAAATAAATATTTATTTCATTTAAGTAACTATTTTCTTAATTTTATGTAATAATGCATTTGTTTCAACTAAAACGTCGCATTGGATACAAATAAATACACTAAGCAGATAATAAATATATAGTTAAATAAAAAATTATACTTGATACAAGTAAAATGCTAATAGGCAGATAGGGTAAAAGTGGTGAATATGGCCCACCTCGATTAACACGTAAATCAATGATATATGGACCGGGCCATATTCCCCACTTTTACCCTACTCAAAAAAAAAAATTTATTTGTCTGAACGAGCGTTTCAATTACTGCGGCAATTGAAAACACTCAGAGAATTTTAACCCGATCGATAAAGCCGTTGTTCAGTTACAGATTGTTTGATCGTACAGCCGGCTCACGCAAAACATTCTGAAAATGTTTACATGAAAATCCCGAAAAAAAAAAACAAATTTCACGAAAACAAAGTTTCCTCTACGAGAAAGCAAAGCAACGAAAACATCTCGAAAACATCGAAGTGGTCGATGGTGGAAACTGTTTGCGAGGAAACTCAACCGGGTCTCCGGTTTTTTCAATATTTTACCGATTTTTTTTTAAGTAAAAAAAAAATAAAACAAGTGGACATTGTTTGTTTCAATTTTTTTTGCAACTTCGTTAAAAGCATATGGGTTGTGGCGATTGAACGGAATCTCATTTTCCCTCCTCCAACACACCCGATGAAATAATAATAACAATAATAAAAAATTATAGATTTCAGTGATTTTAACTTTTTCAACTTTTATAATTAATTACACTCGAGCCCTCATATGTAGGATTTATAGATTTTATATAGCATTTAGTATATATTATATTTTTATTGTAAAGGAGAAATCGGCCAAATAAATAAATAAAATACTAATAATAAAAATAAAATAAAATACTAATAATAAAAATAAAAAAATCGCAACGGCTTCGTACGGTTTGTTAGCGAAGCAAAACTGCCCGGCACTTCAAGAAGATTAATACAGAACAGAACAAAAAAACAATGTTCCTTTTTTTATCCAGCTGCTCCAGCAGCTAAAAAAAAAATGTCAAAGCCTAGCGGGCGACGTCGCAGCCCGATCGAGTCCCGGGTCTATCGGCTGCCTCTTTTTCGAAAGAGGATTGCCATTAATTTATACACAAGCGATACACCGCGATTTATGCGGAACGATAGCCCGCTTGTACGGTAAGCCTCTTCGGGGAAGTTCCGAAAGGATTCGATCCTGTAGAATCCGGCGCCGAGAGGGTTCCGAGGCACGAGAGTTGTTCCACAAACTTCGCAACGGAAAGGAATACGCGCGTCCCGCTGAGAATCGAAAGGGCGTAAGTCGCGCAATTTCAAACGGGACTTCCGCCCTTTAAATCCCCAGGCGCGCTACGTACAGTATTTGCGCCGAAACATGCTGGTACGTACTCGAGTTTTCGACCGATCCACTACAGTATCGGATACTCCTCGAGTACGCGGTACATGTATATAGCTAAACTATTACCCGCAGCGATACGCACCATTCGAGAAGGGGCGGCCATGAATATCGGTTTCCAATATGACACGGGGAGTTTGCCGATGTACAGGGCTGTGTATAAAGGCGATATTCATCGGCGTTAATTTCGAGTGCCTTTTCCCCTCGTTCTCCCCACGGTACCGACACAGAAAGCCCCGCGTAGCGGAATCGAGAATGGGTCTCTTCCGTTTGTCAAAGACTGAAAATTCCATGTTATCTATTTTGGCGGCGAGTTGGGGGGAGGAATGTTGATACCTCGAGGATGCCAGTCGAAAGACTGCAAGGCTAGGTTATCAAAATATTATTGGGGGTCATGTTGTTGAGGGAATTCAATATGGTGTACGACCTCCGGAACTTTAGCCGATACACGGAAAAAATTTCGCGAAACCGACAGTCGTAGAACCGTGAAGGGGTAGAACCGTGAACGGCTAGAACCGTGAAGGGGTTGAACCGTGAAGGGGTAGAACCGTGAAGGGGTAGAACCGTGAAGGGGTAGAACCGTGAAGGGGTAGAACCGTGAAGGGGTAGAACCGTGAAGGGGTAGAACCGTGAAGGGGTAGAACCGTGAAGGGGTAGAACCGTGAAGGGGTAGAACCGTGAAGGGGTAGAACCGTGAAGGGGTAGAACCGTGAAGGGGCAGAACCGGGAATGGGCAGAACCGTGAAGGGGCAGAACCGTGAAGGGGTAGAACCGTGAAGGGGGTAAGAACCGTAAAAGGGCAGAACCGCGAAGGGGGTAAGAACCGTAAAAGGGCAGAACCGTGAAGGGGCAGAATCGTGAAGGGGCAGAATCGTGAAGGGGCAGAATCGTGAAGGGGCAGAATCGTGAAGGGGCAGAATCGTGAAGGGGCAGAATCGTGAAGGGGCAGAATCGTGAAGGGGCAGAATCGTGAAGGGGCAGAATCGTGAAGGGGTAGAACCGTGAAGGGGTAGAACCGTGAAGGGGTAGAACCGTGAAGGGGCAGAACCGTGAAGGGGCAGAACCGTGAAGGGGCAGAACCGTGAAGGGGCAGAACCGTGAAGGGGTAAAACCGTGAAGGGGTAAAACCGTGAAGGGGTAGAACCGTGAAGGGGTAGAACCGTCAAGCGAAAAAACCGTCAAGCGTAGAACCGTCAAGCGAGACCTTAGCCGATCCCGGATCGTAGTCACTCCGAGACCTTAGGGACTCCGGGACCTTAGCCACTCCTGAATTTAAACCACCCGAGGACTCGCCGTTTCCGGAGCATTCCGGAGCAGCTAGCCCAGCCCGACGACGAGGTAATCTAATTCAGGATATCAATTATGACGTTATCGTGGTCCCAATTGTCCGCAAATTGCCTTGTTTTGAAGCTCAACATCTAAATTTACCGAATTACCCTCGAAGACCTCTCGGCCCTATGAAGAATAATGGAAACGAGGGTTTCCGAAAACGTTTTTCGCGGTAGAAAGCGAAGCGCAATAGCTTCCTCGGTGGGAATTCGCTCGGGGCGTCTACCCGGTCTCATTAACCCTTTAGATGGTCGTTTACACCGAAGATTGAGCCACACGGGAGGGAGACTCCCACTCGGCCCGTGGCAAAGGGCGTCCCGCGATTGTCTGACGAGCCTTGGGCTCTTTATCGCCAGACTCCTTTACTCACCGTACCGAAGCTTCCACAGATCCACCGACGCAGGCTGGATCATTACGGCGAAACCGACTCGGTCCTTAAAAAAAAAAATGACCCTTTTTTTTTTTAAGGTTCGTTTGACATTTTCGGTCAAAGGCAAACTGACGAGATAAATCGATTTCTTGTTTTCACCTGGAAGTAAACTTCATTTTTTCTTTCACATTGATCTTGTATAATCGATACTTTAATTGAATGTTCAAAATAAATTTACACATTGATGAGAGACACCGATACATCGAATGAGCGAACTTACCACATGGATAGTAATTACAGTAATTTTTTCATGTTGTGCTTTTTTTTCTAGATACATTATTAATAATGATGATTATTAATAATTTAGCGTCGATGGCGATTATTGGAAATTTATGAAATATCGATATTTTTTCGGAGCACATGTCAGTAATCACGATTTTTTTTTTTTTTTTTTTTGGGGTTACGTCACGTTGATGAAAAGATACACTTCGTTTGCGTGGGGGTGAAGGAGGGGCGTGGCGATTCGTGGTGAGAATCGACATACCGATACAAGGAGATATCGACGAAAAAGGACATATATACATATATATATATAAGGGTGTTTTGAAAAAGGACTTTTTTAAAAATTCTCCTTCCAACTTTTTAAAGTGTAGACTTCGATCTCAAATTGAACCTCGCAAAACGCGGTACCTTGCAGGTACCTAGCAAGAAATCCTAAGGGTGCCGCATTCGACGTTTTCGCCGACATCCAGAAAAAAATTTATTTGACGGCCATCGTTTATTTGGTTTAAATAAATATTTATTTGGTTTAAATAAATATTTATTTGATTGAAATAAATATTTATTTGATTTAAGTAACTATTGACTTAATTTAAATAAATATTTATTTGAATCAAAAAAATATTTGAATTAAATCAAATAAATATTTGAATTAAATCAAATAAATATTTGCATTAAACCAAATAAACGGTGTCCGGCAAATAAATATTTTATCTGGGTGAAAAAAATGCGGCACCTCTCAAACATAATTGTCAGCGACCGCCTTTTGCTGGATTTTTTGATCGATCAAAATACATACTTCTACGGGGTGGGAGCTTAATTTTTTATAATTTTTTTTTTTTTGTATTGAACACAAAAGACTTCGATTTTTAAATTTTATCTAATTTTTCTCGAAATTATGCGAAATGAACACCAAGCGACAGAACTACCTTTAAAAGGTGCCGCATTTTTTCGGCACAAACATCGAATTCAGCGCCTCTTAGGATTTTTTTCAGGGACCGCCTTTCGCGAGGTTCAATTTGAGATCGAAATCTATAAAAGAATGACAGCAAAATAAAAAAAGTCCTTTTTTCAACCCCCTTAACATACACACATACAGTGTCTTTTCCTTCATCCCCCCCACACTGATAAAAAAATCGGTTCGAATCTACTAAGATTCCTGCAGGGACGTTCAACAAAATATTTAGTTGATTACACAAAAAAAAAAAAAAATGCTCAGTCCAACAATTTTTTGAGTTGATTTCACCAAAACATTTTTGACTCATAAAAAAAAAGTCTTTTTTCAGCCACCCTTATACACACATATAGTGTCTTTTTCCTCATTCCCCCCTCACACCGATAAAAAAATCCGTTCAAATCAACAAAGATTCCTGCAGGGACCTTCACCAAAATATTTTTTTTGTTCCGCCAAAAAAAAAAATGGCTGGTTCAAAAATTTTTTGCGTTGACTTCACAAAAACATTTTTTACTCATTAAAATATTCGACCAACAAAATATTTTTGAACGCCCCCGCCCGAATCGTAGTTGATCCAACTCTACTTTTTTTATCAGCGCACCATTATTGATTATCGATTTTTTTTTTTTTTTTTCTTCCACTCAAAGGTCGATTTTTCCGTGAAAATCGGATCGTTTCAGCGAGGAAAAATGTTCGTTTCTTTGCACAGTTTTCACTTTCTCATCAAAGTCGTGCCGTGCGAGGGAAAGGGCTGCGTTGGGTCGTTCGTCCCGTCGGTGAGCGCGGCTGTTGTTCTTCCCCGTGCTCGTCGCTGGCCGCTGATTATCCTGGTCACGTCAACTGCCGGTCCGGGCTTGATTAGGATCGGTCTGCGGGACTGATTGATTAGTCACGTGGCGCTTCCGCTCCCGCTGTTGCTCACCGTACTCGGGCCATTGCTAATGTTACTCCGGCGGCCGCGACAGCGGCCGCTGACGATGCTGGCTGGGGTGCTCGGCAACGCTGCTAAACTGGTACCCGTCGAACTCAGGGCGAACAGAACGACCAGCAGAACCAAGACGCTCGTCACCGTGCCGGTCGAGGAACCCGAACGGTCGCCGCCGTGCATCGCCGCCGGTTTCTCCTCCTCTGCGGAAAAAATGAGCAGTGTCACAAACAGAAAAAAAATTATTTGATGGACACCGTTTATTTGATTTAAGTAAAATATTTATTTGATTGAAGTAAAATATTTATTTGATTGAAGTAAAATATTTATTTGATTGAAGTAAAATATTTATTTGATTGAAGTAAAATATTTATTTGATTGAAGTAAAATATTTATTTGATTGAAGTAAAGTATTTATTTGATTGAAGTAAAATATTTATTTGATTGAAGTAAAATAGTTATTTGATTGAAGTAAAATATTTATTTGATTGAAGTAAAATATTTATTTGATTGAAATAGAAGTTTGTTTGATTTAAGTAACTATTTATTTGATTGAAATAAAAATTTATTTAAATCAAATGAATATTTTACTTAAACCAAATGAATGGTGGCCGTCAAATAAATTCTTTTTTCTGGGTGCATATTTAATATTTGAGGTATTCCATCCGGTTTCGAACAGTCAAAAACTCGACCCTCTCAAAAAAAAAAAGGAATTTTACCATTATTTATGATTATTTACAAGAGATTTATTTGTAATTTTTGTTCAGAATTTTTGGATCGTATTTTTATTTGAGATATCGAAAAATGGAACTTTTTAAAAAATACGCCTGTATCTGAAAAACTATTAGTCTTACAAAAAAACGTTCAAGACATAACAGTTGTAGTTTCAATGTAGTTTCAATGTAAAGTAATAAATATATATATTTTTTATGAAAAATCGATCTTAAACGATCCAAACAAAAATATAAGGTCACTCTACACACTTGAGGGTATATTCTGGAATTTTTTTCAGAAAAATCAAACATGACGCATTAGCTGAAAAAAAACAATATTTTAGTATATTTTTCATAGAAATGGACGTTTATTGCATTTAAAAAAATCTACAAAATGTTGTTTTCAAAAGTTAATTTGATACTGCAACTTTTATGTTTCAAACGTTTTTTTGTGCGACTAATAGTTTTTAAGTTACAGGGCTCTAAAAAAAGTTCGATTTTTCGATATCTCGAAAAAAATACGATCCTAAAGTTCTGAAAAAAATTTACAAAAAACCCTTGTAAATAATCATGAATTGCGGTGAAATTACTTTTTGTTTTTACATTTGTACAGATAAAGATAAACTGTCTCACCCTCTATAACGTGAATCATAACGTAAGCCGACTTGGCGTTGCTCGGCTGACAAGTGTAATTGCCACCGTGACTCGGTTGGATTTTATCTACAACCAGGGTGGAGCCGTTTCTGGTTGCGGCGACTTTGAGACCAGGCTCGGCGTCGTAGTTTATCATGCGCCCTTGGCGATACCAGAAAACGAAGATCGGCGGCTCGGTTGCGGACATCAATTGACACTCCAGTCGCAAACTCGAGCCCTGCCTGACGTGGAGATCGGGCGCCCCAGGGATGACCGAGAATGCCTCCGTTATGTTCAGCCTGACGTAACGATGCTGCATTGGCTCGCTAGGAATCTTCGTAAAAAAAATATGTCATTACCGAATGATCAACGAATGATCAACAAATCATCAACAAATCATCAACAAATCATCAACAAATCATCAACAAATCATCAACAAATCATCAACAAATCATCAACAAATCATCAACAAATCATCAACAAATCATCAACAAATCATCAACAAATCATCAACAAATCATCAACAAATCATCAACAAATCATCAACAAATCATCAACAAATCATCAACAAATCATCAACAAATCATCAACAAATCATCAACAAATCATCAACAAATCATCAACAAATCATCAACAAATCATCAACAAATCATCAACAAATTATTAACAAATTATTAACAAATTATTAACAAACAAAAAATGATTAATCATCACAAAAAATAGGGTTTATTACTTGGCACTCGTACAATCCGGCATCGTCGTGCCTGACGTTTTTGATATTGAGTGTCCAATCGGTGGCGGATGGCCGGACCATGAAGCGGCCGTCCATCGAATGAGTATCTCTCCCCACCGTCAGGAGCTGTCGGTCCCTCTTCCTTACCCAGGTCACCTTCGAGTCATAAAAAAAAATAATCAAAATTAATACCAAACGAAGACTCATCGTAGATAAACGAGGAAGGGGGTAAAATGGACCAGCAAATAAATATTTATTTCGGTTCAATCGCAGTGAAATCGAGACGCCAGGATTCGAGCAACACGTCCGTCCGCCCGTCACGATGATACAGTTAACATTGCGGGAATTAAACGGCTCGGAAACCGCCCGAAATCCACCGCGTGGAGAAGAAGGAATGTTTCCTTAAAACTGCTCGGAGTCCACGAAACCCCATGTGTGGAGTTTAAAAAAAAAAAAAAAAAAAAAAAAACTGTAATAGATAGACTTTTGAACTGCATCTTGCCCGAGTTTGGGGATGGTGTTGCAACGTCGAAGTAGTAAAAAGCCCTGCATCTGTACCCAGCAGAGTTCCACGAGTTAGGTGGAACGCGAGAGCGATAGAGGCGCTGTGGCACGTGATGTATTATTCATGACACGTACGCACATATATGTATATATATATCTTTTCCCTATCTATTTCTCGACCACACGTGAAGCTGGCTGGGAGTGCGGCCTCCTCCCCCGAGGGTTGGAAAGCACGATCGAAGAAGTGCGAAAGGAAGGGCAAGGATTGCCAGGACGCTTGGCGTGTAAAACGACAAGAAAAAGAAAAGGAAAACAAAAAATCCACGAGCTTTATATTTATATTTATATTTATATTTATATTTATATTTATATTTATATTTATATTTATATTTATATTTATATTTATATTTATATTTATATTTATATTTATATTTATATTTATATTTATATTTATATTTATATTTATATTTATATTTATATTTATATTTATATTTATATTTATATTTATATTTATATTTATATTTATATTTATATTTATATTTATATTTATATTTATATTTATATTTATATTTATATTTATATTTACGGTCAATTTTTTTTATGCCTTTATTCGCGAACGATTCGAGATGACGTGGTGTTTTCCGGTTGTCGTATCGGCCATTAAGTTGGCGTTGTCGTTGGACAAAGTCGAAGCTCGAGAAACGGTGAAACTGTGGAGGAGGTTACGGTATAGCGAGTGTTGATTCGTCCGTGTTTCGCGGACGTAAAGTACCTGTAGCAAAGCCCGCTTTAGTGGCAATTCTTTTTGTCGAGGATCGTATAACGACGGGCACTCGCAACGGCCCGGTAGTGAGGGAGATTTTTTTTTTCGTCTTCTTTTTCTCGCTCGACCGAGCGCGTTACGATTCCTCGTCTCATCGACCCGAGGCATTGTCTACGAAGCCCTGGACAAAAGCCACGAGAGGGACGAAGGTGGAGAAGCTGCTGGAATAGTTGGAGTTAGCGAAAGCTCATGGTCGTTTGGAGGGTTGAGTGGCAGAGCGCAAATGGTTAATTTCTGTCCTTCATTCGGAATCGTTGATCTTGCGATAGATTTGGAAAATAACGAAATAACGGTGAACAAGATGTTCTTCCTAGATCTCGAAAATGTTATAATAGCACGGATGATTTACGATGTAATGAGGTAGCGTGTTGGTCCTCGGTCACTTGTCCAGATACTTACAGACACTTGCACAGACTCATACAGGGACTCACACAGAGATCTCATCGAGGGTCTTACACAGTGACTTACATATAGGCTTACATATGGACTTATATATGGACTTATATATGGACTTACGTATGGACTTACGTATGGACTTACATATGGACTTACATATGGACTAACATATGGACTTACATATGGACTAACATATGGACTTACGTATGGACTTACGTATGGACTTACATATGGACTTACATATGGACTAACATATGGACTTACGTATGGACTTACATATGGACTTACATATGGATTTACATATGGACTTACGTATGGACTTACATATGGACTTACATATGGATTTACATATGGACTTACATATGGACTTACATATGGATTTACATATGGACTTACGTATGGACTTACGTATGGACTTACGTATGGACTTACATATGGATTTACATATGGACTTACATACACACACTTGCACGCACTTGCACACACACTTGCACACACACTTGCACACACACACTTGCACACACACACTTGCACACACTTACACGGACGCAAATGCTCACATAAACACTCGATGAGGTGAATTGTGCGGGTCAAAAAACTCGTTAGTATTTCATGCTTTATGCAGACTGTATTAGCTTTGCAGAAATGTCGGATAACGAGGAGCTCGCTATTTAACTAACAAACCCCTGCTCCAATAAAAAAAAAGTGCGGCAAATGCGTTTTCCATTCACCTCCATCCCTCTCACTGCACACGGCACGATTCAGGCGCATGTGCGCATTTGAGGGTTTAATCGTGTATACTTAACGTACAGACGCTCCACGGATAAGCCTCGCAGCGCATACAGACGGATACTCCGTTCCGGAACCAATAGGAAGTGCCCGGCGTTAATTCAGAGGACCGACCACGCGCGTTACGCTGCATATGTGGTCCAGCATTATGTCCGGTATAGTCACACTTTCCGTGAGAGTTATGGTAGTATCGTATGGTACACGAAAGGCTGGACTATACGGCGATGGAAAGGTAAATTTCAGAGAGGGGGGAGAGGGAGAGGGGGAAGAGGGGGGAGAGGGGTAGAGGGGCAGAGGGGGAGATGGGGAGATGGGGAGATGGGGAGATGGGGAGATGGGGAGATGGGGAGAGGGGGAGATGGGGAGAGGGGGAGAGGGGGAGAGGGGGAGAGGGGGAGAGGGGGAGAGGGGGAGAGGGGGAGAGGGGGAGAGGGGGGAGGGGGAGAGAACCAATGATGGACGGGAAGGTACGAGGGAAGAGACAGAGAGCATGGAATATACTTTAGGGGTAGAGAAGCGAAGTCTCGCCAAATCGAGTTTCCAATTTGTTTGCGGCCAAGCCCGGAGCTAATGTCACTCGTCCGGTGCTCAACACTACGGGGCTGAATAGAACCTACACCACCCCCCCAAGAGAACTGGATGGAAAGAGAACGACCGAGCTTCGCTCGTATTTTCGTTACAGCGAAGAACACCCCTTGCCGAATTTGCACCCTTATGGTCTCACATTTTACGATATATTTTATATGTAATACTGGCAAGTTGGTGTGGCTCGGGCACCTCGGGCCCTAGCGACGGACTGGGGGATTTAGAATACCGGAAATTTACATTTCGGGGGATTTACTGGGAATACGTAACACCCGGTTTGGAAATTTTCATCTTTCGGCCGGATGTGACGCCACTTCGGAAATAAGTCACTTACGGTTTGGAAATCTTTTTTTTTTCACGACTTTCATATTTCCGGTGACGTCACACCGGAAATGTGACACTTCCGGTTTGGAACATTGACTCTTTGAACGGAAGTGACGAATTTCCGGTGTGACGTCACTTCCGGTCGCAAAAAGGAGATTTTCAAAGAGGATGTGACGTATTTTATTTACAACGCCACTTCCGGTCGAAAAATTATATTTTCGAACCGAAAATGGTGTTTCCGGTGTGACGTCACTTTCGGTTGAAAGATAAGATTTTTCAAACCGTAAGTCACGTACTTCCGGTATGACGTCACTTCCGGTCGAAAAATGAGATTTTTGAACCGGACATGACGGATTTCCGGTAGACCTACGGAAATCTAAATTTCCGCTTTCTAAATTTCATAATCCATAGCGACGGCGCGAAGCGTCCGAGCCACGTCAGCCTGCTAGTATAATATACATCAACTGTTGAGAAAACACCACACTTTAGACGTACGAAAAGGGGGGGAGGACAAGTTTTTTTTTGCATGCTACACTAAAAAAATATTAAAAATTAAAATATAATAATAATTATTATATTATCATTAATATTATATTAATACATATTATTAAAATATTAAAAATAATAAGTTGCATTGTATTTTTATTCTCAATTTTTCTTATATAATTTTTTTTTATCATTTTATTTGCATTTATCTTTTTGGGTTGTAAGGATTGTTTGTATCTTGATGCACGGTGTTCTTAGGGGGCTTATCTTTTTTTAGGCCCCAGCACACGAAATAAACGAATCTATCTATCTAAAAAGTTACAGCACAGTTAGCTCATCGAGAATGTGCGAAAGTCTCTCCAGCTCAAACACTTAACGATGTTAGAAGTTTAGAACAAGCTTAAAATATAATAATCGACTCCCCTATTTCGTCGAGATTAGGATTCCACTTCCTCAATTGTTTTTTATTTTTTTAACTCCATCCCGCGGATCACCCATATCTTCCCTTTATTTCTTTTCCCAACGATATTCTACAAAACAACCGGGTAAATCCTCGATCCGTCATGAAGCATACGAGTTACGCCCTTACGTTTCTCAGCAGTCGATACACACACACACACACACACACACACACACACACACACACACACACACACACACACACACACACACACACACACACACACACACACACACACACACACACACACACACACACACACACACACACACACACACACACACACACACACACACACACACACACACACACACACACACACACACACACACACACACACACACACACACACACACACACACACACACACACACACACACACACACACACACACACACACACACACACACACACACACACACACACACACACACACACACACACACACACACACACACACACACACACACACACACACACACACACACACACACACACACACACACACACACACACACACACACACACACACACACACACACACACACACACACACACACACACACACACACACACACGTTCAGCCAAGGAGGAATCCGCGTCGCTGAGCCGGAGTAGCGATTTTCGAAGTTGTCGTAGCTGACCGAGTTTTTCCGCCTCCTTTCGACCCCCCCCCCCCTGCGCCACTTCCCCCACCACCGCCAATATACCGGCATCCCCTCCGTGTAGTCTCACTCGAGGGAATCATGAATAAATAACCTCCCGACCCGTTTCTTTAATCCCAATCTTCTCGTCTCAGCCTCCACCGTGGACCGAAGCGACAAGAACGCAATTTACATTTCGCGAAAGCAGCCGATTGTAATTCGCCTGTAAATATTTCATTGGCCTGTCCCGCGTCGAGAGGAACGGGGAGAATCGAAGATGGACCGCGAAGTCGCGGTGTTCTTGCCCGTGCCGGTTCCTATGAATTTTCAACGGAACGAAAAGGAAGAAGACCACTGTCGAGGATCTCACCGGAAGAGAAGATCGGATATTGAGATGTTTGTCGGTAGACCGCTTATGAAGCAGCTTGTTTGTCCTGCGGCTCCCACCGTATCGCCAGACAAACGTTGTACTTGTGTTCTCTTTCCGGTTTTGTGGTTGTTCTTTGTTTGGTTTGTTTATTTTGCTTCTCTTCCTTTCCGTGGTTTCACGAGCTTTCTCGCGAGGGCACACACAGGTGTACACACAGGGCTACGTCGGAAAATGCCTTTTCCGATAGCAATAAAATCAGTGAGGGAGCTGAACTGGTGAGCCCCCTCTGGCGGTGAAAAAACGCATCTGAGAATCTTGGGGGTCTTGTACAATTCAACGTTGGGAATCATGGAATTTATTTTTCTTTACTCATGCATGCAAAATCCTCGTTTGCGCACCATTCACAGGCATGCAAAATGGCTGATTCCCGCACGATACGCAAATGCGATGCGCAAAATACTTTCACCGGTGCGCAAAATGCCTTCGCCAGTGCGCAAAGTACTTTGCGCACTGTTACCAAGCGGTTGCTATGGTAACATCGAGGCGACCGAGGCGCCACAGGCATGCGCCATTGGGCATGCCTGTGAATGGTGCACAACTTGGATTTTGCATTGCCTTCGTAAAGAAAAATATGGTTCGATACACGAGGCCATCTCGCTTCTTGCGTTTGCAACACTCGCCTTCGGCTCGTGCTGCAAACTCACACTCGTCAGAAAAAGTTTTTTCGCACTCGTATCGAAATGTACTATTCTGGCATCTGTTGACGGGAAATTCGAGTTCTTCGATTGTTTCCTTGAAGCACTCTAAAAACAAGAGTGTTGTTGAGTGTGTTGAAACAACTCACGACACACATATTACGTGTGTTGCGCCAACCAAATGCAGTAATAAAATACGTGTTGGTCGGCTTGGGTGTTGAAACAACACGCTTGCACTGCAACTTTCCTGGATTCCCTGTACAAATAATGGATTTGTCCTCATTTCTCCACCCCTGGACACTTAAATAATAACGTAATATCCCGATCGGACATGATAAATGAATCTTCCTGTAAACACCCCAGCTCACCGGCACGTTGAAGAAAAAACTCCCGTTGACCGAGAAATCCTTCTGCAGCAAGTGCTGGATTGTCATTTGGGAGACAACAGAATCCTCCTTCATTAATAGAATTTCCTTGCATCAAGGAGACTAAAAAAAAACGTCGAGAGTGTCAGCACAGCTGGAGACTCCGGTAAGAGACCTGCGAAGAATATCACCCCGTCAGAAGGGAAGCTCTTTGTTCGGTCACCCCCTTTATTTTTCTGTTCATCTCATGGGTTACGAGGCGCACGTGAGCCTGCGATCCTGGAATCGAATCAACAGCCACCTCAGCGAGAAGCTGACCGAGCGGGAACAACTCCACCGTTGGTACATCAGCGTCCCGCTGCCAGATCCCAGATAAGCGAAAGCAAAAGACACCGTGCAGGTCTCTGGTCTTTTCTCTTTGACTCCATGGCTTGACTGTAATTAACTGCTATCAAAAGCAGGTGCGCGCTCGGGACGAAACAAAGAGATGCGGCAGCTCCGGGTGGCGCCCATATAAGCGCTTTTCCTACAGAAAGGAGAAATCCCCGACACCTCCCGGGGTCTTGATGACGTCGCTGCATGGAACGAGTGTCGGAGACTCGTGGCTGCTCGCGCTCTCAATTATCACACTCTCGCTTTGCCTTTGTGATCCAAAGCCGGGGAAGGGTAACTGTCAGCGGCAAACTGGCCCCAACACATCCTTCATACACGAAATACGGACTGCAGACTCGGTCATTGCTTCTTTCCCAACCGAACACTTGATTTAGTTTCGCACCCGCACTCTGGCTAGGTCAGTGACATAAGCTGGGATCCTATTTGGGTCCGTTCAAACGTTTCCGGGCTGAGACGAATTTCTAGTTATTACGCTGGATGAAGAAACTTGTCATTTGCGTTCGGCCCAAGGTATTGAAGATCCTTAGATAGGACCCAGATAGCCAACCATAGATCAGGCAAAGAAGGGCGATTGCTTGCCACCAAGCTTTGCTGTTTGCTCGCCAGCAATATTGCGACCATAGTTTCTAGCGCGAGATTGCAGCACATTGGTAGCAAAAATCCAACAACGGTTGCTATAAGATGATTTCTTATTCTGATCAGCCGTGAAAGAGATCAAAACTCCTCCTCATCAGAAGCCGTTGTTGCTAACGTCAATGAAAGCTTGTTTTCTGATGCGATGAATGAGTTCGATGTTGGGTTGATAATGAATTATGTTGCATGATAATGACTTGTTTAAGAGGTTGTTTGCCCAAGAGTTCCTAAGATTCCATGCAAAACAATCGTGCCTCAAGCCAATTAATCTTTGGAGTGAATCGCAAAGCGCCAGCAAGCCTTGCTGACAACTTCATGACGATATGCTCCTAAGAATTTTCGGCATCGAATGCTGGCGAAGACGTACGCAAACCCGGACATTTGCTGGCGGGTTGCTGGCTAAATGCTATCTGGGGAATTGAGAATGGAGAGATGAACAGTTTTTGTTACCAACCAAGTGTATTTAAAGTGCCCCAATGTAGGCATGAAAAACTGTGATGAACTGTTTTCCCGGGTTTTATCAGAGGCTCATTGAACGCGGCCATCAGCTTCCGGCTGGGACTTTTCTCCCGACCCTGAGTACCAACCTCCGCACAAGACGTAGATGAGTTTCTGTTATCGACCGAGTCAATGATGCCGGGGGCAAAACCTTCTTCCAATCGCGTGTGTCCAAGTTTGGCGCTGGTTATCCAACAGCAGCTGCGTGATCAGGTTGGAAAACGCTCGGAGCGTTGGCAATTCGACCCGGTGCGTTAGCTGGGGGAGTGCTAACGCACCGGGCGAAGGGGGCCTCGGGAAGCTTCGGGAAGCTCGTTATGTATTATTCACGTCTCCGATGCAACGGGGTAACCATTATTGATGATGTTATTGTTAGCATGCGAATGTGGTGATACGGGGAGGACAGGAGAGGCTCCGAGAAGGAGATGCATCGGGCAGGGTGCTGACTATACCATAATGTATGTAACTACGCTTGTAGCGACAGAGCAGAAGCTGTTGAGGCTCGTGAGCCAAACCTTGAATAGAGGCTACGCGTCTGCACACTCCTGGTGCCGCGGGTGGGCTATTATTGTTATCATAGCTCCCGGAAGTTATGTATCGGACACGTGCCGCGGGAGTGCGGGAGGATCACCCCATTCGCTCGCCTACTCATGAGGATATCCTTCCTCGTAGACCCATGTGTTTCTGCGCTCTGCTTACCATCTAGCTTCTATGATACCGTCGATGGTTTGCGTAGCCAACAGGAGGAATCCTGCGGGAAGCATTTCCTGGACGAGGCAGACTCTAGGCACGCTGCCGTTGAGGTGGATCGCAACTGAACTCCTCCAGGCAAGTGATAGAGTAGTCTTTCTTTGCATCCCCATCAATTCCATTATGGCCCTGAGATGCTACGATGTGCGTCATTGATGCCTGGTTTTTTTGGATAGCTTGCTGGATGCCTTAACGGGATTCAAGATGTCACGTAAGACATCCAATCTTGCTGGGTGTCTTGCTTGATTCCTTTGGACATCTAGTCTTGCTGGATGTCTTGCTTGATATTTTTGGACATCCACTCTTGCTTGATATTTTTGGACATCCCGTCTTGCTTGATAGCTTTGGACATCCAAGTCTTGTTTGGTAGCTTTGGACATCCAGTCTTGCTTGATATCTTTGGACTTTCAGTCTTGCTGGATGACTTGCCGGATGTCTTGCTTGATATCTTTGAACATCCAGTCTTGCTTGATATCTTTGAACATCCAGTCTTGCTTGATAGTTTTGGACATCCAGTCTTGCTTGATAGTTTTGGACATCCAGTCTTGCTTGATAGTTTTGGACATCCAGTCTTGCTTGATAGTTTTGGACATCCAGTCTTGCTTGGTAGTTTTGGACATCCAGTCTTGCTTGATAGTTTTGGACATCCAGTCTTGCTTGGTAGTTTTGGACATCCAGTCTTGCTTGATAGTTTTGGACATCCAGTCTTGCTTGATAGTTTTGGACATCCAGTCTTGCTGGACAGTTTTGGACATCCAGTCTTGCTTGACAGTTTTGGACATCCAGTCTTGTTTGAGGTCTTTGGACATCCAGTATTGCTCGATATCATTGGACCGGATGTCCTGTGGAGGTCTTGCTCGATATCTTTTATCCCATTAAGATACCGAGCAAGACATCATCAAGATAAGGGATGCAGAAACCAGCTGTAAAAACCTCATTCGGCTAAAGAGCCTGATTCAACGCTTCCAAATTCCTTAGGCATTTCCTCACCTACCTCACTTTGTCCCGTTCCACCCAGTCCGATTCTCACATCCCCTGCCAACTTTCTCCGAGATTATACTACGAATTGATCAATGCGACGTGAGGCAGCCGGAGCGACGCTCCGAAAGTTTCCCAGCTCTGCGCTGTGTCGTCGAGATTAGAAAAGCTCTTTCGTGGGCTTGTTATCCCGAGGACGCAGCCTTGTCCGCGATGTACACGTCCCTACGCCAGCGGATAATCCATCTCATCCCGCTATCCCCAATATGTCTGTTGGATGATCATTTCTTTTTCATTCCTCTTTTTGTCCGTCATCATCATCCTCCTCGTCCTCTTTGCAATTTTAATATCGAGAGATTACAACCCCACCCGACGTTCGCTAGTCGTTTTATTCGAGGCGACAGGTGTCCCCCCCTTTCTCCACCGGAATCCTCGCCATCCCGTCTCCGATCTCCCTGTATGCTCCCCCATCCTGGCGTTCCGGGGTTACGCATAAGCGAAAAGCGCCCTGGTGTCAGACAGTGAGTATTTCGCAATTCTCGAGCCCCGGCAAGCTTGCGAGGCCCGAAGGCTTTAATACACCAGTGGGCTGCCCCTCTTATTTATTTATGGCCTGGCTAGTGTGTTGGTGGTGTGCAACAAAGTGTCTTTCTCAGCAGTTTCCCATATGTGCATACGAGCCCGCTTGCGGATCGTGTTCCCCAAGACTGCCACATCATAGCGAGGACCGAAGATCAAAAGGGCTCAAATAACGACCCTTGAGGCTGGTTGTTAGGCCCTTCTGATACGCAGCCTTCGACGCGCGTGGTGCTAAACTATATTCACAACTGCACGATGAGCCCGACCTGCTCTCAAGGTATTTATATAAACTTGCCTCTTAATGCTTTTGGCTCACTACTGCGGGCACACGAGTAAATCCAACTTGTTCTGACTGCAATGTTTGCTCAATGATAATTAACATGTTACTAATGCGCATACATTAGCATACGTGCAGGGATGCGTTCGGCGAATCTAGAGTTCACGTTGGGATGTTGTTTCTGACCCGACAAAACTGGCGGATTGGCGATCGCGTCTAGAGTGGCGTGTTTTTTGGAGATGCACTCACTATGCCGGATCCCAGGTTGGTGATCTTGCAGGGCAGCACCGCTGTTCCGTTCGTTTGGGCGATTACTTGTTTTATCGCGGTCCTCGATGATGATACGCTGTTGTCCGAAGGTCCGTCACTCATGGTCGCGTTTGCAGCGGCTGAAACAGTGGAAGAAGGAAAAGAAAGCTTGATTGTTGGGGTCGTTCGGGGTAAGGTGGACGGCCCAATTATTGACCGTGGTCCAATTACTGTCCTTTAATCATATTGTCTAGGATAGAAAAATCTATTTGTGTCCGGCATACTCACATTTTTTTTTGTGACGTACCCACGGAATGTTGGACAATCAATCCCATACGCTTTCCCATAGTGATTCCCATTCTTAACGTACCAAACAAATTTTAAACAATCAATCCCATACGTTTTCCCATAGTCCATTCCATAGAGGAACTGTACACATGTGCGTTGCAATTTTACAGTAAAATTTGTATTTTTCATTAACATTTTTGTAAATTTCAAGCAAAAGATTTGTAATTTTCATATCTGGTATTTTTATTTTACAAGCAAAGTACATTAATGTTTAATTAATATGACTAACGTTAGCAAATTTCAAGTTCCAGTACATTCAATTTACAATTTATTTTTACAGTGTAGATAAATAAATAAAAAAATACTAATTACCAGAATATGATTTTCTCTATTCAACCATAATTTTTTTTGTGCAATGAAAGAGGACGTAATTTGTTGACATTTTTTAATCTTCTGCTGTACAGAACGTACAGAGAGGCGTGGAGGAATTATAGCCAAGCAGGGTGAATCACCAGACGCGTCGATCGGTTCATGTAGAGGCGCGTTGTGCTCACTGTGCGAAATTTCCAGGCGACAGGAGAATGAAGGTGGTAAAAAAAACGTCAGTTAACCGACTGCGTCGAAGCGGAAAGCGCCGGTGAAGATCGAGAGCGAAGGAGGAAAATCCACTCGACTCTTCTCTTATTGCGTTTGCCGCTCGGTGAGTAGTCCGCACCACTTCTTCCTTCACGGGCCATCGAGGCCGCCAATTGGAATCCGGGGATATTGGATTCCTACTGGCAAGGAATTCCTGCTGGAAGGAAAGAAACGGAAGGAACCCCACTGGGCTCCGACATATCCGACTCCTCGGTGAGTGGTGCTTCCGCGGACCTTTCGTAACGACAGGAAGTGGACGAGTTTCTATCCGGTAATGAGCACTCAAAATCGGCTCGTTCGAGAAGATTTCGGATTGTACGCCAGCGTTTGGTACTGGCTGAACACCAAACAAGAAAAAAAGGATACAAAAAAGGAAAGAGATCGACAGACTGGAAATGTCGGAAAATGGCAAAGAATCCGGAGATTGGAGGAAAACAAGCCAATTAAGGAACTAGAGCCGGAATCATGAACCATTTGCCAGAACTGCTTTTTCACCCCACGCTGACGATCCAGAATCGGAGATGATCATTTGGGACATTGACGGACATGATGGCAACAGCGAGTTTATGAAAAGAGAATTCTGACTATCCAGATTCAGAGATGATCATTCGGTACATTGAGGAACATGACGCCAACAGCGAGTTTATGAAAAGAAACAAGTGTTGTAGTGACGTCTCCAAACGGACGGCTTAAAACAAGTCAATTAAGGAAACTAGAGCCAGAATCATGAAGCATTTGTCAGAACTGCTTTTTCACCCCATGCTGACGATCCAGAATCAGAGATGATCATGTGGGACATTGACGAACATGACATGGCAACAGCGAGTTTATGAAAGTAGACCAGTCTTGTAGTGATGTCTCCAAACGGACTTGTGACGTCTCCAAACGGACTTGTGACGTCTCCAAACGGATTTGTGACGTGTCCAAACGGACGACTTATAACAAGCCAATTAAGGAAACTAGAGCCAGAATCATGAACCATTTGCCGGAACTGCTTTTCACCCCATGCCGACGATCCAGAATCAGACATGATCATTCGGGACATTGACGAACATGACATGGCAACAGCGAGTTTGTGGAAAGAAACAAGTGTTGTAGTGACGTCTCCAAACGGACGGCTTAAAACAAGTCAATTAAGGAAACTAGAGCCAGAATCATGAACCATTTGCCAAAACTGCTTTTTCACCTCATGCTGACGATCCAGAATCAGAGATCGTCATTCCGGACATTGACCAACATGACGGCAACAGCGAGTTTATGAAAAAAGACAAGTGTAGTGGCGTCTGCAAATGGACTTTCGATAATGGTTTTCTCTCAAAGACGGTTTGGTACTCCCTGAACACGAAACAAGAAAGAAAGGATACAAAAAAAGGAAACAGATCGCCAAACGGAAAAATGTCGGAAAATGGCAAAGAATCCGGAGATTGGAGAAAAACAAGCCAATTGAGGAAACTAGAGCCATAATCATAAACAATTTGCCAGAACTGCTTTCCCACCCCAAGCTAAGGATCCGGAATAAGCGATGATCAATCGGGACATTGACGACTATGCCGCCAACAGCGAGTTTATGAAGAAAAAAAAAAAAAAAACAAGTGTCTTAGACGCGTCTTCAAACGGACTTTCGATAACGGTTTTCTTTCAAAGCCAATTAGCTTCCTCGGAGTTGGGCAAAAGAGAAGCGAAACCTTTCAGGATACGTCCGACAGGCAACCTTTCCCGAGGGCCGCAAGGGACCCCAAGCATGCTGTTGCAACTGGGTCGCTAGTAATTATTCGAGTTATTCACTCAGCGGACAAACTACGCTGGGCGGAGGTGGGGTGGATGGAAAAGAAGCGAGGATCTTGGTGCAAGATAGCGGAACGCTGGTCGACGAGGACCACAAATTACATGACCCATTGCTGCTGCATGTACCGTCTCACCCTCCGGCAAAGTATCATCACGACGATGTCGTACAACTCGGTTGGCAACAAAAACTGTAATTCGAATTCCTCTGGCACGGTAGATCTAAAGAATAAAAGATGAGGCTGATGTCCTCCGTCTGACGATTATGAATGTTAATACCCGCACTGAAGACAAATTCTTGCTTGGGTCACCTAACTATTTATTAGTTGATGTGGAAAACGGCAAACGTTGTTTTATGCGCGAGCACCTTAATGAGGATTCGAACCAGCGATCCTGCGATTTGTAGTCCACGATCTTATTCACTCTGCTACACTTATTTTGTAAATAGTATATTATGCCACAAGGGGGGAAAGTGCGTGTTTTCACCGAGTATGAAGTTTGACGCCCGAGCGAAGCGAGGGCAGAAATTCACACGGGGTGAAAACGCACTTCCTCCCTTGTCGCATACGATATTTTTTTCCCGACTTCGTTAAAATAACCACATTCCTTGCGTCGCAAAATCGTGATATTCGCCAATGACCATTACTCCCCGGGAGTAATAGCGCTTGCAGAGGGAGTAATGAGTACTATTACTCCCTAGGGAGTAATGGAACTGTACTGCGCATGCGTACAGGTTAGTAATGATCATCGGTCAAAAATAGGCCATTTTCCGCCCGTATTGCACGCAAGAAATGTGGCTATTTTAGCGAAGATGGGAAAAATAGTACATTACTCCACGAGGGCGAAAAACGTTTTTCTAACGAGTGTGAGTTTGCAGCACGAGCCGAAGGCGAGTGCTGTAATCACACGAGTTAGAAAAAGTGTTTCGCACGAGGGATGTACGAAATTTTTCATCAAAAGGTGCGATAATGGCGGTTTTACGCACGCGAAGCGGGCGGAAAAGTGGCCATTTCCGCACCGAGTGATGAAAATATATTTTTTAACCTTGTAAATGAGATTCACGGCTGCTTGAACATTATCGTACGAACTAGTTATACGGATGATTCTGTAAGGGAATTGGTAGGTTATGAACATGTTTTTTTTTTTTAAGTGTGTACTAAAGTCTGCTATTTTTCGAATCTGCTTCATCCCTCCCTGTCAATAAGCGAATATACGTTAATTAATTAAGTAAGTAATTAAGCCCATTCGTCTCTCGTACGCCTTTACAATTTCCGCTACTAATAAAATATCAACTGACTTCGTTGCGGCAACAATTTCGGTTGGTTGTCAGACACGCGCGCCGAGCATGATCGCACTGACAACTATAGTTGGTTAGGGTGCCTATAAAATTCGTTGTCTATCCTGAATACTATTTTAGTAGTTAGCCTAACTAATCGAGTTAGTTGTGTTCACTATTCGCGTCAACTAACTTAATGGTAGATGCAACTAATTCTAGGTCGTTATTGTACCGAAACAGATCGTTACTGTAACCAATTTATGCCCAACTAATAAGTAGTCAGGTGACCCAACCAAGCATTTTTTTTCAGTGTGGGTTTCTTGTTCATACGATCCGACTTAGATCTATACACGGATCTTTTCTAAGGAGCAGCGAAACAAAGCAGTATTGTTGCCACGGATGACACCGACACAACGAACACTCGATCCCTGTAGACGCCAGGCTCGCTTACTCAGTCGCGTTCCCCACGCGACTTGGCTGACTCGCAATTCCGAGAGCTGTCCCCGGCGTGGCGTATCGTTCGCGATGGCATAACTCAATTCGAGCGAGCCCCGGATCGAGCAATTCCGGAGAGCGAGGGAGAGATAGTCATGTACCGCTGGGATATCCGATGGGAATGCCGCCGCGAAATTTAGGGCAAAAAGTCATCGCAGTCGGAAACGATGAATCTTTCTGTCGCCCCTGTCGCGGTTTCTCTCCACAGCCGCGGGAGAAATGTATACATGTATTATCATGTTTTTCCGAATGTTATTTTCGTCGTTGTGTCTGGTCAAAACGTTTTAATGGTTCCGCGGCTTTCTGCTTATGGTCTTTGCAACCGACAAGATGCAGTCAAAGGAAAAGGCGCTCATCGGGCGCTTCAATGCGATACCGTTGAAACGAGGAGTGAAAAATGAAAACGAGCAAGACAAAAAGCCACAGAGCGAAAGACACGCGACGGCGAAGCGGATCGTCAAAGGCGACGAAAAGCCGGACGGAAACGAGGTGAGAGAAGATTTTTCTCTCTGGCGCGAGCCCGGGACAAAGGGTCACTAACAATCTCTCACCGTGCAACCTCACTCTTGTGTATTCGCATACCAAGAAAACCGAGTGGTGAGTACAACTGCGCGAGCTCACTGACATTGTATGTGAAAACATCTTGTGGCGTTTTAAGATCGATTGGGAATTTCCAGGTCCTGACTGTTAAAATTGGACCCTAAGACTTAGGGTCAATTTTTAAAATCGTGCCTGAATCCCCCAAGAATTTATTCCCAGGTCCCAGTTGTTCAAAGTCCCTCTAAAAACCCACCTGGGTCTGATAATTCCAAATCCCTCCACTTCGGTCTTCCCAGGAATCATCTCAGGTCGTAACTGTTCAAAGCCCCCCCCTAAAAACTCAACCTGGGTCTGATTATTCTAAATCCCTCCATGTCGGTCTTCCCAGGAACCATCCCAGGTCCTAACTATTCAAAGTGCTCCTAAAACCCCACCTGGGTCTGATTATTCACAATTCCTCTACGTCGGTCTTCCCAGGAACCATCCCAGGTTGTAACTATTCAAAATCCCCCTAAAACTCCACCTGGGTCTGATTATTCGAAATCCCTCCACGTCGGTCTTCCCAGGAACCATCCCAGGTTGTAACTATTCAAAATCCCCCTAAAACTCCACCTGGGTCTGATTATTCGAAATCCCTCCACGTCGGTCTTCCCAGGAACCATCCCAGGTTGTAACTATTCAAAATCCCCCTAAAACTCCACCTGGGTCTGATTATTCCAAATCCCTCCACGTCGGTCTTCCCAGGAACCATCCCAGGTTGTAACTATTCAAAGTCCCCCTAAAAACTCCACCTGGGTCTGATTATTCCAAATCCCTCCACGTCGGTCTTCCCAGGAACCATCCCAGGTCGTAACTATTCAAAGTCCCCCTAAAACCCCACCTGGGTCTGATTATTGCAAGTCTCCCACATCAACCATCCTAAGAACCATCCCAGACTCTCATTGCTCCGAATCCCGCCCAGATCAAAGTCTCCCCAGGGAAGCTCCGACCTCTTTTTGAGGACCCTTTTCACTTATCAACCCCACTAAAGATCTTCCCAAATGAAAGACGTCTCTCCCGACCAAGTCACCCACGCAACGCTGCTGAGACTCGAAACTTGTCTCGCCATTGGTGAAAACTTGGTCGGTCGATGCACATTGTAGAATCATCAAGGGGTCCGTTAGGAGTCTTTAAAACCCAGGATCGTAGATTATCCGAGTCGAAGAGAGTGGAACACGGTGCTTAACGTTCGTCCCAGCCAGTGCACTCGGGGAAGAGATATCGACAGGTTGCGAGAGCCAATCTCATTCTTCTGTGACTCCCTCTGTCTACCCCCCCCCCCCCCCCTTGCTCTATCTCTCTCGCGACAATAGCGGAGCTCTCATCGTGAATACGAATGAGGTCCTGGTCGATCGAGGCTAGAAGCTCTAATTGAGAAAGTTCCCTCTCTCGGCGAAAGCCCGCCCGTTTTCGGGCTCCGGGCCGGGGTCTTGCCGTTACCTCGATGGAGATAGCCCGAAGTCTATCGCCTGCCCTTCCAGGGTCTTCCCTCCTGCTGCTACCGCTCCGTTCAGACTACCAGCTTCCCTTCCCCCCTCTCCGACTCCCACACAGTGTCTGCCTCGGTTCTCTCGTCTCCGTCCCCGTGTCGCCGTTTCCCCATTTGTCCGGTCTCCATCGGTCTTTCGGTCTCTCTCGTGCCAATCCCTTTATATCCAGGCTCGGCTTCCCGCCCTGCGACCTCACTCGCCCTGCCCCCCCCCCCCCCCCCTTCCGGGGAACGATCCAGCCACGTGATTAAGGCCACTTCCTTCGAGAGTTCGATAATAATGACTCGCGATGTAGATATTCCCGTCGGAGCTTGGTCCGATCTTTCCACCGGTAATACAAGGCTCGGAGGGAGGGAATATAAGCTGCGTCAGAATTGTACGTGTGATACGGGACTAATGAGAGTGTCACGACTTGGAGAACCGCGGGTGTGTCCTGAGGGTAGCGAGAGGAAAATCTACGGTTCTAAACAGGAAGCGTTCCTCGCCACGAATTCGGATCACGATCGTAAATCCTGATGACCTTGATTAAGTGAATCGATCCCTTTCGACTGATTGGATCTGGCCTCGGCGCGGCGAGACCGGAAATTAAGTCACTCGATCAGCGCTCGCTCGTTTCAAGCCCGCTCTCCGTGTCTCTCTTTGTGTGTGCATATATATATGCGTGTGTGTCGCTCGCGAGCTTTATTCTGCAACAGGAGATCGATGGATTCTCGGGTGCATACATATGAACGTACGTTTTCTCTTAGTTGCTTCGTTGCTCTTAGCTGCTTGGTTGCTCGGTTGCTTAGCTATCAGTTGCGCAGTCGCTCAGTCGCTCAGTCGCTCAGTCGCTCAGTCGCTCAGTCGCTCAGTCGCTCAGTCGCTCAGTCGCTCAGTCGCTCAGTCGCTCAGTCGCTCAGTCGCTCAGTCGCTCAGTCGCTCAGTCGCTCAGTCGCTCAGTCGCTCAGTCGCTCAGTCGCTCAGTCGCTCAGTCGCTCAGTCGCTCAGTCGCTCAGTCGCTCAGTCGCTCAGTCGCTCAGTCGCTCAGTCGCTCAGTCGCTCAGTCGCTCAGTCGCTCAGTCGCTCAGTCGCTATTCGATCAGCCGGACATTCGATCAGTCGCTCATTCGATCCGTCGCTCATTCGATCAGTCGCTTATTCGATCAGTCGCTCATTCGATCAGCCGGACATTCGATCAGTCGCTCATTCGATCAGCCGGACATTCGATCAGTCGCTCATTCGATCAGCCGGACATTCGATCCGTCGCCCAGTCTCCCAGTTAATCAGTCACTCAGTTAATTAGTTGATCAGCCGAACATTTGATCAGTCACTCAGTCTCCCAGTTAATCCGTCACTCAGTTAATTAGTTGATCAGCCGAACGTTCGATCAGTCGCCTCGATCGATCAGTCGACTCAATCGATCAGGCGACTCGATCGATCAGTCGACGCGATCGATCGGTCGACTCGATCGATCAGTCGCCTCTATCGATCAGTAGATTCGTTGCTTAATTTCATTGCCATAGAATTATGAAGTAGTAGCGAAAATTATGTGTGCTTACCGGTGGAACGTAGGAAATGTTGACAGGATAGCAGAACCAGTAGGATTGACGCGTCCATGACGTTGAGCCCTATCCTTTCATATTTTCATCGTCATTCACGCCTCAGCTTTTTCTACACGATTCTGAAATACGAAGAAAAAAAACACAAAATTATAATGTTACAATTAAAGAGAAAAATTAAAGAGAAAGGATTTTGATTTTGATTTTGATTTTGAGCTTCATTTGAGCTTCATTTTGATTTTGAGTTTGATTTTTTTTCATATGTCTGTACCATCGAGAGTGTCATATGTTTGTACCAAGAGTTTGCAATTATCGACTATTTTAACTGCACAAAAGTGATAGGAACACATTTTTCCGTCGCGCGTTCGTTATTCCTGTCTGTCATTCCAATGCTTTTCACCGACTACGAAACGAAACGCCAAACAACAAAGTAATTTTAAGCCGCGTCGGGAAAAATAGACCTCATATTATTGGATAGAGCAGCGGGAGGCTGCGTTGAGTACGCTGAGGCAAAGCAGAGAACAGCGAACCGAGCCGAGACATATGTTGTTCTATTAAGGTAGTACTTGCGGTACAGTCCCACCAAACGTGAGTTTCACAGAAAATTTCGAACACTTCTCGATGGGATAAAAATCTGAAAAAATCAAGAACATGGGAGGTGCTGCAAAGATTGTTTTTGTGAAATAACAATTCCAATTTGTCATTAACAAATTGAAGATAAAAATGATTACCAATTAATAAACAAATTACCCGGCAACTTAACTATTTTCCTTCATAAAAACAATCCGTTTATTTTTCTGAATAAGTATGAATTTTTTCACCATTTTTGTAATCTTTGAAAATTACGTTTTTTCACAGCTCGAACATAGAAAAAATATTCCATTTGTATAAACAGAATTCTAATGCATTGATTTATTAGAATGTAATAAACCATTTCTCTGCGTTGCATGGTTGTCTTCATTCCGGAATTATATATTTCAATTTTTTTTCGGCATGACGTCACTTCCGGATTGAAAGTGAGATTTTCAAACCGGACATTGCAGAGATTTTTTTATTATTAAAAAATTATTAACTCTTATAGGTGCAAATAAATTCAAATTTATTTCGAACAGATAACAAAAGAACATTCCATTTGAATAAACAGAATTCTAATGCATTGATTTATTAACATTTAATCAACCATTTCTCTGGTTTATTATATAACTTCCGGAGGTTCCAACTTATACGGTCGGAAACTGTACCGTGCACCAGCTCCGCCGTTTACCTTACATTTCTCGTCATCTCTGTCTCACGGTCCAGGTATTTTCCCGGTCGTCTTTCATATTTTAGGGCCTTGCTCTCATTATTTATTCAAGCCTTGCGTTATTCCTTTCTCCCGACGGTGTTTGAGGAAAAAAAAAGAAGCCTCGCATCGCGGCCTGTGGCGAGGGAATAAAAGATTTACTTGACGCCCGCCTTATAAAAAAGTCACTCCGGAGTCACCAGCGGGCTAGAATGGCATGACGAGAGTCCTAAATCCGGAGCTAGAGACAGCTAAAGTGTTTCCCCCCCTCCCTTCCGCAACCAGGCCGACCGTATTCCGGTTTATGACCGTACTAGCACAGAAGCTCAAGGAATCCGTCTTGGTGAATGCCCTTTGGCTCTTTTATATATTTCGTCTGACAGAGCGCATCGCCAAAGCTACTTGTCTTCTTTTCCGCTATTGTCACTCTATTGTACCGCTATACCGGTCTTGATTTTTACCATGACCAGCGGCATTGCGCAGCAGAAGTGCGACAACAACTTGTTGTCCACAAACGTGCACACACTGAAAAAAATGTTTGGTTGGGTCACTTAACTATTTATTAGTTGGGTATAAATTGTTTACTATAACGATCTGGTTCGTTACAATAACGACCTAGATTAGTTGAATCTACCATTAACAGTTAGTTGACGCGAATAGTGAACACAACTAACTCCAACAACTAGTTGGACTAATTAGTTAGTCCAACTAGTAAAATAGTATTCAGGATGGACAACGAATTTTATAGGCACTTTAACCAACTATAGTTGTTAGTGTAAGCACGCTCGGCACTGAAAAAAATGCTTGTTTGGGTCACCTAACTATTTACTAGTTGGGTATAAATTGGTTTCCATAACGATCTGTTTCGTTACAATAACGACCTAGAATTAGTTGACTCTACCATTAACAGTTAGTTGACGCGAATAGTGAACACAACTAACTCGATGAGTTAGTCCAACTAGTAAAATAGTATTCAGGATAGACAACGAATTTTATAGGCACCCTAACCAACTATAGTTGTTAGTGCGACCACACTCGGCACTGAAAAAAAAAAATGCTTGTTTGGGTCACCTAACTATTTACTAGTTGGGTATAAATTGGTTACCATAACGATCTGTTTCGTTACAATAACGACCTAGAATTAGTTGACTCTACCATTAACAGTTAGTTGACGCGAATAGTGAACACAACTAACTCGATTAGTTAGTCCAACTAGTAAAATAGTATTCAGGATAGACAACGAATTTTATAGGCACCCTAACCAACTATAGTTGTTAGTGCGACCACACTCGGCACTGAAAAAAAAAATGCTTTTTTGGGTCACCTAACTATTTACTAGTTGGGTATAAATTGGTTACCATAACGATCTGTTTCGTTACAACAACGGCCTAGAATTAGTTGACTCTACCATTAACAGTTAGTTGACGCGAACAGTGAACACAACTAACTCGATTAGTTAGTGTAACTACTAAAATGGTATTCAGGATAGACAACGAATTTTATAGGCACACTACCCAACAATATTGGAATATAACAGAGACGTAGATTACGACTGTTTTGGAAGTCCACAAAATATGTTTTGCACCTCCATTGAGGCATAGCGTAGGATCCTACCTGCCGATTGCGTCAGCTATTTTTTTTTGTTAGTCCAACTAATCCATTTTTTCCGTGTACCATGACCAGCGGCAAAAGTGTGACAACAACTTGTCGTCCACAAACGTGCCCAGTGGTTTTTAAAAATTATTTTTAAAAACACTGGGCATTCGGGTCTCGAGTTGCCTGCGTTCCATTTACAACTTCCTCTTCGTCCCTCGCTCCGTACCACGGAGAACCATGCTCAAACAGTATATCCAATTAAGTGCTCGTTCGTTAAATTGTGCATAAATTTTAAACGATATACGACGGCGTTAAAACTGTCGATTTTTCTAATTTGTGAAAGGACCTGTGTCTAACTTCGTAATTTACGGTGCCATCGGAGCCGACGGGGGCTTATTAGATTCTGTCGGAAGGGTGCCCCGGCGCACCTATCTATCGTTTATCCCTTTCTCTCCGATACGGACTGCCATCCATTTTGCTCGCTTCTACTTTCGTGGGTTGGTGTGCTTTTCCGAAGCGTGAACGAGCTTTCGCTCCGCTACACCGGTATAATACAAATGTATATATGCGAAACCGTATGTGTGCACGTGTGTGTGCGTGGATAGCATGCCTGCTGAACCGCGAAGGTATTAGGTCGAAGCCGAGGTAATCTTGGTGGGTATCGTGCGGCTCGGTGGAATATTTAACGGTGCTGTTGCTGCTTCGGCACTGGGCAGCGTGCAGTGTGCACGTACGAAGTGTGGTTTTGCATCGACACCGCCTGATTTATCTCCCAATGGCGTTGAATTATCGATCTATCGGCTTCTACGCGATATTAATGATAATAGGAGCGAGTTAAAGGTCCGTCGGCAACGAATTTGAAGGAATAACAAAGTGACGACCAAAACGGCGTGCAATTGCGTCAATTGTAGGTGAATAGATGTTGAGTAGTTTTGGGATCGAGGGTGTTCCTCTTATAAAAAACCAGTTGTCTGGTCCCGCTTGATGGGGACTGATTTTTCTAAAGGTTTTTACCAACCCTATCATAGGGCCCTATTTTCCAAATCCTTAGAAGACACCTACTAGGCCCTGAGTATTCTTAGTCCGCCTGGAAGTGCAAATCCTAGGTGCCTGGTATTCTAAGTCCTCTTGGCATCCACTTCCGTTTCTCCGCTCGTGGGCCTTGATTTTTCTAAATGCCCTGAGGCAGACCTATTTCAGGCCCTGACTTATCTAAGTCCTCCCCTAGGAAATCTCTCCCAGGCCCGAAATCCATCCTGGACCCTGATTTTTGCTCCCCCTATGGCCCCAACCCAGACCCTATTTATTCTTCGTACCGATTGGGCCCTAATGCCTTTTGAGTTTACCAGCCCTATCATAGGGCACTATAAGCCTAGGAACTCGATCACAGGACCTGATTTCTCAATCCCCTAGAAGACCCCTACTGGGCCCTGAGAATTCTTTGTCCCCCTAGGAGTCCCACCCCAGATGCCCATCATTCTAAGTCCCCTAGGCATCCGCTTCTGGGCCCTTATTTTTCCAAGCGTCCTAGGAGATCTTTCCCAGGTCTGAATCGTTTTACGTCCCTCTAGGAACGTCATCCTGGACCGCGATTATTTTCAGCCCCCCTATGGTCCTCAACCCAGTCCCTAATTTTTTTTTCGTCCCCATTGGGCCGTAACGCCTTTCAAGGGCACTTGACTTTTTATGTTCAAACTTCTTTCACGGGACTTCTGAGTGAGAAGTATCCTTAAAAAGCGTTATGGTTCCCTAGTAGGTCTTGGAATAATTAGACCCGGAAGAAGACGCCTCAGGAGCTCAATGGATCTGAAACGCCAAAACGCTGAATCGAAGTGAAACCTATCCGGCTTATGGCGGTGAAGTTTGAAACGTTGCAAAGTTGCAACGATTCTCCCAGCCCTGGCGCTTCACTCATATGTCATATGGTGAATAAAAAGAAGGTTATGGAATCACCGAACAGTGTCCGGTCTTTTTATTAGTTGTATCGGTTTGTTGCGCTTTTTGAAAAGCATTACTGTTCCAACGAAAGAGGACCTTATACTCCGAAGAAAAAAATTAATACGATCCAAGGTCCGTGCCGAGCTCCTCGTACTCGAAAATTTAGTCATAACTAGACACGGCTTTTTTTTAGAACATTGCCGCAACAACCACGATGTCCAACGAAAAAGGGTTGTTTCAATTTTTTTTTTGTACTTAATATATCGAAGAACAACATCGACCAGGTCTCAAATTCCGGAACGAACTCACTATAGTCGAAATTTAAATCCGCGTTAGGCAACGAATTTTTTTCTGATTAGGCGCCGGAGCTGGAAGAATCGTTGCGACTTTGCAACGTTTCAAACTTCACCGCTTTTCCGGCTTTACCGCCAAGTTGATATCGCAAGCCTGAAATTAAAGGTCCTTAAATTTCAATTAAATCGCGGCCCAGGTAGATTTCAGGCTGGAACCGAAAATCGGTTTGTTCGGCTTTGACGCTACGTCGGGAAACATAAGCAATCGATGCGACTCAACGACACTCGATTAACAGCCAACGACAGGCGTTCGGGCATCAATCGACTAATCGGCCCGGAGCATTCGAAGGGTGCAGTTGTTACGTAAACTTTGCAGAACCGCATCGGGGGTTGTGCAACGCCACGGGATAGGAAACTTGTCGGGTGCTCGCTCGAACGAAAGTTTCGACTGCCGTGCACCTCCGTCGAGCTTTCTCTCTTTCCCTCGCTTCCCTCACACACACTCTTAGCAGCGATCAGCAGTCACGAAGTTTCGACCCGGAAGAGTTGTCGGAAATGTCGCGAGTCATCGCTGGGATGCGGGACCGACGTACCGGGAGATTGAAAAGTTCCATTTCACACCGCCGTTCCGAACCAACCCAAAATCGCGGTACTCGTAACTCCAATTAAGATGTCGCACATGTGCGATCATTTTTTCTTTTCCAAGAAACTTCCAGTCATCGTTCCTGGAGGACTCTGGCTTTCAAAAGGCCTTGTTTACACCTTTTGCTTACTCGTGGAGGAAGATATGCACCCAGAAATTTTTTTTTTTGACGGCCACCGCTTATTAAGATTATGTAAAATATTTATTAAGATTAAGTAAAATATTTATTAAGATTAAGTAAAATATTTATTAAGATTAAGTAAAATATTTATTAAGATTAAGTAAAATATTTATTAAGATTAAGTAAAATATTTATTAAGATTTAGTAAAATATTTATTTGATTTAAATAAATATTTATTTGATTTAAATAAATATTTATTTAGATTAAATAAATATTTATTTAGATTAAATAAATATTTATTTAGATTAAATAAATATTTATTTAGATCAAACAAATATTTTACTTAATCTTAATAAACGGTGGCCGTCGAATAAATTTTTTCTCTGGGTGTGTTTTCGTTTAAAAAATCGAGATTTTAGTATCAGAGAACTTAAAATAGTGTAAAACGTCAAGAAAGGTCATTTGTATAAATGTGTTTCGACTATAAGTCGAAACGGCTAGGGATAGCCGGTTGAAATTTGGTACACTAGTAGAGTGGTCACGTTTCTTCATTCATCCCAATTTTTGCGCAGATTGAGGCCAAATTGGAAAGGGATTTTGGATTTTTAAAAAATGCCTATGGTGTCTCTAACTTGCGTAAATTTTGAGCTATCGCCCCAAAACTGCACACGGATATAATATTTTGATCAAAGTCCTTTGGTATTGAATTCGACGGAAATCTATCCAAGCAGTCAGATTTTATGGGATTTTGATTTTTTTTTTAAATGACTAAAAATTATTATTATTATTATTTCAATTTACAGAGACTAAGTTTACAACTTATAATATCTGCATCTGATAATATAATTTGCACGATATCTTCACGTGAACGTTTTTTTTTTAGTAAACGGTTTGCTGGCAAACAAGAATGGAATCAATCGTCGGACTCGACCTACCCTTTGATTCGGTGATTTTCGTTGATTTTGTTCACCGGATGGTATAAAAAATCCAGCGTCGGAGCGTAGTGGAAGATAAGGCGAGAAGGTCGGGGATGGGATTCCTTTCTCCATCTCGGGGTTTGGCGCTCGATCCCAGAGCAATGAATCATGGGCCCGAGGCTCGAGGTAGAACTTGTCATCCCTTATCAGGGCGGGCAATAAAACCCCTAGCGCCCTTCTAATAGAGACGGGGGCAGGTCCTCGGTTCGCCGTGATCCCTTTTTCGTCGGTGGTGTCACGAGGGTGCTGGTACAAGATCTTCCCCCATCACCCTTTAATTCCCGGCGCGCGCAGACTTGGCGTAACCCGGGAAGACGCGATAACGGGATTTGATTTTTGCGAGGAATATGAAAATGGCATACGATCTCCGGATTTTGCTTCCTCATAGAGGAAGCTTTGTTTTTTTTTTTTGTTTATCGATTGAGATGGAAAATTGTCAATGTTGACCGCCCTAATTTTTCGCTAACAAACTCACCGCTTGTTCCTTCCATCTGGCAGGGAATGTTGCATTTAGGGCAAAGTGGTGAATGTTGCCCAGTTAGAATGTGAATCAATGTGAATACATTAACCTGGCCACATTTCACATATTTATCCTAAAAGTTATTCGAGGTCGCTGGCAGAATCTTTATATTTCCGAATCGTCAAAATTCCGAAACTGTATTATTCCGAATCTTCATTTCAGCGAACGTCACTCTTCTGAAATAGCATTTAGCCGAACTTGGTGTCTTCGTGTAATCGTCTAGACTTGAGTAGTTATATTATTTACTTTCGTGATTCGGTTGATGGGCGATTCGGACGAATGAGTATCTGAATGAATGACGATTCGAAATTGTATTTCAGACGAACCATACATAAAAAATTGGATCAGATGGGAATGACACATAGAAAAGTCTATTGGAGAGTAACGGCAGATATAAATGAGTATTGGAGCGATACAACATTTGGACAGTTGTAGCCGAGATAAACATCTGATAAAAAATCTTATCCGTTGAACATATCATCAGAAAATTGTATCCAAGTGACACAACCTTTAGAAAATCATATCGTTTTGTTAACATATTTACATCTCTGTAGTCTGATATAAATGTCTATTCGGGATTATATTCGGTATTGATTATTTTTTTTAAGAGACTGTTGGTCCAACCAAGTCGCTCGGTTGTAACACGCCAGTAAATTATTGAAGGAAGCAAGTAAATGGCTAATCCAACAATTTCCCTAGCAGTTGGCCCAGCTAAAAAATTACTTGGTCTAGCGAATAGCATATCAACCAACTGCAAAGAGTTAATTCAACCAATTTATCGTCTGGCGCTCAGAGCACTAAGACAGTTGGTTGGGTCAGCTATTTTTTTTTTGTTAGTCCAACTAATCCGTTTTTCCGTGTAATATCTCTGAAGCGATATAGTCACTTTAACAAGATCCTTCTCTCAGTGCGGTTCTTCTCCTCTGAAATAGCATTTAGCCGAACTTGGTGTCTTCGTGTAATCGTCTAGACTTGACTAGTTATATTATTTACTTTCGTGATTCGGTTGATTGGCGATTCGGACGAATGAGTATCTGAATGAATGACGATTCGAAATTGTATTTCAGACGAACCATACATAAAAAATTGGATCAGATGGGAATGACACATAGAAAATTCTATTGGAGATTAACGGCAGATATAAATGAGTATTGGAGCGATACAACATTTGGACAGTTGTAGCCGAGATAAACATCTGATAAAAAATCTTATCCGTTGAACATAACATCAGAAAATTGTATCCAAGTGACACAACATTTGGAAAATCATATCGTTTTGTTAACATATTTACATCTCTGTAATCTGATGTAAATGTCTATTGGCAATTATATTCGGTATTGATTTTTTTTTTTTGAGAGACTCACGCTCGACCACTGGAGGCTACGGCCAATGTAAATCGGTGGGAAATGACTTGTCGTGTAAAACGGGGCTTTTTTTACCACCAAAAGCCCCGAGTTGGTTTTATTGGGGATGATTAGTGGGGTTGATTAGTATATAAGACAGAGTCAATTTAATCAATTCAGTTCAGTTAACATCGAACCGTTGTACGGAGAACGTCGGGCTTCGAGCGTTTTAAATCCATCAAGCCAGCCATATTGAAAGTCAGAGTTCATAGGTCGTACGGCTCTTCAACAGAAGCTGCGACTTCAACAATAATAGTCTCACTATATTAAATCTACGGATAAATATTTAAGTTAAATTTTTATCATCACCTCTACTCATTGGCATCGTGAGAGAATTAAAAAACCATGCGAGTAATTAAATACTTTTGCAAATAATTTAATCGCGACCTTAAATATCCGCGCCGAGTATCGTAGACTGCGATCATCTAAAAACCCATAAACTATAGTGTAAATTTACTAATTTTTAGCCGGCTAAGACGGCTCAGCCGGCCAAACTATAATGTCCATTAGGCAGATAAGATTGTTTAGCCGGCCAAGACTGCTCAACAGTACAGCCCTGGACCTAACAGCTGAGAAACATCACTTTGCGAATATGGTTTTACCTTACAGCGATCGAGCTAGAACTACAGAACGACAGAGTTGCTCCAGCTAATATTCCACAATCCACATAACCAGCGTCCCAAATCCCGTTAAGAGACATAAAGCCGTTTCGACAACCCCTGCAGACAACGGAAAGCAGCAAAATCGCGGGACCTCCCTGAATCGCATAACTCCCATCTTTGCCCTACAAAGGGCAGTCGCAAGTTAAAATGAAAACAAAACGTGGTCCATATCACCTATCACCATACGCCTTGGATTCTCCGTCTCCATGTCCCTATATCGAACATTACGAGCTCCCGCGCTGTTACAACAATGAGCGATATTACATTGTGGACTCGGGATAATAGGTTTGGACGTTGAGAGTGTCGGTGTGGGTCCTGTAGGTCGAGCCCCGTACGGCTTCGGTGTGACCGCCGGTGAATCAGCGCTGTATACTCGGCCTGGTTGCTCGGAACCTAGGCCGGCTTTGGCAAGAATCAACGGTGGGGTTTACAGTGACTGCAGCGGTGCAGATCGTAGCGGTAAGCACGCCGGAGAGGGGGGGGGGGGGAAGGGGTTGGAGGACAGAGGACCGGAGGCAGATCGGCTTGTTTGGATTACGCGAATGAACACGAGTCTGCTTCCAAACAGCTCAAACCCTCCGATCGCGAGATTACGTACTCGGAATTGGTGCGGTCCTCTATGGGAAAACACGTCCGTCCATTCATTTGGTGGCATCATCGTGACGTTCCTCACGGAGACGAATACGGTCCTCGACCGCCGGTTTCCCAGAGAAACCTGCGGCCCCGATCTCCTGGTTCTCTGTCTCTCCTCTGGCCCAATTACTCGGTACTTATCCCATTTGCACTCGAATTCCGCGGGAGATGGAGAGATGTTGAACGCCCAACCTATCCAGGACTGGAGCAACATTGAGCGACCTTTAGGGCTGCGCGTCCGTCCTGACAGCGAGGCTTGTACACAGAATCGGGATACGCATCGGTGACGAGACGATGCGGATCGGTTTGGGGGCCGAAGAGGCAACGGACGCTAATTTGATATGAAACTGCCCTGGGGCTCTCGCTGTTTGGACGACGTTTCTGAATGATGAATAAGACATTCCCGGTGTCGACAGTGAATGAATGAATGAATGATTTATTATGCGGTAGGACCAGAGGTCCTCTAGGCACATACTGCCGGAATACACATGATGCACACACACAGGTCGTGCGGCATCTACATCAGCATCCTACAAAATATATACAAAGAAACAAAATCATAAATCATAAACCGTAACAAAATCATAAAATCATCAACCGTAACGAAATCATAAAATCATAAAATCATAAAATCATAAAATCATAAAATCATAAAATCATAAAATCATAAAATCATAAAATCATAAAATCATAAAATCATAAAATCATAAAATCATAAAATCATAAAATCATAAAATCATAAAATCATAAAATCATAAAATCATAAAATCATAAAATCATAAAATCATAAAATCATAAAATCATAAAATCATAAAATCATAAAATCATAAAATCATAAAATCATAAAATCATAACAAAATCGCATAAAGAATCATAACATAAAACATCGTAGACTATATACAAAGGGCCGTAATAAAATCGCAAAACATAACAAAATCGCAAAACCCCAGCCATGCATGGCAGCGATAAGCCCCCCCCCCCCCCCCCCGAAACTCAGAGGCCGCCCTGCAGCAGGAGTTCCATAATGAAAGCCCGAAACCTCCCTCTAGAGAATGAGAAGACAAGAAAAGCTCCGCTCCGGCCGTGCAAAACGCATTTCTCCTCGCCTCCGTGCGGCACACACCAACATGCAGCCATCGACGCCGATTTCTAAGCCAATGAGAAGCCTCAGGTTCCTCGAACCGGAAGCACTCGCGCAGGTAAACCGGTAGACCTGTCGCAAGAACGTCGTAAACCGCGCATAAAAGGAAGTACCTCCTTCTCGCGCCTACTTTCAACCACCTCAACCTCTCACACAACGGGGTGACATGGTCAACCCGACTCGCACCGAAAATATAGCGCACGCACGAGTTCAGCGCGACCTGAATGACATTCTCGTGCTCCGCAGAGATGCCGTTCAACACCGAGTGGTGGAACGATCGTGGAGAAAAGGCGAATGTTTTCCGGGACAGCGGGAACAACTGCGCGAGCAAGGAACGTATGCGTTGTACAGCTTGCGAAGAGCTTAGCCCTCACCCCCGGTCGCGAGGGCAAGGATTGCCAGGCTCCCGCGCTTATTTTTATCGCCCAAACGTACCGATCCGCGCGTGGTATACACAGCGCTCAAACACACTCGCATCGGCCGAGTTGAGCTGTCCGTGCGAGCAGTTTCGGTACCGCTGACTGTTTCTCCGCTTTTCTGGCTGCATTATAGATTGAGCGAAATCCGCCTGGCCGAGCCGAATGGAAGGAACTATACGGAGAGACGGATGAAGATAAAAAGGCTAAAACGCAGGCAGATTGAACGCGGGAGCGATAGCCGGGGCCCCGATGCGTAAAATACCACTCTTGAAATCGGATAGAGTGCACGTACCGATCCGTAAATCCCGATGCTCGGAATAACGGCTGCGTAAACGCTGCGATAGCGAGTACCGGATCAAAATCTCCGTGTTTGCACTCGGAGGAACGAATGGAACGGCGTTTTATAGCGGCGGAACGAAAAGTCGACGTGGCAAAAAGACGGCTTCGGAAGTAAGGGGTTCATCGGAGTTCCCGATGAATAAAGGACGTTTGGATCTGTACAGAACTGTAAAAAGAACCTGACAAGACCCTGACGAGGAACCGGCGAGGACCCAAACAAGGACCCTAAAAAGGACCCTAACAAGGACCCTAACAAGGATCCTAAAAAGGACCCTAACAAGGACCCTAACAAGGACTCTAACAAGGATCCTAACAGGGACCCTAACAAGAACCCTAACAAGGATCCTAACAAGGACCCTAACAAGGACCCTAACAAGGACTCTAACAAGGATCCTAACAGGGACCCTAACAAGAACCCTAACACGGACACTAACACGGACCCTAACAAGGACCCTAACAAGGACCCTAACAAGGACCCTAACAAGGACCCTAACAACGACCCTAACAAGGACCCTAACAACGACCCTAACAAGGACCCTAACAAGACGCCGATAAAGTCCTGATAAGGCCCCGGAAAGGCTGTGGCAAGATGTTGGCAAGACCCAGAAACCCTGGTAGAAATTTCAGAGGGTTGCATCCTGCCGTGATAGACTGGGGAAGAGGCCTGACAAGGGGTCGGCCAGGCCATTCCAGGATCTGGTCAGGTCCCGATGTAACGCTCGAAAGTTTCTCCTAGGGCAAGGCTCAGACAAGGTCCTAACAAGCCTCTGGCAAGTCCCTGAGAAGGCTCTGACAAAACTTGACATCACTTGAGCTCAATTTTTCAAAATCAGCTTAACCGCTACTACCAACAAGCGAGCATTCGCCCGTATCGATATTCTTCTCTTATTTCTCGGCCGTCAATGGTCGATTAAGACTATTCGCGAAGGTAGGAAATGGTTTTTTTTTCTCGTTGCGCGTTACACGAAACTCTCACGACGCTCTCTCCACCGGTACACATTCTTTTTGTCCCGCCGCCATCATCCCCCTCAGGCCGCCCTTGTCTTATCGCCGGGACCGGTAAAACTTTTTCAATTTCCTCGATGGCACTTGGCTTCGGCAATATCCGGGCATTACCGTGTTCTCCACTTGTTCCACTTCGAGATACAGCCACGATAAAGATTTCGCCCCGTCGGATGTTCAAAGTAAAATAAGAACAATCCGCGAACACAATCGTCATATAATCGATCAATGGCGGAAGAAAATCGTCGATCTACTTTTCATCTTCTCGTTTAATAACTCCGGCTGTTGTACAATTTCGAGAGTAACTGCTCGAAGCGAATCGCGTTTGTCGAGACGGCGGGCGCGGACCTTGGAGAGAAGGGAGACAACGCGACTCTCGTAACGAGGAACGAGATGAAAAGAATTAGTTGGCGAGGACGGCAGAGACAAGGGAAGATCCGACAATTTTAAAGTTCTTCGAGATTGGCGCGGTGGAGGGTTCGGTCTGTGCCGTTGTCATGACGAAAACTCCGGGTGGTTTTCCGGGTTGTTCCCGCGCGGCGACCACCGGGTACGACCCGGTAACCGAAGAAGCTATCCAGCGGGAGCCGCGGAGCCCCGGAAGAAGCACCGACTTGGCAATCAGGGGGCAATTATGAGTTGGACTCTTCGGAGAGGCTGGCCGACCTCTTGCGTATCGGCCGGCGAACGCTCGCTTCCTTTCCCCGAGCCGACTGTGGTGGTTCTTTTTCTTCATTGTCCGCTCGACGTTGAAGCCAGTCGTTTACGAGCCGAGGATCGCGAACTTTGGGGCAAAACTCGCGAATCGAAACCTCCACTGGCATCGTCATTTGCAAACGTTTTGACGGTCGTTCGGGCGAGCGCAGCCTCCGATATCCGGAACGGAATTGCCGTAACGGTTATTGCTGAATGCCGTTTCTCCTCCCACCAGCCTGGATACAGATAAGAGGCAAGTTTTAACGACGTCGGGGGGGACCGGGCTTGAGAATGGGGCGAGCGGCCGACAGGTGGACGAACCGGGGAAAATGCCAATGCGCCGGCCAACCGTAATGCTTCGTTCCGCCGGATTGATAGTTCGCCGGGCTTGTGGAGGATTCTGTGGGAATATCGCTGGAGTTGGAAAACGATCGGTGGAGCGACGTTGGAACACCGAAACAACCCTATACACGAGACGAAACAGGTTGTTATTTAGTAAAAGTTTCAAAAAAATTATCTGTAATGTCACTTCAGGATGAAAACTGAGATTCTTGAACTGAAAGTGACCTTTTCCTGTATGAGGTCAGTTAAGGTCAATAACCCCAACATTTTGAAATCGGCCCTGATGTTTTCACGTATGACCCCTAGCAAGTTGATTGACCGAAAAACGGACACGTCCTTTGGGGAACAAAACGGACCATAAAAAACGACAAAACGGACTGTACATTTTTTGTTGGCATTTGGTATTTTTTTTCTGATGCGGAAACCGAAAACGGACCGAACGTTTTTTTTTCGAAAAATTTGCTTTGGTCCGTTTTTGGTTCCCGCAACCGAAAAAGGACCAAGATCGTATTTTTATACTGTCGTTTCATTAAAAACAGAATTAAAAGCAAAACAAAAAAATGTAAAAACTTAGCCAACATTTTTTATAAAAAACGTTCGGTCCTTCCTGGGATTCCGCAACCGAAAAAGGACCGATCCAAACGTAGGTCCGTTTTACCGTTTTTGTGGTCCATTTCGTTCCCCAACGGACGTGTCCATTTTTTAGTTTTTTCCCTAAAAGCAGTCATCCGTCAACTTGCTAGGGACGCAACGTCGGTTTAAAAGTGAGATTTTCAAACCGGAAATGACATTTCAGAGAATAGGTAACATTTTTCTCCGATGCAGCAAGTGACAGAAACGTGTGAATTGAGCAAGAACGGAAAGTGGATGAAAGAACAAGTGTGATACGTCTCAGAAGTATTTGAAATTCATCTCGAATGTAGCCTGCGACAGAAACGGATGAGTTAAAAGGAACACACCGTAAGCGCTTCCACCCGTGTGGAAATTTGTCCGATCACGGTTGCATTGAATCTAGCCTATAGCTAGCATGTTCCATGTAGGAAAAATGGACAGGCACTAGACAATAGCTAGTTCAACTCATTATAGCGGTGAAGTTTGAAACGTTGCAAAGTTGCAACGATTCCAGCTCTGGCGGCTAACCAGAAGCAATGCAGTCCCTAACGCGGATTTAAATTCCGACTATAGCGAGTTCGTTCCGGAAGTTGAGACCTGGTCAATGTTGTTCTTTGATGTATTAAGTGTAAAAAAAAAATTAAAACAACCCTTTTTCGTTGGACATTGTTACGTCCTACCCAACTCATTAGAGTGTAAGGGAGTCAGTTTCATTCAAATTTGTAATGCTTATAACTAATTAACTATTGCGAATTTTCAAAAACAGCTTTGTAACTCTGCTCACATCACGACCAACTACCTGCCAGCAAAGTATGTGGAAAAACTTCCTGTATCACCCTGTATAGGCCGTGTCCAGGACCGGTCCAGTTTTCCTGTATACGCTTATAACTAATTAACTATTGTGAATTTTCAAAAACAGCTTTGTAACTTTGCTCACATCACGACCGACTACCTGCCAGCAAAGGATGTGAAAAACTTCCTGAATCACCCTGTATAGGCCGTGTCCAGGACCGGTCCAGTTTTCCTGTATACGCTTATAACTAATTAACTATTGCGAATTTTCAAAAACGGTTTTGTAACTTTGCTCACATCACGACCAACTTGCCAGCAAAGTATGTAAAAAAACTTCCTGAATCACCCTGTATAGGCCGTGTCCAGGACCAGTCCAGTTTTCCTATATACGGTTATAACTAATTAACTATTGCGAATTTTCGAAAACGGCTTTGTAACTCTGCTCACATCACGACCAACTACCTGCCAGCAAAGTATGTGAAAAACTTCCTGAATCACCCTGTATAGGCCGTGTCCAGGACCGGTCCAGTTTTTCTATATACGCACTAGGCGTTGTCCATCCAGTTTTCCTATACATGTACTCTCCACCGTTAGTCTAGCTACAAGCCGAACCCAATCCAAGCGTACCCCAACAAATTTCCACGCGGGATTATCCCAAGATCGGAGGTCCTACCGCACAATTGTGATACGATGTACGATCGGATCGTTATCGTTTTCCTTCATCCGATGGTCTTCCCTCTTCACGTTGACCGCTTCCCTCCCTCCCTTCGACGATTCTCAAATCTCACTCTGGGAAGCCGTATCGATAATCCTTGTCGAGCGGCTTTTCGGCTTTATTTTTTGCTGAGCCCCGGTTATCGATGTCCCTTATCCGCCCCGGTCCTCGGTTTTCATGGTCCCCGCCTCGCGGATGCAATTCCCGCGTCGCCGAATTATATATGAATTTCTATGCATTGTTCGAACGACGAATCGCAGATTTTTCCATCCCCGCGTCGGTCAAAACACGAAACCAGTCGCAAAACAACTCCCTAGTTACTTTGCGACTGCTATCGCTGCGTTTGCACATTTTACAACTTAATGTTCACAAACGTCCCCAATTTTTGATCTGCTAATTTTGCGGCAGCACCAACCGGCTTCTAGTTTTAACAAAAGAACAAATAAAAATTGTTGATAACATGGGAAATAAAAGGACAAGGGGACTGAAGGACTTCGGTCGATGGCCCGTTGACAATACTTGAATGCAAGTAGAATAGATATCAGAAATATATTAATGTATAAATGTAAAAAAATAAAAATAAATGGTACCGATCATCAACGCATCATATGTATTGTTAATAAATACACACTTACTTCTACTAAAAGGACAAGTTTGTATATTCAATTAAGAAACGAGTTTGTCACTTATTTAACAAAATTATTTTTACGGAATTTCGTATTCCTATTTTACGAAATTATTTTTTGCTGCGAGTCACGTCTGACGAAAGCGGATCTCTACCACTTGAACTCCCGTCACGTAGCCCGGCAGTACTTCGACTGGCTAAGCTACTTCACAGACCCCTCCGTCGCGCCGATGGGAGAACGTAGACGTAAAACGGAAACGTAGGTACAGAAGTCGCGCCGGACAATGCACAAAAGAATTTGTGGTGGCGCGGGGCAAAATGGGGTCGCTGAGGAATAAAGGAACAAAGAAAGTCCGTTTGAGCCCGGAGGGATGAATTGACTGTTTGCAGTTAACTCATCCGACAAGGCGTCTTTCGTGTCGCCACCAACGTACGTGCAACAGATGACTGATTCAAGCCCGTTGAACATTTTTGCTCGGGGCCCCGAGAAAACCTGCTCGGTCGGTCACGTCACCCGAGTTTTTAGGTGGACATTGCTGAAGTCCTCAAGGAAACTCCGTTTCTGCTGGTCCGGTTTGAATGTCGCAAACGTCAACTTCAGTGGAAATGGTCGCAGCGATCTGTAGTCGATATTTTGGAGGCTTTAAACGGGGTCCTGTCAGGGCCGTATGAGGTCCTTTCCAGGCTTTTTTAGGGCCTGATGTAAGGATCTAAAAATTCTGCTCGTATTGGCTCGCCTTGTAGGAAGACGTCATTCAGCTTGTGGGCACGGAAAGCTTGCGCAATCCGATAACGCACTAAAATTGCTGCCAGGGTATTGGTGGTTAGCCTTGTAGATAGATACCATTCAGCTTGTGGGCACGGAAAGCTTGCTCGTTAAAATTTGTGGTCGTTGGTACATCGATTGTTCGCCTGTCATCCGGTCTCCTGCGCCCTTCGCCCGGATGCCCCACTCGGATTCCTTTCCAATCGGACACGCGATGGCTAACCAGCGTATGACATAACTCGATGTTCATTGGGATGGGGTCGCTTTCGATAAACCGACTCTTTTTCCATGTCATTCGGTATAAACCCGAATGACATGGAAAAAGAGTGGACATTGCTGAAGTCCTCAAGGAAACTCTGTTTCTGGTGGTCCGTTTGGAATGTTGCAAACTACAACTCCAGTGGGAATGGTCGCCGTGATCTGTAGTCCAAATTTTGGAGGGTTCAAACGGGTTCCGCCAGGGCCGTATCCGATTCTATTCGGGCTTTTTCAGAGACTGATGTAAGGCTTCGGTGGCGATCGATGGTACTCTTTCTCCATCGGTCTTGTCACCCGGGTTTATACGTGGACAGTGCTGAAGTCCTTAAGGAAACTCTGTTCCTACTGGTCCGGTTGGAATGTCGCAAACTACAACTCCAGTGGGAATGGTCGCCGTGATCTGTAGTCCAAATTTTGGAGGGTTCAAACGGATTCCGCCAGGGCCGTATCAGGTCGATCACGGAGATAGAGGTTGGTAGCTGATTGGTGTCACCTCTATCGAGCAGAACCCTGGGGGGGGGGGGGGGGGCACATTGCAGCGCACAAGAAAGTAGAGAGACGCTACGTTGGGTTTGTTCTTAATAGGCGCGAGACCTTTGGGTCGACCATAAGGATGACCGGTTCGTGCCGGATTCCTAATACACTAACTGCTGGTCCGGTTGGAATGTTGCAAACTACAACTCCAGTGGCAATGGTCGCCATGATCTGTAGTCCAAATTTTGGAGGGTTCAAACGGGGTCCCGCCAGGGCCGTATCAGGTCAATCACGGAGATAGAGGTTGGTAGCTGATAGGTGTCACTTCTATTGAGCAGAACTCTGGGGGGCACATTGCAGCGCACAAGAAAGTAGAGAGACGCTACGTTGGGTTTGTTCTTAATAGGCGCGAGACCTTCGGGTCGACCATAGGATGACCGTTTCGTGCCGGATTCCTTATACACTAACTGCTGGTCCGCTTGGAATGTTGCAAACTACAACTCCAGTGGCAATGGTCGCCATGATCTGTAATCCAAATTTTGGAGGGTTCAAACGGGGTCCCGTCAGGGCCGTATCAGGTCAATCACGGAGATAGAGGTTGGTAGCTGATTGGTGTCACCTCTATTGAGGAGAAGTCTGGGGGGGCACATTGCAGCGCACAAGAAAGTAGATAGACGCTACGTTGGGTTTGTTCTTAATAGGCGCGAGACCTTCGGGTCGACCATAGGATGACCGTTTCGTGCCGGATTCCTTATACACTAACTGCTGGTCCGGTTGGAATGTTGCAAACTACAACTCCAGTGGCAATGGTCGCCATGATCTGTAGTCCAAATTTAGGAGGGTTCAAACGGGGTCACGTCAGTTTCTTTCCCAGCTTTTTCAGGGCTTGATGTAAGTCTCTAAAAATGCTACTCGTATTGGCTCGCCTCGTAGGAAGACGTCATTCAGCTTGTGGGCACAGAAAGCTTACCCAATCCGATAACGCTCTAAAGTTGCCACTAGGTGGCCATTCAGCTTGTGGGCACGGAAAGCTTGCTCGTTAAAATTGGTGGTCGTCGGTACATCGATTGTTCGCCCCTCATCCGGTCTCCGGTGGCCCTCGCCCGGGTGAACTCCTCGGATTCCTTTCCAATCGGACACGCGATGCCTAACCAGCGTATGATATAACTCGATGTTCATTGGGCCGGAGGCAGGTTCGATAAACCGATCGATGGTACTCTTTCTCCATCGGCGCTCATCGCGCCCTTGATGCGGTCTATCGCGACCACCGGGGCTTACGGTAGTTTCCCACGGGCAACCACTACCCACCCCTGTTGGCCGTCCAAGTCCCACCGTTCCATTGTGGGTAGGCTTAACGATTTTCCATGCACCTGTAATTCATCGATTGTGCGCCGCCCGTCATTAATACGCGAATCCGTTTCCAGATAGCAGCCCCAAGCAGGTCAGCCGGGCATTAATGAAGAGCACGATCATCACGCGTCCGCGGGCAAGCGCGGGGCAAAATGGAACGCCATTACCGATTCTTCGCGGTGCATGGAAAAAAAACACGACTCATCTCAAATGCGGAACCGTAACTCGGTAGCTCGGGTTAATTGGATTCCTCGGAACCTTTCGCCATTTCCCAAAATTTGATTATTTGTCTATGCGCGGAGCCAATCCCAAAGGCAAATGAGGAATCGACGGTCGCGATCGGTGTATTCCCACGCGATCCGGATCGGCCCGGTGGAGTTATGCCTCGGTAAAAGTGGACGATCTACGATCCTTCAATTTCCGAGGCAGCTTCGACCTGGGCCGCCGCCCGGAGAGGCTGATTTGATTAACCCGTTGACCCCGCGGATATTCCGGTTATAATTGCTGGAAATTCGCGGTTTGCGGACCGCGTCCAGTTCTACCGCTCACTTCCGCCACCACCACCGCCCCCAGGCCCTCTCGACCCCGGCCGTATATAATTGTCCGGTGACCTCGTTTTAGCACTTCCGAAATCATTCGGCTAAAGGAATTATCGCTTCTGCTGATTGAAAGAAACCGGAAGCTGTTGGGCAGATTCAGTGAGCAACTGTCGGCGACTCAAGGGCGGATGTGGGGATGGGAAGACAAGAACGAAGGGGTGGAAAGGATGAATCGGTAAGGGCGGAAAGGGAGTAATCGAAGGGCACCGATCGTCTCCGTTTGAGGGCTTAGAGTACAATTTCGAGAATTTTTTTTTTTAATTTAAAAAATATTTTCTAATAGTTTATAGTGTCAAGAATATTGGGTGAAATTTTTATGACGAAATTCAATGAATTACTAAAGTCGGAGACCATTATGTGCAAAGTGGCGAAGAAAGTTTTTACCAAAACCATGAAAAGTACACTTTTCATGGTTTTGGTCAGAGCTGGCCAGTATTTTAAATAGATGATGTGTTTTAGGTATTGTAAATACCTAAAATACATCAACCTAAAAATACATCAACCTAAAATGCAATTTTTAAGGACTCAAATTCTTTTCTGGTGTTTTAAGTACTTTTCGGGCCCTTTAAGTACAAAATACAAAATACTTTTGAATCTACTCCATATTAGTGCTCGACGGTCTGACAGGACAACCATCTGGGCGGGATGGATGGATTTTGGACTTTGACTTCATTTCGTCGATCAATGTGTACTGATTTTTACAAGGTATTTTAAAAAGTACTTAAACGAAGTACTTATAAATGTATTTTAAGTACAAAGCGTATTTTATATTTTAAATACATATAGTATTTTGTATTTTAAATATATATAGTATTTTGTATTTTAAATACATATAGTATTTTGTATTTTAAATACATATAGTATTTTGCATTTTAAATACATATAGTATTTTGCACTTTAAATGCATATAATATTTTGCATTTTAAATAAATATAATATTTTGCATTTTAAATAAATATAATATTTTGCATTTTAAATAAATATAGTTTTTTGTATTTTATATTGTGAGTATTTTCGGGTATTTTGCCGAGCGCTGGGTCTTGCCAGGTACTTGCTTTTTCCCCGTATCCTCCTGCGAAGGATTGGATAAAGGCACTGGCAAAGAACGGTGCTGCAAAAAAAAAAAAAAAAAATGTAGCTGGGATGAAAGGCGAAAAATCTTCCAGCGAAGTCGAGTCGACGCGCGCCCCAAGGGTGGCAAAAACGGTGCATTTCTAACCAGCGGAGCAGTATGGGAGATGAAGGGCTCCAGTGAAAATGGGTGAACCGTGCATTGTAACAGCTTCTCGTTCGACGTTTCTTCTCTCGAGAAATTGGCAATCATAACTTAACGCTTCCAATTAGCGACGTTGGCCGCGTGACGGTAAAGAGCAATATTGTGGTTGGACCTACGGCGCACGGTGGATAATTGAAAGTCCTTCGAGACTCCTGGACAACTATCGGCTAACCCTCTATGCGCCAATTCACCTTTGGCAATTGTAAACATACCGGCGACCAGGGCGGAGAGCTTTCCCCGAGGCGAAGAGATGGCTCATTAAGTGGTAAGCTTGTGGAATCAGGGACGAATTTGTGAGACCTTCATCGAGGCAGCTCGACCAAACATCCTAGGTTCGGTAGGTCAGGCTGGCGCAAAACAGCGCCAGTGCACCCAGAAAATAGTTGTTTGTGTGTGAAAATGCGGCATTCACACGAGTCAGAACTCCCATAATTCCCATAACTTTACATAATTTTTCCTAACAAATTCACGAAAATCACACTAAAAAAATTTGGTTCGAAAATTAATTTTAACGGTATTGGAAGCTTATTTATATAAACTGTTTTCGAAATTTCAACGACATTTGCATTGTAATTTTACAGTAAAATTTGTATTTTTTATGAAAATTATTGTACATTTCTGCGGAAAAATTTGTAATTTCAACATCGAGTATTTTCATTTTACAAAAAAAGTACATTAATGTTCCATTAATGTAAGCAATGTAAGCAAATTTAAAGTTCTGGTACATTAAATTTACAATTTATTTTTACAGTGCACGCTTTCCGTTCCCGCGAAGTGTGCGTAGAAAGGCACTTTTCCGCTCTCGTCCGGGAAAAATAGTACATTTTTCACATCCGGCAATTAGGAAAAAAAAACAGTCTCATTGTATTCCGTTGAAAGAGTCTATTTATTTGGACATTTGAAAATGGGGAAATATCAAGAATTTTGTGTTTTTTTCCATATAAAAAAAGCAAAAATTCAAAGCAAATTTAAAAATGTGAAAAAATTCATACGTATTCAGAACAATGAACGAATCATTTTCGTAATAAAAAAAATTACGTTGCCGGGTTATTTCTTAAACAATTAATTTTTTGTTTAATTTGTTAATAACATTTTGGACTTTTTATCATGAAAAATTAATCTTTTCAGTACCTTTAACATGCATGAATTTTTTCAGATTTTTGAACCATCGAGAAGTATTTGCAATTTTATCTCATTTTTCTCGAACTTATGCGAAATTAATACCAAGCGACCGAAATACCTTAGTTATATATCAGAAATTCATACCCAAGCAAAAGTTTAATTCGATAAAAAAATCAGTGCTTCGCAATATGCCAAAAATGTGAAAATAACCAGCCGATTCAATGATGTCAAGACCGAACAGAGTTTTATTGAAATCCAATAATTTAATTAATTTAATCGTACATTCAGTTTTATTACATTTTATTTCATTATATTAAATAAATAAATAATTGAAGTAATTTTTGATTGATTAAATATTATGTCCCATTATATTGATCGATTTTATTTTTAAACATTCAGATATTCGATCAATACCACAATTCACAAAAATATCTTCATTTCGCGTGAACACATTTTTCTTCGCAGTCACAACTGTTTTTTAATTAAAGATGAATACCGCATATTCTCGAGTAAAGTAAAAATTTCCCTATGTACAAAAAATTTATAATAAATTCAAATAAAAAAATATTCTAATATACAATTTTATTGATAATTAATAAATTTTTTTCCGGGTGTGCTGGTGATCGAAATCATCGATCGACGACCCAGGTAATGTTTGGTCTGGCTGACTGTTACATTTCAGCACACCAAGAAAAAATATTTATTAAGCATGGCATGGAAGATAGCAACGTTGCTCTAATGGTATCATTGACAGCTGTCACTTCTCTCAAACACATTATTTTCTGGTGAAACGATAAAAATAAAATATATCCGACAATATTGTATTATAATTATTCTGTATATATAATAATAATAATAATAATTATTATTATTATTATATAGTAGCAGGGAGTTGTAATTAACTTTAAAATGTTATCGTTTTTTTTATTGAAGAATTGCAGCAGTTTGCAAATTAATGATGCTGATGATAATGTTAGTTAATGATGTTGCTAAATATTTTTACGGTAAATCATAACGTAGCATTAATTAAATAAAAATAAAAAAGTGTGTGTTCCAACTAAAATTATATCCTCTCCAAACTTTAGCCACTCCGGAACAGGGACGTGAAGTTCGCTAGTAATGGGGGCCTGAAGTTGTCTGGTACAAGGCACGTGACGTTGGCTAAGGATGCGGGGTGGGACAAACAAACAAACAAACAAATCCACAGTTTTGTAAAATATATATATAAGAAGAAGATATTATATTATATTATATTATATTATATTATATTATGTTATATTATATTATATTATATTATATTATATTATATTATATTATATTATATTATATTATATTATATTATATTATATTATATTATATTATATTATATTATATTATATTATATTATATTATATTATATTATATTATATTATATTATATTATATTATAATCAGCTCCGCAAGGGAAAATAACTTTCTGCAAAACGTGACAGCTGTCAACAACTTCATTGTAGCAACGTTGTTAACTTCTATGCCGTTATCAATCCCATCTTCAAATAAGCAATTGTACTTCTAAACAAATTTCCCTTGGTTTTAATAAAAAAAAATTCTGCCTCCAGAATCGCCTGGAGTGCCTCAGCCCGTTTTGTCAACGTTAACCGCGGCAAGTGACAGGAAAGAGCAAAACGGGGCGAGAGCGCCCTCCTCAGCAAGACGACGAAGAGAAGAAAAGCACGATCTTCCCGAAGCGCCTCGGCAATTCCGCCAGGCTCGGGTGCGATCCTCCGAGTCTCTCCGCCCCTCTCACATCGCTTACAGACTTTCCCGGCTGTGTTCTCGTGAGGGCGGAATATTAACCCTTTTTTTTTCGCGAGACTCGTCGAGTCTAATCTCCGAGAAAACGTGTTTAGACGCGGAACGACGTCGACTGTGGCGGTGATGGAAAAGGGCGGCGTGGCGGAGAGGTAGGCTCGATATTAACCGGAACTCTCGGAGCTCCGCTAATGACTCCACGGTTAACTTTCTCCTCCGGGCTCGCGTTCTTCCCTCTCGTTCTCCCCGGCTCTTATTCCCTTTCGCAGCCAGCACTCGCACAAAACTTGATGCCGTCGCAACTGTGGAGGACAGGAATCCGGAGGTAGACGCGCGGAAGGGTATATAGTGGGACCTTTTACGGCGATGAATATTCCCAGCGTCGTCCCGCGACTTTTCAGCTCATCCGGCGTCTCGTTCATTCATCTTTAATCCCGGGCCGACCTAACGCGATCTGGTTTGGAGCATCAACGAATCTTCGAAATAATTATCCGGGAGGTTTCACTGGCGGATTTGTCCTCTTTGCGGCCTTTGTTTGCGGGATGGAGAATTAGTTGGGGAGAGGAACCGTGTGGTTGGATAGGCCACATCGATCGGGTGGCTGCCGCGGGTGGCGGGTTCGATGCTTTGGTGCGGGTTGCAAAAAAAAAAGGAAGAGAATTGTATAAACAATGATTTTTTTTACCGGTTATATGCATTAATCTTATGTTGTAGAGCGATGGTTTGGATGGTGTACTGATCGGTTGATTGGTGAACCAAACGCTGCAATACTAATCGATCCACTGCCAGACCATTCGCTAAGATGTCACACCATTCGCTAAGCTGTCGCACCATTCGCTAAGTTGTCACACTATTCGCTAGGCTGTCACACCATTCGCTAAGCTGTCACACCATTCGCTAAGCTGTCACACCAGTCGCTAAACTGCCACACCAATCGCTTCGCTGCCACACCAATCGCTTCGCTGCCACACCAATCGCTTCGCTGCCACACCAATCGCTTCGCTGCCACACCAATCGCTTCGCTGCCACACCAATCGCTTCGCTGCCACACCAATCGCTTCGCTGCCACACCAATCGCTTCGCTGCCACACCAATCGCTTCGCTGCCACACCAATCGCTTCGCTGCCACACCAATCGCTTCGCTGCCACACCAATCGCTTCGCTGCCACACCAATCACTCCGCTGCCACACCAATCGCTTCGCTGCCACACCAATCACTCGGCTGCCACACCAATTGCTTCGCTGCCACACCAATCACTCCGCTGCCACACCAATCGCTTCGCTGCCACACCAATCTCTTCGCTGCCACACCAATCGCTTTGCTGCCACACCAATCACTCCGCTGCCACACCAATTGCTTCGCTGCCACACCAATCGCTTCGCTGCCACGCCAATCGCTTCGCTGCCACACCAATCTCTTCGCCGTCACACCAATCGCTCCGCTGCCACACCAATCGCTTCACTACCACACCAATCCCTTCGCTGCCACACCAATCGCTCTGCTCTCACACCAATCGCTCCGTAGCCACACCAATCGCTTCGCTGCCACACCAATCGCTTCGCTGCCACACCAATCGCTTCGCTGCCACACCAATCACTCCGCTGCCACACCAATCGCTTCGCTGCCACACCAATCGCTTCGCTGCCACACCAATCGCTTCGCTGCCACACCAATCGCTTCGCTGCCACACCAATCCCTCCGCTGCCACACCAATCGCTTCGCTGCCACACCAATCACTCCGCTGCCACACCAATCGCTTCGCTGCCACACCAATCGCTTCGCTGCCACACCAATCGCTCCGCTGCCACACCAATCGCTTCGCTGCCACACCAATCACTCCGCTGCCACACCAATCGCTTCGCTGCCACACCAATCGCTTCGCCGTCACACCAATCGCTCCGCTGCCACACCAATCGCTTCACTACCACACCAATCCCTTCGCTGCCACACCAATCGCTCTGCTCTCACACCAATCGCTCCGTAGCCACACCAATCACTTCGCTGCCACACCGATCGCTTCGCTGCCACACCAATCGCTTCGCTGGCACACCAATCGGTTCAAACTTCACTTCCCAACTAATATACCAAGATCTCTTCTTAAGTAGTCGGTATTATTCGATCACTAGCCCCCATATCGGCACCAAAGTCGAAGCTACCTCCATCGACCATACCACGAACCACCGTGTCCAACCGAATCGAACACGTCCAAAATACGATTACACTCGGAAATCGAAAATAACCGAGGCATTAGAAAATCGCACCTCCACTGTATGCACGTGTGGGCTCTCCTCTTCGATATTCCTTTTCGAAACGACATCCTCCCCGACTCGTTCCTCTTTCTCCTCGAATGGAATATACACGCCTCTGGACGATGACCTCCCACCGTATTGGACAACACCCTCTGGTCGTCCCGATGCCCCGTTCGGAGAATCGACGCGACTTTACGGGGAGTGTAAAAGGGAACCGCGAAGAAAATCGGAGGTGAACCGTGAAAGCGGAAGGAAAAACGAATAAGCACTAGGGTGGGGGGGGGGGGGGGAAGGAGAGTTTTCCTCACCGCGGAGCTGCGGCAATACGCCGTGTGTTATGCAAGACGCTGGGGAAGAGCGGAAGAAGCCAAAAGGTACGTCCGTGCTGTTCGGGCCGAGGAACGACCGGCGGACCGAGCAGTCGTTCCGGCTCGGCCCTGGCATAGAAAGTGGAGAGGAGATACAGTCGGTGAGCAAAAAAAAAAAAAAAAAAAAAGGGAGAAAGAGAGGACTCGCCAGATGTGGAATTGTCGGGATCGCCTCGAGCCAGAGGCGGAAAGAAAGCGGGAGAGAAAGGGTGGAAGGATAAAGCAGCCATCCAGACAGGCGAACCGAAGGCTCGGACACGCGGCTTTTTATGAGTTTTTGAACGAGGAACTTTCCTTGGAGGGTCTCGCCGCGGCTGCGACGGTTCTCCACTTCCTTTCTGCCGCGGACCTTTTTTTCTCGTAGCGTCTTTCGGTCTCGCCGTCCGTTTGGGTCGCCGGGGAAGAAAATATCGGCGCGGGGTGGGTGGAAAAGACGGAAAGCTGAAAAGGGAGATTCCTTCGTTCTTACACCGAGATCCCCGGCTCTCCGGCGCGAGTCCGGAACAACTCCGAAGAGATGTAGGACGACACGGATCTTTTAGGTTTTTCGTATCGGCTTTGACTTCCTTTTGAATGAGCGATGAGACAAACGGGACGGAAGAGATGGACCGTGCGGGGATGGATGAGCTTGTCGAGTCAAGTAATTTCGTGTTGTCGTGTTTGCCGTGTTCAATTGGGGCGGGTGGGGCTAAATGGTAGAACCGGGAAAAGGGGACTGGTATTGTCCATTTTTTTGAGGGGGGTGTGAAGGTTGGGTCGAATGGAGGAGAGCTGTGTGGCTGACACTAACAAATATAGTTGGTTAGGGTGCCTATAAAATTCGTTGTCGATCCTGAATACTATTTTCGTAGTTGGACTAACTAATCGAGTTAGTTGTGTTCACTATTCGCGTCAACTAACTGTTAGTGGTAAATTCAATTATTTCTAGGTCGTTATTGTAACGAAACAGATCGTTGTAGTAACCAATTTATACCCAACTAATAACCCGAGTAGAAATTTTCACGCGTTACATCGGGCCCTGATCAGGTACTGAGAAGGCCTGATAAGGCCTTATCAGGACCCTATCAGGGTCCGATGGAACGCTCTAAAATTTCTACTCGGGAAATAGTTAGGTGACCCAACCAAACTTTTTTCCGTGTGTCTGACACTAACAACTATAATTGGTTAGGGTGCCTATAAAATTCGTTGTCTATCCTGAATACAATTTTAGTAGTTGGACTAACTAATCGAGTTAGTTGTGTTCACTGTTCACGTCAACTAACTGTTAATGATAGATTCAATTAATTCTAGGTCGTTATTGTAACGAAACAGATCGTTATAGTAACCAATTTATACCCAACTAATAAATAGTTAGGTGACCCAACCAAACTTTTTTTCCGTGTGTCTGACACTAACAACTATAGTTAGTTGGGGTGCCTATAAAATTCGTTGTCGATCCTGAATACAATTTTAGTAGTTGGACTAACTAATCGAGTTAGTTGTGTTCACTGTTCGCGTCAACTAACTGTTAGTGGTAAATTCAATTAATTCTAGGTCGTTATTGTAACGAAACAGATCGTTATAGTAACCAATTTATACCCAACTAATAAATAGTTAGGTGACCCAACCAAGCATTTTGTGCCAACAATTTTTTTCACCGTGTGGTCGATTTTGCATCGCTCTCATCGGACATCTACCAAACACTTGTTCGCAAAAGTCGGCCATTCTTGCTGACCTTAAGAGCCGGTGACTGATAAGATTATTCCGTAAACCGATCGAGACCTTTTATATTCTCTCTGGAAGAGCACTTCCGGCGAATTTAAAAATAGGGCGAACAGCGCCAAGGTATTTTCGATTCTGGATACGAGTTCCCCGGGTGGGGTAGGTCGGGTCGGTGGTTCCACCCAGAGAAATAGTTTATTACATTTAAATAAATCAATGCATTAGAATTCTGTTTATTCAAATGGAATGTTTTCTTTACTTGTGCGAAATAAATTTTTATTTACGTGCAACCTCTTTATTCATCTATATAGTTGAATAAAAAATTATACTCGATGCAAGTAATATGCCAGTTGGCAGACATGCAAAGATAAATTTATTTGCCCGAAATAAATTGTATTTGTTATAAAGAATACTCTTATAATTAATATCTTTTATAATTATATAGAATAAAAAATCATACTTGATACAAGTAATATCCTAGTAGGCAGATATACAAGGACAATTTATTTGTCCGAAATAAATTTTTTTTTGTTATAAAGAAATCATTTATAATTAATCTCTTTTATAATTGTATAGAATAAAAAATTACGCTTGATACAAGTAATATCCTAGTAGGCAGATATACAAGGATAATTTATTTGTCCGAAATAAATTTTATTTGTTATAAAGAAATCATTCATAATTAATATCTTTTATAATTGTATGGAATAAAAAATTACGCTTGACACAAATAACATGCCAGTAGGCAAATAAATAGTATTTGTCATAAAAAAATCTTTTATCCGTGGTCTACAATGTCCGAGCACCGAGACGAGAGCGCGCCAAGCCCGGTAGTCCGGCCAGGCCAGTGCCAGTGCCGGAACGTCCCGTCGGACCAAGCCCTGCCTCGCTACGTTCGAACGATCCAAATTGGATCGTGAGATTTGAATAATACTATATCGTCCCGGTGACGAGGGAAATATGCCCTCGATGAAATTGAACTCTGCGAGGGGAGAAATTTTTTTAATTAAAAAAAAATTTATCCTCGCCGAGCATGCCGATTGCCCCGGTGTTACAACCTTATCGATGGCACTTTGAACCGGGCCGAAAGCATCAAAACCGAGGCGCACTCATACGCGCGGTTTGCCGTCATCCGGACGATCTTCGGCTGCACTGCGGATGAATGTCCCGCGGCTGTGCGGGAGGGAGAGGCGGACTGAGCGGGTTCGAGGGTGTGAACAGATCGGGGGCCGGAACGTTGCGATATAGAGCGAGCGTTCGGCGCATCGGCCACACCGGTTACATTGGGCGAACGGGGCGAGTCGCGGCGAAGCAGCAAATCGATTGTATTACAGGCACTGCGATGAATAATTTATTTCGCGGTTAAACGCGCTTTATTGCCGCTTAACATGGAATTAATTTAAATAGGTATATATATATATATATATATACATATATGTATATACGTATGGGGGGGTAGAGTGGGGCAAAATGAACACGTCGTGGGTGAGGTTGGCTCGTTCGGGGATTGAGTGTAAATTTCTCGAAAACGTAATTTTTTCGGTCTCGACGGGGCAATATGGACCGGGCGCATTAGTTGCAGGGGCAAAATGGCACGATCGGTAAACTTCGTGAAAAGGGGAGAAATGGAGTGTGTGGTTCTTCGATCGAGGTAGGAGGGGGAGGAAGATGGACACGTGGATCGAAATTGTTTCCTTCCGGTGTAGAATGAACAATTTCGAAAACGTCAATTTTCTGCATGGACGAGGCACAATACATCGGGAGCATCAGCTGCTGGGGCAAAATGAACACATCAGAAAACTACTTAAAGTGGGGAAAATTTCACCGTGGGAAAATTGACTGATTCAGAGTCGAATTTTAAGACATTAGTTTGAACTTGAGATCGAACTTATACGTTTGGCACGGACTTCATTGCGTACTTGAGTCTGATCCTGAGTCTGATCCTGAGTCTGATCCTGAGTCTGATCCTGAGTCTGATCCTGAGACTGTTCCTGAGTCTGATCCTGAGTCTGATCCTTAGTCTGATCCTGAGTCTGATCCTGAGTCTGATCCTTAGTCTGATCCTGAGTCTGATCCTTAGTCTGATCCTTAGTCTGATCCTTAGTCTGATTCTGAGTCTGATTCTGAGTCTGATTCTGAGTCTGATTCTGAGTCTGATTCTGAGTCTGATCCTTAGTCTGATCCTTAGTCTGATCCTTAGTCTGATCCTTAGTCTGATCCTTAGTCTGATCCTTAGTCTGATCCTTAGTCTGATCCTTAGTCTGATCCTGAGTCTGATCCTGAGTCTGATCCTGAGTCTGATTCTGAGTTCGAACTTAAGATCAAACTTAAGCACAAAATCCAGTTCGAACTTAATATAGGTCTTAAGCTCGCAATGAAGTTAGGGCTATCTTCGATCTTAAGTTGGAACTTAAGATCAAACTTAAGTTCCAAATCAAGTTCGAACTTAAGATAGGTCTTAAGCTCGCAATGAAGTTCTCACTAAACTTCGATCTTAAGTTCGATCTCAAGAGCGACCTTAAGTTCTAATTAACGTCTCAAAATTCGACCCGCGGTCACTCTTTGGCCGAAGTAGGAGGGGGCAAGATGGACCATCTTCTCCTTTTGACATGACCCTTTTTATGTCTCACCCAAAAATGATAAAAAGTGATAACTTTGTCCGGGGGTCCGTTTTGAACCACCTCAATGGCCATCGAGCGCGTAAACGTTATCGCGCGATTCTGCCGCCACTGCTCGGTGCCAGTGCATTTACAGATGGTCATCGCGTTCACCCCCTTTCCACCTTCACCCTCACTCCATCGCGCCCCGGTAATTTACCGTTTGCGCGGGCAAAGCCTCTCTCGTCGTTTCGAGCTCTCGACTCGCGAGCGAGAAACCGTGAGCGCCCGGGCACATACATCGCCGGAGCATAAGCGGAGGAAGAGAGTTTCCCCACAACAGTTTAATTTAGAATTCAGATTTTATGGTAAAACGGTGGGAAACATTCTAGAGTCGAATTATACGGTGTATCCCTCGGGAAAAGTTGGCGCCGGCTTTTATTTCCTTACAGCGAGTCCTTCGCCACGAATTCTTAGGGGCTTTTGGGTCGGTGAAGAAGAAAAAAAAATCGAGCGAAGGTTTTTTTTTTTTTTTTACTGGGCCATCGTAACGAGAAAGTGTCCTTATAGGGTAATAGAGGTGAATATGGCCCACCCAATTAGTGTGCTAATTATAGATGGAGAGTGGGGCAAAATGGACTCCGAAATGCAATGAAATATTGGACGACTTATGACACACATTTTTATTCCCAGGTTATTGATATGACTCCTTGCATGATCGGACTGGTGGAACACGGAAGGGGTAAAATGGACAACTTAAAAAAAAACTTTGCCATTCAGGAAAACAGTCTGATCTCAAGTGGAGAACATGGGTCCGTTTTGCCCCTAATCTATTGCGCTTAGAATGCGCGTTATTTTCGCGACCCATTTTACCCCAGTGTCTCCGAGTCATTCGAAGCATTTTTCGAAAAAAAAATTGGAGTGTCCCATTTTGCCCCCACACCATTGCGCCTAGTACGCGCTTATTTTCACGTCCCATTTTACCCCAGTGTCTCCGAATAATTCGATGCATTTTTCAAGAAAAAAAATGGAATATCCCATTTTGCCCCCACACCACTGCGCCTAGTACGCGCTTATTTTCACGTCCCATTTTACCCCAGTGTCTCCGGGTCATTCCATGCATTCTTCGAAAAAATAATGTGAGTGTTCCATTTTGCCCCACACCATTGCGCGCCTACTACGCGCTTATTTTCACGTCCCATTTTACCCCAGTGTCTCCGAGTCATTCGAAACATTTTTCGACTAAAAATTTGAGTGTCCCATTTTGCCCCTTCGCTGCAGTTCGCAGCATCCCCGTCGTATCCCGTGTCTCCATTATCCCAGCGGACTAATTTTGTACACCTAAAATGATAAACTCGAACGTTATCGCATAGTCGGCTGTGGCACTCGACGACATAAAACCGGTGACTCGTCTGCGACTCGACAACTTTGCATCGTCCTTTTTGCTCCGCACACCAGCGATCCTCGCGGGCGCGAGTGTCTCCCGTTGCGCGGTGGAATTTCCGACGAGTTAGGCGTTCGATGGATCGGAAGAGGTAAATGGTGTATGTTGAGAAGCAATAAAGCCCCGTGCAAAACGAAATTCCTCCGGGTTACACGTTTGTAAAGCTACCCTTCGCGATTTTCATTTTAACCCCCCCTCTTTATTCTCCCATCTTCGCTCCTTCTCGCTATATTTTTCGTTAACTTTTTTTCTTTTTTTTTTTCGTTTTTCCTCACCTCGCGTCGCGCGAACATATACCGCACGACCGTGCCGGGAAACAAGGGCGGGGGATACGAAATTTCCCTACGGACCGAGCCGCGATCACCTGAAGAACGCTCTGATGGGAAACGAAAGCTTCCCCGATTCTTATCGTTTCCCTTCCGACCCGGAGGAACATTCTTTTCCGATTCGTTGGATCTCGGATTCGCAAAAATTCTCGATTCCTTTCCAATGTTATGTTTGAGTGCTAAAACAAAAAATGTTTCTGTGGTTGCCCGAAAGATATATTGCTGTTTTGAATCCGCTTACGAATCGCGCTATTCCGTGTAGGATTGAAAAAAAAAAAAAAAAATAACCGAAAAGTCGTCGAAAGAAAAATGTTCGAAAAGATGATCAGGCCGGTGAAATACGGAAGAGAAAACCCTGAAAGAAACTTCCGTAAGAAAAACTCCCGGAAGAAAACACCCCAAAAAGCCTTCGAATGAAAAACCTCTGAAAATATGGTGAGGTAGATGAAATGCAGAAGAGAAAACCCCGAAAAAGAACTTCCTGAAGAAAAACTCCGAAAAAAAACTTCCGTGAGAAAAACCCCGAAAAAAACTTCCGTAAGGAAAACCCCGAAAAAAAACCCGGAAGAAAACACCCCAAAAAGCCTTCGAAAGAAAAACCCCCGAAATGATGATCAGGTAAATGAAATGCGAAAGAGGGAACCCCGAAAAAAACTTCCGTAAGAAAATCCCTTAAAAAAAAAAAAACTGGGAAAAAAGCTGCTCAAAAAACGTTCGAAAGAAAAACCCCCGAAAAAATGATCAGTTAGGTGAAACGCGGAAGAGAAAACTCCGAAAAAAAACTTCCGTAAGAAAATCCCTTAAAAAAAAAAACTGGGAAAAAAGCGGCTCAAAAAACGTTCGAAAGAAAAACCCCCGAAAAAATGATCAGTTAGGTGAAACGTGGAAGAGAAAACTCCGAAAAAAACTTCCGTAAGAAAATCCCCTAAAAAAAGAAACCCGGAAAAAAGCCGTTCATAAAACCTTCGAAAGAAAAACCCCCGAAAATATTATGAGAAAACCCCGAAAAAACTTCCGTAAGAAAAACCTTTAAAAAATAAAACCATTCCGCCCCGGAGGATTATTCTTTTCCGCTTCGGTGGATCTCGGATTCGCAAAAATTCTCGATTCCCACCAAATGTTCGAGTGGTAAAAAAAAAAATTCTCTGTTTGCCAGAAAGATGTATTTCTGTTTTGACTTCGCTTACGAATCTCGCCATTCCGCATAGGATTGAAAAAAATAAAAATAAAAAATAACGTCAAAACGCTTGAGAATGCGTCATTTATTGCTCAAATTTTGCATAGGATTTAATTTTAAAAAATTAGAATTGAAGGTGAAAAAAAATATATATATGGTCTAACCGCAGTCGAATCGTTCTTGAGTAATTAAATTTTTGTTTTTTCGTTCACCTTTTTTTCGCTACCTGTCTCGAATATAAAACGCCGAGTGATGTAAATAATTTGTCACGGTTACGCTCGAGTAGAAATAACTGCGTGGTCTCGCGGAACGATAGAAACAAATTGCGTTTTTGCACTACACAGTGGGGCAAAACGGGACAGTGAGGCAAAACTCAATTTTCCATACACAGAGTACGGGAAGAGCGGGGCAAGAAGGCACCGTGGGGCAAAACGAACTGTCCTCACCAATTTAATCCACGACGAAAAAAATCCCATCCGAAACGGTTGGCCCTGTTCCGTTTTGCCCCAAGGTTCCATTCTGCCCCGTTCGCCTTTGCTCAGTGAAAGGCGGGGTAAAATGGATCACCACATCGTGGCGCCTCATCCAAAAACGTCAGCCCTGGTTCTTTTTGCCCCAGCCTTCCATTTCACCTGCTAACGTCTCTTCAGCCCGAAGAGGGGCAAAACGGACCGGTACTTTCCGTAGTAAACAAAAAAAAATCCCATCACAATCGCACCTCACTGTTCGGTTTTTCCCCCTGTTCCATTTTGCCCGCCCCCATGCCCCTTATGTCTCTTCAGCCCAAAGCGGGGCAAATCGAACCGGAACTCCCTTTCTGTAGTACAAAAAAAAGATCCCATCCGAAACGCATCTCACCATTCCGTTTTGCCCCCTGTTCCATTTTACCCCCCCCCCCATGCCCCTCATGTCTCGACAACCGAAGGGGGGGCAAAACGGACCGGCACTTACTTTCCGTACTACACAAAAAAAATCCCATCCCAAACGCGCCTCACCGTTCCGTTTTGCCCCCTGTTCCATTTTGCCCCACTTTCCCCCCATGCCCCTCAGCGGTCCATTCTACCGGTGCGTACGGCCGCCTCTCTCACTATCACTGGTCCCTATCCTCCCGGCTAATTAATTCCGTCACGCAACAAAACGCGCGCGCACTTTCGACGCGGACCAAGAAAGACAACGGTCTCGAAACTCACCAGTCGGCCGTTTCGTCCGGCGGTCCGTGCGATATTCCCCCGTCGAGAATCGCCCCCTCGATCTAGAAACGACGAGATCGATTACAGACGTCGGTGGAGATGCGTGAGTCAGTCACGAGATCCTTTTCGGCCGGTTCCCGTTTGCATTTTCGTCTCTCGAGCGTCATTTCCGGTTCGGCGTCGCGTGAGCACCGGCGAGGCTCTCTATCAAGCCCGCGATAAACAGGCGTGCATCGGACAGCCGGCTCACCGTTGCCTGGGTCGATCAGCCGGCGCGGTGTTTTACCGAACGATTTAATCCACGGTCCGTCCGACGATTCCGCTCGCTAGAATCATCGCCTCCCGATCGACGCAAGGTAAGTACCAGTGGCCGCACACCTAAGGGCCAAGTCCCAGTTCCCGTACATGCATGACAAATCGTATTTGGGTCTTTCTTGCTTTGCGGATGCTTTGCGCGGCCACTGGGACGTGTTCGGTCACTGGGACGTTTACCTTACTCAGACCATTAGAGGAAACCTTTTTTTTAACAAGAAGGGTTGTTGTTTTTTTTTTCACTTGAGAGAAACGCGAGAATTTAATCCGTCGTGCGTCCGGCGATTCCGCTCGCTAGAATTATAGCCTCCCGATCGACGCAAGGTAAGTACCAGTGGCCGCACACCTAAGGGCGAAGTCCCAGTCCCCGTACATGCATGAAAAATCGTATTTGCGTCTCTCTTGCACGGATGCTCTGTGCGGCTACTGGGACGTGTTCGGCCACTGGGACGTTTACCTTACTCCGACCATTCGAGGGAACCTTTTTTTTACCAAGAAGGGTTGTTGTTGTTTTTTTTTTCACTCGGGAGAAACGCGGGAGAAACACGAGAATGGGGTGGAGAGCCGCGTGCGCGAATGCTTCGCGTCGGGGGTACCGACGGTGACTGGATCACCGAAGAACCCTCCTGGGTCTGGCGCGTGCGCTCCCCCACGAGCGCGAGTGGGTGAGACGCTCTCTCGACGCTGTTTCCACGGCTCCGATCGCTGCTGCACACTCTCCGAACGGCAGGTGGGAAATAAAGGCGGAAGAGAAAATCCCGAAAAAAAGTTTGGTCGGAAAAAATTGTAAAAAAAAAAAAACAACCGGAGGAAAAGCCGCTCAAAAAAACCTTCGAAAGAAAAAAAACCCCGAAAAAAAACTTCCGTAAAAAAACCCCGAAAAAACTTCCGTAAGAAAAACCCCGAAAAAACTTCCGTAAAAAAAACCCCGAAAAAACTTCCGTAAGAAAAACCCCGAAAAAACTTCCGTAAGAAAAACCCCGAAAAAACTTCCGTAAGAAAACCCCCGAAAAAACTTCCGCAAGAAAAACTCCTAAAAAACAAAACTCGGAAGAAAACACCCCAAAAAGCCGTCGAAAGAAAAACCACCGAAAAGTTGATCAGGTAGTTAAAAAAACTATCAGTTCGATGGAAAACCTACTTTACCGACTCATTTTGCCACACATCACGATTTTATGGTGTCGCAAGTCGCAAATCGACTTTTTACCGAGGATTTCTTTCCGGGAGAGGGGCGAGGGGGGTGGGGGGGGCGGAAGGAAGAGATTCCGTGGGCTTTTTTTCTGGGATTCTTTCGGAACAGGCTGTTCGCTTGCCTCGTGCGTATATGCACATTTCTCCATTAGGACGCCAACAGAATCCCTCTCAGATGAATCTCCCGTCTTTAACTCGTTGATCCTTCGTCGTGCAGACCGCCGGCTCGGGGGGGGGGGGGGGGGGGGGGTTTCTCGCTCTCCTCTTCCGCCTCCCTCTTCCGACAAGAGTCAGCAGATTCTTCTCCCGTCAATATTTCACCTCATTGCGCACCGTTTCGTCGCAATTAAGTTTTCACCGATCGACTTCCGCTGATAGTTCCTCCATCAATTTTCCGTCGTCTCCGTGACGACAGAAGACGGACCTCTTTTTCGCTCGGCAAACCGTAACTTCCGGTTTGAAATTGTAATTTTTTATTCGGAAGTGACGTCATACCGGAAATACGTAACTTCCGGTTTGAACATTTTATTTTTCATTCGGAAGTGACGTCATACCGGAAATACGATTACTTCCGGTTTGGAAATGTAATTTTTCATTCGGAAGTGACGTCATACCGGAAGTACGTAACTTCCGGTTTGAATTTTTTTTCATTCGGAAGTGACGTCATACCGGAAGTACGTAACTTCCGGTTTGAATTTTTTTTCATTCGGAAGTGACGTCATACCGAAAATACGTTACTTCCGGTTTGAAAATGTAATTTTTCATTCGGAAGTGACGTCACACCGAAAATCCGTCACTTCCGGTTCAAAAATCTCTCGCCAGACCGAAAGTGATGTATTTCCGGTATGGCGCCACTTAGGGTCGAAAACCAAGATTTCCGAAGCGGAAGTGACATTTTTCCATAACCCGGCACTTCCCGCTAAGTATTTCCCAATTTACTTTATGAATTTATTTGATTTTATTTAGTTAAAAATAATTCGAGGTGCAACAGCTTTATACCGAAAATACGTAACTTCCGGTTTGAAAATCTACTTTTTCGAGCGGAAGTGAGGACATACCGAAAGTCCGTCACTTCCGGTTCAAAAATCTCTTTCTAGACCGGAAACCATGTATTTCCGGTACGGCGCCGCTTCGGGTCGAAAACCAAGATTTTCAAAGCGGAAGTGACGTTTTTCCATAACCCGTCACTTCCGGCCGAAAAATGAGGTTTTCAAACCGGAAGTTAAAGTCGCTAAAATTCATAACGGTCGAGCAACGAAATGACCTCTAAACTGTCAATCTTACCTGCTGCACATAATCTGTATATGGCGAATTTCCGCCCTATTTTCCTCATCGCCTCGCTGCCGCTGGGAACCCGACAAATGGAAGACAATTCCGAATGATCACGGTACCGCAGCCCCGGCTCGTCCTCCGTCAAATTAATTATCGATGCGCCGTTTCGGAGCCGATTGGCTGAGAGAAATATTAATAATTCATATCTACTTTGGGAAGCATTCTCCGACACAACGATAAACCCCGAGGAGTGAACCAGCGAAGAAAAAGACCCTAACAACCCTAGAGACGGATTACCCTGGCCCTCGACAGACGGATCCCAGTTACGCAACCGGGACACCGTGGCAGAATTCACAAACTTAGTTAAAGGGTGCCCCGGGCGACGTGGACGAATGGTAGAAAGACGCCGGTGAATGCCAACTGTGTCTGTTCCTTTCATAGGTGCGGGGCTACGGGAAAAACACTCCCTTTGGCAGACTGCGCCCGGATAAGGGAGAAACTCAACCCAGCGATGAGGACGGTAGAAAGAGGGGCAGGAACGAAATCGGGCGAAACCCTGTGCCATGCTTTGCTGTTGCCACGGTGAAGCATCCTTTGGAAGAAAAGGACCCAGTCAGGCTTGCTGATCAAACTCGCGAACCGAAAATATATCCCTTTCATCTTACCGGTCGCTCTCCCCTTGTTCTCCTGAAATCAGTCTGATCAGACTTGTCAGAGTGGTCAGACTCGTCAGAGTGGTCAGACTTGTCAGACTTTTCAGAGTGGTCAGACTTTTCGGAGTGGTCAGACTTTTCAGAGTGGTCAGACTTTTCGGAGTGGTCAGACTTTTCGGAGTGGTCAGACTTTTCAGAGTGGTCAGACTTTTCAGAGTGGTCAGACTTTTCGGAATGGTCAGACTTTTCAGAGTGGTCAGACTTTTCGGAGTGGTCAGACTTTTCAGAGTGGTCAGACTTTTCGGAGTGGTCAGACTTTTTGGAGTGGTCAGACTTTTCGGAGTGGTCAGACTTTTCGGAGTGGTCAGACTTTTCAGAGTGGTCAGACTTTTCAGAGTGTTCAGACTTTTCAGAGTGGTCAGACTTTTCAGAGTGGTCAGACTTTTCAGAGTGGTCAGACTTTTCAGAGTGGTCAGACTTTTCAGAGTGGTCAGACTTTTCAGAGTGGTCAGACTTTTCAGAGTGTTCAGACTTTTCAGAGTGGTCAGACTTTTCAGAGTGGTCAGACTTTTCAGAGTGGTCAGACTTTTCAGAGTGGTCAGACTTTTCAGAGTGGTCAGACTTTTCAGAGTGGTCAGACTTTTCAGAGTGTTCAGACTTTTCAGAGTGGTCGGACTTGTCAAACCAACTGAACAAGATTTCTGGGTAAATCGCTCTCGGAACCTTCCGCTTCCCTCCTTTATCCTTCGCGCGTTTCTCTCTTCGAAGATTGTCCGAATCAACTACGCACAGATCGACTTTTCATTCCAACATTTTATTGTTAACAAGCAAGAGTATCTTCGGCGATGTTTTCAATTCGCTGCGTTCTCAATCAACCGTGGACGCACTTTTGCTGTGTGTTACAATACTGCAAGTGTAATTAATTTATTGTAAAAGGCTTCAATTTTGTAAATCACATCGATGGTCTAATGCCAGAAAGATATCTTGTACACCGCTTGTATGTCCTTATAGAATTAAGCCATCGGTGTAGAAACTCCTTTTTTTTACACATAATTTAAAACCAACCGTGTTAGTTCCACATTTGGAGCCTGGTAGGGGTCTCAGCTTGGATCGACCGCATTTTCTGGATTTTTTGGCCTGGCAAGTCTTCGCTCTGCATATCAACTCTTTCTTGACCTACTCGATGCATCGGTAATGAAATTATTAATGTCGTGATTACCGATTTATGGCGAGCGATGCTTATTCATTGACATACTTTGCACGCTTTCGCGTAACCTTCGTTTTGGCATTGTCCGTCCAGCGACAGCCACCGACCAGGCAACACTTTACCGACTTGTTTTATCCACAGTGGCTCGTTCTTAAGACACGAGGATTTCTTGGATCTGAGATTTCGATCGACAACATAATTATTTAAATTCACATAAATCCGTCGTTAGAAATCTGAATGCAAGTGTATATTCGTACGCGAAGTAGCGAGAAAAATCTCTTCGACTGCATTCCGACCACTGCATCTTTTGCTTGGTCGTGTTCGAAAATTCAGCCATAATGTAACCCTTTTCAGAATTGCAGTCTGGGTTCGTCGCATTACTCATGTCGTCCTTGACACCTAATCTAAAGATTTAAAAAATATGAAACACAAATCACTGAGAGGTAACAAAAAAAATATAATTTGATTATCCTACTCACAAATGTGCTATTATTTTGGCCGCCGTGCGTATTCCAATGGGTGTATTCTTGTAACTGACGATCCCCGTACTTTCAATGATTTTTTTTTGCGATGCCTCCCGTGTCGAAGAACAAGCATGTGCGTTGGGATTATTGTATCCTAATAATCCTAAAAAAAAAAAATCGGCAAATGTCAAATCAAACCAGCCAAGTATTACATACACGAAAATGCTTCAAAAAAGATGTTTATCAAAAAGATCTAAAAAATAAAAAAATACAAGACGCAAAAAATCTTGAAAAAAAAACTTTGCGTGCCAGTATTTTTTCTTTTACAATTACAGTTACTGCAGTTAGTACAGTTACTTTCCCTCTCCCTCGATTATCTGAATGAACCATATACGACAGCTATTGGAAAAAAAAAATTGGCAAGCCAAGTTTTTTTTGTCAAGATTCTTTGCATCTTGTATTTTTTTTTTTTTTTAGATTGTTTTGATAAACATCTTTCTTGAAGTATTTGCGTGTATGTACTACTTGCCTGGGTTTATTTGACTTCTTTCGATTTAAAAAAATGTTAATACACATTTTTTTTTTAAATTGTTTTGATAAACATCTGTTTTGGCAGATTTTTTTATTTTTAAGGGGTTTTTTTGATAAAAATATTTTCTGAACCAGAATACAAATTTTAAGTACTTGGCGTACCTTTTTACTTTATTGAAGAAAAAAGTATTTTTTGCTTTAATTTCACCTATTTTTGACATCCAAGCATGTAGTTTCATTGATTATTACATGCAGGCAATACAGAACGAAAACATTGTTTACCGACATTGTTGACGTATCTATACTTGGTAGCGTCTCGCTCAACTCGCTTAAAAACTTTTTTTTAAGTACTTGGCGTCGAGACGCTGCCGCGTCTCTTGATAATAAACACAATTTTTTAACTGCATGATTTAACCCTTTAAAACGAACATTCAAATTCACAACACCTATAGAGACTCGCCCCTTATGTGTCTAAGAGGGTTAACCTGTCTAGAATTACTAAGAATACAATCGTAGACTCACCTTTCACGCGAATGGAAGTGTCACCTTTCGGTAGCAGTTTGAGTCTATAGAGTTAAACAAGATTACAAAAATATCACTAGTCAATTCTCTATACGCACGACCTACATAAAATCATCGGGCGAGAGTGTGTTGCATGGAAATGCAAAGTGCATCCAGAAAAAAAATTTATTGGACCGCCACTGTTTATTTGGTTTAAGTAAAATATTTATTTGATTTAAATAAATATTTATTTAAATTAAGTAAATAGTTACTTAAACGAAATAAATATTTATTTTGAGTAATTAAATAGTTACTTAAATGGAATAAATATTTATTTTGATTAATTAAATAGTTACTTGAATGAAATAAATATTTATTTAAGTTAAATAAATGTTTTACTTAAACCAAATAAACGGTGGCCGTCAAATAAATTATTTTATTTCACTCGGTGCGTAAAGTGCAGTTTTACGCACGCTTCGCGCGCGTAAAACTCCTCTTTCGCACCTTGTGAAATAAAATTTCGTACGATACTCGTGCGATAAACGTTTTCTTGACTCGTGTGATTGCAACATTCGCCTTCGGCTCGTGTTGCAAACTCACACTCGTCAGAAAAAGTTTTATCGCACTAGTGTCGTAATGTACTAATTCGAGTGTGCTGGGCGTACAGGTTGGGACTCTGTCTGCCGTTAGAAGGCGCTGATGGAGTGCATGTATCGTGCGATACACGCTCAGCCGGTAGCTGTATGTAGGTCGTGCGCACAGCAAGCACCAGATGCTTTAAAAACTATTAATTGACAATGACAAACGCACGTAGTCATTGTGATAATCATGTCGTATCGGTTCATGGGGAATCGAACTCTTTCTTTGTAAAATGTTTTTCCGATTTCTGACAATGCACGCTCAACAAAAACATCACGATCGTCGACTTCATTTTGGAAGGATAAAGGCGTTACCCAGACATCCTGTTGTAATGAGAAAACGTTTTGAAAATATTGAATAAAGTACCCAATGAGTTAAGGTAGCTCCAGCGAGTGGTGTTCATTTCGTCTAAATTCGAGAAATTCGGGCAAGAATTGCAAACACTTCCCGATGTTATAAAAATCTGAAAAAATGCATACTTATTATAGGCACTGAAAAGACTAATTTTGCATAATAACAATTTCAAAATGTTATTAACAAATTGTTGATCAAAATATGCGGTACCTCAACTTTTTTTTTATGAAAATGATTCGTTCATTTTTTGGAACACGTATGAATTTTTTCAGATTTTTATCTTTATTTTGATTTTTCTTGTTTTTTACATGGAAAAATGTGCAAAAATCAAAATAAAGATAAAAATCTGAAAAAATTCATACGTGTTCCAAAAAATGAACGAATCATTTTCATAAAAAAAAAGTTGAGGTACCGCATATTTTGATCAACAATTTGTTAATAACATTTTGAAATTGTTATTATGCAAAATTAGTCTTTTCAGTGCCTATAATAAGTATGCATTTTTTCAGATTTTTATAACATCGGGAAGTGTTTGCAATTCTTGCCCGAATTTCTCGAATTTTGGCGAAATGAACACCACTCGCTGGAGCTACCTTAAGAATACGCTTACCCCAGCAATCAATATACCGGCGATGTTGAGATAAATTTTTGGCTCATGAAGTGCCCTGAACATCATGGCTACACCGTTCCAGAACTTCAACACAGTTCTCAGAGTTGCAGAAATATAATTTCTCCTAGAGGTATCATACGAACGTGTTTGTGGATTACATGTGCCAATATATCGCCAATTTTTTCTACCTACGATTGTTTACCTCATGGCCGTCTTCAAGACAACGATAAGGATTTTTGGGTAAACGGCTTTGGAGACCTTTCGCTTCCCTGCTTTATGTCTCGCGCGTTTCTCTCTTCCAAGATTCTCCGCATCAACTATACACATATCGATCAGACAATGAATTCTCGTTGTGTAATAGTCCAAAAAATGTTATATGTCGGTAATAGAAAGAAGCAAAGAAAACGTTTTTTTTAATAGGCAAAATCACTCATTTTTGTAATATTGGTTATCAAAATTCCCGAAAAAGTTTTTCTTTGGTCGTCGCTCAGGGACAATGTTTAATCTATTTTTCTCACCGATCACGAATCTACCACTTATTTAGATTCTTTCTCAATATTTGAAACGGAAACGGGCGTCAGTTGGGAGGTACGATTTTTTATTTATTTTTTTCAAAATTTTGTAAAATTTAAACGGGTTGATCGATTCTTGCCAAATGTAATATGGAACATGAGTCTATAATCATTTATTTATGTCGATTTTTTTAGGAAAATATCTCAAAAAAATATAAGATCTAGAGTGGAAACGATATTTTTCGAAAAATTGAAAATGTCACAAAACCGAGACCCCTCGACCGATTCTTACCAAATTCAATAGCGAACATCGTTTGATGTTGGTGTACTTCTATAGAAAGTTTCAGAGCGAAAACTCAAAATTTGCGAAAGCGAGAGCGCGAACACACTTTTTTCAAAAATTTCAAAATCCGATAAAATCTGAACGAATGATTCAATTATTTCCTAAATTATAAAAAACATAGGCACTCAACTGCTCTACATGCGTGCCAAATTTCAACCCGATTGATAAAACCGTTCTTGAATTATAGACGGTTGAATTTTGCAGGCCTGCCACACATACACACACACATTTTTTCTAAATGTAATTTTTCGACGTTTTGGAACATTCTGAACACATTTTCATTAGAAACTCGAACATTTTTTTTTTCATCAAAACAAAGATTCCTCTATGAGGAAGCAAAAATAATGTATAGCTCACCAAGACTTTTAACGTCTTTTAGTGCGTTTGGGATATTGAAAACTGCGCCGTAACCTTTGCCGTCTTCGGGGTCAGAGATAATCGATCGGTTGTTCCATGCCGATGTGTTGACAAGGTGCGATTTGTTTGTCCGAAGCTCCCTCGTCAAACGCTTCGAAACTGTTCGTATCCAAGAATTCCCGACAAATCCTTCCTAGGAATATTTAATCATTTTGTTGCAGCATTTGAAATAAATTAAACAAACTCTAAATACCTACTATGTTGATTCCATTTTTACGATTATCGTAACCGACTATATGCGCTTCGTTCTTCACGTCGTGATACATTTTGAATTCACCGATGTCACTCAGGGCCTACAAATGCGTTAAATTTTCGTTTACTGATCGGATCCATTGGATTCCCCCATGGAAATAAAGTATATGCATAAATATATTTCTGGATATATGTTATATATATATATATATATATATATATATATATATATATATATATACACACACATGAGATATATATACTGGATATATAATATATATCCAATATATATGAAAGATATATACATGACATATATTCATTCAAATTTTTTTTTTACGGTGGTTAGTACGTACCGAAAAATGGTTCGGCAATATTTAAAAAATTGATTGGTTTGTCATCATGAATTATATCAATTTAGAATACAATACTATATTTGGAGAATAAAATAAACCTAACGACCTGAAGTTGGGCTCGAACCCGGGACCTTTCGCAAGCTAACCTGGAACCTTACCGCTACGCTGCCACCTATTATTTTAAATGTTCTCATTCCCAGCGAGATTTGAACGTAACAAAAGTTTTCTTATTTCAAGTGATGATGATAAATTTTCTGGTGATGAAAGTAAATCGGTTTATCGAGCCTTTTGCTTATTACAAAATGAAAAAGAACAAAAATAACCATACTTATGTTTAAGCTACCGAATAACGGATCGCCTATGCGTCTGTATGTGATAGTTTTTTACGCATAAAATGATTTTGAATGTCATATTTCAATAATTTAGACAAATGTTCACAACTTTTCAAAATTTATTTCTATAATATTAACCATAAACATAGGTACTATCAGATGGTTTAAAAATTATTGGTTGCCGAGTAGCGCGATATCTAAGTCTCTACACTGCGAGAAGGATCTAATAAAAATTACTATATCGCTTGAGAGATATTACCATAGCACATAGTAGTAGGGCGCTGGGGCGCCACCTATGGTAGGAAGTCCCGGATTTACAAGAATTTTTCTTAGATATTATGGTAAAAATGGCTGGATAATCTGAGACTTTATGCCATAGGTGGCACCTTGGCGCCCTACTACTATGTGCTATGGTAATTTTTCTTAGATGATCGGCAATTTTCACTAGATCCTTCTCTCAGTGTAGATGCAATCGCCAATATCTATTTACGTATTTCTCGGAGCAGTTTGAGTTTAGGCTATGTACAGTCACAGATGATACGCTGTTCTGTCAAATTAAAGATGTATGTAAAAAATACATCGAATCATATATCATTAATATATAGGAATATGTAAAATATTTACATACATGAATATTAGGGTGTTTCACAAAAAGGACATTTTTTTAATTATTTTGCTCCCACTTTTTTAAAGTCTAGATTTCGATCTCAAATTGAACCTCGCGAAAGGTGGTCTCTAGCAAAAAATTCTAAGAGGTGCCGCATTCGACGTTTGTACCCAAAAATGCGGCACCTTTTAAACTTAATTGTCAACGACCGCCTTTCGCGAAATGTTTTTTTAGATCGAAATATATAATTCTACGGGGTGGGAGATTAACTTTTTGTAATTTTTTGTAGTGAACCCAAAATACATATTTTTAATAATTTTTTTATTTGTTGTCTTTTGTGTTTAATACAAAAAATGGCAAAACGTTAAGCTCCCACCCTATAGAACTATATATATTAATTGATAAAAAAATCCAGCGAAAGACGGTCGCTGACAATTAAGTTTGAGAGGTGCCGCATTTTTTGGGTTAACCGTCGAATGCGGCACCTCTTAGGATTTTTTGCTTGGTACCGCCTTTTGTGAGGTTCAATTTGAGATCGAAATCTGTACTTTAAACAGGTGGGAGAAAAATTTAAAAAACAATGCCTTTTTTTGAAACACCCTAATGAATATATATGACGTATATAATATATATATCTGAACATATATTAGTTAAGATATGTAACATATAATCAGTATATATATATTTTTTTATATTTTTGTTGTTCCAATTCCACCGTATACCCTGTCGGGTTTTTACGGAACCCCATCCCGATTCCCCCCTAGCACTCCCTACCCGCACTCAGCTAAGCTACCTAACTTCCATTGCGTCCGTAGCCGACTTAGCTACACTGTACCGCATTTGCCAGGGACACGGGGAAACTACGGAAAACCCGTGCCGGTACAGACGGCCATATTTTACTGACCCACCGGTATTTTTGCACTTGAATAAAGTGCAGAAACACCAAAGTCTCAGAAGAAATCGCCTTCCGCTCAACGGTCGATGCGCCAGCTAGCGCACGGCTAAGCGGTCACCCATCCCAGTACTGACCGCGAACGAATCGGCTTGACTTGGGGGACCACCGGAGCCGTGCGCCAACCGCGCATCCACCGCTGTCGGTATAATCAGTATATATTAAAAATATAAAATTGTAATATATCCCGTTATATATCTGGCGGATATATAAAAGATATATACGGGATGTAAAACTTTTTGCCGTCATATACGACGTATATAAATTATATATCTTTCTATATATCTGAGAAAAACCGCGCATCCACCGCTGTCGGTATAATCAGTATATATTAAAAATATAAAATTGTAATATGTCCCGTTATATATCTGGCGGATATATAAAAGATATATACGGGATGTAAAACTTTTTGCCGTCATATACGACGTATATAAATTATATATCTTTCTATATATCTGAGAAAAAGAAATGGTGGAATTAAGCAAATGCGCGGTGACATACGTTCGAAGGTGTATTTTGTTGGTGCAACAAAAATGTTTGTTTCAGTCGACAAATTTTTAATAAATCGAAGCAAATAATCGTTTAACAAAACAATGCTTTATTTGTACCAAACAAATAACAGCTTTGAACGTATGTCACCGCGACTTTTGGTTAATCCAACCAATTTCTTTTATCTGTGTATATCTGACATATACTTCATTTCCATGGGGGTTTGATCGTTGAAACTAACCGTCATCAGTGGATCGTATCGAATTTTGTTGTATGCGTTCTTGTCGCTCTCTGCGTACCATACAGGTGTGTATTTTGTTGCTAAATAAGTGGTAGGTTTCAAATCCAGTTTAATTTTCCTGCCATTGACTTTAACTTCGAGGGCTATGTTTTCGTCGGCTTTGCGTCTGCTTCTGGCTCCGGACAGTGGTAGAGGAAATACTTCGTACTCAGGGACTGAACAATACATTTTTTTTTATCATCACTTCACCATTGCATCTTGTACGTTCTCTTAAATTTGCATATTTTTCCGACTCACCCGAATCCTCCGAACCAAAAACCGCAAACCTCTCGGCCCTTGTCATGTTCTCGTGGATATTTGAGGGAAAAGCCATAGAAGAATGTACAGCGATGAAAAGTACCGCGAGTATAGAACAAACAAAGTCTCTACCCATTTTTTAAAAATTGTATTCGTCTACCTTACGCTTAGTTTCTGTCGTACTACTTTCGATACTGCGCATAAGGAAGTTCCCCCTGCTCATATACTTTTCGGCATTTTTTTTTTTTTTTGCCACGTAGTAGGAATCGCTATAGTACATTAGTCATTTTCGTGAAGTAGGTAACAGGTTTCGCTGCAAAATTATCGGGGAGAATGTAATATACAAAACACGATGTTCGCCTAAAGACATAAAAAATATACTAATAAAAAAGACACGTGTCAAGGTTGCCGATTTGTACCACCTCGTGTTCCTACGGCCTCGAGGAATTCTCAACGACTTCGAACAATTGTTTTGGTTCCTCATAGAGGAAGCTATGTTTTCGTGAACATTTTTTTTTCGATGTTTTAATGTCAGCGTACTAAAAATGGTTGAAAACGTCGAGAAATGTGATTTTTAGCTGGCGTCCGGATGTATGTGTGTATGTATGTGAGTGACAGCGTGCATCGCTTAGAACGACTATAACTCGGAAACAGCTTGAGATAGCGGGTTTAAATTTTGTACACTTGTAGAGTGGTCGCGTCTCTTCCTTCGGTGTAATTTTCATGAAAATTGAGGACCGTTTCGAAATTTTACGCGAATTTGAAATTTTTGAAAATAGTCTGTGGTAGCTCTAACTTTCGCAAATTTTGAGCTATCGTCATAAAACTGCACACGAGTATTTTTATCAAAGACCTTTGGTATTGAATTTGGCCGAAATCTACCGAAGGGATCAGATTTTATGGAATTTTGATTATTTTCTAAAATTACCAAAAACCGTCCAATTTGAGTAAACATGGAGGTATCGAGCTTAAATTTGGCATGGGAATGGACTAACACGGTACAATGTTTCGTATTAAATTAGGTAAAAATTGATTCAATCGTTTAAATTTTCTGAGATTTTGAAAATTGTCAATTTTTCCGAAATTAAACTTTTCAAAATCCCACAATCCCAATTGATCTGAATTTCTGAATCAAATACCACGCAAAGAGTAAAATGAGTTATAGTTTCGTAATCAGCGCTGAGGAATAGAATAAAATTGCCTTAAAACGACGCAATCTTCAAATTTCAGTTTGCGACATCCTATAATAAATTCTGGGGTAAATTTTGACGGTTTTACTTTTATGAAATGTAGACATTTTCTATGTTACGAAAAAGGTGAAAAGTAATTTGCACATGATTCTTCTATACTTTTTGTTGTGAAAATTGTATTTTAATTATAGCTTCCTCTATGAGGAAGCCAAAATGGAACAACGGAATTTATCATAGGGGAAGTTATGTACAAAAAGGTAATACATGAGAAAGTAATTGTGCAAATCACTTTACACGCTTTTTTTTCGTTTGTCAATTTCAATCCGGCTTCACTTTGCACGGCAACCATATTACATAGTACGCGTACAGGGTACGGTTGATTTGCCAAGCCCTCCGACTTTCGCTAAACAATCAAGAGTAAATTTGTGACAAAATACAATACAAATTTGTGACAAAATACATACAAAGTTCAATGAGACGGACACACACACGCAATGCCATCGTGGTTAATTCCGTCCTGGTATTAGTCAGGATTGGCTTTTTGATCACACTGTAGCTTGTCAGAATGGTCAGAATGGTCAGAATGGTCAGAATGGTCAGAATGGTCAGAATGGTCAGAATGGTCAGAATGGTCAGAATGGTCAGAATGGTCAGAATGGTCAGAATGGTCAGAATGGTCAGAATGGTCAGAATAGTCAGAATGGTCCTAATGGTCAGAATGGTCAGAATGGTCGTAATGGTCAGAATGGTCAGAATGGTCCGAATGGTCAGAATGGTCAGGCTGAACCCGAGGGGCGGGGAACTCCAACCGGCAACTCCGGTAGAAAGAGTCGCAGGAACCAAATCGAGCGAAGCCCTGTGCCGTTGCCACGGCGAAGCATCCTTCAGGAGACAGCGACCCACTGAGGGTTGCCGCGACCCGAAAAGATCTCCCGTTCCCCTCCCCTGCACCTCTTCTCCTCCGCCCCCGAGTCCCTCACTCTTTCTCATCCCCGGCAAGAGAACGCGAGGCGCGAACGAAATAAATAAGAATGGAAACGAGGGGTCGTCCTGACACGGGGCTGGCGGTCCCGGGCCGCGCACGTAGAGACCCGGAGGAAGGAAATGAACGCGCCCCCAGGAAGCCAGCGACGGAGGAAGGAGCGCGCGGTCGGAGAGGGGCGAAAAACAGGGCTCTCGCCTAGGTGGCCTCTGAGATGGAATGGAATTTCTGTCGGTTGGCTCAGATAAACAGCTGCAATTTCGTTCGCACAACCGGGTGAAAGCCGCCCCCAAAGCGTCGCACACGGGCGGGAGCGTGCGGGGGGTCCCCAGGAATTTCCACCGCGATTTACATCCAACCTCGTTTTTCTTTCCAACCCGGGAAGCTCGCTTGTCCGCTCCGGGTAACGGCCTTCCGCGCGCGATCCCAAACACGCCGTATTACTTCTCTCGCGAACCAACCGTATCCCACATGTAAGCTCCTTTCTCTTGTCTCCGCCGCCTCCTCCGCGGCTCCGGCGTCTCCCGGCGCGCGACGACGTGATGGGAACACGCGCCGGAGCCGTCGGCGACGAGGACGGCGCGGGGAGAATGAGGAACCGCGATGCTCGTGCTCTCCGGAAGTGGATGGCTTCGGGCACGAACTCGGATTCGCAATACATTCAGATGGCCGCTTTTTCTGCATTCAGACTACTCGTCCTTCGGTCTCGAGGAAACGGAGAAATCGCTGAGACATTCCTACATCCGCGGGAATCCTTTCCTTTGCTATCTTTGGAGTCTCCTCGGGTAGGCAGTGGTCCGGCTGGTTGTTACGTCCCGGCACTGGCGCGGGCCTGGCGCGGTCTCGTGCCAGTGCTGCAATCCAAGCGTCGGACGGACTTAAGGCATTATATACGCGAAAAATTTCAAGATACGCCATTTCGCCGATTTTCGAAGGTACTTTTCTAGACGCGGTTAAAAAAAGAAAAAAAATGACGCATATGTTGACATTTTTTTTTACAGATCATTTATGCACATGGTTAAGTATAGGTAAAAAAAAATCAGGAATATTAACAAATGGCGGATGCTTTATTATATCACATAATAAAGCAATGTGTTTATTTTGCGCGCGCGTTGATGGTGAAGGTTCTCGGCATCGATGTGGGTGTCTGAAAAAAAGTAAAAGTAAAATGGCAAGTAAAAAGTGCGAAGTAATTTTCACATGACTTCTTTAGTTTTTACTGTTTCGCACATAGCTTCCTCTATGAGAATGGTCGTTTTTACGATCTTTAAACGTACGGCCGAGCAAACGTTGGGAAAGAGCGATTTTGACTTCCTTATAGAGGAAACTATGAGAATCTCGAGTTCTCAAAGGACAATAAATCTATTACCCATTTTGTCCCAACGATACATCCGGATTTTCAAGCCCGATTTACCCCACGTACCACCATCGCCACCATCCAAAAGTTATTGGAAAATTGCGTTTTGTCTCATTATCCCATTTTGCCCCGCTCTCACCTACACCAAACATCCGGACTATCACACTATAAACCTGAATCCTACCTGTCGAGAAAACCTCTCAGACAAATCCGGATTTCCAGATTTTCAACACCGTTTTGTACCACTTACCATCACCATCACCATCCAAAAGTTATTAGAAAATTGCGTGTTGTCCCTATTATCGCGTTTTGCCCCACTGTTCCATTTCGCCCCGCTCTACCCTACGGGGTGGCCCCCAGAAAATTCAAAAATGCTCAATGCAAGGACCCCTCTAAATTACAGCGGTGAAGTTTGAAACGTTGCAAAGTTGCGACCGTTCTCCCAGCCCTGGCGCTTCACTCATATGTCATATGGTGAATAAAAAGAAGGCTATGGGATCACCGAACAGTGTCCGGTCTTTTTATTCGTTGTATCGGTTTGTTGCGCTTTCTGAAAAGCATTACTGTTCCAACGAAAGAGGACCTTATACTCCGAAGAAAAAAATTAATACGATCCAAGGTCCATGCCGAGCTCCTCGTACTCGAAAATTTAGTCATAACTAGACACCGCTTTTTTAGAACATCGCTGCAACAACCACGATGTCCAACGAAAAAGGGTTGTTTTAATTTTTTTTTTTGTACTTAATACATCAAAGAACAACATCGACCAGGTCTCAAATTCCGGAACGATCTTGCTATAGTCGAAATTTAAATCCGCGTTAGGCATTCAATTTTTTCTTTACTCATGCATGCAAAATCCTTGTTTGCGCACCATTCACAGGCATGCAAAATGGCTGATTGCCGCACGATACGCAAATGCGATGCGCAAAATACTTTCACCGGTGCGCAAAATGCCTTCACCAGTGCGCAAAGTATTTTGCGCACTGTTACCAAGCGGTTGCTATGGTAACATCGAGGCGACCGAGGCGCCACAGGCATGCGCCATTGGGCATGCCTGTCAATGGTGCACAACTTGGATTTTGCATTGCCTTCGTAAAGAAAAATATGGTTCGATACACGAGGCCATCTCGCTTCTTGCGCACTGCTCGTTTTGGCCTCTAGTATCGAAATATACTATTATGTCACTCGGTGGGAAAATGGCGGTTTTTTCGCCCGCTTCGCGTGCGAAAACCCCCATTTTCACACCTTGTGAAATAAAATTTTGTTCGATACTCGTGCGAAAAACGTTTTCTGAACTCGTGTGATTGCAACACTCGCCTTCGGCTCGTGCTGCAAACTCACACTCGTCAGAAAAAGTTTTTTCGCACTCGTATCGAAATGTACTATTTCTGGTTAGGCGCCAGAGCTGGAAGAATCGTTGCAACTTTGCAACGTTTCAAACTTCACCGATATTCTAAATTAATATAGTGTTGACAGCCGATTCGTAGCGAAATGCAGAATACTCGGGAAATCATGTATCGAGCGACTGTGAAATTAGCTGCGACAGACGGTGAAAAGGCAAATGATGGTGGCATAACTCGCCGAACCCTTGCGGAACTGGTGCAACCGCTGATTCGAAGTTGCCTCGTAGTCGCAGTCGCACTAGGGTTGTCTAGACATACATAGAACATCCGCGAGTTGGGCGACTTTGACGAGACTCCGGGTATGCCGGAATGAGACCGATCGCTTTGTGCAAACTTTTAACTTCTGTGCAACTCTGATTTGATGGACTCGAGCGATTCCCATGGAACTACAAGTCAAATAAGACGATACAAGGATGGTTGCAAGGTTTGCAGTAAACACGACCTTAAAATAAAGGTTGTACGCGATTCCAAGGCAAGTCAAAGATTTGCCACTGTGCATTAGTCTATTTGCAGTCTGACGACGGTCACCTCAGTTCCGATTCGGAAACTTCGATATGGACAAGCATGTTTGTTAACAAAAGTCTTCGTCCGCACGAATTCGCATCGAATCGTCGCAAAACCTGAAACTGCTTGACAAATTTTGTCGCGAGATATTTTTGTCGATTCGGAGAACACCAATGAAACTCCCAAAGTCGCTGCCCGCGCAGCGAGTGCAGTGGTTGGACCGCACGTTTAAAAAAAAAAAGTTAAAAATTGACATTTTTATATCGCTTTCTCATAAAAGTTGGAAGTTGAAATTTTCATATCGCTTTCTCACAAAAGTTGGAAGTTGAAATTTTCATATCGCTTTCTCACAAAAGTTGGAAGTTGAAATTTTCATATCGCTTTCTCATAAGGTTCCTTTATTCGGGAAGCTTCTTCTATGAGGAAGCACTGTCTGTATTTTCGGCTTCCTCGTAGAGGAAGCTTCGCGAATAAAGGAACACTATGAGAAAGCCGCATGAAAATTAAAATTTGCAACTTTTATAAGAAAGTCATATGAAAATTTCAATTTGCAATTTTTATAAGAAAGTCATATGAAAATTTCAATTTGCAAGTTTTATGAGGAAGTCATATGAAAATTTCAATTTGCAAGTTTTATGAGGAAGCCATATGAAAATTTCAATTTTCAACTTTTATGAGGAAGTGATATGAGAATTTCAATTTTCAACTTTATGAGGAAGCGCTATGAAAATTTCAATTTTCAACTTTTTTCAACGTCAACGTCTTAGACTTTTATGCAAAACGGCTGACCGATTCTGGTTCAGCGCGTAAAAAAATATTCCATCGTCACGTTTCGCTTTGTCGAATCTACGCTTGGCGCGAAAAAATACATGGAAGTATGCGCTACTGACTTTTTTTTGCCCTTTTGATTTTTATTCCAGAGGTCCTAGTGATACCTCTTTATCTAGCTTTTTAATCCCGTCATATCCATCGTCTTGTGTATGTCTTGCTGTAGATCGCGATAGGCACCTGGGTTTTTCCGCGATGCCATCGGGAAACAAAGAACTCGTTGTTTAAAAATACCTAAAATCATTCATTTTTGCAATTTTGGCTATAAAAATGCCTGATAAACTTTTTCGTTAGTTGTCGCTCCGGGACTGTAATTCCATGTATTTTTTCACGCTGATCACGAATCTGACACTTGTTTTATTCGTAGATGAATATTTGATACGGAAAAAATGCGTCTAAAAAAAAAAAAAAATCATAAAATTCCAAAAATTCAAAATGACAAAATTTAAACGGTTCGATCGATTTTCCTCAAATTTTAATGGGAGTATCGGGTGATGATATTCTACCTGTATACGCATTTTTAGCCCGATAGCTGAAAAAGTTGCGAGCGCTACAGTGCGTACAGACATTTTCGAAGAAATTAAAAAAATGTTTGGACGAAATTTTGCAGAAACATTGACTATTAACCATGCATGCTGCCTGCAAATTTTCAGCCTGATCGGTCGAGGCGCTCTCGAGTTATAGCCGTTTGAATTTTTCACGTCCGATTCACGAGTATGTGAAAAGTTCGTATCGACATTCAAGTACGTGAAAATGTCGCCTTATAATAAATTCCATCAAATCTGACCGCTTCGATAGATCTCGGCCAAGTTCAATACCAAAGATCTTTTATCATAGTATATTTTATGTGTATGCAGTTCTAGAACCATATCCGAAAATTTACGCAAGTTGGAGACGCAGACGTTTCCAACATTTTAAAAATCACGTAAAATCCCAAACCGGGTCCCAGTCTTCATGAAAGTTGCACTAAAAGAAGAGACGTGACCACTCTTTTAAGGTGTCCCAGCCGCCGCACACCCAAGCGAAAAGTACCAGTCCCCGGACATGCATGAAAAATCGTATGTCCGTCTCTTCCACGGGTGCTTTGTCCGGCCACTGGGTTGTGTTCGGTCACTGGGACATTTACCTCAGTGTTTACAAAATCTCAATCCGCTATCTCAAATCGTTTCCGAGTCGCAGTAGTTTTCAACTATGTAAATTCGGCACGCACGAACGCACCCGACAAATCCGGAAACCAGCTACAAAAAGCATTTCCCAACGTTTTAGGCTGGTTTCAATACTCAGACATTAAAATCTCGAATTTTTTGCCCTATAAAAAAAGACTTTCTTTATAAGGAAGCAACAAAGGGTTGCAAATGGTACAGAATCTTTTTTATTCCCATCGTCTATCTAATCCCGGCGGTGTCGCCGTGTAGCAGAATCATATTTATAGATTAGCCCGCGACCTCGTTTCCTTTCAAAGCCCGTTTCCAAGCTCGCTGGAGCGACGACGAATCGAGCGTAAAAAGATAGACGGTGGCTTGCCGTGTGAACCACCTCGGTGTGTCTGGAGCTATTCATGCAAAATCGTTGACGTTGTAAGGACAACGATGCTGGGTGATGGGTCGGGCATCGAGTCTCACCACTTGAATCGTTAGTAGAATCAATAACGATTGGAACCATTCGCCGTTTCATTCGATGTATTCGGACTTGAGACGCTGGTACTTGGGGGCGCTGGTACTTGGGATACTGAGGCTTTGGGGCGCTGGAAATTGGGGTCGCTGGAACTTGGCCCGCTGAGACTTGGAGCGCTGGGACTTGGAGCGCTGGGACTAGGGGGCGCTGGAACTTGATGGTGCTGGGATATGAGGATGCTGGGCCTTGGGGCCGCTGAGATTTTGGGGCACTGGGACTTGGGGCGCTGAGACTTGGGTCGCTGGAATTTGGGGCGCTTGGATTTGGGGGCTGGGACTTGGGGCGCTCGGACTTGGGGACGCTGGGATCTGAGAACGCTGCTACTAGGCGTGCTACGACTTGGGGGCGCTCGGTCTTGGGGCGCTTGGATTTGCGGGCGCTGGGAGTTGGGGGCGCTGAGACTTGGGGGCGCTGGGACTTGGAGCGCTGGGACTTGGAGAGCTGGGTCTTGGGAGCGCTGGAACTTGATGATGCTGGGATATGAGGATGCTGGGCCTTGGGGCCACTGAGGCTTGGGACGCTGAGACGTGGGGCGCTGAGACTTGGGTCGCTGGAATTTGGGGCGCTTGGATTTGGGGGCTGGAACTTGTGGCGCTCGGACTTGGGGACGCTCGGACTTAGCGACGTTGGGTCTTGGGAACACTGCTACTGGGCGTGCTAAGACTTGGGGGTGCTGGGACTTGGGGGCGCTCGGTCTTGGGGCACTGGGACTTGGGGGCGCTAGGACTTGGGGCACTGGCACTTGGCGGCGCTGGGACTTGTGGATGTTGAGGCTTGGGACGTGGGGCGCTGAGACTTGCGGACGCTGCGACTAAATTACATGTTGGATACGGTTTAAAAAGGAAAAAGTTTCGGGCTTCCAACCGTGAACATCTGTTTCCATCCGCAACGACCCAGCATCGTATTTCGCCGGACCAGAGCTGTTGGCTACTGCAGAGAAGGGAGGGTCACCCCGAAGCTTGTAGCACTTTTGTGGAGCGAAACACCGGCAAAATAGGCTGGTGTCCCGGAACAAATATTTGTATATAGTGGGCCGGGGCTTCTCTCCCTCACTACACTCTCAGTGTACGTATCACCATATTCGTCCCGCGCAATACCGTCACCCCTTCCGGCGCGCTTGGCAAATAAGCGGGGTTCAGGGGGCGACGAGATTTCCAAGGCTCACGGCGTCTTACAGGGGCATTTATTCCCGTTTGTACACACGAAGCCGGAAAACAGCCTGCGACACGCGAGTTTCTGAGAGAAACCTCGTAATCTCTACAGCTCGCTTCCTTGCTTTCCAGAAAAAAAAATGTCGTGTTTTTTTTTACAAAAAAAAATCACGTCATTGTCTCGCGACAGGCGAGTCACCGTGCTGTCAGCTGTCAACGATATAGCAAATAGCGGAACAAAAAAAAAAAAAAAAATGGGGCAAAAAGAATCACTTTGACAGACGTTGATGGCCGATAAATCGCAACAAAGCCACAACCCGGCGGCGAGCTGCGATGGGATGTTCGACGCTGTAGGGGGGGGGACAGTGGGGCAAAATGGACCATTTTTATGCGGGGCATAAAAAAAGAACAATGTTGAATGGAGGACACTGGTCCGTTTTGCCCCGCCCCCTTCCCACATTGTCGCGTAAAATCCATACGGATATGCCGTACGGAATACGCTCCGTCCTTGGATACAATACATACTATAACATTTCTGTCGACGATCGATTCGTGTCTATGTCTGGCGGCAGCGTCACTTTCTCACCTCATCCGGGCGGTCATCATCGTGCCGTCTATCGATTCTCCTGGCACGCGCGGTTTATAAATAAACCGGCAACAGGGGACGCACCGTGCGAGTACACACTTGCAGCTTCTTTGCGTAAAAGGGGAGGGAGACAAAAACATTAATTACCGGTGGCGATGTGCGGACAGAACATAATTTTTTTTGCTTTTTCTTCGACTCTGTAAGCGGAGGAATTTTTTTGAGGGGAGCCACGAAGGGACTGTGTCGGTAATGATGGTTTTTCTTTCTTTTTTACATTTTTTTTCTATTAACTCAACGAGTCCCGAGAACACGAAAAAGCAAAGCGGTCATAATCCCCGCCGAGTGGTCGGGGCAGAGTTACCTGGCCGACTGCCCATTGTAGCCGTTCGCTTCTCTCCACGGTAGGAAAAGAAAAAAATTGACCCCCGTTAACTAACGTTTTGCCTCATTTGGCTCTGAGTAAATCCTGAAAACGGCTGAAACCAGTAACGAGACAACGATGTCGCTTCGTTACGTCACATTTCAAATTTTTGTCGAAGTCCTTTCGAAGGACTAAAAATGGTAGTGGCATCGGATTACCCATGTCGTTTAGGAGGCGCAAATTGGATTGTCCGGTAGTCTGACAGTCTGACAGTCTGACAGTCCGATGGTCCGATGGTCCGATGGTCCGATGGTCCGATGGTCCGATGGTCCGATGGTCCGATGGTCCGATGGTCCGATGGTCCGATGGTCCGATGGTCCGATGGTCCGATGGTCCGATGGTCCGATGGTCCGATGGTCCGATGGTCCGATGGTCCGATGGTCCGATGGTCCGATGGTCCGATGGTCCGATGGTCCGATGGTAAGTTTTTCTTAATTTTTCGCGGGACACGAAAATAGGGGACGAGGACTCTTTCGCTCTCCCCTGACGCTCTCGAGGCAGCGATGCGAGAAAACTTAAATTTCATGGATAGTTTTTCACTCGGAGACGGCTCAATTTTCGTCTCGGATGTCGTGGTCCGCGTCCTTAGATGTCGTACAGCTGCACATCGTCGCAGCCCCATCTCGTTATTCCCCTTACCTCGCTCCGTACTCCGAGTGCCATTCTGCTGTTATACGGCAAGAATCCTTCGCGTTTGGTCCAACGGAGACGGTTCGCCGGAGGAATGCTGCCCGAGCTCTCGATGATGAAACGTTCGGAACGAATTTCCTAAAAAAAACATTCCCCCGCCGCAGTTGTAGTCACCGATCCAACGACGCGCTGTCTAGCGCAACTGGAGATGCTCGTAAAATCACCCACCATCTGACCATTACCGCGACCCGATATGCGCACATATGAACTACTCATGTGTGACCGAATTTTCAAAATTGATTGAACACTTGTGGAAGATTTTGCTCCTGCTACATCTCGAGTTGATTCGCAGTTTTTTAAAAAACAACAACGCATTGCTGTTTACTTTCAACTACGTCGACTCTATCTGAGCTTTATAAATATTGTTACAGGAATGACGGGAAAATACGGCTCATGCGTTTCCTCAACGATATTTTTATCCTCTTCGGCCTCGCGGTTGGACCATAACGAAAACACGCGGAGAGTCTTCGGTTCTTAATAAATCCGTAAACAAGCTCGGAGCAAGTTGATACTGTTGTGCGGCTCAGGGAAAAGAACTCTCGTGACAAAATATTATTTTCCACTCTGTTCGTCAAGCTCTCCGCAAATTCACTTTATTCGCGGTACGCGAGAGAGAGATTGGCAAAATCCTGACGTCGTGGTACTCTGTTGTTTCTTTCAGAGAAGTCGCGTGACATGACGAGAGAAGATGAAATGAGAGGAATCACCTTTAAAATTTGCCTGAGGAAGAAAATTGTCCTACAAAACGAGAATTGGGTTTTCTTTTTTTCCAGACGATGAGACCGATGAGACCGATGTAAGACGATGAGACCGATGTAAGACGATGAGACCGATGTAAGACGATGAGACCGATGATACCGATGTGAGACCGATGAGACCAATGTTAGACCGATGAGACCGATGAGACCGACGTGAGACCGATGAGACCAATGTGAGACCGATGAGACCAATGTGAAACCGATGTGAGACCGATGAGACAGATGTTAGACCGATGAGACCGATGTGAGACCGATGGAACCGATGCGAGACCGATGTGAGACTGATGTCAGACTGATGTCAGACCGATGTGAGTCCGATGTGAGACCGATGTGAGACCGATGTGAGACCGATGTGAGACCGATGTAAGACCGATGAGACACCGATGAGACACCGATGAGACACCGATGTGAGACCGATGAGACCGATGTGAGACCGATGTGAGACCCATGAGACCGATGTGAGACCCATGAGACCGATGTGAGACCCATGAGACCGATGTGAGACCCATGAGACCGATGTGAGACCCATGAGACCGATGTGAGACCCATGAGACCGATGTGAGACCCATGAGACCGATGTGAGACCCATGAGACGGATGTGAGACCCATGAGACCGATGTGAGACCCATGAGACCGATGTGAGACCCATGAGATCGATGTGAGACCGATTAGAGCGATGTGAGATCGATGAGCGATGATGAGACTAATGAGGCGATGCGACCGATGCGACCGATGTGACCGATATGACCGATGTAACCGATGAGACCGATGAGACTGACACGAAATTCTCAATCTACATCAGTTACGATTCTCCGTTCTCAAGCGAAACTCGCAGGATCTGCCTCCACGGTATTCTCTTACAAAATTCGATTCCATATAAAATCCAACGAGACTGTCACATACTACGACGCAAGCACGACTTTTCTTGGGATGCGGCTACTGCAGCTCCTCCTCCTCCTCCTCCTCACCCTCACTTATTCGTACTCGTCCTCTCATAGCCCTCTCATACCACGTATACCACCTCGACACTTTGCTGCAGAACGTGGCGAGTTTCCTGCTGCGTCAGAGCAAATGATACGGCTACTGCTACTTGCTGCCGACGACAGACTGATCTGTAAGGACACTGCATTTTTCCGTATTCCACACACACACACACGCACACACACACACAACCACCGGGCAGTCGGAACGACGATGATGCCGCTGAAAAATGAAAAACCGGATGAAAAGAGCGGAGGAGACGAAAATTCATCCGAGTCCCGGACATTGGGAATCGACCAGTCAGAACTGACGAACTGTGTGTGCCTCTCGATCAACCATAAACACGGTGTTTGTGTGTTTTTCCCATCGCCCGCATATTCCGTTCGTTGCATATATGTTTTTTTCCGCCCCCTCCAGCAATTTGGCATCGAGGGCGAAATCGAAGGGAACGAGGGAAAAAAATAAAAAATATATGCGCCAGTGGATATTCGACGAACGCGCTGGATAGTTTGCTTTTTATTTGTTTTTTTCCCCAGATGCAACGGTTACGGTCGAACGATATTGACCATAACTAGGGGAGAGCGGGGTAAAATGGCACACCGGGGCAAAATGGGATAATGAGACCAAACGCAATTCTCCGATAACTTTTGGATGGTGGCGCTGGTCGTAGGTGGGGCAAAACGGGTTTTTAAATCCGGATGTATCAATTGGGACAAAATGGGACATTCAAAAATTATTGGAAAATTGAGTTTTGACCTCAATGTGCCATTTTGCCCCGCTGTGCCATTTTACCCCGCTCTCCCCTACTGGCAGGCTGGACGATCTCTTCCGTTCGGGCGATCCGCTTTCGGACTGGAACTTCTCCGATCGCAGAGACCAACAATTTTTTTTTTTTTTTTTTTTTGTAATTGAGCAATTTTGTAGAGCGTTGCCACGCTAACTTATCCTTAATTCACCAATTGTACTGACCGAGCGGGGAAACTGCAATTCACCAGCGTACTTCGCTCGTTCATTCTCGCGTTCTCTCCGGCCGATTATCCCGAGCGATCCGCGAGGGATTATTCGAAGGGAAGTGCGAGAGGTTGGAGTGGGTGGATAGCGAATGGGAGAGGAGTTCGCTAGGATGTTCGCTCCGTCAATCTTCCCCGGGCTCCTCCCGGGCTTCGTGTGTTACGCTACCTTTGTGTACTCGCCGTGGGGCCTAAAAAGAACAAAGTTGAAAATTGGAATTTTCATATCGCTATCTCATAATGTTTCTTTGCTCGCATACGTTCCTGTGCGGGAAAGCATTTTCTGTATTTTTGGCTTTCTTGCGGAGCTTCGCGAATAGAGGAACATCGTTAGAAAGCGATATGAAAATGTCAATTTTCAACTTTTGCTTCCTCATAGAGGAAGCAATGTTTCCGTGAAAAAAAAGCTTGCAAAGTGATTTGCACAATTACTTCCTCATGTTTTACGGTTTTCCTCATAACTTCCTCTATGATAATTCCGTCGTGACATTTTGACTTCCTCATAGGGGAGGCATGTGTGTGACAGCGTGCATAGCTTGGAACGACTATAACTCGGAAACGGTTTGAGATAGCGGGTTGAAATTTTGTACACTAGTAGAGTGGTCACGTATCTTCCTTCGATATAATTTCCATGAAGATTGAGGCAAGTTTCGAGATTTTACGCGAATTCGAAATTTTTTCAGAAAGTCTGTGGTAGCTCTAACTTTCGTAAATTTTGATCTATCGTCCTAAAAATACATATACATATATACTATTAATACTATTAACATATAATACTATTAACAAAGACCTTTGGTATTGAGTTTGGCCGAAATCTACCTAAGGGATCAGATTTTATCGAATTTTGATTTTTTTGAAAAATAACTAAAAATTGTCTAATTTGAGTAAACATGGAGGTATCGAGCTTAAATTTGGCACAGGAATGGACTGACACTGTACGATGCTTCGTATTAAATTTGTCAAAAATTGAACCAACAGTTTAAATTTTATGGGATTTTTAAAAATGTTGAATTTTTCAAATTTTTTTGACAGGAGTTTCTTAATCGAACATCACGCAAAGAGTAAAATGAGTTATAGTTTCGTAATCGGCGCTGAAGATTACATTAAAAATTGCTTCAAAACTTTTTTATTGTGTTTTAATTATAGCTTCCTCTATGAGGAAGCCAAAATGGCACAACGGATTTATCACAGAGGAAGTTATGAGCAAAACCGTAAAACATGACGAAACAATTGTGCGAATCACTTTGCACGCTTTTTCTCTCAGTGCAGGAGTTACAAAAATAATTTCTCGACAATGAAAAAAAATAATAAACATTCATGATGCGGCGTCGTTTGGAATCGTCGTCTTTACGAAAATATTTAAATCCCGTGAAACTAAACACCACTCCGATGTTTGCACTGAAAGTTCCACGTGCCAGCGTCGAGTATTTTTCTTAAAATGAAATATCTTCTTTCCGATGATGCGAACTCTTTCCAGTGCGGCTTGCAGCACGGGAGCGCGGCTACCGCCTGCCAGTGGGTGCACTTCCGCATGACAGGTGACGAACGGACGGTGTTACAACAGTAACTGCCAGCAGTTATTTCCAGCGGGATACATCGCTGGGTCCCACGCGGATATTAATAATTCCCAGCGTAGGATTTCCTCTCTCCGAACAGCAACTTTCTTCTCGTTTCCGCTCCCTTTGCCGCCCCCTTATTTGCAACATTGCACTCCGAGCAACATCAATTAAACGCATCCTTTCGCAACAAGCGGATTGTAATTTGCGGCTAATTTGTGGCATCGTGCCCGTTTCACCCCCACGTCTTCCCGAGTCTCCATTCGTAATTTTGCTTCCGCCACTCTAAAAACAAGCATCCCAAGTAGAAATTTTCGAGCGTTACATCGGGCCCTGATAGGGTCCTGATAAGGCCTTCTCAGGACCTTATCGGGGCCCGATGTAACCGGTGAAAATTTCTACTCGGGATGTTGTTTCAATGTGCTTAATATAGTTTCTTTTTTCTTCTTTAGTTCTTTTTTTAAAACCGACTTATCTGAGTCCTCGTCAACAGACCCTTTGCAAGTAGTTTTTCATAAACGACCTGAAGAACGACCCAAAGACAAACTCTCAACATGGTCGTATTTCCTTTTACTTTCTCATTAAAGTCGACGAAACGACCCAATCTAGAACTTTTTCAGTAATTCATACATCGGTCGTATTTGTGGTCATTTTGCGGTCATTGATGGAAAAACGACCCATCCTCAACCTAACAATTGGTCTTTATTTCGGTCGTTATTCCGGACGAAAAATGTCACATAACGACCAGTCGTTTTTTGGGTCTTTCGATGGTCGCTTGACTTTCTAGGGATGTGCGAAAATTTTCATCACAAGGTACGAAAACGGCGGTTTTACGCACGCGAAGCGGGCGGTAAAGTGACCATTTCCGCACCGAGTGATGAAAATAGTATATTATGCCACAAGGGCGGAAAGTGCGTACTTTCACCGAGTGCGAAGTTTGATGCCCGAGCGAAGCGAGAGCAGAAATTCGCACGAGGTGAAAACTTTTTCAGTAATTCATACATCGGTCGTATTTGTGGTCATTTTGCGGTCATTGATGGAAAAACGACCCATCCACAACCTAACAATTGGTCTTGCTTTCGGTCGTTATTCCGGACGAAAAATGTCACATAACGACCAGTCTTTTTTTGCGCCTTTTGATAGTCGTTAAAGACGGTCGCTTGACTTGCTAGGGGAAATAATAATAAAGTCACCGAAGTCACCTTACAGTTGAGTGAGCATTTAGGCAATCGCGAGCGACTCGGTAATTAATAATCTGCTCGAGTCAGGTATCACGCAATCAGAGCATCTCAAAATTCTGTGCGAAGACAGGGAATCCAGAGCGATATTTGTTTGTCCAAATATCGGGGACATAAACAAGATAATGTAGACCATAATTATGTAAACAATATCCAGCTGACGCGAGTGTTCTCTCATTAATTTATAAGGGACCGAGAGCAGGCACTCGTCAGTCTGATCAGAACTCAGGAACGGGACGGTTGATTACAATAAATACATTAATTACGCAACGAAATAATTACATATAGCGAGGGGCTCGCTATTGCACCCAGAAAAAAAATTTATTGGCCACCGTTTATTTGTTTTAAGTACAATATTTAATCGATTTAAATAAATATTTATTTCATTTAAGTAACTATTTACTTAATTAAAATCTTCACATTGTTATAGAATAGAATTGAATCGAATTGAATCGAATTGAATCGAATTGAATCGAATTGAATCGAATTGAATCGAATTGAATCGAATTGAATCGAATTGAATCGAATTGAATCGAATTGAATCGAATTGAATCGAATTGAATCGAATTGAATCGAATTGAATCGAATTGAATCGAATTGAATCGAATTGAATCGAATTGAATCGAATTGAATCGAATTGAATCGAATTGAATCGAATTGAATCGAATTGAATCGAATTGAATCGAATTGAATCGAATTGAATCGAATTGAATCGAATTGAATCGAATTGAATCGAATTGAATCGAATTGAATCGAATTGAATCGAATTGAATCGAATTGAATCGAATTGAATCGAATTGAATCGAATTGACTCGAATTGAATCGAATTGAATCGAATTGAATCGAATTGAATCGAATTGAATCGAATTGAATCGAATTGAATCGAATTGAATCGAATTGAATCGAATTGAATCGAATTGAATCGAATTGAATCGAATTGAATCGAATTGAATCGAATTGAATCGAATTGAATCGACAAAATAAAAAGAGGCGCTCGGTCACGTGCAACTCTCACGTGAAATATTAAAAACTATACTCAAATAAACTTGGTAGACTTAAGTATTTTTAACTTTTCAACTTTTATAACTTATTACGCCGAAGCTTTTACATTTAAGATTCAGTATATATTACATTTTGATAGTAAAGTAGAAATCTGTAAAGTCCATTAAAATCAATTGTTTCTCAAAAATCAAGGTTATTTGACAAAATTTCCACTCCAAAAAAGTTTGCATGTCGCGGTCGACGTCGACTTTCGAGATTTTTCCATCGCACCACATCTCGACTATAACACCCAACATTTTCGACACTCAGACACAAAAAACTCAATTTTTTTTTTTTTTTACAAAAACAAAGCTACCTCTACGAGGAAGCAAAAAAACACGATACGTTCCGCACTCCTCGATTTCAACAATAAAAAAAAATATCACAGCGGGCACTTTCGACTCGAAAAAAAGAGCGTGACTATTTTATTGCGGAATTTATTAATCAGAGACGGTGGAAACAAAAGTGGTCGAATTGGCAGAAAATGCCACAGCTGTCAGCACGTAAAAAAAAAAAAAAAAAAATGATCCACATACCTCTATCGGATAATCCAGAATTCCACGATTACTCACGCACACGGCGACAGCGAAATCGGAGATAGAGGTCGAGCGCTGCCGCGTGTGTACGGTAATGGAGAATCGGGCGATTATCGTTTTTGAAAATATATAAATTCGGGGAACATCGGCGACGCGTACAAACGCACGTTCCATTCGGCGAACGGATCGATGAACTATGCGGTCTTTCGGCGTTCGCCAAGGGTATTTGGTAAACACGCTGGCTCGATGCTGGTCACCCCAGTGCGGGAGGAAGCATATTTTCCCAACGATTTCGTGCGCTCCGGTACTCTGAACGCGACACCCGTTGCTATTTTTTTTTTTTTTTTTTTTTTTATGTAAACTCGGTATTGCGTTGTAACTGGTGAAAAGATAGACGAATATGTCCAGTTTCGGTGGAAAAGGTCATTGGCGAATATTGTATATTCGGTCGTGTCCCGGAGCGACTCGGCGGTCACGAGGCGCGTGTGATAGAAACCGAACCAGCGGCAACAATGGAAATATGGTCTGCTTGCAGAAATGCAAATTATCGAATTGAATGGCTCGAAATGCAAACTTCGGGCCAAGATGGACTATTTTTTTGCAGTTTTCATTTCAATTATTAATCGATTATTTATTCTTATTTCAATTATTAATCAATTATTTATTTTTATTTCAATAATTAATCAATTACTTGTTTTTATTTCAATTATAAATCAATTATTTATTTTTATTTCAATTTATTTTGCAGGCTCATTAATTTACAATTTATTTTTACAGTGTAGGGTTAATAAACCCTGCGCTGTAAAAATAAATTGTAAATTTAATGTACCGGAACTTTACATTAATTGAACATTAATGTACTTTTTTGTAAAATAAAAATAGAAATAAAGTTACAAATTTTTCGCATGAATTTTAAAGGTTTTCATTAAAAATGCAAATTTTACTGTAAAATTGCAACGTACATGTGTTTGAAATTTCAGAAACAGTTTATGAAAAAAAGCTTCCAATACTGTTAATTAATTATCGAACTAAATTTTTTAACAGTATGTGGTGTCTGCGAGGAGAAAACTTTTCCATGAATTTTTTATAATAATTATTATTATCTTTCATTACCTACGATTTTTCAAGAAAAATAAATGTTAAAACCCATGGAAAATCAATTTTGTTTGTGTTTTCATTGATTTTTTGGATGTTTGCAAGTTTACGACGTTTCCCCATTTTCGGATGTCCAAATAAATAAAGTTTTTGAACGGAATACCATGGGACTATTTTTTTCTAATAGTCTGATGTGTCCCCTATAAAATGGCGTTTGAAATTTGAAAATCGGACCATTTTTTAAAAAACTAAAAAATGTTTTCACAGAAATTGCGGTTTTTGCCAATTTTCGTTACGTGTTGGGCTTTAAGGGTGATTTGCAACCCCTAAACTTTAATAAAATAAAATTTGCCGCACACCATTCTATTCCTTGTGAAAAAACGAAGAGTTTCATGTGCGGCAAGACCCATTTACTGTTCATAGAACCGCGTGGGGTACATATGTACCCCAGTTACGAGTTACAAGGTAGAAAAAATGATATGTGAGCTCTGGGGTTAATAAAAGGTCAGCTGGGGCCCGGAAAAATTTTCCCAGAGGTTTCGTTTTGCCCCTCTCTGGCCTGGTATTTTTTTTCCTATAGCTATGCAAGCTAAACGGCCGAATAACTAGAAATTCCGTGTTTCCAAAAATGCAAATTTTCGAATCATATAGGTTAAAAATGAAAGCTGAGGCAGGAGCCCAGCCTGTCAATTTATTTTCCTAAATTTTTGCCGGGCGATGAATAAAAGACCGGATGGCCACCGGTCCGTTTTACCCCGGGCTTTTGTTTTGCTCCGCTCCGGTCTGGTATTGTTTTTCCTATCGATATACAAGCTGTGAACGAGCGGAAAACAGAAATTACGCGTACTTCAAAAAGATGCAAATTGTCGAATGGAGTAGGTCGAAACGAAAACCTGGGGCAAGATGGACCATTTTTTTTAAATTTTTTATCGAAGCATGAAAAAAATTGATTTTTTTTTCCTTGCTCCACAGTGATCCGTAGGGGAGTAGTTACTTAAATGAAATAAATATTTATTTTAATTAACTAAGTAGGTACTTAAATGAAATAAATATTTATTTTAATTAACTAAGTAGTTACTTAAATGAAATAAACATTTATTTAAATCAAATAAATATTTTACTTAAACCAAATAAACGGTGGCAAATAAATTATTTTTCTGGGTGTACATCGGGACCCCAGATAAAAATGGCGTTTCTCGACGTTTCGGACTATTTCAAGCACTCTGCCATTAAAATCTCGATTTTTTTTTTTTTACGTAAACATATCATCCCGTATGAGGGAGGAAAAAAAGTGGCCATATCACCCGCAATTACCCCAAGCAAACCGAACGTTCCCCTCGCTGGTTCCCAGCAATAGTTACCGAACGAGGCATTGATGGACATGCACATATGTACTATACACATGCATCCATACATTGATCCATGTATATTCGGAGCAAACTTTCTCCCGATCCGAGTGCGTTCCGAAATGCATCCGAATTCATCCAAAAAAGAGCACGTGGTCAATTTTGCCTTACGGAGCGAAGGATGCAATTTCCAGGATCCAGCAAAATCCGTATAGGTCGGGTTCGCGTTACGCGAAGATTCCCCGCTCCGGTATAGATTTTTTTTCCCCGGTATTATACGAGCCAGTAAAAGCCGAAGTTGCTTCCGGCGTTTGTAAACTATGAAGCATCTCTTTTTGATCGTACGAGCGGAGTCAACAGGCCGGGCTAGCGCGGCGGTGCTCATCAATTTAATTAAAAACTATCGGGAAAATTCTGTCGGCAGGTAGAGCAGTAGCGCGGAAGAGCTTCGAAGCCTAGGAGAATGGGGACCGAACGCGATTGGTGCTTCGCGATGTAAATATGCGCCCTTTGCCATTATATATGTAAAATACAAGATATCGGAGAGACGCACGGATTTTGAAAAAAAAAAAATAAATAAATATTAGGTCATCGAGCAGGTGAAAACTAGTTGGGTAAATTCCTAGGCCGAGAATGAAGGCCCATGTGTGAATATCTGTACGGTGCCGGAGTCATAAAAACGGCCCAGAACTGGTACAGGACCGATTGCCAAGTCTCGTTTGCCAATTCTCGGACAGCTTTGGCAAACGACATTATCAGTAATGGGCCTATGCAGCTTGCCAGTACGGGGCCAGGTCCGGAGCTGCTAACGTGGCCCAGAACTGGGACAGTTACAGTTGCTGAGTCTTAATTGCCGGCTCTGTCCCCGTACAGATGAAAAACTTCACCAAGAATGGGCCAACCTTGATTGCCAGTACTGGGCACAGTCCCGAGCCGGCAATACGGCCCAATACCAGAACAGCCCTTGTTGCCGAGTCTTGTTCAACGACCAGGGCCCAGTGCTGATGAACAACTTCACCAAGAGTTTGCCATCGCTAATAGACCGTATTAGATAAAATCCTTTTTTAGATCAAATTTTATGTCCGTCGTAGTACTGGGCATGTACTGGTTGCCAGAGTTCAACCAACGCTTTCTCAATAATATCAAAGTATGAAAAAGATAAATTACAAATAAATTTTATATAGAACTCAGTGACTGAAGAATAAATGTTGATGTATTTTAGACTTTTCGATCGTATGAAGTTAGTGTGACAAGTTTCGAAACGTTGTTCTTCGACATTAGCATAGCCAAGTAGGTAAGACCTAGGACTAGTAATCGTAGGGTCGCAGGTTCGAATCCCATCACCGGTCGAAAAATTTATTCCTAGATTTCCAGCGTATAAGCGTAAAATAACAACAATACAGTAAACCACGATCAGAGAAATGTATTAAACAAACAGGCAGACGATAAAAACATTCATTTTGACTGTTTATTATTGTCGTTTTTGAACAGTGGCTGAACATTGGCACGCGGTACCGGCTCGACGCCGACAGCCAGCACTGGGCCGGTGTGATCATTTCAATATCGGCCCGGTACTGATTCTGCATTGGATTTGTACTGGGCCTTGATCGTCTGCCAGTACTGGTAGCTCCGGCACCAGTACTGGGCCAGAACAGTGCCATTCTGATATTCGTACATGTGGGATAAGCCTTAGGTGGAGGAGACGCGCTGAGGACGTGGAAGCCTCCTTGCTTGCGCTCTCGAGTCACGGTTGAAGAGCGGCGAGAGAAATAATGGCAGTGGCGAGGACGCGGTGTGTGGAAGGGAAAGCTTGTTCGTGCGGTCCTGTCGCGGAAAGCAGGGATCAACTCGTCGGGCGTCACTTCCGTCCGTTGAATCCCCGCAGGAAATTGTCCTTATCACTTGATCCCGCGCAAGAGTTTACCCATCGTCGCTCACCCGACCGAAATCAAAGTGACCATCGCGTGTTCACCGCCTCCTCGAGCTTCTTCTGCGCGTGCTTTCGAGTCTAGTCCTCACTGTATTATCCCTCTCGATTCCACCGTTCGTCATCGACGAACACACAGTGCATTATTCCTAACTCGCACACGTCGCCGGTCGCACGACGTGCCGAATCCGGGACTCTTCGTGCGTCTCATCCAATCCTGGCCGCTTCCACTTGAGTCCTCTCCGTGTGCTATCCGACGTGTGTTATCCGAGAATCTGAGGATTCTCGGCAATGTTTACCCTGATTACCGCCTTGACAGGGCCGTGTCAGGGTATCATCATAGTCTAATCAAGGCTTTGTCACAGACTTGTTAGGGCTTGATCGAGGCCTTGGCTGCACCTTGTGAGCACCTTGTCAGACTTTGTCAGGGCCCTATCAGGGTCTTGTCAAGGCTTAACCCGGCCCTTGTCAGGGCTTGATCAAGAACTTGTCAGGAATTGATCAGGGCCATGTCAGGCCCTTGTCAGGACTTGATCAACGCCTTTATCAGGACCTCGTCTGAGGCTTGTCAGGGACTTGTCAGGGTCTTGTCTGGGCCTTATCAGACCTTCATCTGGGCCAGGTCAGAACTTTATCAGCGGTATACTAGACCATGTCTAGATCCTGTGTGGGTCTGGTCTGGGCTTTGTCAGGGCCTTGTCAGGGCCTTGTCAGGGTCTTGTCAGGGCCTTGTCAGGGCCTTGTCAGGGTCTCATCCGGAACTTGATCTAGGCCTCGTCAGCACCTGCTCAGCGTCTTGTGAAAGCTTGATCTGGGCCTTATCAGAGCTTTATCTGGGCCTGGTCAGAACTTCATCTGGGCCTGATCAGGCCCTTGTAATTGCCACTGACCTGAAGTTTATACACAGCCCTAAAGGTTTTCTCTCCAATGGCCGGCATTTGCCTCCTCCCATCGAAGCACATCATTTGCACATGCAGCCATTAGAAATTCCAATAACAATGACTGATAATGATGAACGAGTAGCCGAACAGATTGCGGTACTGTTGGATGCGCCGCACAGTTTCCATCGGCGTTCGGACAGTTTGGATTAGTGCCGCAATGAAAGGCTCGAAGTTCGGGTTACCTGGCGAACCTTTCCTCCATCAAACTCGTGCTCGTACCTGCGTTAACCCGAGGCAGGCTTTCAACCCGCCAATATGAGAGTGCCAGGACGGAGAGACCAGATCGGTCGTTGTATTGACGTTGGTCCAGGCCGAGCCGGGCTCGCCTTCACCCCTCGAACGACACTCGTCATCCTCACCTCACTTTCGCCAGGCCTCATCCTCCGTTCGCGAGTTAATTATTCATATAGTAATTTCGCACCATTGTCACAGACTTAATGGACGCTGGCGTTTAATAACGACGTTTTGTCCGCGAACCTCAACCGCGCCTACCGGTCCGTCCCGCACTCGCGCTCGGCTTCACCTCCCGGCCAACTCATTTAGCTGCTCCACTCGTTGTCAATTTCATCACCGACGACCAACCCCCATTTGTCACAATGTTTGTCCGCCAGCCTCGTCCGCCCACCACCCAACCCCGTTTAGCATCGCCGCAAAGCCCGATGATAAGTACACGTTGGATTCCTCTTTCATCCGATTTACCGCCGTTTGTCTCGAGTCCATTGTCTCTCATTGATTTTTCCCGATCGCCGATACAATCGGTGAAGTCACGAGAGCCGATTGGATATCGGCTAACGGACGAGGAAGTAAACGACAACGTTGCTGGAGCGATCAGAATCAAGGACCCACTTCAATACGTGCCTGACGACCAGCAGATAGAAACGATCCGTATCCGATCAGACACGATTATCGAGTCTTCCGATGACTGTATAAAATAGTTTCCTTCTCAATTATCGGTTCTGTTGGGTGGTTTTTCGTTATAAATATTCTCCATTCAGCTGACTACTGCGAGGCGTCCCTGAGATGTCCGGAGGGGAGTTGGGAAAACGGGAAACGTGAAATAGGCTCGAATTGCCAAAGGGTTCCGAAAATCATTGGTGTTGTTGATGAGTTATACAGGAAGCCAGCCAGCTCTTTGGCCGCTGCTTTTTTACCTCAGTCCCACGTTTCATCCGGTGGAATAACTATCCCGGGTCACGTTCTCGTCGAATTTTTGTGCTGTCGCGCATGCGCGCGCAGCTACTCAACCCTTTGCACTGCACAATCGAGGATCTCCGAGGTTCGCCTTAGCCGCTCCACTCGCCTCCGGATATTCCACTATCCGTAGCCAATAATCTGCAAAAACCCGAGCGACCACGTTCCTTCCGGCAATCCTGACGACCGCTCGGGCAAGGAGGACCTTCCCCGGCAGCCATGTTGTAATATTGGAGGAGAGCGGGGCAAAATAGACCCATGTAATACGCTTTCGGGGAGACCATATCTTATGTCCCATGACTAAATTGGTGAAGACTTGTCCGTCTTGCCCTAACGTTGTGTTTTGCCCTGCACGCCTCTAGCTAAATATCCAGGCTCCGTCTACGCATCGGAGCTTTTGGATAATCGTGCTTAGCCATGGATTTCGTGATACTCCTCGTCGAAAAAGTGATTAATCTTACATTCTCGTGTCGCTCCAGGGAGAAGAGTCAAGAGTAGTGAAATCCGCAATTTAGGGCCTTCTCATGTCCTGATCATGGCCTCATTAGGGACTCATCAAGGCCTGATCAAGACCTTGTTAAGGCCTAATTACCTCCTTAACAAGTTCTGATCAGGGCATAATAGGACTTAGTCAGATCGTGATCAGGACTGAGTCAATGTATATTCAGGACTTCGTCAGATCCTGATGATGCCGATATCAAGGACCCATCAGGGTCCGAATAGGAGCTCATCAGCATCTTATCAGGGACTCATCAGCGCCTAATCAGGATATTGTCAAGGCCTGGTCATGGCCTTATCACGGAATCATCAAGGCCTGATCAGGAGCTGTTAACGCCTAATCAGGACCTCGTCAGATCTTGATCAGTCAGTGCCTTATTAGGGACTCATCAGTGCCTGATCACGACCTCGCCAAGGTCTAATCAGAGCTTTGCCAGATGCTGACCTGGGCATTTTGACGGCCTGATCAGGATCTCGTCAGGGCCTTATCTCGCCTTCAAACTTTACAAAAACCCTTCTAGAAATTTGCGACACCGACTGATCGCATATGGCTATGATTTGCTCATTTCCTTCACAACAGAAACGTCTAATGAAGTTAACGTTCACATTACGACAAAAAAGTGTGTTTCCAGGGTTGGTCGGTGCGTGGTCGGTCGGTCAGTCATCGATCGTTCATGAGCGATAAATTCCGTCAATGTCTTGTTCGACGTTGATGATGATGAAGTTTGGGAAGAAGAGTTTCGCGACCGTATATACGCCCGCCCGCGCTCAGTAACGACTATAATATATCGTTATGAACCTACACGTGGGATAGAACGATCGATCGATTACACAGATTCGACGTACCTATAAAGCATCGGTATTTGACCTCTCCTTCGCCCGATACCGAGGCTCAGAGCTTTCCCCGGGCGTTTCACAATGCCACGTCGACAAATGTATACGGGCATCAGGCGTGTATCGTAACATCGGTGGGTTATGCGCAGTTGTATCTCATAACACACGGAAAGAGCATTGATTCAACGGCAGCACGTGATCACACTTGCGCCCAACCCAACACCCTCCATAGATATTCTCGGCGTGTATTCTTATCGTTTCCACGATACGTCTCTCGCACTCGATCGTTTGCTACGCCGTACGATAAACATACAAAGACGTATTGGCGTTACATTTTTCGGTTTACGTGCGATATTATATGCGTGGAGGGAAACATTTTCCGGCTATATCCGTCAGGTATCGGAAAACGATCCGGTGTCTCGCAATCGACGAACACCGAATATCTGTACGGTAATTCCGGGTGATATGGCCGCTCGCCTTTTTTAACTCCCGACCGCCCCCGGACAAAAGACGGCCGTTTGCGTTTCACTGTGATGCAGCTGACGAAAATTGAGAGAGCACTGCAAACAGTTCTTGATGGTATAAAAATCTGAACAAATTTAGGCATATTAAAGGTACTGAAAAAATTAATTCTTTATAATAATAATTTCTAAATGTTATTGACAAATTGATGAAAAATGACTTGTTCAACAAATTTTTTGGAAACCCAACTTTTTTTTATGCACACGATTCATTCATTTTTTTTTTTTTGAATACCTATGAATTTTTTTAGGTTTTTTAATTCATATTGAATTTTTTTGTTTTATATGGAAAAAATGTGAGGAAAAACAAAAAAATTCAAAGTGAATTCGACCACTACCTTCATGTCGCTACCGAGTCGTTGGTTCTTTGCTGTCGTTATCGGAATGTTTTTTATTGCTGTCATATTTACATAAATCAGATATGAGAAAAAAGATGTTTTCGATGTGTAAAAAAGTGATATCTCCAAATAATTTAGTCAAGTGTTTTGTTTTTGTTTCCATTATGTTTTTTTTTTTTTGTCAGACGAGCTTACATGCTGACAAATGATTTGCTCTAAATAAATGATATTTTTTTAATATGGCAAAAATGTCAAGGAAGTCACAAAATTCAAAGTGAATTTTAAAATCTAAAAAAACGCATACGTATTCAGTAAAATGAACGAATCATTTAAAAAAAGTTAGGTTTCCGGGAAATTTGTTGAATAGTTTTATTTCTCATCAATTTGTTAATAACCTTTTGGAAGCATTGATCTGCAAAATTAATCTTTTCAGCACCTTCAACATGCTCGATTTTTTTCACATTTTTATACCACCCAGAAGTGTTCGCAATTCCCTCTCATTTCTCCGAAGCTCATGCGAAGAAACCACAATTTGCAAGAACTACCTTAAAAACACAAACCCCGCCCAACAAGTCAAATATCAATTTAATATCCCAGGTCGCCGTTGATTTTCCGCCAGGAACAAGACATCACCGATGTCCGTGTAGCGAAAGTGGTCACCGTATGTGTAGCGTCTTATGAATGTAGCCCTCGTCAATCATGAATCATGACGCGGCGGAGGAAGGTAAAGCGGATATGCCCGTGAACAATCGATTAGCCAGGTGCATTTCCGTTCGGACTCGGTAACGGATACCATGCTCGTGGTTCTATGTCACGATCTGGTCTAGTTAGTTGATTCTTGAAGTAGAAACGGACGTTGCTGTTCCGTTGTGCAGACATCGGTCGATCTTTGTCTCGTCTCTGATTCAATCGTCGGGCCAGCGACCGCTCGCACATCTGCCAAGCCCCGACGAAGCGATGTCAAACTGTGAAGTGATGTCAAACTGTGAAGTGATGTCAAACTGTGAAGTGATGTCAAACTGTGAAGTGATGTCAAACTGTGAAGTGATGTCAAACTGTGAAGTGATGTCAAACTGTGAAGTGATGTCAAACTGTGAAGTGATGTCAAACTGTGAAGTGATGTCAAACTGTGAAGTGATGTCAAACTGTGAAGTGATGTCAAACTGTGAAGTGATGTCAAACTGTGAAGTGATGTCAAACTGTGAAGTGATGTCAAACTGTGAAGTGATGTCAAACTGTGAAGTGATGTCAAACTGTGAAGTGATGTCAAACTGTGAAGTGATGTCAAACTGTGAAGTGATGTCAAACTGTGAAGTGATGTCAAACTGTGAAGTGATGTCAAACTGTGAAGTGATGTCAAACTGTGAAGTGATGTCAAACTGTGAAGTGATGTCAAACTGTGAAGTGATGTCAAACTGTGAAGTGATGTCAAACTGTGAAGTGATGTCAAACTGTGAAGTGATGTCAAACTGTGAAGTGATGTCAAACTGTGAAGTGATGTCAAACTGTGAAGTGATGTCAAACTGTGAAGTGATGTCAAACTGTGAAGTGATGTCAAACTGTGAAGTGATGTCAAACTGTGAAGTGATGTCAAACTGTGAAGTGATGTCAAACTGTGAAGTGATGTCAAACTGTGAAGTGATGTCAAACTGTGAAGTGATGTCAAACTGTGAAGTGATGTCAAACTGTGAAGTGATGTCAAACTGTGAAGTGATGTCATACTGTGAAGTGATGTCATACTGTGAAGTGATGTCATACTGTGAAGTGATGTCAAACTGTGAAGTGATGTCATACCGTGAAGTGATGTCATATCGTGAAGTGATGTCATACTGTGAAGTGATGTCAAACTGTGAAGTGATGTCATACCGTGAAGTGATGTCATATCGTGAAGTGATGTCATACCGTCAATCATGAATCATGACGTGGCGGAGGAAGGTAAAGCGGATATGCCCGTGAACAATCCATTAGCCAGGTGCATTTCCGTTCGGACTCGGTAACGGATATCGTGCTCGTGGCTCTATGTCACGATCTGGTCTAGTTAGTTGATTCTTGAAGTAGAAACGGACGTTGCAGTTCCGTTGTGCAGACATCGGTCGATCTTTGTCTCGTCTCTGATTCGATCGTCGGCTCAGCGACCGCTCGCACATCTGCCAAGCCCCGACGAAACGTACGGAGTCGTACGATCTATCGACTGTGAGAACTCGATCCGAATGTTCCATTCAACATCGAACAAGCCTCTAACAACAGCGGCTATCGCTCTCCGCGCTAATCCCAATTCCATAAACCCTATACGTACCCATATCGGGAGCTCGAGGCGAGAGAGCTACGAGTGCACGAGTTCGAGCTAACATGCATTTCCGTATCGGAGGATAAATGCACGTACGTGCGGACGAGGAGCGTCTACCGGGTAGGTGGATGAATGCGCTGCGGAGATCGGTGGATACTGCGACCGCTTGGCCGGTCATTGTTTCGGTAATTTAATCACTTTCCGTTTTGTCGCTCGTCGACTGCGTTAATTAGCAGTGGTCGAGTTACGGTGGAGAGCTATGAGCCTGGTGGAAATTTTAGTGATATATTTTGGGGACTTGAGAACGACCTGGAGTGGTGCTGCCGAGGTGTTGCCCAGACCCAGACTGGACTGCAAGTAACTCTTACTGGGCCCCTGCATAGGTCTTAAAGAGATCTTGATTAGGTCCTGACGAGGTCTTGATTAGGTCCTGACGAGATCTTGATTAGGTCCTGAAGAGGTCTTGATTAGGACCTGATGAGATCTTGATAAGGTCCTGACGTGATCTTGATTAGGTCCTGACGAGATCTTGATCAGGTTCTAACAAGATCGTGATTAGGTCCTGACGATCTCTTGATTAGGTCCTGACGATCTCTTGATTAGGTCCTGACGATCTCTTGATTAGGTCCTGACGATCTCTTGATTAGGTCCTGACGATCTCTTGATTAGGTCCTGACGAGGTCTTCATTAGGATCTGACGAGATCTTGATAAGGTCCTGACGAGATCTTGATTAGGTCCGGAATAGGCTCTGACTATGCCATCAATGGGCCCTGGATAAGTCCTGACGAGGCCCTGACTCGATTCAACGCTTCAAAATGTATGCTCTCTGGGAGAATTTATATCAAGCCCTCACAATGTCAACAAACGGCCCCGATTTAACACTTTACGTAGTCTACTAGTGAATAACCCTCACAATATACAAAGAGTGTAACTCAATGAACGGAAACGAGTATCATGGAATATATACCGCAGGTACTCCGTCTTTCCTTTTTTTTCCTCAATCTCGTCTTAACGGTCACGAGGTAGAAAACCCATCCACGTTACTCGCCCAGAAACATCGTCGGAGAAAGGTGAGCCCCTTATCGCGACTGTGTAGCTTGGCTCATGGAAACCCTCGCATGGTCGAAAACCATACTGCTCGACGTTCGCTTTGGCGGGGCACTAGCGTCGTCGTTACATTTTTCACGAAACCCGTTTCCGCGAGTACAACCCGAGTTGACCGTGTGTGCGGTACTGGCCGAAAGAGATGGGAGAATGGCTTCCCGGTGGTGTTGCCCGTAGAAACTTGGAACAAAGAGAGAATTTCAGAAATGTCCTGCGACCCGTGACCGATAATGTAATGGGAAGATACAGAAACGATGGCGTGCTTTATAATGGAACATGAAAAAATGTATACATATATCTACCACATTGAAAAAATTGTTCGTACAGTGAACGAACATTCCTTGTCTGCAAACGTTTTTCTCGTAATTTTGCGACATTTTTTTTAGGTACGGTAGAAATTTTTTAGCCTCGGATCAGGCACTGATCAGGGCCCAGTCAGGCACCGATGTAACGCTCCGAAAATTCCACCGGAAATCAGTCGATGATAATCATAATTATTAATTTTCCAATTCCTTTTTACTTCTTTTCTCAACGGTAGAAATTTGACAGCGACTAATCAGAATCTGATTAGTCGCTGATGTAACGCTACCGATGTAATGCTACCGATGTAACGCCCCATGTAACGCTCCCGTGTAACGCCCCATGTAACGCTCCCGTGTAACGCTCTCATGTAACGCTCCGGGTATCGATCAATAACAATAAAACGGGAAACAAATGAAACCGTCAGGAATTGGACACGCGGACAGAACGGAGGGACCGCAGTGTACTCGTTCGCAGGAAGTTCGCGAGCATGTCCCGAATCGTCCGAATTCTTTCCTTTCAAGCTCCAAGAGTCTCGTAGCAGGAAGCGTCCTTGGCCCCGTCCCGGCCGCTCCCTTCGCGACCGGAAAGGGGGACTGAATTTATCGTGCTCGCAACTTTATTTCACTTTATCAGCGCTCCATTGCCCGGCGGCGAGAGGAGGACGGACGCAACAAGAAGCATAGTGCCTGCAAGCGCCCGCAGGATTGGCAAAACCAAGCCTGATTCGTTTCGAGGAAAAGGTTCTCCGGAGATCCGCACGCGCCACTTGTTCTCGTTCTTCCTCTCTGGTGATTTAGTTCGCCTATCCCCTTTATACCACCTCTCCCCCCCCCTCTCCCCCCTTGGTCCCCTTTATACTATTTCTCGCGGAGTTTTCTTCTTCACGGCCTCATCCTCGCTCATTCGTTCTTCTCCTCTCGCCCTTTCGCCTCCCTTCTCTTTAACAAGCGCAATAAATCAGGCGAACAGACGACGTTCCAGCTTGTACCGGGAGGGACGATTTGCATATCGCGCTAACGGAATAATCGATGCCACTTAACGGTTACTTTATACCACCTGGCTAGTTGAGGCCTCCGGTGGTTGGTATCAGTATACGGCGATGTGCAAATATAACGTTATCCGATTGTACGATAAAGAAAAAAATCTGTTGTGACAGGGACAAAAAAAAGCAAAAAAACAATCGCGATCCTATCGACGGGTAATTGGTGTCACTTTACTCGCGGCCGTGATTGGTCGTCTCACCGGAAGCTTTTCGATCGGAAGTGACGTCATACCAAAAATACATAACTTCCGCTCCGAAAAACCCTTTTTTCAAGCGGAAGATACGTCATACCGGAAATACGTCACTTATGGCTTGAAAATCTCATTTATTTTCCGGAAGTGATGTCATACCGGAAATACGTCACTTCCGGTCTGAAATACTCATGTTTTGATTTCTCAGAAGTGATGCCATACCGTGAAGTGATGCCATACCGTGAAGTGATGCCATACCGTGAAGTGATGCCATACCGTGAAAGGATGCCATGCCGTGAAGTAATGCCATACCGTGAAAGGATGCCATGCCGTGAAGTGATACCATATCGTGAAGTGATGCCATACCGTGAAGTGATGTCATACCGTGAAGTGATGTCATACCGTGAAGTGATGTCATACCGTGAAGTGATGTCATACCGTGAAGTGATGTCATACCGTGAAGTGATGTCATACCGTGAAGTGATGTCATACCGTGAAGTGATGTCATACCGTGAAGTGATGTCATACCGTGAAGTGATGTCATACCGTGAAGTGATGTCATACCGTGAAGTGATGTCATACCGTGAAGTAATGTCATACGGTGAAGTGATGTCATACCGTGAAGTGATGCCATACCGTGAAGTGATGTCATACCGTAAAGTGCTGTCATACCGTGAAGTGATGTCATACTGTTACGGTCTACGCAATTTTTAGCAAACTACATACTCATGTTTTCTCGAGAAATAAGATAACTTAGTTACGCTGCTAATGACTGATCTCGGGTCAGCCGCAACGCCGGCTGTTCTCGCATAGGCCTACTCTCACGATGTCTCACTCTCCGAGAACTCCTTAACTATCCGAACGCTCCCTCTCTAGGCAAGCGTCTCCTTAAAGCTATAGCTTACCCACCACCCAAGTCTTCGGCCTATGCGAATTCATTCCCCCTGCTACGCCACCACTGCCTGTACTGCTCAGCATCTCCCTTCCTATTCTCTCCAACAGCGTCTCGAGACACAAGATGCAACGCTGCACGATTCCTATGTGTGGGCCGTATCACCCAGTATTTACGACTTTTTCCCAAGCCGAGTCTCTTCCCTGTTTTTCTGTCACAGCCCCAATTTAAAACCTTCCACACTCCGCCCTAAATAGCCTCACCCAAATATATTTTCCTCGAATGAAGCCCCAAACACTTATCTTTCTATCTCGTATTCTTTTCCCCAAATCTCTATATACTTATGCTATATTATATACTGTATATTCTATATAATATGTCAGAGCTGGGCAAATACAATAAATACTTGTGGTGCGTATTGATGTGTCATGTACTGAGTCCGTGTCCAGTACGGGGAACTTCAGCAATTTAGTTCTGACAGTTCATAATACGTCAGTACTCAGTAATTCAAGTACTTGATACTTCAATACGTACTTCAAGCACTTAGGGTATTTGCCCTACTGTAGGGTAAAAGTGGGGAATATGGCCCGGTCCATATATCATTGATTTACGTGTTAATCGAGGTGGGCCATATTCACCACTTTTACCCTATACTATATAGTATACTATAATATAAGCGACAGAACCACCTTAAGGTAGTTCTGTCGCTTGGTATTCACTTCGCGTAAGTTCGAGAAAAATGATATAAAATTCCTATAAAAATCTGAAAAAATTCATGCATATTAAAGACACTGAAAAGATTGATGTCGCATAATAATAAGTCCAAAGCGTCATTAACAAATTAAACAAAAAATGAATTCGTTAACAAATTACCCAGCAACCCAATTTTTTTTCATTACGAAACTACTTCGTTCATTTTTCTGAATGTATATGAATTTATTAAGATTTTTAAATTTGCTTTGAATTTCACCGAGCTACAGAATTACCTCAAGTCGAAAAAATTAAATCTTAATTACCGCTCTGCAAATTCCTTAATCAACGGCCTCCATTTTTACGCCAAGCTCAATATTTGATAAGAAAATCGACGCGAGCAGCGAAAATAATATTATCCTCCGTTGCTCAGCATTTACCGAATATTCCATGGAGCGCGAGGCGCGATGCCCGTTGAAGCTAAACTGTCGCGAGTAACGGGTAATTAAATTGGCTTAGCGAGATGTCAGAAAAACAGAACAAAAATCCAAAGAGGGAATGTAGTAAAAAAAAATTGTAATGCCAAAACTCGAGGCGTCACGTTCGATGAATACTCGATCGGCACCAAAGCCGAGGGTGAGGTGGAGGGGGTAGGGGGGGGGGGGGTAAAGGGGGGGGTGTTACGTGAGAGCACTCGCATGAATTTAATTTTCAAGAAAATATCGTGCAAACGTGCCTTCGCATCTCAAGGCAAGCTGCAGGCACGACCTACCCCGCCCTTGTAATATCCCCAAATCACCCTATCCCGATCGCGCTCTGGCGTCTTCCAGATTCCACTCCAGCGAGCTCGAATACCATTTTTTTTTCTCCTTCTCTCGATCGTCCCCAGCCACACCCTCCTCGATTTCCGTTTCCCTTTCATTTCCAAGGCAACGATTTCTGCTACCTGATCGTCGAAAAAAAAAGAGGAAAAAGAAAATTGCTATCACCCAGAAAAGGGAAGAGAATTTGACCCGAATTCGGGATCGCGGTAGATCCCTCGGTGCCGCATGATTGATAATTTTATTGTCGAGTAATAAATTTTAATAATCCCCATCGCTCAATTTTCCTTGATGTAATAATAGCGATGATAATAACAATCGCTCCGCCCTCATATTTCATGTCAATCGTGATAATAAAATTCAATTTTTCAGAACAGTCGCGTGTCCCGAACAGGCACCGAGATATTATGCGCATTAATAAACCCGACAACGATGAGAGAGTGTCTTTTCGGTGATCGATTCATCGAGGCTGGCTCGTGCCCGATAAAAACGGATCATCGTCATCATCGTCATCGCCGTCGACGAAAATAAATTACACATTTTACGAGTCCGTCGACGTCGGCGGTGGCGAAAGAAGGAAACAAAACATCCAACCGGAAGTCACAATCGATGGAATAATGCCTATACTACACTATCTAATATATATTTTGGAAAACTGTGGATTTGTTTGTTTGTTTGTTTGTTCCACCCCCTATTAGCAGCCAATTTCACGTCCCTATTAGCAGCCAACTTCACGCCCCTGGTAGCAGCCAACTTCACGCCCCCATTAACAGCCAACTTCATGTCCCCATTAGCAGCCAACTTCACGTCCCTATTAGCAGCCAACTTCATGCCCTCATTAGTAGCCAACTTCATGTCCTCATTAGCAGCCAACTTCATTCCCTCATTAGCAGCCAACTTCATGCTCCCATTAGGAGCCAACTTCATGCTCCCATTAGGAGCCAACTTCATGCTCCCATTAGGAGCCAACTTCACGTCCGTATTGTTTGTCAACCCGGAGTCGCTAAAGTCTTCGGCTAAAGTCCCAGAGTGGCTATAATTTTAGTAGGAACACACTTTTTTTTATTTGCAAGTTGCTGCAATTCTTCAATAAAAAAACTATAAAAGATCAAATTTAACGCACTGAAACTGCAAGCGCGCGAGCCATAACAGCCTGCTAGTATACTATATACTATATACTATATACTATATACTATATACTATATACTATATACTATATACTATATACTATATACTATATACTATATACTATATACTATATACTATATACTATATACTATATACTATATACTATATACTATATACTATATACTATATACTATATACTATATACTATATACTATATACTATCTGTCACCCTTGAAAATCCAATATATTCACCTTTCAAGTTGCTGTACATTACAATCACTAGAGCTTTCTCATCACATCTACAAAAATCTTCCTGTACTATAAATTTCTGTTCAGAAATCATCATCATCATCGTCGGTGGTAGCAAAGGAAGTAAAAAAAGAAAAATCCAACCGAAAGTCGACAATCGGTGGAATAATGCCTCAGCCCATCGTATCCTGGTTACCAGCCAACGCAGCCCTATCCCGTTTCGTTTCCGTCGATCATTCCCTCGTTCTCGTTTTTCCCCAATCAAAGTTCGTTAGTCCTCGTATACATATTTCATGGATTGGCAAGAGTGAGTCCCGCTGTAGCGTGCGACATTGCCTTGCTTACTATGGATGGCGAAAAGAGTATAAAAAAAGAGAGAATAAAAAAAGTCGAGCTTGAGGGCCAGAGAGATTTCCGATGAAAATTGTCGGGAGACGAGAGTCTTCTTTGGAACTGATTTCCCTGGCGGTCGCGACACCGATGTGGAAGGGGCCGGCGATGCTTCTGCTTCTGTATTTTACTGGTGTATTGTAGTTGTATACAACGGTATCGTCCACGGTTACTCCGATAGCGGTCGGATGAGCCTCGTGACCAGGCCGGTGGATTTGTCCGTCGAGTATACCAATCGAGTACTGCGGCGACAAATTTGTTTCGCTATTCTCGATAGCTTGCTTCCAGGTCGGGGTTCGAGAGTTCACCTCCGACATTCGGTTTCTGCTAAGATTTTCGATGTATTTTACATGACACGGGTGCTCACCGACGTATCCAATTTAGAATCTGAAGGAGTCTACGAGGGTGGAATTACCCTCGATGTAAACATTGACACAGCATAACAGATTTTGTACGGGCGAGCGGTTCTTACTGTTATGCTAGTATAGGGTAATTCTGGGTGATATGGCTCCAAAGTACCCTAATTATAGGGCACTCAGGGTAATTCAAGCTGGTTTGGCCCTAAGTACCCGAAGAGTGGGGTTGAATCCTAAGTATGGAATAAGTACCCTAAGTATGGAATAAGTACCCTAAGTATAGCGTGAGTACCCTAAGTACAGCGTGAGTATCCTAAGTATAGCGTGAGTATCCTAAGTATAGCGTGAGTATCCTAAGTATAGCATGAGTATCCTAAGTATAGCGTGAGTATCCTAAGTATAGCGTGAGTACCCTAAGTATGGAGTAAGTACCCTGAGTATAGGGTGAGTACCCTAAGTATTGGGTGAGTACTTTAAATACAGGGTGAGTGCCTTAAGTATAGGGTGAGTTCCCTAAGTATAAGGTGAGTAACCTAAACATAGGGTGATTACACTAAGTACAAGGTGATTACACTAAGTATAGGGTGAGTACACTAAGTACAAGGTGAGTACACTAAGTACAAGGTGAGTACACTAAGTACAAGGTGAGTACCCTAAACATAGGGTGATTACACTAAGTATATGGTGAGTACACTAAGTATATGGTGAGTACACTAAGTATAGGGTACGGGTAATATGGTTCTTACCCTAGTAGACATTTTGGGGCGTTACGTCGGGACCTGGAAAGACCTTGTCAGGGCTTTGTCAGGGCCTAATGTAACGCCCTAACATTTCTAGCAGGGTAAGTACCCTAAGCATAGGGTAATTTGGGGTGAAATAGTCCCCAATTACGCTACAACCATGCTACACATATTATATTTCAGGGTTACTTTCAGGGTCAAACTATCCATAATTCTCCTGTAATTACGGTGTTTTGGGGCCATATCACCCTGAATTACCCTGTACTAGCATAACCCTAAGAACCATGCGCCCGTACATATTTGAGGACAAAACGTGCCGCGGTGTTCGAATGTGTACGTTAAGCGTCATTATGCCCTCTCAGCTCCTTCAGATTCAAATTGGATACGTCTGTATCGAAAATCTGTCTCGAAAATGTATCGAAAATCTCCGCAGAAGTCAAACTTCAACCCGAAAGCAAGCTATCGAGAATAGCGAAACAAATTTGCTTACGAGGATCATCCGGCCACTATCAGAGTACCTGTAAATGGTACCGCGGTATAAAACTTACCCATACTTATAGACATAGGGTAAAAGTGGTGAATATGACCCGGTCCATATATCATTGATTTACGTGTTAATCGAGGTGGGCCATATTCACCACTTTTACCCTAAGCATTGGAGAATTGAAAATATAAGTCCCCAATGGATTACACAGTATTGAGCTTCGTGAACGAGAGCTTACGGAACGGTAAGTCATCGGCAAGTTTGACGATAAAAATTTGTTGGTTTGGTGAATGAAAGTAGAAAATTAAAGGTTCGATAAGTTGAGATGAGAAATTGAAGCGGAGCGCCGGGAGGAGGCAAGGTCGTTTATCATGCGAACGTCGTGTCTACCTACAAGTCGTCGTGTCTACCTATACATGTACGGCGTGTTCCCGTCGTGGAGCGGTCGCTAGAGAGTTTCCGGGTGGATATAGTCTTGGGATACCAGTCACCTCGAATAAAATCCCGCCAACAATAATACACGCCCGTCTTCCGGCTCTGCATCCTGGTGGGGGGGGGGGGGGGGGGGGAGGGGGGGCGATGCACTGTATATCCGATGCCTTCGAGCCTCAGTCGAGAGACGCGAGAGCAGGCTGCGTTGTCAACCGGATCCAATTCTGAACGTCCCTTTTTTTGTGGTCCCTCCCTTTTTGGGTATGGTTTTTTTTGTGGTCCCTCCTTTTTTGGGTTTGGTTTTTTAGCGCTTGATTTTTTTTGTGGTCCTTCCTTTTTTGGGTTTGGTTTATTTTTGTGGTGCCTCTTTTTTGGGTTTGGTTTTTTAGCCCTTGTTTTTTTTTGTGGTCCCTCCTTTTTTGGGTTTGGTTTTTTTTGTGGTCCCTCTTTTTTTGGGTTTGGTTTTTTAGCGCTTGTTTTTTTTATGGTTCCTCCTTTTTTGGGTTTGGTTTTTTTTTGTGGCCCCTCCTTTTTTGGGTTTGGTTTTTTTGTGGTCCCTATTTTTTTGGGTTTGGTTTTTCAGCGCTTGTTTTTTTAGTGGTCCCTCCTTTTTTGGGTTTGGGTTTTTTTGTGGTCCCTCCTTTTTTGGGTTTGGGTTTTTTTTTGTGGTTCCTCTTTTTTGGGTTTGGTTTTTTAGCGCTTGTTTTTTTTGTGGTTCCTCTTTTTTGGGTTTGGTTTTTACGTGTCTACCTATACATATACGGCGTGTTCCTGCCGTGGAACGGTCGCTAGAGAGTTTCCGGGTGGATATAGTCTTGGGATACCAGTCACCTCGAATAAAATCCCGCCAACAATAATACACGCCCGTCTTCCGGCTTTGCATCCTGGCGGGGAGGGGGGGGGGCGATGCACTGTATATCCGATGCCTTCGAGCCTCAGTCGAGAGACGCGAGAGCGCGTCTGCGTTGTCAACCGGATCCAATTCTGAACGTTGCTCCCGGATATGATGGGCGACACTTGTCACACACCGAGTGTATCGTCTCGGTACACTCGCTTTGCCATACACAATGTGTGGCCAATATGTGCACGCCCGGCGCTGGCGCTCGGGCGATATTGAAGATCGTCGAACAGACAGCGGTGAAAGAAAAATAGAAAGCGTGGGATGACATCGGCATGCGTTTCCGTACCAAGCAAATCTCGCATTCAGTTTCTCCCGGGACGAGACGTACCTGTCGGTATGGTTTTCGTGGATTCCCGAAGAACGTTTCGAGGCGAGAGTGATATGGCCCGTAAGTACGCAAGGTACAGAGTAATTCGGGGTGATATTTCCCTAAACACCGTAAGTGTAGAGCCTTTCAGGGTGCTATTGGCTTAAGAACCAAAAGTGTAGGGTCATTCAGGACGATATGGTCCAAAGTATTCTAAATATATAGCATTTCAACGTGATGCTGCCGTAAGTATCCTAAGGGTAGGGTAATTCAGGGCGACATGGCCCTAAGCATTCCATACATGTAGCATTTAAACGTGATATTGGTCTATGAACCCTACGATGAGGGTGATTCAGAACATGACCCCAAGCATCGTAAATATATAGCATTTAAACGTCATATTGCCCTAAGAACCCTAAGGATAGGGTTATTCAGGACGACATGGCCCTAAGCATCCTAAATATATATAATTTCAAGGCGATATTGCCCTAAGAACCCTAAGGATAGGGTAATTCGGGGCGACATGGCCCTAAGAATCCTAAATATATAGCATTTCAACGCGATATTGCCCTAAGAACCCTAAGGATAGGGTAATTCAGGGCGACATGGCCCTAAGAACCCTAAGGATAGGGTAATTCAGGGCGACATGGCCCTAAGCACCCTAAATGTATGTCATTTCAACGTGATATTGCCCCATGAACTCTACGTATAGGGCAATTCAGGACGACATGGCCCTAAGCATCCTAAATATATGGTATTTCAACGCGATATTGCCCTAAGAACCCTAAGAATAGGGTCATTCAGGGCGACATGGCCCTAAGCATCCTAAACATATATAATTTCAAGGTGATATTGCCCCATGAACTCTACAAATAGGGCAATTCAGGGCGACATGGCCCTAAGCATCCTAAATATATGGCATTTTAACGTGATATTGCCCTAAGAACCCTACGAATAGGGTCATTCAGGGCGACATGGCCCTAATCATCCTAAATATATATAATTTCAAAGCGATATTGCCCTAAGAACCCTAATTATAGGGTCATTCACGACGACATGGCCCTAAGCATCCAAAATATGTAATTTTAAAGTGATATTGCCCGAATAACCCTGCGTATAGGGTAATTCCGAGTTATAGGGCCCCTACGCACCTCAAGTATAGGGCAAGGTTGGTAGATCAAAGAAAAACGAGCGCGAAAAAATCATTTTCATGTTACCAAGTGCGAGAATGTGCGAGGGTAATCTATCAGGAAATATCGCGAATGAGAAAAAAGCCGTCTGACCAGGACTTCGATTGACGCTAGTGCAGATAAGTGTCGGAGTCTACTCGGAGATGGTTGAGCGTCGGCTGGGAGCAAAGTAACAGTCAAGCTGCGGCAGCCGATGGGGCAGGAGCCACAGGTATCCTCCGTCTTCGCTGTGCTCACTTCGATCATCAATATTTACCTTGGCTTTCCGTCTGCAAGAGAATCTTCTTGTTTGTCTACTCGTTGTCTACAGGAATGCCGCGGGTGGAAGCGCGAAAAGCGCCATTCTACACTCCCCCCTCCCCCCTATCGTCTTGATCCGATCCCTCGCCGGTTTCCCTGCGGCGCTCCTTCCGCATCCCATCTCGCTCTAACGCCACCACCATCGGCATCGGGACACGCACCGCCCCGAGCCAACGGATGAGTCCTTCGCGGAAACGCAGAGACGTTCTCGAGTTCGCGAGTAGTTTCGAGTAACTCGCTCTATCGTTTTATCCGCGGTCTACCGCACCGAGATAATGGGAATTCAAATGAGCCCCGGCATGATTCTACTCGGGGGCAGGGGGGGGGGCGTGGTTCGAACCTCTTAGCGTCAGCCCATTCATCCGAGGCAATCATGTTACTTTGCAAATTTTTTCTTATAGATATTTACCCCTCCCTGTGAAGAAATTTATTAGGGATTTGTTAGGGATTCCCCAAAAAGGGCGTCGTCGTAAGAATCCGGACGGATCCCGATTTGGAAGTTAAAATCGGTCATCAGCGCCGCTAGGGTTGTTGCAGGGACATCCTAAGCAGGGCATCCTTATAAGAATCCAGATAGATCCCGATTTGGAAGTTAAAATCGGATATCAATGCAGTTAGGGACATTGCGGGGACACCCCAAAAAGGACGTCCTCGTAAGAATCCGGACGGATCCCGATTTGGAAGTTAAAATCGGTCATCAGCGCCGCTAGGGTTGTTGCAGGGACATCTTAAGCAGGATGTCCTTATGAGAATCCAGACGGATCCCGATTTGGAAGTTACAATCAGACATCAGCGTCGCTAGGGCTATTTCCTTTTAGAAATTGCAGGGACATCCTAAGCAGGGCCTACTTATAAGAATCCAGACGGATCCCGATTTGGAAGTTAAAATCGGTCATCAGCGCCGCTAGGGCTGTTGCAGGGACATCCTAAGTAGGGCGTTCTTGTAAGAATCCAGGTGGATCCCGACTTGGAAGTTAAAATCGGTTATCAATGCAGTTAGGGATATTGCGGTGAAACCCCAAACAGGGCGTCCTTATAAGAATCCAGCTGGGTCCCGATTGGAACTTTACTCCTCCCCCAACTTATAGTTAGCTTTTGTTAGGAATCATTTATTTTTAGATCTTTTCGATAAGACACCCATTTAACTTTTTAATGTCCAAGGTGATGCATTTAACAATTCGACGAGATTAAGAGTTGTACGATCGGAACTCCAGTCCAGGATCCTCGTCAGGAATCCCGATCAGAACCCAATTTGCGACCATTACATCTCACTTCGGGAATCTGACTGGATCCCGAGTTGCAAGTAAGAAGTCTAATAAGAATCCAGCTGGATCCCGATTGGAACTTTACTCCTTCCCAACTTATTTTAGCTTTTGGTATATTTAGCTTTTGGTAGGAAACATTGATTGTTAGATATTTTCGATAAGACACACATTTAACTTTTTAGTGTGCAAGATGCATCCATTTAACAACTCGACGAGATTAAGAGTTACACGATCGGGATTCCAGACCAGGATCTCGTCTGGAATCCCGATCAGAGTCCAATTTGCGACCATTACATCTCACTTCGGGAATCTAACTGGATATCCGACTGGATCCCGAGTTGCAGCTAAGGAGTCCAGTAAGAATCCACCTGGCTCCCAACCCAAATTTCTGCACGGATCGTCGATCGACGCTCGCCGAATTCTCCTTCATCCGTCCGTCCGTCCGTCCGTCTCCCTCCAGGAAGCCGCTCCACGGCCGTGCGAGGTGATTCCCAAGTTTTTCCCTAAAAATAGAAGCGCGAAAGCGGATTGCCGCGGGAGTATCGGCATCGCCGTGGGCGGTCGAGGCTGCACGCCTGGAATATCACAATCATGCGCTCTGTTGATTTTGCACTTTCGTCCATTGTTCGTCGTGCATTATTAAATCCCCACCCCGGCAATGTAAAGAACCGGCGCTCGTGTGCACAGCTGTACCCTCTTTCCCGCACGTGGTGAGGTGGTCTGCGAGTCGATACTCTTTTTTTTTCTCCGCCCCGACGGCACTGAAATTATGCTCACTTAAATATAGAGTCCGACATAGAAACGCGCGCTGTCGACATCGCGAATGTCGCGTCGTTATACATTTATTACCCTCGCTGACTGTCTCTATTATCCGAGGCCCGGCGCTGTGTGGCATCGACGGTATCAAAACCATCGCCACTGAGCTTCGCTCGCAACCGTTGTCGCCACCGCGACAACTGGAATTTGATCCAATTACGATGCAACAACTTTTAACGACGTGCATTTTTTTTCTCCCCCCCCCCTTTCATTCTCGTGCACACACGTTGATTGAGTCACTGTGGATGGAAGATTGTATGGAATGACGCTATGTGTATTTGCGCGACGAAAGTTCGAACGATCCGTAATCTTGTATTGACCGTAGCATCGGAGTTGGCTGTGAGCGCCGTGTGATGGCTGTTGGTGATACCGAATGTCCGGAAGGTCGAGAATCTTTCTTCGAGATTGATGTTTGCCGCTTTTTGGATAGGGTAAAAGTGGTGAATATGGCCCACCTCGATTGACACGTAAATCAATGATATATGGACCGGGCCATATTCCCCACTTTTAGCCTATGCAAGAACTGTGCGATGAGAGAAGTGATTGTAATTTTTATTTATGGACTGGCAGATGTGGTGTTTCAGAAACGTGTTGAAAACCGTTCCAGATTAGACATTCAATCCGGAGTTAGCAGCACATTGGACGATTCGTGTGCTTTGTTGGTTTTTGCGAGTTTGATTGATCGCGTGCGATTCTTTGTGTATTTTAGACATGTATTTAGCGGGCAAATTATAGGGTGAGATGTCCATCCGTAATATCTTTTAACGTAACAAATGAATGGCCATGCGCGCTCGCACAGTTTTTAGTATATGTGGATACAATGCGATTGCATAACAAATTTAAAAAAATGTACGTGCAAGGGTCGATACGAGCGGTGAAGCCCCATTTTGATGTAGCCAGAAATTTCTCAAGATATATTTCGAGTGCTCTGGAGACATAATAAATTATAATTTTTATAGCAAATCAACATTGGACACTAGTTGGATCTTTCAAGAAAAGATTGGCGCGTATTAAACCTATTTTTAAAAATTCCTTCCCTAAATTTAAGCAGCGGATATTTTTCCGGGAAAATTGGTGATACGGCCACTCTTTTTCCGGGAAATATGGCCAGTGAAACTTTTATTTTTAATTTGACACCTGAAACATTTGACGGACGCAATTACTGTCTTTCTGTAGTTCATTTAGATAACGTAAAATATCGTAAGACATGTTTTGTGCGATTCCGATGCTTCTCTAGGTCTAATTGTGGCCCGTCTATAGGTTACTTATATAGGGCGAGAATGGTTTTAGCTGTAACGGGCGCGAGTATTCTGGAGACCTTCAAGCAACTCCTTTTACTACATGTCACGTCTGTCAAGTGGGGTCAAGACGAAAATTGACTCGCTTACCTTATTTTCTACCTTTACTCAGATCTATGATTGGTCTTCATTTTTAAAAATTCAGGTCAGCTCTCGGATCTCTTTCGTCATTTCCATCTTTTCTGCTGACTCATAATATATGTTAAAGTTGCTTTGTGTAGCTCTCTGTGCGCTGAGGTCCCTGGGGGATTCGTTCCAGAGCCCATACAAACTTCTATCTATCTACCTATACTTTTTTAATATTGTAAATTTTGTAATATCCCTTTTTATGCTTCGCATGTCTGCGAGAGATTATATGTTGTATATTTTCTCTTGCGAGAACTCTCAGCGTGATCAAAGTCAGTCAATATATTGCATAAACATTTATTGACTACGGAGTACCGAATCCAAAAACAATAAGGCATCTTTTGCGAAAGCTAAAGAACGCGAGATTTTGCGTCCTCTTATATAGACGCTGGCGTACACTTTCGCTTGCGAGAAACAACTCGAGTTAGCGCCATCTAGCGGCGAGCTCCGCTGATTGATGACCCAGTGTTAGCGTCACACCGGCAAACTGACGATTCGCGGGTCGATATTCTGCTGAATATATTGACCTAAAATCGGCAGACCAATTCGTAATTTCTTGCATCATACCTAGAACAAAATTTATTTGACTTCCACCATTTATTTAGTTTAAGTAAAATATTTACTTAATTGAAATAAATATTTAATTAATTAAAATAAATATTTACTTAATTAAAATAAATATTTAATTAATTAAAATAAATATTTACTTAATTAAAATAAATATTTACTTATTTCAAATAAATATTTACTTAATTTAAATAAACGGTGGCCGTCAAATAATTTTTTTTTCTAGGTGCAGTCCAACACTCGGCGAGTCGATATTCGGCTTAAGTCTGTCTGTCCGTCTGTCCGAGAACTTATTGAAGAAACTTTGGTATCGCGGCAAAATTCGCTCCGCGTCTCCATCACGCAAAATGTCATTTTAACCCCTGTTAACTTCACCAGGCCGACAACAAACGCTACGAAAAATTCACGAGACGCCTTTAAGTGAGCAACTTTTATTCGTGCATTCGCGACGCGAATGAATCGTTTTATATGCTACAACGAAGTAGCGATGTAATTAAAAAGAAAATAAAAAAAAAAACAACAAGACAACAAAATTGCAACGTTCCAGAAGTTCGTAAATACAGCGCGTGTTACCAGCGTCTCGGCTGCAGAGGGTAGCGGCAGCGTGCTCCTGATCGTCGCAGCGCCCGCCCGTGGAGCCGTGGGGACGAATTCTGCAATTTGCAATTACCGGCACTAACGAGCTCTATACGCAGTTCGCCGGGCTCCGGCAAGGACCCGGCAAGAGATCCCTCTGTCCCGCTCCAGCGGCGATGTCTATACGTACAGTTCCCCGGCACGAGTGTGTGACACGTCCGTGGCCCCGTCCGTGCCCTCGTCTGGGTCACCGAGGATACGTGGGCTCCGAGAACTCGCGATTCGTCGGATTCGTCTTCGGGGCGAAAGTTCCTCCGCCGGAAACCCATCCCAGAGACTCCTCGCGAGGCCAAAGCCGAGCTCCGCCACTGGGTTAGTTTAGGATTGGACGAAGAGACTGTGAATCAGACGGCGGATTTAGAATTGGCTGAATGAAATTAGGATCGCGGGTCCCGTCATCCTCCGGGGCCTCGCCGAGTTTCGACTCGGTTTCGTTAGAGATGTAACGAAAGAATTCACTTTTTCGCCGGCGATTTTAAGTTGAGAATTTTTATTTTTTCAATTTCGCTATATTGCGACGGGATTATTAAACCGGAATTCCCACCAGTCGCCAGTCGTCAGTCGCCAGTCGCCGGTCGCCCATTGCCGGTCGCCCATTGCCGATCGCCCATTGCCGATCGCCCATTGCCGATCGCCCATTGCCGGTCGCCCATTGCCGGTCGCCCATTGCCGATCGCCCATTGCCGATCGCCCATTGCCGGTCGCCCATTGCCGGTCGCCCATTGCCGGTCGCCCATTGCCGGTCGCCCATTGCCGGTCGCCCATTGCCGGTCGCCCATTGCCGGTCGCCCATTGCCGGTCGCCCATTGCCGGTCGCCCATTGCCAGTCGCCCATTACCAGTCGCCAGTCGCATTTATAATTGGCTGAATGAAATTAGGATCGCGGGTCCCGTCATCCTCCGGGGCCTCAACGAGTTTCGCCTCGGTAGCGTTAGAGATGTAACGAAAGAATTCACTTTTTCACCAGCGATTTTAAGCTGACGATTTTTTTTTTTTCAATTTCGCTATATTGCCACGGGATTATTAAACCGGAATTCCCGCGCAAAGGGCTTTGTGAATCGTTCTTTCACGAGCTATGCCGGTAAACTTTGTCCTACGGAGCTTTTTGCCTTTCAGATATATAGTTAGACACAGACACACACACACACACACATTATGCTGGATGTATTATTATTGCGTTTCATTCGGGTTTACAACATCGAGCCATGCATTCACGAACTCCCGCCATTCTCTCATTATAACTTTGCCGGGGTTGTTTTACTTTGAGGGGACATCGAATATTCAAACAGGTCATTTATATGCGTGGCCCCGGAGTCAATTTTCATACTTCGCGTTTAATTCAGTGGAGATTACACGCGGGAGGCGCGTATCACACAAGAGGCGATATGAGACTTCCCAAGGTCGGCGAACGACGCGCACGGAGCGGCTACGCGTCTGTCCGATGAAGAGTGGAATGGAAAAGAAAAATAGTTAATTAAGAGACGGTAAAAAAAAAAAATTTTTGCCGGTTGCCGGTTGAGCGGGACGAGTTTCTGGACTATAATGAATTGTCCATGAGATATGTTAATTAAAAAAAATAAAAAAAATAAAAAAACCAAAAACAAAACAGGAGAGATTCGCTGCAAAGACAAGAGGAGGATAAGGGTCATAAGTGCGGCGGGATTGACACTGAGAGAGAGAAAGCTCAGCCGCCGCGGAGGGACGGGGGAAGATAAAAGGCACACTTTATAACACAAGCAGCACTTAGGCAACTGGAGAGCCCCGGAGAACGACGGCGGTGGCCGTCCTTCACGGGTCTGAGGAGGAGGCGAACGAAGAGGAGAACGCAATGGCTAGTCTTTGCACTGGGGCTTCGTTCGCCCGGGCTTCGTCTAATTAAGTGGAGAGAAATATTCCTCGTTGGAAGATTAAAGCTGCACGAGAGATAAATCCGTTCCGTGATTTTACGTGGCTCTCGCACTCGCCCCCGTCGTTTCTACTTCTCTCCAAATTACGTACGAAATTTTCTCTCAATTTTCGTGGGAGCACCCTCGATGATCGCGCTGGAGTATACTTGGCCCGACGCCTTGCACTCTCGGAATCCCGACAAAGATACCTCACCCTTGCCCGGGTTGTTCGGTTGCTATTGGAATCGCAATCGCTATTGGAATCGCAATCGCTATTGGAATCGCAATCGCTATTGGAATCGCAATCGCTATTGGAATCGCAACCGCTGTTGGAATCGCAATCGCTGTTGGAATCGCAATCGCTATTGGAATCGCAATCGCTATTGGAATCGCAATCGCTATTGGAATCGCAATCGCTATTGGAATCGCAATCGCTATTGGAATCGCAATCGCTATTGGAATCGCAATCGCTATTGGAATCGCAATCGCTATTGGAATCGCAATCGCTATTGGAATCGCAATCGCTATTGGAATCGCAATCGCTATTGGAATCGCAATCGCTATTGGAATCGCAATCGCTATTGGAATCGCAATCGCTATTGGAATCGCAATCGCTATTGGAATCGCAATCGCTATTGGAATCGCAATCGCTATTGGAATCGCAATCGCTATTGGAATCGCAATCGCTATTGGAATCGCAATCGCTATTGGAATCGCAATCGCTATTGGAATCGCAATCGCTATTGGAATCGCAATCGCTATTGCAACCGCAACCGCAACCGCAATCGCGAAATATTATGTTGTATTATATTAACGAATGTGGGAAATCTACACTGAGAAAAAAAAATTTGTTGGATTAACCAAAAGTCATACGTTCAAAGCTGTTATTTGTTTGGTACAAATAAAGCATTGTTTTGTTAAACGATTATTTCCTTCAATTTATTCAAAATTTGTTGATTGAAGCAAACATATGTGTTGTACCAACAAAATACACCTTTGAACGTATATCACCGCGCATTTGCTTAATCCAACCACTTCTTTTTCTCAGTGTAACCCATCGAATGAACCGACACTACTCGCGGATAGACAAATGATGACATTACCGAATTGTGAGGAGAGAACTTGGTCGGGGTGTCGGATCGATCGGGCATCTGACGGATCGCAATGTGTTCATTAGCCGAGATTGACGTTAATAACATCCGTCCCAAAATACGCTCATTTTTATCTACCTCGCTAATAACAGTGGTGTCAGATTCGTTACCGTTTATATTATATTACACTATATTATATTACGACAGCCAGCGAGGAAAGCAAGTGTTTGCGAAAAGTGACGCCTGTCAGTGATGTGGTTGGAGCAGCGTAGCTGGCTTCCACGCGATACGGATGTTGCCTCGTCGCCTCTGCCCGTGACGGAGCCCACGGAGTACGACCGTCTCGATATCCGGGTTTCCTCGAGCCATTATCGAAAATCAACACTTCGGCTCCTGAGAGCGAAGACCATTCCCGTCGGGAAAATCATGGTCCGAGGCAAATATGCGATATTTCGGTCGGCGGACAGGGATAATGGACGAATGATACAAAAGCGAAACTTCTCGTTCCCGAATATTGTTCTCCTCCGCTGTCGAACGAATCGCAGCGCTGCCCTGGCGAGGCTGATTAATTGGGAAAGTACCAGCGAGTCCTTTCTGGACGAATAAAATGCCGAATGTACACGGTCCCGTTAAGACAGTTGCCGGATTGTGCGCTGTTGGTGCGGATGCGGAATGAGCTGGACGAGTGCTTCAAGAACTCAAAGCGTATATTGAAGTACCAAGCAACTGAAGCACCGACTATCGGATGGGGCTTGAGTTGCGAAGTTGGGAGATGAACTAGGTTGGATGCAAATACCGAATTACTGGGTACTGAATACACCGAGTGCTCGCTACTCGAAGCACTTTACGTAGTCGTTTCGTTACGTCTGACGCCACCTAAGTTCGAGAGGGTACATTATAGAGATTACGAACACTTCTCGATGGAATGAAAATCCGAAAAAATCGAGCATACGGAAGGTGCTGAAAAGATTGTTTTTGCATAATAATAATTTCAGAATATTATTAAGAATTTACTGAATAATTATGCAACAAATTACCCGGTAATTTAATTTTTTTTTCCTATGATAATAATTGCCAAAGAATCGGCCACTTTCCTCCACGTTGCAAACCTGAAACAGGGGCATTTTAGCGTAGTCGGGAAAAAATTGTATTTCTGGACAATTTTGTCAAGGGCCAGCGCGACCGACCAAGACGTTGCTAGTCACCTAGTCTAGTCAAGTACAGTCCACTCCCTCTCACTCAACGCTGTCCGGGCCGGATTTCCGTGGTACTAGATAGAGTGGCCTACTAGAGAGACTCCCCCACCACGCCTACCGTGAGCCATGCGAAGCGCGCGAAATGGATAGGTCAGGTCGGTTAGCTCAGGTTAGATGACAGACAAATTCACGAGAGTGGGGATAGCGCATTCTCCTCTGCGGCATCTCGTCGAGAGAGAATTGAGGGGAAATAGCCTACCAGAGAGCGTTGAGTTAGAGGGCGTTCACTATAATTACGACCGTATTGATTCTATTTACATTATTTACATCAGTTCCATTATACATGCGAGTTACGTTATGCACATTGCTACCATGCAGAAGAGCGTTCAGCGATGCCGAAGAATGTCACCGCTGCAGCTGCCAACACCGTTCCCAGCGGCTCTTTACAGGCTCTCACTATAGGATAAAAAAGCGAGGTTTCAGTCCCCAGAGTAAAGGACACTCTACCTTGACCCGAAAGTAGAAGTCGACAGTCTCGCGCTCTCTCTTACAGTGTAAAGAGTTGGCCTGGACGTAAAGCAGTTGTCATTACTGAACAGCGGTTGTGAAAGAAAGAACCAATCCAACGAACCAATCCAACGAACCAATCCAACGAACCAATCCAACGAACCAATCCAACGAACCAATCCAACGAACCAATCCAACGAACCAATCCAACGAACCAATCCAACGAACCAATCCAACGAACCAATCCAACGAACCAATCCAACGAACCAATCCAACGAACCAATCCAACGAACCAATCCAACGAACCAATCCAACGAACCAATCCAACGAACCAATCCAACGAACCAATCCAACGAACCAATCCAACGAACCAATCCAAAGAACCAATCCAACGAACCAATCCAACGAACCAATCCAACGAACCAATCCAACGAACCAATCCAACGAACCAATCCAACGAACCAATCCAACGAACCAATCCAACGAACCAATCCAACGAACCAATCCAACGAACCAATCCAACGAACCAATCCAACGAACCAATCCAACGAACCAATCCAACGAACCAATCCAACGAACCAATCCAACGAACCAATCCAACGAACCAATCCAACGAACCAATCCAACGAACCAATCCAACGAACCAATCCAACGAACCAATCCAACGAACCAATCCAACGAACCAATCCAACGAACCAATCCAACGAACCAATCCAACGAACCAATCCAACGAACCAATCCAACGAACCAATCCAACGAACCAATCCAACGAACCAATCCAACGAACCAATCCAACGAACCAATCCAACGAACCAATCCAACGAACCAATCCAACGAACCAATCCAACGAACCAATCCAACGAACCAATCCAACGAACCAATCCAACGAACCAATCCAACGAACCAATCCAACGAACCAATCCAACGAACCAATCCAACGAACCAATCCAACGAACCAATCCAACGAACCAATCCAACGAACCAATCCAACGAACCAATCCAACGAACCAATCCAACGAACCAATCCAACGAACCAATCCAACGAACCAATCCAACGAACCAATCCAACGAACCAATCCAACGAACCAATCCAACGAACCAATCCAACGAACCAATCCAACGAACCAATCCAACGAACCAATCCAACGAACCAATCCAACGAACCAATCCAACGAACCAATCCAACGAACCAATCCAACGAACCAATCCAACGAACCAATCCAACGAACCAATCCAACGAACCAATCCAACGAACCAATCCAACGAACCAATCCAACGAACCAATCCAATGAACCAATCCAATGAACCAATTATTCGAAAACGTCCCACCATCCGAGGAGGTTGAATAGTAACATCGTTTAACGATGCCGATGAATGTCACCGCTGCAGCTGCCAACACCATTACCAACGGCTCCTCACAGGCTCTCACTATAGGATTAAAAAAGCGAGGTTTCAGTCCCCAGAGAAAAAGGCGCCCTGCCTTGACCCGAAAATAGAAGCCGACAGTCTCGCGCTCTCCCTTACACTGTAACGAGTTGGGCTGGACGTGAAACTGTTGTCATTACTGAACAGCGATTGTGAAAGAAAGAACCAATCCAATGAATCAATTATTCGAATACGACCCATCATCCGAGAAGGTTGAATAGTAGCGTCGTTTAACGATGCCGATGAATGTCACCGCTGCAGCTGCCGCCACCGTTACCACCGGCTCTCCTGTACGTGCTTGATGGCGAGTTCGAGTCTCCGGAGGATTTAATGGGAGGGGCGGGGGGGCTCGAGTGAGAGAGACGGAGAGAAAGAACAGCGATACAGGAATAGACGAGGGCGTGAAGGACGAAGCCGAATGGCGGAAAAGGGGGGGGGGGCAGAGAGTCAGAAGAGGCATCGCAACTGTGTGGCCTTCGTGGCCGGTCTACGTGGCTGGCTCGGTTACGCCACTCCAAGTTCACCACTAAATTCCGAAAGTTTAACCGTACAATTTACCCTCAGTGCCGCAGGGCTCGTTCCAAAGAGGGGCCGGAGAAGTCGAATAGAGGGGGGCGCGGGTGGCAAGAGGAGGGGGGGCGGTACAGTGAGGGGGGCACCGAAGAAGGCAGAAAGTAGAAAGAGACAAAGACGAGAGGAAGGTTAAAGGGTGTGTAGCGTAAGGCTTATACACAATCTGCGAGACTTGTTGTAGCACTTGCGTACGTTTGGCCTGTAAGCAACTGCCAACCTGTGGTAAGATACACCGCTACAGGACGCCAACCCCGCCATCTCCACCCCGCCACGCTCTGATGCAGTGGAAAGCCGGTGAACTAGCTTTCGAGCTTTAGTTCCATGGCTGCTGCCGGGTGGGCGAACGTAATCTCCTTCGGAAACTCGATATACGGCCAGTGGCAAACGCTTATTTCACATGGTCGTATCGTTTATTTCCCCCCTTACCTCTTCGTCCGTACGCTGCGCCAATTTTTACTTGGGAACAATATTTTTTCTGTACACAGCGCACGATTTCGCATGAGGGGGCAACTTGGAGAGCCCGTCGGATTGGGAGGTACCGAGAGATACCCCAGTTGGGGGGGGGGGGGGGGGGTATCACGTGTTCGATATTATCTCTTATTCGGAAGGTGGAGGCCGGGTATGAGGAACGGATTAAGTTCGTTCCTTTCGGAATCGGGTTCAGAGGCTGGTCTCCCGCTCAGAGCGGCTTCGTGCCGTTTTCCCTTGGTGCGCGGTGGAGTACCGAGGCATACACAGACACACGCTGTACTTTCGCTGTGGTGGAGGAAAAGAAGAAATCACCTAGGCGCGATGGTATTCTAGCCAGGTCGCAGATAACTTGGCTTGGCTGTTATCCAGAATTTAACACAAGGGATCAACGCTCCTACCGCGCGACGGCTTTGCTCGGTGATCTAGTCACGGGACTTCGCTGGTATAGTTTAGCTGTGTATGGATGAAAAGGGTTGAGGCGAGTGGAGGGAAAAAAACGGGGTGTGAAAAAAGGCTTGAATTCATGGGTCAGCTGGACTTCACACTTCGTCGCTGATATCGCATTGCGATGGCGCAGAAAAAGTAGACCGGGGTACTCAGAGTTGGGTTGTATGCGAAAAGATCTCCGATAGTTTTAGGACGGTCAGGCCTCGGTTCATCCAAGTTTCCTGGGTTAGAATTCACACATTCAGAAGAAATGTGTGACTTTCGGTCGAAAAATCAGATTTCCAGTCCGAAAGTGACCTATTTCCGGTATGACGTCATTTTCGGACGAAACATGGGATTTTTGAACCGGAATTGACGTATTTCCGGCATGACGTCACTCACGGTCAAAAAATGGTATTTTCAAAGTGGCAGTGACGTATGTGCGGTAAATCTCCGGAAATGTAAATTTTCGGTTTCTAAATTCCATCATCCATAGCGAGGGCGTGAAGCGCGCCAGCCACAACAACCGGCTAAGATGTTATATTGAAACCTGGCGCAGAGTGGAACAACTGTCATTTACTGGTATTCTCGATTTACACAACGTTCCGCGGGGCGCTGATGGTGCTGGTCTTATGATTATATTACTCACGATTCTGCCAAGTCAGCATACGGAAACCCAGACGATGGGGCACATTCACTTGAGAATATATATGGAACTCTGGAGTATTAGCGGATAAGCCACTTTGCGGTGAGAACTGCGGAGCACCTATCACTCGAACGAATTCATTCACCGTCTAGGATTCGATAACGGTCATAGAATCAGGTCGATTGAGAAACCCCGTCTAATGTATGGTAGAGGGATTCGAATTGGATCTCGTAGCTCGCCCGCCCGCTCTCTAAGACGAGAGAAGCAGTACGGTGCTAGAGGAGATTGCCACCTTGCAGAACTTGGACCCAAACTCCGATATTCCAAATGTATTACCATCGGATTGAAAATCCCTTGACCCCGCTTTTGGAAATTAATTGCTCTTTTCGAAAACAATCTGGACAATTCCATCAATTCGAATCTGGAGAGAAAAATTTAAGATCGACAAGACAATATCGGGAACCTTCGTGAAAAGGAACGGTTGGCAGATGTGCATTATTCTTTGGATCTAGATGGATCTATTATGCTTTCCTTGCATCAGGAACCAATTCAGGAGTGTGTACACTGTCCGTCATTGATGCATTGTTCTGCTGATCTTTCAGTCGCGCTTGGTATCTTGCTCGATGTCTTAACGGGTGCGAAGACGTCCAACAGAAAGACGTCCAACGGAAAGACGTCCAACGGAAAGACGTCCAACAGAAAGACGTCCAACAGAAAGACGTCCAACAGAAAGACGTCCAACAGAAAGACGTCCAACAGAAAGACGTCCAACAGAAAGACGTCCAACAGAAAGACGTCCAACAGAAAGACGTCCAACAGAAAGACGTCCAACAGAAAGACGTCCAACAGAAAGACGTCCAACAGAAAGACGTCCAACAGAAAGACGTCCAACAGAAAGACGTCCAACAGAAAGACGTCCAACAGAAAGACGTCCAACAGAAAGACGTCCAACAGAAAGACGTCCAACAGAAAGACGTCCAACAGGAAGCCGTCCAGCAGTAAGACTAAATCACTGTAAAGTACACCGTTACCCGATAGAAGATCATTGCACTCCTACGGGGAAGTCGTTACTCCGGAGTTGAAATCGAATCGAGCTCATTCCCAATCGATGCAAGCCTTAGCCGCAGTTTCCTCATTCGGCGGGATGCGATTGGGAGATTCCCCTACGGTCGACCAGTGTCCGGCTGTTGCTGACTCGCTTGCCTCATTCGCCGGCGGATATGACTGCACCGCGCACTTACGCGCATTGTCTCCAATGCAAACGACAATTGATATTTTCACGAGGTACACTTAACACCCTCTTGCCAAGAGCTTCTCTGATACCTCGAAGTGGGTCGTCGATCGGTACGGATGTGGAAGTGCGCGTTAGAACAACTCTTCGTACTTGGTTGAGATAAAAAGTGAAAGAGTGGAAGGTGCAGTGGTCCATGGCTGGAGGTGTCGGTGGTTCCAAAAGCCTCATCTCCACATCGGGCTGACACTGAAGGGGCGGCCGGAGAAGCAACGTAGCGTGCCAAAACTGTTAGGACCACGAGAGCTGGCAAAGCAGGTAGTCGACTGAGCAGCAAGTACACTCGAGACGGCGAGACACTCGGTGCCATTATATAAAACATACCTGTGAGCCGGAAAGTGATTTTTTATTGTCGCTGTCAATAACGCTTTCGCCTTTCCCCACCCTATTATATTCTAATATTCTAATATTATATTCTAATATTATAATATTATATTCTAATATTCTAATATTATATTCTAATATTCTAATATTATATTCTAATATTATATCTCGCTCGTTTGCTATGAAGTGTCATCATTGTCTCGTCTTGTCGTATATTGAATTGGCAAGCGAGACGAAGTGCGATTCTTGATATTTATGCTATGTGACAATGTACATGGGTGGCTCTTTATCATGCGATATCGACGACTATCTGAGAAATAAATACACTTAGCCTAAACAGTTATGCGATGAACGTTTATTTTGAATTCAATTGAATAGTTATAATTATTTCACTCTTCACTCTTCGTTCTCGGTCTCGACCTGTCCCATATCGCGTTCATCCATTAATTCGTCTTCACTATTAAAGGACTGCGTAGTTCTTGTCACGTACACTACCGTGATTTGCTTTCGTGCACAAAATGCAAACCAATCTTATATTAGAATATCATATTGTACCTGTGTCTTGTACTAGTCAAGACTCCGCAACAGAACACCCAATTCCGTATAAGTTGGTAATTTCTTCATAAAAACCATGGTGACTGCAATTTCCGTTGAGTGTGAGTATCCGAGCGAACAAGTCAGTCTGATGGACAGGAACACAATTGAGAACTTATGACATGGAAGATAGCAACGTTGATCCAATGATGTTATTGACAGATGTCACTTCTCTCAAATTTGTTATTTTCCGTCCAAACAATTTTAAGAAAATTATTCTATCTTATATTATTATTATTATGTATATATATATAATTACAATTATTATAAATATATCTATATTATTATATTAATATATGACATTACATTATATTATCGGCTGGCAAGGAAAGCAACTTTCTGCGAAACATGATCAATAATTTCGTTGTAGCAGCGTTGCTAACTTCAATGCCTTTGAGAACTTCCATTTGCGGAAATACAGAGTTGTACGGCAAAGCGGGGCAAGAAGGAACCCCGGGGAAAAACGGACCAACACTCGCGACGAGACGTTCCATTAAATTCTGGAAAAAATTGGCAGCGTCGATTTTGCCCCACTCTCGCCTACCCCTATATTGCCAGCTGACTTCAGTAACTACCTTCAATTTCGAAAAAAAAAAATCCAGCTCACAGCGGAACGGTATGAATGCCAACAATACGATCCTCCAATCCACAGCAGTTTGGTCGCGGAGGGCTTTATCCTCTCGATGGTGAGGCCACTACTAGGGGCATTATTGTCCGCACTCGGACCGCAACGACAAAGTGTGCGCTGCAACAAGTAGAGAGCCAAGATGACGAAGAGAGCTCAAGTGGATGCTCCGGTTGTGCATCGCCTCTCAATGGCTCCACCCGAACAACGTCCTTACCCGGCAGGTAGAAAAAAAACCATATGGACGACGAGATGAATACCGGAAATACCCCCCCCCCCCCCCCCCCCCCCCGCGCCGGTCATCCCATTAATAATTGAATGCTTTATGTGAACAAACCCGTGCTTTGATATTCGCAAATTGGTTATCTATCGAGTTTGCAATATACGTATAGGAAAGGCGGGCAGCGATTGAAATGCAAACCTTTCACCCGGGGAATTGGGGCAATCGCTGTTACGCCCGTGCCCCGTTACGCATTGGAGCTTCGAGCGCGTGAAAGGTGCAGCGCGCCAGTCGGCATTATATCTGTACGCACTCGCGCTCCGCTTTCCCATACGCCCGTATTAAAAGCTACAAGCCTCAATTGAATTGAATGGATGGACGCATTGTTTCCGGTCGCCGTGTACGTCGAGTGGAGGGATTCGATCCGCGTCCTCCGCACTTTTCGTCTACCGATTCCACCCCCCCCCCCCCTCCCCGGCGAATGAATGAATTCCCACGCCGCGAATCGCTAAAAGCTTTTTTTCCGGTGTACAACATGGAAAAAAAAGTATTTAAAAATACAAAAAAGCGGCTAGTCTGGGGATGTGTGCTTGCGAGCTCGTTCTTTTCAGGTGGTATCGACTCCTCGCTCGGGAAATAAGCTACGCTCACTCGTGCCCAGAAAGGAAGACAAGCGATACACGGACGAGTTCGCCCCGGTGTATTTTTCCTCTTCGCTGCGTCTTTCACCCCAGCATCCTCTTGAACAGTCTCAGTCATTTTCCACGTATCTGTGGAGTAATGCGTTCGCTCGATGAGCTCCGCACTTGCAGCGGGTCTTTGAAACGCGAGAGGAGGGCAAGGGAGATAGGGGTAAAACGCGAACGCTGTAAACTCCAGACGCGGGGCAAAAAGGACCACCGTGGAATTTTGTGAAAAATCCATTGGAACACTCCGGGTGAGGAGAGAAGCAGATGATCCTGGAAAAACCATCTGGAGAAAACCCTCTGGGACAACCCCCCAGTAAGAAAACCCGCCAGTAAGAAAACCCCACAGTAAGAAAACCCACCAGTAAAAAAAACCCTCCAGTAAAAAACCCCCCAATCAGAAAACCCCCCAGTAAGAAAACCTCCCAGTACGAAAACCCCCAGTAAGAAAACCCCCCAGTAAGAAAACCCCCCAGTAAGAAAACCCCCCAGTAAGAAAACCCCCCAGTAAGAAAACCCCCCAGTAAGAAAACCCCTCAGTAAGAAAACCCCCCAGTAAGAAAACCCCCCAGTAAGAAAACCCCTCAGTAAGAAAACCCCCCGATCATAAATTGACTGGCGATAACACTTATAAGAGGCTTAATAGGGGCCATCCCGAATTCGGGCTATCAAAAAAGCCCGGTTTTTTAGCGGCGAGATTGAGTGGGGTAGTTCATTTTGCCCCAAACATGCAATTATGGCGAATTGCATTTCACATCGGCGAACCGTGAATTGTTGCCTCTGTTCCTTGTCTTCTCCATTTTGTACCTTTTGCCATCTACGCCGTTTTCACAATTTCGATGATAGAAGGGAACGCGTTGGTGGTTGATGGATTACAAACGGGAATAATGTGTTGTGAAGCTATTAGCGGTAGACTGCTTTTAGCATTGCCAAAGAACTTGTTATTACTCATTCCGGACGATGCAACAATTCCAATTAGTTTAACGAGTTTACCCGAGATGTCTCGTCGTAGAAACTGCCGCTTTTATTCAGTTGTCTCTGGCTCTACTGAATGATGCAGTAAAAACTCCCTTATCCGAGGTTTCACAATTGTGCTCTATCGGTAACCAATGTTCCGTATCTTGTTGTCACCCTCAATACTCGTACATCCTCGCAGTTACACGTCTTTTCTTCTACTGCACCAGCTACATTCGTCACTCTGTTGTGACTGGTCTCTTTCGCCAACAATCCCGAACCTATCCCTCCCAATGTTTCGCTAATCGATTCCATTTACGCGCCGCCACAGTGGATAACGCTGGCTGGCAGTTGACGTCATCGGGAAATGGTCCGATGATTCTCAGCTTCGGTTGCAGAATTATGCAACAAATCAATCTACCTGCCTCTTCTCGTCACTCACTGGCACATGACGCAACGTTAATCAGAATTTTGCAGATACCATTGAAGTGCACTGGCGTATCGGAGCGATGAGTCCTGACTCAGTCGGTAACGGAAACTGTAATCCGTTTTTCTGGAAAGTTCAACATCCTGGACAAGACGCACATCATTGATGTCCTCGTCGAACCGGTTGAGCATAGTTTGATCATTTGATTTTCCATAGAAAATGTGTGCACCATTGAAACAAGTGGATCACAATTGTTGTTACCAACTGAGTCTGGGATAATCGGTGGGGCGAAAGCTTCGCATCATGCTGAACAGACAACTAAACGCCACATCCAATTTTGGAAGGTGTTTAGTGATGATAATTCTCTCCTTCAATGTTCATCGATCACTCGGTGTGATTTTCTTTTCAACTCTTCACCTCCACGATTCACAATAACAATGCCGTAGGCGAAAGAACTAAAATCCAATCGTACAATTGTTTAATCTCGATGATTACGTTTTCACTGTGGTCACCTCAGTGCAACGTGAAAATTAACCCACCAGTGGGCTTCGCTCCGGCGCGTCCCGCAATACCGCTGCCGGATAACCCTCGCATGAACACTCGAGGAGCCCACCAACACCGTAACGCCCGGTGCGGTCTGGACCGTTGATGTGACCGCAGAGGCTGGAGGGAGCGTCAACACGGCGGGATTATTCGCCGGTGGAAATTAGTGAAAGCGTTTCCCGATGTGCTGGTTGGTTTGGCGAACGCGGGGCTAGTCCGGAGAGGAACGGACCGCGGAACCGTGAGAGATGAGAGCAATAACGAGGGTTAGCGGAGCCAGGGTGGAAATGCGTTTCCAGGCACACCGCAAAGGGTTGCCGAGGCGGATTTCAATGTCATTCCAGTCAGTGCAGAATGCCGGGGGCTCTCTCACCGTTTGTCTTCTTCCAAGAGCCATCCCGACCGCTGAATTTCACAATTCTTTCCCCGAATGGAAGTTCCGCCAGGAGCCGTCCCGGGCGCTGATGATCTTTAAACTCCTCTGGGCGCTTTATTCTAAGGGATCAAAGTCCCAGCGCTGGATCAAAGGCCCAGGCGCTGATTATCCTAATGTTCCTTGAGGTAAGTTTCACCAACAGTTGTCCCAGGAGCTGATTCTTCACAGTCCCCAGGGCCACAGTCTGGACCAAAAGCTATACCAGGCGCCGGTTATTCTAAGGCCCCCCTGGGTCAAAGTCTCGCCAGAAGCCGTCCCAGGCGCTAGTTGTTCTAAGGCCATCTAGGTCAAAGTCTCAGAGAATCCTCTGGGCCAGTTTCACCAACAGTTGTCCCAGGAGCTGATTCTCCGCAGTCCCCCAGGACCAGCGTTTCCTCAAGCGTCCCAGGCATTATTATCATAATACCCGTCCCGGGTGAAAGTTTCGCCACGAGCCATTCCAGGTGTTGATTACCTTAAGGACCCTCTGGCCAAGAGGCCACACTCTGGACCAAAAGCTATCCCAGGCGCCGGTTATTCTAAGGCCCCCTGGGTCAAAGTCTCGCCAGAAACCGTCCCAGGCGCTAGTTGTTCTAAGGCACTCTGGGTCAAAGTCTCAGAGGATCCTCTGGGCCAGTTTCACCAATAATTGTCCCAGGCGTTGATTCTTCAAAGTTCCCCGGGGGCAGAGTCTCACCAAGAAACGGCCCAGGCGCTTATTATTAGAGCGGGCCCAGACGCTTATTACCTAAAGGTAATCAGCGTCTGGCCTAAAAGCTGTCGCAGGCGTTGGTTATTCTAAGGCATCCCTGGGTCAAAGTCTCGTGAGCAGCCGTCCCAGGCATTAGTCGTTCTAAGGCACCATGGGTCAAGACTCATCAGGAGTCGTCGATACTTCCGGGGTTGAACGGACCGCGGAACCGTGACGGATGAGAGCAATAACAAGGGTTATTGCTCTCAACCAGGAAGGAAATGCGTTTCCAGCCACACCGCAAAGGGTAGCCGCGGTGGATTTCAATGTCGTTCCAGTTATCGCAGTATTCTCGAGGCTCTCTCTCCAGTTCGTCTTCTCCCAAGGGCGCCACTCCTTCAGCATCTGGATTTGAGGATAAGACAGAGGAGCCAGGAAATCCAACTTCCGAAATGACGGAGTGCGATTCTATCTTCCTCCTACACCGAACTCGGGTACCCTACATCCGTCCCACACCTTCCTGGCTCCACCAGGAAGGAAAAGCTCTCGGCGCAGTGTGGAAGAAACGGCGGCGGATGGTGTGAAACGGTGAATAAAAAGAATCGAGATAGACGGAGCTGGAGACATCGAGAGTTGGCAGATTGCCGTTTTTTCCCGGTCCTCGTCTATCCGCCGGCTCCTTCGAACGGCGGTCCGCGCGGGAGGAAGGGAGGATCTTCTTATACCGGAGGTTGGGAGGCCCGTTGTAACTGTTCTCCACGACTACGACGACGACGTGCGACACGAGTCGTCTTGCGCCTCGCGCTGTGTCCTAGCTGACACAAGAAAACCAGCTGCTATCCTACCTTTATCTCCCTCGTTCTCCTCCAATATCGATCACCTCTCGTGCCCGCGGTTTCGATAAATCCGACGTTTTTCCATCCTACCTCGCTCGTCTTCTCTGATCGGATCAACCGCCGTTCAAAATCCTCCACCTCCTCCTCCTCCTCCTCCTCCTCCCTCAACGGCAGGATATCTTCTCGGTCGGCAGGAAAAAAACCCCTCCCAAAAAAAAACTCCCAAAAGATGATGATGAGGTAGGTGAAAAAAAGCACCAAGTTGATGGAAAACCAATTTTATCCACCCATTCCCTCACGCATCTCGACCTGCGTCAATTTATGACTGGGGAGTTTCTTTGGGTGGGTTCTTTCTCGCGAATCCTCGGTCACCTCGTCTGTCCTCATCATCCTACGTCCTCGACGTCATCGGACTCCTGACTTGGTGAGATCTCGAGTTTCGTTCGCTAATAAGAGTCCCGGATCGGCGACCTACGCGCGACGGTGAATTTCGTCACGCTCCTCTTGCGAATGCGTAGTCAACTCCCGAATGGCTCGACACTTCCGGGGGTGCGAGCCTCCCCCATTCTCCGGTGCATCGCTTCCTCGTGACGGTGAAAAGTCAATTTTAACTTTATCCCGAACAAGTTTCCGGGTGACTCCCTCCCCACGACATCACTTAGTTCGGTCACTCTCCTCTCGTCTCCTCAGACGCCCATCTGGGTTCTTCCCGATTTCGATCCCGCTTTGTCATACGCCGGCAACAGCGTTACATCCTCGGCGATTCCCGGACCCTTCAAATCAATCTACCTGCCTCTGCTAGTCACTCACTGGCACATGACGCAACGTTAATCAGGATTTTGCAGATACCATTGAAGTGCACTAGCGTATCGGAGCGATGAGTCCAGACTCAGTCGGTAACGGAAACTGTAATCTGTTTTTCTGGAAAGTTCAACATCCTGGACAAGACGCACATCATTGATGTCCTCGTCAAACCGGTTGAGGATAGACCGATCATTTGATTTTCCATAGAAAATTTGTGCACCATTGAAACAAGTGCACCATTGAAACAAGAGCATAATCTGATCATTTGATTTTCCATAGAAAATGTGTGCACCATTGAAACAAGTGCACCATTGATACAAGAACATAGTCTGATCATTTGATTTTCCATAGAAAATGTGTGCACCATTGAAACAAGTGCACCATTGACACAAGAGCATAGTCTGATCATTTGATTTTCCATAGAGAATGTGTGCACCATTGAAACAAGAGCATAGTCTGATCATTTGATTTTCCATAGAAAATGTGTGCACTATTAAAAGAAGAGCATAGTTTGATCATTTGATTTTCCATAGAAAATGTGTGCACCATTGAAACAAGTGCACCATTGAAATAAGAGCATAGTCTGATCATTTGATTTTCCATAGAGAATGTGTGCACCATTGAAACAAGAGCATAGTCTGATCATTTGATTTTCCATAGAAAATGTGTGCACCATTGAAACAAGTGCACAGTCTGATCATTTGATTTTCCATAGAAAATGTGTGCACCATTGAAACAAGTGCATAGTCTGATCATTTGATTTTCCATAGAAAATGGGCGACTCCCTCCCCACGACATCACTTAGTTCGGTCGCTCTCTTCTCGTCTCCTCAGATGCCCTCCTGGATTCTCCCGGATTTCGATCCCGCTTTGTCATACGCCGGCAACAGCGTTACATCCTCGGCGATTCCCGGCCCCTTCGCTCTCCGTGATATATATAAAACAATATATATCGCGAGGCCCGCAATATCGACGCCCCCGAGACCCGCGAACCACCGGCCAGTTTCGACCCTTCGCTCGCGCCCTCCGTGCTCCTCTCGCCATCTAGGTGGCGTAAATAACGCCCGACCCTCCTTTATCTCAAGCGTGTGGGACCTTTTTTTGTCCTTTTTTTACCTTTGCCTTATCCTCTTGAAAAGCGTTACGACACCCACGAGGAGCTCGGCGCCGCTCGCGGGTGAGAACAAGTATCGGCTCATAAGGTAAACGTACCAATGACCGGACACGTCCCAGTGACCGGACAAGACATGAGCGCAAGAGAGATGGAAATACGATTTTTCATGCATGTCCAGGGACTGGGACTGCGCCCTTAAGTGTCCGGCCATTGGTACGTTTACCTTACGTGCATGTGTGTACCGATTTACCGGGTCGATAGGAATCGAGATCTTCTCCCAACGAGGCTCGGCGCAACTTCGACCAAATTGATAAATCCATAGAAAATATAATGTACAATATGGTTTTTTTTTCTCCGCGAGCGTCTAGCAATTTACTGCGCGGGACTCGGCTTCTACGACTTTCCTCGATATACTATTTCGTCGTTACGCTTTTCGAGGCTTTCCTCGTACTCCATCAGCGGACCCGACGGGCTTGAGAAATTGATTCCCTCGTTATTTCGATTCTCGTTTTAAGCCCGAGCGCCGCGCGACGGGGCTTTTCCAGGGACACTCGATCGGTTCTTTTTTTTTCTTGAGAACAAAAAAAGTTATTGATTCGTAGCGTGTACCTCGATTTTCGTCGTTCGGCCCTTATCCATGTACGAACATCAGAATGGCACAGTTCTGGCCCAGTACTGGTGCCGGAGCGACCAGTACTGGCAGACAATCAAGGCCCAATACAAATCCAATGCAGAATCAGTACTGGACCGATATTGAAATGATAAGACCTGCCCAGTGCTGGCTGTCGGCGTCGAGCCAGTACCGCGTGCCAATGTTCGGCCACTGTTCAAAAACGATAATAATAAACAGTAAAAATGAATGTTTTTATCGTCTACCTGTTTGTTTAATGCATTTCTCTGATCGTGGTTTACTGTATTGTTGGTATTTTACGCTTATACGCTGGAAATCTCGGAATACATTTTTCGACCGATGATGGGATTCGAACCTGCGACCCTACGATTACTAGTCCTAGATCTTTCCTACTTGGCTATGATAATGTTGAAGAACAACGTTTCGTTGACTTCAACTTGTACATCAGTTGAGCAAACGCTTGCATATTGTTACACTAATTTCATACGATCGAAAAGGTATCATAAAATACATCAATATTTATTCTTCAGTCACTGAGTTCTATATAAAATTTATTTGTAATTTATCTTTTTCATACTTTGATATTATTGAGAAAGCGTTAGTTGAACTCTGGCAACCAGTACATGCCCAGTACTACGACGGGTATAAAATTTTGTCTAAAAAAGAATTTTATCTAATACGGTCTATTAGCGATGGCCGACGCTTGGTGAAGTTGTTGAACAAGACTTGGCAACAAGATCTGTTCTGGTATTGGGCCGTACTGCCGGCTCGGGACTTTGTCCAGTACTGGCCATCAAGGTTGGCCCATTCTTGGTGAAGTTTTTCATCTGTACGGAGACAGCGCCGGCAATTAATACTTAGCAACTGTAACTGTCCCAGTTCTGGACCATATTATCTCTGGACTTGGCCCCGTACTGGCAGGCTGCATAGGCCCATTACTGATAATGTTGTTCGCCAATACTGTCCGAGAACTGGCAAACGAGACTTCGCAATCGGGCCTATCCCAGTTCTGGGCCGTTTTTATAACTCCGGCACCGTACAGATATTCGCACATAGGTATGAGGACTCGATGCAGGGGTTCAAAATTACAACCGGTGAGCCGAAGATCGTCATTTGATGCGGGTGCGTAAAAAGTAGTAAAAGGGTAGTATCGGATCGGATGCAATTTTCTCCGATAAAACGGGAGCGGGGAGGAATAAGGGTAACTTTTTGTTGTTCGGTCCCTGTCGATCCGCCCGGTTCCGGCTATTCACCTTCGATGTCACCCTTTCGATTTTCTCCTCTCGGCTTCCCCGTGGATGGCGCGGTGCCAAGCTTCGGATGTCCCAACTTTGGACCCGATGACAGAGAACGCATTAATCTCTCGTTGGAGCGGGGGGTGGGGGGTGAGGGGGGGGGGGGGTACTACAGGGAGACAGCGTTAACCATTTCCCTGCACAGTGCGAGGGGGGCTGAGGGCACCCTCCGCAGAAAGAAGGGCGGCTTGGCACGCGCGGCGGGGAGGCGGGGAGCTTCGTGCTCAGCAACAAACGAAACGTCAAATGTCGAGCCGCCGGTGCCTGAATGGAAAAAATTGTTATAGACGTCGCACGCCTAGGCCAATATTGTAGTACGCCACTGTTGGGCCACGATGATTTATTGCGTGATATTACCGACGGGACCTGCGCCAGACGACGCGGTTTTTCGTCTCCGGCGCGATCGACAATTCCCAATTTAAAGTTTGACGTTAAAGGATCCGTCGAGGTATCGCGCCCGAGCAGGTTTTCATTCACACTGGCTTCTTTTTTTTACCCTCGATGCTCGTTGGGTGAAATTCCGGAAAACAACCTTTAGAAAAAAAATAACCTGGAAAATGACCGGTCGGAAAAAACACGCTGGGAAAAAACCCCCGGTCATAAAATAGTTTTGGTCTGGTGATGGTTTTTTCACCTACCTGATCATCTTTTGGTGAGGTTCTTTTACGGGATTTTCTTTCGATGGTTTATTTCCGCCTGCCCGTTGCGCGGTATTTTCACTGAGCATGACATTTATAATGAGCATGTGCTCATTAAAGTCGACCAGCCCTGGCCTTTCAGAGATTTCGGGGGAGTTAGACCGGGGCCCTTTCAGGGCCGTACCAAAACGCTGATCTTTAGAATCCGGAGGATGAAGCCTAAGGAATGGGACCAACTTTTCTTCGTTAGGTTGTGACAAACCTTTCACTGGTTTTCACCTCGTTTGTAGGAGAACACGGTAGTGACTGGGAGGGGGGGGGGGGCGGTTTGGGTGGAGGATTCACGAAAGCCGTTGAAAAACCGGGCGCATTGACCTCGCGGGTGTCGAGCGGAAGAAACAGCCGGAGGAATACAACAGGAGTCGCGGGCAGCAGCAATGAAGAGCATTTTCCAATTTTCGAGCTGGATATGACATATGCGAGAGAGACCGCGGAGCACGTTAACCCTCCGCGGAGCACATCGCGGAATCCGCAATACCTCGTACGTGATGGTTTTACCGATCGCGGGAGGTCTTTCGCGCTGGGTCCCGCGTGTATCCGAGGGCAGAGAACCCCACGGACAGCAAGCTGCCTCTGCTTCGGCTTCCGGCTGCAAGTGAAGGTAAAAAAGTCGCCCCCCCCCCCCCCCCCCAACGAACCGAATGACCGAACTCCCTTGACTTTTATTCTCTACCAGAATGACTTGTAAATGATTTTTCTGGAGATCCAACAGCGTATGGATGGAACCCGCAAGACCATCATTGATGACCATTCTGCGAATGCTGATACAAGGAACTCTTCCATGGGACTGAGGAAACTGAAAAGCAATTCGCCATGCTAGTCACTAGGACGCTCGGCGTTGGGACGCGCGGCGGTAGGACGCTAGTACAGTAGGCTCTGGGACGGTAGACACTTGATCACAAGTGCTAGAACGCTAGGCTGTTAGACGTTACGCGCCAGACCGCTAGGCTATGGGAGGCAAACTACTGGGAGGCAAACTACTGGGAGGCAAACTACTGGGAGGCAAACTACTGGGAGGCAAACTACTGGGAGGCAAACTACTGGGAGGCAAACTGCTGGGAGGCAAACTACTGGGAGGCAAACTACTGGGAGGCAAACTACTGGGAGGCAAACTACTGGGAGGCAAACTACTGGGAGGCAAACTACTGGGAGGCAAACTACTGGGAGGCAAACTACTGGGAGGCAAACTACTGGGAGGCAAACTACTGGGAGGCAAACTACTGGGAGGCAAACTACTGGGAGGCAAACTGCTGGGAGGCAAACTGCTGGGAGGCAAACTGCTGGGAGGCAAACTGCTGGGAGGCAAACTGCTGGGAGGCAAACTGCTGGGAGGCAAACTGCTGGGAGGCAAACTGCTGGGAGGCAAACTGCTGGGAGGCAAACTGCTGGGAGGCAAACTGCTGGGAGGCAAACTGCTGGGAGGCAAACTGCTGGGAGGCAAACTGCTGGGAGGCAAACTGCTGGGAGGCAAACTGCTGGGAGGCAAACTGCTGGGAGGCAAACTGCTGGGAGGCAAACTGCTGGGAGGCAAACTGCTGGGAGGCAAACTGCTGGGAGGCAAACTGCTGGGAGGCAAACTGCTGGGAGGCAAACTGCTGGGAGGCAAACTGCTGGGAGGCAAACTGCTGGGAGGCAAACTGCTGGGAGGCAAACTGCTGGGAGGCAAACTGCTGGGAGGCAAACTGCTGGGAGGCAAACTGCTGGGAGGCAAACTGCTGGGAGGCAAACTGCTGGGAGGCAAACTGCTGGGAGGCAAACTGCTGGGAGGCAAACTGCTGGGAGGCAAACTGCTGGGAGGCAAACTACTGGGATGCAAACTACTGGGACTCGAAGTGCTGGAACACCAAGTGTTGAGACGCTAAGCGCTGAGATGCTCGGCGCTGGGACTGGACATCGTATGTATATGTGAAGTCAACTTCAATCTATATACATGGGGATAATGAATACCTCACTGTTAACAAAACCATGCTTTGACAAGCTACCTGTGCCACATGACCGGCGAACGTTCATCCGCAACGAATGGAATTTCAATCCAATTAAAATCCCATTCGGGAGGTTTTTCGGCATTCGGAAAATGGTCGACGAACAGATCGGCGCCAGTTCTTGCATCATTACGCATTACAACATTTTCCGTGGGGTCCCTCCGTCCTCGCTCCCTTCTTCCGGATGAGTGAAAATTTGTTGCTCCTGCACATACAGTCTCCGATTGATGGATAAACGAGCCGGCACCCCCCCCCCCCCCCAATCGCGCAACTGCTGCGGAGAGTCGGGGCTCCTGGCGCTGACTGGGCGGTGAGTCGGCAGGGACGGTAGTCGGTCGTTGATTAAATTTTTTTCAGACAATAAGCGAGACGCGTATATGATGACCCCACGTGACTGAGCGGTGTGTATATCCGTGTCCGTGCCGGAAATCGGACGCCTCGTTATGAACCGGTGATAGCTTTTCCGCATTCTCCATCGCTCATTTTGGTCGCGAACCTCTGGGCTCCCGTTTCCGGACCATTGGATTTTGTCGTGAAATGTGGAGTTAGTGGCGTATCAAAATTTTAGTTTTTCACCCTGTACGTTTGACAGCGAATAGACATTGTTTCAGCTGCCCGCCGGAGTGCCGGATTGTTCGCCGGTCGGGAAGCTTCATCGAGCTTTCTCTCGAGTCTCCTTTTGTGTGTAACGCAACTAGCATTGTCCATGTATTTTCCTCCGGCGAAAATTTCACACGCGCCGTTTTACCAAGTGCGCGAATACTCTTGCTCTGCGGCCCCATTATTGTGCATACTCCTAGTTGGCGACGGCCGCAGCTCCGAGCCCAATTAAAACAGCAATTTACGAACGTTTACGTCGGCGGACGCGTGTACGCGACCGCCGCCTACCCCCCCCCCCCCCCCCTCCGGCTACGTTATTACGTGACAATTACGCGTTGGTGGCTGACCGAATGCCGCGCATGGTCTCGGTTCCCGGCCAAACCTCGCGCGTTCTGTCGACGGTGAGGGTGGACAAAGAGAGCGAAGGAGAAGAGGGTGTAACGGCGGCAGGCATTTTCCTCCACCGGACCCCGATGTGCCGTCGAACTTGCGGATTCACCGCCGTTTCAAGTCTCTTCGGATTTTGAGTTATGATTTTTGTACCGAACAATTGCGAGCCAAGCGACAGCTAAATGAAATTTTCGTTTCAATGAAACTAGCGGCGGGTCGCCAGAGGCTGGGTCGCCAGAGGCTGGGTCGCCAGAGGCTGGGTCGCCAGAGGCTGGGTCGCCAGAGGCTGGGTCGCCAGAGGCTGGGTCGCCAGCGGGTGGTTGCCAGAGGCTGGGTCGCCAGAGGCTGGGTCGCCAGAGGCTGGGTCGCCAGAGGCTGGGTCGCCAGGGGCTGGGTCGCCAGAGGCTGGGTCGCCAGAGGCTGGGTCGCTAGAGGCTGGGTCGCTACGCACTGGGACGTTGGACGCTGGAACGCTGGACCCTACGAGGCTGGGACGCTGCACGCTGGGACACTAGGCTCTGGGATGTTAGGTGTGGGTTGCTAGGCGCTGAGATGCCAGGCACTGCGACGCCGGGTGCTGGGACACCGGGCGCTGGGGCGCTAGGCACGGAGATGCTACATATCGGTATAATAAATCCCTCGCTGTCAAAAAAATCAAGACCTACCTATGTAAATGTTTAGATTTTGAATATTTACAAAGGGAAAAGTATGACGGTTGACGCAGATGATGCATGCAAATCTGAATAATTGATTGAAGCTTGAGGGGATTGGCGAACTATGCATATAACGTTAAGAGGCCGGTGACGAGGGGGTTAATTTGCACCCGAATCGCAGCGGCAGATTCATCGTCGGGCTTGTCCTCCTCGGAGTTTGAACAGTCTGTGTGTGTGGACTTAACGACAGAAGGGCAGCCAATATGTACCTCGGAGACGTTGAGTCAACTCCGGGCGGGATCTTCCGTTGTGCCACGTTTTTGCTCCCACTGTCGCGTATCTTCTGGCTTTATCCGCGACTGAAAAGAGTGCGGTCGGGGATAAGGCGGAAAAGCTCTCGTACAAAATCGATACGTCGCTCGTGTCAGCCCGCGAGCGCGACCATATTCACTTCCTCGAATCGTAGCATTTATGATTCGACTTCTCAATCTCTCGTTTAGTCCTCATAAATTTTTGAAAAATGTTATCATTTTTTTTTAATTAAAAATTTTTTTTTCTGATAATAGGGTAAAAAAAGTACTGACCTGCAAATAAAAAAAAAATTTCCGTGGTCCGAGAGGAGTTAAATTTGAAGTCAGACGGGACAGGTTTCTGTGTAATTTTAATCCTTAACGCGCGATATTTTGAGTATCGCGCGGAGAGGAAAGGGGCAGCCTCCTCAGACGGGCAAAAAATCTGGAGGTTCCAAATTTAATTGTCCTCGGTGACGTACGATTTTTCTAAACTTCTTTCGCCGCTCTCGCGGCACTGATTTATTATCGACGCGCGGCGCGGACTGTGACAAGCGATTTAATCTTGAGAACCCGCGAATTCGTTCGTATACACACGGTACAAATCGCTCCACGAGTGTCGAGGAATCGATTAGAGTATCCAAGATTAAGCGGCCGAGAGCCGCGGCGCGAAACTTTGTCGCTGCGGTCGGAGCGACGGATCCTCTCCTGACCCCGATCGGGTTGTCCGCCGGAGAGGAGACTGAATTCCTCCTTTTTCCCTCTTTCGTTCCAGTAACCCATCCGAAGTGCCGGGCTAAAAAAATAGTCTAATAAAAAAAAGCTAAAACGGAGATAATAAACGAACGCGGAAGGTCCTTTCGGAAGTTATAATGAAAAAAAAAAAATCGGATGACGAGACGGATGAGGGGAGAAACCGTCAGAACTTTGTTTTACGAGTGCAAATTTAATAACTCTTCGGGCTCCTGCCCGTACAATCTCCTGCCGTACAAAATTGAGTATTTGTAGCGAGTAAAACGCAAAGGGCATACGAAGATAGATGGAAAGAAGAGTTACCCGTCAGCCGTACGACTCGGACTTAACTTGGTCGGGTATTGCAGATTAACGGAATTTCACGGATCTTTGCAGTTTTTCTATCTGGATCAGTCATCGAAATTCTAAGTTCGAAGATGACTTAGCTTTTCAACTTTTACGAGTAATTCCCAATCTGAGCACTTCTTTGTTCTGCCCAGTTTGACGCATTACGATAACTCTTTATTTAAAAAAAAAAATCATTTTTAAGGAATCTAGCGTCAAGACCCGCCGGCGTCTTTTGATAAGCATCAAGAGCTGTGGTCGTGTCTCGACGCCAGATACTTACAAAAACGATTTTTAGGCACAAACAGAACTTAAAGAAAGAACTGAGAATGATGTTCTATGTACTAATGGACACCGAACGACCCTCAGAGGCCCCCAGAAACACTCAAAGGCCCTCAGAGACACTCAGAGGGCCTCAGAGATAATCAGGGGGCCTCAGAGATCCTCAGAGACACTTAGAGGCCCTCGGAGACAATTTGAGGCCCTCAAAAACACTCAGAGACGCTCAGAGCGATTCCAGGTGCTTCAGAGAAACTCAAAGAAACTCAGAGACAGTCAGAGACCTCAGAGACACTCAGAGACACTCAGAGACACTCAGAGACACTCAGAGACACTCAATGACACTCAGAGTCACTCAGAGACACTCAGAAACACTCAGAGACATTCAGAGGCCCTCAGAGATATTCAGGGGGCTTCAGAGATACTCAGAGACATTCAGGGGGCCCCTCAGGGACACTTAGACGCCCTCAGAGACAATTCGAGGCCCTCAAAGACACTCAGGGACCCTTAGAGACACTCAGAGACCCTCAGAGACATTCGAGGGGCTTCAGAGAAACTCAGAGGAACTCAGAGACACTCAGAGACACTCAGAGACACTCAGAGACACTCAGAGACACTCAGAGACACTCAGAGACAATCAGAGACACTCAGAGACACTCGGAGATACTCGGAGACACTCGGAGACAATCGGAGACAATCGGAGACAATCGGAGACAATCGGAGACAATCGGAGACACTCAGAGACACTCAGACACCGAGAGGACACTCCGAAAAAAAACCGTCAGAGTAACTACGCTCATTCTCAGTGCCTGTCACTGTCTCTGAGTGTCTCTGACTTCTGAGTGTCTGAGAGTCTTCTAGTGTCCAAGGACACTCTGCACTTTATTATATATTCGGATACATCTCATCATTCATAGAATATCATGCTCCATTCTTTCTGGAAATGATATACAGTCTGCGCCTAATCTAATATTATAACCTCTCCGTCCGAGGCACGTACGAAAGGTGAAAAAAAAATCAAGGCCCGTACCCCGGTGAACTTTCAGCGGCGGGAGAAATCCAATTTCATCCCTCGCCAAGGTTCTACGCGTCTTGTTCAGTTTCTCCCTGACCCCACTCTCAACGTCGTTTGAGAGTCCATCCAGAGAGGTCTCACGCCGAGATTCTCTCCGGAATACTCCCTCCCTCACCTCCGAGTCCGGAGAACATCGACAGGACTAAAGAAAGATCTAAATTTGCCAGGGAGAGCGAGTAGGAGAGTTTCTCGGGTAAGGCGAAAAGAATAGTGGTTATCCGGGCTCTCGACGAAAAAGACTCGAGTAGACTCGAACGATTTTATTATAATTGAAAAAAAAACATTAAAAATTTCTTCGCGCCAATTACTCCATTCGATTAATATTGTCACGAATGCAGGAGAATAAAAATAATTTAAAAAAAAATCCAAGTAATTTCGAGCGCACTCAAAAAAATACACGGTAATAGTTGATGTATCGGTAGACGGTAATATTTTTTTCGTGTGGATAGAAATCTAGAGTTTTGCTGAAAGAGGTTTGTATTTAAGGTAGCACTAGCGGACAGCCTGAGCCCACGTGAGTTCAGAGAGAATTGCGAACACTTCTCGATGAGATAAAAATCTGAAAAAATCACGCATATGGAAGGTGCTGAAAAGATTGATTGTGCATGATAATAATTGCAAAATGTTATTAACAGATGAATGAAAAAAAAAATTGTTCGCGAAATCCCCCGGCAACTTAACTTTTTGTTCATATAAAAACAATTTCTTAATCTTTTTGAACACGTATGAATTTTTTCAGAATTTTGTGTAATTTTTGAAAATGACCTTTTTTATTAACGAAAAACGCGATTTTCAAAAATTACACAAATTTCTGAAAAAATTACACAAATTTCTGAAAAAATTCATACTTATTCAGAAAAATTAACAAATCGTTTTCATAAAAAAAGTTAGGTTGCCGGATGTTTTGTTGGGATTTTCTTTTTTTCGTTAATCTGTTAATAACATTTTGGAATTATTATTATGCAAAATTAATCTTTTCAGTACCTTCCGTATGGTTGATTTTTTTTCAGATTTTTATCTCATCGAGAAGTGTTCGCAATTCCTCTCTCAATTCTCTCTGAACTCACGTGGGCTCAGGCTGTCTGCTTGTACTACCTTAAGACGCTAAAAGTGATTGCACTGTTTTTTTTTGTTTCACTGTTCGCAGACGCGATCTTGAACGGACAACGAGTCTGACGGGGCAGGTTGAGCGGCGGCGGTGGGTGGGGGGGGGGGGGGGTATAATGGTCCTCGAGAAATTCACTCGAGCAAGGAAAAATATTTTTTGACGGTCGAGTTATAAAAATGAGGACGCTGACTCGACGAGGCGAGACGGAGTCAAATCCAGCTGGTGAAAATGTGCCGGGCACTTCGAGATACGAAAATACAGCACACCCGAGTGAGCAGGGGAACGAGAAAAAAATAACGAAAATAGAAAGTTACCGATTATCGGTCGAAAAATGTTGTCTGCTGCGGTCGTCGCGACAGACATCACTGATAATATCGTATACCTATCGATAAAAGTTGCGTTCCATGTGTGCTAGCTGGTTGTGGCTCTTGTGCTTCGCGGACTCGCTGTGACCTATCCAATTTAATAACCGGAAATGTAGATTTTTGGAAATTTACCAAAAGTCACTGCCGGATTTAAAAACTAATTTTCCGGCCGGAAACCAACAGTGACATTTTTTCCATGTAACGTCACTTACGTTGCATCGAAAATATGTGAGTGAGAAATCCACAGCTGTGGATTTCTCACTCCACAGCGTGCGTATAAAGTTTGCTTTACCGCACTTGTATCGCAAAGTACTATTTTCACACCTTGTGATTTTCACGCGTGTGATTGCAACACTCGCCTTCGGCTCGTGCTGCGAACTCACACTCGTCAGAAAAAGTTGTATCGTACTAGCATCGTAAATATGGCATAGGACAGCAGTGCAAGTTACAATAGGGAAGTCACTAAAAGGATTTAGAATTATCAGGGCCTGGTGGGCCTCTGGGGGAACCCCTTCGACTCGTAAAAATTGGGACAAACAATCGAATGAACAAACGAATAAACCAAAAATCAATGAACCATAAAGGAATGAACGAAAAAGGAACGAACCAAAAAGGAATGAACCAAAAAGGGACGAACTAAAAAGGAACAAACCCAAAAGGAACGAACCCAAAAGGAACGAACCAGAGGAATGACACCGAAGGAATGACACCGAAGGAATGACACCGAAGGAATGACACCGAAGGAATGACACCGAAGGAATGACACCGAAGGAATGACACCGAAGGAATGACACCGAAGGAATGACACCGAAGGAATGACACCGAAGGAATGACACCGAAGGAATGACACCGAAGGAATGACACCGAAGGAATGAAACCGAAGGAATGAAACCGAAGGAATGAAACCGAAGGAATGAAACCGAAGGAATGAAACCGAAGGAATGAAACCGAAGGAATGAAACCGAAGGAATGAAACCGAAGGAATGAAACCGAAGGAATGAAACCGAAGGAATGAAACCGAAGGAATGAAACCGAAGGAATGAAACCGAAGGAATGAAACCGAAGGAATGAAACCGAAGGAATGAAACCGAAGGAATGAAACCGAAGGAATGAAACCGAAGGAATGAAACCGAAGGAATGAAACCGAAGGAATGAAACCGAAGGAATGAAACCGAAGGAATGAAACCGAAGGAATGAAACCGAAGGAATGCAACCGAACGAATGACACCAAACATATATAGGACATACATCGACTGCCAAAATACGAAAAGCCAAAACTTCCGTTTTAACGTATATGTGTATTGACTGCTAATAAACAAAGGACCGTAACTCGGTCCTTTGTTTATTAGCAGTCAATACACGAACACCAGCCAAATATCCAGCAGTGCTCTGGTCAATCTCGAAATGCCTTCCTTTCAAGAATGATCCGCGCTAGTTTCGTACATTAGTGAAAACCTGAATGAAAGTTACGGCCTGAAAGGCCAATCCCTCTCGGGCAGAAAACTAAAGGGGCGCTGAAGCTTCCACCGTTGCCACAAATGACGATAGGAAGGTTCCGGATTACTTCTGCGGATGATCCGACCCTCCTCTCTGCCTCCTAACTCATCCATACCTAATTATCCCCTAACAAATCCCTGGAACAGCTAGACGCCGAAAACCTCACAAGGATCCCTCGACAAGGATTTTTTTTTCTTTCTATTATTTTTATTTTATTTTTTTATTTTTGGATGTATTATTTTACGTAACCCGTCCCTTTCCCCCCTATCACTCCCTACCCCCCGAGTAGAAATTTTCGAGCGTTACATCGGGCCCTGATAGGGTTCTGATAAGGCCTTGTCAGGGCCCGATGTAACGCGTGAAAATTTCTACTCGGGCCGCACTTCACTAAGCTACCTAACTTCCAGTGCGTCCGCGGCCGACTTAGCTACACTGTACCGCATTTTCCGAGGACACGGGGAAACTGCGGAAAACCCTTGTCGGTACAGACGGCCCTATATTTTTCTGATTCCTCGATGTTTTAACAAGAACTCAGAAAAATTGACCGCTGAACATTCGATGTGCAAGCCCGTGTGGGGCTAAGCGGTCACCCATCCATCTACTGGACGCAAGCAAAGCTACTTGACTCGGGAGACCGCCGAAGCCGCACACCGACCGCGCACCCAACGATGTCGGTTCTTTCTATTATTATATAGTCCATAAATCATTCTTTTCGCCGCCTGCGGTGAATCACGCAGTCACGTATTTGAGCATACGAGCCGAACTGGGTCGTTAGCATTCCGGGCTGATACTCGTTTCGATAACAACGACACGAGCCTGTCATATATATTGATATAACAGAAATTCATCAATGCCGGGGCCGAATATCTCGCGCCCGTCCGACCACCGTCCAGTTATAGTCGGTACGATCGGTGTGCACGATAGTTTCGACGATAATAATTTTCACCGCGTACCCGCGATGACTCGCATAGGCGGCGCTTGTCGGAGATAAACGAGGCAATATAATTGTCGAATATATAGTTTACTCGGTTATAATGACGCAATATATTGTATTAGTACGGTGTAGCGCAAATATGTGTAGGGCAAAACGGGTGAATACGGACCGGTCCGTTTGTCATTGATTTACGCACACAGAAAAATAATTTATTTGACGACCACCATTTATTTGGTTTATGTAAAATATTTATTTGATTTAAATAAATATTTATTTCATTTAAGTAACTATTAACTTAATTTAAATGAATATTTATTTAAATCAAATAAATATTTTACTTAAACCAAATAAATGGTGGTTGTCAAATAAATTATTTTTCTGGGTGCGTGTAGGACAGAGTGGACCATATTCACCACTTTTACCCAAAGTTCGCACCCAAACATAGTATGTTATGCTGGGAGGAAGGAAAGTGCGTTTTTTCACCGAGTGAGAAGTTTGGGACGAAGTGCATTTTCACACGAGGTGAAAATGCACTTCGTTCCTTATTGCATACGCTATTTTTTCCCCGACTGTGCTAAAAGGTGGCCATATTTCTATGCCTGCAACGGCACAATCTTGAACTGTAAAGCCGCGTTCAGGAATCTACAGGGGTAACAAGCCGGATTTTTGTTGGCATTTCTTTTGAAATTAAACATTTTTTCCTGCAATTTTTTGTTTAATTTCCTTGCACTGAATCGCGTTTTTTGCCCGCTAAAAGGACTTTTTTTTATCGCTAAAATCACTTTTTTTTTGCCCGCTCGTCAAGAATCGGCCACTGTCCTCCCCGTTGTAGGCATGAAATAGAACCTTTTTAGCTTAGTCGGAAAAAAAATGATTTATTTCACGGGTTTCCATCATATAAATAATTATCTGATTTATATATTTACGTTAATCAAATAAATATAATTAATTGGCTGAAGGACGTCGGTCGATGTCCAATTGGGAGCATATATGTAATTTAAATCTGTTATGTATCGAAAACTATTTAATGTCATGCAATGTCAATAAATTCACTATTACTACAATCAATATATATATATTAGTTTTGGCCCACCCTAAGACATTGTAATGTTAAAAAAAAAGAAAATAAAAAGAGAAAAACGAAAAAAGAAATAGAACTGGCATTGTAAGGGAGCTCAATAAATATATTTTCCGACAACTACTATTGATTTTAATCGAATGGCGTCCGACAAAAATAGCAAAATGCCAAAAAGTCGCTCGGTCAAAATAATTACAAAAAAATCGAGATGGGCAAAGCTGCTTTTACCATTTTTTTACGGGTCACGCAGCGAAAGGATCTTATCTCAAATTGTGGAGTCCGTCTCGCCCCTCTCTGCCGATAGGGTCAACCACTACGCGAGAATGAAATGGGAGGGATCGGGGCAAAAAAGTAGAAAAGGGCGGAAGTTGACGACCCGGGTATGAAACAAGGAGACGAAGCGCGAGGGCTGGGGGTGTCTGATGTAATTAACCAGGGTAGGCAGTTACTATCATGTTCCGGTAGTCGGGACCCGGACGAGGAAGAGGGAATGCGACGAGTTCCGCTTGGCCCGCGCGCTCGGTAACCTGGGCCAAGTTTTTCGCCTCCAAACCCCTCCCCCACCCTCCCCCCACCCCCGCACCCGGTAATACTCACTCCCTTTTTCTCATTCTCTTTCCGCAGTCCCATATTCACCGATACCCCGTCTGCGCTACTGCCGGTGATGCCAGATAGTCGTCAATGAAGTAATGAGGCAGTTCGGAATTCCCGGGTGGACTGGAACATTGGCGATCGCACCGTCAAACCTTGTTCCACAGTGCGCATCGACGTGATTGGATGGGATTATTTATACCGGTTGTATAAGGAGGGGTACAAACGGATCATTACTTGTTGGCATGATAAGTTAGGTTCGGTGCATTTTCGGCCAAATTCACTGACGCTAATGTCTAAAGATCCATAACATAGACGATGTACTAAAACATTGGCGATCGCACCGTCAAACCTTGTTCCACAGTGCGCATCGACGTGATTGGATAGGACTATTTGTACCGGTTGTATAAAAAGGGGTAAAAACGAATCATGACTTGTTGGCATGATAATGTTAGGTCCTGTGCATTTTCGGCCAAATTCACTGACGCTAATGTCTAAAGATCCATAACATACCCGATGTACTAAAACATTGGCGATCGCACCGTCAAACCTTGTTCCACAGTGCGCATCGACGTGATTGGATGGGATTATTTGTACCGGTTGTATAAGGAGGGGTACAAACGGATCATTACTTGTTGGCATGATAAGTTAGGTCCTGTGCATTTTCGGCCAAATTCACTGACGCTAATGTCTAAAGATCCAAAAAATACTGGATGTACTAGAACATTGGCTATCGCACCGTCAAACCTTGTTCCACAGTGCGCATCGACGTGATTGGATGGGATTATTTGTACCGGTTGTATAAAAAGGGGTAAAAATGAATGATGACTTGTTGGCATGATAATGTTAGGTCCTGTGCATTTTCGGCCAAATTCACTGACGCCAATGTCTAAACATCCATAAAATCCCGGGTCTACTAGAACATTGGCGACCGTACCGTCAAACCTTGTTCCACAGTGCGCATCGACGTGATTGGATGGGATTATTTGTACCGGTTGTATGCAAGTGGGAATGACACCATTGACCAAATCCCATTGAATTACCTTTAAAGAATAGTAATCATTAGGACTTTTTAATTGTAATTAATGGGAGACTTAGCCAAGGGAAGACTACACTCTAAAAATTAATTGTAAATTTACTGTACTGGAATTTGAAATTTGCTTTCATTACTTACAGTAAGTAATAATACAGTTACATAGTAAGTAATGAAAGCAAATTTCAAATTCCAGTACCTACATTAAATTTACAATTAATTTTTAGAGTGTAGTCTTCCCTTGGCTAAGTCTCCCATTAATAAGCATTAAAAAATTCTAGAAAATTTTTAATTTTAATGCAAATTTTTCTAAATTTATGGGAACATATTTGTAATTTTAATAAATTACAAATATGTTGCCATAAAGTTACAAAAAAATGCATTAAAAACAAAAATTTTACTGTAAAATTGCAACACCCATGTGTTTGAAATTTCAGAAACTATTTACGTAAAAGAGCTTCCAATACCGTTCGTTAATTTTCAAAACAAAAGTTTTTTTACAGTGTACTGTTATCGTGGACAGGTTGTCCGACGCTCCACTCTTTGTTTCTGCGTAACAAAAATCGATGTTAAAAATTAAGATTAGCGGCGTTGGGGGGGGGGGGGGGGAGTATTGTCTGTTTTGCGTATTACACACGTAGGCGGAGATTTTACGGGAATGAGAAACGCGCACAAGAGAGCCATTGTTCGAGTTAATCGACGCCCGACGTGAAAGAACTCGGGAATAAAAGCACCGTCGGGGAGAGAACAATTTTTTTCGCGGGGGATCTTTATTCGCGCGTATTTTACAGAGCGAGGCACTCTGCCACTGATCGCTCGAGTTGGCAGGCCACAAATGCGGCTCCACAACGAGCGACAGTCTTTGCATTTCTTTCACTTGGCCGAATTTAATTTCTGTGCTGTATTCGCGCTCTCAGATATTCGTAACTTGCTAACGAATCATGTTTTATAACGTGTAAGAAGAAATTCTCACGTACAGAATACAAATAATTTTAGGAGGAATACAATTTTTTTTTTTATTAATAGAAAATAACATTTAAAAAGTGTTGAACTGTTGAAAAACAAAAAATGGTAACCGTACAGTTTTTATAATCGAACCTGGGGAATTTTCTCATGACCAAAAACGCCGTTACAAAAAATCAATCGAGTAGATTTGTTAGTAAAATTAATTTTACCAAAAAAGAAAAAAATTGGAAAACTTATTGTTTGTGTTTATCGCCGCGCTGCCGGTGTTAATAAGCAATATCTGAGAGCAAGACACGGTATAAATAACATAAAAAAAAACAATTCAACAAAAAAAATGGTACCCTTTTTTACAGTTTTTATACTCGAACGTGTGGAATTTTTCTCATGACCAAAAACGCCGTTAAGAAAAATCAATCGAGTAGATTTGTTGGTAAAATTGATTTCCGCAAAAAAAAAATATATAGAAGCCTCCTTTTTGGTTTAAAAAATTCTTACAATCTTTATAGCTGCGCCACAGGACACGATTTAGAAGAAAACCCATAACCGACCGACGGCAAGCCCCCATTGGACGCCCGTTTTCGAATAAAAAATAAAGAAGAACAGTTCCGAGGTGATAACGCCTGCCTCGTTGAAGCATCGATGTTTAATAAAAGCGATTGGGACGCGAGAGCAGAAGCATATCGGCTTGGCAAGGCAGAACCGCTGCAGGACTGCGGCGATCCTGGCGCGGGAGGGAAAAACACATCGAGCGGTCTATGATTCAAGTTCAATAAACTCCGATCTGACTTGCACCGCGCGGATGGTCGCTAAAAAAAAAAAAAAAAAAAAAAAAACAAAGCCCGGCTCCGCTGCTCGCTTCGCTTATCCGCAAAGAGCTTTATGTACGAGCAGCTTGTTCGATCCGCCGGGAGCCGATAAAGCCGAGAAACGAACATACATTCCCGTCTTTTTCTCTCTTTGCGTCATCTTCTTGCTTTCGCATTTTATCCTCCCCCTCCCTCCGGTCGGTCGACGTATTTTACGACGGCGAAACTTTTGTTTCTCTCGTACATTCGCGCTGCGTCGGACTCGTCGGCGACTATCACAATGAGTATGAGAACTGTCACTCGGAAACTCGACCGAGGAGGCCGCCGTTTTTTTCCCCGTCTCCTCATCCGAGCTCCATGTTTTGTTTAACACGCTTGCGTCGAATAACTTGTAATTAGGACACGGGAAAAAAATTTCTGGGACAGCAAGAACTCTTGTTGCCGTAACTAATTTATCCACACTGTGCGGGGAGAGCGAACTATTTTTTTTTATGTGGCGGGACATTTTTTCACTGTCGCGGAACCTTTTTTCGTATCGCGGAAATTTTGCTGGCGGCAGGATTTTTTTTTTTTTTTGCCAGAGCGATTTTTGTGTTCCGCAGCGATTCGTTTCGTTGCCCTACTAAATTTGTGGCGTTTGGAGATTTTTTTGCTGACGGCAACCATTTTTTTTTTGCTACCGCAGCAATTTCGTTGCTTCCGCAGCGATCCGTTTTGGTGCCCTACTAAATTTGTGGTGGGTGCAGAATTTTTTTTTTTTCACGGAAACCATTTTTTTTTTTGCTACCGCAGCAATTTCATTGCTTCCGCAGCGATCCGTTTCGTTGCCCTACTAAATTTGTGGCGTTCGCCGCAATATTATCATTTTTTTGTTTTTTGCTGATGGCAGCAATTTTTTTTTTTTGCTACCACAGCAATTTGGTTGCTTCCGCAGCGATCCGTTTCGTTGTCCTACTAAATTTGTGGCATTCGCAGCAATATTAGAATTTTTTAGCGATCCTGTTTGTTGCGCCACTAAATTTGTGGCGTTCGCGGCAATATTTTTTTTGCTGACGGCAGCAATTTTTTTTTTGTTGCTACCATAGCAATTTCTTCCGCAGCGATCCATTTTGTCGCCCCACTAAATTTCTTGCTTTCACAGCAATATTTTTTGCTGCCGCGGAATTTTTTTTGGCTTTCGCAGCCAATTGTTTCCTTCCGCAAAAAAAAAAGAAAAGTTATCGGCAAGCGACATTAGGCTACAATATAAAAAGAAGTACCGCGCGTACGTAGAGTCATTTTTGCTGACGACGCAATTTTTATTTTTCTACCACATCAATACCGTCGCTTCCGCAGGAATTCCTTTTGTCGCCCCACAAAATTTCTGGCCTTCGCAGCAATATTTTTTGTTTGCACCATCAGCAATGTTTTATTTTGCTACTACAGCAATTTCGTTCCTTCCGCAGCGATCCGTGTTATCGCCCCACTAAATTTCTCGCCTCCGCAGCGAACTATTTCCCCCCACAGAAAAAAAAAAAAAAATCATCTAACCGACATTTGACCACAGTAAAAAAAAAAAAAAAAAAACAACCGCCCCTATATACGAAGAATAATTAACCCAGTAAACGCGTGTGCAACATTTTCTTTATACAGGACCGAAATTATCTGTACGCAGTCCATTAAGGCAGAAGAGAATGGACAATGGAATACAAAATGAAAGGGTGAACCGAGTGCGCCGATCCAATCGCTCCGCCCCCCACCCCCTCCCACGCCGACTGCGCATCGGGCATACGTGATGCATTATGTATGCAACATCGCAATTTGCAACAGTCCCATATCACTGTATGAAGGGGGATGCGGCTTCGTCGGGAACTTCGCGTTTGGGATCGCTGCGGACTTGCCGCTGCGGTGAACGTTCGCTCGTATGGGGGGGGGAGGGGGAGGGGGGGGATGGTTTTCGGTTGTTCTCGGCGAAAACGGATGGAGAAATCCGTAACGCGAGAGATGAGGAAAGCGGCGGAGAATGAGGATGATGAGGACGAGGATGAGGAAGTGAGGTATCGCAGCGGCGTTGCGCACCAAGGCGAAGAAAGCCGCTGCGTTTTGCGCGAGCCATTTGCATGTTTAACTTGCTATCGTGTCTCCCTCTGTGGAGGGAGAGGGAGAAGGGAGAACGCACTCCGCTGTGGTTTTAAGGCGGCACTTGCAGACAGCCTGAGCCCACTTAAGTTCCGAGAGAAGTGAGAGAGAATTGCGAACACTTCTCGATGGGATAAAAATCGGAAAAAAATCGACCGGATGGAAGATTAATTCGTTCTTATCTGTTCGGTAACAAGAGAATATTAGTATTAAAATTTTTAAAAATTTTTATATGGCTTGCTCATAATAGTTGAAAATTGAAATTTTCATATCGCTTTCTTGTAATATTCCATTATTCGCAAAGCTTCTTTTATTAGAAAGCCTTTTCTATATCTTTTTCGGCTTCCTCGTACAGGAAGCTTTGCGAATAATGGAATATTATGAGAAGGCGATATGAAAATTTCAATTTTCGACTTTTATGAGGAAGCTGTATGAAAATTTCAATTTTCAACTTTATTGAAAATTATTATGTTAAAATAACGTCGCTCGGCGCGAAAAAATACATGGAATTATGCGCTCCCTAATTTTTTTTTTCAACCCGATTTTTACACAAGAAATACAAATGATATCACTTTATATAGCTTTTTCAATCCCGTTATATACTTCTTCTTATGCATTCCTTGCCGTAGAACATGATAGGCACCTGAGTTTTCCTGCAATTCCATAGAGAAGCAAAGAAAACTTTTTTTTTTAAATACGCAAAATCACTAATTTTTGTAATATTGGTTATCAAACTTCTCGAAAAAGTTTTTCTTTGGTCGTCGCTCAGGGACTATATTTAATCTGCTTTTCACACTGATCACGAATCTACCAGTTATTTAGCTTCTTCCGCAATATTTGAAACGAAAACGGGCGTCTGCTGTGAGGTACGATTTGTAAATTTTTTTCAAAATTTTGTAAAATTTCGGAAAAAATGTTCGACGTCTTGGAACATTCTGAACACGTTTTCATAAAAACCTCTAACATTTTTTCCCTCAAAACGAAGCTTCCTCCATGAGGAAGCAAAAATCAAGGAATTCATTCAAAACAACAAAATAAAAAGTTGTCTAATTTCTATTCAAACAATGTATTTTTCTAATAGTTCCTTAACAGCTTGTTGGCATTATTACAACGCAAAATCAAAGGTCTCGCCATAATTAAGACGCCCGATTTTTTTTTCGTATTTATCTCACGTCTCAAAGTGCTGAAATGTCCATCGAATTAAAAGGTCGAGAATGTATGTGCGACGCATCCTCAAGCAGCGATCATCCCCGAATCGATATCACTTCGCGCGGGGCCGGAGAGAGCTTTGCGATAGTTCGAGCCGAGGAAGCTTTCGGTCTTCGAAGTTTTCCACGAGCGAAAATGTGGAAACATTCTGGATATTGCAGAAAAGTACCTCGGAGTGGCTGCTTTCCGCCGACAATTATTCAACTTAATTGACCGAGTGCTGCGAGCGCGGTGAAGTTGGCTGCGGACCGCCAGCCGGCTCGGGGGCTCGAGGGATATTAATGCGACCCGTCCGAGGTAGCGACCGAGAATCAAGAGAATATAAAAGAGGAAACGAAAGGAGTCGGCGGAGGCAGGAGAGCGCAAAAAGTCGAGACATCATTGAAATGAAGTCCGCAGGCAGGATCGCAAAAACGCCCCTTCTATCCGACCAAACGAGCGTCTTGCCGCCTCGTTCGCCCTCCGGTCCGCAGAAGCTGCGACTCGCAAACGCTCGCCGCGGTTCCCGCTGGATCTCATCGGAAGTGATAAACACGATGGCGAAGAACCGGCCCGAAGTAGCGGAGACCGGGGACAAAAGTAACAAAAATCCTTTTTAATTTTTTTACCAACAAACCCGAGAGTCCAACGCTTCGGCATCAAATGGTGTACCATTAACCTACTCTTAGGTATTCAGTCAACAAATTTCAAGCAGAAATATGCACGGAATTGTTAACACCGCCCCATTAAACACAGACGAAATTGGGTAAGAATTTGGGCCGCGGTGGGGTCAATTGTAACGGGTATTGGGGTCATTTGTAACATCCTCCTGCAACAACGAAATCCTTCGCTGATCGCTTTTAACAAATAGAACCGGGGTGCATTGTCACAGAAAAATTTAAATCTAAATTTAAAGTTTTTTAAGAATTATTTGCCGGCTAAGCCGTTTTAGCCGGCTGAGCCATTTTAGCAGGCCTAACTACACAGCCCTACTATAAATGTTATAATCTACAATTGGTTGGTTATAAATTATAAGTGTATAAATTATCGCTGATTGCTTAGAATGTAAGAATAAAATAAATCAAATATATTGGTATTAGTATTGGTATTGGAAGAAATGAATTATCGCTGGTACAATTGACCCGGATCGATTGTTACAATCGACCCCACACATGATTATTAGCAAAGTTAGTGCGGCATCGGTTAATAACAACCTGAAACGGATCGTCTCAGCGATCAAAATGTTCCGCAAAAATGTACCTTTCAACTCCTCGTGCTTGTTTGCCCTAATTTTTTGTATTCTGTTGCCTAACTGACGCGATCCGCACAGCCGAAATAGTATATTTCGATACTAGAGACCAAACGAGCAGTGCGCAAGAAGCGAGATGGCCTCGTGTATCGAACCATATTTTTCTTTACGAAGGCAATGCAAAATCCAAGTTGTGCACCATTTACAGGCATGCCCAATGGCGCATGCCTGTGGCGCCTCGGTCGCCTCGATGTTACCATAGCAACCGCTTGGTAACATAGTAACCGTTTGCGACGCTAGATGGCAATAGTAGTAAAACCAGTGCGCAAAGTACTTTGCGCACTGGTGAAGGCATTTTGCGCACCGGTGAAAGTATTTTGCGCATCGCATTTGTGTATCGTGCGGGAATCAGCCATTTTGCCTGCCTGTGAATGGTGCGCAAACGAGGATTTTGCATGCCTGAGTAAATAAAAATCACTTCTGCACTCCCGAATCACATTTGGTTTCGGCGAGTTGGTATTTCTGAAAACTCAGCTATGAGGTGATTGCATGACCATAAGGTGATGTCTATAATGTTGCTCACTTCATATCCGATGCGTCCGATCATGCGCAGCGTTGCGCGGCCGCTTGTTACAATTGACCCGTTGTTACTTTTGTCCCCGGTCTCCCCTAAGAAGGGGAGAGTCGGAAAGGATCATCTCGCGATCTTGTTCTCCCGTTGCTGTCATTGCGCCCGGCAATTTTCCCAACTGCACGGTGCGAGTGCCGAGGAGTGGAGAAAACAAGCCGACGAGCCGGGGTTGCTTCTGCCGGATCCGGCGGGCGGAGGTACCAGAAGAGAGGAAGAGGCGCGGAGGGAGGAGTGAACTAAGCACTCTGTTTAATCTACCGTGTTGCATAAATGCATAATCTGTGCTCCGGGCCGAAGCCTCGCCGGAGATACCGGGAGGCCCGGGAGCGGTGAGAGGAGAGCCGGAGGAAGCGAAAGCAAGTAGGGAATGCCGAAGCCACCGTCGGTGCCTCCGCCGAGTCTTTCTTGCCGCTGGATGGGGGGGGGGGGGGGGGGGGGGGCTGAGATAGAGAGCGGCTTCCGCTTCCTGGTTCCAGGCACGTGTACGAGTTAGTTCATCGACTAACGTTCCCGTGGAGTGGGACGTCCATCCACCACCGTGCGGCAGCGATGGCCCAACGACTCCGCCGGCGAATACCGGAACGCCAGACGTTGGTGGTCATTAGAGGTACAAAACTCATGGTTTCAGGCAGTGCTCGAGGAAAGTAACGAGTTCGTCGAGCGCACTTGATTCAGCTGCTTCCGGTCATGGAAAACGACCCGGGACCTAAAACAGCAACTTCCTCTCGGTTGTCCTGGACTCTTCTCATTCAAGAGAAGTTTCCACGCTGATAAACCCCTGGTGGCGACGGGTGAATGGTTGTTGAAGGGAAACTAGGCGGGTGATGGATACGGTGAGTAAAGGCGAAAGTAGGTTCGCTGCTGTGACAAGTTTCCATCATCTGAGTAGCACCTCTTTCCCAGGCTCTTCGTGCGAATACCGTGTCGCAACCCGGCCCCGATGCCTAGGTTTTCTGGATGTTTTGCTCGATGTCTTAACGCGATGAAAGCTATCGACCAAGACATCCAGCACATCCAGCAAGATAGCATACCTTGATCGATGTCTTCAGTTTTGTTGGATGTCTCCTCTTTGTGACTCCTCTTTGTGTCTCTCCCCTTTGTGTCTCTCCCCTTTGTGTCTCTCCCCTTTGTGTCTCTCCCCTTTGTGTCTCTCCCCTTTGTGTCTCTCCCCTTTGTGTCTCTCCCCTTTGTGTCTCTCCCCTTTGTGTCTCTCCCCTTTGTGTCTCTCCCCTTTGTGTCTCTCCCCTTTGTGTCTCTCCCCTTTGTGTCTCTCCCCTTTGTGTCTCTCCCCTTTGTGTCTCTGCCCTTTGTAACTTTCCCCTTTGTGTCTCTCCCCTTTGTATTTCCTCCTTGTGCCTCACCCCTTTGTGTCTCCTCCTTATGCCTCTCCTTTGTGCTTCTCCTTTGTGCCTCTCCTTTGTGCCTCCCCTTTGTGTCTCCTCTTTGTGCCTCTTTTTTGTGTCTCCCCTTTGTGTCTCCCTTTGTGTCTCCCCTTTGTGCCTCCCCTTTGTGTCTCCTCTTTGTGCCTCTTTTTTGTGTCTCCCCTTTGTGTCTCCCATTTGTGTCTCCCATTTGTGTCTCCCCTTTGTGTCTCCCCTTTGTGTCTCCCCTTTGTGTCTCCCCTTTGTGTCTCCTCTTTGTGTCTCTCCCCGTTGTGCCTTCCCATTGTGCATCCCCGTTGTGCCTCCCATTTGTGCATCCCCTTTGTACCTCCCCTTTGTGTCTCCCCTTTGTGAATCCCCTTTGTGCCTCCCCTTTGTGCCTCCCCTTTGTGTCCCCCCGTTGTGTCTCCCGGTTGTGCCTCCCGTTTGTGTCCCCCCTTTGTGTCTCCCGGTTGGCTGAAAGCTCATGATTCCACATAGTGTCGGCGGAAAGTAACGAGTGCCCCGGACGCACTTGATTCGTCTACCTCCGGTCCCGGAAAGCCCCCAGGACTTAAAACAACAACTTCCTCTCGGTTATCCTTGACTCTTCCCGTTCAACCAAAGTCTCCTCCCCGTTAAACCACCGCCGTCGACGGGCGAATGGTTGTTCAAGGAAAACCAGCCGAATGCGATGGGAAAAGGCGAAAGTAGGTCCGCTGCGGTAACAAGTTTCCGTCGGTCGAATACCATCTCCTTTCCCGGGCTCCTCGCGCGAATACCGTGTACAGTTTGGGCACAGCACGGCCTAACGGAGAGACCCGTCGAGGAGAAAAGTCTTTTGCGCGTTTTCAAGAACCCCAAGCCGGGCAGGCCGGCCCTACAGACGATCCCCAGCTTTCTCTCTTTTATGTAAATCCGACCTTCGTCCGGGGGTCGTTCAATGGAATAAAACGGGAGAACCGCGATAGTGATGGGGGGGGGGGGGGGGGGGTGGGAATAGGAGCCGATGAATTCCGATCCTCTCGCTCAACGTTTTCATTTCTCGCCCGCTCACCTTTTTCGCAAACCATGCGGCTTTTTTTTTTTTTTTTTTTTGTCCCTTCAGCCCCGATCCGAAAGAGCCGACAAACGCGGTCCGGAAAGGGATAGTCCAATGTCCATTAGGACGAGGCTTTTCCAACCCCCTCGTATATTCAGTACCTTCCACGAAATTCGAGACATTCGTGGACTCGAGATGAAGGAACGAGACGTCCCCGTTCCATCCGCTTTCATTATCTTTCGTGTATCCCAGCCCCAGACCAGCGCAACCTTTTTCGGCGCCTATTCCATTTCGATTCTTACCCATCTCACCCCCCCCCCCCCTCCATAGCCAAGTCGGTAAATAGTCTTCGATCGAGTACTTGGCTGTATCTTTATTGGAATCTTAGGCGAAGAATGTTCGAGGCGCGTTTCTCTGCCTTTCTCTGGAAATATAGGGTGAAAGGAAGGTTGCAAAAAAAAAAAACAGAAAAAAGCCCCAGGTTACAAATTGGCAAAATGGGCGGATAAGATGATTGACCTTCCATAAGGTGCTTCCTCCACCTTCTCCATCGGCTTTTTTGAGGGATTTTTTTTGGGGATTTTTTTTTCTGCCTGTCGGTAATGTTGTCGACTAATTTCGTAGCAATGGAGATATTTAATTAATTTCCATGAAAAGTTGAAGATGTGAAGAAGCTTTAATTCAATTCTTGGAAGCCTTTGGAGCTTGGATGACATGGAAGTTAGCAACGTTGATCCAATGATGTCATTGACAGATGTCACTTTTGTCAAATAGTTTATTTTCCGTCGAAACAATTTTTAAAAAATTGTTCAATTATTTTATATTATTATTATTATGTATATATATAATTATAATAATTATTTATTTATTTATTTATTCACGGGACACGCCTTTTTATATAATAAAATAAATAACATTTGAAAATACATATAAAAAGATAATTTGAAATATATTCGGTACAGTGTATCATAGATAAGTTAGGATGGAAGGGAAATTTAATAGAAGATTTGATATTTATTCGCAGAATAAATACATTTATTTCACTCGGTGCGTAAAGTGCAGTTTTACGCACGCTTCGCGCGCGTGAAACTCCTCTTTCGCACCTTGTGAAATAAAATTTCGTACGATACTCGTGCGAAAAACGTTTTCTTAACTCGTGTGATTGCAACACTCGCCTTCGGCTCGTGCTGCAAACTCACACTCGTCAGAAAAAGTTTTGTCGCACTAGTATCGTAATGTACTATTATATCATTATATTAATATATGACATTACATTATATTATCGGCTCGCAAGGAAAGCTACTTTCTGCGAACCATGACAGCTGTCAATAATGTCGCTGGAGCAACGTTTCTGACTTCTATGCTTTGAGTTTGGTGAGTCTCTCCTCGATAGGCCGGCACTCAGCGAGCTTTTTCCCTCGCAAGAGAAAATTGTATTAGCCAAGGGTCCTAGGGAATAGCCAACGAGTCATTGATCCGATTTCTCCGTAACGAATTCACGGAAGAGAGATCGGCAAGAGAGTCCCTTCCGCGTCGCGGAGTCGCGCCGTCCCCGAGGACGCGAGTTCGATTCGCGAATTCAGGGCGCAACCCTTCGGGCGACGAGAGGGTGACGAGAGCCTGGCACAGGGCCGCTCGTCGCGGGCCGTCGTTGGCCCAGTGCCTCGCTCCCGCGAAACGAGGCCGAAGGCGTCACGCCATGTGACGTGACAACCCTCGTCAAAGCGTGTCCTTGACACTCGCCCGATGCTTTTTCCAGCCCGGCGAAAAGAAAGCGCTGCAATCGATAAATCGTGGAAATAAAAAAAACCCTCGCGAATTTCGCCCCGAGACCCGATTTTTGCTTCCTCATAGAGGAAGCTATGTTTTCGTGAAAAAAATATTTTTCGAGATTTTAATGTCAGCGTACTAGAAATGGTCGAAAACGTTGAGAAAAGTGATTTTTAGCTGGCGGCCGGATGTATGTGTGTATGTATGTGTGTGTGTGTGTGTGTGTGTGTGTGTGTGTGTATGTGTGTGACAGCGTGTATCGCTTAGAACGACTGTAACTCGGAAACGGTTCGGGATAGCGGGTTCAAATTTTGTACACTAGTAGAGTGGTCACGTCTCCTACTTCGATATAATTTTCATGAAGATTGCGAATCCCGTTTCGGGATTTTACGGGAATTCGAAATTTTTGAAAAAAGTCTGTGGTAGCTCTAACTTTCGCAAATTTTGAGCTATCGTCATAAAACTGTACACGAATATAATATTTTTATCAAAGACCTTTGGTATTGAATTTGGCCGAAATCTACCGAAGGGATAAGATTTTATGGAATTTTGATTTTTTTCAAAAATTACCAAAAACCGTCTAATTTGAGTAAACATGGAGGTATCGAGCTTAAATTTGGCATGAGAATGGACTAACACGGTACAATGTTTCGTATTAAATTTGGTAAAAATTGATCCAATCGTTTAAATTTTCTGGGATTTTGAAAATTTTGAATTTTTTCAAATTTTTTTGACAGGAGTTTCTGAATCGAACATCACGCAAAGAGTAAAATGAGTTATAGTTTCGTAATCAGGGCTGAAGATTAGATTAAAAATTGCCTTAAAACTTTTTTTATTGTGTTTTAATTATAGCTTCCTCTGCGAGGAAGCCAAAGTGGCACAACGGAATTATCATAGAGGAAGTTATGAGCAAAACCGTAAAACATGAGGAAGTAATTGTGCAAATCAGTTTGCACGCTTTTTTTTAAGTCGCACCGATCGCGTTTCGTTGTTTCTCGTCAACGAGTGCGTTCTCCGGACGGAAAAAAATGGCTGTCGAAAATATTTCAATCCACAGAATTTTCCCCACCCCTCCCCGCCTCCCCCTCGTCGCCTCCCCTGCGGACCCAATTATGTTCCGGCGCCGATTGTACAAATACAAAAATTTTCGCGGGTCGAAAGAGCCGCCCCGTTGTTTGTCCTCGATGCTTCCGGTCGCGCAGCTTCGCGCGGCTGTTGCCCGACCGGAAACGATTGCCACCCGTTGAATGTTAATTTTCAATGTGCCCCCCCCCCCCTCCGGACTCCCGCGGATCCGGCGACAGGGCGAGCCGGCGCGGCGGGAACTTTTTTTTACAATTTTTTTTTATCGAACGCCCCAATCATCGAGGTGGCAAATTATGCCGATGGGATTATGTGTGACATGGAAATTTTCAGATGCGCCGTGAATTATTCGCTCGGGGAAAATACGCTGGAAACTCTGCGAGCGTGGAAAGTTCACTGGAAGGAGACTGGAAGGGCGGAGAAGGGAGGGGACAAAAATGGGAGTAACTGCGCGGTGTCGCGGTTTCAGCTTCGACCTTATGTGTAAAAATAAGAGGAGCAAATTTGATTTTGTAACAATAATTGGGAAAAAGGCACTTTTTGGGAAAGAAATAATAGTTTTTTGAAAAATTGTCCGATTTAAAAATCTCAAACGCCATTTTACAGGGGACACATCAAGGTATCAGGAAAAAAATAGTACCATGGTATTTCGTTCAAAAAGTCCATTTATTTGGACGTCTGAAAATAGGGAAAAGTAACAATAATTGGGAAAAAGGCACTTTTTGGGAAAGAAATAATAGTTTTTTGAAAAATTGTCCGATTTTCAAATCTCAAACGCCATTTTACAGGGGACACATCAAGGTATCAGGAAAAAAATAGTCCCATGGTATTTCGTTCAAAAAGTCCATTTATTTGGACGTCTGAAAATAGGGAAAAGTCGAAAACTTGTCAAATGGAAAAAATCATTTATTTCTCTCGAAACATTGCGGGTGTCAAATTATGCCGATGGGATTATGTGTGACATGGAAATTTTCAAACCCGCGAGCGTGGAAAGTTCACTGGAAGGAGACTGGAAGGACGAAAAAAAAACGGGAGGAAGAAAAACGGGAGTAACTGCGCGATGTCGCGGTTTCAGCTTCGACCTTATGTGATGGGTCGAGAGCGCTGAGGGAGGGATGAGGTAAAAATAAGAGGAGCAAACTCCAGCGAGCGTCCACGATAGTCGGGAGGACTCCGGAAAATAAGGAACAGAGTGGATGCTCCCGATAATACGTAATTTATGGAAACTATTATTTTCGTAGGAGGACGTACAGTCTCGGTTATCCACGTGACCCGAATATCTCCAAGGGGTTGTTGCTCCTCGCCCGGTTTTCTTACATCGACCATCCCTCGTTCGCAGATACGGAGCCATTATACTCATACGTTGTATGCAACTTGGCATGCGATGAGATTAGCGATAGCCCTGCGTTTTGACGTACAAAGGAGACGTCGGGGCGGCCCAGACGAATAGGGTAGACGCAGCTTATTTACATACCACCGGGTTATGGTGGTTCGCGCGCGCTCGGAAGGGTTTCGTCAAATAGGCAAGATCTCTCCATATCCCCGAGATCTCATCATACTTTCGCAAACCCCTCCGTACGGAGTACGGTACGAAACCGGAGAATATCTGTGAATCCGTGAGAACTTTTGTGCGAGTATTCATGTATCTGTGAGTATCGTGTGAGTGCGTGTGAGTATCTTGTGAGTATCTTGTGAGTATCTTGTGAGTATCTTGTGAGTATCTTGTGAGTATCTTGTGAGTATCTTGTGAGTACCTTGTGAGTATCTTGTGAGTATCTTGTGAGTATCTTGTGAGTACCTTGTGAGTATCTTGTGAGCATCTTGTGAGTATCTTTGAGTATTTTTGACTATCTTTGAGTATTTTTGAGTATTTTTGACTATCTTTGAGTATTTTTGAGTATTTTTGACTATCTTTGAGTATTTTTGACTATCTTTGAGTATTTTTTGAGTATCTTTGAGTATATTTGAGTATCTTTGAGTATTTTTGAGTATCTTTGAGTATTTTTGAGTATTATTGACTATCTTTGAGTATTTTTGACTATCTTTGAGTATTTTTGACTATCTTTGAGTATTTTTGACTATCTTTGAGTATTTTTGACTATCTTTGAGTATTTTTGACTATCTTTGAGTATTTTTTGAGTATCTTTGAGTATATTTGAGTATCTTTGAGTAGTTTTAAGTATCTGTGAAAATCCGAGAGTGTCCATGCGTATTCGTGAGTGTCCATGCATATCCATGAGTGTCCATGCATATCCATGAGTATCCATGCATATCCATGAGTATCCATGCATATCCATGAGTATCCATGCATATCCATGAGTATCCATGCATATCCATGAGTATCCTTGCATATCCGTGAGCATCCATGCATATCCATGAGTATCCATGCATATCCATGAGTATCCATGCATATCCATGAGTATCCATGCATATCCATGAGTATCCATGCATATCCATGAGTATCCATGCATATCCATGAGTATCCATGCATATCCATGAGTATCCATGCATATCCATGAGTATCCATGCATATCCATGAGTATCCATGCATATCCATGAGTATCCATGCATATCCATGAGTATCCATGCATATCATAGAGTATCCGCGACTATCTATGAGTATCTATGAGTATCCAATCGGCACAAACCCTATTATTATGCGGATATACGGAAGGCCAAAGAGAAATAGGAGTTCCATTACACCGCGGACACGGTACCAATCCGGCCACCAAAAATTCAATTTTTCAGCCCAACTCATTGGCATTACTTTTGTAGACCGGAGTAAAATGGGAGTCCGGTCATCATGAGATAACGACGCGCAATGGGGAACCTCCCGAACGTTGCCCGTCACCGTGGTGACGGTGAGATTGATAGGTCCTCTATTTTCCCCCGAATTCATAGCGCCAGCCTCGTCACAAGGACCTTATCAGTTCCCAGCGTCCCCGGTTTACCCGGACCATTCCGCGCCGCACACAGACTATGCAATAAGCGGTTTATCTTGCCATGACGGGCGCATTTTATATACGATCTGTCCGGTTATCGTGCGATAAAATAGTTTTTCCGAAATTACATTGGCCAGTCCGCAGCCCGGACGACCTTTTGACCCCTCTTAACCGAAGGCAAAAAAAAGGATATATTCGACGACCCCGTCGCGCTGTGTGTTCCACGTTGATGGTCCGTTCTTACTTCTGCCTTTTCCCTCACGGGTCCTTCGCCCCTTTGGCCTCTCAGTCATTTTCTCCTCCACTCTCTCCCCTCGCGCCAACGTAACGAATGTGCGTCATCAGTAAAGTCCTCTCCGCCGCAACAATGCCACTCTTTTCCTCGTCGCGCCGCCGCTTCCTCGTCCGTTTCGAGCTCTCCGAGCGACGCTCGACGGGGCTCACTTGGCGCATCCGCGAATGGGCTACGGAGCTTTTATGACCCTCCGCCGGTTCGGGGAACTCGGAATCATCGCGGCGGAACGGAGGTCGCGCGTCGCATTACCCGGCGGAGGGGAAAATAAATAAAAATAAAAAAAGGGTCGCGGTGATTTTTCCTCCGGGTCCGCGAGAGCCCCGGATGAGAGACCCGAGTAGAAATTTTCGAACGTTACATCGGGCCCTGATAAGGTCCTGAGGAAGCCTGACAAGGGCCTGATCAGGCCTTATCAGGAGCCTATCAGGGCCTGATAAGGGACTGATAAGGCCTTATCAGGAGCCTATCAGGGCCTGATAAGGGCCTGATAAGGCCTTATCAGGAGCCTATCAGGGCCTGATAAGGGACTGATAAGGCCTTATAAGGAGCCTATCAGGGCCTGATAAGGGACTGATAAGGCCTTATCAGGAGCCTGATAAGGGACTGATAAGGCCTTATCAGGAGCCTGATAAGGGACTGATAAGGCCTTATCAGGAGCCTGATAAGGGACTGATAAGGCCTTATCAGGAGCCTGATAAGGGACTGATAAGGCCTTATCAGGACCCTATCAGGGCCTGATGTAACGCTCGAAAATTTCTATTCGGGGAACGCCGGGTCCCTAGGAGAGGGACCCGGCGTTCCCTTAACTGCGCGGTGTCGCGGTTAATCGCCCTTAAAGCCCAAAACGTAACAATAATTGGGAAAAAGGCACTTTTTGGGAAAAAAAATTAATTTTTTGACGGGGCTCGCTCGCCGCATCCGCGAATGGGCGACGGAGCTTTTATGACCCTCCGCCGGTTCGGGGAACTCGGAATCATCGCGCCGGAACGGAGGTCGCGTCGCGCGTCGCATTACCCGGCGGAGGGGAAAATAAATAAAAATAAAAAAGGGTCGCGGTGATTTTTCCTCCGGGTCCGCGAGAGCCCCGGATGAGAGAACGCCGCGTCCCTGGAAGAAACGCCGGACCGGGGAGAGATAAAAAAGAAAACGGCGAAACAAGTTCACTCGGTGATCCGCGAAACGTGCGGGACGGCGCGTCTCCCTGGTCTCTGGTTTCTTCACTTCGGTACTCGGCAATCCCGCGCTCTCCTCGACCGCGGGAACCGACGTCGTACGACGAAACTACCTGGACCCAATTTTTTTTTTTTTTTTTTTTTTTTTTTTTTTGTAGTGGCTTCGATTCGCGGGGCGTTTTCGGCGCTTCCTTTTATTGCGGCCTTCTGCGGTGTTGGTTGTGCGACCTCTCCGGCTTTTGCTTTTCCGATTGGAGTCTTCTTTTGGGATTGTTGACTGAGCTTGGCGAAGGTCGGAGGATCGGGAAACTGTGTGATTTCTTGCCCGGGTGGTGTACAAAAAGGTATCTGGTTTGACGATCCGGTTAGCTTGTGGGAATTTTCGGGTGACCGGGCGGGAGGTCACGTTAATTTTTGGCGAGGCGCTTGTTGGGGTTGTAAGTTCGTGGCGTTTTTGGGGCTTGCAGTGAGACATTGAAAGTCTCGATTTTATACACAAAAGTTGGTTTTTTGGGATTTAAATGGAAAATATTGGGTTGGGAGTAAAATAATTGTTATATTCGTGATCAGCGGGAAAAAATACGTAAAATATAGTCATGAAATAAAAAAAAATCCATTGATCAACCATATTTCCATTTTTGGGCCATTTTTGAAAAACGTAAATTTTCGTGATTTTCAAAGGTCGATATTTCGGCTCCCAATGGAGCTAGGAAAATTCTGAGGTGCCCATCGCGTTGTACGGAAAAAAATACAAGATAGTGTCCTGACCGAAGTTTTGGAGGCGTTTTATCGTGCCGTTTGGGGAGGTTGAAAAACGCAAAAAATGGACTCGAAAGGTATAGCCTTGGAATTTCTTGACTAAATGTTTTTTTCTTTTTTTAGAATAAACTGTTACGTATTTCGATGTATTTTTTCCCGCCGAACACGAATCCGCTGGCCTTTTTGGGACTAAAGTACAGTGAGACATTAAAAGTCTCGATTTTATGCACGAAAAATCGTATTTTTGGGATGTAAAATGGTAAATGGAAAATATTGGGTTGGGAGTAAAGCCCATAATAATTTTTAATATATAGGGGTTTTTGAAAAAAGTTCAATTTTTCGATATCTCAAAAAAAACACGATCCAAAAATTCTGAAAAAAATTACAAAAACCCCTTGTAAATAATCATGAATTGTGGTGAAATTACAACTTTTTTGGAGAGGCTCGGGTTTTTGAACGTTCGAAACCGTATGGAATACCTCATATATAAATAGTTATAATTATAGTAAATATTTATATTATTACATAACATATTATAATAAATTATCGGTTCGTTAGGAAAGCAAATTTCTGCGACACGTGAAAGCTGCCAATAACTTCTTTTCAGCAACGTTGCTAACTTCTGTGCCTCCGAAAAAAACCCTAACAGTCAATGTGTCGTAAAACATTTTATCGCCAGACGCCGCACGTCGCTTGTCCCAACAACAAAACGATATCCTAATAAAACATCCGAACGCCAACAGTTGCTTCGCAGACTTCCCTTTGAAATTTACCAAGGGTGAAAGGTGGTAAAAAGGCTCCTTTGAAGGTACGCGATTGTCGGTATGGTGTATTATTTGAATATGGATATTCACTGAATGCACAACGCGTGTGTAATTTGCAGTCTAGCTCAGGAATTAATCTACAGTGCGTTCTTTGATGCCGGCGACTGACCAAAGGGTGCGTTTAATTTTTTCGAGTTTTTTTTCGGTTTTTTTTCCCGGAGGTCAGACAGACAGAATTTATTCGTTGCCAGGTGTTCGTTCATCGTGTGGTCCATCTTGTCCCTCCGCTGGAGGGCATTTCGCTCGGAAATGTGTTCGCCAGTGGGCGAGGATCGTTAAAGACTGTCAATATAAATACCGAGCTTGCGTTACGCGTTCACAGAAATTTAGCGCGTGCGGGCGATTCCGGCGTTAAAAACCGTCGCGGTGCGGTCGGCGTGCGCGTCCTGTCGAAAATTTCCATTGTAAATCGTAAATGTGGATAAAGTTTTGCATACTTGACGAGCCGGAGAGAATGAAAGCAACAGCGGGCACCGAGCTGTGGCGGCGTTCGGTGATGCCGAACGAAAAGTGTCCTATATCCTTCTGTTCCATCGCCACCTTGTTCCTGACTCGACGTTTTCCATTTTGCACGTCTGGCTTGATTAAAGCGAATAAGTACGGAGATGTGGACCGAGCGCGCTCAAAGTTCGCCAAGAGCGGTGAAATTCATTTTCAATTTGCGTCCGTGAGCACAGTTCCCCTCCCCCCTTTTTTTTCTTCGGATATAGAGATGGAACGGAAACGCTAACGAGGACAGGGGTCGACGCTGCCGATGAAATTGGAAATTTTGCATCTTGTCGTAATGCCGTTGACGGAATTGTTGGAATACCGTATAGATCCATTTATCGTATAGATCAGTATATCGTACAGATCAATGTATAGTATAGATCAAGGTATCGCATAGATCAATTTATCTTATAGATCAATGTATCTTATAGATCAATGTATCTTATAGATCAATGTATCTTATAGATCAATGTATCTTATAGATCAATGTATCTTATAGATCAATATATCGTATACATCAATGTACCGTATAAATCAATATATCGTATAGATCAACGTATCGTATAGATCATTGTATCGTATAGATCAATGTATCGTATAGATCAATGTATAGTATAGATCAATGTATCTTATAGATCAATGTATCTTATAGATCAATGTATCTTATAGATCAATATATCGTATAGATCAATGTACCGTATAAATCAATATATCGTATAGATCATTGTATCGTGTAGATCAATGTATCGTATAGATCAATGTATCGTATAGATCAATATATCGTATAGATCAATATATCGTATAGATCAATATATCGTATAGATCAATATATCGTATAGATCAATATATCGTATAGATCAATATATCGTATAGATCAATATATCGTATAGATCAATATATCGTATAGATCAATATATCGTATAGATCAATATATCGTATAGATCAATATATCGTATAGATCAATATATCGTATAGATCAATATATCGTATAGATCAATATATCGTATCAATATACATCGATTCCGAATTCTATGTCGCTGGGAGAATTAACGGCTACAAATGATCTCAAAATATTAAATTTTTTTGTCGAGTACTTTGAATCAGTTTATAACGTTTCCGGTGTAAATCCGCTATTATTTCAGCGAACGTATATAGACTTCTCAACCATCACGATATCCCTTGCTGAAATATTTACAGAGCTTCGAGCATTGGATCCAAACGGGCGTCCGAGCCTGGATGGCGTACCGCCTATATTACTTACAAATTACGCTTTTTCTGTCGCTTTACCGCTCCATCTGCTTTTTATGGAATCTGTTCGCAGCGGTTTCTCCCTGACAGTTGGAAGGTTAACCTTATAACACCTATTTTTAAATCCGGGGATAAATCTGTCGTTACCAATTACAGCCTGAGACAGAATATTTTTCGACTACCTATTCGACAAAATATCCCTCCTGGCGCGACTTGGGTCAACGACTGCCAGGGCTCTGGTTGATCATTTTAGCTATTATAGATTTATTTTTGACGCCAGCTGGTTTAGTTTAACTAGCTAACCTTCGGCAATTTAATTTCGGCTAGCCTTGACTATTAATAGAGACAATCACAGATCGGGCAGGATTGGACGACCCGATAAATATTAATTTCGAAATCATAGGAACGAGAAAATTTAAGCAAGAAATGTGAATTTATTACATCAATTAATCCAATTATCTTTGAGCCATTATTAATATATCAATTCTAGTTCTAAGTTGTAGGTTGGGAACTACACTGTCTTCACATGAACGTGTAATATTTGGTTATGTAAAAAGGGGATCTTCCCGTTTATAAATAAAGAAGTAAATAAATAAAATAAAACGTCGTATAGATCAATATCGCGTCGATCAGTGTCGTGTCAATCAATACCGTTTCAATATCCGCGAATTTGAAGTCACCGGCTCTTCCCCTCCATTAAATCCTCGGAGCATAAGCCGCCAACGGGAATCTGGCGCAAATGTCAGAGATCCGATGTGTCACGGTACACTGATTCGAGCTGCTTGTCGCAGTTACATTTGCAATCCTCCCGTGCAGACTCCTTTGGGACAGTGGCGCTTCGGAGAACTGGGCTGCTGCATTCCGCGCTCCTTTGGAAAATATTCTTTCATCCCTCGCAGCCCGTTTACTACGCTCCTATCCCCAATCCGCGCCGAGTTTTTGCGTGGGAAACATAAAAGTAAAATAAAAATGCTACAATCAGAGCGAAAGGACCGAAGCCGTGAAGCCCCGTTCTTTCGACTTCCTCAATCCACGGACAAAAAGTCTCACGCGCTTGACGGCCTTTTCCTTTCTCACGTTTGCGTGTACGTACGTACTTTTGACAAATTCAATGACGGAACTCGAAAGTTCAATGCAAATACAAGTCGTACTTTATTATCGTCAACTGATAGGCTTAGACTGATTCGTATCGGACTAAGCTGGGGTAGTCGAGAAGACCAGCCGAAAGATCCGGACGAGTTTCATCCGACGGATAACGATCGTTCCCTCGAATGCGACCGTGTTTCTTTTTTTTTTTGCCAAGAAGCCGCCTCGCGGCCCGTTGCGTCGATGTAGCGCCCTCGTGAAGATATCCCTTGCAATGTAATCTATGGGGCGTAGCGAAATAGTTTTCGATTTGTCGGGATTTCGTGGAAACGCAAAAGGAGAGCCTTCGAGGGTGGCGGAACAACCTGGCCTGAAATTGACGATTGTTCTTATTCTCCGTTTGCCGTGGTGTACGGACTGTGAAACACAGCCAATAATTGTCCGATAGATTAGATCCTCCGATAGATTAGATCCTCCGATAGATTAGATCCTCCGATAGATTAGATCCTCCGATAGATTAGATCCTCCGATAGATTAGATCCTCCGATAGATTAGATCCTCCGATAGATTAGATCCTCCGATAGATTAGATCCTCCGATAGATTAGATCCTCCGATAGATTAGATCCTCCGATAGATTAGATCCTCCGATAGATTAGATCCTCGATAGATTAGATCCTCGATAGATTAGATCCTCCGATAGATTAGATCCTCCGATAGATTAGATCCTCCGATAGATTAGATCCTCCGATAGATTAGATCCTCCGATAGATTAGATCCTCCGATAGATTAGATCCTCCGATAGATTAGATCCTCCGATAACTTCGATCCTCCGATGGCTTCGATCCTCCGATAGCTTCGATCCTCCGATAGCTTCGATCCTCCGATAGCTTCGATCCTCCGATAGCTTCGATCCTCCGATAGCTTCGATCCTCCGATAGCTTCGATCCTCCGATAGCTTCGATCCTCCGATAGCTTCGATCCTCCGATAGCTTCGATCCTCCGATAGCTTCGATCCTCCGATAGCTTCGATCCTCCGATAGCTTCGATCCTCCGATAGCTTCGATCCTCCGATAGCTTCGATCCTCCGATAGCTTCGATCCTCCGATAGCTTCGATCCTCCGATAGCTTCGATCCTCCGATAGCTTCGATCCTCCGATAGCTTCGATCCTCCGATAGCTTCGATCCTCCGATAGCTTCGATCCTCCGATAGCTTCGATCCTCCGATAGCTTCGATCCTCCGATAGCTTCGATCCTCCGATAGCTTCGATCCTCCGATAGCTTCGATCCTCCGATAGCTTCGATCCTCCGATAGCTTCGATCCTCCGATAGCTTCGATCCTCCGATAGCTTCGATCCTCCGATAGCTTCGATCCTCCGATAGCTTCGATCCTCCGATAGCTTCGATCCTCCGATAGCTTCGATCCTCCGATAGCTTCGATCCTCCGATAGCTTCGATCCCCCGATAACATCGATCCTCCGATAACTTCGATCCTCCGATAACATCGATCCTCCGACAGCTTCGATCGTTTCCTCGAGCGAGACTCCGTCTATCCCTTTATATCCTGAAGCTGCTTCGCGGCCCGTTGCGTCGCTGTAGCGCCCTGGTGAAGATACCCTTTACAGTATAATCTATGGGGCGTGGCGAAATAGTTTTCGATTTCTCGGGCTTTCGCGGAAACGCAAAAGGAGGGCCACCGGAGTGGTGGAACTCTCCGGCCCGAAATTTACGACTCTTCTTATTCTCCGTTTGCCGCGGTGCGCGGACTGTGAAACACAGGAAAAGAATGGAACAGAGTCGACCGGGGGGTTCGCCAAGCCATCCGGATCCTTATCCCACGGGATAAGAAATGGTACACCGCTTCTATCCGCCGGTCCTTATCTCCGTCGTTTTCGGAGGGAGATTCTAATTTTTCTGCGGTTCGGGAAACGAGAATCCTTTGGAAAAAAAAATGCGAATCGAGAAGGACTTAAGCTGAGCTTACCGCCGTCCCCGTGCGCCAAGCGCCGGGTCGAGGAGTGTCGTTCCTTAAAATTCCCCTAGGTACGATCAAAGGTATCGTCTCCGAAGCGACGCAACGAGCTCCAGCCGGGACCACATCTTCCAGAAGTAGGGTGGAAAAAAACCATAGAAACACGAAAACACATAATGACGAAACTTGAAAATTTCAATGTGACGACGCGAGTTTGGAGGAGAAATAGTTGGGAGCGAAGCTATTGAGAATATTGGTAAAAGTATCGCGGGAAGTTGGGGAATCTTCACCTGTCGCCCCGTTCGACAACGCTGCGAAGCACCCGGCAACGCGAAAAACAAAAGAACCCCGCTTAGGACGGGCCGGTTGGAGGATGGTTGGAGAGTCCACTTTGACAAAGTTTCGCGCCGAGTGAGTTAGAGAGGAAAATGTTCTTAGCGAGAGCGGGAGAGTTTTCCGGAGGGGGAGACCTTGTCGTTCGCGAGTATTTCCATCAGGGTCGTTCCAGCCATCCTTCCTCACCCGTAGGGTCTCTCGCCTCCTCTCCGTTCCTCGCCGTCATTGAATATCCCTTCGACGTTCAAGTACCGCTAGGACGATTCGTATAGATCAGTATATCGTATAGATCAATGTATCGTATAGATCAATGTATCGTATAGATCAATGTATCGTATAGATCAATATATCGTATAGATCAATATATCGTATAGATCAATATATCGTATGGATCAATGTATCGTATAGATCATTGTATCGTTTAGATCAATGTATCGTATAGATCAATATATCGTATAGATCATTGTATCGTTTAGATCAATGTATCGTATAGATCAATGTATCTTATAGATCAATGTATCGTATAGATCAATGTATCTTATAGATCAATGTATCGTATAGATCAATGTATCGTATAGATCAATGTATCGTATAGATCAGTATATCGTATACATCAATGTATCGTATAGATCAATGTACCGTATAGATAAGTATATCGTATAGATCAATGTATCGTATAGATCAATGTATCGTATAGATCAATGTATCGTATAGATCAATGTATCGTATAGATCAATGTATCGTATAGATCAATGTATCGTATAGATCAATATATCGTATAGATCAATGTACCGTATAAATCAATGTACCGTATAAATAAATATATCGTATAGATCAATGTATCGTATAGATCAATGTATCGTATAGATCAATGTATCGTATAGATCAATGTATCGTATAGATCAATGTATCGTATAGATCAATGTATCGTATAGATAGGCCGGTTGGACGATGGTTGGAGAGTCCACTTTGACAAAGTTTCGCGCCGAGTGAGTTAGAGAGGAAAATGTTCTTAGCGAGAGCGGGAGAGTTTTCCGGAGGAGGGGGGGGGGACCTTGTCATTCGCGAGTATTTCCATCAGAGTCGTTCCAGCCATCCCTCCTCACCCGTAGGGTCTCTCGCCTCCTCTCCGTTCCTCGCCGTCATTGAATATCCCTTCGACGTTCAAGTACCGCTGGGACGATTCCGAGGGAGAGCCCGCGGGCGCGTGCGAAAGTCTATTCCGCGAGGGAGACGATCCGTCGATGGTATCGCCCTATAAGTATAAAACGGTTACGGTCCGCATTTCGCGCTCCCCCTCTTCGCCCCCCCCCCACCCCTCGCCGTGTCGCGGCTTTCGCTGAACGAGGACGGGGCCACCTGGCCTGGATTTGCAAGAGCTCCTATCAAACTGCTACGGTTTGTTCGCTTCGATCAGATTTCGCCTGGGAAAGCGAAGCGATGTCCATCACTACCACACTCACTTTAGGGTTCCGGGCTCCGTTTCTAACCGTTTCACGTACGTAGGGCCACTTTCTTTCCAGGACCCTCGTTCCGCTGCGCCGGAAAGGCGCCTTTTCCCATCTCATCGGCTCCTTACCGCGTGCTTAATCTATTCTTTTTTCCCCCTGACAAATTTTATCACCTGACGTCGGAGCCTCATGAAGCTCTGAAGAGGCCGGTAGCCCTAAAATGTTTTTTAGGACGCTGGTGACCGGAATTTTGGAAGCCTATAGATGGAACAAGGTGAGACAGCAGTCAATCAGATGGAACAACATGGAACAATGGTCAATAGGTCCGACTTGCAACTTTCTCCAGAAAAAATTCGGAACGTCGGTTTAGGGTCTCTTTAGGGCTCCACCAGACCTTTTCCGGACCTCTTCGGGACTTCCGAAATTTCCACCACGGTTAGTCGACTCTTCCCTGTGCCAAAGTAGCTATCACAAGGTATTGGCCTGTCCCCTCGTCGACACTGACACAGAGCCCACATGGAATTAGCTCCAGGACGATGGACCAGTAGGGCCCCCCTCCCCCCCCCCCCATGCATCGCCGACTGGTTGTATCTGCGAATGGTTTTTCGCGAGGCATGCACAGTTTCGAGTGGATAAGTCTCTCAGCCCCGAGACGACTCATACGATCGAGTCAGCCCGATGGGGCGGAGGGCGCAGGGTCGAAGGGTTGGCCGGAGGAGGGACGGCACAAGTGGAGGAGGAACAAGGAAGCCGGTGTGGCGAGGCTAGAAAAAGAGGCAATCCTTGGCCCGGGGCCAATGTTTGTTGACTGGAAATTTAGCGGCTGGCGATTGTTTTGGCCGGGTGCCCATTATTTCCCGTGAGAAAGATTCAAATGCAGGTCGATGAGCCGAGACAGGGCGGAGGGGGGGGGGGGAGGGGGCGGCGCTACGGGACAGATAGGGGAGAGAGAGTGAAAGCAAGGGTAAACAAGAGGGAAAGGCAGGAGGGCGGTGGAGAAGGAGTCAAGTGAAATTGCATTAACGCCAGACTCGCGCCCGTTATTCATCAGCATTATTATTTTCGAGCACCCCGAGGCAGTGTGCACACTGCCCATCGCCCGACTTCGCCATTTCGAGCCTCGCCAGCTTATCATTTAATTTGAGAAACTGTTACTTTGTTTTTTTCGCGTAAGGTAAATGTCCCTATTCCTGACCCCTGTAAGGCCGACCGGGGAAAAGAATGGCGTTGTCAAACGTAACAAAGGTTAATTCGAGGATGATTTTCGCATCGATCGATAGCTTTAACCATACACTTTAACAAAAATCGTAGACTCAGTCCATTTCGTCAAGTATTTTCCTAGATCAAGCGTAATAAAGCCGCACCAGTGTGTCCGGCCCAAAAAAGGAAGACATTTTTTTTTTAATCCCAACAGAGGAAAAAAAACGAAGAGAAAAACATAAAGGGCCAAAAAAATTGAAGACAAAAACAAACAAAAAATCCCAAAAAAGGAAGAAAAAATAATTAAAAGGGGGAGAAAACCCAAAGAAAATACTCCCCAAAAATGGTGGCTGCCCCCCCCCCCCCCCCATACCGAAATAAAAAGTTAGGAAAAAATTTCCCCACAAAAGTATTAAAAGTAAATTTATAAAATTTATAAAATTTTTATTGGTTATGTGAAAATGCACTGACGTTTACATGTACGGTAATGGGGACAGGCAAGAATTTTTCTGTGCCCAATCGCGACCGGCGAATTAAAAAAATAAAAAAGTTTATCCGACTGTTTTTTTTTTTCGGAATATGTAAACCGAACTACAACGAACCATTTGACGCTCGAATCATTCGTTAACAACCGATGTTTACCTAAATATTTACTATTTACGCGATCGACAATCCTTAACCTCACTTCTAAGAAACCGCTCGAGTCGTGACGTGCGGTAAGAAAAGCGATAATATTATCCACTAATTATTACACTTACTCTGCAATTTACAATCCTTTCACACTACACAAATCCCTGAATATTTCTAGACCACTGATAAACGTTTTTATGCATTGGCTGCCTCGTAAATGACGTTATACGCCGAAATGGTCGGTAAAGGGAGCATGGTCGGGAATAGGGACATTTACCTTACGGGAACTCCCTTGGACGCCCGGTCTGACCCCTTGCTCACGTGTACGTGCGTGTCCATTCCCCCGCTGGCTCCTCATCGTCGCCTCCGACGGCTATCGCTGCAGCGCCTCGCGGCCGGAATTGCCATCATATTTCTTTCGTCCAAAGAAGCCCCCCATAGCGATACAACGCCGGCGACGGGAACGAATCGCCGCGTAAATATTCGAGTTATCATCGCTGTTTCTGGCGCGTTGACCGGAGGCGGCGCGGTAGGGCCTGAACGCGAAGGGGGATTTGGAGATCGGTTGAAGCGATCGAAATCGTTGCGCTGGATCCCAGTTATCAAGGAGACCCTGGATGCGAGTGGGACCAGCGGAGGGTCTTTCAGCTCGGCTGATTCCGGGTTCCTTCTCGGAGGAGGACGGAGGACACGGCTGGTGGCGCATAGGGCTGCAATAAGGGGTCGATTATGTCGGTCTGTTATGCCGTGACACACGCTGAGCATTCCGGCGCTAATGCCACGTGTGCGCTGGCGCATACATCAACCATCCGGACGCAAAACGAGAACCGACGACCAGAACTAACACAGAGTTACGTCGCGTATCCCCGTACCAGCGGAACGATGCTTTTTAACCCGGTGGAGGTTAACGAGTGTGGGTGCTTCGTGATAGGGCGGTGATAGTTGGCGGGCAAGTTTGGGTTAACGCCTCCCCCGGATGGACAGCATTGCCCGATGCTGATGTCTGCCCAGCGGGGCACTTATAGGGATGTTTGGGGGCGCCCTATAGCTGTTTTGAGGATCTTGGATCCTTCTTTACGGTTCTATTCTGGCTCTTCCTTAGAGGGTCCATGTTGTCACTTCCATCATGGAATTATCACTCGGTACTCATCATTTCAGTAACTTGGGTAATTATCCGATGTCGATATCTTCCTAGTTGGCCATTCATATGGAAACTTGAGGGCGCCCTATAATTATTTTCATGATTTTTTAGGATCCTCCTCTTCTTTATTGAGTCTTCCTTGAGGAATCCCAGTTGCCACTTCGGAGATGGAATTATCACTCGCCATTCACCCACCACTTGCGTAACTTGAGTAATTGTCCGATGCCGATATCTTCCTAGTTGACTACTTATAGGAACAATTGAGGGAACCCGATAGCAAGTTTCATGATCTTATTCGGTCCTTCCCTCCTCCTTCCTTCCTCAGGGAACCTCTGTTGTCGCTTGGTTGTGGTATGAAATCATAATTCCCCATTGACTCCCTACTTCAGTAACTTGAGTAATTGTCCGTTGCCATTATCTTCCCAGCCGGCCACTTAGGAATACTCGAAACCGCCCTCTAGATGTTTCAACGATTTTCCTAATTTCGTCCTTCCTCTCCTTTTCCGACTCTTCCTCCGGGCTACTCTGTTGACCGGCTGACTTTGGAGATCGAATCATCGTTCACCATTCGCTCACCATAGTAACTATGTGAAAAGTGTCCCACCTTGCTGGAACAAGAAAATCATGAGAGCTGAATGGGCATATTCGCAAGATCACTGATTATTTGTGTAATTCCCACTGTAGTTTCAGACAGTGGGAAAAGCTGCACGTTACGCGACCCGGAGTGGCAAACAGCTATGGTAACTCGATAGAATGTAGTCCAGGCTGGGGTGTTATATCGATCGATTGGATATAATGCTGTAATCGACGTGGTATAGTGACACCGGGTTGGGTGTAATTCACAATTAGTCGGGTCTGCGCCACGGCCAGATCTGCCAGTAGTTATAGCTAGAGAAAGAGAGGAGGAGCAGGGTCTAACCGGGCATGTTATGCGGTGGAACGTTGGAACTTCAGTCTTCGGTCGTTACCGCACGGATGTTAACTGTATAGTGTAACGGAAGTTGGTGCAATGTCTCAGGGAAGGACACTCGGGAGAGGCTTGCGTGTGTTTGTGTTGTACTGTTTGTTGTTCATTCATATATACATCCCCTCGTGCATTTGACAACTTTATACGGTCGATGAACAATCTGCGTTTGTACGGATAATTATACATAATACACCCAACGAGACTTCATCAGTATTCTCGGATGTTTGATCGGATAATGACACTACCTAAAAATATATCTCAAGATAGGTCACGAAAATCTCGTCTGATTCGTCTGATTCATTTGATTCGTTTGATTCGTCTGATTCGTCTGATTCGTTTGATTCGTTTGATTCGTTTGAGTCGTTTGATTCGTTTGATTCGTCTGATTCGTCTGATTCGTCTAACTCGTTTGACTCGTCTGATTCGTCTGATTCATCTGACTCGTTTGACTCGTTTGATTCGTCTGATTCGTCTGATTCCTCTGATTCCTCTGATTCCTCTGATTCCTCTGATTCGTTTGATTCGTCTGATTCGTCTGATTCGTTTGATTCGTTTGAGTCGTTTGATTCGTTTGATTCGTCTGATTCGTCTGATTCGTCTAACTCGTTTGACTCGTCTGATTCGTCTGATTCCTCTGATTCCTCTGATTCCTCTGATTCCTCTGATTCCTCTGATTCCTCTGATTCCTCTGATTCCTCTGCTTCCTCTGATTCCTCTGATTCCTCTGATTCCTCTGATTCCTCTGATTCCTCTGATTCCTCTGATTCCTCTGATTCCTCTGATTCCTCTGATTCCTCTGAGTCCTCTGATTCCTCTGATTCCTCTGATTCCTCTGATTCCTCTGATTCCTCTGATTCCTCTGATTCCTCTGATTCCTCTGATTCCTCTGATTCCTCAGATTCCGCAGATTCCTCAGATTCCTCAGATTCCTCAGATTCCTCAGATTCCTCTGATTCCTCTGATTCCTCTGATTCCTCTGATTCCTCTGATTCCTCTGATTCCTCTGATTCCTCTGATTCCTCTGATTCCTCTGATTCCTCTGATTCCTCTGATTCCTCTGATTCCTCTGATTCCTCTGATTTTTTTTATTTCCCGATTATCTGATCGTCTGATCCCGATTGTTCCACTTATTTTACTCTCAACTAAATATTTGATGCGATAATCGTGCCAGAAGCGAGAAAAATAATATTTACGTCGTTTACGATTCACAAAACATTATGGAGCAGCTGCGGGGCGCTGATGCGGCTAGTTTTATTTATTATTTCAAATATAAACAGGGAGAACCAGAGATTCATGCGCTCTACGTAATACGGATGCAAGAATCGAGTGTATCATTATGCGGTGGATAACTACTTACAAGCGCCACTGTATTCTGGGAACAATGTAGAGAAAGCGCAGACCGGCTAATTGCGTCACGCTCGGTGGCCGGATGATGGATGCGAGCGACGAGGGAGAGCGAGAAAGATTCAAGGAAGCCGTGTAGCGTTAATTTGCAACGGTCTGTCCGCATCTCATACCCACGAAAAAAAAGGAACAGCGATGTAACATGTTAATCCTCTCGTGCACTAGTTTAAGGATTTATCACGCATACATTCCCAGCAAAAAGTGAGAACCCGTGAGAGTTTTGCCTAATTCCGGACGGAATGAAAATCTGTAAAAAAAATCAACTATGTTATAGTAACAAGAAAATTGCTTCTGCATGCCAAACAACGCCAAAAAGTCACTAAGAAATCGGTAAATAAATAAATACGATGTAAAAATTTTTTTTTTGAAAATGTATGTACGGTATTGGAAGCTTTTTTACATAAACAGTTTCTGAAATTTCAAACACATGTGTGTTGCAATTTTACAGTAAAATTTGTCTTTTTAATGAACATTTTTGTAAATTCCAGGCAAAATATTTCTAATTGTAATATCTCGTATTTTTATTTTACAATAAAAGTGCATTAATGTTCAATCAATGTAAGTAATGTAAGCCAATTTCAATTTCCAGTACATCAAATTTACAATTTATTTTGACAGTGTAAAAATTGCGTTTTTGAGTGAAAAATTTTGACTGTGCATTAATGATCAATTAATGTAAGTAATGTAAGCAAATTTCAATTTCCAGTACATTAAATTTACAATTTATTTTGACAGTGTCAAAATTGCGGAACAATCAGGATATCAATATTTTTTATGTGTAAAATGAATTCATTGATTTATCCGACTATATGTGACTTTTTGATGTTTTTGTTTTCTTATCGCGGTTAAATTTTTATTTTTTCCTATTGGCTCGCAATTATTTTTCTACGTTCCAACTCTCGTCCGCCCCCCTCCTCGACGCCTCCGGCCTATAATTCAATTCAGCAAATAACAAAGGCTCCGCGAATCCCATTCGACCGGGGCTCGGCCGGGGAGTGAAAACTTTTCTCATCGCGATTTAATTCTTGGCGCGAGTTAACGCGCCGAGTGTACTTCGGTGCAGCGAGCCGAGATCACGTCGGGCTGCCAGGCCGGAGGCTAGTCCGTTCGGCGTTACAGAGAGCGTGTCTGAAAGGGTTTCGCGGCCGAGTGTTGCACGGTGTGGCAAAACGGACCGTTCTCAAAAATTCTTCGCGAAACCGCGAAAAAAGTCTCATACGAAAATGGAGGAAATCCATCTTGCCCCACCCCTTCCCTACTGGTCGGATCGACCGCGTGACTGAATTATTCCAACGAGAGAGTTATGGGCGACCGACGAAAACTGTAATCAATTTTGTTCAAGAGTCACCATTTTTTTTTTTTTAAATAAAAAAAAAACGAATTTTCATTGTCTGCACGATTTTCAGACGAAGCTCTTGACGGCTTCCGGCGAGCTAAAAACGTCGAAGAACCTCGGAAATGATTGATTACGACTGTCGTTACTGGCTGAGCCGGTTTCACATCGTCTCATTAGCCTCGGCGAGCGGCAAAAAAAAATCCCGAACGAAAAATCATGAAAAAAATTGGGCGTTATGACGATTATCAGGTAGGTGAAGAATAAAAATCAATTCGGTGGTTTACGGACCTTACACCCCAAAAAATGTTTATTCCCATCAGTGAAAATTTATTAAGGACGAAGATAATTTTTTATTTGCTGCATAACCTAATAGAGGATTTATTAACATGTAATATATTTATTTCTTTGATAATATTATTCTTTTTATTTAATAATGCTTTTTGTTCGAGGCAGTAAATATTTTCTAAATAATGAACAATATCTACAGCACTAAAATATTGATAATTTATTGAATGGTTCGGAAAGATATCTAATAAATATTTTGCCAATATTTAAAAATATGTATAAAATGTTTTATAAACATTTTAGCGCAATGTGCCCAAAACATTTTTGCTCAATATTTCTGAAACATTTCAATGCAAGATTTATGAGCGGGCAAAAATATTTTCAAAATATTTTGTAGTATCGGTAAAATATTTTCACTGTTTCAAAAATATTTCCGCGCATTAAGGCAAGTGAACATATTTCTTTTATCTTAACAAACACCATCTAAAGCTCGATAATTTATTCGATTTTAATAAATCATTTTTCCTACCCACCCGTTCCACCACCCATCAATTTATGACCAAGCTAGTAATTCCAGAATTCTCTTCCCTAAAAAAAAAAAAAAAAAAAAATCCATCCAATCAGGCATCCGTCCATCGAAAATATTGTGTTCTCCCTTCTGTGTCTCGAGGCGAGGAAGGATTCGGAGTCGAGCTCCTCGTAAATTTTTCATGATTCCGCGATAAATCTGAGAAGAGCGTCCGACGGGGATCGAGGACGAGGAATGTAGAGGGGGGTGGCACGTTGAACGGCATGAGGGGCGGGGGGAGGGGGAGGGGGAAAAGGGGGGGGGGGGTTGAACACACCTCAGTGAACCATGAAATATTTGTAAAGCCGTTTTGATCGATATATTGATTTGGTCAGTAGGTATAAAATGGTCGCTCGGTGTCGGTCGATTGTGTGTGTAGCTGTGAAAATGTCATAATTCACGCAAAGTTCCCGAACGCGAGAGAAATTGAGGGGGGGCGGGGAGAGGCGAGCCGAGGTGCACGATGCCGGGCTCGAGTAACACCCGGATATTGAATATTATTCATTTTCCATCGGTGTACGAACAGCATCGAGGACGATCCCCGGGCTCGTACCGCCGGTCACGTAGGCACCTGTTTTTCCCTACTTCCGTGTCGGCGAGTAATTTGCATCGACGATTCGTCGCACCGTTCACCATAGCCTTTCCCTCGATCCTCCCCCGACTGCGAATTAACAAAATCACATTTATTAAGCGGACCTGGCATCGCGCCAAATAACGAATCTCTCTGGTGAAAAATATTCCATTTCGATAGCCCCCTCCCCCTCCCCCACCCCGCCGTCGCATCTAATTTTGCGAGAAAAGTGTGAAAATGGTCAATGGAGGGCGCTCGAGAATTGCGATTTCTCAATGGATAAGAGAAGCCCGAAAATAGTTGGAAAAATATTTATTTGGAAAAAGATTACATATATATTTTTTAATATGTTTATGTATATGTGTGTTCAAACTGTGCGGGGTGCTTGCCCCTTTACATACGCCACCTGCCAAACCCCCGCCCCCCCCCCCCCCTCGCCAGATTGCTTCCGCAACCGACTTAAGGTATTCATTTCGCATAAGTTCGAGAAAAATAAGATAGAATTGTAAATACTTCTCGATGGTATAAAAAACTGAAAAAATTCATGCATATTAAATGTACTGAAATGATTAATTTTGCATAATAAAAAGTCCGAAATGTTTTTAACAAATTACCCGGCAACCCAATTTTTTTAGATTTTTAAATTAGCCTTCAATGTTTTTTTTCTATATGGAAAAAAACACAAAATTTAAAGCAAATTTTTAAAACGAACGAATTATTTTGGTAAAAAAAAATAGGTTGCCGGGTAATTTGTTAAACAATTAATTTTTTGTTCAATTTGTTAATAACATTTTGGACTTTTTATTATGCAAATTCTGCATAATCTGGGATCTGGGATCTGGGATTCAAAGGGCCGAAAGGTCTTGTTTCCAGAATTATTTTTATTTATTTATTGCGATCCGTCCCTGTTTCCGACTCGGTCGATTGTGCCAAAGGGAACGCGACGGCCTCGATTGGCTCGAGCAGCGTCAGCCTCCAGAGTCTGACGCTCAGGATCAGCATAAAAAAAATACAAAAAAACAATATAAAGCGAATGTAACGATATCGGAGAGCCTTGTGGAAAAACATATATGCAAACATATATGCAAACATCGAACCTCCAATGTTTGAATCTCTGCAGAGAGTGAGAGGGTGATTCATACATCGAATGTCTTCGTCGCGATGTAATCAGAATTTTTGATTACTCACTCAAAGAGTGAGTAACTCAAAGAGTGAGTAACTCAAAGAGTGAGTAAGAGTGAGTAAAGAGTGAGTGAGTGAGTAAGAGTGATACTCTTATTTTTTTTTTTTATGGCAGAAGCGGAAATTCATCGAAACTCTGACAACCCCAGCCTCTTCTATCTATGCCATCGATTATTAGTCGTATTATATTTCTCTCATGTTACGTCATGTTTATGTTACGTCGCGCCGTTGGCGTTACTTTGTGCCTCTGTCAGCGAACGCGAAGCCCTCAGCTTCGCTCCTGCATCTGATCAGTTCAGCTTAAGGTATTTCGCCCTCACGTGCGTTCGGAAAGAATTGAGAGAGAATTGCGAACACTTCTCGATGGGATAAAAATTTGAAAAAATATCAAGCATATGGAAGGTGCTGAAAACATCGATTTTCCATAATAATAATTCCAAAATGTTGATAACAAATGAATGAAAGAAAAAAATTGTTCAACAAATCCCTCGGCCAATTAACTTTTTGTTCATATAAAAACAATTAAGTTAATAAAACGTTTTTAGTTAATAAAAACAATTTTTTTTTATTAACTAAAAACGCAATTTTCAAAAATCACTCGAAATTCTGAAGAAATTCATACGTATTCAGAAAAATTAACAAATCGTTTTCATAAAAAAAGTTAGGTTGCCAGGTGATTTGTTGGGAATTTTTTTTTCGTTAATTTGTCAATTACATTTTGGAATTATTATTATGCAAAATCAATCTTTTCAGCACCTTCCATATGGTTAATTTTTTACAGATTTTTATCCCATCGAGAAGTGTTCGCAATTCTCTCTCAATTCTCTCTGAACTCACGTGGGGTCAAACTGCGTCCACAAGTACGACCTTAATCCGCATATTGTGACGCTCTCCCGAAAAGTCCCCGACTAATGAAGTAACCAATTTAATAACACATCTATTTCCTGCCGTTGAATATTCCTAGACCCAAGTGACAAACCGTTCCAAAAATCCCTTCGCTTTTTAATACCAAAAATGGGAAAATTGGTCACGATTCGGCCCAACAGCACCAGAGAGAAATAAATTAATGAATATAACATACACCGGAATTTTCGAATGTGAGCTCGGAGGTAACACACGACGTGTCGTTTACACATTAGCCGTTGTACAAATGACGTTTTAAAGGGGGAAATCAACGCCGAGCGAGGGAACGTGACAATCGCCCGGAAAGAGCAGTGAAATTTGTACTGGAGCATTACACGCGAAATTCGTTCGGCGCGCGCGTTAATTACTCAATCGATTTCGTCGCTATTACGCGACACGACTCTTTCAACAATTTGACGAGGTACGCTCGGCGAACGTGAGCGCTCGGTAAAAAAAAATGCTATGTATCACCGATACACGGGGGCTTGGTGGGTGACTAGAAACGCTCCATCTTCGCTGGGACAACTGTAGCTCAAGAGAAGTAATCAGTAGCCGGAAATTAAGAGCTGTCCTTTTGTTGAACGTGCGGCGGGGTACATATTATCTGGTTGCACGGCTGGGATGCGGCGCTAAACTGGGTTACAAATACCAACCATCGCCTTTCCTGTGATACATATAATAGCGAGAATCAGAAACTGTATTAGAAGGGCGGATCTTCCACTGTTTGACATGTAGGAAATTATACATAGCATTCGAGAAAAAATGGTGGGTTTGGGTAAAAATGCGGGCACTTTGAGGCACCCTGAGGCACTCTGACGTATTCTAAGGCATTCTAAGGCACCCTAAGGCACCCTGAGGCACCCTAAGGCACCCTGAGGTACCCTGAGGCACCCTGAGGTATCCTGAGGCACCCTGAGGTACCCTAAGATACCCTGACGTACCCTGAGGCACTAAAAGGCACTCAGAGGTTCTACGGGGACTCAGAGGAAATTACAGGCATTCAGGCAGGGTCACTCAGGGTTAGTCAGGGCTAGTCAGGGTTACTCAGGATCACTCAGGGTTACTCAGGGTTAGTCAGGGTTAGTCAGGTTACTCAGGATCACTCAGGGTTACTCAGGATTACTTAGGTTTACTCACGGTTACTCAGAGTTACTCAGAGACACTCAGGGGCACTCAGAGGTTCTACGGGGACTCAGAGGAAATTACAGGCATTCAGGCAGGGTCACTCAGGGTTAGTCAGGGTTACTCGGGATTACTCAGGGTTACTCGGGATTACTCAGGATTACTCTGGGTTACTCAGGGTTACTCAGGGTCACTCAGGGTCACTCAGGGTCACTCAGAGACACTCGGGGCCACTCAGAGACACTTAGTGGCCCTCAGAGGCACTCAGGGGCACTCAGGGGCGCTCGGAGACACTCGGGGCCACTCAGAGACACTTAGGGGCCCTCAGAGGCACTCAGAGGCACTCCGGGGCGCTCAGAGACACTCGACCGGACTGATGCAATAGCCCAGCAGATCAACCTCCATTCGACTAATGAAAAATTCGAAACAAAGAATTGATTACCCCGTGCTACGTGACCCGATTTTATTTATTCGACTCATCGTAACATATCCTTATTTCTCTTCCTTTTCACAATTCCTGCCTGTTTCTCCGCGAGGATATTTATCTACATTTTCCTTACCGTACGATTACTCCGAACCCCTCACCACCGGCATCTTATTCGACTGTAATAACACAAGAGAGCGAGAGACGCCTCTCGCGCGTGCTCGGCAAAAATTTTCTTGCGAAACGAAGCTTTCACGGAGAACGCGAAGGAGGGACGAGAAGGGGGGGGACGCTTCTACGCGAGAGCGCAACTCTTCGTCTTAGTCCTTAATCCTGATAAACTCCATGAACTGGCGGGGGGTGCGGGAGGATTGCGATACGCAGCCCTCGTTCTTCCGGTAGAGGTGAGACGTTAATAAATTTGTGTTTACGGTGTCGGTCCGTCTCCCGCTGTCTCCCGCACTTTTTTTTTCCTTCCTCCCGGCGGAGAATGAAAATCCCCGGAGCCAAGGATAATTTTTTTTTTATTTTTTTTTATGCAACACACGAATGAATGAAACTCCAATTTGCCTCGAAGCGCCGTGGCCGGTTCGATCGTCACATCGCAACAAGTGTTTGATATAGAATCGAACGCAATCAGGGTCAGCGACGAGGGCGTCGTGTGCCGTGAGGCGTGTCGAATTCAAAATTAACCGGCTAATGGCAAAGTTCGCCGAGCTTCATTCTCGGAATTGCGAACCGAGAGCCGTTCTAAATTGACAATCGAAGAGGCGGACAAGCGTCGTCGAAGTTCCGTCGAAGTACACACGATTCTCGGTGGGCAGCTGCGCCAGACAGGAGCCCGTGAGGATGAAGGGCTGTGTTATTTTGCTTTGGCTCGCCTTTGCCGTGTCACCGTACAACCGCCTATACGCCTTTACCAGACTTTCGTCAGCAACGGCTAACGGCCAATTTCGTTTACCGTCACACCGTGTACTCGGTGAGAGACCGTCGTCTACGGTGTAACACCGCCACGCTGTTCCGCCCGTATCGTGGCATATAGAGTAGCGTTGAGTAGACATCCAGTGACTCATCCGCCAGAATGGAAAAACATGTAAAAAAAAAACTTGAAATATTTTTAATAAGTTGATCTTTTGATTACATCTTCACTCCCGGCCCGGAAATCTCTTTTTTTACCGGTATGACGTCACTTCCACTCCGAAAATCTCATCTTTTTCATTTTCGTATTTCCAATGTAACTCAGGGGCACTCAGGGACACTCAGGAACACTCCGGAACACTCGGGAACACTGGGGAACACTGGGGAACACTCGGGAACACTCGGGAACACTCGGGAACACTGGGGAACACTCGGGAACACTCGGGAACACTCGGGAACACTCGGGAACACTCGGGAACACTCGGGAACACTCGGGAACACTCGGGAACACTCGGGAACACTCGGGAACACTCGGGAACACTCGGGAACACTCGGGAACACTCGGGAACACTCGGGAACACTCGGGAACGCTCGGGAACGCTCGGGAACGCTCGGGAACGCTCGGGAACGCTCGGGAACGCTCGGGAACGCTCGGGAACGCTCGGGAACGCTCGGGAACGCTCGGGAACGCTCGGGAACGCTCGGAAACGCTCGGGAACGCTCGGGAACGCTCGGGAACGCTCGGGAACGCTCGGGAACGCTCGGGAACGCTCGGGGACGCTCGGGGCCGCTCGGGGCCGCTCGGGGCCGCTCGGGGCCGCTCGGGGACGCTCGGGGACGCTCGGGGACGCTCGGGGACGCTCGGGGACGCTCAGGGACGCTCAGAGACGCTCAGAGACGCTCGGAGACACTCAGGGACACTCGGAGGCACTTGGAGATATTCGGAGCCCGAACGTGAGTGCTTGGATGGAGGGCGTGCGCCAAAAAACGCGCCTATTGTATTAAATGATAGGAGATTCCACAATTCTGCATACTTTAATTTTATTGAATCCTATCTCACCAGACTTTTGAAAATCTCGATCCAAACGGAGATCATATGGGATCATATGTATATATTTAAGTAAGGTTCGAATCCCCTTTTTTATTCGAACCGTCGAAAAATTCATATGGATTTGGCGAAGTATCACGTTCCTTCTTGTCGCTCCGTTTCGCTCCCCGGAGCGAACGCGATACGGGAATGATTTGTCCTCGTTTTACCCTCCATGCCGTTCGACGACAACGAGGTGCTTCGTCTTGTACACTCTTTTCCCTCTTTTTCTCTCGACCCGCGCAACGATACCACCTCTATGTATAGATATATGTACTATATATATATATATATATATATATATATAGTATATAGTATAAAAAATGAGAGATGAGCTTGAAAGCCTGGGCTCCGAGACGCACACGCGGACAGGCTGGCGCGTGAAAACGAAATGAGTTGCTCGTCTAATAAAGTTCTCCCTTTACCATCGATTGCGTGAGAAGGGAGATGATGCGGCTGAGGGTGCGAGAGAAATAAAGATCCTACTTCTCCCGACGTGCCGTGATTGAAAAGTTATTCCCCCCCCCCCTTCCTCCTCCTCCTCCTACTCCTCCGCCTTTTGCGAACGATAGAATGTGAAGAGAAAAAAAAAGATACAGGCTCGATCTTCCCGACTCGCGGCTCGTCGAAGAGATTGCCGACCTCGCGACCTTCTCATTCGTCAGTTTGGTCGAGCTTGATAGAACTATATAATATTTTTCTTTGCCAAAGATAACAGGGAAAAGGCGCAATTACGTAACATGGGAAAGCTCAGAGTGCCGGAAGAGAGACGGGTAAGGATTTTTATTCAGATATTTCTCGATCGCTATCAATAATTGTAGAACTTAATAATAATAATAAAATGATGAAGATAAAAATTTTTGTATATATAATTGCATATAATTTTTGTATAAATAATTGCATTCTCATAAAAGGTGAAAGTTTAAATTTTCATATTGATTCCTCATGAAAGTTGAAAATTGAAATTTTCATATCGCTTTCTCATAATGTTCCTTTATTCGCGAAGCTTCTTCTATGAGAAAGCTTCGCGCATAAAGGAACATCATGAAAAAGCGATATGAACATTTCATTTTTCACCTTCTATGAGGAAGCGATATGAAAATTTCAATTTCAAATGTTATGACAAAGCGATATGAAAATTTCAATTTTCAACTTTTTTCAATATGAACGACGGTTGTGAAAAGCGGCTGGCCGATTCAGGTTGAGCGTAAAAATATACACCAACACTTCGCGCGTCATTTTGTCGAATCTGTGCTCGACGCGTAAAAATACACGGTATTATGCACTGCTGAATTTTTTTTTACACTTTCGATTTTTACGCACGAAATCAAAATGATATATTTTTGTCTCGTTTTTTCAACAACATAGCACATGATAGGCACCTGGGTTTTTCCGCGAAAGAAAAAGCTGTTTGAAAACACGCAAAATTATTCATTTTTGCAATATTAGCTATAGAAATTCCTAACAAACTTTTTTCATCAGTCGTCGCTCTGGGACTGTATTTAATATTTTTTTGATAATGATAATGATAATGATGGTAACAGAATTAGAATTTAAATTATTATAACAAAAAATTGAACGGCCCAACCAATTGCTTAGAAAACTTAACGTTCTTTGACTAATCGCACGTTCCAAGCGATACTACTTATATCCTCGAGTTAATGCCGCACAGGAAACGAACCCACCGAGTGGCAGCATCTTTTATTACATCGTTAACGAAACGTAGCAATGAGAACCCATTCCACCAGATATCCTCATTATTCTCTCCCAATTACTTACCCTTTAATTGCCAGTTCCTAGCTAAATACCAGAACTCAACTACTGTTCCGTTTTCTTTGTCTCTCTTGCGAAATTTTCTCGCTGGCACCGAATATCTTGCTGAATATCTGCGGAATATCTTGCCGAATATCTTGCCCAATATCTCGCCCAATATCTCGCCCAATATCTCGCCCAATATCTCGCCCAATATCTCGCCCAATATCTCGCCCAATATCTCGCCCAATATCTCGCCCAATATCTCGCCCAATATCTCGCCCAATATCTCGCCCAATATCTCGCCCAATATCTCGCCCAATATCTCGCCCAATATCTCGCCCAATATCTCGCCCAATATCTCGCCCAATATCTCGCCCAATATCTCGCCCAATATCTCGCCCAATACATACTCCGGACTTTAACAGTAACGCTCTTCGGTAACACTTTCCATCTCGAACTCTCCCCAAAGATATCTCCAGACTTAAAAAAACGCGCATCCCTCTCACGCATTACAGTATCAAATCCCAGGCTCACACTCCGGTTAACAAACGCCTCGAGCAGTCGCGGTATGTTCATCACCCGTCCGTCAACCGTGTGTTTACTTTCGGCCGTTGTCGGTTTATCCGCGCGAGCGCGGGGAGGCTCTCAGCCGCGAAAGAAAACGAAAAAAAAGAACACTTCAAGTCAACCGTGCGCCCGACGCTGTACGGCGGTGAGTTCGCCAAGCTACGACGCGCGGGCGCGCGCGCGCGCACGGCCCTTCCGGAGGGGCGCACGGTGCCGCTCGGAGCTCCAGTCCCTCGCCAGCGTCTCGACACATCGTACGCGCGTCGACCAGCGGCCTCGGCGACCTCTAATCAACACCTACGACCGACGATCAATCCGATTGAATAATCAACGGATCAGCATTAAAAAAAAAAAAAAACTGTGTTGGGTGCCTCGAACTTATCGTGCAAGTGAACTTTTTTTTTAAACAGTGCCCGATGTCATTTTCTCACGCGAAAAGTCGCATGAAATCTCGCGAGTGGAAAATATAACAAAATCGTCGTCCCGATAACTCGTCAAGACTGTGTCGCCGCGAAGAGCAGAGTGCAGTTTACGGACAGATCGTCGAAGCGCCTCACGGCGATGCTCCCGAGAGCCAGTGCGATTAGTGCGATAAGGTAATTATCGTTCGAATCCCGATAAGGAATCAACAATTATTGCATTAAAAAAAAAAATAATCACGATAATAATAATTCCAACATCTCGTCCCTCGGTGTAACAGTTGTCCCGTCGAGCTGTTTACATAGCGCAGCGAGAGTCTCCGAAAGGCGGTTGTTTTTGTTTCGTCGCTCGTTGTAAGAGCGTGTCACCTTGGCCGGACGTTCCGTCGGGCGCCTTCTCTTCGCCTCTCCGGCCGTACACAAAGGAGGGTGGGGAAGAGTTTGTTGTTTCCGCTCGGGCGAGCACCGGAGCTCTCGTTCGCTCCCCCCCCCCCCCCTCCCCGCCTCTTCACCGTGTAGCCGGGAGTATCGGATAAACTACCGCAGTGAGAAACGCAGCGGAGGGACCGCCGACGCGGCAAACTGTGCCGCTACATTAGCCCGATCGGCCGGCTCTCCAGACAGCCCGAGACCGGATAGACTGTTTCGACTTTCGAGAGTAAACCATCACCGGATTCCTATAACAAACAGTGCTTCGGGATCATTTTTTTTTATTTTCTTTAGCCTCGAGCCAGTTAGCCGGATGAGCCGGGAGTGAGGATTACCAGTTGGAAGGTAAGTGAGGAATTAGTGTCTTCTTTGTTGTCATTAAGGTGAAGTGAAACGGCTGTTGGAGAGAATTAGCTGTTTTCCAGATGATGTCATTTCAATGGCACTGGGGCCAGTTTTATTTTTAGGTGGTATCGCTGAGAAAAGTGGATTAAAGTTTTCGGATCGGCTGGGGTCGGTTTCACTTGGCAAAGTGAGGAATTGGTGTCTTCTTTGTTGTCATTAAGGTGAAGTGAAACGGCTGTTGGAGAGAATTAGCTCTTCTCCAGATGATGTCATTTCAATGGCACTGGGGCCAGTTTTATTTTTGGTTGGTATCGCTGAGAAAAGTGGATTAAAGTTTTCGGATCGGCTGGGGTCGGTTTCACTTGGCAAAGTGAGGAATTGGTGTCTTCTTTGTTGTCATTAAGGTGAAGTGAAACGGTTGTTGGAGGGAATTAGCTCTTCTGCAGATGATGTCATTTCAATGGCGCTGGGGCCAGTTTTATTTTTGGTTGGTATCGCTGAGGAAAGTGGATTAAAGTTTTCGGATCGGCTGGGGGCGGTTTCACTTGGCAAAGTGAGGAATTCGCGTCTTCTTTGTTGTCATTAAGGTGAAGTGAAACGGCCGTTGGAGGGAATTTGCTCTTCTCCAGATGATGTCATTTCAATGGCGCTGGGGCCAGTTTTATTTTTGGTTGGTATCGCTGAGAAAAGTGGATTAAAGTTTTCGGATCGGCTGGGGTCGGTTTCACTTGGCCTTAATGGTGAGATGTGTTTTATGGAAAATGTGGTTGGAGGATATTGATTAGCGAGTTGATTAGTCTTCGACCCATTCCTGGGGAACCAGGTCGCGAGCCACGGATACGCCACGGATCCAAAGAGGAAGTTGGGGAGTGGATAATGGCGAGGCCCGGGCCAGAAACTAATCGTTTCCTTATCAGAAGATTCGATAACTCGATAACTCTTCGGCCCGTGCGTTTGCGGCCCGATGCATACGTACAGCGATACAATGTGGCTGGGGTGTGTAGCGCGCGGTGGCTCGCGCGGCGCCGTCGGGTATCGGGGTGGACCGTTAATTGAATTTATAGAGCTCGCCTGTAACAGGTAATAACTGGCTAGTAATCTCGGGGGAGGGTTAACGGCCGGAGTCTGGATGATAATCCCTCGTGCTCTACCAGCCGATTTCGACGTGCGACGATTAATATTACACGAAATTTCGTCGGGCCCCGGGCTGTTGTCTCGGTGCGTCGCTTTGGAGCGTACGGGTGCCCCGGACCGATCGCGAGATCCCATGGAAGTGCGGGGCCCGCTGAGGTTCGGACCACAATGGTACTTTAGTTGGCGGGACTTTTTGATTGGGAAAAGCTTCGCTCGTGGGGCGCAGGTTATTTTTTTACTTCTGGTAGAAATGTGATGGCGTTAGGTGGGGTTCTGACCCCTTGCAGTTGTCTTGGTGCGTCGCTTTGGGGTGTACGAGTGCCCCGGACCGATCGCGAGATCCCATGGAAGTACGGGGCCCGCTGAGGTTCGGACCACAATGGTACTTTAGTTGGCGGGACTTTGATTGGGAAAAGCTTCGCTCGTTGGGCGCGGGTTATTTTTTTACTTCTGGTAGAAATTTGATGGCGTTAGGTGGGGTGCTGACACGGTCCAGTTGTCTTGGTGCGTACGAGTGCTCCGTACCGATCGCGAGATCCCATGGAAGTGCGGGGCCCGCGGAGTTCCGGACCACGACGGTACTTTAGTTGGTGGGACTTTTTGATTGGGAACAGCTTCGCTCGTGGGGCGCGGATTATCTTTTTATTTCTGGTAGAAATTTTATTGCGTTAGGTGGGGAGCTGACGCGGTGCAGACTTGACCACGTCAGGGCCAGATGTAACGCCCGATAAATTTCTACCAGCGATACCGTGCCAACTGGCGGGACTTTGATTGGGAAAAGCTTCGCTCGTGGTGCGCGGGTTATTTTTTTATATCAGATAGAAATTTTATCACGTTAGGTGGGGAGCTGACACGGTTCAGTCGCCTTGGTGCGTCTCTTTGAAGTGTACGAGAGCCCCGTACCGATCGCCAGATCCCATGGAAGTGTACCTTCGTTTGCGGGACTTTCATTGGGAAAAGCTTCGCTCGTGGGGCGCGGGTTATTTTGTACTTCTAGTCGAAATTTTATTGCGTTAGGTGGGGAGCTGACGCGGTCCAGTGGCCTTGGTGCGTTGCTTTGAAGTGTACGTGTGCCCCGTACCGATCGCGAAAACCCATGGAAGTGCGGGGCCCGCGGACATCCGGACCACGACGTTAGTTTCGTTGGCGGGACTTTTTGATTGGGAAAAGCTTCGCTCGTGGAGAGCCGATAATTTTTTGTTCTGGTAGAAATTTGATCGCGATAGGTGAGCAGCTGACGTGGTGCAAACTTGACCATGTCAGGAGCTCATGTATCGCCCGATAAATGTCTACCAAGGATACCGTGCCGATTCACGAGGCCCGACGGTACCTTTGATTGGGAAAAGCTTCGCTCGTGGGGGGTGATTTATTTTTTATTTCTGGCAGAAATCTTAATGCGTTAGGTGGGGAGCTGACGCGGTCCAGACTTGACCATTTCGGGCCTGATGTAACGCTCGATAAATTTCTACCGGGAATACCGTGCGGCTTACGAGGCCTGTCGTTACTTTCGTCGACGGGACTCGATTGGGAAAAGTTTGGCTCGTAGGGCGTGGATTATTTTTTATTTCCGGTAGAATTTCATCGCGTTACGCGGAGACCCGACGCGGTCCGGACTTAACCATGTCGGTCCAGACTCGACCATGTAACGCTCGATAAATTTCTACCGGAAAAACCGTGCTGACTCACGAGGCCCGATCGTTCGCGGAACTTTGATTGGGAAAAGTTTCGCTCGTGGGGCGCGGATTATTTTTTCCCCCGATAGAAATTTTATCGCGTTAGGTGGCGAGTTGATGCGGTCCAAGACTTGACCATGTGGTGGCTTGATCTAATGCCCGATAAATTTCTATCAGAGATACCGTGCGGCTCGCGAGGCCTACGGACATCCGGACCGACGGTACTTCGATTGGGAAAAGTTTCGCTCGCGGGGCGCGGATTATTTTTTATTCCTGGTAGAAATTTTACCGCGTTACACGAATACTTGACTTGACGCGGCCCAGACCAGGCCTCGTCAGGGCTTCACGTAGCGCAGAAAAAAAAATGTAGGCAGTGGTACTGAGCCGACAATGCTGTTGCATCCCGAATTTTTTTTATCTATTAAAATTAAAGAAATATTAAATAAACTGGAGAATACATTGGGAAATACTTACGGGCAAATCCACCGCGTCGCGAAGTCGACACGCGTAGGAATTTACCGAGTAAGTATCGGACGATGCTCGGTTAATGCACCCGGCATTAACAAATCGTGCCGAGTACGAATCACGATGCTCGATTCTACATGCCCAAATATGGGCGTACTACAAAATTGCAGACGCATCAATTTGCACGTCGCGGATCGCGATCGAGAAATTGACAGTCTGAACTCGACTAGAGAACAGAGAGGTTGGTCTCAGAGTTAGGCTCATGTTCAAAGAAATCTGCGATTGTAATAAGAAATACCGAACAAATTCATTATCTTTCTTCGAATAAACTTGTTATCTAGTTTGTGTAAACAAACTTGAGTTTAACTCTTAATTTGGCAACGATCCCAAATACCTATTAAATTATATTTATTGACCTCGCGTATAATAATGCGTTGTTGGAATTTGTCAAACAGTGGTCATTACGTCGGTCACTTCAAAGCGCCCTAGTAGAAATTTTAGAGCGTTACATCGGACGCTAATAAGACCTAGGCAGGGCCTCGCCAGGCCCGATCTGACGGCACAAAATTTCCGCTAGGGATGTAAAATTTCTTCGGCGAATGCCTCAATCCCAATCTCGAAATCTCATTATCCTTAAGTCGGCTTACGTGGTCCGCGGACATCCGGACCGACACTACGTTCGCTGATGGGACTTTGATTGCGAAAGGTGTCGCACGCGATTCCCGGATTATTTTTATACCGTTCCGGCGATCCTTCCGAAGGTCTCCATTCAATATTGAGAGGGTCGAGGGAAAAGGTTCGTGGGCGACGTGATGAAGCGTTTTTGGCTCGATTGGCATTTTATTCGAATGAATGAAATTAGTGATGAGGCGTTGACGGGGTCTTCAAGGGAATTTGAAAGTTCGCCTCGTGGGCGACGGGGAGCTCTTTCGGATGATGTCGCCGAGGGAGGCGAGCCTCGGAAAGGATAACATTTAATTATTCAGCCACCGAGGCAATTCCTCCGGGGGTGTCGCATTCCACTACCCCCCCCCCCCCTCCCCCCCCTCCCGCTCCCTCTTTCCCTCTTATCGCGATGGGCTATATATCGTTCGGGTAGAGAGGCATAAAAAAAATGCACAGAAAAGAGCGTTCTTTCCTGTGCAAAATGTACTCTTCTCGGAGCAGGAAGTCCTACGAGATCGGGGACTCTGATACTTTATACCCCGAGACCCGTTGTGCGGATGTCGCTGCTCCCATTCGACGAGTGTGAATGCACGTCGCGATTATCGCGAATGATTCATCGGGGCCGGTTTAATAACAAAACTAATTATTGGCTCCTGGCAGATTGGATATTTGTTTGAATTAAATGTCGAAAATTCAATGCCGGGTAATTAATTGTTCAAGAGATTATCCGCAACTTAATTATTTTTTTCCATAAAAATAATTCGTTTATTTGAATACGCATGAATTTTTTCCGAATTTTTTGTAACCTTTGAAAATCGCGTTTTTTCTATGTTCAAGCTGTGAAAAAACGCAATTTTCAAAGATTTCGAAGAATTCATACGTATTCAGAAAAAGAAACGAATAATAATATACATATTCTTTAATTATAATTTTTTTTATTTGTATATAGGAAACTAAAAATATACAATAGTGTGAATTTGTTGACAAAAATTCTTTCCACCCTCCAAAAGTATAGATTTCAATCTCAAATTGAATCTCGCAACAGACGGACCCAATAAAAAAATCCTGAGAGGTGCCGCAGTCAACGTTTGTACCGAAAAAATTCGACAAATTCTTTTTTTTTTTGTATAAACGACGAATTCGGCATCTCTTAAGATTTTTTGCTTAGGCACCGCATTTCGCTAGGTTCAATTTGACGTCGAAATCAGTACTTTAAAAACTTTTGTAATCAGTACTTGTGATTGCAAAAGTTTCCCTCGAAGCTTTCAATTGTACAATTTCTTTATGTCGTTCCCATCGGGAGGTGGAAAATATCTCAGGCCGAACCCAAACTTCGTCAATCAAATATTTATTTCTCTGTTGGATAGTTGAAAACTAAATTCATCCCTTACTGATGGACGATTCGTGGATTTCATCTAAGATATTTGCCTCCTCTCGATGGAAGCGATAACAACAAATCCAATGATTAAAATCAATAAACGAAGCTCTCACCGGCACACGATCGATTTTATTCTCACCCATCGAAGCTCCTACAGACGGGAAGAAAATCTATCTTGTGATTATAAAAGTTTCACTTGGAGCTCTGAATTATAATTTTTTTATATTGTTCTCATCGGGAGGGTAAAAATATCTGAAACAGAATCCAAGCTCCGTCAGGATAAACGTTATTCCTGGCCCTCGATATATGAAAAAGAAATTAATCTTTTATTGACGATTCCATATCATATATTTGTCTCCTCCGGATAGGAACGATATCAATAAATCGAGTCCACAAAAAAACTCATTTTTGTAACTCGTGCACCGAAAGTCCCGCTTTTCGTGCCTGTAAAGTGTGGCGAAAGTGGCGCTTTATCAGAGGATGCGCGAAAAATGCTGTAGGTACTATTTTACACGCTAGTTTATTTTTTGCATACTTTTTTCACACGCTAGTTTATTGTTTGCATACTTTTTTCATACGCTAGTTTCTTTTTCACACTAGCTACTTTTTTACGCACACTTTTTTCACATTTTAGCTACTTTTGCACACACTTTTTTAACACTCTAGTTACTTTTGCACACACTTTTTTAACACTCTAGTTACTTTCGCGCACACTTATCTGGCACTGTAGCTATTTTCCCGCACGCACAGGCACGAGAAGTACTATTTCATAGTACATTCGAGTAGTTACCTACTGGGAATTTATTGTAGTAGTTAAATACTCAAATGCCCAGTAAGCTTCAATACTAGCACTGATCAGTAATAGTTTTAGAGACCGTGTTAGGCCTTCTCCGGATCCTGTCAGGGCCCGATGTAACGCTGTTAAATTTCCACTCGGGTGGTTGTCCGCCATCAGCCTCGCGCGATCTTGAAGGGATTAACTACTGGACACTCATAGTAGTTTCACGTAGTTAACCACTGGCCATTCATAGGAGTTTCGCGTAGTTAACTACTGGACATTCATAGGAGTTTCGCGTAGTTAACTACTGGACATTCATAGGAGTTTCGCGTAGTTACCCACTGGAAATGAGGTAGTTTCGGGTAGTTACCTACTCAAATGTCCAGTAATCTTCAGTACTTACCTACTCAAATGTCCAGTAAGCTTCAGTACTTACCTACTCAAATGTCCAGTAAGCTTCAGTACTTACCTACTCAAATGTCCAGTAAGCTTCAGTACTTACCTACTCAAGATTTCCATTAGTTTTCAGTACTCCGCCAATTTAGCACTGATCAGTAGTTCAGTAATTTTAGAGACTTTGTCAAACCTGCTCCGGACCCTGTCATTACCCACTGTAACGCTGTTAAATTTCTACTCGGTTGGTTGTCCAGCATCAGCCTCACGCGATCGCCGTTCATCGAACGAATTAATTGATGACCCGTTCGATAACTTCGATACCCGTCATGTCGTCGCTGTTCTCACGATACGAACACAGTCCACCAATCACGGTACGAACCAAAACAACACCAAAGTGCACTGTTCCCCCCCCCCCCCCCCCCAACTTTTTGGACGACAACCAAATATGCGACTGTCGCATAGAGAGAGAGCAAGAAACTGAGTGACCCCGAGTACAATTTATGATGCCTAGCCGGATGCAAAAAACCAAGCCAGTGGAGCAAACCGCAAATATAACAAGGGATGAAAGAAGCCACAGTGGCGTAGGTGGTCGAGTAAAAAAATTTAAGCTCCAACACATTCCGCGGTTGACTGTAAAGAGAGCGACAACGAAAAAAGAACGGCAACAAAAAAAAGTCGGCCGCGGGATCCGGTGGAGTGATATGAAAGACGCGAGGTCCGGTAACCAGAGAGGAAGCGGTGGGGGAACGCCACCGTGAAACAGTCAGGAGGCACAGAGACAATGGGGAACCAAGAGGAGAATCAGCCTTAGAGTTTCACAAAAATTGTCTTCAACGTTACTTCGTGTGTGTAGAGCCGGAATCAAGACCGGCCGGGGGGCGGGGTGGGGGGGGGGTGTGTTTGCATAAAAATGCCCCCAACGAATGGCCGGAAAGCTATAGCTATGAAGTTTGAAACGTTGCAAAGTTGCAAAGATTCTTCCAGCTCTGGCGCCTAATCAGAAAAAAATGCGGTGCCTAACGCGGATTTAAATTTCGACTACAGCGATTTCGTTCCGGAATTTGAGACCTGGTCGATGTTGTTCTTTGATGTATTAAGTATAAAAAAATTAAAACAACCCTTTTTCGTTGGACATCGTGGTTGTTGCAGCAATGTTCTGAAAAAAGCGGTGTCCAGTTATGACTAAATTTTCGAGTACGAGGAGCGCGGCACGGACCTTGGATCGTCTTAATTTTTTTTTCTTCGGAGTATAAGGTGCTCTTTCCATGGAACAGTGATACTTTTCAGAAAGCGCAACACACCGATACAACTAATAAAAAGACCGGGCACTATTCGGTGATTCCACAACTTTCTTTTTATTCATGGCATCGAAATTAGCAACGTTGCTCCAATGGTGTCATTAACAGCTGTCACTTTTCTCAAACACATCATTTTCTGGTGAAACGATAGAAAAAAATTGTATGCTACGACATTGTATTATTATATTATTATATTATTATATTATTATATTATTATATTATTATATTATTATATTATTATATTATTATATTATTATATTATTATATCGGCTCGCTAGGGAAGTAACTTTCTGCGAAACACGACAGCTATCAATAAATTCGTTGGAGCAACGTTGCTAACTTTCATACGATTTTTATTCTCCATATGACATGTGAGTGAAGCGCCAGGGCTGGGAGAATCTTTGCAACTCTGCAACGTTTCAAACTTCACCGCTGTATCTAGATAGCGGTGCGATCACGACAAAGAGAAAGAAATTGCAATAAGCAGAAGCTCGGGGCTTCTGGACGGTCCTGGTTTTGTGTCGGTGTCCTCCCACACGGACCACGTACGCGTTGCCAATTACCGTCCATGTGATGGGGCGGCCTTTGCGCGGATCGTATATCCCAGTAGGAAAACGCATTACTGCAATTTCACATGCAAAAGTTATTACCTCAAATTGTCTGAAAATTGCACACGACCGGAGTCCAGCCGCGCACCACTGGCCGCCCCCCTCTCGACACCCCCCCCCCCCCCCCCCCTCGGCCCGCCACCTTCCGTGTCTTTCGCGCGACCCTCTTTGCCACTGCGTCCCGGCCGGGTGACGTCCGCGGGACTCACGCAATGGCGCTGGCCGGATCCCGGCCAGGTCCGTTTAGCAGCGCGACACGCACGGATAACGCGCACCGGTTCCCTTCCGGAAAATGAACTCGCAATGGTCGCGACACTTTGTCACGGAGAAGCTTTGCGACGTTCGTTTCGCAATTACTTCGCCCCCCCGTAAGCCCCTTTGATTTTGGCAATCGGCGTTACCGCACGTACCTAGGGTAACGCGACTTGCATTCATAATGTTTGGGGATCCTCGAGATAACTAGCATGTGTTGCCGAGGGTGGCCCGGCGAGGGATGAGCCACACGTGATAGGGCGCTATGGGAGGGGCGGTGTGGGGGGGGGGGGGGGCAAGGGCGAGATTAACTTGGCGAGATTCGCGGGCACCAGATGGTGTGACTCATTTTGGTTTGGGTGTGTAGTCACTGGATAAATTTCGCCTCTAAAGTAGATGCTTCTGCTCGTGGCCGTGTTCCTATTAGCGCCAGATTTAGTATGTTATGGGTTATAACAATTCTTCTCGGCGCTCCGGTTTTTGGAACAAGACGGTTTTCGGGATAAGTTCGGAACTGTAGGAGTAGAAATTTCCGAGCGTTACGTCGGGCGCTGGTAGGGTTCTGGTAAGGCCTTGTCAGGACCGTGTCAGAACCTGATGTAACGCTCGAAAATTTCTACTCGGGTGTTTTTGTTCTGGGCCGTTCTGGAATTTTTTGAACCAACATTATCTAGGAAAATCATAGCGTTTCCGACATTGTCCGATTTCCGATTTTTTTTGTTTTTTTTAATGTCTGCTCTTGGTAGGAGTAACATAATGAGGAGATGTTGGAGACTTTTTTTCTTAAAGCACTTTATCAGAAAAAATCAGGGTTTTTCATCATTTTGCTGCCAAGAAAATTTTAGAGATAATTAACAAATAGCAAAGAACTTGAGACAAAAATTTCTTGAAAATCTGAGGTTTTTAGACAATTTCTAGCAAGATGACAGACCGCAAACGGACCGAAAAACGGACACGTCCGTTGGGGAACGAAACGGACCGAACATTTTTTTTTCGAACAATTAGCTTTGGTCCGTTTTCGGTTCCCGCAAGATCGTATTTTTATTCTGTCCTTTCATTAAAAACAGATTTAAAAGCAAATTAAACAAAAATGTTTGACTTAGCCAAAAATGTTAATAAAAAACGTCCCGTCCATCCTCGGTGTCCGCAACCAAAAACGTACGGTCCGTTTTACCATTTTTGCGGTCCGTTTCGTTCCCTAGTTTAGTTTTTTCCCTAAAAGCAGCCGTCCGTCAATTTGCCAGGGATTTTTAAAAAATTGCCAGAGAAATGTTTTCACCAGGGTGGTTTCGAACGCAATTTTTAAACGGCCCCTAATAGGACCATTTGTATGGCTACCGACCTCTTTACAAAGGTATTGGACATCGTCGTGTGAGGAAGTTCTACAGGCGAAAGGAATGTTGGAAACGGATGTGCAGAGAACTGGGCGACGAGTGTATATAAATTCGTTGTTTTAAACCCACTCCAGTTAGCCGGCGCTGTCCCCCTCTCCGGTTATTCGTTCGGTCTCGTGCGGCAGGCGCTACACAGTGGCGCAAGAATTCTAGTACACGAGAGAGTTTTGTGGCAAATTATTCACTTCTGTGCAACGCTCGCGTCCCGGTGACGACACCATGGAATTTCGGGGGCTCGTGTACGAAGGCGAACCTCGGGAGCCTGGAGAATAAATCGTGGAGAAAATTACCATGAACGCGGGAGCATGACAGGGTGATTCGGGGTGATATCGCCTATCAAAAGGTACAACCTTTTGATAGGCGATATCATCAGTACCTCAGTAATAACTGCTGACTTTTGAAGAGTAACTACTAAGAAGTAACTACTGCAAAGCCGGCAGTAACTGCTGAACCTCCAGTAGCCACTACTGGAGACCTAGTAGTCACTACTGGAGACCTAGTAGTCACTACTGGAGACCTAGTAGTCACTACTGGGGAGCTAGTAGTCACTACTGGAGACCTAGTAGTCACTACTGGAGACCTAGTAGTCACTACTGGGGAGCTAGTAGTCACTACTGGGGATCTAGTAGTCACTACTGGAGACCTAGTAGTCACTACTGGAGACCTAGTAGTCACTACTGGAGACCTAGTAGTCACTACTGGAGACCTAGTAGTCACTACTGGAGACCTAGTAGTCACTACTGGAGACCTAGTAGTCACTACTGGAGACCTAGTAGTCACTACTGGAGACCTAGTAGTCACTACTGGAGACCTAGTAGTCACTACTGGAGACCTAGTAGTTGTCACTACTGGCCACCTAGTAGTAGTCACTACTGGCCACCTAGTAGTAGTCACTACTTACCACCTAGTAGTAGTCACTACTTACCACCTAGTAGTAGTCACTATTGGCCACCTAGTAGTAGTCACTACTGGAGACTTAGTAGTAGTCACTACTGGACACCTAGTAGTTCTTTTCGGTGAGGGTTTAGGTATTTTAAATACCTATTTTAAGTACTCAAAAATACTTTTATGGTATTTGAACTAATTTTGGGCCCGTTAAGTACAAAATGCAATGCAAAATGCAATGCAAATGGACGGGATGGATCGACGGATGAATTTTGGCTTCATTTCGTCGATCCATGCGTCCTGAATGTACGCATGGTTTTTACGAGATATTTAAAAAACTACTTAAACGAAATACTTATCAATCTATTTTAAGTACAAAAAGTATTCGTATTTTAAATACATATAGTATTTTGTATTGTGAGTATTTTCGATTATCTTGCCCAGCTCCGTTGCAGAGCTTCATCAGGCCTCAATCTATCGCTCCAAAAATTGTCCTCAGAATCTGACATTCCCGTTAGCAAAAAAAAAAAAAAAAAAACGATGCTCTAGCTCGACGCCCTCACATGGTCCAGAAGCGCCTGACAAGGCCGTGAAAAGCTCTTTACCGGCCCTCACCAGCTCCCGATTCTACCGCTCTAAAATTTCCACTCCCAACCCTTCATTCCCGCATGTAAAAAGGGGTGCGCTCGCCCATCGCGATACCAGAAGGGGTGGCATGGTTATTCCCCACCCCCGTCCCATGACACTCCCATCTCTCCATCTGACTCACGGAATCATCTTATCCGCCGTGCAACTCGCACATCTGGTGTTTGCCTTAACTAATTCGTTTTGTTTCGTCCGACGGCGATGCGATGATCCCCCACGGATACGGCGAGTTACGCGACTCTGCGGCAGCGAGGGGTGCATTTTTTATCGCGCCCCGCGGGCGCCGTCGAAAAGAATTCATCCGTATCAGCTCCATCACATACGGGAAAACGTCACATACGGGAAAACGTCACATACGAGAAAACGTCACATACGGGAAAAATTCACATACGGGAAAACGTCACATACGGGAAAACGTCACATACGGGAAAACGTCACATACGGGGAAACGTCACATACGGGAAAACGTCACATACGGGAAAACTTCACATGCGGGAAAACTTCACATACGGGAAAACTTCACATACGGGAAAACTTCACATACGGGAAAACTTCACAACGGGAAAACTTCACAACGGGAAAACTTCACAACGGGAAAACTTCACAACGGGAAAACTTCACAACGGGAAAACTTCACATGCGGAAAACTTCACATACGGGAAAATGTCACATACGGGAAAACATCGGCAGAGGACCAATAATATTAAATCATGATACACTAAGCGGAATCATCTTATCCGCCGTGCAACTCGCACATCTGGTGTTTGCCTTAACTAATTCGTTTTGTTTCGTCCGACGGTGATACGACGATCCCCCATGGATACGGCGAGTTACGCGACTCTGCGGCAGGGGGGGGTGCACTTTTTATCGCGCCCCGCGGGCGCCAACGAAAAAAATGCATCCGTATCAGCTCCATCGTGACTACAACCGTGAAATTCGAGGCACTTTGACGCTACACGCCCGCGCGTCAAAGCACGACGAGACGAGGGTGGGAAACAAGCCGAGCCTAATTGCCCCACTAAAACGCAGGATCTAGTTACAGAAAATGATACACCGGCGAGAGTCACGGTCCATAAAATCATAATAACACGACGGAGTCTCGTCGCACCAGATGCAACCAGTTACGCGTTCATCGGGTACATCGTCCCGTCAAGATGTTTGCACGTTCCCCGTCGCACCCCCGGCTGTGACTCACGTTTCTTTGCGTACGACCACCCCATTACTAATTCGTTACCAGCTCCGCATCAGCAAAATCCTCGCGGAAGGGCATGCTCGGCGAGCCGCTCTTGCCATGATCGGGCTTGTTTGTGGTGACCGTTTAAGCCCCCCTCGCCGCACAAAGAACCCTCTGGCGATGTCGTACGGCGGGATAAAAAAGAATGGTGTTACCCTGTCCTGAAGGCTGAAATATGGAAGTCTCCTCCATCCGCCTGTCCACCCTCCAGCGCAAAAAAAGCGCATGATCGTATGAACAGACCTGGGCAAAATACTGGAAATTACTCACAATACAAAATACGAAATATTATATGTATTTAAAATACAAAATGCTTTTTGTACTTAAAACACAAAATACTTTTTGTACTTTAAATACAAAATACTTTTTGTACTTAAAATACAAAATACTTTTTGTACTTAAAATACAAAATACTTTTTGTACTTAAAATACAAAATACTTTTTGTACTTAAAATACAAAATACTTTTTGTACTTAAAATACAAAATACTTTTTGTACTTAAAATACAAAATACTTTTTGTACTTAAAATACGAAATACTTTTTGTACCTAAAATACATTTATCAGTATATCGTTTAAGTATTTTTTAAACTATCTCGTAAAAATCAGCACGCATGGATCGACGAAATGAAGCCAAAGTTAAAAATTCATCCGTCCCGTCGGTTCGTTCCGTTCCGTCCAGACCATCCCGTCCAAACCGTCCCGTCCAAACCGTCCCGTCCAAACCGTCCCGTCCAAACCGTCCCGTCCAGATAAATGTCCGGCCCAACCGTACAAAAGTATTTTGTATTTTGTACTTAAAGGGCCCGAAAAGTACTTCAAATACCATACAACTATTTGAGTACTCGAAATAGGTATTTAAGATACCGAAAATACATCGAGTACTTAAAATACTGCCCACCTCTGCCCACGCCGCGCATCTGTTGAATAGTTTCGACCGCATAGTGCATGTACCATATCTCTATACGCATTCTTCATGAAATATATTCCTAGGATTTTCCCCTGCCGGGCGATGGGGTCGTCTTTCTGCCGCTGTAACAACCCCCGAATTCCATCCGCCCTCTATCCGACCCCGGAGCCCGTCGGACGAAGGTGGAAATCGACGCGTGGTTAGTCACGCGTTCCGAAATGGGAAACCTAAACAGATTACGCGCTGATTGGCCCGCCGACGGGCCGGCACTATCTCGTTGTTCTCCACACCGTCCTCGTTCCCCACGTATTTTCGACAACCCCCGGTCGATCTCCGGACCGCGACGCGTCCCCGTCGCAGCATACGCGCTCGTCGGAATCCCGACAGATGGGTCGACTAATTTCTTCGCTCCCTTCCGTCGCCCCGCCTGCATATCATCCCTCGAATTCTCCCGCTCGCCCTCGCCGGTCGCTCTTCATTGTTCCTTCCAAGTTGCCATTCCGCAACGTTTTTTTTTTTTTTTTTCAACCGCGACTCGTTCTGCAACTGCGCCCGCTGCAGCGCATTCTGGAGGGAACGGTATGCATTTAATGGGCAAAGCCCCGCTGGGAGACCGTGCCGAATTCCTGATTACGAGCGCAGGGCGGATGCGACCGCATCGGACCCTAAACGCTGGTGCGAGGGAACCCTCGCAGCGAAGTGGTCCTTCCAGCTCCACTTTCACTCTCCGAAATATGCCATTTGGATCAAAATACTATTCCGCTTGCGGTAAATCCGATTGGCGACAAAGGAAAAATTTCTTGATACCAAAAATTAATTCTAATCTCGAAGTAAGCGGATAATCGTTTTTTATTTAGATTATTTTATTATTTTCCGTGTCGGAAATTTATTCTATTGAAGCGCGACTCCTCTGCATATAAAATGATATCCCTTTTTCATGAAAAAGAATCCTTTCCCAGTGTTGCATCCAGAGGCACGATTTGAGAATTTTTGTATTACACAATTTTGAAATTAGATGAAAAGGCTTTTTATATCAAAACTGTCTCCTCTTAACACAAGTGGATTGGCGAAATATGCGATAGATAAATTTTCCTCTGCTCTTAAAATGAATGCATTTTAGGCCTGAGATAAGAAGACGATCCTTTCGAAGGAATGCAATTCTATTTGCAGCAAGAGAATATTTTTGAGAGTGTTCGAACACACCGACCGCACAAGCGGTGGCGATGAGTTTCGCGATTAATATCATATCTCGAAATAATACACAACCAAAGTGGCCATTCTCGTTAATTTTATCTCCATGCTCGACCCGGAACGAGCACCGACTTTGTTACGATACCGCGGGGTTAATGAAAGTTGACGAGTGAAACGTGCCCGATGGGGAAAATGAGCGCGAAGCCTGGCTCCGCTCGCGGCGTTTTATGTATGCAGCGTATGGCGCTACGAATGGATCGTCCGGGCGTTCCGATAAACTCGCCATCGATCTGGCCCCACCGCGTTGCCCCGTCGGTCTCGCGAATTCTTTCCGCGCGGCTCCGCGCCAGCCAGTTTCAGGGTTTTTCCGAAAATAGGGCAATGCCCGGTGATGTTGTCATGGATCATTTCGGTAACGTCGTTCGAAGGTACTTTCGGTAGGAAAGGATTGGATTTACATTCGATATGAGTTTCGAAATACATTTGGAATGCATCGCGCGCGTTCTTTTGCACCGCGCTCCTGTCACCGGATGCATTCGAGATACGTTCCGGAGAAATATGAAAAAAACTTTATTCGTAATGTCACTTCCGGTTTGAAAATCTCCTCTTTTCAAGAGGCTTCGCGGAATTTTATTTTATTTCCGTGGAATGTCACAGGAAGCGGAAATGACGTCATACGGGAAAACGTCACATACGGGAAAACGTCACATACGGGAAAACGTCACATACGGGAAAACGTCACATACGGGAAAACGTCACATACGGGAAAACGTCACATACGGGAAAACGTCACATACGGGAAAACGTCACATACGGGAAAACGTCACATACGGGAAAACGTCACATACGGGAAAACGTCACATACGGGAAAACGTCACATACGGGAAAACGTCACATACGGAAAAACGTGACATACGGAAAAACGTGACATACGGGAAAACGTGACATACGGGAAAACGTCACATACGGGAAAACGTCACATACGGGAAAACGTCACATACGGGAAAACGTCACATACGGGAAAACGTCACATACGGGAAAACGTCACATACGGGAAAACAATATTAGATCATGATACACTAACCTTATTATTCTAAACTGCTTTCTTTTGCTCATATGTACGCTTTTTGTTACCCTTCGATGCCGCTGTTTTATCTCTGTAACTATTCTCTGTACTCTCTCAATTTTCTGTATTTTCTCGCCTATTGTATGCCTTCGGTCCTTAGGGGAATTGAAACTCCCAGAATCCAATAAATAAAATAATAATAACAACTCACGGCTTTTGAATCTGAGTTTTCAGCCGGAAACGTCACTTGAGGTTTCAAAAAGTCGGTTTTCAACCGGAAGTGACGCCATAACAATTTCTGTCAAAATTTTTATGCGCGACGTCACTCGCATTTGAAAACTGAGATTTTCAAACCGAAAGCGAAGTTTTCCCGTATGACGTCACCTCCGCTCGAAAACTCCGATTTTGGAACCCGAAGTGACGTTTTCCCGTATGACGTCACCCCGGTCGAAAACTGCGATTCGGGAACCCGAAGTGACGTTTTCCCGTAGGACGTCACTTCCGGTTGTAAACTGATATCTCGAAACCGGAAATTATGTCACGGTGGAGTGGGCCTCATCAGTGCCCAATGCAACGCTCTTTCCCATTAGGTGCATTGATTGCAAAAGTGATGATCACCGATGTAACCCGCGAATGCATTGTACATGATTCAGTCATCGGTGCATACAAAACATCGAAGCACGCAGAAGGGAGGCGAGGAATGGTATCGCGTTGGGAGTCCGTGAAAGGGAGATTGACTCACTGCAATATGGTCGTGCAACAGCCCCGCGCGTTCCCCCAACGTTGTCACCCCACCCCCGGGAATGCAGCACGAGTGGCTGAACGATAAAGGAACTCGGAGCCCGTAAAGAACGATAACACGGATGACTCACGGGACTTATCTCCGCACTATCGATAAATCGTAATTACACGTTTATCGGGTCCGGAGACCCGAGGGGCGAATTCCCCCGGCGCGATGTCGCAGACAGATTTTTCAGCGAGGGGGCCGACGATACGCGGGAGCTCCTCGATAACGTGAATTATCCAACGAGTTACCGCGCATCGCCGGTAAAGAGGGACGCACAACGCACGCGAGTCCGCACACACTCGTCGGCGCGCTCGAAGATCCCGCCGCACTCTCAAAAATATTCTCTTGCTGCAAATAGAATCGCATCCCTTCAAAAGGATCGTCTTCTTATCTCAGGCCTAAAATGCATTCATTTTAAGAGTAGAGGAAAATTTATCTATCGCATATTTCGCCCATCCACTTGTGCTGAGAGGAGAAAGTTTTGATATAAAAAGCCTTTTCATCTAATTTCAAAATTGGGTAATACAAAAATTCTCAAATCGTGCCTCTGTACGCAATTCAAATCTTTACCTTCCAATTCGATGGCGACTTCTCGGGACAGTCCGATTTTCAGAATAAATTCTTCCACTCTAAGCATCTGACATCTCATCGAAACTTTTCGCGAACGACTGTTATCAAACTGAATAGCTGGTTCGATTCGTTGTTATGGAGACGCGGAAGCGCAAATATTAAATATATGGGGGGTGAGGGATTCATTTGAATCCACTGGGAAAGGATTCATTTTCATGAAAAAGGGATATCATTTTAGATGCAGAGGAGTCGCGCTTCGGTAGAATAAATTTCCGACACAGAAAATAATAAAATAATCTAAATAAAAAACGATTATCCGCTTACTTCGAGATTAGAATTAATTTTTAGTATCAAGAAACTTTTCCTCTGTCGCCAATCGGATTTACCGCAAGCGGAATGGTATTTTGATCCAAAGAGCATATTTCGGAGAGTGTGGACTCTCGTCTTTCGGGAATGCGATACCTCTATAGGGTAAGAGTGGGGAATATGGCCCGGTCCATATATCATTGATTTGCGTGTTAATCGAGGTGGGCCATATTCACCACTTTTGCCCCAGTGGACGAGGAGCGGCGTTCAACGGGGAAAGTTCTTTCCCTGAATACCCTCGGTCCCCCGGCGCATCTCCGACGTTTGATCTCCCAGCGAGGTCGAAAGCTTTCACAGTGGCCCGGAGTAATGTTTTCGTTTTGCATGAGAGCCGTTTCCGTTTCTCCGGGGCCTCGGCTCCGACACTCCTTACACGCCCCTGGTGGAGTTGGACGGACACTTCGCCCCGGTACTCTCTCTCTCGCCGTCTCCTGATGCTGCGTGGATTTTCCGACGACGATGCTCAAAGTGAAATCAAAGAGAATAATTCACAAGGCACCCAGTTTCGCTCGGAGTGAGTGGAAAAGGTACGGTCGGTGGCAGAGACTTTTCGGCGGGCGGACAGCCTCGCTGGATTTAATACGATTCTTCGGAGAGAGGTTGATACGTCACCTCCGGAGTGAGAGATGAAAACTCGGATGGAGCTGGGAAACAATAAGCAATCGGGACTTCTAGAGAGCGGGGCTGTTGGGTGGGGTAATTAGGGGTGAGATGCCCGGTTGGGTGATATGACCGATCATTGAATCCTCCACAGTTCCAGGACAGCCCTAAGATTTTAGGGCCTTCCATTAAACCCTAATGAGGCACTTCAAAGACCTTGTTGGGTGTTGTTGGGTGGGGTAATTAGGGGCGCGTTGGGCGGGGTAATTAGGGGTGATATGACCAATCATTGAATCCTTCTTCAATACGGAAGTTTGTGAGCCCATAGTTACAGAACAGCCCTAAGTTTTGAGGGAGTTGCATGGAGCCCTGATGAGGCACTTCAAAGACCTTGTTGAGGCCTTGTCAGATTCTTTTCCAGATCTTGTCGGGCCGTTTGTGGACCTTATCAACGGACCTGATGTGAGGCCCTAAGATTTGTTGCAGGGCCGCCACAGAGTTGGCAAATCATCAATTGAGGGCGAACCAACACAGAGTGTAGAATCCTTTTCCGCCACAATAAAAGGAAGTCGTTGATTTTGACCACCGTCCAACAACCCGAGTAGAAATTTTTGAGCGTTACATCGGGCCCTGATAAGGCCTGACAAGGACCCGATAAGGCCTTATCAGGAAAATTTCTACTCGGGAACCTTACCATCCTGGAACCATCAAAGTGGGCCCTTTTCCCGATTTTCCTGCCACTTGTGTCCACTTCTAGTCCTGAATAGACCGAGGTCCTTATGAGGGCTTTTCTGGACCTCACAGGAGTCCGCCGCAATGCCCCACAACTTCAATCGGCGCAAGTCTCACATGCTGGCCGGCCCGGTTTAGGGCTTTCCGATTCCGGTCGCAGTGTCCTCAGTTCCCACCGATACCTCGAGAGAGACCGCAAACAAAAGGTCGAAAGGCACTCGCCGGATCCGTTGTCGGGTAAATTTATTTACGACCGCTTTGGCGCCACAGACAAGCCTCCGCGGCATGAATAAAGCACCTGGGGCCCCGCGAAAAAAACAAGGGAACCAGACACCGGCACAGACCGGGCTGTCTTTTACCGACCTGAAACCACGAACAATGACGCTCGAAGCAGTGACGAGCGGGCGAGCTACTTCTCCGACGAGAACCACCATCGATCTTTCGCCCGGCGAATGCAGCTCCGTCGCTCGTCGCCACCAAGATCGTTGTCGTCGGGCCTTTTCAATTTGAAAAGGAGCTGCGGGACACACCTGATGCGAGCCTCGCGTGCACAGTGCACTCCACCCACCACCGCGCACCGGCAATGGCACCGAGCGGATCTCGCCTTTTTTTCCATCCACTGTCTCATCTAATACCGGTACTCTCGGCACTCCGTCTCCCCGGCCCCCCTCCATACGCTGACAGCGCCGCGACGCTGCCCCCCCCCCTGACATTCGCATCGGGGAGGAATAAAGGGGGGGCATAAAAGAGTTTCCGCTCAACGGAAAAGCGAGCAAGCGCCCGACAGCCTCTCCCAGCATTCAGTCAATTTTACGCGACTGGGAGCGTAAACGCTTCTGCCTCAAGAGCCAGAACGATGAATGATGCTACCGGGGTGTATTGTGCGGGGATTGAAAGACGTTGACGTTTTGTTGCATGGTAAATATCCCGGGCCCCTGCACCCCCCTCACCCCTCGTTGCTAACCCGGGTCTGTTACCGAGCTCTTCCTCACCGACCATCAACGCCTTCTTGGTTGTTTTCCTCGTTTCCTGGTCTCCGATATCGCTGATTCGCATTTGCCCCCCATAAATCAGCGGAAGATGAGGGCGTGATCCGTGATCAGGATGCAAAGCTTGATCCTCGGAGGCTCCGAGGCGGATCTTGATGAATGGCCGGGGCTGGTTGGGGTTAAGTCAGACAAACACCAGATTGTCTCATTGGCGTGTTTCATCTTTGGTGAGCCAAAGTAGCCGGACAACTTTGTCGGATTGATCCGTGACTTGGTGTATACCGGAGTGTATTGTGCGGGGATTGAAAAACGTTGACGTTTTGTTGCATGATAAATATCCCGGGCCCCCGCACCTCCCCCCGCCCCTCGTTGCTAACCCGGGTCTGTTACCGAGCTCTTCCTCACCGACCCTCAACGCCTTCTTGGTTGTTTTCCTCGTTTCCTGGTCTCCGATATCGCTGATTCGCATTTGGCCCCCATAAATCAGCTGAAGATGAGGGCGCGATCCGCGATCAAGATGCAAAGCTTGATCCTCGGAGACCCCGAAGCGGATCTTGATGAATGGGTAGGTCTGGTTGGGGTTAAGTGAGACAAACACCAGATTGTCTCATTGGCGTGTTTCATCTTCGAGTCAAAGTTGCCGGACAACTTTGTCGGATTGATCCGTGACCCGCGAGGAACCTCGGCCGGTGGTGGTGGTGGGGGTGGGGGGGGGGGAACAGTGGTCGGTCACGCCGGCGGTGGGGGGAGGGGACGCGAAACTATCGATCAGATATTAGGATTAGGCTAATCCCATTTCACTGGGGCGTGCTACTGGTGGATGTGGAAGGGCTTATCTCGATTTTGTGCGGTTTCTCGCGACTCGAACGAGGTTGGGGCGGGAAGGAGGGGGAACGAGATCGGAAGGGTGGACGGCACGTCCTTGCGGCGCTACCGCAAGACCGTCGGATTATAATGCGTCCTTAGAGTTTCCCATCAGCTACTGTTTGCCCTCATTCCTCTTGAGTGAAATCCGCGAGCGAGCGGGTCGTGGTTGTAAAAAGAAAACGTCCGAACGCATTTGTGGCATACTCGCTGGCTCCTCGATCAATGACACGAGAGGGCCATGGGATTGGGCTGGTCTGAGTGATATTGCTATTGAATCCGGGAAAGAAACTCTGGCAGGAAAAAAACAGGTATATTAAGTTGGAACCCCCACTAAGGTCCAATTTTTTTTTTGGATCTCGAAATATCAGTCTTTTTATGCGCTCTCGAATGCCACGACGAATAATGTTTGGGCTGATCCCTGTTTCGAGAAAATCGAGATTGAAATGTGGGGATGCCAGCTTAACATTAAGTCGGCGCCAATTTTTTTCTTTTGATACTTGTAAACGTTTTTTTGGTCTCAGAATTATGGGCTTTTTATGGGCTATTCAGATATACGACAGCCAATTTTCTCGATTAACCCGCATGAAAGTAGCAACTCTTATATATTAAAAATTTGTTCGTTAGATATTTTTTCGCCAAATCTATGTGGAATATTTATGGGCTCTTTTTTTTGGACTACCTTAAGGATGTTTGGGCAAAAATGCGTTTCTTTTGCTACATTGTAGGGTAAGACCCACTGAATCGTTTGCAATTTTTCCAGATTTTTTGACAGTGTAGTTTTTTAGTAATGCGTGTACAAAGCAACATAAGATATCGTCACACCCTGTTTATCGAGGGCAGGAGCCGGTGAAGTCGCCCGCGTCCGATTTCCATCTCCACCACCCACGCCTGGGGTCGGACACGTACATCGAAGGGGTGTCCGGTTACAACGATTTGTATCGACTGTCCCGATGAGGAGTTCGAATACAATCGTTGCCTGCGCAGCGATCTCGACTACCAATTTAAGGTAGTCTTTGCGAATAGTTTTCACTTCGCATAAGTTTCAGAGAAATGAGAGAGAATTGCAAACACTTCTCGATGGTATAAAAATCTGAAAAAAATCAAGCGTATTAAAGGTGCTGAAAAGATTAATTTTGCATAATAATAATTCCAAAATGTTATAAACAAATTCATGAAAAATAAAATTGTTTAACAAATCTTCCGGACACCTAACTTTTTTTTTAATGAAAAAATGATTCGTTCATTTTTCTGAGTACGTATGAATTTTTTCATTTTCTAATTCACTTTGAATTTTAAAACTTTCTGCACATTTTTCCCATATAAAAAGAAAAAATTCAGAGCGAATTTAAAAATCTGAAAAAATGCGTACGTATTCAGAAAAATGAACGAACCATTTACACGAAAATAAAAGTTCGGTTTCCGGGAGATCAGTTGATCAATGTTATTTCCCATCAATTTGTTAATAACATTTTGGAATTATTATTATGCAAAATATTACGTGCTATATGGGCTGTTGTCGATGCTCTCAAAGGCATTCAAACCTAGCTGGTGGCCCAAGACCTTATCGACCTGTTTACAAGCCGGCTGGTCTATGCATTGCGTCTCTGATGGTTTCCTGACCGTTTTCTTGCCGCCCACCCAAACACCCTCTCAAACGCCTTTGTCTTTCAGCTCGCCCATCCATCCATCAACCACGAAATGCCCGAGTTCGCAGTGAACTTCCCTAGTTCCGTTATTGCGAAGAATCAGTCGTCATACTTGTCGTACGGTTGAATTCTTCAGCGGAGCAATTTTCAATAAATTTCTGTCAAATCCATATCACCCGGAATTACCCAATCGGCTGCTCAGAAACCAAAGGTCGTATCTCGCAGCGTTCACCGGGTGAAGCGATGTCGGTTACGCCCCTCTGGTTCCAAGCGGTCGATCCATCCACCCGCGAATACACGGACGAACAATTCGACTCTCGCGCCATTCCCGTCGCTGCGGTTTGACCGATGGACAACGTCACTCAAGCCGGGCTCGTCATTAATTGCATATCATTCGACTGCACGGCCGCGTTATCAATCGTCCGGCCGCGGGCCCGGTGGCGTTCCGCGGTCGGTGACACCTGAATAAAAACCTGGTGATTGTCGACCGACCATGCTGTCATGTATAAAAGTCTTGGGACGAAAAGGGCGGTCCCGCAAAGGCAGAGTTGGATTTATCCGCTCGTTACCGCGATGAATATCACCCCGCGACAGCCTCCGCGGTTATCTCGCCAGGGTAGGAGTGAGGCAATGAATTTATCACCGATAATCCAGAGAGCCGTAGCTGAGTCGGCGATTAAAACGATCGAAATCGAACCGAGCGAAATTATTCCGATACGGCTTGCACCCCCCCCCCCCCCCCCCGAATGATTACGCGTGTGTGTGCGTTCGAGATTCGATGGCAAAGTTGAAATCGCTCCGAGGCAACGGGCAGTGTTACGTGGTATTTTGGTTATCGGCGATAAGGCGCGGCGATAACCAACGGATGCTCCGAGCGGACTCTTTACTTCGCAGCTGATCGCAGCAAGAGAGACGAGATTGCCATCCATATTTATGACCGTGATAGGGCACAATTGGTCCAGCGGACCGCAGTGGTCCGGATTCGATTCCCTCCGGCACTGATGGAATCTCTGGGAGACATGTTTCGAGCGTTGCATCGGGGCCTGATGAGGCCCTGACCAAGCCTCGTCAGGGATTGATATAACGCTTTGATTTTTTTTTCTAGGATTCCGGATCGCACCTGAGGGTTCGGAATCCACCGATATCAAAAGAATTGTTGGTCCATTAGGGATCCATTAGGGCGTAGGGGATCTGGCAAAACCCATTGGCCCTGGCACCAAGTCTGTACACACTGCCGGTAATCGATGCCTAATTTTTGTGGATATCTTGCTCCATGTCTTAACGGGATCGGGATATCCGTCAAAACCTCCGTCAGGACCACCGTCAGGACCTCCGTCAGGACCACCGTCAGTACCACCAGCTGGACCACCGTCAGTACCACCAGCTGGACCACCAGCTGGACCACCAGCTGGACCACCAGCTGGACCACCAGCCGGACCACCAGCCGGATCACCAGCCGGATCACCAGCAGGATCACCAGCTGGACCACCAACTGGATCACCAGCTGTACCACCAGCTGGATCACCAGCTGTACCACCAGCTGGACGACCAGCATCACCACCAGCAGGACCATCAGTAGGATCACCAGCAGGATCACCAGCAAGACATCCGTTAGGCCCACCAGCAGGACATCTAGGGAGGAACTCGTAACATGACGTGAACAACAGAGTTACGATGTGCCGGTGGCCTAGGTATTAGTAGGTAGCTGTAAAAACCAAGGACCACAATCCTAGGCAAATGTTCGCAGCGACCATAATACCCACGAAAACGAGATACACACGCATCAATGCGCCTCGACGGTTCTCGAGAGGGAGGACTACGAACGTGTCTTTTATCGGAATTCGGGGGAAACGTTTGATGCGGTACAGACGAAAACGTTGGTAAAGATAATTGGAAATTCGAGAACCCCGGTGGGGGGACAAAGCGTTCACAGGCTGTTCAGCCTTCAATGGAAAGCGCGGAACAGGGAGCTTGCTGTACGCGTACCTGCCTATTGTGCAGGATACATAGGCTATTGCCTCACGCTATTGCCTCGCGCGCTTTATGATTAATATCACCTGCACGGCCTGTCCGAGGCGGCGGGGAGGGGGGAGCATGAGAGATCGAAGTGGTCCGAGCATTGTGCGCCACCGTCGCACCCCAACCCGTTTTTGCACTATCGGCGCAAGCGGTAAAACACATTCTTTACCCCGTTGGCGCTGACGAGGACAGTCCGGTTTACGCAGTTACGCACCTATAGTGCGCGGATGTGTTTCATATCGAGAACGTATGCTCGGTCGAAAGCACCCTCGTGAAACGTCCCAAAAGTCCTCGCTATTCCTCAACGTCCTTCCCTTCCGTAGGATTTCAAGCCCATTCATCGGTCTCCTCCGATTGAAGTTTTCGTACGTGACCGAAGACCCGGAGCAAGAAGCGTGCAAGGCGACGACGACGACGTCGATTACCGACGGTGGCGATAAATTAAACGACAGGGCAGCGAGGCATACGGTGTGATTTATTCTTCGCAAATTGCGAAGGAAACCCCCGCGAAGGAAAGTGAAAATAAAGAGAAACGGAGGATATATATATATATATTTATTTATATATATACATATATATATATATATATATAATGGGAAAGAATTTTCGATATGAAAGTATGATGCATGTGTCTGGTGCAGATGGCAAGCCACAGCAGCAGTAGCGATGCAGGGGCTCTACCACGCTGTCCAATTATCTCAATTATAAATCATACTGATTATATCGGAGAAGCAGGGAGCTAAGTGAAATGTACCGATTCATGTGTTATATTTGAAAAAAAAAACACGATTTTAAAAGATATTTCTTGTGGAAAAGTTCTGGTGGAACCTTAAAAGCGTTACACCAACCTCAGGACCTCAGGGCTTATAAAAACTGGGCCTTATCAAACGTATCAAAGACTTATCGAGTCTTATCGATCTCCTCAGGGCATCATCAAACCTGTTCCGGACCTCATCAGGGCCTGATATAACACTAAACAATGTCTACCACTATCTTTACCGGCCCTCAGGATATCCCTCATTGTGGAACTAATCCTGATTGGCCAACATTTAGGCAATCGACAATCATCATCGACACCGATCGGATCATTGGCCCTTCACGTTCATTCTGCGAAGTATTCCTCATTGAGGACTCCGACCTCATCACAGTCTCATCAGATCTGTCACGGATCTTCTCAGGACATCATCAAACCTGTTCCCACCCTAATCAGGGCCTGATATAACACTAAAAGATGTCTACCACTATCTCTACCGGCCCTCAGAATACCCCTCATTGAGGACATAATCCTCATTGCCCAACATTTAGGCAATCCCCAATCATCATCGACACCGATGATCCGATCATCGGCAATCCACAATCGTCATCGACACCGATGATCCGCTCATCGGCCCTCCACGTTCAATCGGCGAAACCTACACCCCAACACCTCCCCTACCCACCGTCTTACCACGCGTCGCTATTCATACTCAGGACTAAACCCCGTTTCAGCTTCGCGTTAGTTACCGTTCCCAATTAACGCTGTTGATTCATTCGTGTCGGTAGTTAAAGTTGATGCTCACCAGCGGGACGGCTTTTATACGACTATTGTTACTGTTCGACCGGCGAAAGAGGGTTGGTGGGGCGGTGTGGGGTTGAAACAGTACCGAACAAGTTGAAACGCTAATGATGTATATCTGACTCACTGGTACGCTTCGGCTGTAGGGCTCTCCTCTCCCCCGCTCTCTCAGCGCCACTCTCGCACAGTAGAAATTCCAGCCGACCAACCGACCGGCAGCAGTCGCCTCGCCATTCGTCGAGGCAATTTCCAGTCCCCGTACACAGTCCGCGGTATAATACGCGGGATGGTCCAGTTCACTCGCGCGTTCCCACTCAACCGTCCTCGGGATATCAATTCAAGCCTCGTGTACCGTACCTTATAACACTGCTCAATGGCTCTCCCCCCCCTCTCCCCCCCCCCCTCTCGCACCCCCCACCACCCCACCGTTATCCTCTTCTTCATACACACGACTACCTATTCCTTCCTAAATATCCAATTAAACGCCGCGCCAGTTTCTAGTTTCGCATGGAAATTCAACCGCCCTCGCACAAAATCCGTACAGTTACGTGCCAAATTGTGGAACTTTACTACCCTTGCGTTATCCACCAACCTCCGCCGCGTAGAAAGTTCCACCATCCAAGTTCGGTCATGGTAAAAATATGCCAACCAGAATTATGGAAAAAAAAATTTCCACTGTCTCGAATTCGAGCGCTGTCGGCTGGAATCGATGTCGGGCGGTTAGTGGGCGTCTCGCTCGCGAGATACACGGGGCCGATAATTAAACGAAAGTCGGTCGGCTGTGTGCGTGGTCGCCGGGGGAGTCAAAGGGAACGAGGATTTTTTTTTATTTTTTTTTGGCGTGCCAAAAGCCGGTACACATGTGTGTGGGCTCGAGCACCTTCCTCGAGCGTCAAGCGTGGTTGCAGCTTAACCCTGGAGCTCACATATAATTTCTTCAACCTTCTGACTCATCACTGGGGTACATATGTACCCCACACGTTCCTTGTACGTACAAGGGTCCTATGAGCAGCGATGCCAGATTCCCCCACTTATTTTCTTCCGCGTCTCGTACCGTGTTAAATAATTCCCTCCGAGGGAAATTTCCCTCCAATCTGGCATCACGGTGAGTGGGTTTTGCCGCACGTGAAGCTCTTCATTTTTTCATATGGTACTGCAACTGGCTCTTGTAGGGTCGTCAGAACACGCGCAGGTTACGTCGGAGACTCGCAATCAGCAATCGCTCTCGCAGATGCGGTTCGATGAAAGAGTGCCTTTATGAAGGTTCTTCGATTAAGTCATCAAAATTATAGGATTTTGCGCATTCATCCTATTATAAGTCGCTAAATATTTAAAAAAGAAGAAAACAAAATGGCGACTATATACGTCTAAATTGTATAATAGTAACTTACATTCAATAGTTCTAACAGGCAAACAAAAATTACTTCCCTACATAAAGCGGTAACGTGGCCGCACGACTGGGGTATTTTGGTACCCCAAGCACGCGGCGTTAGCGGCCTGTGCGACAACCATTGTATAATAGTAACTTACATTCAATAGTTCTAACAAATAAACAAAAACCACTTACCTACATAAAGCGGTAACGTGGCCTCACGACTGGGGTATTTTGGTACCCCAAGCACGCGGCGTTAGCGGCCTGTGCGACAACCATTGTATACTAGTAACTTCCATTCCATAGTTCTAACAAACAAACAAAAATCACTTACCTACATAAAGTGGTAACGTGGCCGCACGACTGGGGTATTTTGGTACCCCAAGCACGCGGCGTTAGCGGCCTGTGCGACAACCATTGTATAATAGTAACTTACATTCAATAGTTCTAACAAATAAACAAAAACCACTTACCTACATAAAGCGGTAACGTGGCCTCACGACTGGGGTATTTTGGTACCCCAAGCGCGCTGCGTTGTCATCCTGTGCGACAGCCAGCGAGCAACTGAGGCTACTACCGGTCTCCACACATAATCAGATCATGAAACTAAATTATCGTGAATGTCTCGAGTCTATAATATCAATTTCTACTAGTACAAGCGCATCTGGGGTACTTTTGTACCCCACATATGGGTTCCAACGTTAATCACATTTATTGGATGTGGTCGGCCCTCCGGGTTTCATTGCTATACGTGAAACACCAGTCTGGTATGTGTGTAAAAAAAATGAACACAGTTTTTTTATTTAATGGAGAGATGGTTGTAGCTAACTGGCCGAGACTGGCGGGTTTGCTGCTCCGAGGTGCGAGGCACGTGTATAAATACTGGCCGGTGCGCTTAATTCGCCTTATATACAATGCCGGTAGCGCCTCTCCGTCCAGGAGCTTTGCCACTCCGCTAACCTCATTTTTATACCTACCACGTTCTCGACCCCGCGCCCCCCCTCCCCCCCCGTCCCCCGTGGACCTTTTTATCTTTAATCGTATGTACACCGCGTCTCGTTTAATATGCAAATTTCCATACCAAATGACATCCGAGCCCTCGGAGCCGCCTTTACACCCGCGTTCCTGACTCGCACTCATGTGTTTATTGCTTCATGTATCAGCCTATTATGCGTGTCTAATGGGGCGATAAGCATTTTATATACGCAGCGTGAAGCGGATCGGAACGACGACTTTTTTTTCCATGAAATTAAATTAATTTACTGCGAGGTGATATGCGTGCATGTGTGTACGTGTGTGTGTGTGTATGCGCGCGTGTGTGTGTGTGTATGTGTGTGTGTGGATGATTCGAGGGAGGGGTCAGTGGATCGGTGTGGAGAGCTTGTACAGTGCCGGAACAGGGTGATCCATCCTGCAGGACTGCGGGAGCAATTGCGCCGATGCTTATCGGTGCCGGTAATCACCGCTATTAAGGCTCTTAGTCTCCTTGCTCCGAGCCCGACGCTGGGGATTATATTTAACTTTCGTACGGCGCCTCCGGGAGTCCGAACCTCAGTGGAACTTATCGCGAGTTACAAAGAGAGTTCAATTTTAACATTTGCATAATTGCCTCCGGTAGCGTTGATTTGTCAATTATTAAGGGGTGATATCGCGTTTGAATTATAGGATGGTGGAATTAGGGATGGTGGAATTTATTCGTAAGCGGCGTTCTGGTAGCTAATTCGATGTCGAAAAATTTGTAAGTGTGAAGATTTTTTTTTTCCGACGAAGGTGACGAATGAATCCTGGGTGATATGGTCACGTTTTTGTTAAACGGATGTCGTAGGTTTGCTGGCTTGCAATGCAAATTTGAGACATGTGCGGTACACGGTACGCTGGGTGAAGATCGTGTGTAATGTCGACCATATCACCCGGCAGGCTATGTCACCCTGGATTATCCTACATTATCGCGATTGCACTGATTATCGGACTGACGATATGAAAAACTTAATAGACATGTACGACGGATGGGTATACTGGACGAACGTAATGTTGTCAATCATATAATAATGTCAATCATATCACCTGATTGGTCATATCACCCTGTGTTGCCTTACATTATCGTCATATGAAACTGAATACCAATTTGCCGATTCGATGAAACTTAATAGATATGTCCGATACATGACACACTGGACAAATATCGTACATAGTATCGACGATATCACCCGGCAGGCCAAGTCACCCTGGATTATAGTACATTATTGCGATGAAACGCTTTATTGGACTGCCGATATGAAAGACTTAGTGGAACCGTTCGACGGATGGGATACTGGACGAACGTACATAATGTCGACCATATCACCCGGCAAGATATATCACCCTGGATTTTAATTAATTAATTATTCATATGCTATTTGTGTATTCTTTGTGTATGCCCAGAAGACCTCAGGTCCTACTGTAAAATAAATGTTATCTATCTATCTATCCGAGCCAAGTGAGCGTTCATGTGATCTATTTAAGGTTCTCGGCGAAATTAGTGGCTGTATTAATTCTAGAGAAACGAATATAGCTGTGTTACTCAAATTAAATTATTTTTGAGCCTAGATTGGGTGTTCGCGATAATTGTATTAATTTCGAGCCTGGTTCGGCGTTCGTTAATGATTCCATCAATTTGGAGTCCAGATCGGGCGCTCGCTAATAATTTTATTAATTTCGAGCCTAGATTGGGCGTTCGATAAATATTATATTATTTTCGTGTCTGGAGTGCTCGTTCGTCAATAATTATCATTAATAATTTCCCTTCGATATTTGACGCGGTCGCCAATGACCGATCCACTCTTTACGCGCCGATCTCCCGCACAATCGCCAATAATAATTATATAAATTACACGCCGACATTTCGCGCGTTCGGCTTTGACAAATATAATATGTCTCACTCCTACTTCGTGATCTACCGCAATCGTATTTTCTAACCATGTGTGGCATCGTCAATGAATTTATTTATTTTTTGTTTAATTTATTTATTGCCAGGGACCATTACAGTTCGAATAATTATCGTGGCCTGCGTCAGTTTGGTTTACATATTGTCGTACATCGCGGCTAAAGGTGATTATTAATTCTCTTTCACGACAAATCTCATTTATAATATCTGAAAGAATTATTTATCATCGCGGTATCGTATTTATCGTCACCTGTCCGCTCTAACAAGATCATAAATTCCGGATGAAACATTACCGCCCCGCGACACACCTCGTCTTTCATGAAAAAACGCCGAAATACAGAATATTGTTACAGTGCATCGTGTCGACCATATCACCCGGTAGGCTATGTCACCCTGGATTATTACTGCATTATTGTGCTGAAACTGATTACCGGATTGCTGCCTCGAAAAAATGAATAGATATGTTCGATGCATGACACACTGGATAAATATTGTACGTAGTGTCGACCATATCACCCGGTAGGGCATGTCACCTTGAACTTATCTACCCCAATGTAGGTTCTATATTATCGCAACGAGAAACTGATAACCGGATTGCCGATTCGAAATTTTTTAAAAGATATACCCGATGCATGGTACACTGGATAAACATCATACATAGTGTCGACCGTATCACCCGGCAGGCTATGTCACCCTGGATTATTACATTCTGGTGATGAAACTGATTATTGGATTGGCCATTCGACAAAACTTAATGGACACGTACGACGGATGGTATACTGGACGAACGTACATAATGTCGAGCATATCACCTGACAGGTCATATCACCCTGCATTACCCTGCCTTATCGTGATAAGCAAGTGATTACCGGATTGCCGATTCGAAAAAACTTAACAGATATGTGCGATTCATGATACACTGGACAAACATCATACATAGTGTCCCACCGTATCACCCAGCAGGGCATGTCACCCTGAACTTCCCTGCATTATCATGATGAAACAAATAGTCAGATTGGCGATTGGAAAAAAACGACACACATACATACATACATACATACGGCACTGATGTGCGGTCCACCGTGCCAACATCGTACATAATGTCGACCCGGTATGCCGTGCTCAACGGCGTTTGTACGACTGACACCGAGGCCGGCGAACAGCCCAGCTTTGAGGCATGCCGTTGACGGAGCTTTTGCCCCGCGATCCTCTCCCACGACTACATATACACTCTCGCTCCGGTCGCTTTGTACCCGCGACCAACCCGCTGATAGCCAGTGCAACCAGTGCCACTGCTCTGAAGTCTCGCACACACGCACACACACACACAGAGACACACACACACTCACATAGGGTAAAAGTGGTGAATATGGCCCACCTCGATTAACACGTAAATCAATGATATATGGACCGGGCCATATTCCCCACTTTTACCCTACACACACACGCGCGAGCACACACACACACACACGCGCGCGCACACACACACGCACACACACGCACACACACGCACACACACGCACACACACGCACACACACGCACACACACGCACACACACGCACACACACGCACACACACGCACACACACGCACACACACGCACACACACGCACACACACGCACACACACGCACACACACGCACACACACGCACACACACGCACACACACGCACACACACGCACACACACGCACACACACGCACACACACGCACACACACGCACACACACGCACACACACGCACACACACGCACACACACGCACACACAAGCACACACACACACGCACACACACGCATGTGTGGGCAAAGGTATAACAAAATTCGTCACTGTTGGCCGTACAGACTATAAAAAAAAGAATATCGTTTCTGAAATAAAAAAAAACGACGAGAATTCGTAATCAACGCTGTGCAAACGTGACTCAAGTTGCAGTTTTTCAAATGACGGCTTCCTCGCGCTGCCATTTTTTTTTTAATCCTCATCGCGCCCCGATTTATCGGTGCGTGCCCATGGCGAGGTATCGCGTGAAACCGTCGGAAGCCGACGTTTATTGGCCGGTATAAATTGAGAAGCCAAAAGTTTCGCATAAATCTATCGATGAAGCGCGGGATATTCTCTTTCGATGCGGACCGGTCGAAGCCGAAAAGATTTACCGGAGCGATACTCTGTACTGTACCATGAGAATTGGGTCAAGCAATATTCTTGGGATACACATCGGCAAGGGGCGGGGCGAGAGGGGGGGGGGATGAGGTGCGGTGTGGGTGGAGAGGGGGGGAGGTGGACGGGGTTTTGCGGGAGAACGAAGGCCGTAGGAAAGGGGGCAAAGTGGGCGAGAGAGGACAGATAAACGATAACGAACTCATCCTTTCGTTGGAACGAGACAACGCGCGGCAATTCGCGTGACAAGATGGACGTGCCGGGCAGACTCTGCGGGAAAAGTAGATATTACATTATCGAGATGAGGTGGGAGGGGGGAGGTAATTCACGGCGCGGATAAAGTCTCGGGTGATCCGTGATTTTGGGGTTAAGCTCATGTGACGTAATTTCGCTTTATCCTACCGGTAGGTGGAGCTATGCAAGGGGATGGTGTAGCGAGTGTGAGGGGAGCTGCGCGGTCTGATCACAGCGGGACTTTGACTACTTTTATTGGTTGGGTGTTAGTACTGGGTGACCCAGGTCGTGATTGTTCTGAGCCGTCCTGGGGACTTTGCCCGCCCATGTGGTGATAACGATCCCCCTACTATAGGGAGCCCATTGGGACATTGGGGAAAAACTCAAATTTCCAATAATTTTTGGATGCCCCACTTTTGTCCCAACTATACATCCGGATTTTCAAGCCCGTTTTGCCCCACTGTATTATTTTGCCCCGCTCTCACCTACTATTCTGGTACTACTTTGTTGCATGTTTGTAAAAAAGATTTTTTAAAATAAATGTTAAATTATGTTGTGTAAATCCATGGAACGCTTATCTGATTCGTGATTTCTGGGCAAAGCTTATGTTACGTAATTTCGCTTTATCTTACCGGTAGGTAGAGCTATCCGAGCATAGTGAGGCGAGACCAGCTGCGCGGTCTGATCACAGCATGACTATGACTACTTTTTCTTGTTACCCAGGTTACTCGGTTGCTCAGGCACGGATTACTCTGAATTCCCCCAAGGGCTTCTCTGCCATGCAGTGATAACTATTCCCCTATTGTACTATTTTGGTACTATTCTGTGAGTCTCAGTGAGTTGTGCGATTTAAAAAAACATTTTTTTAAAAGAAATGTTACATTACGTTCTATAAATCCATAGAACGCTTATCCACTCCATTTTGCCTCTTATCCTTGTTTTGTCCAGATTCGCAATATGAGTATAGCAGATTCATGTGTTGCTCAGATCGATAGAACCCTTATTTGGTCCTTACTTTGCCCAACCCTACCCAACTTCTTTCCAATATCAGTGACAAGGTAAAAAAAACCTCATATCAATGGCATCTGGGAATTAAGTGTAGCGATGGCCCGTATTACCCCAATGATCACCATTACCCCTCCCCCCACTATCTCTCCTCCAGTCGAAGACATGTTTCATTTTCCACCTCCAAAAAAAATCCAAATTCAGGAAGTGCCGCAATCGCCCTTTTTTCCTCACCACGTCAATGACGTAGGGTGGACCACGTCAATGAAGTGTAAGGCTGGCCCGTATTACCCCAATGGTCACCATTACCTCTCCTCCAGTCGAAGGCATGTTTCATTTTCCACCTCCAAAAAAATCCAAATTAAGAAAGTGCCTCAATTCCCCTTTTTTCCTCACCACGTCAATGACGTCAGGGTCAACCACTTCAATGAAGTGTAAGGCTGGCCCGTATTACCCCAATAATCACCATTACCCCCCCCCCCCCCCGCCACTATCTCTCCTCTAGTCGAAGACAAGTTTCATTTTCCACCTCCAAAAAAAATCCAAATTAAGAAAGTGCCTCAACCGCCCTTTTTTCCTCACCACGTCAACGCCGTCATCGGTTGAATGGACGAAGCAAGCACTCCTCCAATTTCCCCGAAGAAGCAACAACATTGTCGGTTCGCGGTTCACGTGGTGCCAACACACATCCACCCGATTGGTAGAGGACACACCCGGCGTCTCGAAGCGTGCCGTGCATGTCCGGAAGCCTCGATGCAATGCTAAAACCACCCCGCTCATCCTGCTCATCTTGCGCGCCCAAGGAATTCGCTGGGGGCCTCGCAGTCACCGTCCCCGGCTCGTCCCAGTCGATCTGCGCTTCGACCCTTTCAGCCCCGAGGTCCTGCCAGCCTCGCGCCGTCCGGGCATGCCGGAGGAACGAAGGCGATCCGGATCCGCTCCTCACAAACGCACCCAGCTCGTCGACTACGTTGCGAACCCACCCCGATTCTCCGAGGTTCTCGCGAATTTAGGGGCACAACCGAGCTCACCGTTCTCATCCAGCGGGGAATTAATCGGGCCGGCGTTACCCGGCGGCGGCCTCGAAATCCCAGACTGGGAAACTCGTTGAGGATTAAAATACACAAGAACAAAGATTGCAATTGGCGGAGGGTATTATAAAGTGTGCTTGTATTTGCATAGTACAAAGTAGGATGATTTAAATAGGGCTCAAAGGAATCCGGGCTTTGTTCTCTTATAATCCGGCACTCGGTGCATTAACCACTTTGTCCTGGCTGGCGGAGCAACTTTTCTTGCCGCTGGGATTCAAAGGAAAAGTAGGGGAGGGTCTCGAGTGGTGAATTTTCTTTCCAAGCGCTGTTGGGAAATGGCAGAGGGTTGAGGGATTGTTGCGAAACTGTAGGAGGATTGGCTTTTTTTTTAAATCTGTAACGTTGAAGTATCAAATGTCTGAGTTTTGAAAGATAAGACGGGAGTAGGGAACAATGGGCGATGAGAGGGGTGTTGTATTGGCTGTATTGGCGGAGTTCTGTATGGAGGGTTATCAGATGGAGGCGATGATCGGAAGAGCCTTGGTGCTCAATGCGGGCGCGTTGTCATGCAGTTTGGTCCCGTTGTCGACCGAGGCTTGGATGATAAGATCGGCCCTATATTGTCTGCCGATATTGGCAGATCGCTTGCGAGGACTTCTCAATTTAGGATGATCGTATTGATCTGATGGTCGGGCAAATCTTGGTGCGAATGGCGCTGACTCTGACATGCGAGTTTGGTTCTGTTATCGACCGAGCCTTGGACGATAATATCGGCCCTATATTATCAGCCGATATTGACAGATCGCTTACTAGGACGTCTCCATTTAGAGTGATTGGATTGACTCAACGGGCAAATGATGGTGTGGATTGCGCCAACATTGCCATGCAAGTTTGGTTCTGTCCGACCGACCCTTGAATAACAAGATCGGCCCTACATCGTTTTCTAATATTGGCAGATCGCTTACGCGGACATCTCCATTTAGGGTTACCGGATCGTCCTGACGGTTAGGCAAATCTTTATGTAAATGAGCCTAACACTGGCATCCAAGTCTGGTCCAATTATCGACCGAACTTTGGATGATAAGATCGGCCCTACATTGTCAATCGACATTGGCAGATCGCTTACGAGGAATTCTCCACTTAGAGTGATCGGATGAGGCTGAATTTCAGGCGAACCTTGGCGCCAATGTTCCCAACAAGTTTCCCCCAGTCATCGATCGAGCCTTGCATCGCAAGAGTTCAGCCCAATATCGCTAGCCAATACTGATTTATACTAAATTACTATCAAAAATCTAATATTGGCCCTAAGATCCTTTACGAATGATCCAAGTTCATTCTCCTCGGTAATTGTTTCGGACAAGTCCTCCTATAGCGCTTCGACGAACCTCGCTCAAATCGTGCCAATGTCGCGTGTCACGATCGCGTTAACGACTCTCGCGGACTAGATTTGCAGACACACAGTTGTCAAACCGTCGGCTGCGCGGTGACGCAAGTAACGGAAGGGTATCGTCACACCAGCCCGGTCCAAACCCCGTTCCCCCGGCCAATGGTACATCTGCGAGTCGCTGCTCATCCGCACATTGGCCCGGCATTGGAATCGGCGGATCGTGAAAATTCATTACGCGAGCTACGTCGGAATGCCTCGGAAATATTTATCTTCTACCTAAATTCAGTCCCTCCAAGTGGGTTCCTAAAGCAAATTAAATACGAGCGAAACAGTAAGAACCAAAAGGAGAACTCACATTCCACGAACGAAGCGCACGAACAAGAACTAATGAATGCAAACGGGCATTTTCCGAGGCCTTTTCGATTTTTTTTTTTTTTTTTTTTTTTTTTCATTATGTTCTCGAAGTTTGTTCCTACCCGTTAACCGCTACGGAACTAATCGTCCGTTCCTTGCATGCAAATATCGCGATACTTGGCCAGCTCGCGGGGGTTCCCGTGATTCAATGGAGGGGGAAGGGGGGTTTGCCCGAGCATACCAAGAAATGGCACCTCCCGAGGGCTTTGATTAAAAAAGTTTTCCTCCAATTTGTGACTCTCGAGCCACTGGCCAACCGGCATGGATCTGGCCGGAGCCACGCGACGGATTCGTTGCGCGACTTTCTCTGAGAAGGGTCGAAAGGGCTTGAATTTTTTTTTTTTTTTTTGGACTTGAAGTCTCAATATACTTTCAATTATTTATTTGCTGTAAATAAGGGCATGAGACGAAGGGTCGGGTGGGCTCTTCGAGATAGACTGTGGAAGATTTAATCATTCCGGGACGTGACCAAACTTCGTAGTGGCGGAGATAGCGGTGCGTGTTCAGGAATATTCTCAAAATTAAAATGGCCAAAAGCTTTTTTTTTTAATTTGCGGACCGCGTTTTCAAGGATTCGAAAGTTGCCCATCGTGTTCTACGGGAAAAAATACACAGAATAGGCTACTCGGCGGATTTAAAAGACCGATTTTTAGATGAGTTTCGGGGCGATGAAAGTTACCAAAAAAATTACGACGAAAGTTCGCGATTTCAAAAGCAACGGTTTTTGAGTTAAAATAGAAAAGTTTTAAAACCATCAATGCGACCACTCATTTCAATGTATTTTTTCCCGCTGAACACGAATGCGATGTCAGTTTCGGGCCAAGATCAAGAGGCACGTTGGGAATGACGAAAATCAGTTATTCTTATACACAGTAAAAAAAGTTTGTACTTTTTACAACAACTTATGTTCCACAGACGTCCACAATTTTCTATTTGTTAATTTTCTAGTTTTACAAACAAAAGTACAGTCTAAAATTGTCAATGGCACCGCAAATAAAAGGACCGGTTCGTATATGGAAATAAGTGACAAAGGAGTTTTTTATTTTTTTACCAACATTATTTTTATGAAATTTCCGTTTTTACGAAATTATTTTTTACTGTGTAGTCCTCTTTACGGAAGACGATTGTGCCGACGATTGTCACCGACGAACAGTCAGTATCCGCCGTCCAATCTCTGCTAAACAACCTACACCTCAATTATCTCAATTATCGTCTGTCCGAAGTCCGATTGTCCGCCGTTAGCCCTCAAACGAGCCACAACACTCGACACTTGGCACGACGATTGTTCCATCGATCGGCAACGATCGATCGTTGCACCCAGAAAAAAAATTTATTTGACGGCCACCGTTTAATTAGTTTAAGTAATATATTTATTTGATTTAAATAAATATCTATTTCATTTAAGTAAGTATTTACTTAATTTAAATAAATATTTATTCAAATTAAGTAAATAGTAATTACCCAATGCTGACTCTTTAAATGCATTTTTAAAGGGCCTTAAGGCTCTAAACGAGTTTGTTCGCTCGCATAGAGATTCGGGCTGGCCGGTAGCATGCCGAGAAAATTATGAAATAATTCATAGACACTACTTGAGGTATGTACTATGCAGTACCGAAGAGTTTTCCCCGAAAAAAATTACTTCCGGCATATTGGAGTACAACTGCTTGGTGGCGTCTTGGTATCGCTCGACGCCCAAATTTTCGCTTATCGCTTTACCATTTTTTTAAAGTACTTGGCGTCGAGACGCTACCGCGTCTCTTGATGCGTTATACTTTGGAATTGCGGATTGGCTCCAAGAAATTCTCGAATTTTTAATTTTGTTTTCAAATTCAGATGTTCCGAAGTTTTTAATTTTTTTTTTTTTTTAAAGCCGCTAAGCAACCTACACCTCAATTATCTCAATTATCGTATGTCGGAAGTTCAATTCTCCGCCTTCAGCTCTCAAAACGAGCCACAACACTCGTCACTTAGCACGACGATTGTTCCATCGATCGGCGCTCACTAGGTTTCGTATGCAGGTTTTTGCCCTTCCTCTATTAAATTTCTCACCGGTGTTCCCGAAGGATTGATGTCAGCGGGCCGAAATGTCGAATAACCCGCAATGCAATTAAAATAAAATAAAAAATGTATCATCGCGCAGAGCTCGTGTCGGGTGGGGCAAAAAGAATTCCTCATATCGGTCATTCGTCTGGTCTCGCTGACACTAATTGACACGAATTGATATTAATGGAGGGGAATCGAGGGCTCCGGCTCGAAGTGTACATTTATAAAGAACCGTCACGCCGCCCAGTGAAGGGTCGGATTGACCCCCCCCCCCCCCCCCCGCCCAAAAAAAAAGTTCATTATGGATTCGGTGACCCGCTTTATGAACTCACTCTCTCCCAATGATGTCTTTCGACGACTTCATCGGCGGCTTCGTGCGTGACGATAAAAGGCTTTTAACCCCGCATTAGGGTGGTCCTTAAATTGAACATTTTTGAACTTTCTACCGGCTATTTAATAAATTGAAAACTTCGGAAAATCTGAATTTAAAGTTACAATGAAAAATTCGAGATTTCCTTGGTGCGAGCCCGAATTTCCAAAGTATATTCAAAGTATATTATAGTTGTATAACGTATAAGAAAAAACTCTGCGAAATCCCTATGAAATCGAAGCGCTTCCTCATAAAGTTGAAAATTGAAATTTTCATAGCGCTTCCTCATAAAGTTGAAAATTGAAATTTTCATAGCGCTTCCTCATAAAGTTGAAAATTGAAATTTTCATATCGTTTTCTCATAAAATTCCCTTATTCGCGAAGCTTCCTCTATGAGGAAGCCAAAAATACAGTCAATGCTTCCTCATAGAAGAGGCTCCGCGAATAAAGGAACTTTATGAGAAAACGATATGAAAATTTGAATTTCCAACTTTTATGAGGAAGCGATATGAAAATTTCAATTTCCAACTTTTATGAGGAAGCGATATGAAAATTTCAATTTTCAACTTTTCTGAAAGTCGCTACCGATATAAGATGGTCCTTAAATTGAACATTTTTGAATTTTCTGAGGGACCAACCCACATTATTCTGAGGTGTAAAATAAAAACGCGATGCGCTACCAGCTATTTAAAAAAATTAAAAACTTCGGAACATCTGAATTTAAACTAAAAATGAAAAATTCGAGATTTCCTTGGAGCGACTCCGAATTTCCACAGTATAACGTATAATAAAAAAAAAATGCGAAATCCCTATGAAAACGAAACATTTTTAGCGGTCGCTAAAACCGATGGTAAAAAAAATCAAAGTTTTCGACAATTATAATTAACAGTCACAAAATGTTGTAACTATGTAAAAGGTGAAAATCCAGTGGGTCATCGACCCGAGTCCTTCAGCCTTCGTAGCGAGGATATTTCGCGGTGAAACGAATCGCATCGGTAACGCCGCGTGAACACGACGTCAATGCGGGCGCGAATGAAACCGCACAAAAACGAGGTTCCGGTGATAACTGGTCGAGATGCGCGGAACGCGGAACGGAACGGCGTTGGCTCTGCCGATCTTCCAGATCGGAGGCGCGCGGCGGCTTCGGCGACCGGGTCGTACAGAGATTAAGGTAATCCCACGTAACTGATGACGCTCGTTCGAAAGCTTTTTACCAGATTAATTGCCTCATTGATCGCTTGACACCTTCCCGAGAGGCCGCAAAACCGATCGCCGAAGCTTTCTCCTCGTTCTTTGAGCTCGGAAACCCCACACCGTGCTCCTCCTCGGTCACGGCTCCTCCTCGTCCGATAGTTCATAGGGGAAGATTTGTGGAAGGATCAGCGGACAAGTATAGCGCAACTGCGACGAAAAAAAAAATCTTCATGATGGAAAAAATACATTCATTATGTAATGGTAGAAAAAGTGATCTACACCCAGAAAAAAAATTTTTTGACGGCCACCGTTCATTTCATTTAAGTAACTATTTATTTGATTTAAATAAATATTTATTTAATTTAAGTAACTATTTACTTCATTTAAATAAATATTTATTTATTTATTTATATTGATATAATAAATCAAATAAATATTTTACGGAAAGCAAATAAACGGTGGCCGTCAAATAATTTTTTTTCTGGGTGTAGGGTAAGTGAGGGTGATATGGACAGCGAATGCATGCGAAGTATGGTCGAAGGGTGAACACCAAGAAAGAAAGATTTCTCCAATCAAAGAAAATTTATTAAGGACGAAGAAAAATGTTTATTTGCTTCGTAACCTAATAGAGCGTTTATTAATTTCTAATATATTTATTTGGATCTAATGAACATATATTTATGTCAAATAATTTGTTAATTTATTTCGTGACGGATGTGCTACTTTTGATCGGATGGGAATAATGTATTATTAAATAAAAATTATTTATTTGATGTAAATAAATAGTTACTTAAATGAAATAAAAATTTATTTAAATCAAATAAATTATTTTTCTGGGTGTACGCAAATAAAGATCTTTCAAGAACCATTTGATTACCCGGATGCTAAATTGTCCTCAATTCCTCAGTAACTTCTCATCGTAAATCAATAACCAGCCCACGCATGTCTTTTCCTCATCGATATTAATAATTTCCCTAAGTACCGGAACGCCGACCCCATCGAACTTCTGGCCCGGAATCGCACCGGGTCAAGTGCCCTTAGCCCTTACGAAGCAAATAAACATTTTTCTTCGTCCTTAATCAATCTTCTTCGATTGGAATAATCCGCCGCAGTTCGCTGTCCATATCACACTCACTTAACCTACACCCAGAAAAAAAATTATTTGATCGCAACCGTTTATCTGGTTTAAGTAAAATTTTTATTTGATTTTAATATTTATTTAAATTAAGTAAATAGTTACTTAAATTAAATAAATATTTATTTAAATGAAATGAATATTCATTTAAATCAAATAAATATTTATTTAAATCAAATAAATATTTTATTTAATCCAAATAAACAAAGGCCGTCGAATAAATTATTTTTCTGGTTTTACGCAAATAAAGATCATTCAAGAACCATTTGATTACCCAAACGCTAAATAGTCCTCAATCCCCCAGTAGCTCCTCATCATAAATCAAAACCCAGTCCACTCGGGCCTTTTCCCCATCGATATTAATAATTTCCCTAAGTACCGGAACGCCGACCCCATCGAGCCTCTGCCCCGGAATCGCAGCGGGTTAAGTGCCCTTAACCCGGTGGAATCGTCCCACCGACTCGCGATCGCAGCTATCATCCCGCTTCCCCGTCGACCATATTTCGCATGCATTCCATTACGGAGCCTCGCGGCGATGCAGTTGGGCGAGGCTCGCCCGCGGCTGGCTCGGCTCGAGCACGGACCACCGAACACCCCCCCCCCCCCGCCCCTCCCCCCTCCCCCTCCCCCCGCTGCTCCGCCGGCGTCATAGCTCTCCCGACTTCATAGCCGCACCGCGCCCCCCTCCTCCCCCCCCCTCTCAGCGTCCCGCTGATTACACAAGCTCCGACCTCGCGATGTTTCATATCAGTATGTAAATAGTACGAGAGAGCTGTCAACCGGAACCCGTAGACTCCGATACGGCTGGCAGTGCACGCTGCGCTGGTTTCTGGCCCGACAGAAACCAAACCCCCCCCCCCCCCCCCTCCCGGCCAACCTCCCGCGCCCCCTGGCGGAGGGACTGCCAGCCTGCGACTCGTGCAGTCTGTTTGCTCGTAATCACGGTTATTTAGTGTCGCGGGAGGGCTCGCTGAAACGCGTTTGCTCTTCCAGGCACCAACCCCCCCCCCCCCCCCCCCCCCAACCCCCCTAGACACATACACACCCCTTGCCTTCCGAAACTTTTCATTCACCAACCAGCGTTTTCCGGATGTTGCGCATTTTTTTTTTTTTTTTTTGTGACTGGTGAGAGTGGTTGGATGATTTTTTTTGGGGGGGGGGGGGGGTATTTTGGAGCCGCTGCCCCGTTTTTTTTTTTTTTTTGAGGCATGTGCGATTTGGTGGGGAGTTTGGAAATAAAGAGGAGAGAAGATAATAACGGAAATAAGTTCTGGATGTTTTGTGTATTTTTGACGAATATTGAATTTTTTTAAAATTTTCTTTCTTTTTTTTTTGCATGGCGAGAGTAGATGGGGAATTTTTTTTACGGTTTTATTTTGGAGCCTCTGCCCTGTTTTTTTTTGTCAAGTGATGCGCGCTTCGGCATGGAGTTTCAAAAAAAGAGAGAAGAAAAGATAATAACGGAAATAAGTTTTCGTATATTTTTGACAAATATAATTCTTTTTTTTTTTTGCATGTCGAGAGTAGATGGAGGATTTTTTTACATTTTTATTTCGTAGCCTCTGCCCCGTTTTTTTTCTTGAGTGATGCGCACTTCGGCTGGGAGTGTAAAAAAAAGGAAAGAAGATAATAACGAAAATAAGTTCCGGATGTTTTGCATATTTTTGCCGAATATTAAATAAAGAAAAATATTATTTCTTTTTTTTGCTGGCGAGAATAGATGTAGAATTTTTTAAACATTTTTATTTCGTAGCCTCTGCCCCGTTTTTTTCTCGGTTGATGCGTGCTTCGGCCTGAAGTGCAAAAAAAGGAAAGAAAAAATAATAATGAAAATAATTTCCGAATGTTTTGCATATTTTTCCTCGTTTTTTATTTTTATTTTTATTTTTTTTAATGCGTGGCGAGAGTAGATGGACGATTTTTTTAACGTTTTTATTTCGTAGCCTCTGCCCGGGTTTTTTTCTCGGCTGATGCGCGCTTCGGTGTGGAGTGTAAAAAAAGAGGGAAAAAATAATAATGAAAATAGAGGGTGAAAAAGCGAACGAGTATATGAGAAGGGCACGCGTTACGTATTCCGGCGCGAAGTTGCTGCCGAGGATTTGTCGGCCGATTTTACAATGCCGCCAGCTGGCGACGGGTGGTATCGCTTTCGGATGAATTTTTTTTTTTTTTTTAATTTAATGGAGAGATTTTCGCGTTTCGGTGGACGGAGATAAATATAATGAAAAAACAAGAAGCAGAACTATCTTTATGGGGTGCGTTTTTTTAAAGATTTTTTTGTTTATTATTTTTTCATCCGCCAGGGTAATCGTGTCCTAATGAAGAATCAGTGATTTTCCGGTCGGCGAATGTACGGCGAATTTATTGCCCGACCAGTTTGCGTTCGTTTTTTTTTTTTTTTCGGTAATGGATAAATTTTCGCGTTTCGTTGGATGAGATAAATATAGTGAAAAATCAAGAAGGAGAACAATCTTTATCGATGCGTTCTTTTAGAGACTATTTATCGTTTTTAAATATTTTTTCATTAGGCTGCCGAATTGTGTCGTACACCCAGAAAAAAAATTATTTGACGGCCACCGTTTATTTGGTTCAAGTACAATATTTATTTGATTTTAATAAATATTTATTTAAATGAAGTAAATAGTTATTTAAATGAAATAAATATTGATTTTCATTAAGTACACAGTTACTTAAATGAAATAAACATTTATTTAAGTTAAATAAATATTTTACTTCAACCGAATAAACGGTGGCCGTTAAATAAATTAATTTTCGGGGCGTAATGAAGAATCATTGATTTCTCGGGCGGACGATTGTTCGACGAATTTATTGTGCCGAGCAGTTTCCGTTCAAGTCAATTCTCATGTTACGTGTAATTTCCATTCCGAAATTTACAATTTAACTCGCTACGGGAGGGGGGGCGATCCCTCGACGGGATTTTTGCCGAGTCAAAAGAGGACCGAAAGAGGCTTACGTCGCCAGAACACGCAATGTGCATTGGAATATCCTGTTACATATTTAAAGCTACTCTCTCGGTCGACCAACGACTGCAGTGACCTGCACGGTGGATATTAAAAAAAACAACAACAACAACAATGTACAGTAAAAAAACTTTTCACTTCCACGAAGAAATGCGTTTTATTTATTTTTATGGATAACAGAAAATTTACAGAAAATTCAATGGTATAGTTTGATCGTAACAACGACACAAACCTGTGCAAAAAATCCCCTGGTCCGGGTATAAAAAATTGTACGCTCTGTTTGATTTTCGAAGAATTGGAGATATAAAAAAATGCATAAAAAAAACTTTAACTAGTACTATTATTTTTATTCGAAGCTGGGCATTTTTTTCACACGTACGGAATATTTTTATATATTTTTTATATATTTTCGTGTAAATAAAAATGGTAAAAAAAATTCAATGGTATTGTTTGATCGTAACGATGACACAAGGCTGTGAAAAAAATCCCCTGGTCCAGGTGTAAAAAATTGTACGCGCTGTTTGATTTTCGAAAAATTGAACTTATGAAAAAATGCATAAAAAAAAACTTTAACTAGTACGATCATTTATATTCGAAGCTGGGCATTTTTTTCACACGTTCGGAATATTTATATAGATAAATAAAAAAGGTACAAAAAATTCAATGGTATTGTTCGATCGTAACGATGACACAAGCCTGTGAAAAAAATCCCCGCGTGCGGGTATAAAAAATTCTACGCGCTGTTTGATGTTTGAAAAATTGAATACATAAAAAAATGCATAAAAAAAACTTTGACTACTCGCACGATTATTTGTACATTTTTTTCACACCCCCGGAACACCGTTGCGAATAATCGGTCACGTGACATTTTTGATTAATTTTTGATTATTTGTTGTTTTTTTTTTTTTTTTTTTTTTTGCAACTGCTTCGCGAAGTGACTACAACGACCGTTTATTTTTAGTGAGCCCTCGTCGAAGAATAGCCGGATGGTGAATCGATGCGGCGACTCGTCGAAAGGACGTTTTACAGCTGTGGGATTAATTGCAATGTCATTAAATTTGTCGCATTTTCATGCTGACGCTGAAAACGCGAATACGGTCGCTGTTTAATTACATGAATATTTCGGCTGTCGACTATTAAAACATTTGTCGCTGTTTCTGGCCCTCCTTCAGCGGCGTCAACCGCGACGCCGCGCACCGCGTACATTCTCCTATTAAATTTTCGAATTAGCCAGCGAGTGTATTGAATTTTCCGCGAATATTAAATTCATTCCCGTGAAATTTGATTGATAAATATAATAAACAAACTGAGCGTGGTACATTGGTTCTTGCTTCCATTGAGGTCTGATTGCAAATCCGCTACCTTTTCGTTCATTATGTGGAGTAATTCATGGTTGTCGCCAGGAATTGCCACTTTTTGTTTCGCTGAAAACCGCAGTTTCGGCGTAAAAAATTAAAACATGTGTGACGGATATTGTCACCCTCAATTATAGTATTTTTAAAAATAAAGAGCTGGAGGGCAGATCTGTAACATGGTGGCCGCGGTCAGGGAAAATCGGGAAAAGCGAGGGAAAAAATCTTGGTCAGGGAATGAATGAATTAATGAATGAAGTGATTTATTGTACAGTAGAACCGGGGGTCGTCTAGGCACATACATACAACCCAGTAGGCAAACATAATAAACATAATAAACATAATAAACATAATAAACATAATAAACATAATAAACATAATAAACATAATAAACATAATAAACATAATAAACATAATAAACATAATAAACATAATAAACATAATAAACATAATAAACATTATAAACATTATAAACATTACAAACATTATAAACATTATAAACATAATAAACATAATAAACATTATAAAGATCTACTATTACTAGCTAACTAAAATAAAGATAACGACCGCGACACGACCATACGTCACGCGCCCTACATATCGCCTCTCAGCAAAAGGGAATCAGGGAAAAGTCAGGGAATTTCAAAATTGGTCAGGAAAAAAGTCGCCGAACCTTCTATAAATAAATAAGAAGTACATAAAAAGGAGCCTTCAAAAAAAAAAATTGGGAACATTTTGAAGAAAAAAAATATATAATTAAATATTAATACAATAATAATACAATATATACAAGGACTTCGCCGGCGCCGAAGTTGACTCGCTCTCGCTGTCGACGATTGCGTTCTTCTCACATTCTTGAAATTGTATTTGAAATATCACCCGGTAGCCGATAATTACCCAGCACCGTGCGAAACCCCGCGGAGCAAGTAGTAACTTAATAAAAACACGCAAACTAGTATTTGTTTCTCATTTACTGTGCGGGCCGATGACGTAGGATCTTTCGAGAAGTTCGACTCGAAGCCGTGGGATGATATCCCAGGATATCCCAGGATATCCCAGGATATCCCAGGATATCCCAGGATATCCCAGGATATCCCAGGATATCCCAGGATATCCCAGGGGTGTTTCGATGGGCCTGAGAGATCGAGACTCTCCGGCTCGAAAGCTCGCTCGCACTTTCTCTCCCTCCACCCGGAGACACATAAGAAACCGTACCGGAGGGAGAAACCATTATCGATTTCACCCCCGCCCCCACCCCCCGCCCCCGATGTGGAGAGGCGAAGAAGAGGCACACATAAGGGGATGAGGCGCGGGAGGCTCGAGGTCGCTCTCGTTAACCTCATCACGTACAACGAGGTTTTGACGAGCGTCGACCTTAATGGCTTCCTCTCGCGCCCCATCCCTTAAACGAGGAAGATGCAGGATTTCCCACGGTCCCTCGTTTGCTACCGCTCGTGTCGCGTAGCGTGGTTGGAGCCTCCTTCTGTTTCCCGCAGCTACAGCAAATTTCTGCTCGACACTTTGGCGTCAATTGTGCCAAATTTTCAGAAGCGTTGAATTGAAAATGGAAGGTATATATATACTATAAGTAGGTAGTTATTGGTAATGTATATAAATATATAACGGTCGGTTACCGTGGCTTGGAGTCATCGTGCCCTCGCAGAAGATAGAAGAAAGGTTGTATGCTCGAAACGATAAAGATGCTGCTCTGATTGATGTCCCTGAATGGTGTCCCTGAGTGGTGTCCCTGAGTGGTGTCCCTGAGTGGTATCCCTGAGTGGTATCCCTGAGTGGTGTCTCCGAGTGGTGTGTTTGAGTTGTGTCCCTGAATGGTGTCCTTGAGTGGTGTCCCTGAATGGTGTCTTTGAGTGGTGTCCCTGAATGGTGTCCCTGAGTGGTGTCTTTGAGTGATGTGTCTTTGAGTGATGTGTCTTTGAGTGATGTGTCTTTGAGTGATGTGTCTTTGAGTGATGTGTCTTTGAGTGATGTGTCTTTGAGTGATGTGTCTTTGAGTGATGTGTCTTTGAGTGATGTGTCTTTGAGTGATGTGTCTTTGAGTGATGTGTCTTTGAGTGATGTGTCTTTGAGTGATGTGTCTTTGAGTGATGTGTCTTTGAGTGATGTGTCTTTGAGTGACGTGTCTTTGAGTGACGTGTCCTTGAGTGATGTGTCCTTCAGTGATGTGTCCTTTAGTCATGTGTCCTTTAGTGATGTGTCCTTTAGTGATGAGTCCTTTAGTGATGTGTACTTTAGTGATGTGTCCTTTAGTGATGTGTCCTTTAGTGATGTGTCCTTTAGTGATGAGTCCTTTAGTGATGAGTCCTTTAGTGATGAGTCCTTTAGTGATGTGTCCTTTAGTGATGTGTCCTTTAGTGATGTGTCCTTTAGTGATGTGTCCTTTAGTGATGAGTCCTTTAGTTATGAGTCCTTTAGTGATGAGTCCTTTAGTGATGTGTACTTTAGTGATGTGTCCTTTAGTGATGTGTCCTTTAGTGATGTGTCCTTTAGTGATCTGTCCTTTAGTGATGTGACCTTTAGTGATCTGTCCTTTAGTGATGTGTCCTTTAGTGATGTGTCATTGACACACCACTCCTTGAGTTTTGTCCCTGGGTAATGCCCTGAGTTGTGTCCCTAAGGAATTTCCCTCAGTGGTGTCCTTGAGTTGTGTCCCTGAGTGCTCTCTGGGTGCCTCGTATTGTTTCCGAGTGTCTCTGATTGTATATGGGTGTGTCTGTGTGAGGACTGCAAACAGACATACAAACAAAAGAAAACACTTTTATTTGTATATTTCCAAATATATATCGTCACCGCTGTCGCGTCTAAGTGTAAAGTGCGAATCGATTCGGGATCCGAGAATGATCCGTATACGAGGGTAGTAGAAACGGCAGTCCCCGATATTCGTCCGCGTCTCGCACAGTCGCAACGGCAAGTCGGTGAATTGGATGAGAGCGAGTTTTCCTGTTTCATTTACTTTTTTATTGCGTTTTATCGATATCGTCGCTTATCCGTTCTTTCTACTTTCTTTTATGTGTCCTCTCATGGCTATTCACTGGTTTTATTATGCGCCGAGTTATATAACCGCCCTCCCCACCCCCCCCCCCCCCCTCCCCCCCTCTCTCTTGTACACGTCACGATACACTGCGCACTCCTTCCGAGTGCGTTGTCCGTCTCAATGGAAGCGATACGGAGAGCGAGCGCCCGGTTCGTTCGCTTTTTTTTTATTGTGGCGGAAAAACTTTTACGATCCACTTCGGTGGAAGCGCGAGTGAGCATTCTCGTGCTTTACCTCCGTTTCTCAATGTTCCGGAGAGTTTTTTTTTTACTTTTTTTTTTATTCTTCTTTCTTTAGGCAGAGGCGCTGAGGGATGGTGGACAAGGCGCTAGAGTCGCGGGAGACCGTCCGAGACTCGCACACGATTGTCGCGACTGGCATGATATTTATGTATCGGCCTCGCTCGATACTTTGGTTCCGAATCCCCCCAGTGAAAATCTCCGAAGGGCTATTGCCAAGTTTCTTTCGTCTCGGGGCGGTGCGCGTCAACGAGAGGCCCGAGAGTTTTCCGGTCTGGAAACTCCGAAGAACCTCGCCCACTTTTTTTATTCGCCGCCCACTGAACGAGCGAAGGGAGAATTCATTGGGGCTGCTCCGCCGGTTTTCCTCGTCAAAAATTCGTCCCGAAGGGCATCGGCTGAAATGCTGTTTCACGGGAAGAGCATAAGGAGGAACGGGCGGAGGGAACGGACGCTCGCGGCTTGCGATCGAACAGTCGTCTCTGAGTGACCTACCATCGTATTGAAGTACACTGGCGGCTTTCTTATTCGAGACTGTCTAGTTCCTGAGGTCACGGTTATAGTCCTTCGAGGATAAGAAATAATCATCTGTCTCTGGAGATTTTTATGGTTTAGGTACTTTCCAAAAACAAACCCGAGTGTCTTTGTATCTCTGAGTGTCTTTCGAGATCTTCGTTTTATAAGACTCAGAGAAAGATCTCTGAGTGTCGCTGAGTGTCTCTGACGGACCCGCGTCATCTCTGAATGTCTGAGAGCCTCTGAGTTATCTCTGAGTGTCCTTGACAACCTCTGAGTGTCTCCGAGAGCCTCTAAGTTATCTCTGAGTGTCTCCGAGAGCCTCTGAGTGTCCTTGACAACCTCTGAGTGTCTCCGAGAGCCTCTAAGTTATCTCTGAGTGTCTCCGAGAGCCTCTGAGTGTCTCCGAGAGCCTCTGAGTGTCTCCGAGAGCCTCTGAGTGTCTCCGAGAGCCTCTGAGTGTCTCCGAGAGCCTCTAAGTGTCTTTCAGGATTTTCGAGTGTTTCCGAGTATCTCTGAGTGTGATTTAGTCTCTCTCTGAGTGTCCCTGAGTATCTACGACGATCTTCGAGTCAACTCTGAGTGTCTGAGAGCCTTTGAGTCATTTGAGTGTCTTTGAGTGTCTCTGAGTTATCTCTGAGTGTCTCTGAGTTATCTCTGAGTGTCTCTGAGCCTCTGAGTTATCTCTGAGTGTCTCTGAAAGCCTCTGAGTTATCGCTGAGTGTCTCTGAGCCTCTGAGTTATCTCTGAGTGTCTCTGAAAGCCTCTGAGTTATCTCTGAGTGTCTCCGAGAGCCTCTGAGTTACCTAAGAGTGTCTCAGAGTGATATTTCTCCCCGAGGTCACAGCGTCATTCGCATCTTTGAAGATTTCAGAGGAACAATTGTGAGGTCGAGAATTAAATAAGATGACCAGCAGATACGCGAATGACATGTTATATTTCGGCGAAAGATGACATTGACAAGATGCGTTATCTTCATGACATGTAACGACCGACTGACTCGAGCGGATTTCCCGGCTCCGACGTTCGTCCGTTGAACACAATAGAACACACGAGATGTCTCTCGGAGGTTCTATCAATCAGGAATGTACCGTCCCGAAAACAGAATGACTGGTACAGGAATATCGTCAGAAATCTACTATCAGAGAAATCCGCCCTTTCCCCCTCCGCCCTCGATACGAGCCGCTTTGTTCCGCACTGCGAGAGGAACACGGCTTGATGCCACGCTTCAGACGACGTGACAGCTCTTGCTCGTCGCCGATGAAAGAAAATTTATTAAGGACGGAGAGAAATGTTTATTTGCTTTGTAACCTAACAAACCGTTTATTAATTTCTAATATATTTATTTGTTTGATATTATTCTTATTATTTAATAATGTTCATTTGGATCTAATAAACAGATATTTATGTCAAATATTTGTCAAATGATTTTAATGAATCCTTTTTCTGAGTGCACTCGTTCGGTAACGCAAACTGCAATTATTATAATAATTTTTTAGGCACTCACTCCTTACAGCAAAAGTGCCTGTTGAAATCACTTTCATGCTCATTTTAATACCATCGGACGTCCGTGTCGTAGTATATCTTCGCAACAAATGCATCGATGCAGCTGAAATTTGCTGCGCAGTACTATTTGATCGTTGACATGAAGCCTGAAAAATATCAAACCAATTAGACACATATAAACATATGTTGGTAGACTGAATAGTTAAGAACAAAAAAAATACCTTTTTTCAATTTTTTAGCCCATCGGACTGTCATGCTCCAACTTCAATAAATATGAACCAATTTTGTTGTACCTAGCGGCATTATTTTGGGTGGGGTAAAAGTGGGGAATATGGCCCGGTCCATATATCATTGATTTACGTGTTAATCGAGGTGGGCCATATTCACCACTTTTACCCTATATCTTCAACATGAAGGCCTGAAAGTTTAAAACCATTTCGATGACTAATAATACTTTTTCAAACTAATTAATTATAAATGATCACCTAAATATCTCTTTTTTAGTTTCCAATTTTCCGCGTCGGACGTCCGTGTCATACCCAAACTTAAAAAATTGTTTTTCACTCGTGCCGACGGTGTCCGATCGAAAAAAAATGTTTACCCGAAGCGGATGTCGATGCGGAGTCACGTAGGATTTTCCTATTGACCGGAAATGGTCGAGAGGGTTGAAAAAAAAAATTGATTCCAGTTTTTCGTTACCGACCGTAGAATTCCACATCGCCTCAAGGTGGACGGCGACGTCAGGCCAGTAGGCCTCGGCCGGGTCACCCCTTTGAGCTTCGCTCCTTTCCCTTGTTTCTTCCGAATGGCCTGTTACACTGCGCTATAAACCGACGGCACGCCAACAGCCTCGTCATGCCCCGCGGTCGCTCTGCATCCACTCTGTCGCGCGCAAAAGCTCCCCCCTCCACCTCGCTCCGTATCCATGACACTCATTTTTTATTTATCGCTAAAGGCCGGAACCGTGTGTCATGTGTACCTGGACGTTATTTTATTCTCCTCGCAGCGCACCGACCCTCCGCGCATGATTCTCCCAGCGTCGTACTCCGGCGCGTACGGCCAACGGTACAGGTGCGCACGAGCTGCATAACGATGAGGACATTGCGTTATGTATGAGCCGAATGCACCGATGCGGAAAGACAGTGAGGGACGACTTGGGAGTGCTGTGCACTTGCGAGAGAAATATCAACGGCCGGGAGTCTAAATGGCGCAACCCTCGTATTGAAGCACATTGGCGCTACGCCTTTCTTATTCTCGACTGTCGATACAGTTCCTGAGGTCACGGTTATAGTCCTCCAAGGATAAGAAACAATCATCTGTCTCTGGAGATTTGTATACTTTAGACACGTGCCAAAAACAAATCTGAATGTTTCTGAGTGTCTCTGAGTGTCTCTGAGTGTCTCGGAGTGTCTCTGAGTGTCTCGGAGTGTCTCTGAGTGTCTCGGAGTGTCTCTGGGTGTCTCTGGGTGTCTCTGAGTGTCTCTGAGTGTCTCTGAGTGTCTCTGAGTGTCTCTGAGTGTCTCTGAGTGTCTGTGAGTGTCTCTGAGTGTCTCTGAGTGTCTCGGAGTCATCTCTGAGTGTCTCGGAGTCATCTCTGAGTGTCTCTGAGTGTCTCTGAGTGTCTCGGAGTCATCTCTGAGTGTCTCTGAGTGTCTCTGAGTGTCTCTGAGTGTCTCGGAGTCATCTCTGAGTGTCTCGGAGTCATCTCTGAGTGTCTCTGAGTGTCTCTGAGTGTCTCGGAGTCATCTCTGAGTGTCTCTGAGTGTCTCTGACGGTCTCGGAGTCATCTCTGAGTGTCTCCGAGTATCTTAGAGTATTTATAATTACCTCTGACGGTCTCCGAGTCATCTCTGAGTGGCACTGTGTATCCCTGTCGGTCTCGGAGTCATCTCTGAATGTCTAAGAGCCCCAGAAATTCTCCGAGTCATCTCTGCGTGTCTCTGAGTGATCACTCAGAAATACTCGATGTCTAAGTATCTCTGACGGTTTCCAAGTTATCTCTGAGTGTCCGGGAGCCGCGGAGAGTGTCTGAGTCATCTCTGCGTGTCCCTAAAAACTTCTGAGTGTCTCTGAGAGCCACTGAGTTGTCTCTGAGAGCCACTGAGTTATCTCTGAGTACCTCCGAGTTATTTCTGAGCGTCTGAATATCTCTGAAGGTCTCCGAGTTATCTCTGAGTGTCTGAGAGTCTCTGAGTTATCTTTGAGTATCCCTGAGGGCCTCTGAGTTATTTTCGAGTGTCTCTGAATATCTCTGAGAGCCCCTGAATATCTCTGCGAACCCCTGAATATCTCTGAGGACCTCTGAATATCTCCGAGAGCCTCTGAGTTATCTCTGAGTGTCTCCGAGTGTCTGGGCAGATAAATTGAGAAACAAAATCAAAGACATTTACACGAATCTTCGGAGGTAGCCGTTTTACCTTCGGAGGCATCTGTAATCTCACCTTAAGAACGTGGCGTTGAGACTCCACTTTGTCGATAGCTTTAGGGGGGTAATATAGGTCGGTCGAGCTCTCGACATTGCAGACCTCCAACGGATTGTCCCAGTTGAACTCTTTCCATCACCCGCTGGTACAGATCGATGGGGCTCCCTCATTTATGCCTCCATACCAGTTGTTCCACTCGATGCGAACTCTAACGAGAATCTCTTCTGTCTTTCTTCTTGCAGATAAACGGAGTACCGCACCATCCCAAATTCGGCAACCATGAACTGAGGCGAGAAGGATTGAGGAACGGTCAATAGTGGAAAATCGGCGAATCACCATGAGGTTGCAACTCATCTTCGTTATTCTCGTCTTCGACATACAACGCTATTTCACAGGTAATGCTCATAAACATATCAACTAATTTTTTTAACGAAATCATAGGTTTCCTCTATGAGGAACCAAAATAAAGGAGATAGAACGATCATCGCTGACTCCTCGCCATAGCTCACTCGGCCCGCATAAAGTAAGACGCGGCAAAGCTTGAACGGTGCTGATATACGGGCGAGCCGATCTTGCGCATTGGTATCTCGATACCGCGCGATTCTGGAAATTAATTTATGAACGGACGGACACCGCACTCATGGCTTTTCTCCAAATGGACTTTTTCCTTCGTTACTCCGGTTTTTCCCTATCCTCGCATGCCGCGTTGACGCCATGGGGGTTTTTTTCCCGGTTCGTGTGCCGGCGCTCTGCGTCAAATAAATTATTCGCCACAGAGCCATTCCCCGGGAAGATCTGGAACTGCTCCAGAAAAGCGTGCCATCCGAGTGTTCGCGTTTCTATTCCTCTTAACCCCATCCTCTCCCTTGTTATTCCCTCATTCTCTCCTCCCTCTCGCGCTCTCTCTGTCGGCGAGTTTATCTCACGGCTGGAGTTTCCCGTCGTCGGCGCCAGCGCTGAAGATATATTAATCCGAACGGTCTCTTTCGTCTGGTCCATCGGAAATAACGAGTACGTTGAGCCAGTCAGCTCAAATCCGCTGAGCTAAAAATCTGTTCGAAATGCTTAAGAAAGTAAAATTTATTGAATCATAGAAAATGTATTAAAAAAGAAAATTTATTAAAAAAGAAAATTTATTAAAAAAGAAAATTTATTAAAAAAGAAAATTTATTAAAAAAGAAAATTTATTAAAAACGAAAATTTATTAAAAACGAAAGTTTATTAAAAAAGAAAATTTATTAAAAAAGAAAATGTATTAAAAAAGAGAATTTATTAAAAAAGAATATTTATTCAAAAAGAAAATTTATTAAAAAAGAAAATGTATTAAAAAAGAAAATTTATTAAAAAAGAAAATTTATTAAAAAAGAAAATTTATTAAAAAAGAAAATTTATTAAAAAAGAAAATTTATTAAAAAAGAAAATTTATTAAAAACGAAAATTTATTAAAAAAGAAAATTTATTAAAAAAGAAAAATAAGGATAAAATAGTCTGGTTGGAATATTAAGAATACAACAAGAACAACAAAAAACCCTTTTTCAAAAACGTAAACGTTTTACGATATTTACTTAAACATGTTTTCGTCGTCGTCAAGTAATGGTGTAACGATTTATACATACATGGGTAAATGTCATATATTGGAAACGACAGAATACAATGCCCCGTTAGAAAAAGATTTATTCCTCAGTTTGGATGGACGGTAAAGAAATTTATATTTACGTTAGATGGACCTCCGGATGGAAACGACAGCAATAAGTTCTATAATTAAAAGCGATAAATGGAGCTTGCGTAGGAACGTAATACGTTTTTTTTCTCAGTCAGCAAAGTAGCTATCGGTGAGAAGAAAAAAATCTTGTGATTACAAAAGTTTCAATCGAAGCCTTCAATTACACGATTTCTTTATATTGCTCTTTTATTTTCCCATTAAGACGCGGGAAATGTCGCAGACAGAATGCAAGCTCCATCGGGAAAAGATTTATTCCTCGGTTTGGAAAGATGAAACAGAAATTCATCTTTAACTGACAGACCTTGGATCTCATATGAGACATTCGCATTTTCACGGTGGGAATGACAGCAATAAATACTACCAGGGAAAAAATGATCATACATGATCATATATGTATCAGATCTGATAGATCATACATGATCATATATGGATCAGATCCGGTAGATAATACATTATCATATATGGATCAGATCTGATAGATCATACATGATCATATATGGATCAGATCCGATATATCATACATGATCATATATGGATCAGATCCGATAGATCATACATGATCATATATGGATCAGATCCGGTAGATAATGCATGATCATATATGGATCAGATCCGATAAATCATACATGATCATATATGGATCAGATCCGGTAGATAATGCATGATCATATATGGATCAGATCTGATAGATCATATCCGATCAGATAAGAGAAATGGCGAGATCTGATCAGATATGATCATATCTGACACGAGATACTGGCGAAATTTTGTTTTTTTTTTATTGATTTGAATGATGGGTTTTCCCGTGAAACAACATTTTCCAGGGGTAAACCCATATTTGTAATGGAATATGTGAAAAAAATCAGTAAACGGGAATCGAATCCAGAGCTATGGCGTGTTGAACAAAGTCACTCGCCACTCGGTCACGAGAACTTTCGTGACAAAATATCCAAACAACAAGTATATAAGTGACGCCTGAAGGAAAATTGGACTTGGAGCATTTTTCTTTTCAGACGATAATAAACGATTTTCACGTCAACCATACAATTATTCGTTATGCTGCACGCGTAATGCTTACAAAATATACATTTTAAGAAATGCATTGATAAAGATAAGCCTTTATCAATGGATTATGATTAAATGGGAAAAAAATTACAAAAAGGTTTAAATGATATATTATGAAAAAAAATGTTTTTTTTTACATTTTTAAACACTTAAATGATTTTACATAATTATTCTTTTTTAAATTTTTCATATTTATAAATTCGATAAAAATCCTACTTTACACTGTTAAGTGTATTCTGGGCCTTCATCAGCTAGCTGGTTCTTTTTCAAAACGCCATTTTTTTTTCTCCGTTGAAACGGATGAAAGAAAAAAATAATTAGCAAAACAATGAAAATAAGATTTGAATTCGGGAGCTTCGTCGTTTTCCGGACGCTACCGATGGAGGTTTGAACTTCCACAGGAGAAACTTCGTGACTTCCACGACGAGACGAACAATAGCTGCGTCAGTCACACGTCTACCGCGGTGTACCACTCAATTTTACGCGCCCCAGCGAACCCGTTCGCTCTGCCGCATGGCCAACCGTTCATTTCCGCTAATCGTGTTCCACCCTGATTTTAAGTTTCGTGGATTGGCGCGCTATTAATTTTTTTTTTTTTTTGCATCCGAACAACGGAGAAATAATTTATATGAGATCAATAATATCTCGGCGATTAAATTCGCATGTTTTAAGTAAATTTTTATTTATTTTTTTTATACATTACTTTACGAAGCTATGTAGTAGATCAAGAGCTTTGGTCCCGTTAAGCCGCCGCGTTTACGTTTGCCTCCGAACGTTAATTCGCCTCTCGTGCATTCTTTTTCTTTTCTGATTTTTTGTTTGTTTGCCAACCGCTGTTCTCCAAAGCACCAGGTTTTTGCGAGTTAGCCCTCGGTATTCATCGATCTGCGGTTTAAAAAGTTTGGCATAATTTGTAATATGTCGAATGAAATCCAATGAAGCCTCGTTTCTCACTCCCCGTAGCTTCCATTTACTCCCAGTTTCTTTGTAGGGTAAGGATATCATTACCAGATGTGCGAGAGAGACCTGGAGAGGAAGTCCGCTGAACACGATATTCGGGAAAAAATGATCATGTATGGATCAGATCTGATTAATCATATGTGATCATTAGGGTGTTTCACAAAAAGGACATTTTTTTAATTATTTTGCTCCCACTTTTTTAAAGTCTAGATTTCGATCTCAAATTGAACCTCGCGAAAGGTGGTCTCTAGCAAAAAATTCTAAGAGGTGCCGCATTCGACGTTTGTACCCAAAAATGCGGCACCTTTTAAACTTAATTGTCAACGACCGCCTTTCGCGAAATGTTTTTTTAGATCGAAATATATAATTCTACGGGGTGGGAGATTAACTTTTTGTAATTTTTTGTAGTGAACCCAAAATACATATTTTTAATAATTTTTTTATTTGTAGTCTTTTGTGTTTAATACAAAAAATGGCAAAACGTTAAGCTCCCACCCTATAGAACTATATATATTAATTGATAAAAAAATCCAGCGAAAGACGGTCGCTGACAATTAAGTTTGAGAGGTGCCGCATTTTTTGGGTTAACCGTCGAATGCGGCACCTCTTAGGATTTTTTGCTTGGTACCGCCTTTTGTGAGGTTCAATTTGAGATCGAAATCTGTACTTTGAACAGGTGGGAGAAAAATTTAAAAAACAATGCCTTTTTTTGAAACACCCTAGTGATCATATATGGATCAGATCTGATTGATCATGGGTGATCATATATGGATCAGATCTCATTGATCATATGTGGTCATATATGGATCAGATCTCATTGATCATATGTGATCATATATGGATCAGATCGGATTGATCGTATGTGATCATGTATGGATCGGATCTGATTGATCATATGTGATCATATATGGATCAGAGCTGATTGATAAGGGTGCGACATATGGATCATATGTGCATCATATCTGGTTGATCGTATGTGATCAGATATGGATCAGATCTGATAGTTCATATGTGATCATATATGGATTAGATCTGATTGATCAAATCTGTCAAAGTATGATCAGAAATGTTCACATATGATCAGATCTCGCAATTTCTCTTATCTGATCAGATATTATCCGTATATGATCATATGTGGATCAGATCTTATCCATATATGATCACATATGGATCAGATCTGAGTTCCCAAGCATCGCGCGATACATTCAACTAAAGTTTAACCAAAAAGCACCCAGTAACGCTAGAGAAACGTTCAGCGTTACACCAGTTCCCGGCCAGTTCCCGAGCCGGCCCTCCAAAATGTCTCCAAGTCGAAGACAACGACACGCTACTCAACCCTCAAAACCATCGACATTCCTCGCCACCGGGACGGTCTCCGGTACACAACGGCGCACTCCCTAATCAGACCGTCGTTGTTCGTGGGTTACAAGAGCTTCGAGGCAGACCCACAGAACTACGGACCTTAATCCCAATGCAAAGCTCTCTTGAGATTACCCTCGGCATTACTGACCGATGCGATTCACGGCTTTCCGACAAAGCTACTCGAGGCTCGCAGCCACGGGCTCCTTTCCACGAATAGATGAGAAATCCACCCCGGTCCGTTGGATTCAATTGGCAATGACTCGCCGTCTCAAAGGCCTCGCGCATCCACTTGCCAGGCATTCGAAAGCCCGAGAGGCGATGCGACAGCAACCGGGATAAATTAAAGGACATTGCTGAGGGGGGGAGGGGGAGGGGGGGAGGGGGGGGGAAACGGGAGTCATTATAATCGAGTTAGCTGTGTCGACTTTGGGCCGGCGAAACGCTTCGACGCTGGCTTCCAATTGGCCGTTGCCGAGTTAACAAGTTAACCAGTTTAGGTCCGAGGGACGAGAGAACCTCCAGACGATGGTGCTTTATGGCGAGAGCCACGGCGGGCGCAAGGTGATGCGTCCCGTTTGCGCTGTCTTGGGTAATGGCACGTCCCGGCATTGTTCGCTATGCTTTGGCTCGGACTGTTTCGCATTAACGTCACCAATTATGTGGACCGAGGACCGAGCGGCTCTCCGGAGCGTCGCACAAAGAGGCGAGCCGACGGTACCGCGGCGTCCGGGCTCGGCGAGAGTCACACCGGGGCGTCGCCGCATCGGCCGAGAGGCGGCTCGATGATGAGCCGCTGGAATCGCTGGAAGGAAGAGATTTCATACAGTGTAAAAATGAATTTTGTTTCAAAATTAATTAACAGTGTTGGAAGATGTTTTTTACATAAACCGTTTCTGAAATTTTAAACACATGTGCGTTGCAATTTTTCAGTAAAATTTGTATCTTTCATTAACATTTTTGTAAATTTCAAGTTGCAGTACATTAAATTTACAATTTATTTTTACAGTGTACTTGTTTTTTATTCAGATGATAATAATAATAATAATAATAATAATAATAATAGTATTATTATTATTATTATTATTATTATTATTATTATTATGTTATAAGTTATTAACAAATGACTCGAAGTTTGCCTAAAAGTTAAATCCAACGTTGATGTTGAAAATTGAAAGTTGACATTTTTATCACACTTTCTCATAACGTACCTTTATTCGCAAAGCTTCCTCTATGAGGAAGCCAAAAATATAGTAAATGCTTCCTCATAGAAGAAACATTGCGAATAAAGGGACATTATGAGAAAGGAGGTGCGGTTTTTCGCACGCTTCGCGTGCGAAAACCTCCATTTCCACACCTTGTGAAATAAAATTTTGTTCGATACTCGTGCGAAAAACGTTTTCTGAACTCGTGTGATTGCAACACTCGCCTTCGGCTCGTGCTGCAAACTCACACTCGTCAGAAAAAGTTTTTTCGCACTCGTATCGAAATGTACTATTTCGATTTAAGAACTACCCTAATATGCCCAGCCTATTAATAATTCTAAATTGAAACAAAAAAACAAAAAAAAAATCGCTTAATTTCCGTCGGCAAAAGAAACAAGGCAAGGAGTTAAAAGCGGTCCAGCGTCCCCTTAAGGGGCCAACATCGGCGACCCAACGAGCTTCTGGAAGGATTCCTTGAGGTCCTTCCGGAAATCAAAGGAAGCACTCATTACTTGAAGCACTCTCGGGACCACCGGGAAGCGGGTAATTTCCTATATTCGATATAGATTGCCTCTCGAATGATATTTCCCACTTCGGTTCTCATCATTTGACGGGAGCGAGCGATTGGGTGGTTCATTTGAGACCAAGATTTTCCAACCTAACGTTAAGGTGCAATAATTGATCGTTATACATAGTTGATTATGTTTCGCCCGGGTTTGCCTTTGCAGAGAGCCAGGCGAAGCAGGAGCGGGAGCCAAGTGCCAATAATGCGGTCGAAGCGATCAATGCCGGAGGTGGTGTGGACAAGACCGACGAGGCGGCACCGGCCGGACCGATCAAGGAGGTCACAGCGCAGACCGGTGGAACTGCCAATTTGCCTTGCAAGTTTGCCGACGCCGGGGGTGCTATCGTGAGTATAATATCGCATCGCACAAAGCTCAAAAATAAGACGGAAGAAAAATAAAGAGAAGGCCGAATGGTCACGATTTTTCCGAGGAAGGGTTGTTTAGTTTCTTTTTTTTTTTTTGCGGGACTTTTTTTGATTGCAGATGTTTTTTATGGTCTCGCGGAAGGACTCCAGACGCGCAGGGAGCAGGTCGATTATTTTTAACCCTAGAACTCGTGTATTATTTGGTTCTAGCTTATAATTCATGACTGGGGTACATTTGTACCCCAGGCGTGCTTTTAACGTACAGGGGTCCTATGAGGTGTAAATGGGGTTTGCCGCACATGAATCTCTTCGTTTTTTCATGAGGAAGAGAATGGTAGGCGGTAAATTTTATTTTGTTAAAGATTTGGGGATGGAATTCACCCTTAAAGCCCAAAACGTAACGACAGTTGGCAAAAATCGCACTGTTTGTGAGAAAAAATTGTAGTTTTTTTATTTTAATGGTTCGATTTTCAAATCTCAAACGGCATTTTACAGAGGGCACATCAGGCTATTAGGAAAAAAATGTCCCATTGTATTCCGTTCAAAAAGTCTATTTATTTAGACATCCAAAAATAGGGAAAAAGTCGAAAACTTGTAACATAAAAAAAATCAGTGAAAATGGAAACAACATTGGTTTTGCATGGGTTTTAACATTGATTTTTCTTGAAACATTGGAGGTAATTAAAGATAATGATAAAAATTATAAAATTATAAAAAACATAGACAGAAGAAAACATAAAATGCCGACTATCTATGTCCAAATTATATAATAGTAAATTATAAAATTCGATAGTTCTTTAAAAAAAAATCACTCAAATAAAACACTAACGGGAGCTTCTGAGTGGGGTATTTTGGTACCCCACACATGAGTTCCAAAAAAATTACAAAAACATAAAATGCCGACTATCTATGTCCAAATTATATAATAGTAAATTATAAAATTCGATAGTTCTTTAAAAAAAAATCACTTAAATAAAACACTAACGGGAGCTTCTGAGTGGGGTATTTTGGTACCCCATACACGATTTCCAGGGTAAAGACCAACGAAATTTGTTGACAATCACACGCACGAGTCAAAGCTGCACTAAACTATTTTAAACGGTACCGACGATACTCATTCGAAGGCAAACGTTTGAACATTGTTCACTCGATGTCCCCTAAATTCTCAAATTTTTTCCTCTCACCGGAAACGACGAGGAACCGTCGAGAAAATTAATTACAGTTTTACGTTACCGACGGAGCAAGGTACGGTCTGTGAGCCACAAGAGACCCTTAAAATAATTAATTGCCCCTTCGCGATGGCACATCTGTTTACCTTTCTTTGTGCCACGCACCTTACCCGCCTCAAGGAGTCCTCAAACGAGCCCGCAATCTCTCCGGACGCTCGAGGATAAATTAAAAAAGAATTGTTCGGTATTCGTGAGCCGTGAAAAAAAAGAGGCGTTTAAGCGTCACGTCGCCGTAGGCCTTGCTCGGTACGTCTGAGGGGTCTCGAATAATTGCTCTCCCGAGTCCTAATTAGGGAACTAAGTATGCCAGCAGATTATCTCGCCCGATAAACCTCGACTTTCCTGACTGCGGATTCTTCGAGCGATTAATCACACACTTTCGCCTCGCGGTCCAGTCTTGTTTCACAGGAAAAATATAAAAACTCATACCTGTCGTGTATGGGGCTTTCCATCCCGATTCGACCTACGTCGGAACCTCGACCTCTTCAATTCGATTGGTAATTTTTTATAATATAGTTCTAACTCTAAAAATCACTCCAATTTTTTGTTAATTTTTTTTTTTTTGCATTAATTACAATTTTTCAAAGTGAACATATTTTTAGCCGCAATTAAGAATTCTGAAAAAATTCTGAAAAGTCCTGTTTTAGATATGAACATTTTTAAGCCTAAAACCAGAATGGTAAAACGTTTCCTGAAAGATGTTTTTTGAGCTTTGCTTTCTTTTTTTAAGTGAACATATTTATAGCCCAAATTTAAAAAATCTGAAAAAATTCTCAAAAATCATGTATGTTTCTATTTTTTTAAAATATAATTTTAAATAATTTTAAATAATTTTAAATAATAAAAAAATAGAAGCTAATGCGATACCACTTTCGCTCTAGGCTTGAAAATTTTCATACCTGATACAGGGTTTTTGAGAATTTTTTCAAAATTTTTAATCCGGCTAAAAATATGTTAACTTTGAAAAATTGTAATTAATGCAAATTGAAAAAAAAATGGAGTGATTTTTAGAGTTAGAACAATATTATAAAAAATTACCAACCGAATTGAAGAGGTCGAGGGTCCGACGTAGGTCGAATCGGTATGAAATGTCCCATATACATAAAAAAAAAAGATTAAAAAAAATTTATCGACTAGATCAAATGGATTGAGTGTGTAAATAAATCATGGATAGAATCTTCGTTCGGTGGAGCGATACGAATATTTCGCCGTCAGTCTCTGTTTATCCTCTTGACAGATTTATGCTGATTATCCGTTAGCGAGGTAGACCGTCGTACGGGGGAAGAGATCCGTATATATTTTTCTACCCGAAAGTCACACAAGCTCTGTGGATTTTTAAATTTTTCCACGCGAGTCAGATTGGGAGCGACCGTAGTCGCGGCTTCGGGGCAGAGCATCGATTGATTCGCCTTTTCGTGTCGTGTATTTCTATCGAAATCTCACCGCTATCGGGGTCCCTCGTTCCATCCTCGCGAATGTACCGAGATATATTTCGGAATATATTTTACCGAGTTCTCTATGCTTCGAGACCGTTTCTTGGGTAGCGTCGAACCGACGTCCGTAAAGGCACCATTTTCTGAGGGATTTTTTTTTTCGTCGAGAATCTTAAAAAGGAAGCTCAGCAATAAGGCTCTGTTGGCTAAGGCAGTTAAAATTATTTGGATTTTGGATTCTGGATTTTGGATTTTGGATTTTGGATTTTGGATTTTGGATTTTGGATTTTGGATTTTGGATTTTGGATTTTGGATTGTAAAGCTGACATTTTTCCTATATAGAACAGGTACCCAGGTGGGCTATTGGGCTAACTGTTGACAGCCCAATAGTGTACAGCGGTCGCCCAGGCCTGGGCCAAGCTGAAGCGTGGGTTTACGGCTCAGGCACAGGCATGAACCAAGCCAGGGCGTGGGTCTGTATCTCAGACTCCGTTCCAGGCTAAACTCTGGGCCAAGCATAGTACTCAGAAATGGCTCAGAAATGGGCTAAACACTGACGGGACAGGAATGGCTGCATGTCTCGCCCACGTCTGGACCAAGCCTAGGATAAGCTCAAGCGTAGATTTACGGGTCAGACCCAGGCATGGGTCAAGTCCAGGCCTGGGTTTGCAGCTCAGACTCAGTCCTGGGCTAAATCCTGGCGTAGGTTTACATCGCTGTTCTAGTTGTAGGCCAAACCCAGTACTGGATTTACTACTCAGGCCCAGGTATAGGCGAATACCAGGTGTAGGTCTACTGCAGTTAGGCTCAACTCTGGATCAAGCCCAGGCGTAGGTTGGCGGCTCAGACTCAGTCCTGGGCTAAACCTCGGCGTGGGTTTACATCGCAGTTCTTGTTGTAGGCCAAACACAGTAGTGGATTTACTATTCAAACCCAAGTATGAGCCAAGCCCATATCTGAGTCTACTGCAGCTCAGTCCCAGGCATAGATCGAGCCCAGCCGTGGATCTACAGCTCCTATACGGCTGAGCCTAAACGGCCATATTCCATGCATGTCCCACTCTTCCACTAGTTCCGATAGTGCCCAGCCCAGCCCCCCAGCTGGGCTGGGCACTCCCCACTCTCTTCGCGAGGAAATCACGGCAACGATGAATAATATTTTCCTCGAATGCTCCATCAATCCGAATGGGTACCCATTACTCCCACAGGGAACTTCACCCCACGAGAATGTTTAAATCAAAGCTGGTAACCCGATATCGCGCTCTGTGATTAACGTGACAAGGAGCATACACAATAAAAAGTCGCCCAGGAAGAACAGGGAGGCTGAGACAGCAGAATGAAGGCAATATATACACATAGGTCTCTATGTACACATAGACCTCTATATACATACATAAATATATATGCATATATATACATATATACATACATCTGGGATACAGTAGCGCTATTCCAACATCGAAACACCGCGCCGCATCCCGCGATAACGTATAGCCGTTCTCTCGAGGCTGTATCAGAGACACAGTGGTAATTGGAGATTTCTTCCGAGAATTCCCCATCCAAGAGGCGTTTCGCGCTCCATGCGCGACTCTCTTTCCACGGCCTTATTTTTTTTTCTTTTTTTTTCTCACTCGCCCACACTTTCCGACCGTGCATTCAGGCGGATGAGAATAAAAGATAAAAATTCGCTCGTGTATATCTCCAGCCGCTAGGGCATGCAGATACACGTAGCCGGTCGTGAATAAGGAATCGGGGAGGAGGACTTGCCGTGATCGCTGCTGGCTGGCAGTGGGTGTGAAGAAAAATGTATTGCAGAGCTAGCATTTAAAAAAAAAGGCAAAAGTGATAGGAACGAAGTGTAGAGGAATGAAACTGAGCGAGGAACAAAGTGCCTTCTTAAGTTCTAAAAGTCCTTTTCTTAAGTTATGTTGAAAATCATTAAAATCCAATCTGTAAATCATGGACTTTGAAGAATACAAATTTATTTTGTCATTTTGCCATTTTGCCATTTTGCCATTTTGCCATTTTGCCATTTAGCCATTTTGCCATTTTGCCATTTGGCCATTTTGCCATTTTGCCATTTTGCCATTAAAAGATAAAAATTCGCTGGTGTATATCTCCAGCCGCTAGGGCATGCAGATACACGTAGCCGGTCGTGAATAAGGAATCGGGGAGGAGGAGTTGCCGTGATCGCTGCTGGCTGGAGTGGGTGTGAAGAAAAATGTATTGCAGAGCTAGCATTTAAAAAAAAAGGCAAAAGTGAAAGGAACGAAGTGTAGAGGAATGGAACTGAGCGAGGAAAAAAGTGGCGAGAAAAATCGTAGAAAAGTTTCCGGGTCGTGGCGGTTGTCGGGAATATCGATGTCAATGAAATTTTCCGACAATTCATTTCTCTCGACAAAGTACGACCCTCGTAGTCTGTCTTTGTGTCACCTCGCTCTCTGTGCATCGATTCCTCCGCGCTCCGCCGACGCTTTCTTGTCGCGCCGACGGGCGAACAGGGATTGCCGCGCGAAACACGATTTCTCCAGGCGATTGCTCCATGGTGGGGCAATATGGACCAGCGGAACGAGCTCGAGACGAGCCCGATCGTTCTTCGCGATTCGCGAATTTTTGTTTTAAAAGGGAAATACATAGAAATGGTCAAGAACGACGAAAAATTTCGGGATTTTTTTCCAACGCAACTACTCGACCAATCGTTCCGAAATTTTTATGGTATTTTGTTGAACATTAGAAGGCATGAAAAACATTTTTTTTTAATCGATGATAAGTGTTCATCGGCAGCCTGCAGCCAATTGTAGCTGAACGAATTTTCCCCGCTATGTCGAACTGCGGCAGCTGTAGTTTTTTTTTTTTTTTTTTTTTTTTAATCAGGAACAAAAAATTCAAAAACCATTACATTCCATATGAACGTACGCTGTCGATAAACTAAGAAAAAGTTTAAAAAATTGAATATTGTAATAATGGCAGCACTCAGAGAAAAAATATCGAATTCTCACTGAAAATTTGTATGCAAAAATGATTGTTATATTAACTTTGTATTCAATATGGAGATTTATCGACAAGGGTTTGCAATTACGTATCTAAAAACCTTTGGTTGAAATGAATCAAACAAACAAATAAACGAACAACTTTCCAAAATATACACAAAATTATACATTATTATATATACTTAATAAAAAAATAAATTATTTTATAAACTACAAATTTAGAAAAAAAAATTTAATACAATTAATTAAGTATAATTTTTTTTATATATCTTCTCCAAAAGAAAAATACCCTGAAAACCGACTGTAATTTAATTTTTTTCGGATATTTTTTTTCCACTGCTCTCTTCCGGAGTTCCCATAAAAGCGTTTTCCGTCCGTAAATTACCGACACGCATACTCGCCGTTTCCGCCGTCAGGCAAAATTAATCTGTACCGAATTCCGTACCACGAAACGTATCCAGAGATGAAATCTTTGGGGCCAGGTATTCGTGATTACCTTTCGGTCTTATCGTTGGGTCGGATCCGTTTCGTGATGATGCCCAATAAAGTCGTAAAGCAAACGATTCGCGTTAGCCGACCCGGATGATATCTAATTTGTAATTGCCATAACACAATTGACTGGCGGAACCGCCCGTGCCTTCAATTTCGGGGGCGTTATGCGTCGTAAAACGGCGGATCGAACGTGAGCCACCCGGTAGCTACGTCGACCTGATAAGGACTGCTATCGCTCCGGGGAGTCTTTCGCCGATCGAGTCGAGGAGCGAGCGGAGCGTCTCTTCCTTCCTTCCTTATTCAAGCTCTCCCGTTCCCGATAAGAACCCACGACGCGTGATAACCCGGCAACTACCGACAGGTTAACGATCGTTTTAACTCGCGGCCTGCGTTTCTCCCCGCTAATCTTCACGGCAGCCCGCGGATGGTTTTGCGCGGGTTTGTTACTCCTTGCGCCATCGTCATCTTTGAGGGCGAATTTTCTCGTGTGCTCGGAGATCGTGCAGATCGGGGATCCTTCGTCAGTGCGGAAAATGGAACGTCAGGAGTCAAAGCGTCGAGGGGGGAGAAAGTGGGACAAAATGGGCGGAGATAGAATTAAATTTTTAGGTCGGAAATGTCGGGTTTTGATTGGGAGGGTCTGCTCTTCCAAATAACACGGCCAAAATGGACCATTTTGCCCCGTGTCGGTTTTCATATGTTCTGTCGGACAACGAAAGTTGCAAGTCCTGAATTCTTCGGAATAGACGATTTATTGATTTTTAGAACTATCGCGGGGAAGTCAATTTTGCTCCTTTTCTTAAGTTGGGTTGTTGAAAATCATTAAAATCCAATCTGTAAATCGTGGACTTTGAAGAATACAAATTTATTAATTTTGGGCACTATTTCAAGACGGTCCATTTTGCCATTTTGGAGATACAGCTTTCCGGGTTGTGGAATTCCCCCTTCTATTTTTTATATCTTATTGAGAAAATAATTAAATTACAGCAGTAAGTCCTAAATCGTTCAGAAAAAAATGTATTGATTTTCACTATTATTGAAGGAAGGTCCATTTTGTCCCGTTTTGAATACTTAAAAATAAGTTTGTCCAGACGCGTCAAATTATTGAAACAGTTTCGTGTCTCGAAAAGGAGTTGAGAATCCCTGAATCGTTTGGGTGATCCATTTTGCCCCACCCCCCTCCCCCACACTTACATTCATGGGCTATTTGGATGCGGAAACAAAGACGACCAGAAACAACCGCACGCTCACGACCTGCTTACTTTGATGCGAAAACAACCATTACCTCCGTTAGGTCTCTTTTACCTCAAAACAATAAAGTATCCATCACTGCCTTCTCGACGTTAGGTGACAAAGTACCTTATACCTCAAGCACAAACCCCATTTTTTTTCTCCCTCATTCCCGGGTCTTCTTCGCGCTAACGTGATGTGTCTTCTGTTTCGGCCAGTGAGCAAGCAACGCTCTCTCGTCCTCAGCGGGACGCTGGCACTCCATTGTTCGGGTCCGGAATGACCGAGCGAATGGGAGGAGGAGTTTGGAGAGATCCAGCTTTCCGGGCTGTGGAATGCCGCGTTTGCTTCGGTACGGAAATGACATTTGTACTTGCCTCCACCTCTCGCAGAGAAGTCCTTACAGAGAAGAACGTCGGAGAACGCTAGTCAGAGTTTGGTGTTCCTCCACCGTGACAAAAGTGACTGGCGAACGAAGCGACATTCGAAACGCCAAGGAGTTTCTACTGCGCCGGAACAACTCGTTGGCTCATTAGACGCAACAACCTCCTTTTGGCGTTTGTTCATTGCGTTGGAAGATCATCGCAGCAGGGGCCATTGAAAGAGGCGCATTGTCCCGATGGCAGATGCGATGCCAGTTCCTCATCGTTGAATCTCGGTAAAACTTGCCCCTGAGGCAGGAAACTCAGGAGTCGACCGGGGGAAAACATACCTCCGAGGAGAGTTACTTTAGTGTGATCCGAGTCGCTCTGAGATTCTGCAGTCGGATAACGCGAGAGGAAAAAGATCCCGGGTGATTGGTTAACGTTATGACCCGGAACGACTTTATCTCTGCCAATCCAATGCCCTCAAGTTCCGGGGTACTTTCAGACCCTTCCTCCTCCAGTGGTGTGTTAAGATTCCTATAGGATAGCCGGAAACCAGGAACAAGATGCAAGGAGCAACGACAATCCCAGTGGGGTTTAGTGGGGCCTCGATCTCCCCGTCAGTTTCCCGTTGCTGATCCTTTGAGGTTGCTAGGGCACTTGATATTGGCTGGAGAAAAACAACTGGGGAGCACGCCAATTAGGCACCGAAACTGCCGGGCTTCGTAGTTTCGTACTTCCTTCCATTGTCCGTTCTGCCAAATCCTGCTCATTCGAAACGCAAGGAGTTTCCACTGCGCCGGAACAACTCGTTGGCTCATTGGAGGCAACAAACTCCTTTTGGCGTTTGTTCATTGCGTTGTAAGATCATCGCAGCAGGGGCCATTAAAAGAGGCGCATTGTCCCGATGGCAGATGCAATGCCTGTTTCTCATCGTTGAATCTCGGTGAATCGCGCCCCTGAGGCAGGAAACTCAGGAGCCGACCGAGAGAAAGCATACCTCCGAGGAGAGTTACTTCAGTGTGATCCGAGTTGCTCTGAGATTCTATCTCTGCCAATCCAACGCCCTCAAGTTCCGGGGTACTTTCAGACCCTTCCTCCTCCAGTGGTGTGTTAAGATTCCTATAGGATAGCCGGAAACCGGGAACAAGATGCAAGGAGCAACGACAATCCCAGTGGGGTTTAGTGGGGCCTCGATCTCCCCGTCAGTTTCCCGTTGCTCGATCTTCCCGTCCTTTGAGGTTGCTGGGCACTTGACATTGGCTGGAGAAGAACAACTGGGGAGCACACCACTTACGTACCCAAACTGCCAGGCTTCGTAGCTTCGTACTTCCTTCCATTGTCCGTTCTGCCAAATCCTGTTCATTCGAAACGCAAGGAGTCGGCTCATAAGAGGCCAACAACCTCCTTTTGGCGTTTGTTCATTGCGTTGTAAGATCATCGCAGCAGGGGCCATTGAAAGAGGCGCATTGTCCCGATGGCAGATGCGATGCCTGTTCCTCACCGTTGAATGTCGGTGAGTCTCGCCCCTGAGGCAGGAAACTCAGGAGTCGACCAGGGGAAAACATACCTCCGAGGACTTACTTTAGTGTGATCCGAGTTGCTCTGAGATTCTGCAGTCGGATAACGCGAGAGGAAATTGACATTGGCTGAAGAAAAACAACCAAACACCCAAACTGCCAGGCTTCGTAGTTTCGTACTTCCTTCCATTTTCCGTTCTGCCAAACCCCGCTCCTTTCCTTGGATACGGAGGACCCAGCGAAGGAGGAAGGCCCAGGATGAACAGGCGCCATCATTAGCGACGCTCCCTGGTGGCCCCTGTCGGGCAATCCATCAGGCCTTGGTAATGTCGTCAGAGGACCAGGCAAGGTCCCGACCAGGCCCCTATGTAATACCCTCAAACAACCACCAAAACTCCGGCTGAATGACGCGCGGCTTGATCAACATAATCCTGTCCCCATCTGTCTACGTGAGAAACAGCCCAACCAACGAGTCCATCCGTTGTCTTTCAATCCATTCCAATCAGCCCAACCACTGCACACAACTCCCCCAATGGCAAAGAGTACCCGACCAAGAGCTTCGCCAGCTCCTGACCAGATAACTTTGAACTGTCGTTACTCGCATCGGCACCGGTGGGGATTCTTCTCTCGCACGAGCCGAAGTTATCGAAAGCTCGTAGGAACCCACGGGTAGGAAGGAGGACATCGTGACGGCGGAGAACCATGAGGGGGCCGCGTCCACGGGCGCGGGAGGAGATGGAAAGGAGGACGGGGAAGGTGATCGAGACCAAGACGAGGTGGATCACCGTTGGGATGGCGCGGGGAAAGACAGAAGCGTCGAGAGTGGCTCACGTAACTTGGTCACTGATTGAGGTAAACTCGGCGAGTACCCGGTTAACTCGAGGGCCCCAGGACATTCTCGGCTGACTGTGGCTCCTTGAACCTCAACACCGGCGACGTGCTCTCGCACGACATTCGCGGTGAATCTCTTTGCGACATTGGATCCGCCATTAGATCCGCCCTACGAGGAGTGCGCCGGACGAGGCTGGGGGGTGGTGAGGCGGGAAAAGGCGGTGGGGAACGGAGCTCTCGGGGTCTCTTTGCGAAATTCTACTAGGAGGATTACGGAGACAAGTCCTGGATTACCGGAGCCTCGCATGCGAGCCCCGACCCTCCGCTTCCTTCCCTCCGCGAATGCCGGGGAATTGGTTTCCATGTGAGGCATTCGTGTACCGGCGGGCGAGCACATAGCCCGGTCCATGTAATGGTATAAGCGCCTCCACGTGGATCATGTGGAATGTCCTAATTGCGTTCTAGCGGGAAGCGGATAAGGCGCGTCGATGAAGTCTTACATGCTGGCATAGCTCGGGGAGAGCTTGGCTTTGCGCAGTTACATCGACGGCCCGGTAACAGCGGCACCGGCATCCGTGTGTCTAGGGGCCTCGATTGTATCTCGAAGGATCCAGGAACGGAAACCCGCGGGAAGCTCCTGACGAAGGTCTTCTGGCTGCCGGGGTTCCCTCGAGCTGAACACGCCAGCGGGAATCTTTTGAGCTTGGCAGGCGGGAATCGACCAACCGGGGCTCGGTGGGTAACGAAAACTAATCCATTTGGCCCAACGGCGCTGAATCTTTCCGGGGCAAACTGTCAGGGCATCCTAGAGTGTTGGACGAAGGCGCTGGCGATGTGTGTCCATAGCCGACCGGTTGAGATCGTTTGATAAAGTGGATTGCAGTTCACGTCGCCGCTTCAGTCTGAGTCCCGTCGCCTTGATTACACAACAGATTACACAGGCTCGACAAATAGAACCGAAATTCTGGTATATTGCGCTTCGAGACAGACGACGGCGTGATGGGGTTAAGTTCCTCTTGTGTGCGGGGGAACGGCGTCCCCAGGCATCGATCTGGGCTAAGTAAAGACGTGGTTTTGATGTTTTGGACCGCGTTTGGGTTAAGCATAGGCGTGGGTTTGTTGCTCTGGCCCAACTCCGCACCAACCTCGGGCAAGACCTGGGCCGTACTCATTCGGGCCGATCCCAAATTCCGAATAGCGGTCACCAGAGTATTTTTCACTCCCCCCAGCTTGACGAAGCCGCGGGGGGATGTGAGGCCACCTCTGGCCCAACTACGGGCCAACCCCGGGCATGGTCTTACAGCGCTCGGCCAGACCTGGGCCGTACACATTGGGGCCGATCCCAAATTACGAATAGTGGTCACCAGAGCACTTTCCACTCCCCCCACCGTGACGAAGCCGCGGGGGGATGTGAGGCCACCTCTGGCCCAACTACGGGCCAACCCCGGGCATGGTCTTACAGCGCTCGGCCAGACCTGGGCCGTACACATTGGGGCCGATCCCAAATTACGAATAGCGGTCACCAGAGCACTTTTCACTCCCCCCAGCTGGACGAAGCCGCGGGGGGATGTGAGGCCACCTCTGGCCCAACTACGGGCCAACCTCGGGCATGTGCTTACAGCGCTCGGCCAGACCTGGGCCGTACACATTGGGGCCGATCCCAAATTACGAATAGCGGTCACCAGAGTACTTTTCACTCCCCCCAGCTTGACGAGGCCACGGGTGGATGTGAGGCCACCAACCAGTGACTGTGTATTCGCGAACGCGGTCGAGTTCTGTCGTCGCGTGCGAGCGCGATAAAATCAATTTCGAACCGTTCCACGACCCTCGTCATCGTCCTCTCCGGTTCTCTTTGCACCGTGCCCTTTTCTTTCTCGCTCGCTCTCCGGTGCGTGTCACCGTGAGCCACCGCAAAGCACGCCCACGGAATTACAATCAATGCGACATACCCGTCCCGCCAACGTTGCACGCCACTCATCGCTCCTCTTACGTAACGCGTAACATGCACCTGCGTACAACGTCCTGATTGCACCGTTAATCGTTCATCACACCGAGCCTCACAGTATTGCATTGAAAAAAAAAAAAAAAAAATCTAGCCCACATTTAACACGGACGAAGCTTTTTTAGAACTTTTTGCCTCCTCTCAGGTACGGAATGAAACTTTCCAATAGCGGTGAAGTTTGAAACATTGCAAAGTTGCAACGATTCTTCCAGCTCTGGCGCCTAATCAGATAAAAATTCGGTGCCTATCGCGGATTTAAATTTCGACTATAGCGAGTTCGTTTCGGAATTTGAGACCTGGTCGATGTTGTTCTTTGATGTATTAAGTATAAAAAAAATTAAAACAACCCTTTTTCGTTGGACATCGTGGTAGTTGCAGCAATGTTCTAAAAAAAACAGTGTCTAGTTACGACTAAATTTTCGAGTACGAGGAGCTCGGCACGGACCTTGGATCGTCTTAATTTTTTTTCCTCGGAGTATAAAGTGCTCTTTCCTTGGAACAGCAATTTTCTCAGAAAGCGGAACAAACCGATACAACTAATAAAAAGACCGGACACTGTTCGGTGATTCCGTAACCTTCTTTTTATTCACCATATGACATGTGAGCGAAGCGCCAGGGCTGGGAGAATCTTTCCAACTTTGCAACGTTTCAAACTTCACCGCTATAAGGTAAACGTACCAATGACCGGACACGTCCCAGTGGCCGGACAAGGCGGGCGTGCAAGAGATATGGAAATACGATTTTCCATGCATGTCCAGGGACTGGGACTGCTCCCTTAAGTGTCCGGGCATTGGTACGTTTACCTTACTTTCCACCTGCCGACCTCTCATAACGATTCTTCCAGGTTCTTCTTTTTCTCTTCTCATCGTGACCGCTCAGGGGACGAGAGGACATGGTAATCGATGCCGGATTAGTTGTCGGAAGGGGGTTTCCTGGGGACTTTCGAGACCGGGCGAGGGGGGGGGGGGGTGACGTTAATGAAAGTCGAAGGCATCGTCATCCTCGCGGCCGGCTTCGATGAACCGTGGAACGAAGCTCGGCAGACGAGATAGACGGGACGGGGAGAGCGGGAACCGCTTCACGGTTCATCGGTGAAGCGTGAAAATTAGTAGAGAATCCGGCGGTCCATTAGCGGCAACGATAATTGATGTTCGGTGTCAGCTAAACCTCCTTCTGTTTTCTCTCCCCCGGACACTCGACGTTTCGCTCCCGATGGTTTTCCAGCAGGGGGCCGAAACGTTCGAGGATCCCCGCCGATCCACCGTTTGTTATCGGTATCGCAGTCATCGCGGTTGCAACCCGGAAGCGCAGCGGCTCTCGGGAGAGAAAAAAGTATTTCGTGACCCGAAAGATATTGGCGCGTAAGCACGGAGAACGGGAGGGCGGAGCGGCAAGAAACCGTAGAAACCGTCATTACGTGCACTTGGTTACTTCAAGTCTCATTAAAACTTTAATTAAAAATACATTATACCCGAGGAAAATTTACGATTCGCCTCTCTCGCTACGCGATTACACCGGGGAACAAGTTCCGTGTCACTAATTTTTTTATTTTTTTATTTATTTTTATTTAATTAATAAGAAATAAATAAAAAATTATGATGCCTGCGTGAACGGACCGCGTTTCTGTTGCCCAATCGGTAGGGGGAACTTCGCTTCATCCTCATTTTCTGAGTGATGCACTTCTCCCGTTAGTAATTCCCGTGTAATCAGGATATTGCGGAAAATGTACGGAAGGTTCAACGAACTTTTATTTATAATGATGTATTTAGGTCACGTGGCTGAGACGTAGAGATCGACAGCTTCTGACCGTCGGCACGACAACCCACTCGGTCGACAAGCGGTTCATGATCAAACAGTCGACGTCGGATTTTGCCCTGCTCATACATCGGGTCACCCTCGAAGATGCGGGACTCTACGAGTGTCAGGTGAGTATCGACTGTCTTGAAATAATCTTCATTTCATATGTATGAAAATCACACGCCATTTTGGCGTCCAATTCCACAGCCACGACATCACTGTCCGCGCATTTGTATTTTTGAGTGCCCCTGAGTGCCCCCGAGTGTCCCAGAATGCCCCTGAGTGCCCCTGAGTGCCTCTGAGTGTCCCTGAGTGCCCCCGAGTGTCCCTGAGTGTCTCTGAGTGCCGCTGAGTGTCCCTGAGTGTCCCTGAGTGTCTCCGAGTGTCTATGAGTGTCTATGAGTGTCTCTGAGTGTCCCTGAATGTATCTGGGTGCCCCTGAGTGTCTCCGAGTGTCTCTGAACTTTTCCGAGTGTCCCTGAGTGTCCCTGAGTGACCCTGAGTGTCTCCGAGTGTCTCTGAACTTTTCCGAGTGTCCCTGAGTGTCCCTGAGTGTCCCTGAGTGCTTCTGAGTGCCCCTGAGTGTCTCTGAGTGCCCTTGAGTGTCTCTGCAACCCCCTGAGTGCCCCTGAGTGCCCCTGAGTGTCTCTGAGCGTCTCGGAGTGTCTCTGAACGTTTCCGAGTGTCCCTGAATGTCTCTGAGTGCCCCTGAGTGCCCCTGAGTGTCTCCGAGTGTCTCCGAGTGTCTCCGAGTGTCTCTGAGTGTCTCCGAGTGTCTCTGAGTGTCTCTGAGTGCCCCTGAATGCCTCTCTGAGTGCCCCTGAGCCGGCTACATCCGAAAATAGCTCAAATTTGGGGTCTTTCATTTCTACGAAGATGATATAACAGAGATAGTAAATTCATACGAACGCTTCCGCCATGGTAGCTTTGCACAATTCGAGACCCCTAATAATCATAGTACATCTAAGGTAAACGGCCATACTGTCTAGCTAGAAATAAACTACCATATTTCCGAACTGTTGAGCTGGCAACAAAGTACCGAGGGTTTTAACAAATGTCAAGGTCGCAGCGAGACATTCGCATGCATTTGTGTCATCAGCTGTGAAATTACCTGCCTGATGTCACAATGCATCCGTAGGACAACGAAGTGTGACCGCCATTGTGCGGTCAGACTGAAAACTGCACGGCACTTTGTTGGTCTCAACGTGCCCTTTCGACATTTTGCGCTCGTCAAAGGTCACCATCGTGTCGAGCAATTTTCTCATAATTTTGCCGAACAGTTAACATTAACAAAACTCGAGATAAAATGTTTGTCCGATATTGATTGTGTTTACACAGGTGGCCAGTTATCCGACGGTGCAGCAAAACTTTGTGCGGCTGACGGTGACCGAAGCGTACTCGGTCATTCCCGGAGGTCCGGATCTGCACGTGAAGCAGGGATCGAGTCTGCGTCTCGAGTGTCAACTCATGGCAGCGACCGAGCCACCCTATTACGTTTTTTGGTATCAACAAGGTCACATGATAAACTACGACGCCGAGCCCGGTGTAAAGGTCGAGCTCACGAAGAGCGGTTCGATTCTGAAGGTCTCGAAAACGAAAACTATTCACGGTGGCAATTACACGTGCGTGCCGAGCAACGCCAAACCCTCATCCGTCATGATACACGTCATCGAAGGTGAGATCCGTACTTTGGTTTGCTTTCCCTCTTTTGCATCGGTGTTATTATATGAGGCGAGGGATTTTCTCACCCTCCGACTGTGCGCGATGACGAGGCACACGGAACGAGCGATCCCCGATGCCATTTTTACTCGACCTCATTTATTCCGATTCATGCACAAGGATGGTATCGATGAAATTAATCGTGTCGTCAGGATTTGTGGAAGTATTGCGTCGGTGATGCGTCATCATCGATAATTGTTAACTTCATTGTAAAACTAGCGAGTCATGGTGCCTCGTGCACTCGCATGGCTTTCTTAAAGTTGATTTGAGTATCCTTGAGTATCCTTGAGTATCCGTGAGTATCCGTGAGTATCCGTGAGTATCCTTGAGTATCCTTGAGTATCCGTGAGTATCCGTGAGTATCCGTGAGTATCCTTGAGTATCCGTGAGTATCCGTGAGCATCTATGAACATCTGTGAGTATCCTTGACTATCCGTGAGCATCTGTGAGTATCCTTGAGTATCCCTGAGTATCCTTGAGTATCCTTGAGTATCCTTGAGTATCCGTGAGTATCCGTGAGTATCCTTGAGTATCCTTGAGTATCCTTGAGTATCCTTGAGTATCCTTGAGTATCCTTGAGTATCCTTGAGTATCCTTGAGTATCCTTGAGTATCCTTGAGTATCCTTGAGTATCCTTGAGTATCCTTGAGTATCCTTGAGTATCCTTGAGTATCCTTGAGTATCCTTGAGTATCCTTGAGTATCCTTGAGTATCCTTGAGTATCCTTGAGTATCCTTGAGTATCCTTGAGTATCCTTGAGTATCCTTGAGTATCCTTGAGTATCCTTGAGTATCCTTGAGTATCCTTGAGTATCCTTGAGTATCCTTGAGTATCCTTGAGCATCCTTGAGCATCCTTGAGCATCCTTGAGCATCCGTGAGCATCCGTGAGCATCCGTGAGCATCCGTGAGCATCCGTGAGCATCCGTGAGCATACGTGAGCATACGTGAGCATCCGTGAGCATCCGTGAGCATCCGTGAGCATCCGTGAGCATCCGTGAGCATCCGTGAGCATCCGTGAGCATCCGTGAGCATCCGTGAGCATCCGTGAGCATCCGTGAGCATCCGTGAGCATCCGTGAGCATCCGTGAGCATCCGTGAGCATCCGTGAGCATCCGTGAACATCCGTGAGCATCCGTGAGGATCCGTGAGTATCTGCGGGTGTCCTTGACTATCCGTGAGCATCTATGAGCATCTGTGAGTATCCTTGAGTATCCTTGAGTATCCTTGAGTATCCTTGAGTATCCTTGAGTATCCTTGAGTATCCTTGAGTATCCTTGAGTATCCTTGAGTATCCTTGAGTATCCTTGAGTATCCTTGAGTATCCTTGAGTATCCTTGAGTATCCTTGAGTATCCTTGAGTATCCTTGAGTATCCTTGAGTATCCTTGAGTATCCTTGAGTATCCTTGAGTATCCTTGAGTATCCTTGAGTATCCGTGAGTATCTGCGAGTGTCCTTGACTATCCGTGAGCATCTATGAACATCTGTGAGCATCCCTGAGTATCCGTGAGTATCCGTCTGTAACTCGAACGGTTTCGAAAACTTCCACGAACAACACTCAAACACGCTAACGTCCAGTTTAACTTAAATCCTCATTTCCAACGATATTTAACAATCAGCGACATTGCAACAACGGACACAAAAGAGAAAGCTGACGATTAAGACCCTCGAGAATCGGTTCCGCTAACGAACGATTATAAAGAATAATTGTTTAAACTTCACAGCGCGAACTTGAAGCTCGTTTAAAATCGTCAGTGAGTTGTCTCTTTTTCTTTCGGTCTCCTCTACCTCTCGTGTCCGGGACACACCAGGCCAGCAGCCGCGGCTGCTGCACCAGCAGCAGCAGCAGGAAGCGAATGGTTCCCCGCTTTTACTGCGCGATTGTGGGAAACGTGACCCGAATCCGAAAGTAGCGGAACTTCCGGTTGGGAGGAGAGGAAAGAGGGTTGGAGAACGAGTACGAGGCCTGCCACGTTTAAAACGTCGTTTCCCAGTCGAGAGGGAGCGGGGAAAACCATCCCCATATACCTTCTATCCTCAACACGCCTCACTCGCGACAACCGCTGGTTTGCCCCAAAACCAACCAACCCACCCCCCCTCCCCCCCCCCACCCCACCTTCCGCCTCCTACAGAGCAGCCTATCGTTTTCTCTCTCGGCCGTGGTTGCTGAGTTTCTAATTTCGTTTCAGATTTTCAGTTAGCATTGTAAAACAAGTAACATGCAATTAACCCAATAAACTTTGCGCATGTACCGGAGATTACCGAGGGCTCAACAGATACATGCGACACGCGCGTACACGTAACTTGGTCTTTTTTATTTTTCAATTTAAAGTAGCGCGTTTTAACTGTTTCAATGAAAATTGTGTCGAGGTTGGTGGTTTTTTTTTTTTTTTTTTTTTTAATTTGTTTCTCTCTCTCTCGGCTTAATTTTCGTCATTCACACAGACGCTTGAGTAGCGCTTTAGCGGCTTACAAATATTCAATTAGCCTCGTTAACGGGGCTTGTTGCGCCCGCCACTCACCATTCGCTTTTCCAATTATCGCTGTGTCCGCCGATAAAGGAGTTTATGTTTTAATCGATATTATGTACGATATAGATTGATTCTGTAGCGCGATGGAATGACGACGATTATTAAGGCTTCGTGTTAAAATGTCACTGTGCCAAAGTAACACAACGCTGAAATAACCCAATCGCACATTTAGATCTCTATACCGCCTCTACCCGTCGAACTCTACTGGATTAGAAGTACATCACAACTCTATCGTACTGAAACTCTATCCAATATCTGTACCACAGTATCAAATAAATCTACCACCGTGAACCGATCGCCAAAAACTCTATCGAAATATAGACGTCCGAGAAAAATTCTACTAGAAACAAACTATCGAAATGAAAAATAAAACTCTATCGGAATGTAAATAAAACTCTACCGGTAGCGATTTTATTGGATGCTGGATATTCCGGCAGAGTTGTTCACGCTGTTTTTTTACGAAAAAATAACACAATGCCGAAATAACACAACCCAAAAATAATAAAATCCCAAAATAACAAAACCCCGAAATAACAAAACCCCAAAATAACACAACCCCAAAATGACACAACCCTAAAGTAACACAACCGCAAAATAACAAAATCCCAAAAATAACAAAACCCCAAAATAACAAAACCCCAAAAATAACAAAACCCCCAAAATAACAAAACCCCCAAAATAACAAAACCCCCAAAATAACAAAACCCCCAAAATAACAAAACCCCCAAAATAACAAAACCCCCAAAATAACAAAACCCCCAAAATAACAAAACCCCCAAAATAACAAAACCCCCAAAATAACAAACTCCCAAAACAACAAAACCCCACTTCGCCCGTATTATTCTCGCGCAACCTCATTTATTTACCTTACTCCGCTGTATCCCATTTTCGGAAGTTATTTTGACGCGTGTCATTATTTTTTTTCCTACGTTCCCATCGGCGTGTCAAAATTCGTTCAACCCTTCAATTCCCGTCGCCCCCTCGTCCCGCCATCTCTTCCATCGTCGGCCCTCGACGATCCGTAACTCCCGCGAATGCCGCCGGATGTGTCACGAGTTTTGCGGGACGTGAGCGAAATCGAAATTACCCCAAAAGATTTTCCTTTCTACGTGCGAATTCGGCTCGGACGAGGACCCGATACATTTTTTTTTTTTGTCCCCCCCCCCCCCCCGCCTCCCGAGCTCTCCCATGCCGAACCCTCAACAATTCCCCCTCCCTCAACTCGATTATTCTTTCTGTTGCAGAGGAGGAGAAGCCAGCGGCGATGCACGGCGGCGACAGGAGAAACCCGAGTCCGGCAATTTTGGCGAGCAACTTTCTCGCCTCCTTCCTCGCCGCCGTAAGTTGGAGGATACCGAGCTTCTCGAGCCTCTATCCAACGTGAACGCCTCGCAGTCGAGTTCCACCCTCAGCGAATCCGTCATCCGTCTCCGTCGCGAATCAGCCCGCCCCCCACCCCCGACCCACCCCCGTCGACCCCTCGCGCCGCCGAAGTCCCGGCGGACCGGGGGAACACATCGCATGAGAAGAATGACCGACAACAATTCCCCATCATGTGTGCGAGCGAAAGTGGTCCGTGCTAAATAACGCTGTGGAGCTGAAAAAAAAAAAAAAAAAAAAAAAAAAATCGGGACGAAGGAACAAAAGTTTATGAAATGCGGAAGAGATCCGAGCTCCGCGGGAACATCGCTGTGGGGTAAATACACACGTGTGTATTCCACCGAGAGTGATATCGAGTCGTCTTTCTTCCAAGAAAAAATAATAAAATAAAAAATGTTATTCGCGCCTGTCGGAGATTTAAGAAGACATGTGAGGACGTTTTTGAAAAGTTTGTAATCTTCAAGTGATATGTATATGTATATATATATATATATGCATGTATGTATGTGGATATATATATATTTATTATATGTATACGGACACATATATATACATACATATTATTATATTTAATTACATTCTATTTATCGAGATCGATGGCTAAAATTCCGCAAGAATCTGTGTAAAGAAGATATATCTAGTAAGTAAGTGTATTGGTAATGTGTACACGGTAATGGAGGTGTGCGTACGTGAGAGAAACATTTTGTCGTCCACAAAGGTCTACAATTTTTATTGATTTTTATTTTATTTTTTTGCTGATTCTACAATTTTTTTAATTTTTATTTTTTATGAACCGTATTGGTAACTAAAATTGTAGGATTAAGTGGGTTTGATCGATTTCCGGCATGAGAGGTGTCACTTTTTTCCACGGTAAAAAAAAAAGAAGAAAATTGTATAGAAAATCCCTGACGCACGACTGTCCGTAAAGGTGTCCCGATCACCAAAAAAAAAAAACAAAAAAAAACCCTAGTCGGAATACAAAAAATCATTAAAAAACGTTCCATCTGTAATTATCAATTTAAAAAAATATTCTCTAGGTTAAAATAATATCGGAACTCATCCAATTTTTTATATTCCGACCCCTCGATTTTTTCTCCCGATCGGAATATTCTTACCGACCCTGCATCTAGGGAATTTTCAATCCATCTCATTTACTACCCAAAAAAACAACATTTGTTTTTGTTTAAATTCTCTACGCTAAAAAAAAAAGATTAAATAAAAATTCCGGACATTTGTGGCCAAAGAATGATGGTTAAATGTACCCCTCTTTTTCCACCGTGTAGGGTATATCGAGTGTATTATTCGCGAGGTGGGAATGATCGACCGGAGGCTAAGAAGTCATCTTATTCTGGCTGGGATATCGCCGCGCTCACCTCGCGCGTATGTCTACCGTATAATTAACCCCAACGAAGGGAAGCCCTCCAAAGGAGCCTGTAATCCCCCAGATAAAATTGCCAGACGCCCCCCCCCCCCTTCCCCCACCCCATTCACCGACTCGCCCCCTTGTAGACCCGCTGTCGGCGCGTGGGTCACCGAAGGGCAGCTTTCAAGCTTTCGCCAAATCGATGCAAGCTCCCTTCCATCCAACCCCCTCCCCCCCCCCTCTTCGCCCCCCCCCCCCTCTTCGTCATCCGAAGATCCTCTCTGAGCTCCGGCGACATGAGGCGTTGGCTCCCTTCGAAGTTCCAGCACCGAGGTGTTCACTAGGTGAGAGAGGGGCAAAATGGACCAGTGTCTATTTTACGAGGCGACATTGTTTATTTAGGGCCCGCGGAGGATTTATAAGGTGGTCCATTTTACCCCGAAGTTTCCACTTTGCATGGATGGATCCAGCTGCTATCTCAGGATTGATAAGTTACACCGAGCTGAGGAGCAGCTGGGCTGGGTGGTTCGGGATGTCGTATCGAAACTTTGCAGTCAGTTGAAGTTTGAACGCGTTCTTGTTAAATTCCTTTTTGTTGGCGCATTGGAATTTTTGGTAATTTTGCGATATTTTTTTTTTTTTACTGAATTGTGTGAGGGAGAGCGTAGCTAAAGTAAATGTCGGGGTAAGATGGACTATTTTTAACGTGTTTCCATATAAAGGGTCGAGAATGAACCACGCTGGTCCGTTTTACCCCAGTTTTGTGTTTTCGTTGACAACGATGAAATTGTTAACTTGAGGCGGTTTTCTAGTCTGAACGAGGATTTTTTGGAGATTGTAGAACCAAATCGTAAGTTCACTGTAAACAAATTTTTTTGAAAATTAATTTTGTCAATTTCTGTATTTTAAGATCTGGTATTTTTATTGTACAAAAAAGTACATATTAATGTACTTTTTTGTAAAATCAAACTGATAAAGAATCTTTTTGGTTTTTTGTTTCAAGCGATTAAAACTTCTGAAATCTTTTTTTCAGCTCGAATGTCGAAAGCCTCTGCAAGAGTCAATAAACAAAGTCAAAATAATTCCGATCTTGAAATATTTAATATTAAATTTTCGTTAACCTCGACAAAAATCTTCGTTCAAATTAGAAAGCGGTCTAAAAAAAAAAAAAAAGTATTGATCTTCGTGGACGATAAATGTTGGTTAAATGTAAAACATTAATTACCGAAAGCGAAAATTGGCTCGAGCCACTAATCGCTATGCAATGTTGAATATCGTGCGCGGGCTTCCCTTCGTTTAATTAAATCTAGGCGTGAGATTATTAATGTAGATTTTAACGGTAGTTATATTGTATGTACATAAAATAATAAGGCATGTTTCGTAATAAGAACGCGATCAATGTCACTCCTCGTTAGGGATGTCAACGATAACCCTCTCGCGACGCGAGCTCAAGGGACGCGTCGGTGCAAAAGGAGTGGGGGCGCGCATGCGCGCGAACTCCGTGACGCGCGCGAGAGCCGGGGGATTCCCCGAGCTCCGCGCGCATGCGCGCTGAGCGGCCGCGAGGTGGGGAGAGCAATGCGCTCGCGAGAGGGTTAAGGCAGTTCTGGCGCTTGGCATTCATTTCGCATAAGTTCGAGAAAAATTAGATAAAATTGCAAATACTTCTCGATGCTATAAAAAACTGGAAAAATGTATGTACATTAAAGGTACTGAAAAGATTAATTTTGCATAATAATAATTCCAATATGTTATTAACAAATTGATGGAAAAAAATTGGTTAACAAATTTCTTGGAAACCTATTTTTTTTTTATGAAAATGATTCCTTCATTTTTATTAATATGTATGATTTTTTTCAGGTTTTTATACAATCGAGAAGTGTTTGCAATTTTATTTCATTTTTCTCGAACTTACGCGAAATGAACACTGAGCGACAGAACTGCCTTAAGGCGACGTGACACCCCTCGCTCTCCGCCCAACCCGAACTCCGTCGGTAACAAAAACTGTAATCAATTTTTCTAACGGTTACCAACCATTTCCCGTAAAAAAAATTCTTCCATGAACCGGACCTGCATGCAGGTCGCGTAAGAATTTGCTTCAGCCTGGTTGCAAAAAATTAATTACCTATTTTTTCTCTGAGGGTTTTTTTTTTTTTTTGGTTTCTTTAGGATTTCTTTCCAAGTTTTTTTTATGAATTATTTTTATGATGGCCGGCTGGGTAAGAGTCAAGCTGACTTTTTTCGGTTTTGGGAGGGGGAACGGAATTTCATACTCGGTTTTTGGATTTTCTTTTTACATTCTTTGGGATTTCTTTTTCAATTTTTTAAAAATTAATCATTTTTATGTTGGCTGTATGGGTAAGTGTCAAGCTGACTTTTTTTTGGGGCGGGGGGGAGAGGGGCTTCATAACCCCTTTTTATTTCTTTTTGTTTTTTTTTCCAACCATTTCCGGTCAAAAACAAATTTTCCCACGAAGCGGACGCGAATTCACTTTCATGTGACAATTTTCTTCAGAAAATTCAGAACCTGGTTGCAAAAAATTAATGACAGTCTTCTTTACCGACCGAGACACATCTCACATGCTCCAATCCCACGCTCCCAAAAAAAAAATAAAAAATAAAAAATCCCCGCGACTCATCGATAAGTGTAAATACAAAACGCTATACCTATAAGTTAGTTTTAACGTGTGACATTCAACATCAGTCTAATAAATCAATAATCGATGACAAAACCATTTTATCATTTCGCAATCCCGTCCGAATTGGTCCGAACCAAACCCGTCGTCCTTCCGACGCTACACCAGCGGCCACCGGGAATTCCCCGGTTCGGCAATTGGCACAATGAACCAAAGCAAAGAAAAAAAAAAAAAAAAAAAAAAACCCTATTCGCCAGTCTGTAATTAAACGGAGCTCGGTACCATCCGGTCTATGCACACGGCAAGGTACAAAACTACCGCGGCTCTTTCGCGACGATATCAAACCCGGCTGACTTTCTCTGCGTCTCTTCGGGTTCGCCGAGTTTCAAAAGCTTTGCCGGTAAATTTGTTCTCTCGTCACCTGCGCCCCCCCCCCCTCGCCCCTCCCCCTCCTCTCCTTATTTCGCGTTCGTTCACACGATTCCCCTAAAAAAAAAAAAAAAAAAAAAAAAAAAAAACATTTCTACGATGGAAATGTTCTCGCTCGCTCGACGATCGTTAAATTGAAACGGAAGGGGGGGGGGGGGGGGGGGGGGTTAAAGAGGAACGATAGCGAACTGAAAACTATCGCTGGGGAGTTTAGGCAGGCAACGATGCGTCAAGCCGGATCTCGGGACCTCGTGACCGGCTAGCTGCACGCGCCCGATAACCGCTGCCACGAATGCTTCTGAGGTATAAGAAAAGTACAAGAGACCAGTTTATGCACACGATGGGGGTTGGAGGGGGAGGGGGGGGGGCTTCTCCGTGTATTCCGGAAAGTTTGCGACTTTCCTCGACGAGTTGTTAATCGACCCGGCAGGGCCGAATTGCACGAACCCGGCACGGTAGACAATATGGGTGGGAGGGGCAAAATGGACCACCGGGGTAAAATGGAACACCGGGAGAAAATGCGAGATTCGACGAGAGGGTTTCCCTGGTGGCCCGAGAAAGAATTTTACAGGGTGGTCCATTTTGCCCCCCCCCCCCCACCCAAGTTCCGTTTTGCCCCCGCCCTGGCCCACCGACCGGCGTAACGGGACGAGAATAAGATAAAAATCAACGGAAGTTGCTGTTGCTGGTGTCTTCGGAAATATAACGTAGGTATGGGTGTTAAGGGAGCACCGGGGTAAAATGGAACACCGAGAGCACCGGGGCAAGATGGAACACCGAGAGCACCGGGGCAAGATGGAACACCGGGAGAAAATGCCCGATTCGACGAGAGTGTTTTCCAGGTGGCACGCGAGAGATCTTTACGGGGTGGTCCATGTTGCCCCCTAGTTCATAAAAATAAGAGCCGCTAAAAATAAGAAAAAAATCAACGGAGGTTGCTGTTGCCGTTGTCTTCGGAAATATAACGTAGGTATGGGTGTTAAGAGAGTTCTTGCGAATGGTTTTCACTTTGCAAAATCAAGCATATTAAAGGTGCTGAAGTCATTAATTTCGCATAACAATAATTCCAAAATATTATTAACAAATTTATGAGAAATAAAATTGTTCACCAAATCTCCCGGAAACCTAACTCTTTTTTATGAAAATTATTCGCTCACTTTTATGAATATGTATGAACTTTTTCTGATTTTTTAATTCGCTTTGATTTTTTTTTTCCATGGTAACAATGGGTAGAAAGTCCCAATAATAGGGGCGTGAAGTTGACTGTTAATAGGGGCGTGAAATTGGCTGCTAATAGGCAGCTGAATATGAATATGATTTTTGAATATGTATGAACTTTTCCAAATTTTTTAATTCACTTGAAATTTTTTTATTTTTTATATGGAAAAAATGTGTAGAAAGTCCCAATAATAGGGGCGTGAAGTTGGCTGCTGATAGGGACGTGAAATTGGCTGCTAATAGACAGCTGAATATGAATATGATTTCTGAACACGTATGAACTTTTCCAAATTTTTTAATTCACTTGAAATTTTTTTATTTTTTATATGGAAAAAAATGTGTAGAAAGTCCCAATAATAGGGGCGTGAAGTTGGCTGGTAATAGGGTCGTGAATTTGGCTGTAGACCGGGACGCGAAATTGGCTAATAATAAGGGGTGGGACAAACAAGCAAAATATATATATTTTCCAAAATATATATATTAGATTAGATGACAATAAACGTTAGTTATCCAAATCACGCTCTGAAAGTCTCGTCCAATCTCCTGACACGACGATAGATCGTGTATCGATCCTCCGTTCCTTCGTCCCTTGTCAAACCTAACTAATATCATATGCCTTAACGAATAATCCGCTACATAATCATTACAATAAATATAAAAACATAAACCACAAAGCTTACATAAATAAACCTTATACGAAGCTCATATGCTTATAACAAGTCTTCGCCAAGACGACCTTAAAAATTCAACCTCCCACATGTGTTTGACCGTCTAGGAAGAGTCTCGTTCGTACGACGATTTCGTCACCGTCGACTCGTGTTTCTGCGACACGCCAACAGTTCCGTTCTTCGCACTCCGTGCGGAAAACGATACCCTTTTTTGCACCCCGTTTTACCTCACTTCGCCGTGTTTCCCGGAAGGGTTCGGTCATGAGAATTCAACAGGGGAGGGAGGGAGGAGGGGGGGGGGGGGGTAAAATGGGTCTCTCCGACTGTCCGCAAGTATGTCCCCCTTACCGACGCGGCGTATTACCTATATTCGACGGTGAATTCAGATACAAAGCCGTGACTCATGTCGCCCGGAGAGTTAAAGTTTGCGGGGTGAAACGGTGGTGAGAGAACAGCTCCCCGGCATTGTACGTTGAGGGTGCGCCGACGTTAAGAGCAAACAGGCTGAAGACCCACGCCAGCCACGGTCTGGCTTCATCGTCGTCGTCGTCGTCGTCGTCGGAGCAGTGGCTGCACACGCGACTCCGCACTATCCTATTCAGATAATTTACAAGGCTCTCGACATTTCAACTCGAGCCCCCCCCCCCCCCCCGCCCTCCCCCTCATCACTTCTCATGGTGTCGTCGAGAGCTGTTTAACCCGTACCGACCGCATCAGTGCGATTCGCTCCTTACAGAATTTTTTGGAATTTGCCAGTGACAGATGTCATTAATAATAATAATAATAATAATAATAATAATAATAATAATTATTATTATTATTATTATTATTATTATTATTGTTATTATTATTATTATTATTATTATTATTATTGTTATTATTATTATTATTATTATTATTATTATTATTATTATTATTATTATTATTATTATTATTATTATTATTATTATTATTATTATTTAATAATGTTCGAAGGACTCCATGGGTTCCCAATGGACGCTCGAATTCCGATTTCGAGAGTGAAATTTTTTACAATCTGCTATATTCTCGAGATAGCGTCGTTCCTAGCATATAAGAGTGAAATTTGAGCTTCAGATGACCCATTTCCACACAAAAAAAAAGTAAAACTGGTACCCCCTTCTCATTTTTCCAATTTCAAAATGGCCAAATATTTTTTTTCGAGATATCGAATTAAAACCTCCGCCATTGTTTTCAAATGGTATATTTACCAACCGATTTCATTATCGAAAAAATTCTTAAAAAAATAGTTGTCAGGGCTTGGGACTTTGAAGGGACGGGTGGGGCAAGATGGATATGTTCCGAAAAATAAAATAAAATTTCGAAAACGAGCATATTTTAGGCTCGTTTTTTAACGGTCCACTCTCCCGAATACCGCTCGCCCCCAACGGTCCATTTTACCCCATTTCATGTGTCATATTCCATCTCGAAAATATAACAGCAATAAAGCCCGTGTGTCGTGAATTTTCCGGTATAAAACTTTTTTTTCGTTTTACTGCAATTTCACTATGGTCCATTTTGCCCCATCTCTCGCCATCCCCCCAATTCTTGCAACCCTGTGAGGATTACTTTTGTGCCGAGTTCGCAAATTCTATTTTCCTTCATTCTTTTTCCACAAAAAAAAAAAGCAAGAGGCCATCCCGCCGACCAGTTTCACGCCCTGGGGCAACGCCTACCCAGGCAGCCTCCCGGCAACGACGGCGTAAAACCGCTTTACGATTCTCGCGGGGAATATAGAAACGCTGAAAGTTCTCGTTTGGCTAGCTCTGCTCCTCCCACCGGTAACTGTTACTCTGTAAGTCCTTATCCGTTCATATTCACTATCCGTATCGCGAATCTTCGGAAAACACCCTTCGCCGATAAAAGCCAGCGAGGCGCCGGAAAACACCGGCTGTCTGAACGAGTCCCGAGCTACGAATCGACTGTTAAATAAAAATAAAAAAATAACTTCGCTGTGCAGTTTGGGGCAAAATGGGTTAGCTGTCTACCTCATGGTGACCACCAGAACCGACGTTTTTTCAGTTTGCTCCGATTCCGAAGGTGGTCCATTATGCCCCGTTCCCAGAGTTCCCATCTTACCCCATCTTGTTCGAGCCCTTGTATGATTTTTTCCGAACTCTTTTTTGTATGCTATTTTGCCACGTGTCTGGACTTTATAACGGGGCCATTTTGCCCCGTATTCTCACAGTTCCCATCTTACCCCACCTTGTCCGAAAACCTCTACTTATTTATTCTTTTTTTTTTGTATGCTATTTTGCCTTGTGTCTGGACTTTCCGACGGGTCCATTTTGCCCCGTATTCGCACAGTTCCCATCTTACCCCACCTTGTCCGAAAGCCTCTACTTATTTATTCTATTTTTTTTGTATGCTATTTTGCCCCGTGTCTGGACTTTACGATGGGTCCATTTTGCCCCGTATTCTCACAGTTCCTATCTTACCCCACCTTGCCCGAAACCCTCTACGTATTTATTCCGATTTTCTTTTCGTGCGCTATTTTGTCCCGTGTCTGGAGTTTACGGCCTGACCATTTTGCCCCACTCTCGGCCCCGGATGAAATTCGCGAAAGGTATAAAAAAAAATGTCGCCAGATAAGTTACTTTCCCTCATTTCCAGCAAGTAGTTGGTTCAAGGGGCCCAGGAAGGTTTGCCCGAGCGAAATGGGGCCACTTTAGCTTACTTATAACGAGGCTACATAACGAAGTAACAACGTTTATCCTCATGGTAAGTATATAATATATGGCAGTATTACTGAAGAGAAAAATAAATGAAAAATCGACTTTTCCAATAATTCAAACCCTAAACCAGAGCTGGACAAACTACAAAAAAATATTGTACGTTCAAAGTACAAATTATGAAAAGTACTTGAAGTATTTCTCAAGTCCTTTTTCTAAGTACTTTTCGTAATTAGGTTCGTAGCGTTAAGCGTTGTCTAGGTTAAAAAAAAGTGCAAAGAAATGTTCGCAGTTCATCGTTTTGAGGCTACTTTTAAGCGATTCTTCACTTTCTTCATTTGAATTTCGCAAAGGGTGCTTCCTCATTATCTTCTATGTCCTTTTTTTAAATACAAAAGAACGAAACCTTACCCTTTTTTTTAACGGAGTTACAAATAAAGCTGATAAATAAATCCTCGTTGAAATTACACTTATTGAAAAATGTTGTTATATTATCATATATTAATAGAAACAGGAGGATGAGTAACATGTCATGTTGCTCATCGAGTATTGCGAGCGTGTACTCAAAAAGTACTTGCACTTGGGTACTTGAAGTACTAAAAAGTACTTGCACTTGGGTACTTGAAGTACTAAAAAGTACTTGCACTTGGGTACTTGAAGTACTAAAAAGTACTTGCACTTGGGTACTTGAAGTACTAAAAAGTACTTGCACTTGGGTACTTGAAGTACTAAAAAGTACTTGCACTTGGGTACTTGAAGTACTAAAAAGTACTTGCACTTGGGTACTTGAAGTACTAAAAAGTACTTGCACTTGGGTACTTGAAGTACTAAAAAGTACTTGCACTTGGGTACTTGAAGTACCAAAAAGTACTTGCACTTGGGTACTTGAAGTACTAAAAAGTACTTGCACTTGGGTACTTGAAGTACCAAAAAGTACTTGCACTCTTCAAGTACATACCCGAAGTACGAAACAAACCCGAACATACCCAGTACCTTCAAGTACATACCCGAAGTACGAAACAAACCCGAACATATCCAGTACCTTCAAGTACTACCCATCTCCACCACAAACCCGTGAACTAAAAGCGATGAATATGACCCAGTTCACACATCACCGATTCGCCTCAAAATCAGACGGGGATCCACATCAACCCATTTCGCCCCACCCAAACTCTGTCTCGTATCGCCGAGACAGGGTGTACGATCCGCCACAGAATTATAATTCAATACCACGGTTCCTCGGACGATAAAGAACCTAAAACTGTGCGACCGAATGACGACAGCAACCTCCACCTTATCAGATAAGAACAAGCCAGGTGGGTGAAAAGTATGAGAGGAATGAGCGAGGAAGAACAGGAAGACGCGTCGGAGAGGGCGGCTCGATGGTATAAATAGCATCCTCCCGGTCGCTCGGCAGCCCCGGAGGAATTGGAGCTCGGCCCGAATCTCCAGACATATTTGTCCCGAGAGGGAGGGCGAGAGGCGAGCCGAAGCCAGAGGGGTGTGTTTGCAAATTTTCCCAACGTGAAAGATGCCGCGTATTACCGCCGAGTCGCCCACCCTACTTGCCCGAGTGCAGCCGGTTTACCGAGGAAATATCGTTGCCGAGAGTACGCGCGTTCTCTACAGCGTTCGCGCGGTGTTTCACGGCGAGGAAGCCGCGTGGGCGACCTTATGCAGTTCGAGCAATTAAGCCACCGTATCGGCTGGCCCAGAAAGCGGGTTGTTCCGGCTCTCTCTCAGACCGTGCCCGATGCGGAGGGCGCGGGAGGATGTTAACCGGCGTGTTGGAAAACTCGTGTCGGTAACGATAAACAGAGCGCTGGGTGCGGAGTGCGGGAATTCGGGAATCGGTGGAAAGTGCTGGTATCGGTCAGACGCTCAGCGCTGGGCCAGTTGTTAATTGGGATAACTAGGATAATTGGGATAATAAAGTATCGTCTTTGCGTGTTCTTATTTTTCATTATACTTTTCGCGTATTCCTAAATTTTCCTAAATTTTCTTAAATTTTCTTAAATTGTCTTAAATTTTCTTAAATTTTCTTAAATTTTCTTAAATTTTCTTAAATTTTCTTAAATTTTCTTAAATTTTCTTAAATTTTCTTAAATTTTCTTAAATTTTCTTAAATTTTCTTAAATTTTCTTAAATTTTCTTAAATTTTCTTAAATTTTCTTAAATTTTCTTAAATTTTCTTAAATTTTCTTAAATTTTCTTAAATTTTCTTAAATTTTCTTAAATTTTCTTAAATTTTCTTATATTTTCTTAAATTTTCTTAAATTTTCTTAAATTTTCTTAAATTTTCTTAAATTTTCTTAAATTTTCTTAAATTTTCTTAAATTTTCTTAAATTTCCTTAAATTTTCTTAAATTTTCTTATATTTTCTTATATTTTTTGTGTATTCTTATGCTTGCTTACATATCTTATTTTTTTCACTATATATTTTTATTCTGTTATATTCTATTATATTCTAGTTTTCTTAACATTTGTCTTTTTCGGTTGTAACGATTGTTTGTATCTTGATTCACCGAGGCGACTTATGCCTCAGAACACGAAACAAACGAATCTATCTATCTATCTGTATGTGCCATCGCTTAGACAAACCGTGAATTTAGCGACTAGTCGAGCTGTAAAATTAAATGTAAATATATGAGGGGGAAAATACATAGAAATGGTCGAAAACGACGAGAAATTTCGGGATTTTTTTCCAATGCAACTGCTCGACCAATCGTTTTGAAATTTTTAGGGTATTTTATTGTACATTATAAAGCACAAATAACTTTTTTTTTAAATCCATTATAAGTGTTCATGAGCAGCCTGCAGCCAATTGCAGCTGAACGAATTTTCCCCGCGATGTCGAATTGCGGCAGCTGTCGAATTTAACTTCGGAAAATCTAAATTTAAAGTGAAAATTAAATATTCGAGATTTCCTTGAAGCCACCACGCACTTTCAAAGTACAAACAATGAGAAAAAAATTTGCGAAATACCTATAAAAACAAAGCATTTTTGCAGGTCGCTGCTCAGAGTAAAAAAATAAAAATAAAAATAAAAAATATTGTAAAACTCGTGTCGGTAACGATAAACAGATTGCCGGGCGGGAAATAAGGGTGAAATTCACGAGTCAGTAGAAAGTTCTGGTATCGGTCAGACGCGGAGCGCGGGTTGAGACCGGGCCAGTTGTTAATTGGGATAACTGGTGTGAGGAGGCCAATTAGACCTTCGGCGTTAATCACTATTCGCAGTGGAAGGGTTTGAGAACCCGGCGAGACGAGGCCGAGGTCCCTTCGTAAACAAAGCGGCGATGCGAGGGCAGAGAGATGAGAGTAACGCTCGCACTGTAGGAACGTAAATCTTGGCTCGTTGCATCGCACGCGCCTCACTGTCAAGCGCCATCCTGGGCGCTTGTTCGTCTGCCATCGCTGCCTCGTCCAGAGAGCCGAGGTGATAGGTATAGTACATGCATTAACGGTAGAGCATTGTATGTTATTATATGTGTGCGTGCGTGTGTGTGTGTGTGTGTGTGTGTGTGTGTGTGTGTGTGTGTGTGTGTGTGTGTGTGTGTGTGTGTGTGTGTGTGTGTGTGTGTGTGTGTGTGTGTGTGTGTGTGTGTGTGAGAGAGAGAGAGAGTATGTGTGTATATGATAGCTGTTGCATCGTTCGCGGGGTACAACGATGTGAATTACGAAAGACGTATAAAGTTAGTTTACCGTAAAGTTATTGTGTCGTAAAGGAGCGACGAGACGGTGCGGCGCGGGGGGACGCCTGACGGTAACCCGAGAGACATACCTTATAAAGGTGGAGATGAAACTATGCAAGTTTGTTGTACAAAATTGTAATGCAGCTTCTCTCGTGAGCGAGAGTATATTTACGATATAATACGGTATTTGTCCTACGAGAATCACAGAACACTCGCAGACACTTACATGCACACAGAATCACTCACATACAGATAGAAACACACACATACACATAGAAACACGCACATACACACAGAAACACTCACATACGCTCGCGTACGCTCACATACGCTCGCGTACGCTCACATACGCTCGCGTACGCTCACATACGCTCGCGTACGCTCACATACGCTCGCGTACGCTCACATACGCTCACGTACGCTCACATACGCTCACATACGCTCACATACGCTCACATACGCTCACATACGCTCACATACGCTCACATACGCTCACATACGCTCACATACGCTCACATACGCTCACATACGCTCACATACGCTCACATACGCTCACATACGCTCACATACGCTCACATACGCTCACATACGCTCACATACGCTCACATACGCTCACATACGCTCACATACGCTCACATACGCTCACATACGCTCACATACGCTCACATACGCTCACATACGCTCACATACGCTCACATACGCTCACATACGCTCACATACGCTCACATACGCTCACATACGCTCACGGACACTCAAAACAAGAACATACACTCACTAATGGACGTTCGGAAACACTCAGGTACATTCTGAGACATTCAGAGTGTCTCAGAGTACACTCACGAAAACCCAGATACACTTTGAGATATTCAGTGCCAATCTAAGAGACTCAGACACACTCAGACACACTCAGACACACTCAGACACACTCAGACACACTCAGACACACTCAGACACACTCAGACACACTCAGACACACTCAGACACACTCAGACACACTCAGACTCACTCAGACACACTCAGGACACACTCAGACACACTCAGACACACTCAGACACACTCAGGACACACTCAGACACACTCAGACACACTCAGACACACCCAGACACACTCAGACACACTCAGACTCACTCAGACACACTCAGACTCACTCAAACACACTCAGGACACACTCAGACACACTCAGACACACTCAGACGCACTCAGACACACCCAGACACACTCAAACACACTCAGGGTCACTCAGGGACACTCTGAGGCATTCAGAGCCACTGTGAGACACTGTGAGACACTCTGAGACACTGTGAGACATTCAGAGTTTCTGAGGGACACTCTGAGGCATTCAGAGTTTCTGAGGGACACTCTGAGACATTCAGAGCTTCTGAGGCACACTCTGAGGCATTCAGAGCCACTCTGAGACACTCACACAAAACCCTTCGAATAGCCACAACACCTGAAAAATACTGTGCGATTGGCTGTATCGCAAGAACTCACAAACAATCAGCCACCTCGCCCAGCAGGCCGCTTCAGGCCGATTTAACCTACAATTTCTTTAATCGACTCTATACTCCCCGAAGACCACAGAATGTGCATCCTGCGATCCACCACAGGAACCGGAGGCGAGGGCAAAAAAAAAACAATTTATTCCGGAACCCATCCGTCTGCCGGGATGAAACACGTCGGTTCCCTCAGGAGACTCCCACGTGACTCTCGCAGATTACTATCTCTCTCCCGCGTCCGCTCAACCGCCGGGTTATAATAATAATTACATCCCGACTACGTGCCGGAGAGCGGTCCGCAGAGTGACTGCGCGAACAACCGAGTCCCGTCGACGTTGCGTCCCGGGAATCGGAAGTCGACGATGGCTCCTGAGGGTCGCGTTCGGTCGTGTCACGGCCATCGCTTCGCGTCTCGTTCCTCGCGATCGTTCCAACCCCTCTCGCTCCGCGCTCTCTCGCGGGGATATCCCGACCATCGCGCCATTCACTCCATTTACCTCGGCGTTATTGCCTCGCGAACGGATAGCCATTACCTCAGTACAGAATCCTCAGCGTCGAGCCGGACGGAAAGCAAAACGGACCGCTCAATCCCGACCGGCCCGGAATCAACTCTATGTTTCCGCCTTTGGTTCTCTTCTTCTTCCCCGTTCGCGTGCGTGACACAGTTCAATTAAGGCCTCATATACGCGATTTCGCCGATTTTCGAAAGTACTTTCCTAGACGCGGTTAAGGTAGTACTAGCGGACAGCCTTAGCCCACTTGAGTTCAGAGAGAATTGAGAGAGAATCGCGAACACTTCTCGACGGGATAAAAATCTGAAAAAAATCAAGCGTATGGAAGGTGCTGAAAAGATTGATTCTGCATAAAAATAATTCCAAAATGTTATTAACAAATGGATGAAATTTTATTTATTTTTTTCAACAAATCACCCGGCAACCTAACGTTTTTTTTATGAAAACGAATTGTTAATTTTTCTGAATACGTATGAATTTTTTCAGAATTTTCTGTAATTTTTGAAAATTACGTTTTTTTATTAACTAAAAACGCGATTTTCAAAAATCGAACTAAAAGTTTCGACTAAGAATGTGTCGCAAAAATGTCACTAAAATAAAAGTTTTTACGCTCCAAATGCTGTAACTTTAACAATTTTTGGAATCTTTCGATTCTGTAAAGCTTAAAATATTCCTAACTAATATTCAGACTAATAGAATCAAAAATAAATAAAAAAATGAAAATTTTTGAAACTTTTCGCGTAGGTAATAAGGTCTTAAAGGCCTTAATTTTGGAGATCCTTCGCACATCGCATTTTTATCTTGTACCTCCATTTACCTCAGGATTATTGCCTCGCGAACGGATAGCCATTACACCTCAGTACAAAACCCTCAGCTTCAAGCCGCACCGAAACCAAAACGAACCGCTCAATCCCGCCCGGCCCGGAACCAACTCCATGTTTCCACCTCCCCCCCCCCATCCGCGTGCGTGACACACTTCCCCTAAAAGCCAAGAGAATGGCTAATAGCCTCCCGAGACTCTTTCCCAAACAACCTGGAAGCAACGCCTAGACGGACGAGAGTTGGGTGGGTGCTTTTTGCATCCGCGCCCCAGTCACTCGCCCACTAGTCGAAGAGCTAGTGGGCTTTTTAACAGTCACCTATTGCAAGGTTCCTCTCGCTCTGGGCTAACCCCCCCCCCCCTCCCCATCCTCACTCTTCCTCACTACTTTCTCTCCTCCCGCCCCTCATTTCGCTCTCGACGTGCTCGTCGACTCGGCCGAGATCCTTTCATCGTTCGGGTCGCTCTCGCTTCTCCTCTGGCGCTGGCATTTAGAAGCCCCCCGAGTCAAAAGCGAGTTACTTGAAGTGGAGATCGCCCCGGGGGCCTCGGCCCTCTCCGTCGATGAGGAGGAAGGAAACGGCACCGACTTACTACACAACTGCAACGAGAAACGGTACGTGCCGAGGTGGCGGGGCGGTGGGGGGGGGGGGGGATGGGGGGGGGGGAACAAGAGGATTCCACGTATAGATACGCGTAAGTTCGAGGGTCGAGGATCGCCCGAGGGGCGCGGAAGGATAGGTCGGGAGGAGACCTACCATCCGCGTACTCTCGCAAACAGGCGAGGCAAACTTGTTCGGAGATAGCCGAGAGGGAAGGGAGGGGGTGGGGGGGGGGGGATGGAAGAGAGGCGAACAAGGCGAGAATTTCTCTCGCCTCCGGGTCAGTCGCTAGTCTCGGAAGGGCGGGGAGGAGGTTGGGGTGGAAAAGTGGAGGAGATGGAGGAGCATCGTAATGCTCTGGGAAAAAAGAGGTTGCGAATAGTTTTTGGCGCGGAGGGGGAGAGTCGACTGGAGTTACGGAAATGAGGAGGGGGAGGGGGGAGGGGGGAGGGATGAAAAGGAGGCACGGAAGGGAAGGTGCACATTAGGGTGGTCCTTAAATTGAACATTTTTGAATTTTCAGTGAGGTAGGGTGAATGGCCCAATTACTGACCGGCTGAGCTCCGCGAGGAATTGAACGTGAAAGAAGATTGTTAAAAATAGTGGGGGTGTTGAGAATGGTATTACAGATAAGTGTAGAGTTTTATGTAACTGAAACAAGTGTCATTTGATTATTTTTGAGCATTTTTTTTAAATAATAAATTCGAAATGTATGCAGTGGTGTAAATGACCCGATTAGTGACCTACCATTTTGGCATGTAGCCCATTCAATGACCTATCCAGGTCCATTAAATGCCCTGGGTGACCTTAAATTGAACATTTTTGAAGTTTCAATGAGGTAGGGTGAATGGCCCAATTACTGACCGGCTAAGCTCCGCGAGGAATTGAACGTGAAAGAAGATTGTTAAAAATAGTGGGGGTGTTGATAATGGTATTACAGATAAGTGTAGAGTCTTAAGTAACTGAAACAAGTGTCATTTGATTATTTTTGAGCATTTTTTTAAATAATAAATTCGAAATGTATGCAGAGGTGAAATGACCCGATTAGTGACCTACCATTTTGGCATGTAGCCCATTCAAAGACCTATCCAGGTCCATTAAATGCCCTGGGTGTCCTTAAATTGAACATTTTTGAAGTTTCAATGAGGTAGGGTGAATGGCCCATTGATTTACGTGTTAATCGAGGTGGGCCATATTCACCACTTTTATCCTACATCCTTAGGACGAAATTTGGAGGAAACTTGCCGTCTCGCCAGTCGCCGGAGAATCCTACGCCAAAGGTCCGGCCAAAAAATCCTCCTCAGCGCTCCCTCCGAGCACCTTTTTTTACCCCTCTTCCCCCCCCCCCCCCATCATTCTATTTAATTACCGGCCAGAAAAGTGGTTGCCGGGTGAGCTTTTGTACCCAGGGAAAAAAGCCTCGAGATAGGGTTGGAGCCGAACAAGAAAATGATGAAGAGAGAGTGGAGGAGAAAAAAAAGGAACATTTGCACGCGGGCACTCCGAAGTCGAGGCGGAAGAACCGGAGCTCGTGCTTCGTCCGTCGGTTCTCCGTTCCGCTCTACGTGACGTGAATTTTGGATTCGACAATTCGACGCTAGAAGCCGAATTGGATGTAGTTCTCCTCATCTCCGGGCTCCGGGAGCGTGAGTCAAGCCCTAGGAGTCCATCAGCTCTTCTTTGGTAGAGCGGGCGACGGCCCGACTCCGGGCCGCGTCCGGCCGTAGGGCGGCCGGAGTCGCAATTACCTTTTTCCATCCTGACGAGCGCCTGGCGCGGTGGAAACGCGAATATTTCTTACTCCCACCCTCCGAGGATCCACGGCCAGAGAGTTTCATCCACACTTTCGAAAATGGCCACTTTTAATTACCTTTCTTTTAACTTCCGCCCATTCGGTCCGCTCGTTCCTCGTTTACGGCGAATCTAATATTGCTCACACTATTGTGAGAGTAATCAAGTTTCCATTATTACGAAAGACGGCAAAGTTGGCTCGCGCTGGGCCGCAGCTAGGGGGGGAGGGGGAGGGGGGGGGGGTAAGGAAGAAGTATTATTAGGAGCGTCTGTATTGGTTGGTGCCGGACCGGGGAGGATGCAAAAGGTAAGCATGCAGGAACGCAGCGACTGGGACGACAAGATGCTCCTGGGTTGCCTCAAGCCCGGTGAAAATTGGGTTTTATCCACTTTAACATTCATGATTATTCAGCGACAAAGTGGTCTTCCCTCCCCCCCCCCCCACCCCGGTCCGACCCGGCGGACACGGCCGGGTTCCATCCAACCCCCCCCCCCCCACCGCCCCACCCCCCCACTCCTCTGCCACTCTCCTTCTTACGCCGCGGATAATATAAATGGTAATTGTGCTTTATTGTCCTTGGTTAGCGACCTGCCGCGTTCCACCGAGCGTTAACAACTATTAAACTTCAACGAAAAGTTGCCGAGACCTCGCGGCGTGCTCGAAGTGGCGACGGGTGCGCGGTCCTTCGGACCGAGTGTGTCTGCCCACTCGAGACCGCGCCGCCATTGTCAGACATTATGGCCCTTTGATTGGAGCGGCTAAATAGGAGGTCATTAGTTGGCGTGTAGTGACGTTGTGTCGTATCAGTTTTGTACGGGGGAGTCGAGATGAGGGGGAGATGAAAATGTTACTTGGTTGCACTTGTTCGATTTTATTGCACGATATGGTTTTGTGTTGTGAAAGTGGAAGGGTGTTGTGAGCTGGGCGCTACGTGTGAGTTGTAGTGAGTTTGGTCCATAATAAGGCACTAATCGATTTTTTTGAGAAGAAGTAACTTGGGTCGATGATGTGGCTTTAGTGTGAGTAGCTCTGGATGCTTCTGAGTGTTACTCAGCGTCTCCTCGGGAGTGCCTGAGAGTTTTCTAGTGCCTCTCTTTGCGCTACTTTCAACGTCTCTCTCAGCGCCAACTCTCAACGCGGCTCTCAGCGCCACCTGGGCGTGAACTCTGAAGGCCAACTCTCAGCGCCAACTCTCAGAGTCAACTCTCAGCACCCCAACTCTCAGCGCCCCAACTCTCAGCGCCCCAACTCTCAGTGCCCCAACTCTCAGCGCCAACTCAAATCGCCACTCGCAGTGCCAACTCAAATCGCCACTCCCAGCGCCAACTCTCAGCGCCAACTCTCAGCGCCAACTCTCAGCGCCAACTCTCAGCGCCCCAACTCTCAGCGCCCGAACTCTCAGCGCTCCAACTCTCAGTGCCCCAACTCTCAGCGCCAACTCAAATCGCCACTCGCAGTGCCAACTCAAATCGCCACTCCCAGCGCCAACTCTCAGCGCCAACTCTCAGCGCAACTCTCAGCGCCAACTCTCAGCGCCAACTCTCAGCGCCAACTCTCAGCGCCTTTGTCAGCGTCCGTGACTGTGAGAGTATCGTGAGCGGTTTGCGAAGAAACACAGCTGAAATTTAAGGACTTCTGTTTACATGCATCGAGATGAGATGCACTCTCCTGACGCACTCGCCGGTGGCTCCCAAAAAACAATCGAAAGGGCACAAAATAAATATAAAAAAATGAAATAATAGATCGACTCGAATCCACGAGGCGGCTGCAAAGCAAGCTTCGTAGCTTCACCGCGATAATGTACAGAGCACCCGGTCGACTCTCGACGTTAGCCGAAGGTGTCGTTGATGGTGCCAGTGTGCCGGTGACGAGGTTCGTTAGTTCGAGACAGTCGTACGCCTCGGGAGTGCACGGAACGAGAGGGGTCCATCAATTCCCGAGCGTGGCTGAGAGCCGCACCGACGACGCCGCCTCCGCGTACTGTACACTATAAAGGAAGTGAAGTATCTCGTCTCACGCGAACTCTTACACCTCGATTGTCTCATCGTCGCTCGATGCGCGACTTTCCAATTTATCTCTATGAACATCCATAAAGCCCGATCGCCAGAAGGAGAGTGGCAGAGGCGCAGACGTGTGTGTGTGGGGGGGGGGGGGGGGGCAAAATGGAACAGCGGGGCAAAACGGGACAACGGGGTCGAAACTCAATTTTCCAATAATGTTCCGATGCTCTATTTTTATCCCAACGATACATCCGGATTTTCAACATGATTTCGCTCCGTTTACACTCTGAAAACAAGCGTGTTGTTTCAACGCGCTTTAGGCGTGTAAATCGTGTAGTCACTTTTTACACGCTTCAAGGTGTGTTGATTCTCAACATATGTCGAAGTGTGTAAATTTTACACACTTTGACGTGTGCATTATTTCAACACCAAATGAGTTGTTCGGCCGCAAACGCTTTGAAACAACCCACATAACGTGCATTCCAATAAGCGTCTTGTATAGCAAAACAATAAGAAGTGTGTTGTACAGGGAATCCAGGACAGATGCAGTGCAAGCGTGTTGATTCAACACGCAAGACGACCAACACGTATTTTATTAATGCAATTGGTTGGCGCAACACACGTAATATGTGTGTCGTGACCCGAGCAGAAATTTTCGAGCGTTACAGGCCCTTATCAGGTCCTTGTCAGGCTCTTGTCAGGTCCTTGTCAGGCCCTTATCAGGTCCTTGTCAGGCCCTTATCAGGTCCTTGTCAGGCCCTTATCAGGTCCTTATCAGGCCCTTGTCAGGCCCTTATCAGGCCCCTATCAGGTCCTTGTCAGGCCCTTACCGGGTCCTTGTCAGGCCCTTATCGGGTCCTTGTCAGGCCCTTATCGGGTCCTTGTCAGGCCCTTATCGGGTCCTTGTCAGGCCCTTATCGGGTCCTTGTCAGGCCCTTATTGGGTCCTTGTCAGGCCCTTATCGGGTCCTTGTCAGGCCCTTATCGGGTCCTTGTCAGGCTCTTATCAAGTCCTTGTCAGGCCCTTATCAGGTCCTTGTCAGGCCCTTATCAGGTCCTTATCAGGCCTTCTGAGGACCTTATCAAGGCCCGATGACTCCTAGAGTAGACATTTTCACGCGTTACAACGCGTAAACATTTCTACTCTAGGAGTTGTTTCAACCCACTTGACAACACGCTTGTTTTCAGAGTGTACAATCACCACCACCATCCAAAAGTGATTGGAAAATTGCCTTTTGTCCCATTATCCCGTTTTGCCCCACCGTTCCATCTTACCCCGTTCTCCCCTGTAACGAATCCATCAATCATCGCGAAAATTTTCCCAGCCTCTCCGACCCGTCCCATCGGATGCAAAAAAAAACCAACCAACAAATCGACGCCTCATTTTTTACAAGAGAATTATTCGCAACTTTTCGCTAAAAAAAAAAAAAATCAACTCGCGTCCGCAACGACGCGTTCCGACCGACGCACGGACACAAACGAGTGAATACATTTTTTCACTTTTTTTAAACGCATTCTCGATAATCCATTTTTATTTTTTATTTTTTTTTTTTCATCTTTTTCATCGCAATACTTTCTCGTTACACACTTCGGGCGTGATGTGAAAGTAAAAGGCAAGTATCGAATAGCAATTTCGCGAGCTATAAATTGTTCTCCAATCAATGAACGAATTGTACGCAACAACGATTTTTCGTACGAAGCACTGTACCGATTTAACGAAGCTTGGTCTCGCCGTGTCCCATCCTGCCCCCCCCCCCCTTCGCGGTCAGTCTCGTACAAAATACCTGTCTAGCATTTCCGGTATCGCACGCCGCTCCGCTGTAAATGGGAAATAAAATCCTATACAGCGTTGGAGCGACATAGATGGCGTTAGGGTGGGGGGGGAGTTGGGGGGTGGGGGTGGGGGTTGGGGTGGGGGGATACAATCTCGCTTCGTTATGAACGGATACGTATTGCGGAGATTTTTGCACGGGCAACAGATTCGTGTCGGGGATAAAAATCCGCAGTCGTCCTGAGGCCATCAACCGCGATTGAATGTTGATTAATTGGAGCGGAAGCGAACGGAAGCCATGGAGGCGAGACTGGAGAGATCGCTGATTATCGGTACGGTCGTTTTGCGAAAAAAAAAAAAATTGCGGGGGCGAGAGAGAATAAAAAAAGATTGGATTGCGGTATTGAAAGATGTTCGGTCGCGAGCCCGCGAAGATTATACGATTTTATTCGGATTTGGGTTTGTGTGCAGAATTGGGACGGGGCGAAGTGGGGCGCGGGGCAACATGGACTGGGCTTCGAGATATAATGACGGTAGAGAAACGGCTGGATTTTCATGGTCCACTCTACCAAATATACCGCTCGGAAGAAGCTGCGCGTTTTGGAACGTGTTTTGTTTTTTCGTATTTTGAAAATTAATATTTTATCGAGAAAATAATTAAAATACATCCTAGTAGTAAGTAGTGAATTCTTGGGAATTCAATTTTATACATTTTTAGTAAAATTGTACGAGGTTTATTTTGCCCCATTTATATCAAGTCCATTTTGCCCCGTATATTTATATATATGGGGCAAAATGGACTTGATTTTTTACGTGAAAAAACTCAAACTCCAAAATACAAAATACTATTTGATATACAAAATACTTTCTATACGTAAGGTGAATTTATAATACTTCGTGTAAGTACTTTTTTAAGTACCTATTAAAAATCAATACGGATGAATGGATGGATGGGATGGATGCTCATCCCATCGAACTATCCCGTCCATCCATGCCAATGGATGCTAATGGATGCATGCCAATATCGTCCATCTATCCTGTCCGTCCCGTCCGGCCTAACCGTACAGCCCTAATATCGAAAAGACGCAAAAGGACTTTGTATTTTCTACTTAAAGGGCCCTAAAAGTACATAAAATATCAGATCAAGATTCGATCAACATTCGACATCTCGATCAAGGTTCGATCAAGATTCGATCAAGATTCAATCAAGACTCGATCAAGACTCGATCGAGATTCGATCAAGACTCGATCAAGATTTGATCAACCTTAACGAGTCATGCGCGTCTTGGCCATGATTCGCGATCGGTCGAGCAGTCGCGAAACATCTCCGAAGCGCGTTTGCGAAGTCAATACCGCAGGTTCACGTCGCATGTATCGGATACGTAGGTATGGAATCAGAAACGGTTCGGGAGGTAAAAGTGGAGAAACGTACCATTCAACCTCGAGCCTATATATAGCACACACTATACTAGATGAGCTATATATATATATATATACATATACATATATATACACACATGGCATGGACAGCGAGTGGGAGGAGAGCCGATAGGAGGCATGACGGTTAGAATTCCAGAAGATCCTTGGCAGATTACGTACGTGATTGTAGTAGGACATTGATGCGACCTCCTTCTCTTGCGCTCCGTTGGCTTCATCTGAGTCAGAGAGGGAGGCTCAATGCCATTGTTCACCGACGGTAATATACGAGGGAGCATATAATCCTCAAATTACGTTTCCACAACGCGCCGATTCCATTCGTAGACTTGTCCACCCCACCGCGCGCTTCTGTCTAATTCCTGTGCCTACAACGATCGTGTAGAACACACATACGACTATGTACTACATAACTGGAGTGTAACGAACGCAAGCACTGGAACCTGCGGGTATCTCTTATGATAATGGTTTCCTGCATAATAGTTTACTGATGACCCCTTTATTATCCCAGCTGTCGAGACGTGCGTGACGCATATGTAGGAGCCGTATACGTTGTCGCATTCTCGTGCACTACGGAGCCTGTGACCGATGGTACGGTGGGCGGGTGATACATAATCAATTGGCAACATGCCACCGCTAGCTCGGGGTCAGCAGTGCAGGGGTTTGTTTTTTGTGAAAACATCTTCGGTGGGAGGTTTAAATGGAAAGGGAACTCGGAAAGCTTTGGGGAGAAAGTCTCGGCAAGGTGGTTGGTGAGGTGGTTGGTGAGGTGGTTGGTGAGGTGGTTGGTGAGGTGGTTGGTGAGGTGGTTGGTGAGGTGGTTGGTGAGGTGGTTGGTGAGGTGGTTGGTGAGGTGGTTTGTGAGGTGATTGGTGAGGTGGTTGGTGAGGTGGTTGGTGAGGTGGTTGGTGAGGTGGTTGGTGAGGTGGTTGGTGAGGTGGTTGGTGAGGTGGTTGGTGAGGTGGTTGGTGAGGTGGTTGGTGAGGTGGTTGGTGAGGTGGTTGGTGAGGTGGTTGGTGAGGTGGTTGGTGAGGTGGTTGGTGAGGTGGTTGGTGAGGTGGTTGGTGAGGTGGTTGGTGAGGTGGTTGGTGAGGTGGTTGGTGAGGTGGTTGGTGAGGTGGTTGGTGAGGTGGTTGGTGAGGTGGTTGGTGAGGTGGTTGGTGAGGTGGTTGGTGAGGTGGTTGGTGAGGTGGTTGGTGAGGTGGTTGGTGAGGTGGTTGGTGAGGTGGCTGGTGAGGTGGTTGGTGAGGTGGTTGGTGAGGTGGTTGGTGAGGTGGTTGGTGAGGTGGTTGGTGAGGTTGTTGGTGAGGTTGTTGGTGAGGTTGTTGGTGAGGTTGTTGGTGAGGTTGTTGGTGAGGTTGTTGGTGAGGTTGTTGGTGAGGTTGTTGGTGAGGTTGTTGGTGAGGTTGTTGGTGAGGTTGTTGGTGAGGTTGTTGGTGAGGTTGTTGGTGAGGTTCGGTGTTCGGTAAGATATTCGGTAAGATATTCGGTAAGATATTCGGTAAGATATTCGGTGAGATATTCGGTAAGATATTCGGTAAGATATTCGGTAAGATATTCGACTAGATCTTATCTCGCTGTCTTGCGGGATTTGCCGGAAGCATGGAAGGAAGGATGCACGAGAGGTGCGTGACGCGAGAAGTTTTAAGTTGGAAACTACGAGGGTGGTTAAAGACACAATAGTTTGAAATCTCCGGATTCCGTCTACGTGAGAGTTCGCGGTTGTGTCAAGTTTCTCAAAGTCGCACGCGTTTCTCCGCCTCAAGGATGTCAAAGCGAACGAGTGGAATGGCGATGAAGAGGGTAGCATTACGATTGTTGAAACACGATCGTGAGAATGAACAGGAAGGAGTGTTTGTCTTCCGGTCTTGTAGTAGCTTGAGACTAGAGCGTCAAGACTGTATAGGGGAGATAGTGGTGAAACGGACTGCGGGGCAAAACGGGCACCTTGAATAAAAATAAAAAATTAGGGGCAAAACGGGCCTCAAGCCTAAAAACGGTAATTTTGTGTCAATTGATTGATCACGATATGGCGACGTCCTTTTTGTCAATAATAACACAAGAGAACGAAAATGCGATTTTTAAAAATATTAATGCAATTCTATCACAAATGTTAGTAGAATAAAAATAAAAGGAAAATACCACGTCTTCGCTTTTATTGTTACACCCACGATCATTTTGTCCTCCATTTAAGTAACTTTTCCTTCAACTTCTACAATCTGGCCTGTAGTGGGGTTCGAGGATCGACGAAGTGTCGTGAGGCTTCGGTGCAATTTATTGCCCCATCGACAACAGACTTCACCGAAGAGAAGTACTAGAGGTCCAGTAGTGACTACCGGAGATTCAGCAGTTTCTACTGGCATTACAGTAGTTACTACACTGTAACTCCCCTACATAAATGAATCTCCCGTGTGGCCCCGGTGACGTCACACCGCGAGAGCCCGGGAGACGCGGTCAGCCAGGCGAGAGGCCGAGCAGCCGTCGGACAAGCCCGCGGAGAGCCAAGTGGCGCCATCCGACGGGATCGAGCGGCGGCTGGATCGATGCCGAAGCGACGCGCACGCGCAATAGCCAGCACAGCGGCGCTGCCGAATGGGCTTGCGGCGAAAGCACGGTCAAGGTCGGAGAAAGGCGAAAGCGAGGGAAAATCGGCCTCGCTGATTGGATGGAGATGACGACACTCCCTTTGCACACGGCACCGACCGAGCACACTATTTGCTCAGCGGATAAGACCGGATAATCGTCACTAACATACCGACCCGGGATTGGAGGGCAAAGAAGGAACAAGGCCCTGAGCCAATCAGAAAATTAAGAATTAGGCGACCGCACGCAGACGCGAGTCCGCCAGAAATCTGCCAAACCGACGGAGTGGGAGCTGGAAATCGGGGTATAAAGGACGGCGATTTCGGCAATCAGTTAATCAGTCAACGATCTACTGTACCATCGGCCAGTTCTCCAGGACTAAAGTGAAAAGTGCAAAGTGAAAAGTAAAAGTGGATTAAAAGTGAATAAAGTGAAACAGTGCCAAAACGGACTTATAAATTTTGTGCCGTTCGGACTTATAAAACTCGTGCCGCTCGTACTTATAAACTTTGTGCAACGGTGAACTTATAAAAATTGTGCCTTTCGGACTTATAAATTTCGTGCCGTTCGGACTTATAAAAAAGTGTGCCGTTCGGACTTATAAAATTTGTGCCGGATTGAACTTATAAAATTCGTGCCAAATTTGGACGTATAAAAATTTGTGACAATTTGACTTATAAAATTTCGGGCCAAGTGAACTTGTAGAGTGTGCACCGAAAACAGACTTATAAACATTTGGTGCCGAATTGGACTTACCAAATTCGTACCAGAATCGGACTGATAAACATTTTGTACCGCAGCGGCTTTATCAATTGTGGTGCCTGAGTGAACTTAAATAAGTCGGGCCAATAAAAGTGACAGTCGGAGTGAACTGGTAAAGTGACCAAAAGTGACCCGTCAGACACGGCAAGGCTGGATCAGACGGATATCCCAACTTCCAGGACTGGAAAAAGGTACATCCAGGGGTTCGTTCACTCCCCCTGAAGGCTCCGAGACCGACAAAACAAGGTAAAAAAGTTTTGCCTCCAATTCACGCCAATTGCAAAGTGCGAGGCGAGCGAGCTGTCACAGGCGATCGCCGTGCCGTGACGTCATCGCGAGACAGCCGAGCACAGCGGCCAGCGGCACGTCGCGTCGACCGAGAAGCCAACCGCGCATGCGTGGTGCGGTTCACGCGGAATAATTATCTTTCGATTAAAAATATCGCCTTGAAGCCATAAAAGAATGCAATAATTAGAGACAATAAGAGAAGGAGAAACAAGTGCTTGAACGAGATTGAAATTCATTGTTCATTTTTTTGCGTTCCGAAAGAACAATCTCTGTAATTGCTCCGAATATAGATATAAACAGAGAATGTTCCGAGTTAAGATAGAACCGAAAAAGGGTCAATAAAGATTTCAGCCTGTAATTGGGACAATAAATCGAATTATTTAACATCAAAGCTGTCTCTGACACGCCAGCCCATAATTCCTTCACGCTCGAGTCCCCGAATCCGTCCGTTTGAGTGCCCTTCTCGCGGAAGGAGGCGCATAAATACGGAAAATATTGTACGAGGCATCTGCTCCTGTTACATTTGGCGCCCAACGTGGGGCCCGAGCAAAAAGAATTGGCTGTGTCAGAGCCGCGAGAAAATAAAATAGACGCCATAAATTAAATTAAATTAAATTAAATTTTCAATAAATTACATTAAATTTTAAATTAAATTAAATTAAAATGGCGGAGAAATCGATCGCCCAAGAACAACGCGAACTTGAGCTGATAGAGAAAGAAGAAGAGATCCACAGGCGGGAGCGAGAGCGCCGCGATAGGCTAAGAGCTCAGCATGCCGCCGAAGACGCGCAAAAGAGTATATCGGAGGTCAGTCTGGAAGACGAGACTCCGGGAAACACGGAGGACTCGCACCAAGACAGCCCGATCAATATGGACCACACTAACCACTCTCTCGCCTGGGAATCCACGACAGCCGATGAGCTGATCGGTGGGGGAAATATCCGACAACAAAGGGAGATGAATCGATTGTCGATCATCCCCCCAGCGAGCGATGCGGACGCTCGGACAGACGAACGCGAAAAAGAAAAGCGTCCGGAATCCCAGAACCCTGCAGAAATCGAAGACGACAGCAACAGGGCGATTCTTCAGGCGATAAACCAAATGAAGGCTGAACACAAAAAAGAGTTCGAAAAAATGAACAACACTCAGGCCAACCTGGAATCGGCATGCATTCAACGAACGAAGGAATCGCAGCAATTGCTGTTGACGGGGTTCTCGAGAGCTATAAGCGAGAGCGAGGCTGAATTAGAGGGCAAAATCGCGTCGATGCGAGAAGCGATCCGCGACGAGCAACGGCCGATAAATACACATATTCGGGAGCAATTAGCGGCCCACGATGTAACAGTCGTTAAGTTAATCGATCGGCTCGAGGGTGCTACAAAGGTCTCGAAAAAGGCCCTCCAGACGGCAGAGGAGAACGCGAAGAGAATCCGGGAGTACGCGGCGATGGCAAACCGAACCACATCACAATCAGCGTTCGGCACGACGATGCTCGGAGGGTTGAACGCCAGTAAGGCGTACGTGGCCTCGAAAAAACTGCCCACCTTCAAGGGCGATGGCGTGGCGCGGCCGATGCAGTATTTGAAAACACTCAAGGACCATTTCAGCGCCATAGAGCCCGAGGGCGCGGAATTCCGATGTATGATGGGCGAAGCGATGGTAGAAACGGCCCGTGATTGGTGGCACTTGGTCTCACCTGAGGTCGAAAATATTGCACAATTCGAGGAAGCTTTTCGAGCACGATACTGGGGTCGCGAACTCCAAGACAAAGTGAAGCGTCACCTCGAATATGGTACCTACTTTGTCGAGGGACAGCGCCTCACAAAGGCAGAATACGCGACGCGAGTGATCGGAAATGTTCGAGATTTGAGCGAACCGATGAACGACCAGGAGACGATCCGCCGACTTGCGAAACACTTCGACGAGAACATGAGGACAGCGATCCTCGTCCGAAACGTCAGTCGGGTGAGCGAACTCCTTGAAATACTCGAAAGCAACGACCTCGGCGGAACGGTCAACGCGAGTCGCGGAAATGAACGGCAAGGCCTTAACGGGCACGTCCCGAATCGAGGAAACGGTCGGGGAAATGGGGGAGGGCCGCGCCCTTGGCAACAGCGAGGTGGCCAACAGGGCCAGTGGTCGAATTTCACTGTCGGGCAACCACAAGGGCCGCCCAAATTCTACAATCCGTGGCAAGGGCCACCGATCACGGCGGTGACTCCGAATTTTTCAGTACCGCCACCCTTTTACCCCGCGACGCCGCCACCGGCACCGGTACCAACGATGCAACAGGGTCCCGGAATAAATACGAACTTCCCAGGCACGAGCCAGGGAAACGCGTAAACGTTGCGTCCGTAAGGAACAGCGAAAATCCACGAGGCGCAACGGTGACGAAAAAGTATGAAGAAGAGAAGAAGAAAGAAAAAAAAAAAAAGTATGAAGAAGAGAAGAAGAAAGAAGAAGAAAAGAAGAAAGAAGAAGAAAAGAAGAAAGAAGAGGAAAAGAAGAAAGAAGAAGAAAAGAAGAAAGAAGAAGAAAAAAAGAAAGAGGAAAAGAAACGGGAGGACAAGAAATTAATGGAAGAAAAAGACAGGAAAGCAGAAGACAGAAAAAGGCGAAAAGACGAACTCTGGCGAAAGCGACAGGAAAAAAGAGAGAGAGAAAGAGAGGCAGCGAGAAACTCGAGGGAAGAAGCGACGAACTCCGAGGTAATGACGGCCCGTAATGTCGAAATGTCGGAAGAACGAGAAGGGGTAACGAAGAACGGGGGAGAGACCAATCCTAAGAAGGTGGAGAAAAAGGGCGGACTAGATCAGGAGGAGATCAGTGCCGCGGAGGGAGGTAGGATGGAGTGTCAACCCAAATTCGAGCCCACATCGGTTTCGGTGCCGACAACGACGAAGGGCAAAATCGTCATCGCTAACGGGCAAGGTGCGATTCCCAAGAGAATCGAAAGAAGAGTCCGAACGATTTTTGAAAGTCCGCAAGAGTACCTCCTCGATATGCCACAGCCAGGAGAGGGCGCGATTTACGACGAAACACGACCAATGTGCCCGGAGGTACCGATCGGCCTCGAAGGGGCATTGGCCAGTGCGTTAGTCGATAGCGGAAGCGAGGTCTCCTGCATCTCTGAAGAGTTTTACTCACAGAATTTGGAGGCCTTTAAAAATTGTCCAACTCTACCTGTAACGTCGATAAATGTCGTGGGAGCGTTTGGGGGAGGTTCAGGGAGGATCAAGCAGCAAGTGATGGCCACGGCGAAAGTGTACGACTCAGAGGGAGACGTTACGCTGTTGGTGGTCCCGAAGCTGCAAAGATCCGTCCTCCTCGGTATCGACGGGATGGACAGGCTCGGAGTCTATGTCGATACGCATAGAAAGGTGATAAAAGTAAGAGAGAAAATCGTCGGACGCCTCGTGGGAGGATACTGGCAGATGGAGGAAAGCCCATGCAGTATACCCGAGGAGGACAAGAAAATGGGGGAGAGTAGAGCGATGCTCGCTCGAGCCGAAGGCACTTGTGAAGAAGAAGAACCGGAAGTCGAAGTCACGAGACACGTTATGAGTGGAGAAGTACGAGATCCCGCCTCAGAGTGTCTTCGTGAATCAGAAGTCGATGAAAAGCTTCGAGAATGCGCCGACGTCGACATCGAGACTCGGCGAAGCTTCAAGGAATTGGTCTACGAATATCGAGACATATTTCGGAAACGACCAGGGCGGATGCAAGCATACGAACATCGGCTTGTCCTGAAGGACGAAAAACCATTCGTATCTCGCTCATACCCGGTTCCCATGGCGTACCGAGGAAAGGTAACGGACGAGATTAATAAAATGCTCGCTCAAGGGGTTATTCAAAGGTCAACCAGTACCTATATTAACCCTTTGGTAACCGTTATCAAGACTAACGGAGACGTCAGGTTGTGTCTCGATGCACGACTATTGAATGAGCATCTCGAAGGCGATTACGACTCGGCACTACCGACGGAAGAGATCTTCCAGAAATGTGGAGGCGCGAAGGTCATGTCGACCTTGGATCTGACCAGTAGCTTCTGGCAGATTCCCTTACATCCGGATTCGCGTAAATACACGGCATTTCGACACGAAAATAAATGCTATGAATTCACGGTTACGCCGTTCGGTTTAAAAACGAGTACCGCGGCGCTTGTTCGGGGACTGGACATCGTCCTTCGAAACACCGGAGATTTTATAGTAAATTTCGTGGACGATCTGTTAGTGGTGTCGGGAGATACTCGACAACACCTACAACATCTCCGACAATTATTTTCGAGAATCCGCGAACATGGCATGACTCTCAAAATGGAAAAGTCTCATTTCTTTAGAAATGAAGTGAATTTTCTCGGGCACGTCGTGACGACGAAGGGGATACTGCCGCAGCCAGACAAGGTGAAATCGATTAAAGAATTTCCCCGTCCCCGTAATATAAAACAGCTGAGGGGATTTCTCGGACTAGTAAATTTCTACACGAAATTTACGAGTAAACACGCTGAGGAAACTGTCCCCTTGTTAGAGCTGTTAAAAAAGGGGACGAGTTGGAAGTGGACAGATATCCACGAAACGGCATTCGGAAAAGTGAAACAGCTGTTTTGCGAGTCGGTGGTACTCGAGCATCCCGATGTAACAAAGCCATATACCCTGACGACGGACGCAAGTGACTATGCGCTTGGCGCGACATTGTCACAAACCGACGAAGATGGCGAAGTCGGGGTGATTTCATTTGCCAGTCGGACACTAAAAGGAGCCGAAGTTGGCTATACTACATCGGAAAAGGAATTACTCGCGATCGTGTGGGCTCTCCAGAAATTCCAAAGTTATCTTAAGGGAGCAAAGATAACGATAATCACCGACCATAAGGCTCTGGTGTTTCTAAAAACGTGCCGATTCACGAGTGACAGGCTTCTGAGATGGGCGCTCTTGCTGCAAGGTTATGATTTAACGGTGGAACATCGGCCGGGAAAATCTAATCAAGTGGCCGATACGCTAAGTCGACTCCGTGACCACACGTACGAGCCCGATGGAACAGCGCCCGGAAAAATCATAATCGCAGCACTCGCGCAAAAACCTTCGAAGACATTATCACAAAAGATGAGGACGATCGGTAATCTACAGAGAAATCAAGAGGATTTGAACGCTATCATTACTCTGTTAGGAGATGACCAAGACACGGAGAACCATCCGAAAAATTACCGAATCAGCGAAGGAGTTCTGCAGAGAGCTGCGAAGACGGGACAATGGAAGGTGGCGTTGCCGGAAGAAATAAAAGAAATCCTTGTCGAGGAGTGCCACGTCATGTACGGACATGTCGGCGCCACAAAGGTATTTCAGATGTTGAACGAGGATTTCGCCTATCCTCGGTTTGCGAAAAGCATCCGGCACCAGCTCGCTACCTGTGACACGTGTCAGCGAACAAAATGTGCGGTGCAAAATAGTTATGCAAATATGCAAACTATCGTACCCGAAGGGCCGGGAGATTTACTCTCCATCGATTTTTACGGCCCATTACCGATGTCAACCGGGGGAGTGCGCCATATTTTGGTAACGCTGGACGCGTTTACAAAGTTCGTCACCTTGTATCCGATGCGAAAGGCAAACACCAAAACGGTAATTAAAAAGCTCAGCACGGACTATATTCCGAAGTACGGAAAACCGAAGAGGATCCAATTTGATCATGGAACGCAGTTCACCGCAAAGGCATGGAAAAAATGGCTGGAGGACGAGGAGATACAAGGAGTATTTTCATCGATTCGGCACCCGCAAGGAAATATCGTTGAACGAGTAAATCGAGAGCTCGGACGATTTTTCCGCACCTTGCTAACCGACCGACATACGGCATGGGCAAGGTGGGTGCCGATTATACAAGATTGCATAAATGACTCGCCCCATGATACAACGGAATATACGCCGAGGGAACTACAGACAAAGAAACCCCCGCATCGTCCGTGGAAAAATTGGGTACCAGCGCTGAGGGAAAAGGCCGAGGAAATGGTCGACTACGCGAAAAAACTCGAGATAGTCCAGCAACGAATATTACGAAAAGGCAGGAGAAGAGCCGAGAAGTTCGACGAGTGCCACCGCCTGACAACCTACGAGGAAGGCGATATGGTTCTCGTTAAGGCATTGAATGTATCGAATCAAAACGACCAAGTCGCCGCGAAGTTCATGCCGCTATACGAAGGACCATATCGAATCGGACGGTGCGTAGGACTCGCGACTTATATTCTCGAGGACCCGGTAACAAAGAAACTGCGTGGAAAATTCCACTCGAGCCTGATGAAACGCTATCACCAAAAGGCGAGTGCGAAGATTAGCGACCATGCAGAGGACTCCGAATAACCCGAGAACAGGGGGGAAGGATAGAGTGAGGTAGAATAAGAAATAGATTAAGAAAAAGAGAAGCTTAGAAATAAGGATTAATGATAAGGAAAATAGTAATAGAAAAAGAGATAATAATAATAAAAATCAAAGAAAAATCGAAACGAAACATAATAAATTAGGAGAAGAAAGTGAGTAAGAAACAGAAAGGGTTAGGTTAGGTAGGAACAAGGAAAAAGAGTACAAGTAGAATTAAGAATAGGAAAAGCAGTAAGAATAGAATAGGAATACAAGAAAAATAAGAATAAAGAAAATAATGAAGAATAAACTAAGAAAAGAGTAGGAATAGAATTAAGGATAGACTTAAGAATAGAATAAGAAGACGACAAAGGATAGTATAAGAAAACAACAAAGGGTAGGAATAAGGATGGATGACATAAATAGAATCAATAAAATAAATAAAATAAATAGAAGGAAAATGGAGTAAGAAATAATTAAGAAAAGAAAAAGCACTAAGAAGAAAGTCAGGAAAACAAGAAAAATGAGAATAGAAAGAAAAAGATCAAGGATAGCATCAAAAATAGGATTAAGAGTAGAATAAGATAGAATTAAGAATAAGACAATAGTAACAGGAGAATAAGAAATTAAGAAAGCTAAACGAAAAACATAGATAAAAATAAGCCGAGATTATAGGTAAGAGTTTAATAGAAAAATAATTAAGAACAGAATAAAAAGATAAGCACAAAATAAAATTACGAGGAGAATTAAGACGCGGACAAGTTAGAATTAAGAGGAAGTAAGAAAAGAATTAGGAATAAAGCAAGAAAATCTAAATCGAATTAAGAGTAAGAAAATAAGAAAAAGAAAATAGAATTAAAAATAGACTAAGAAACGATACAGGAAACAGATCGGAAAAGAATTAAGATTAGAATAGGAAAGCACTAAGAGTAGAAAAAAAAAAAAAAAAAGTCAAGATAATAATTAGGAATATGACTAAGAAATAAAGAAATATCGAGAAATAAAAATAAAAGCGGGATCCGTTAGATTTATTGAACATAAATAGGCATAGACAGATAGGAAATACATAGACAAATAAGTAAACAAAAGAAGGAATAAAGAGGAAGAGATAGGAAGAAAGGAAAATAAAATAGAAAGAAAGATAAAACAAAAATAAATAAAGAGAAAATAAGAACAAAAGAAAGAATAAAAATAAAAGGAGAGAAGGACATGACTGTTGGGACCCGAGACGAGTCCCAACAGTAATGTGGGGGAGAATGTAACTCCCCTACATAAATGAATCTCCCGTGTGGCCCCGGTGACGTCACACCGCGAGAGCCCGGGAGACGCGGTCAGCCAGGCGAGAGGCCGAGCAGCCGTCGGACAAGCCCGCGGAGAGCCAAGTGGCGCCATCCGACGGGATCGAGCGGCGGCTGGATCGATGCCGAAGCGACGCGCACGCGCAATAGCCAGCACAGCGGCGCTGCCGAATGGGCTTGCGGCGAAAGCACGGTCAAGGTCGGAGAAAGGCGAAAGCGAGGGAAAATCGGCCTCGCTGATTGGATGGAGATGACGACACTCCCTTTGCACACGGCACCGACCGAGCACACTATTTGCTCAGCGGATAAGACCGGATAATCGTCACTAACATACCGACCCGGGATTGGAGGGCAAAGAAGGAACAAGGCCCTGAGCCAATCAGAAAATTAAGAATTAGGCGACCGCACGCAGACGCGAGTCCGCCAGAAATCTGCCAAACCGACGGAGTGGGAGCTGGAAATCGGGGTATAAAGGACGGCGATTTCGGCAATCAGTTAATCAGTCAACGATCTACTGTACCATCGGCCAGTTCTCCAGGACTAAAGTGAAAAGTGCAAAGTGAAAAGTAAAAGTGGATTAAAAGTGAATAAAGTGAAACAGTGCCAAAACGGACTTATAAATTTTGTGCCGTTCGGACTTATAAAACTCGTGCCGCTCGTACTTATAAACTTTGTGCAACGGTGAACTTATAAAAATTGTGCCTTTCGGACTTATAAATTTCGTGCCGTTCGGACTTATAAAAAAGTGTGCCGTTCGGACTTATAAAATTTGTGCCGGATTGAACTTATAAAATTCGTGCCAAATTTGGACGTATAAAAATTTGTGACAATTTGACTTATAAAATTTCGGGCCAAGTGAACTTGTAGAGTGTGCACCGAAAACAGACTTATAAACATTTGGTGCCGAATTGGACTTACCAAATTCGTACCAGAATCGGACTGATAAACATTTTGTACCGCAGCGGCTTTATCAATTGTGGTGCCTGAGTGAACTTAAATAAGTCGGGCCAATAAAAGTGACAGTCGGAGTGAACTGGTAAAGTGACCAAAAGTGACCCGTCAGACACGGCAAGGCTGGATCAGACGGATATCCCAACTTCCAGGACTGGAAAAAGGTACATCCAGGGGTTCGTTCACTCCCCCTGAAGGCTCCGAGACCGACAAAACAAGGTAAAAAAGTTTTGCCTCCAATTCACGCCAATTGCAAAGTGCGAGGCGAGCGAGCTGTCACAGGCGATCGCCGTGCCGTGACGTCATCGCGAGACAGCCGAGCACAGCGGCCAGCGGCACGTCGCGTCGACCGAGAAGCCAACCGCGCATGCGTGGTGCGGTTCACGCGGAATAATTATCTTTCGATTAAAAATATCGCCTTGAAGCCATAAAAGAATGCAATAATTAGAGACAATAAGAGAAGGAGAAACAAGTGCTTGAACGAGATTGAAATTCATTGTTCATTTTTTTGCGTTCCGAAAGAACAATCTCTGTAATTGCTCCGAATATAGATATAAACAGAGAATGTTCCGAGTTAAGATAGAACCGAAAAAGGGTCAATAAAGATTTCAGCCTGTAATTGGGACAATAAATCGAATTATTTAACATCAAAGCTGTCTCTGACACGCCAGCCCATAATTCCTTCACGCTCGAGTCCCCGAATCCGTCCGTTTGAGTGCCCTTCTCGCGGAAGGAGGCGCATAAATACGGAAAATATTGTACGAGGCATCTGCTCCTGTTACAACACATGTAGTTACTACTTCTTAGTATTTAACCTGGTAAGTTCTGCGACTTGAAAAACCACCACCAAACTACCTTCAAAGCGACCGAGTAAACGACCGGTCGTTTTTGCACAAAAATACGTCTGCGAAAACGACTGTCAAAACGACTTTATCCGTGTTCGTACCAGCCGCATACGAGCAGCTTGCAGGGAGGGCTTTCAGTCAGGTGGTTTTACAATTAAAGAGCAAATGAACTACCGCCAAAACGGCTGTTCTAAATACCATTCAGTCCGGTCGTTTTTTTTTTATTTTCAACTGAAGAAACGACCGCATTAACGACAACCGGACTCAAGGGTCTTTTGAACGGTCGTTTCCGCGGTTGTTCGTCCAGTAATGAAATGTAAAACGACCTGACCGAAAGCTCTCTGACGGGGATGAAGTCGTTTTGACAGTCGTTTTGACAGTCGTTTTGACAGTCGTTTTGACAGTCGTTTTGACAGTCGTTTTGACAGTCGTTTTGACAGTCGTTTTGACAGTCGTTTTGACAGTCGTTTTGACAGTCGTTTTGACAGTCGTTTTGACAGTCGTTTTGACAGTCGTTTTGACAGTCGTTTTGGCAGTCGTTTTACCAGACGTATTTTTGTCCGAAAACGACCGGTCGTTTTCTCGGCGGTTTTGATGGTCGCAGGATCTGCCAGGGTACTACACATGTGGTTACTACTTCTTAGTATTTACCACACATGTAGTTACTACTTCTTAGTATTTACCACACATGTTACTACTTCTTAGTATTTACCACACATGTAGTTACTACTTCTTAGTATTTACCACACATGTAGTTACTACTTCTTAGTAGTTGCTACTTCTTAGTAGTTACTACGCCACCAGCAAAAAATTATTGGAAAATTGCGTTTGCCCCATTATCCCATTTTGCCCCACTATCCCATTTTGCCCCGCTCTCCCATTTTGCCCCGCTCTCCCGTACTCCCGATGTCTGTATATATCTAAGCCATAGCATTGGAGTTCGAAAAATGCAATACATTTTTTCCAGGGCTCGTGTCTCGCGCATATGGTATTTGCCCAGCTCATCGGCTGAGAACATCCTGGATTTTATCGAGGAACGGTGTCTAGTTGGTGAGACTGCCGAGAATTCAAGCTCGGGATCGCGGTCGGTGATTTTTATTAACCCCGTAGCTTTCGAAGGTATCAACTGGGAAGATTTTTCTGCAGCCAGGTTCAGTCCCGTCGATAAGGTAGTCATCGATAGGAATGAATTATCATCCGTCGGTAATGAAGTCAGCATCGACGACGACAATGGACGTCAAATTGTCCGACAACGGGTCTCTGTGACCATTCAAAGATTATAGAATGATAATGTTTGCACACTTTTATCCCCAGTAGGTAACGTTACCGACCGATGGTAAGGTACCGACCGAAGGCAATTTGCATTTGCACCCGGCCGAATTCCGAAATTCTACGCAAGAAAGAGATTCCTGTTTTATCCTCCGTAGGTAAGTTTGGAACCTTTCATTTCGGCCAATGAATCAATGGCAATAAATACTTTCCATTGTTTGGAGGTATTTAGAATATAGATATAGAATACAATATAGTATAGACGCATTTTGTCTCGTCAATATTTATTTATTGATTTATTTATTTATTTATTTATTTATTTATTTATTTATTTATTTATTTATTTATTTATTTATTTATTTATTTATTTATTTATTTATTTATTTATTTATAGGAGAGTAACGGTATCGACTTGCATTACCGGTTTATACAATGTGGGTAATTAGTTCTCAAGGCTACATTAAGTGGGTAAAAACGCATGCATATTCTTTTTTCTCGGTAAATATACGCTTTATCGATTTAATTTTTTTAGGGTCGAAGAAGGATATATTAAAGAACATTTAGGAATTTACGTGGAATATAGCCTTAAAAAAAAAAGTCGATTGAACAACGATTTTTCCATTTTTGAGCCACTTTTGAAAAACGTCGATTTTCGTGATTTTCAAAGGTCGATATCTCGGCTCCCAATGGAGCTAGGAAAAATCCGGGGTGCCCATCGTGTTCTACGGGAAAAAATACACAAAATAGGCCCTTCTGCAAAATTTTACAATCGTTTTATCGTCCCGTTCAAGGACATTGAAAAACATTAAAAATAGATTAGAAAGGGGAAAGCCTTGGAATTTTTTATGAAATATTTTTTGTCGGTAAGAAACGATTTTTTTCCATTTATAAAATTAACTGCAAAGTATTCCGACGTATTTTTGTGCGTTAAACATGAATCCGCTGGCCTTTTTGTGCGTAAGTATAGTGCGACATTTGTATCTTCGATTTTATGCACTGCAAACAGTTTGCTCCAATGGAAAATCGAATTTTTGGGATTAAAATAACATCTCCAATTTCCGTAATTTGTTCAATTTCGCCATAACGATTTAACTGAATATTCTTGGCACTATAAAGTATTACAAAAAAAAAAAAAAAAAAAAAATCCAAAAATTTACCTTGACGACGCTCACCAAGCGTCGCGTTACTGTTAACTCGGCGATGGAGAGCCGGAAGAAAACGCGCCGTCACGGCTGGTCTTGATAATCTTTCCGGATTCGCAACGTGTCGATGCTAGCGAGAGACGAGCGAGCACTTTTGCAGTCATTAGCATATCGCAACACACAGTGCGCGTCAGAGAGAGGCCAAGATAATCAGCATATTCATGAAAACGTCCCCAGCTCGAGTCTCTTCGTAGACTACCTACTGTTGCGTCTCCGCCGCTACCACTTCTGGCGTGTACGATGTCGGGCTGCCTTTCGTCACCAGGATCGTGCAACAAACATTTCAAAGTATGATGAGTGGAGGATCGGGAAAACGAGTCGAAAGACAAGAGTGGGGCCGAGCGGAAGATGACCGAGCTGGAGGCAGGAGAAGAACGAGAACGCAGCGATCGCATGGTACTTAAGGTAGTTCTGTCTCTTGGTGTTCATTTCGCATAAGTTCGAAAAAAATTAGCGGGTAATTTGTTAAAGAATTAATTTTTTTAGTATTTTTTTTTAAGGCCTTATATACGCAATTTCGCCGATTTTCGAAGGTACTTTTGTAGACGCGGTGAAAAAAAAAATGACGCATATATTGACATTTTTTTTACAGATCATTTATGCACATGGTTAAGTATATGTAAAAAAAATCAGAAATATTAACGAATGGCGGAGATATTATATAATAAAGCAATGTATTTTTTTGTGCGCGCGCGTTGATGGTGAAAGTTCTCGGCATCGACGTGGGTGTCTGAAGAAAAAATTAACATATTTATAATTGCATAATGAATGTATCTTCACTGTGAACCAACAATATTATTTTTTTTTATTATTATAATAAAAACACCTGCCTGCTTCCAAGAAAATTAAAGTTTTTACACTCCAAATGCTGTAACTTTAACCATTTGTGGCATTTTTCAATTCTGTAAAGCTTAAAATATTTCTAACCGTTCAGGCTAATGGAATCAAAAATAATTTAAAAAATGAAAAATTTTGGAATTTTTCTCGAATTTAAGGCCTTAAGGTAGTTCTGTTGCTTGGTGTTCATTTCGCATAGGTTCGAAAAAAATTAGCGGGTCATTTGTTAAACAATTAATTTTTTGATTCATTTGTTAATAACATTTTGGACTCATTATTATGCAAAATGAATCTTTTCAGGGCCTTTAATATGCCTGCATTTTTTCAGATTTTTATACCATCGAGAAGTATTTGCAATTTTATCTCATTTTTCTCGAACACGTCAAAAAAGTGTTTTTTTTTAAAGTGAAATTTTCCAAATAAAAAAAATCGTCAAGCAGTTTGGAGACCTCGATTTTTTCGGACCACGACACAAGGACGGCTTGGATGAAAAAAAAATGATTTATTTTTATTTTTATAGGAAATTGACTCGGAAGTTAGAGGGTTGATTATACACAATGTATTGTATCGAAAATTATTCTGCGTTCAACCGGCAATCTGGATTTTCCTATATTCGCGACCGTGACGTCCTTTCGCCGTTTCCCTCTTCGCGTTTATTCCAATCCACACCTTCGAGGTATAATTCTAGATTAAAGAAACCTTAGAAAATAGAGAAAGCCCGGTATTCATCCACCGCGAAGTAGAGAAGTCGCGAGTTCGCCCAGAAAATGATTGCATTTACATACCCTCCTATATATATATGTATGTGCCCTACCCTACATATAATGGTAAAGGTGTGTTTTTAGAACAAAAAAATTATTTTAATTTTTTTTCACGAAACATGGACTTTCCCGTATCGGGAAAATTATGACTCTAACGTCATTCGAAAGTTGATGAAAAATAAAAGAGTTAATGTTCCTACGAATTTTTTGAGCGCCCAATATTTTTTGCGATATACTGATATTTAAAAAAAAACGTAAATCCTGAAGGGTGCACTTTAAAAATAAAAAAAAAATCACAGAAGGACCTCTCAAGTAGTACTACAAACCGACAAATTAAAAAAAAACACCTGAGGTCGTCCGAAAAAAGTGGCCCAGTTGATAAAGAATGCCTCATATAATATATAATATATAATATATAATATATAATATATAATATATAATATATAATATATAATATATAATATATAATATATAATATATAATATATAATATATAATATATAATATATAATATATAATATATAATATATAATATATAATATATAATATATAATATATAATATATAATATATAATATATAATATATTAAGTCGATTCCACGAAATTGCCTCGCTCCGTCGGTAAAACAGGAAGTCCCAGCAGCCGCCCCAGTCGCTGCGCCGCGAGCGCGAAGGGATCGATCACGTCGACTGCATAGGCTCGTTCAATGACGACCGTGCTCGTGGATCGCGTCTGGGCCACGTGAAACTCGAAATCAATATTCATCGTTGCCGGTTCTCCCCCCTCCCCGCTCCTCCTCTCATTTTCCCTCCGCCTCGTACCTTCTCATCTACGGGTTTTATTACGCTCCGAGCGATAAACTTCCGCGAAAGGGGGGGTTGCACGATTTACGATAGAACGAGCTTCTCGCCCGTGCGGAGAGCTCGGCGGCTTTCCCACCGCGGGGCGTACCGCGCGTTATTCGAAGCTCCTTTAAACTCGGTAACGCGGAACGAAAATTTTCCCGGTGTCGCTCGTCGATTCGACGCCCTTCGCGCCCGCCGAACACCCGCGGGCCGTCGGGACGGGCCGTCCGTTTTCCGCGCGGAGAGAGCGCGAACGTCTTTTTCCACTTATCCCGGGCGACGAGTCTGACCCCGATGGTATCACTCCACTTGACAGCTTCTCGCGATTTCCTCACACCCCCCCCCCCCCCCCCCCCCGCCCCCATCTACGCGGCCGGGCCGTCGCACATACTTGTCGTGATTCTCTCCGACGATGCCGGCAATAAGGTAAACGGCCCCGTTTGTGACACTGTTCCAGTCTGTGACCTAGACGGTACATTTGTGTCTGCCGTAAATTCGGTTTTCGTCAAGAATCAAAGTAGATAATATTGAGCTGGAGGACCATTTCGATGGCTCGTTAGTAGAAAGACATTTGTAACATACTTGAATGATTGAGAACCACTGTAACATCTTGCCAATAAATTACTTGTACTACTACTCAACTAGGTTATTGGCGAATTGGAAAAGGTTAAATGTTGTTTATTTTGTCGAGACACATACACCATGTAGGGTGAGCGGATGTGGCCAATGGTTGGACGTAGCGTGGTGTTGATGTTGCCAACATTGGCGTGCGAGCTTGACCCGATCGTCGAGGGAGCCTTGGATGATAAGTGCTTGCCAACATTGGCCCCAAGGTCGAGCAAGAGGATCGGCCGATAATTGGTTGTCAATGTAGGCCCTTATAGGATATTTATATGGGGCAAGAATGGTTTGAGTGGTTGCCATAGCAACCGGAGGAGTGATTGCCATAGCAACTGGAAAGATCGTTGCCATAACAACCGGAGAGGTGGTTGCCATAGCAACCGGAGGGGTGATTGCCATAGCAACCGGAGGAGTGATTGCCATAGCAACTGGAAAGATCGTTGCCATAACAACCGGAGAGGTGGTTGCTATAGCAACCGGAGGGGTGATTGCCATAACAACTGGAGGGGTGGTTGCCATAGCAACTGGAAAGATCGTTGCCATAACAACCGGAGAGGTGGTTGCCATAGCAACCGGAGGGGTGATTGCCATAACAACTGGAGGGGTGGTTGCCATAGCAACTGGAAAGATCGTTGCCATAACAACCGGAGAGGTGGTTGCCATAGCAACCAGAGGGGTGATTGCCATAGCAACCGGAGGAGTGATTGCCATAGCAACTGGAAAGATCGTTGCCATAACAACCGGAGAGGTGGTTGCCATAGCAACCGGAGGGGTGATTGCCATAACAACTGGAGGGGTGGTTGCCATAGCAACTGGAAAGATCCTTGCCATAACAACCGGAGAGGTGGTTGCCATAGCAACCGGAGGGGTGATTGCCATGGCAACTGGAGGGGTGGTTGCCATAGCAACGGGAAAGATCGTTGCCATAACAACCGGAGAGGTGGTTGCCATAACAACCGGAGGGGTGATTGCCATAGCAACTGGAAAGATCGTCGCCATAACAACCGGAGAGGTGGTTGCCATAGCAACTGGAGGGGTGATTGCCATAGCAACCGGAGGAGTGGTGACCATAACAACCGGATGGGTGGTTGGGGATTTGGAATAATAAGGGTTTAAGTCTATAAGGGGTATTATAGTAACGCTATTATCATAAGGGCACACGTCTTTTAAAGTATTTAAAATAATAAGGGTTTACGTCCAGAAAGGGTTGCGAGCACTCGAAGCCTGCGAGTCCCGAGCCTCCCTAGTATTTTATACATTTTCTCCTGCGAGAACTAGGGTGCCGAGAGATATATGGTTTGGCGTAAGCGTGTTCAACTCTACGGAGTGTAGGGACTCGTAACAAGAAGCTATGTATCAAAAAATAAATTGTCTTCGTAACTGCAAACTTTCGAAATATCGTATGTGAGATCCTGTAAGAGCAAACGTGACTTTTCAGCGAAGGAAAACATCAGCCTCTAATATTTTTTCTTCGAGAAAAACCCTCGTAGATACCTCTTTGTTCAAAAGACTCGCATTCAGAGCTCTAAACCCTTGAGAGACACTTAAAGTGAAAATTAGCAGACAGTCTCGTTTCTCTCGCGCGGGCTTGGATGGTCGTTCGGCCGATCGCTAAATGTTTTACGACCTCTTCGGAAAACGGACGTACCCGAAGACGAGGCCGAGGGTTTTCTCCGGGGTACTTGGAAAAAGACCCTGACTCGACGGGCTGCTCGGTGGGCTTCGCTCGTGTGTGGAGTCTCAGCTATCGTGCGGGCGGTGCCTCATGGAGCTAATCAACAGCCAAGTTTCAAAGTTTCAACCCCCCAACTACCCGCTCACGAAAACTCTTAATTGTTAAAAGAATCGTCAGAGACGTTTTGAGTGGGGACTTTCTTCGGGAAGTCACTCGGAAAATCTCGGACCAACAATTAGCCTGCTAAGAGTTCGGACAGAGTTAATAGATTGTTGTAGTTGTGTTCCCTTGGCAAAGTTTTCCATTGGGCATTTAATGGTAATGAATGGCATCGAAAGGCAATCAATGGGATCCCAATGGAAATTCATGGGGAAAATTGAAACGGTTCTCGTACTTCTATTGCTACTGTAACTAGCACAATAGGATACACAATAGGATACGCAATATGATGCGCAATAGGATACGCAATAGGACACGCAATAGGACTCGCAATAGGACACGAAATAGGACACGCAATAGGATACGCAATAGGATACGCAATAGGATACACAATAGGATACGCAATAGGATACGCAATAGGACACGCAATAGGACACGCAATAGGACACGAAATAGGACACGCAATAGGCCACGCAATAGGACACGCAATAGGACACGCAATAGGACACGCAATACGATACGCAATAGGATACGCAATAGGATACACAATAGGATACGCAATAGGATACGCAATAGGACACGCAATAGGACACGCAATACGACACGCAATAGGACACGCAATAGGACACGCAATAGGACACGCAACAGGACACGCAATAGGACACGCAATAGGCCACGCAATAGGCCACGCAATAGGCCACGCAATAGGACACGCAATAGGACACGCAATAGGACACGCAATAGGACACGCAATAGGACACGCAATAGGACACGCAATAGGACACGCAATAGGACACGCAATAGGACACGCAATAGGACACGCAATAGGACACTCAATAGGACGCGCAATAGGATACGCAATAGGATACACAATAGAATATTTTTTTATTTTATATATTCTTTTATTGTTTCGGTAGGAAAGCAACTGTTTGCAATAATTGATCGGTGCCAATCATTCCGCTGTAGTAACTTCGCTAACTTCCCTGCCATAGAAACTCGACGACGCCTTCACGGTGGGACTCCTTGCTCGAAGTCCCAGCCACGACTTCGCGTCTGACCGTAACGGCTCTTTTCCACTTACCCGTATATACACGCGAGCGATCTCGAAATCGCTTTTCACTGTGTGTCGCGAATGGTACACTGATTACTCGAGAAACTGACACCGAAGTTTCGACGGGTTTCTCCCATTAAATGGAACAAACGGGCGTTGTTTGTTCGTCAATTATACGAAAATGGATACACCCGCCGTCGCGGTACAACACGGTACAATATCCCGCGTCTCATACTCCTCCGGATTGTCCCTCACGCGACACACGCGTATCGATATTCGATACGTGAAAATTTATACCGGGCGCGCGAAGCAATCTACGCAAACAAATTACGACTCGCGCGAAATCCCTGTCTAGCTAGGATCACTCGAAAAACGTTCGGGAACCGGCACAGCGAAAAAAAGGATTTACGCTTGACAACCATTTTTATCCACCACCAAAGTAATCAATTTTTTTTCTTTTTTCTTTAATTTTAGAATATCTTTTCTTGTTAATTGTTCACTTTGGTTCATGTTATTTTTGCAATCTCTTTTTGTCACGAATTTCAGAATATTTTTTTTTGTTGTCGATTTCACAATTTTTCTTCCCTTACCGAGGAAGGTTTATTTCTCGTGAAACCAAAAAAAAAAAAAAAATCGAGATTTTTCGAGAAATCGAGCATAGGATATCCTATGTTAAATTTTGCGAAACGGCACTTTTTTCAAAAAATTTCGAGATATCGAATTAAAACCTCCGCCATTGTTTTCAAGTGGCATATTTACCAACCGATTTCATTAACGAAAAAATTCTAAAAATTTTTTTTTCAAAAACCTTTTTCGTTAAAAAAATGGTAAGGGTACCGTCACTCCCATACGCTATATTCTCGAAATTTCGGCTTTCATAGCGTATTTGGAAACCCTAAATCCCATATAGCACACAGGCGTGGAATTTGTTGATAATAATAATAATAATAATAATAATAAATAAATAAATGAAAAAAGTGAAAATTGAAATTTCCCATCGGTTTCTCATAACGTTCATATATTGAAAAGCTTCTTCTACCAGGGCGCCAAAAATGCAGAAGATGCTTTCTTACGGAAGAACCTTTGCGAATAAAGGAGAACGACGAGAAAGTCAATTTTCACGCTTTCTCACATAAAAGTACCATCCGTTCAAAAAAAAAAAAAAAAAAAAAAAAAAACCTATTGTCTACCTTAGTGCATAAGAAATGTTTGTTAAGCGTCGGAACCTTTTTTTCCTGCCGTGTAGCGACGGAGAAAAGGGACAATAAAGCAGAAGGGAAATGAAAAGAGGGCGGGTGATTGGCATCCGAGGTATTTTCTATCGTCTCTCTGGCCATAGTTCTCCCCCTTCGTCATTGATCCCGCGTTTCAAGATACGAATGGAATCGCTTTTTTTTTCCTTTGTCACTCCGGCTTTCTTTGACCCTTAATACCTACGACGATTTCATCATTGTCGGCTATCTTCTCTTCTTCCACTGCCCACCCCCCCCCTCCCCCCCCCCCCCTCCGCACGGCTGCGTCGCCATTTAACTCCCGGTATCTCGCTGATGGATGCCAGATGGAGGGGGGATGGGGAAGGGGGGGGGGAAAGAGAACCGGAAGACGGTGGCGCCTCCGCGTGCAGAATACCCGCCATTCGATTAACGAGTAAACACCTTCTTGTAACAGAGAAATGCATGAATAAGCATGAAAACTGGGAACCGCCTGGAGGACAGCCTAGAAGATAGGAATCCATTCCTAGATCCTGATTATCCTAAGTTGGAATGGGAGCCTGGAATGGAAAGCCTCTTAGGGCTTCTGTTTGAAGTCCTGCAATCTAAAAACAAGCTGTTGGCAAATGTTTTTAAGGGTTTAGGCCACGGTAAAATTTCGATTTTTTTTTTTATGATAATTTATAGTGTCAAGAATATTCGGTTAAATTTTGATGTAAAAATTCAATGATTTAAGAATGTTAGAGCCCGTTCGTAACTTGATGAATAGAGACCGTTATAAACTTAATGGAAGTCGTGCAATCCTAAAACAAGCGTGTTGTCAAGTGTTTTTAAGGGTTTAGGCCACTGTAAAATTTCGATTTTTCGCGTTATACATAATTAGTTAAGAAACAATTTAAAAAAATGTTTCACATAAAATAACAACTAAAAATCAGGTTTGCCGGAAACGAACGTTCCAAAAAAAAAAAAAAAAATGTACGCCAACCGATAGAAAAACGTCAATAATAACAATACAATTGAGTGAAAAAAATTCTTAAATGTTCTTCAATATATCCTCCATCCACCTTAAAAAAATCAAACCGATAAAGCGTATGTTTACCCAGAAAAAAAAAAATCACGAAACATGCGTGCGTTTTTACCCATTTACTGTGGCGTAAGCCCTTAACAAAATACGTATTGGTCGGCTTGCTCGTTGAAACAACATGCCTCATCCTGCCAGTGTTCTCTGTACAACATACTCGTTAATGTTTTGCTGCCGAACACGCTTATTGGAATACACGTTGTGTGCATTGTTTCAACGCGTTTAAGGCCAAACGTATCAATTGGAGTACAGGTACACCATATGTATACTGCACACTTAATAAACTAAAACACGAGGAAAATAACACTATTGCATATGCGTTTAAATCAATGGCAATTTGACGGATAATTCTATTATATTATCGCGATAATAATACTGTTATTAATATTGACTATTTTATTATAATATTAATATTACTACGGGACCATTGTTGACAGTAGATTAATACAAATGCTGCAGTGAAGCAATCCAATGAAAATGCATTCGCTAGGGTAGGTAATATTTTCAAATGTCATAACGTGACAGCTCGTTCAGAAAAGAGCTCCGTCTATTGAATCGTGCAATTTTTTGGTGAAGTTGCATTGTATCCACATATACTAAAAACTGTGCAAGCGGCGGCGTCATTCGTTTGTTACGTTAAAAGTTAAAAGATGTTACGGATGGCCATCTCACTCTGATTTACCCTAAGGTAAAGGACCCAATTTCTGACACTCTCCCAGTTTGTGACAAGGTTACCTCTAGCATAGTCTGCGACTCTTGGTCCTCCTTGTTTGTACTAAAGATAATATTAGAATCATCTTTTTTATAAGATGAAGGACCCAGTTTCTGACACTCTCCCAGTTTCTGACAAGGTGACCTCTAGCATAGTCGGCTCCCCCCACCATTTGATATGCAACCAATGGGTGGCGCGCGTTCGGGGGGGCGGGGGGGGGGGGTCAGAAACTGGGACTCTTGGTCCTCCTTGTTTATACTAAAGATAATATTAGAATAATTTTTTTTATAAGGTAAAGGACCCAGTTTCTGACACTCTCCCAGTTTCTGACAAGGTGACCTCTAGCATAGTCGGCTCCCCCCACCATTTGATATGCAACCAATGGGTGGCGCGCGTTCGGGGGGGAGGGGGGGTCAGAAACTGGGACTCTTGGTCCTCCTTATTTATACTAAAGATAATATTAGAATAATTTATTATAAAGGACCCAGTTTCTGACACTCCCAGTTTGTGACAAGGTTACCTCTAGCATAGTCGGCTCCCCCCACCATTTGATATGCAACCAATGGGTTGCGTGCGTTCGGGGTATCATAAAACTGTGACTCTTGGTCCTCCTTGTTTATACTAAAGATAATATTAGAATAATTTTTTATAAGGAAAAGGACCCAGTTTCTGACAGGGGTGTCTTTAGCATAGTCGGCTCCCCGACCATTTGATATGCAACCAATGGGTAACGCGCGTTCGGGGGGGGGGGGGAGGGGGGTTAGAAACTGCGACTCTTGGTCCTCCTTGTTTATACTAAAGATAATATTAGAATCATCTTTGTTATAAGATAAAGGACCCAGTTTCTGACCCTCTCCCAGTTTGTGAAAGTCGACCCCCCCACTATTTGATATGCAACCAATGGGTAACGCGCGTTCGGGGGGGTCAGAAACTGCGACTCTTGGTCCTCCTTGTTTATACTAAAGATAAATACTAGAATAATTTTTTATAAGGCAAAAGACCCAGTTTCTGACCCTCTCCCAGTTTGTGAAAGTCGACTCCCCCACTATTTGATATGCAACCAATGAGTAACACACGTTTGGGGGGGGGGGGGTCAGAAACTGCGCCTCTTGGTCCTTCTTCTTCATCCCTATGATTTTCCACTCTCAAAATGAGCCAACTGCGCCGAAATGTCATAAAATGGGCCTTTTACCTTACGCTACTTGCGTGTTTCCACACACAACAAAATTTGTCTCGCCTAATCGAGCGGATCGTTGACTCCGGTTAAAGAGCTGGCCGACTCTCTCTCTCTCTCTCTCAGCACCGAGCACTCGACGTCTGGACGTTCACCGGAGTACCGCGGCCGCATTTAAACGAGATTTTAAGTCGGCACCGATCGTTCGCGTCCTTGTACATGGTTATACTCACCGGCTGTTAAACCTCGTCGAGGCTCGCGGCCCGTTCGACCTTGGCGAAGGATAATCTTAGATTAACCGGCGCTGTATATTTCCCACCCACCCCCCCCCCCCCCTCGCCGCCCCCCCCCCACTCCGGCAGGTTCGGCGCTGTTGCCCGGATGGGGTGGGGGTTGGATTAGCGATTGTCTACGCTCGCACTTAACCGCCCGAAATTAAGGCCGAGTTGAATTAATGTTGCTCGGTTGCTGGTCCAAGATCTGTCAAGGCTCGGCCGAATATACGACGCTAGATCATCGACGTAAATCACCGCGAATGACCCAATGCAATGTTCGACGTTCGGTAACTGCCTCCATGATCATTCCATGAATTAACCTCAGGACTCACGTGTGGGGTACTTTTGTACCCCAGACGGGAATTTGGGGTGGAAATTGACATTGTCGACTTGGGACCTTCGCGGTAATTTAGTGGAACTGATCTCTGACGATGTGCGGAGGCCGCACCCAGAAAAAAAAAATTTGACGGCCACCGTTTATTTGGTTTAAGTTAAATATTTATTTGATTTAAATACATATTTATTTAAATTAATTAAATATTTATATAAATTAAATAAATATTTATTTTAATCAAATAATTATTTTACTTAAACCAAATACAGGGTGGCTGGCAAATAATTTTTTATCTGGGTAGGTAGTAGGTAGCCTCAGTTGCTCGCTGGCTGTTGCACAGGACGCTAACGCAGCGCGCTTGGGGTACCAAAATCCCCCAGTTGTGAGTCCATGTTAGTGTTTCATGTAAGTAAATTTTTTTTTTAACTATCTAATGTAACTTTCAATTATATAATTTGGGCGTACAGAGTCGCTATTTTCCCGAGTAAAAATTTTCGAGCGTTACGTCGGGCCCTGATAGGGTCCTGATAAAGCCTTATCAGGCCCTTGTCAGGCCTTATCAGGACCCTATCAGAAAATTTCTACTCGGGTTGTTTTCTTCATTTTTGAAAAAATATTTTCCGACCTGTAATAGCATAAACGCTCAAGATACGTGATTTTTTATTCACAGTATAACGCACACAAAAAATCGTACAATTTTGATTTCTTGATCGAAGAATCTCCATAAAGACTCTCAGGTTCTATTGGATCGAACGGCACACTGAAAAAAAAAATATATATATATAATTAATTCGAGAATAGTGACACTTGCGGGCTGCCATGAACATACGCGGTTATTTCAAGTCTATTTTTCTTGACATAACGACGCATGATAATGAACCTATTGATAATGAACATATCTTCTAATAAATTTCATAGACATTGGTTCATTTTGATATATAATTATTAGAATGAAAATAATAATTACCCTGACTACATATATCAACGCATACACTGACTACATATATCATAATACATATGTCAATAGCAGCCCGCAAGTGTCAGTATTCTTGAATCAATGATATTTTTTTTTCAGAGCATCTGCGAGAACGATTGCTGATTGCGAATCTCCAACGTAACCTGCGCATTCTGACGATCCTGCAAGAAGAGTCAATTGACGCACATGACGTCACAAAAAAAAAATGCATCATGTGTGCTTTTTGCCCGAAACCACGAGATCGCAAATTATCATAAATTACTCACTCATTATTTTTTTATTCTCATCGACATAAATCGTATTATTTTTTTGTCAGGACCGGTAGGCTTTTTTTTCTCTTCACGATAGTGTTCGAACCTACTGTGCCATTGTGGCCACTCAATACCGAGGGTACGGGGTGTCCCGGTGGCGCGCTCATGCGCCCGGCTGACCCGCACTCGCGCCATCCACTGAAAGAGCGACGGCCGCTCGGAGTTCACCCTCGCGTGAGTCCATCGACGATTAACGAGTTATGGTAAATATCCGAGAGTCGAGAGTTAACGATAAAATAAAATAAAAAATAGCAAAAAAAAAAAAAACAAAAAACAAAAACTTAATATGCATTCGATGCGTTACGATGCATTGAAAATTATGCAACGGCACGAAAGCTTTCGGGGGTTGTTTTGTGTGTTATCAATTTTTTTTATTTTTTTTTAATTTTTATTTTAATAGCCCTTTTGTTCGACGCGAAAGGCCAGTTGTCAATTCGCGACGGTGCTATCGTGGCGGGTTAGTATTGCTGTGAGCTTTAATTTTTATTTTAATTTTTATTTTCCTTTTTCCTTTTTTTTTTCGCGCGACTGTTTTTCGATATCCCAACAATAAAGCAATTTGTTTTGATTCATTGAGCATCGAGATTGAGTCTCGGGTGATCTGATACGTTCGAGCATGACCAGACAGTGTCGACCTCGTCACTCTCACCCTCTCTCTGTCTCTCTGTGTGTGTCTGTCTTTTTTCCTTTGCGTTTTGTGCCACTCTGTTTCCTATCGCTCGCGGTGTGTGTATGTGGATTGATGTATTTTTAACTCGAAACTCCCTATCTCGAAGCGATAAACTAAATCAATTGATATACGGAGAGGCGTGTGATACGGCCTGACGGCTGATATGGCCTATCGGGTGGTATGGCCTGCCGGTTTAAATGTCCTCTCGGGTGATACGCCCTGTCGGGTGGTATGAGTCTCCGATCGGTATCGCCTTCTGGGTTATACGGCCTTTCGGGTGGTATGGGCTGCTACGTTGTATGGCTCGGTGGACAGTATGGCTCGGCGGACAGTATGGCTCGGCGGAAAGTATGGCTCGGTAGATAGTATGGCTCGGTAGATAGTATGGCTCGGTAGATAGTATGGCTCGGTGGACAGTATGGCTCGGCGGACAGTATGGCTCGGCGGAAAGTATGGCTCGGCGGATAGTATGGCTCGGTGGATAGTATGGCTCGGTGGATAGTATGGCTCGGTTGAGAGTATGGCTCGGTTGATAGTATGGCTCGGTTGATAGTATGGCTCGGTTGATAGTATGGCTCGGTGGATAGTATGGCTCGGTGGATAGTATGGCTCGGTGGATAGTATGGCTCGGTGAATAGTATGGCTCGGTGGATAGTATGGCTCGGTGGATAGTATGGCTCGGTGGATAGTATGGCTCGGTGGATAGTATGGCTCGGCGGATAGTATGGCTCGGCGGATAGTATGGCTCGGCGGATAGTGTGGCTCGGCGGATAGTATGGCTCGGCGGATAGTATGGCTCGGCGGATAGTATGGCTCGGCTTATGGTATGGTTCGGCGGATGGTATTATGGCTCGGTGGATGATATGGCTGGGCGGATGGTAAGGCTGGGTGGATGATATGGCTGGGCAGGTGGTATGGTTCGGTGGGTGGTATGGCTGGGCGAATGGTATGGCTTGCTGGGTTGTATGGTCTGCCGGGTGGAATGGCTTGTCACTTGGTATGGCCGATCATTGTGTCTTCCACGGGGCGAACCAATCCGACAGCTGCTTTCACCCCCGCGAAATGTTTAGAAGCGTCTGTCTGATGTACTCAACATCGATGTTCACGACGCGCTAGCAACCATTTTTTAATTAACTTTTTAAGGCTGGGCCTCCCGTTTTACGCTTTAAAAAAAACGTAGCTCTATCATCCGGGATTACCCTATTAATTACGCTTATTAAATATATATATATATATATATATATATATATATATATAAACTTCGCGGGACGGTAAGAAAAAGTAAGGTAACGAGCGAGGAGGGCCAACTTTTTAAGATAATCGTTACGGCGAGTGTACCGCGCGGTTCTTCGCATCGAGGGGCTGAGGCTTGTCTACAGAGCCAGTTTTAATACGCTCGGTACACTTCGCGTAGTGGCTCAAATATCGATTTGAAAATTCTACCCGAACACGACCACGGAGTTGGGCTCGCGGTATCGCAACGATTGAAGTCCCCGTCCAGGATTCATCCCCTCGGATCGTGCGCGGCCTCACGTGCAACACTCGTAAAGCAACGCGGACCAGTAGTAACACGTGTGCGGCAACTTTAAAACCCGCGGAATAGTCATGAAGCAGCGACTTCCGGTCACCGGGGAAAAGCTCCGATTCCATTCCGGAAGTGCCGGGAGGGCCGGCGGGGCGAGACGGAACACCGGGGCAAAACGGACCAGTTAGGTTCGTTTTACCCCGGGTGGCGTAGTTTGCATGGAGGTCCGTTTTGCCCCGTTCGTTCATACAACTGCACCGGTCGAGCCACAATCTCTACCGGCATTCCTTCCTTCGCGAAGGTATGCGGTCTCAGGGCCAATTTTTTTTTTACTATTTAAGGGCTTATACACATACGTGATTTCGCCGATTTTCGAAGGTACTTTTCTAGACGCGGTAAAAAAAAATGACGCTTTTATTGACATTTTTTTTATAGATCATTTATGCACATGGTTAAGTATATGTAAAAATAAAAATCAGAAATGTTAAGAAATGGCGGAGATATTACATAATAAAGCAATGTATTTTTTTTTTTTGCGCTCGGTGATGGTGAAAGTTCGCAGCATCGATGTGGGTGGCTGAAAAAAAAATGAATATATTTGCAATTGCATAATGAATGTATCTTCAGTGTGAACCAACAGCATTATTTTTTAAAAATTATTATAATAAAAATTCGAAACTTAACATTTTTTTACTCAATTTTCTGTCGGTGTTTTATTATTTTTTTTTGTGTCATTGGAATTTTTGTTTCTGTGGTTCATATGAAAGGTGATGATACTAAGAATATGTTGTAAAAATTTCAAGCGATCTGAACCTTCCTTCAAAATATTGTACTTAATCTTAATAAACGGTGGCCGTCAAATAAATTTTTTTTCTGGGTGTAAAGCTTAAAAAATTCCCAACCGTTCAGGCTAATGGAATCAAAAATAATTTAAAAAATTAAATTAAAAAAAAAATTTCGCTTATATAAGCCCTTAAAGCCTCGGAGCGTTTATAAGAGAGCGGGGCAAAATGGCCCAATGGGGCAAGACGGACCATTTTTAAGAATTTTTTTTTCGCCGAACATAAAAAAAATCGACTCCGCTCTATGACACAAGAAACTGGTCCGTCTTGCCCCGGTCCAGCCCTGTAAAATAAATATTGCGTCACAATCTCCCTGTCGTCGATTGGTCGGTTGTCTCGCGTCACTCGCTAAATTGGCCGATGCACTTTTTCCCGTTCCATTACAAAATAATGTCTGACAAAATCCAGCGGTCCTCGCGTGTCGCCCGTTCAACGAGTTTCATCGAAGTTAATAAAGAACTCTCGAGTTCACCGTGGAAACGGCGATTATCTGAAATCTCGTATCCAATTACGGTGCCAACTATTAAGAAAGCAAGTCACCGAGTAACGAGGAGCCAACTTTTACGTACGGCCATTATTCAAACGGTCGGAGAAGCTCGTTATACCTGCGACGAAGAATATTAAACAAGCCGCACTGTCATCGTGGGACAGAAGCTTTTTCTGGCATGAAATAATACTTAAGGAGGTGCTTTGACGAATTCGGCCCAAAAATCGCGATTTACCTTTTTTTCAGTAAAAATGATGTCGCACAAAAAATCACCGGGTTCGAATGTATCAACTTATTGGAGGAATCAGATTCGTTTCAATATTGCTAAATATTAATAAATACATAACCATTAATATTAATAAATATGCAAAAATAATTTTATGAAATATTTACGACCATGCATAAATGACGAAAGGATAACAAAAATGTATACATACATAAACGACAAATTAATTCTTTATAAATTTTAGATAATGTCGATTTTTCAAAATGGAGTGCCTACATTTAAAAATATTCGAGCCGGATGATTTATTTAAATGTCCACAACACCTCAACGTCCGGTCGCTCCCATAAAATTTTTGGTGCCATTATTTCATACAACAATTAAAAACAAAACCATTCTTTGACCGGAAACGCGGTGGCCTTTCCCGCGGAGCAGAAAGCTGTCGGATCGTCGGAGCGGAATTTTTCGCCGGCCTTCCAGTATTTTCGTTGAAGAGCCGGCGAGCGCGCCGAGTCCAGTTAACGCGTCAACCTGGGATATGGTCAAGAGGGGTAGGTGTGTTTTCGGACGACGCGGAGAGGACAGGGTACGCGAAATCGTGGAGGATGCTGGGGGGGATCGTCTCGCCATCTCGCTCCATTCCGGCCGGCGGGGTCCTGCGCGAAGCATCCAGCGGGAGAGCCGAAGGATCCCTCTCTCACACTCCGTCTGGTAGAGCAGAACAGCAATGATGGGGTTGGTGTAGTTGTAGGTGTGGTGGTGCGGTGCGAGTTGCGGCAGAAGGGAAAGGCAGTTCTGCTCCTGCCGGAGGGGGGGGGGGGGGGGGGGTAGGAGGAAGGGGGGGGGGGTGGTTGTAGTAGCAGCGCCAGTGGTAGTAGTAGTAGCATGAGTCGGGAATTGGGGCTTCGTTCGTGAGCAGAGGGGTTGGAACGGAATCGCTCACCCACCCCCAACCCTCTTGCTCTCCGGTTTCCCCTATCGTCCTCTGTCCTCGCTCTCTCTCTCCACGGCTACCTCGGGATTCGCGACCAGACAGCCAGTCGTTCGCCGTTCGCTGTTCGCCGACGAACGCAGGCCGAAGCTCCAGCGACGGTACCAGTGGTGCAGGTGTGGCGAACGGACCCGATACAAAAACAATTGCGACACTTAGACAACTCGGGACTGGGACAATTGACATTGGTCCATCCGAAAGCTGGGTTACTTCCGTCGGTGCCTCTTCATTTTGGGTCCCCAACTCCGGAGAGTTCACCACGAGGAGAGTCGAAGACGTTTGACGGAACCCCGTGTGTGTTTTCCAGTAGTAGTCCTTGTCCCCCGATCACGTGCGATCGTCAATGCCGGGGGACCGCGGCTCCTCTCCTCGCCGGTCGGTGAGACCACACTCGTAGTCGAGTCACATCTGCTTCGCGAGAGTCACCGGTGTTCCCACTGTTGCGCCAGCGGGCTGGAGGAACCACCGGATAGTCGGGCAACACCAGCTCTAACAAGAGTGGGACTTTTAGTGGTGGTTTGTGGGGGGTGTTGGAAAAAGAGTGTCACGGGTGGTCGCGGGTGGTTCTTTAGAGTGGAAGGGTGATGACAACTCATGAAACGGTGGTCCGCAACCCTATGAACCCCCCAAACCCCCGGAAATAGCGATTTATCGTAACCCAATAGCGTCCCCGACGGACACCAAGGACCCAACTCTTCAGATGTCCCGAGCGAATCTGGTCGGTGTACTGGTAGGTCGTTCAGCGATCAAGTGGACCACGAAATAATGATATTGACGGGTGAATACGGCCGATCAAGGAAACGGTTGTCGATCGCTGAGGGAGGCGCTGGGCGGAGGCGGGAAGGATCGCGAAGCGAACCGTTCCTACCAGCGGTGGATTAGTAAATGAAAGCAGCGGGAGCTCATTCACCGGGGTCCTTTCAGACGGGGCGACCTCGCTAGACGGGATGGATCAGGCGGGCGGGCGATATGAGGATTCGATGTAATCCTCTCGGCGGCCGAAGCGAGCAGCAACAGTCCGGTCACAATGGGACCGCGACCGGCGGCGATCTAGGAAAAGTGGAGTTCATCCCTTTGGCAAACACAGGATCAATCGAACTCCGGAAAACCACCAGCGGATGAGGAAGCGGGCGTCCGGAATCAAGTGGGTTCCGAGTGTCCTGAGGATCAAGACCGGAGATCGGCTGGTCGGATGTTGAATCTTGGGAGGGCAACCAGTGAGACGATGAGACGGGAAAGGGAACCCATCGGATCCGGCCCAGGTACGGGTACTTAGGGTGATGGGGGAATCCCCGCGCTAACTGTCCTGAGAACCCGAACCGAGTCGGCTCGTCGCGCCACTTGCCTGGCTCCGCTGGAGATGGATCGATTTGACGAAGGACGATGTCACGCGCCGGCTGGCATCAGTGATGGACCATTGATCGGGACAGGTGTCGATGACAAGAAGTCGCTCCTGGAGGGGAAAAATTTCGGCGCCTCATCGAGAGGCCACAACGCCACCGGTCCGGGAAGCCCACCTTGACGAGGCGAGTACAAACCATTGATAGTCAATGTTCCACTCCGGTGGCGGAGCGATAGGCCTTAAGAACGCGTCATCGGGTATGAACTTTTACATCGGGACACGCGCATGCGGCTTAGGGCCACGCTGACTCGGGAACTTCCATTGGTCGCAACTTGCTTACTTTTCTAGACGCGGTTAAAAAAAAGACCCATTTATTAACAATTTCTTTACAGATCATTTATGCACATGATTAAGTGTGTGTCAAAAAAAATCAGGAATATTAACAAATGACGGAGATATTACGTAATAAAGCAACGTATTTTTTTTTTGCGCGCGCGTTGATGGTGAAAGTTCTTGGCATCAATGTGGGTGTCTGAAAAAAAATTGACATATTTGCAATTGCGTAATGAATGTATCTTCAGTGTGAACCAACAGTATTATTTTTAAACCATTGATTACAAACCATTGATTGCCAATGTTCCACTCCGGTGGCGGAGCGATAGGCCTTAAGGGATCTACTCTAATTAGACGGGCAAAAAAAGGCTATTTTCACGAATTTTTTTGACCTGTATAAATTATAAATATAGATATAAAAAGTGTTAGGCCTAAAAAATACACTCTTAAAATACACAAAAAAAATATTTATATTCATTTTACTCAGTTTTCGTACAGAAAAATGGGGGAGAAGACAGGTCCAAAAAAAGATGGGTGTGCGCTGTTGATAAAATCTCCGGAATAGATGATCTGAGAAAAAAAAAAAATTGTTTTAGGTTCAGTAGGCAAATGGCTATAGCGCATATCATACGATTTTTTATAAAAAAAAAAAAAAATGACCAAATGGCGGCCATTTTTCCAAAAACTACGAAAACCACTTTTTTCATCGTTTTTTGCAAAAAAAAATAGGTACACTCAGAATTTCAAAATTCGTATGATATGCGCTATAGCTATAGTCATAAAGAACATGAGGTAAAATTTTGGTAAGGGTCGGTTGAATAGTTTCGGAGATTTTATCAACAAACCGTCCAAAAACTTCATTTTGAGAAAAACGCGTTAAAGTTTTCCGCGGTAGGTAGTACCGCTCCGAGCGGTGCGTATATTAGCGCGCTCAGGTAGCTAAGTAAAGTACACTCAGACTGCTCGGATCTTTATAAAATTTTAGTATGATACTTTTAAACATGTATACTTTCGAAAAATGCAATAAAAAATATCGATTTTTTTTTTAATTCTAATTAGGGTACACCCCTTAAGGCCTTATATACGCGAAATTTTTTTTTTTTTATTTTTGATTCCATTACCCTGAACGGTTAGGAATATTTTAAGCTTTTTTAAAAAAATTTTCACATTTTTATCTTTATTTTGATTTTTCTTGTTTTTTACATGGAAAAATGTGCAAAAGTCAAAATAAAGATAAAAATCTGAAAAAATTCATACGTATTCCGAAAAGTGAACGAATCATTTTCATAAAAAAAAAAAGTTGAGTTACCACATATTTTGATAAACAATTCTTTTTCAACAATTTGTTAATAACATTTTGAAATTATTATTATGTAAAATTAGTCTTTTCAATGCCTATAATAAGTATGCATTTTTTCAGATTTTTATAACATTGGGAAGTGTTTGCAATTCTTGCCCGAATTTCTCGATTTTAGGCAAAATGAACACCACTCGCCCCAACCTCCTTAAGAACGCGTCATCGGTTATGAACTTTTACATCGTGACACGCGCATGCTCGGGCCACGCTGACTCGGGAACTTCCATTGGTCGCAACTTGCTTAAATACCCGGAAGAATAACTGCGTTCATTATGCCGTTCGTTTCTCTTCCTCCTTTTGAAGCCGGTGCGATTACTTTTTCAATGAACATCTCGGAACGCTAAAACGCCGCGACGCTTTTTCCACTCGGGCCACCGCCGGGTCTGTTTTAAGCGGAGACTCGCGAGGGTTGAAAGTTACCGCGTGCGTCTCGCCGATGGTGAGGGCGGCACAAAGAGAGGCCGGGACTCTCCGGCCGCGTTATTAAATATTAAAGTAACGAGAGATTGTAATTTCCTCGCTTTTTTGGTCCACCTCGAACGGAGAAGTGAGTGCCGAGGGGAAAAAAGCGACCCGCGACTTTCCGCGATGCGGGAATGAGATTCGAAGGAGAATTTCCATTCCGGAGCGAGTCACTCGCTCGGCGTAGTTTCGTTGCACTCCGGGAGTAACCAACTTTTACCCGGGTTTTCTTATTTCTCGCGAGGACTAGACTGCTTGCTTGCGAATATTGGCTGACAGGGACTGCGTTAGGATGATACGTTGAAAATACTTGTGTGGTGTGGTGGATCGGTAGGAAATTTTGGGATTTTTTATCGGGGCCTTTTGGGGACATTTTCGGGTCTCTTCAGGAGCTGACCAGTGCTGGTATGTGTGACGGCACCCAGAAAAAAAATTATTTGACGGCCACCGTTTGTTAAGATTAAGTAAAATATTTCTTTGATTTAAATAAATATTTATTTCATTTAAGTAACTATTTACTTAATTTAAATAAATATTTATTTAAATCAAATAAATATTTTACTTAATCTTAATAAACGGTGGCCGTCAAATAATTTTTTTATCTGGGTGGGCCCGAGGTTTGCATATATGTAGACGACGAGAATGATAGAAAAATATGGGTGACATTGGCGCAGTGGTTAGCGCTCTTACTTAGGAACCGAAACGCCCGGGTTCGCCATATTTCCCGGCAGTCACCATATTTTTCTATCATTTATTCTTGGGCAAACCGTCGGACCATCGACCATCACCAATCCTCCGAAGTATCGGCCCGGTCGTTACATACGAATTTTAGAGAGTTCTGTGAGATGCTGTCGAGTCCCGGAAAACGCCTGATCAGGGCCTCATCAGACCCAGATCAGGACCAGATCAGGACCAGATCAGGCCCAGATCAGGCCCAGATCAGGCCCAGATAAGGTCCCACATGTCCTCGTGAGTCGGTGAAATGCTCTAAAATTTGTCCAAGAGAGGGCTTGAAGTGAGGCTGCCGAGATCGCTCATGACGATAGACTGGAAAAACAAATTGCTATGGAAAATTCGGATGCCGGGAGATACGGAGGGAATCCGCGCATAAAAGAGCACGCTCATTATAAATTTCTGTAATGAGAAGGATATTAACGACATGCTCGCATGAAAGAAAATGAGGATCAAGGATTCCCTCGTCTCGTGTCTATTGAGAAAAATGGGGGATGCCCGGGCGAAATGAGGACGCTGCAAATCCGCATAGGCGGGGCAAAATGGAGTATCGATAAAATGTTCCAAAAATTTTTCCGACGAAAAGGCACGATGGTGATAGTCGGCTCGTGGTAACACCGCTAAAGCGGATCGCTTTGCCTCGTGCAATACGTTCATAATCGAGAATACATCTTCTATCCAGAAAATAATGAAAACACAGCTTTAATGAAGTCACCATTTGCCAATAGTCAAAAAGAACAAACAGTAACCATTTGAGGTGATAATCGTTCACCATTCATGCCATTCGGAATGAATGGTTACCATTAATGAACCATTCAGATCCAATGGTAACTATTTAGCAACCAATGGTTCATTTCCATGAAGGTACCAAATTGATTTTTAGTGCTAAAAAAAAAGTTTAAATAACCTCATGCAAATCGATAAGACTCGCCGAGATCGACTAGCTGGTCCATTTTGCCCCACTAATGCACCATTCAAATTCAATGGTAACCATTTGATAACCAATGGTTCATTTCCATAAAGGTACCAAATTGACTCTCAGTGCTAAAAAAAAATTGTAATCACCCCATGCAAATCGATAAGAATCCCCGAGATCGCTTGGCCGGTCCATTTTACCCCATTAATGCACCATTCAGTACACCATTCAGATTCAATGGTAACCATTTGACAGTCAATGGTTAATTTTCATGAATGTATCAAATTGATTTTTAGTGTTAAAAAAAAAAACTTAAAATCACCTCATGCAAATCGACAAACCTCTCCCAGATGATCACCCAGCTGGTTCATTTTGCCCCACTCCACTGAATGCACCATTCAGATTCAATGGTAATCATTTGATAACCAATGGTTATTCATAATGGTTATTCATTTCCATAAAGGTACCGAATTGACTTTTACTACAAAAAAAAATTTTAAACACCTCATGCAAATCGATAATACTCGCCAAGATCACTTGGTTGGTCGATTTTGACCCATTAATGCACCATTCAGATCCACCAGACCATTCAGTCAATGGTTAATTTTCATGAATTTACCAAATGAATGTAGCAATTTGATTCTTAGAGTTAAAAAAAAATCTTTAATCACCCCACGTAAATCGATAAGACTGCCCGCTATCGCTCGGCCGGTCCATTTAGCCCCCATCGGTCGATTTCCCTTCTCAGCTTCTCGGTCCCGCCCCGATCCGGCTTGCCCCGCGAATTCGAGTGGACACTAATTGATACCGACACTCGATTAAAGCACGCTGGCGGCTGCCGACACGAGTGTGACTTTGTCCGATTTCCACGCGCCGGGAAAAGTGAATAATGACCCATAATTTATCATCCGCACGAATGATCGCGATTAAATAATATGTACGATATTATTTCGCGATGAAATTCCCGCATTCTCCGTCTCAGTTATTCCTGTATCTGATTGAAATACAGCATTCCCGCTCCACGGCGAACTCCTCCAATATTTCCGCTCCGATCCACTCGCCGACTCGGCTGTTCCTGGGCGATAGACTCGTGGCTCGTTTCTGCCGGGGATAAAACCTCGAGGATTATAAATTAAACTCGATGCTCGATCGATCAATCGAGAGTCGCCCGACGGTACTCGACGCTCTGCATAAATCCAACGCGAGTACGTCTCTCGTGGAATTTTTAAATTTGTACGCCCTCCATTCGCGAAGTTGGGATTTACTCGCGGGGTCGACGAGAGCCGGCAGAGTCGGTCGTGTTATTTTTTTTTTATTTTGCAAATTTTTTTTTTTTTTTTTTCGGATTCCATGAGAGCCTGATAATTGACACTAAAGTGCGGATATCGCACTCGTTGAGACGATACTTGGAATTTATTTTTTGCCGCCGCGCCCCGATGGATCTTTCATTGCCGCTTCGCAGACGGTTCGTGGATTTGTTTGGAGTCCCAATTTTCTTTTTTTTTTTGTCAAAAATGGTTTTAAACAGCAGAGATATGACACACACACAAATATTATACAATAAAAAATTTTAATAAATAAATTTTATGTAATCATTTAGAATTAAAAAAAAATTTATTTAAAAATTAAAAATTTATTACAATTTTTTAAATTTTAATATTTTTTTTTCCCGGAGAAAACCCCAAACGGCGTGCCGTTATGCACGGTCGAGTGCAGCGAACAAGTGGGATTTTTTAAATCGTTAATTAACAAATTTTTTAAACTAGTTTTTAACGACAATATTTTTGGTTGAAAATTTAATAAAGTAACACGAAATGTTTTTTCTTTTTAATTCATTTTTAACGGAAATATTTTTCGTTGAAACATGATGTAGATGCCTGAATAAATAAACACAAAATGTAGATGCGTTTGGACTCACAAATCGATTTTTTTTCAGTAAAAAATGTTTATAAGTAGAAGTTAAAAATCAGTAAAAAATATTTATAAGTTTATCTCGTTTTTTTTACTGATCGGCGGAGTCCTGGAGGCCCAAGGTCAGGTTGTCTAAGGTCAAGTGCACCGCGCAAGTGGGATTTATAAAATCGAAATACATAAAACCATCATCGTTGTTATTTTTTATGACATATGAATATTAATTTATTTTTTAAAATAATTTTTGACGGAAATATGTATTAACCATTTCTTTTTTATCAATTTTTAACGAAAATATTTTCGGTTGAAAAATGAATAAAATTTTTTTTTTAACTTTCAGAGATGTCAGAAAAAATTCATTTCATTAAATAAAAAAAAAATATAAATATTCTCGAAAGCCAGCATTATAGTGTCACTCACTTCCAATCTACAAATTCGTCGAGAATGTGGCTCTTGCATTTCGTTAAAAAGAATTTAAAAAAATTATGTCACCTGGAATTACCCTGCGCTGTGCAACAGCTCTCTGTTCAAAATACACAAAAGCGTGGTCGTTAATTTTTTTTTTTTTTTTTTGTCAACCCGCGGCACTCGATAACAGAGAGCCGGGCGCGTCGCCAAAAACCGAACGAGCCAAGCGACTTCGCCGGTTGCCGAAATTATGTCAAATCATGATCTCGTATGAAGTCCCGTTACGCAATTCGAGACATCTGGGTCGACGCTTCCCTTCCTCCGCTATTCTCCCACGGGCGCGGAACCCGGCTCGTGCAACTGAGAACTGCCTCGAATATTGTACCATGTAGAGACGCGTTTTATTGCAGAACTTGTCGAGCCAGTTGCATCACGACTCGTATCCGACTGCCGGGTATGGCAATAAAAAGCGTCGTTGTGCCAAGGTTTTTTTATTTATTTTTCCTTCCTCATAAGGGAAGCTGTGTCTTCTTTAAAAAAAAAAAAAAAAAAAAAATCGAGATTTTAGTGTCAGAGTACTTAAATTTGTCTGAAACTTCGAGAAATGCGATTTTGAGCTGGCGTCGGGATGTATGTGTGTATGTATGTATGTAAGTCCCTCATGAAAGCGGACCATTGGTTGCCATTAAGAAAAAACCATTGGGATAACGATTGGACAATTTGCAATGGTAAATTGGCCCACCATTCGATTTTTCAATGGAAATCGTAAAATTTCCCAATGGTAACCATTCAATTTCTGAATGGTAACCATTCAATTTATCAATGGTAACAATTCAATTTGTCAACGGTAACCATTCAATTTACGTATGATAGCCATACAATTTCTTAATGGTATCCATTCAATTAAATTTAATTTAATTGTATAATATTAATAATTAATAATAATAATATTAATAATATTAAATAAAATAAAATAAGATGACATGTTTACATTTATTTATGTTACAAAAAAGATGCAAAATAATTCGCGCATGATTTTGGTACCCTTATTTTTCAACTTAAAAAAAATCGATTTTCGAGTCAACTCAAAAATACAATTTAATAAAGTTGAAAATTGAAATTTTCATCTCGCTGCCTCCGAAAATTTGAAAATAGTATTTTAATTACATCTTCCCACACAAGGCAACCAAAACTGACCAACAAAATGTATCACAGAAGAAATTATTACGCGAAACCGTAAAACGCGAGTAAGTCATGTGCAAATCCCTTTGCAAGCTTTTTATTCCTTCTTTTTATTACACAACAGCCGAACCTCCGTTGCGTGTTTTCTTATCAAAGGGTATTACTTTTGTACATATATTTTTGCATATATATTTTTGCATATATATTTTTGCATATATATTTTTTTCATAATTACGTACCTGTCCACGCATTTTTTTATCGCCGCAGACTCGCAAAAAACCCGACGACACTCGGGGGATTTTTCTGGGCGAGGCATAAACAACATTATCGTTGCGATCTGAATTTGTTAATTGACCCGAGCGGCTCCCGTTGTGCTTTTCCATGTAGACCGTTTTCAGGCACCGCTGCAGGCCGATGCAATTGTCGGTGAAGCAGTTATTTTTTTTTTAGAAAAATCGTTTATCCAAAAGTTTGTGACGATTTTTATTTTTATTTTTTAATCTTGTTTACGATTTGTTAATATTATTTAGGGTATTATTGAGTTTATTTCGAAAATAGTAAAAACTCGGAATTCGATGTAAGACAATTTTTATTAATTGCACTAAGATTAATATTAAAATTCTAATATTTATTTAAATAATTACGTACCTGTCCACGATTTTTTTTTATTGCGGCGGACTTTATTGACGATTTTTATTTTTATTTTTTAATATGGTTTACAATTTGTTACTATTATTTAGGGTATTATTGAGTGCATTTCGAAAATACTAAAAGGTCGGAATTCTATGCAAGACAATTTTGATTAATTGTACTAAAATTAATATTTATTAAAATTCTAATATTTATTAAAATTATTACGTACCTGTCCACGCATTTTTTTTTATCGCGGCGTACTCGCGAAAAACCCGACGACACTCGGGGGGGTTTTTTCTGGGCGAGGCATAAACAACATTATCGTTGCGATCTGAATTTGTTAATTGACCCGAGCGGCTCCCGTTGTGCTTTTCCATGTAGATCGTTAGCGGGCGCCGCTCCAGGCCGAGGCAATTCTGCAATGTTCACCGGTGCACGCGTGTCCACCGACAAATCCTCGTGGCAATCCATTGCCCTGGCAAGAGAGATTGCCAGTCCCCCGAGCGTCGTTTATCCTCGGGCTTTAGCTCGGCGCCATTGTCGAAAGCGTTTACAGCTTGGATCGAATCTCCGACCCTTCGTCTTCGATATAGCCATCGGTGGGGCAAGATGGACCACCCTTTTAAGGGTTTTTCTAAAAGGTAATTGGTAAAAAATAAAAATAAAAAAAATAAAATAAATGGTCCATTTTGCCCCGCTCTTTCCATACTGAGGGGCTATTCGGAGGCTCGCGTTACTCGGCAACTTCTCACGACCGGCGTCGACATTCGATATCGGAGCCCTTCTAACAACGACTCCACCTTTACCGCTCTTAAGGTAGTCCTTGCGAATGGTGTTCACTTCGCATAAGTTTCGGAGAGGTGAGAGGGAATTGCGGAGACTAAAATGAAATAAAAATGTGAAAAAATCGAGCTTATTAAAGGTGATGAAAATATTAATTTTGCCTAATAAAAAGTTCAAAATGTTATTAACAAATTAAAGAAAAAATTAATTGTTTAACTCGTCCCACGAGAAGATACAACCATATTGGCCATATCACCCGACAGCCCATATCACCCTCCATTACGACATGGCTTACTTTTCCAAATGGTCGGTTGCCGGATTCTCACAAACTGAAATACCCACCCAAGGCGAGGTGATCGACTCGGCCCGCGAGAAGATACAACCATATTGGCCATATCACCCGGCAGCCCATATCACCCTCAGTTACGCTATGGACTAATTTTCCGAATTTTAATGGTTGGGTTTTCATAAACTTAAACCCCTCTCGCCACTCGGGCGATGGACCAACCTCCCAAGAAGCTAAAACGATCGGCCATATCACCCTCCAAGCCATATCACCCTCGATTGCCCAGCTCGATTTCGCGATCGTTTCGAGAACGCTGTCGCGTTGCGTCGATTCATGAATGAAATTCCGGGGCAGGCTCGGGCCAGGATTGGGCTCGTTATCACCATCGAGTCTGGCTCTCGGTTCGACTACACCCACTTGTTTAGCGGAGCATGAGCGGGCAGGGATGAGAAGGTTCGAGTGTCTCCCCGATATCTGGTACACAGTGTAAATAGCGATGCCGGAGAGTTCGGCCGTCTGCCAGGAGGAGACAAGCGGTGCGTCATCTCCAGGCTCACGTAAACATAGGCAGACAAGGGACACGAACAATGGACTATGGTATATCATCTATCAGCCTATTGGATACGTTTGGCACCGGTTAGTTGCAATTCTCGAGTGTGTGTGTTCACAAAGTGTGTCGCAGGATTGCAGTGGCAAGGGGTGGGGGGAAGGGGTGGTTATTTTAATAACCGGCATGCTAATAACTCGCCCCCTCCCCACCGACGTTAATCACACGTGCCTGCACACATCGGGCATAATTGACAGCTAATTAATATCCACACGGCGCTTGGTGCATCGCCCCGCACCGCCGTCCTAAGCCTGCAGTGCGCCGGATCACTCCCGATTCCCAGCTATCTCCGTACCAATCGGCCAATTACAATTCCCTCGCAGCGAGGTCGAAGATCACCCGATCGTTGAATCATCCATCGCCGGGTGTCGTGACGCGTCACCCGTTGCCTGCAAACTCGTCGAGATTATCGACCCACGCGTTTAATTAAATCCATTTGGCGTAAGATGATGCTACGTGAGGCTAATGACGATCCGATTGTTGGGTAAGCGTCATCTGGCATCGAGTGGATTCTTTTTAGAGCCAGGATTCTCATTCGGGTCTGCTGAAATATTGTTACGTCTTGCACGGGAGAAACCGCTATCGTACACGGATCGTCATCGATGCCTGGCTGTTCTGGGTTTGAAGTCTTGGATAAGTTGATGTCGCGATGTCTTGATGGGATCAAAGATATCGCGCAAGACGTCCAGCAGGCCATCAATATGTCTTAACGGGTTCGAAAATATCAAGCCAAAACATCCAGTCTTGCTGGATGTCTTGCTGGATGTCTTGCTGGATGTCTTGCTGGATGTCTTGCTGGATGTCTTGCTGGATGTCTTGCTGGATGTCTTGCTGGATGTCTTGCTGGATGTCTTGCTGGATGTCTTGCTGGATGTCTTGCTGGATGTCTTGCTGGATGTCTTGCTGGATGTCTTGCTGGATGTCTTGCTGGATGTCTTGCTGGATGTCTTGCTGGATGTCTTGCTGGATGTCTTGCTGGATGTCTTGCTGGATGTCTTGCTGGATGTCTTGCTGGATGTCTTGCTGGATGTCTTGCTGGATGTCTTGCTGGATGTCTTGCTGGATGTCTTGCTGGATGTCTTGCTGGATGTCTTGCTGGATGTCTTGCTGGATGTCTTGCTGGATGTCTTGCTGGATGTCTTGCTGGATGTCTTGCTGGATGTCTTGCTGGATGTCTTGCTGGATGTCTTGCTGGATGTCTTGCTGGATGTCTTGCTGGATGTCTTGCTGGATGTCTTGCTGGATGTCTTGCTGGATGTCTTGCTGGATGTCTTGCTGGATGTCTTGCTGGATGTCTTGCTGGATGTCTTGCTGGATGTCTTGCTGGATGTCTTGCTGGATGTCTTGCTGGATGTCTTGCTGGATGTCTTGCTGGATGTCTTGCTGGATGTCTTGCTGGATGTCTTGCTGGATGTCTTGCTGGATGTCTTGCTGGATGTCTTGCTGGATGTCTTGCTGGATGTCTTGCTGGATGACTTGCTGGATGTCTTGCTGGATGTCTTGCTGGATGTCTTGCTGGATGTCTTGCTGGATGTCTTGCTGGATGTCTTGCTGGATGTCTTGCTGGATGTCTTAATGGGATTGAAGATATCAAGTAAGACATCCAGCAGGACATCTGGCATTGCAGCAGGACATCAATATGTCTTAACGGGATCGAAGACATCATGCAAAACATCCCATAAATCATACGCCTCAAATCATAATCAATAGTCTCGTCGTATTGGCGTCTTGGGGACCTCGTCGTATTATATAGGATTTACAAGGAAAAACGCCCAGAGATAGTGAGCCTCAGAGAGTATCGGATGGGCCAAGATTAAGTCGTGTCTCAGTATAAGATGGTTATGCGTAACACAAGTGCTTTTACAGTTTGAGCCAACTTGCTCGTTTGTACTTTAATCGTCGAACTTTGCCTCGCACGGCTAGAAGTTTTCGCGAAGCTGAGCCTTACTCGCTCTGTGCAGATGATGAAAAGTGGCAGTTTCGATGTCGGTGGTGTAACTACTTTCATTTGGAAATCGTGGCTCTTATACACTAATCTCTACCTCTAGGGTACTAATGTTAGGGAGATAGCTTTAACGTGCCAGAGACAAGGGTAAGATTGCTTCTTGCTATTGAGTGAGGAAGAGAATTTTTCTTTTACGAGATACAAAAAGAGGGAATGCTTGAGTTTAGGGATGGAACACGGAAAAAAAATGCTTGGTTGGGTCACCCAACTATTTATTAGTTGGGTATAAATTGGTTACTATAACGATCTCTTTCGTTACAATAACGACCTAGAATTAGTTGAATCCACCATTAACATTTAGTTGACGCGAATGGTGAACACAACTAACTCGATTAGTTAGTAAACTAATGCCCGTAAATTATTGAAGCAAGCAAGTAAATGGCTAATCCAACAATTTTCCTAGCAGTTGGCCCAGCCAACAAATTACTTGGTCTAGCGAATAGCATGTCAACCAACTTAAAAGAGTTTACTTCACCAATCCAAAAAAAAAAGTGTGAGCCTGACGAGCCCCGAAAACCACCCTGGTGTCGGCGTTCCGTGACAAAATACAATTTCAAGTGTCGGATCTCTTCGATAGCTTTCAATCAAAGAAACTCGATAGAGTCCTCTTGCTGCTCCATTGACACGTCGCGAGATTCGTCGATTCACCGATCCGTGCCCTATTTATTTCTTCATCGAACGAGAGCCTGACTCCGAAGCGACAGCGTCAATAGGCCTCTCCAAGAGTGGATTTGCCCGGTTTGGGCGCCATTCAATCCGCCTCCGCTCTCTCGGGACAGATGAGGAGTCTTCATTGAGACCTCCAACAATACAACATTGGTGAATACCGGACTCTTTTCACGAAGGGACCAAGAATGTCGCCAGATTTACGAGAATTCGCATCAGACATCGGACGATTAGGCGTGCGAATGGTGGTCTAACATTTTACCCGTCTTGGGTCAGATGAGGAGTCTTCATTGAGACATCCAACAATACAACATTGGTCAAAATACCGGCCTCTTTTCACGAAGGGACCAAGAATTTCGCCAGATTTACGAGAATTCGCATCAGACATCGGACGATCAGGCGTGCGAATGGTGGTCTAACAGTTTACCCGTCTCTGATTTCAGGTTGCGGAGTTCTTGGACCAACATCCGGATCGTCATTGAAGTCAATCGAGGCTCCCAAGAGCCCACCAGCCGCAAGGACTTTCCGGACGAGCCGAGAGGCGCGAGCTTTAGCTGGATCGGTGCAGACATCGGGGATCCTGAGAGGAAAGAGGGGGATCAGGCGGGACCATTGACATACCAATTATAGAGAGATGAAACATGACGTCAAAAGGTGGGAAAATATCGTTGGCGGGACGATCGAAGGTTTCGTGATTCGCGGATCCAGAGTGTAAATCAGTGCGCCGAGTGTGAGGATCAGTCGGGAGATCAAGGATCAGACATCGCCGTCAAAGATGTTGAGAAACGATCGTCCGCGGTCCGGGGGACGCGACGCGGGCCCGACAACCTACGAGCTGTCGTATCCGGACGGTCCTCCCGGGTCGCTGAGCAACGAGACCGAACGGACAGCCTTCTCATTGGCGAGGGACGTTCGCAACGTGTCCTCGACGTACTCGAGGACCGGTGGCGACATCGGCGACGCCTTCGCTTCCGGTCGCACCGATTTCGGCTGGCTCAACGGAACGTCATTGGCGAACGGTTCATTGGCCAATCCGGGGTCGTCGACGACCACCACAACGACGACCAGCACGGTCTCGTCGTCGGCGTCGATACTCGCGTCATCCACCACGACAGCGGACAACTACACCTCCATAACCGATCTCTTCGTGTTCGACGATCTGAACGACTACATCAACAGGCTAAACTACAGCGCGTTCGCGAATCTGACGACGTACTACGACAGCGGTTCGGGTAGTTTGAATCTGAGTTCCATCAATGCCAGCTGCGGTTCGATACTTCAGGGTGACGGTGCGGTTAGATCGGCGGCCGGTCAGTGCAACTCGACGATCGACGAGGAGAAGACCGACGCGAACAACTGGTGGGCTCTTATACTCGTGATTGTGCCGTGTCTGACACTCTTCGGCAACGTTCTCGTCATTCTAGCGGTTGTTAGGGAACGCGCCCTTCAAACTGTCACCAATTACTTCATCGTCAGTCTGGCGATCGCCGATCTACTCGTCGCCGTCCTCGTTATGCCGTTCGCCGTCTACGTGCTGGTAAGTGGAACTTGGACAGGTTGTTTTTGGCAGGGCTTTTTGTTCAATGACAGATCGGACCGTGATCATCGTCGTTGAGGGACGTGACTGTCGAAAAGACGGGTAGTGCCTGGTTTCGCGGATTAGGGTTGCTTTCCCGATAGTCATGGTAATATGTCGTTGATTGCCCAGATCGCCTCGCAAGGAGGTGGAGGTGTGGGTTTAGATAAGATTTCCCCTACAATTGGGAATAACAACCAACGTCTTCTAGCCTAAGATTGTAGGAATCCGACCAAAAACCACCACTAATGTTGTTCCCAATTCCACCGCATTGCTCATGACTCCTCCCCACCCAATCGGAGATGACACTAGGTCTAAGTGCTACGAAAATCTGACTTCTACGCTTCAAAGCACATTCGGCCGCGGTTCTCGCAATCAAGATTGTTTTGTTCATTTTAATCAACTTCTACGATTGCCCCAATCTCAGCAGTATTGTTTGCGTTCTCCTGATCAAATCCAAACGCAAAGAAAATTCCCGGATTCCATAAAGGCAACGGACTCCGACGGTGAGGCTTTTGCGCTTGTGCGATTCTCCCAGCGTAGTGCCATTGATCTCCCTTTTTTTTACCGAATCGACCTGGACTAGAATAATTTTATTAACTTTACCCGTGGCTATTCTCGACGCTCCCCCGCTCACATGGTACGAACTGTTTCTCAACCCCCGACTGGATCTCCCCGAGCGTCGACGAGTAAGCCGTCGTTTCGCGCATATACGAAGCGAGCGCGAGCTCCCACTCCCTCCTTCCAACAAGCGAAGGATTTGTTAATAGAATCTCCCTAGTCGCAAGAGAAAAAACATACTTGATTCACGCTCTACGCAATACACCCATAGTAAATTCTGAACACCACTTCACGTCGTTTCGAGCTTGTAGCAAATTTGTCGATCTCGATGATTGACGACACCAATGACCCGGTACTCGTATTGGTGACGCCTCATCAAATCAAGAAAAAACCTCCCCAGATTTGCACTTGTACCTCCCCTCACCGAAAAGAACTACTGAAAAATTCTACGCGGAGTATCCAGTAGTTAATAACTAATAAACTGCTGAACTACTTGCCCAGTGTTAAATTGGCGGACTACTGAAAACTGCTGGAAATCGGTAGTAGTTAACTACTGAACATTACTGGGTACTTTGAGTAGTCAACTACCATTGAGTAGTCGTAAACTACCCGAAACTACTATAAATCTCCAGGAGTTAAATACTCGAAACTACTACGAATGTCCAGGAGTTAACTGCGCAAAAGTACTATGAGTGACCAGTAGCTAACTACTGGTAATCGCCTGTAGTTTTCAGTAGTTCTACTCATAAGTAGTAATTACTGATGCAGGAACCACTACGTCCTCAGTAATAACTGCTGACTTTTTAAGAGTAACTACTGCAATGCCAGCAGTAACTGCTGAACCTCCAGTAGTCACTGCTGAACCTCCAGTAGTCACTGCTGAACCTCCAGTAGTCACTGCTGAACCTCCAGTAAACACTACTGGACACCTAGTAGTCGCTACTGGACACCTAGTAGTTCTTTTCGGCGAGGACGGTAAGAGAGTGGAAGGAAAGAGTTCGAGGTGCAAAGTAACGATAACCATTGACGACAGTGGACGAAGTGTTCCCGGTACAAGTGCGATCACGAGGGGCTCTAAAACGCGCTTCCTCGCCATCTCCAGTCCGTACGACGCGAACACGGTTTACACCGCATCTACCGCACAAGGGAAAACAAGTAGTACGTACAACAAGTACGAGGACGTGGAGTGCGGCGGCAATGAGACCGTAAGTGGCCTGGATGCTCCAATTTCCTGGCAGCGCACTACGTGGCCAATCCTTCTCACTTTACTCGTCTGGCTGAGCCAAAGGGCCCTGAGAGGCTGAGAAGGAAGCTAAATGACAAGGAAGTGACTCGTGAGAAAGAAGGCCAAGGGTTAGAGTCAGAGTCGTTCGTTTGCCTCGCGGCGTTGCTCTTTCCCGAGCCGCCCTTTGGCTGGGCGAACGAGCGGAGGAGCAAGTGCTCTTCTTCATCCCTTTGGCTCCGATCGGTCGACTCCTTGGGGCGAACGGGAGGATCGACTGGGAACCAACAGCCACCAACAGCTCGCCCAGTCTCACCCGAGTCGTTGGCCGAGGAACCAAACTCCGGGGCGAAGGGGATGAGGCAAGTCCAGGAGCCAAGGACTTTCCGAGAGGAAAAGCCGCTTCGGCAGGATGGCGCGGAGCTGAGGAGGCTCGCGTGACCACGAGCAATTTCGATCCCCCTCCTGAGTAGTGGTAGTTGCCAGAGGCTGGCCGACCGCCTGGACGACCCCTGCCAGCCGGCTGGAATAAACGCGAGGGAGAGGCGGCGAGGGTGCGCGCTGGCCCGACCGGGGCAAGGTCTATGTTAATAACACAGATCACTTGATCGCATGCATGCTTATTACTTAGGACCACCGGTTTCCTCCCGCTGTCACAGGTACACCTTCCTTCCGACGACTACACGACGCCCGTCGCCGCCAACCCGTTGCATGAATGATTGCCAGACTTTGATTTCCAAACAGGGAACGTTGAGTCTGGTGTCGTTGGGTTGGAACTCTTGGTTCTCGGTTCGCCGGGTCTCTGGTTCTTGGTTCTCCGGTTCTCTGGTTCTTCGGTGTGCCTCTCTACCGTAAGTAGCATGTACTCACTACCCTACAAATGGTCTACGGATGTGCGAATGAATATTTATACGGGGAATGCACGATTTGCCACTTTTCTCAAAATAGACGACCACGTTGGAGAACACGGCTTCCCAGCTTAGTCGCACTCGCACCCGCACGTGCGATACGTCGTGTCCTTGAAGCAAACTTTCCGAGGTTGCGTGACCTCGTTCGACGACCTTGCGCAAAGTTCCACTGCCACAGTTGATGCTATCGCAGCGTCATTGGCACTGATCTCGATTCGAGAGTCATGGGAGAGTGGCGAGGCGAATTCTGTTGGTGATGTGACGTTGATAATCGGTCATGTGACGGTCACATGAGGCGTGAATGTTACCGGGCAATTTCGTGGATGTTCCGCGTCGTTTCACCGCCAGAAGGGCCGTCATACTTGCGAATGGGAAAATGATTGTAAATCGGCTAAAAAAAAATCTTTGATAAATGACGCGACGCCTAACAACTATAGTTGGTTAGGGTGCCTATAAAATTCGTTGTCTACCCTGAATACTATTTTAGTGGTTGGACTAACTAATCGAGTCAGTTGTGTTCACTGTTCTCGTCAACTAACTGTTAATGGTAGAGTCAACTAATTCCAGGTCTTTAGTGTAACGAAACAGATCGTTATAGTAACCAACTTATACCCAACGAATAAATAGTTAGATGACCCAACCAAGCATTTTTTTCCAACTAACTGTTAACGGTAGATTCAACTAATTCTAGGTCGTTATTGTAACGAAACAGATCGTTATAGTAACCAACTTATACCCAACTAATAAATAGTCAGGTGACCCAACCAAGCATTTTTTTCAGTGTGCCACTACATTCCGATTTTAGCATAAGAATCGTCTCCAAAATTACCAGCTTCTTCTCTCATTTTGACGATCATCTGACGATGTCTGCGAAATTACCCTCATTTTGTATCGCCCTGAAATAAAAATCTACCATGAGGACCCTTTTTTGCGACCTTTTCAAACCGCCCACGCAGCCGCTCGTTTCTCCGTCGAGGGCTCTTTTTCTTCCTCGCCACGTACGTCTCATAATTCGAAGCTCCCGGCCACTTTTCTCATACGTTACTATTCACTACCCAGACCACCCCCCCCCCCCCCATCCGCTCCACAGCCGCTCCGTCGGATAACCGTTTATTTTTCTCTCCCGGCTCACGGGAGTGATAGCGCGCATCATAAACGTTAAGCCCAGTGAAAAGTACATTCTTCACCCTTCCCCCCCTCCACCCCTTTCAAAGATTTACATAATTTCACTCGCCGCTTGCGCCCTGATAGAAAAATTATATGGCGCATGCTATGTACGTATATATTACGTTATTCCAGGTTAATACGGGTGTTGGAACACTTACATATTTTTTTTGTTCATCGCGCGACCCCTTTTTTACTGCGGAGTCTGTTATAACGTAGCCCAGTACACGTGCTGCGAGGGTTTCTCCTGCACACGAAGATTAAAGCGGAGCTAAGGGAGAGCGGGGCAAAATGGGACGGTGGGGCAAAATGGGACGGTGGGGCAAAACGGGACGGTGGGGCAAAATGGGACGGTGGGGCAAAATGGGACGGTGGGGCAAAATGGGACGGTGGGGCAAAATAGGACGGTGGGGTAAAATGGGACAATGGGGAAAAACTCAACTTTTGGATAATTTTTGGATGACAGCGGTGAAGTTGGAAACGTTGTAAAGTTGCGACGATTCTTCCAGCTCTGGCGCCTAACCAGAAAAAAAATGCAGTGCCTAACGCGGATTTAAATTTCGACTATAGCGAGTTCGTTCCGGAATATGAGAACTGGTCGATGTTGTTCTTTGATGTATTGAGTATAAAAAAATTAAAACAACCCTTTTTCGTTGGACATCATGGTTGTTGCAGCGATGTTCTAAAAAAAGCGGTGTCTAGTTATGACGAAATTTTTCGAGTACGAGGAGCTCGGCATGGACCTTGGATCGTCTTCATTTTTTTTTCTTCGGAGTATAAGGTGCTCTTTCCTTGGAACAGTAATGCTTTTCAGAATTTTCTGTCTCATTGTCCCGTTTTGCCCCGCTGTGCCATTTTGGCCCGGTGTGCCATTTTCGCCCGGTGTGCCATTTTGGCCCGGGGTGCCATTTTGGCCCGGTGTGCCATTTTGGCCCGGTGTGCCATTTTGGCCCACTCTCCCGTACGTTGGGTAAGAACGAAACGAGAGCTCTGCCCTCTTCGTTAAAGTTTTTCCGCAGCTTCCATCGCTCGTTCGAGGGGGGGGGGGGGGGGGTGGGGGAGAAGTGGAATGCTCCCAGGAGAGGACAAACACGCGGATCGGTCTGGAGGGTCTGAGGACAGCTCTTGTAAATTCAATAAGATCGGGGCGATGCCGCTGCGGAGTATATTTTACCGAACAATTATCGACTTTCCATCTATATAAGGCTCTCCCTGTCATCTTCTCGAGTTGATTAATCGTGGCAAATATTTACGGTACCTTCCCGCAATTTTCTTGGCTGGGAAACGTGGGAGAGGACCGGGAATGATCGGGGCCTGGGACGGCTCCTGCAGAGACCTTAACCCTTTGCGTCATGGTGGGACATACGGTGTCCCACCTTTTTTTCGTTCAGTTTTTAATTTTTTTTAACTAATCCCTTGGGATTAGTTAAAAAAATTTGGAGACTTGGAATGATCAACGCCAGGGGTGGAAAATATTGACTTGGAATAATGAAGGGACTTTGAATAATGAAGGGACTTGGAACAACCAAGGGACTTTGATCAATTACGGGACTTACGGGACATTGATTAATTATGAGACTTTGACTAATTACGGGACTTTGACTAATTGCGGGATTTTTGTTAATCACTGGAGTTTGATTAATCAAGGCACTTTGAGTTAATCAAGGTACTTTGAGTTAATCAAGGTACTTTGAGTTAATCAAGGTACTTTGAGTTAATCAAGGCACTTTGAGTTAATCAAGGTACTTTGAGTTAATCAAGGTACTTTGAGTTAATCAAGGTACTTTGAATTAATCAAGGTACTTTGAGTTAATCAAGGGACTTAGAGTTAGTCAAAGGACTTAGAGTTAGTCAAAGGACTTAGATTAATTAAGGTGCTTAGATTAATCAAGGGACTTGGAGTTAATCAAGGGTCTTAGAGTTAATCAAGGGTCTTAGAGTTAATCAAGGGACTTAGATTAAACAAGGAACTTAGAGATAATCAAGGGACTTAGAGTTAATCACGGTACTTTGATTAATCAAGAGACTTAGATTAATCAAGAAATAATAATTGACCCCGAATTGATGGATAATAATCACGAGCTCGTGGAGAGACTTTAACCGTCCTAGGCCCAACCCAGTTCGAGGAGCCGTTTCAGACCGTGATTATTCCAAGTCCCTCCCTTGGGAGACTTCAACCATTTACTCCACTTGAAGACACTTTGAACTCTCACTAAAGTTGTTTTCGCATGGAAAAATGTTTTCCGACGACGACCTTTTCACTGCGTTGTTGCGTGAAGCAGTGAGAAGGGACGGTGAACCAGTATAAGACTAAAGCGCCGGGGGGGGGGGGGGGGAGTAAAAATGGTTCTGGTAAAATTGCCGGTACTTACTCCGTCGGTACGCTCAGTCAAGTGCAGCACACGGGTCGAAGAGGGGGGCGTGTTCCTCGCTTTTCCGCCGAGGCTGAAAGCGCATCGCATTGGCAAAACGAATTGCTCGTTGGTGAGTGAAGCACCGTCCTATTTACCTCTCAAAAGCGCTCCGTTCGATCATCGAAAACGACTCGATATTCTAACCGACCGGTAGAATTTTTATTTCATTTTTTTTCAGAAGCCCATTTCCTCGGAATTAGTTCCAGCAACGGAACACCGAAAATCCAATGATACGATGAAAAATTACATCGCAAAGGTAACTGCCATTGATCCCACGATATTTCAGCTCCGAGAGACTCAAAAGCGGACTGCGAGTGCATCGTCGCGATAATGGGAGCGCCCGACGACGAATGGAGACACGGAGAACCGAGCGTGCGAGATTGGGCGGGGCAATATGGACTATGATGATTTTTGTCGCGATGCAACGACCAATGATAGTTTATATAAAAATAATTTATTTAGAGGAGGCGCTGCAAGTAAATATTTATTTTGTTAACCCTAGAATGAGTGTATAGGGTGCAAAAGTACCCCAAATGATATTCAAAATGGACTCCTAAAGTAGAAATTGACGTTATCGACTCGGGACCTCCATGATAATTTAGGTCCGTGATCTGAGCACGTGCGGAGATCGGTGGTTGCCTCAGTTACTCGCTGGCTGTCGCATAGGACGCTAACGCAGGGCGCTTGGGGTACCGAAATACCCCAGTCAGGAGGACCCGTTAGTGTTTTATGTAAGTGAGTAATTTTTTTTTTGCTAGAACTGTCGAATGTTAGTTACTGTTATATCATTTGGACGAATATTGTTGGCTTTTTATTTTTGAAATAATTTTTATCATAGTTATTGTTATCTTTAATTGCTTACAATGTTTCGAGAAAAATAAATGTTAAAACCCATGCGAAACCAATTTTGTTTGAGTTTTCATTGATTTTTTCCGTGTTACAAGTTTTCGACTTTTCCCTATTTTCGATTGTCCAAAGAAATCGACGTTCTGAACGGAATGCAATGGGACTATTTTTTTCCAAATAGCCTGATGCGTCTCTTGTAAAATTACGCCTGAGATTTCAAAATCGGACCATTTTTTTCAAAACTAAATTTTTTTCACAAATAGTGCGTTTTTGACAATTTTTGTTATGCTTTGGGCTTTGAGGGTGATTTCCACCCCCTAAACTTTAATAAAATCAAATTTGCGGCATACCATTCTCTTCCTTAAGAAAAAACGAAAAGATTCATGTGCGGCAAAACCCATTTACTGCTCATAGGACCCTTGTACGTTGAAGAAACGCATGGGATACATAAGTACCCCAGTTCCGAATTAGAACGTAAAAAAAAATTATACATGAGTTCCAGGGTCAATATAAATATTTATTTAAATCAAATAAATATTTAACCAAACCAAATAAATGTTTAACCAAACCAAATAAATATTAAACCAAGCCAAATAAATATTAAACCAAGCCAAATAAATATTTAACCAAACCAAATAAATATTTAACCAAACCAAATAAATATTTAACCAAACCAAATAAATATTTAACCAAACCAAATAAATATTTATTTGCAATACGAATGATTTTTCTGGCAGTGCCCATATTGCCCTTCGCCCTCCTGAACCCCCGTCCCAGGTCGGGTATTCTCCACGGAAGCGAGGAGCCATCGAGGTTGGCCCGGCATCGGCCAGAAGTAAAGTCATTAACGAAAACTCGTAATTGGATTCCCGTGGGAGAGAGAGCCGGCTGGCGAATTCCATCGGGACGATTCCTCGACGTGTCCATTACGTCGATTTCGTGACCCACGCGTTTAACATCCCCCGTCCCCCGACGAGCCGGGGATAGGTTTACGTGAATCTGGCTCCTGAGAGCGGAACGGCGCAGAGTCATACATGAGCATACATGAGCATACGGCCGTAGATTAACTATGCGGCACGACAGCACCGCTGCCAGGGGCGGAAGTAGACCTACGGTTGCCACCGGAGAAGAAGCACCACCCGGGACCAGTTGGAACCACCCCCCAAGCCCCCAACTCAACACCCCCCCTAACTTTGGATGCTCTCTCGCTGTTTATTGGAATTTCGGTCGTTCGCGCGGGCACGGTTCATTGATCCATAGGGAGAACACGACAGCCGTGCCCCGCTAATTAATAACCTCCTCGACGAGACCGAGCCCGCCGACGACGAGCTTCACCCAAAGGGGGCAGGGGGGGGGGGGTTCTCATATCTCATTCAGTCACCGCGCGATGGAACTTTCCAGCTAGCTATTCTATGCTCTATATTTGTGGGGAAGTTTTACGCTCTTAAGTTCCTGTTTCTACATTAAATTCTCCGGGTAATACCTCGGGTAGGAGGGAAACTGAGAGAATTCGAATCGTATCCGAGTTTGTGGCTCCGAGGCAGGTTGGCAGACCGAGCATGATTGTTTTTGGGGGGCTTTTCGCAGACCTTAGCGTTCGTTGGTGCGTTCTGGCGTGGGTATGATAAAGCATTGGCGAACTAGTTCGATGTAAACATGTTAGTTAGGTAGGAACATTTGCATATGGTGGGGGGAATGAGGGGGTGGTTAGGCGTCTGGCTTCCGGAAACGCGGAGGCGGTAATGAAAGCCCGGATGAAAAAACGGGAAATGCGATGATGAGGCGGGTGAAAGCGACGGTGGAGAGAAAAGACTCGAAAGAACTTTAAAAAAAATCCCTCTGAGGAAAATCCTTTGAAAATGTGATGATTAGGTAGGTGAAAAAATGACAGGCTGAAAGAAAACCGCCCAAAAAACCCCTCCGAAGAAAATCAAAAAATGAGAATATAACAAGTTGTCTCATTTTTTTTTAACAATTCATTTTTCTAATAATTTTTTACTAACTTTTTGGCATTATTATTATGCAAAATCAAAGGTATTGCCATAATTAATACGACTGATTTTTTTCACATTCTTGGCATGTCGCGAAGTGCTGAAATTTTGATCGAATTAAACGTTTGGTTGGAAATCTACGTGTGATGCATCCTTAAAGCTGAGGTAAATATACCAATTGCTCGTGTCAATCAAAAAGTAAAAAAATCATTTTCATGAGAAAAACAAATTAGTTTCCCAGATAATTTGTTGAACAATATCAATTATCACGAATTTGTTAATAACATATTGGAATTATTATTATGCAGAAACAATCTCTTCACCACCTTCCACATGCTCGATTTTTTTCAGGTTCTCATTCCATCGAGAAGTGTTTGTAATCTCCCTCATTCCTCTCTCGAACTCAGCTGGCGTCAGACGAAACAAAATAACTACCTTAATCAACCGCCGAGTCGTGACAAACGTCATAAAAAAAAAAAAACATCGGTGTCTCATTTATCGACATAACCGATGTTTGGGATTTTTGCGCGACCCACTTTCCACCCCAAGCAAGTGACAAGGACCGGGCGGCGATGTGGGTAATAAGTTGCCCGAGGAACGCGATCGATAGCGGGGACGAGGAATCACGGGGATAGGGAAAAGTTGCCGAGCTGCGGATAGTTCGCCAAAGAAACTTTCCCGGATAGTTCGGGACCGCCTTCCCGCCGATCTACCGCGCGTCATCGTATTTTTACCCCGATATAATGACGAGTGGTGATGCATCGCAAGCTCGGACTGCGGTCCCGCGATCCCGATAGCCTCTGGCGCTCTGCCATGAGTTTTCGCATCTGTCCGTCCTGCTGTCTGGCGATCGACGGGCGCGTTGTGTAATAATCCGATTGACGTGGGGGCAAAATGGACATTGGCCAATATGAACCAGCGTAGCGATTCGAGAAGTTTCCTTTAAATTTAATTTCATTCCAACACGGAAAAAACGGATTAGTTGGACTAAAAAAAAACAGCTGACCCAACCAATTGTCTTGGTGCTCTGAGCGCTAGACGATAAATTGGTTGAGTCAACTCCCCATGTACGAATATCAGAATGACACAGTTCTGGCCTAGTACTGGTGCCGGAGCCACCAGTACTGGCAGACAATCAAGGCCCAACACAAATCCAATGCAGAATCAGTACTGGGCCGATATTGAAATGATCACACCTCCCCAGTGCTGGCTGTCGGCGTCAAGCCAGTACCGCGTGCCAATGTTCGGCCACTGTTCAAAAACGATAATAATAAACAGTAGAAATGAATGTTTTTATCGTCTGCCTGTTTGTTTAATGCATTTCTCTGATCGTGGTTTACTGTATTGTTGTTATTTCACGCTTATACACTGGAAATCTCGGAATACATTTTTCGACCGGTGATGGGATTCGAACCTGCGACCCTACGATTACTAGTCCTAGATCTTACCTAATTGGCTATGCTAATGTTGAAAAACAACGTTTCGAAACTTGTACATCAGTTAAGCAAACGCTAGCATATTGTCACACTAACTTCATACGATCGAAAAGGTTCGACCAGGCGTTGGTTGAACTCCGGCGACCAGTACATGTCCAGTACTACGTCGGATATAAAATTTGATCTAAAAAAGGATTTTATCTAATACGGTCTATTAGCGATGGCCGACTCTTGGTGAAGTTGTTAATCAGCACTGGGCCCTGGTCGTTGAACAAGACTTGGCAACAAGGGCTGTTCCAGTATTGGGCCGTATTGCCTCCTCGGGACTTTGTCCAGTACTGGCAATCAAGGTTGGCCCATTCTTGGTGAAGTTTTTCATCTATACGGGAACAGAGCCGGCAATTAAGACTTAGCAACTGTAACTGTCCCAATTCTGGGCCACATTAGCAGCTCCGGACTTGGCCCCGTACTGGCAAGCTGCATAGGCCCATTACTGATAATTTTTGAGTCCGAGTGTCGGAGGACCCGCCCTTAATGTTTTCAATAATTAATAACATCTCTGCCCCACTTTCGCTCCACTCTCCCCTACGAAAGACCCCGAAAAAAAAAATACGTCTCCGTTCCCAGTCACTCTACTCGCCTCATCGAATCGTCACTCCCTCGCCAAATTTCGAGTGTCCCAACCCGATCGCCGTATTCGCACGCGACGAAACAAATTTCATTCCCCGATAAAACCACCGGGAGAACGACCGTGTGCGAAAATATCGACAGGGCCGAACAGACTCGGACGAGCCGCGCTCGTCCTAGTCCAGCAGTAAGGTCGATAACGGCGTTTATTTTTATCGCGTATTTACCGGCGCGATGTCACCCGAGAGTGGTCCAAGGGTCCGCATATTAGTTTACCTTATCCGGTTACACCGAGACCGCACAGTCATTCGATACCGGACATGAGGGATCTCTTCCTCTTCGTCCGAGCATTCGTGATTCCCTTGTCCGGCACTTCCCCATCAAAGAATCTCGACGTTTGACCTCTGTCAGCCCCCACGGTCCGCTATAGGCGACCCTATAGGGACAGTGAAACAAGCCCTAACATCCGGAAATCACCCGTTCGAAGCGCCGCGTATCTCGATGCGCGGTCCGCAGCGTCCGGTTTCCACCATACAGATTTACCAGGCCAGATGGCACCGGATCACGAGACCCGGTACGTTTTTCCCCAACCCGACCACACCCAGTCCCAAGCACTCACCGACACTCGGGGACACTCAGAGACACTCAGGGACACTTAGGGACACTAAGGGACACTAAGGGACACTAAGGGACACTAAGGGACATTAAGAGACACTCAGAGACACTCGGAGACACTCGGAGACACTCAGAGACACTCAGGGACGCTCAGGGACACTCAGGGACGCTCAGGGACACTCAGGGAAACTCAGGGATACTAAGGGACACTAGGAGACACTCGGAGACACTCGGAGACACTCGGAGACACTCGGAGACACTCGGAGACACTCGGAGACACTCGGAGACACTCGGAGACACTCGGAGACACTCGGAGACACTCGGAGACACTCGGAGACACTCGGAGACACTCGGAGACACTCGGAGACACTCGGAGACACTCGGAGACACTCGGAGACACTCGGAGACACTCGGAGACACTCGGAGACACTCGGAGACACTCGGAGACACTCGGAGACACTCGGAGACACTCAGAGATGATAGGATACCGGACATGAGGGATCTCTTCTTCTTCCGAGCATCTCGTCCCCCCCCCCGTCCTCCGCCCCTTCGTGATTCTTGTCCGGCACTTCCCCATCAAAGAATCTCGACGTTTGACCTCTGTCAGCCCCCACCGTCCGCTATCGGCGACCCTGTAGGGACGGTGAAACAAGCCCTAACATCCGGAAATCACCCGTCGGAAGTGCGGCGTATCTCGATGCGCGGTCCGCAGCGAGTCCGGTTTCCACCCTTCAGATTTACCAGGCCAGATGCCACCGGATCACGAGAGCCGGTACGTTTCCCCCCCACCCCGACCGCGCAGCGCCGCCCCCGTTTATCGCGCGGCTGAGGATAATTGTCTTCTATAAATAGAGGGACGAAAAATTCCGAGACTAGCGGCCAGTTATGTATGGGCATCGATTACGAAGGATCAAAGAGCGGGAGAAAGAAAGGAAGCGAAAGTGAGGGTCCCGCACGATTCGGACAGCAGTTCCATGGTATATTGTTATTAGACCCGGAGGGATAAGATACGGGCTCTGTGTTTCTAATAATTTTTTTTTCCTCCCCGTTTGCCATCTTTTATTGTATATCGAATGGAGGGGGGAGAGGGAAGGGAGGGGTTTTTATTTATGGATGAGGATGACTGTCAACTTTTTTTGCTTTTTTTTGTTCTGTCAATTTCTTTTCAGATATATCGTACTCGTGCTTCGCTCTTCGGGGCTCTTTTTTTCACTCCGCTTTTCGCGAAGCTTTCGCTCTCGTCGCTTCAATCCTTATCCGGACTCGAGTCTCCTGCGTGTCGGGTGAGAAAAGCTTCCTCTCTTTTTTCGCCCGTTGACTGATCTACCTACCTTCGCGACACCTACTTATGAGGTCACGTTTGTACTGGCTCTCTATTTCTCCCGTGGCCCCCCCTTCGTGAGCGGTGAGCATGGATAAGCGCCCCTTATAAATGAGCAGATTTACCGCGATGTCATAGCTCGGTCGAAGGAGTGCTTACCCTTTGGTATTGAGGATAGTGACGCGTTGGTGAATTTCGCCACGCTCGGAGGTGAGGCATGGCCGCTTAAATTATTGATTCAGGAAATAAATATTTACTCACATGTACTCGCAGACACTCATTGACACTCCCACAGATACTCAGAGACACTCAGGGCCACTCGGAGCCACTCGGAGATACTCGGAGCGACTCAGAGTCACTTGGAGCCACTTGGAGCCGCTCGGAGCCGCTCGGAGCCACTCGGAGCCGCCCCGAGCCGCTCGGAGCCGCTCGGAGCCGCTCGGAGCCACTCGGAGCCACTCGGAGCCACTCGGAGCCACTCGGAGCCACTCGGAGCCACTCGGAACGACTCGGAGTCACTCGGAGTCACTCGGAGTCACTCGGAGCTACTCGGAACCACTCGGAGCCACTCGGAGTTACTCGAAGCCACTCGGAGCCGCTCGGAGCCGCTCGGAGCCGCTCGGAGCCGCTCGGAGCCACTCGGAGCCACTCGGAGCCACTTGGAGTCATTGATAGGCACTATAGACACCTACAGAGACATTCAAGAAGTTTTGTTATATATCGCAGGAAACTAGACATAAGCCATAACTCGTGCGTAAATTGCATAGCTGAACTGAAGCACCATAACGCGCCAGTGAATAATTAAACAAATACCCAACAAAAAAAAGAACCTATACACAAAGCAGCCCTTATTACATACTTAACGAAGGCCTTGAAGCCGCACTCACGGGAGTTTCCGTATTCTGCTAATGAGAGGTCGTACAATGACGATCATTATGTCCCGAACTCCAAGTCCCATTCCATTAATTCCCTCCTGCCGTGGCTCCTGGCTCTATCATTCCCCGCCCACACCCCCCCCCCCTCCCCTCTCCCCTGTTCACGTTCCTCCCGCTATCTTCGTGCTCTCTTTCGTAATTACTTCGCCAGGAAAAAAAAGTCCAAAGCCGAATGGCCAAGAGGCGTGTAACGGTGGTTTGCTCTGCCGAGAAATTGCGTCTAGGTGGAGCGCCACGAGCAGAGACTACGGCGGTCGGAAAACCAGCCGTCAACCCTCCACGCTCGTCGCTCTCGGGAGAACCCTGGGATGCGAACGCGAACTCACACACGCGGCTGACGTAAACGCACCCACGTGTCCTCCACCCCTATGCAGGTACACGAAATATGGCGGCGTTTCGAAACTTGATCTCATCTCTCACGCCCGTGGCTTGATGGCTCTTCCTGAGGGGATTAATTCCGAATGGCGTGTTTGACGAGGTTTCCTCCTGATGGCGCTCGCCCAGCTGCTACTCCGCACGCTAAGAGGTCGCACATTGTGCGCCCCAAAGACCAAACGACAAGACTTCACGTGGCCCGTATGTGAGGACTTCGTGCATCCAACAATGGCGTGCAGGTAACGAAACATCCAACGCGTCATGACACACCTCACTCTCAAAAATATTCTCTTGCTGCAAATAGAATCGCATTCCTTCAAAAGGATGGTCTTCTTATCTCAGGCCTAAAATGCATTCATTTTAGGCCTGAGCGCGGCACAGAGCGCAGGAAAATTTATCTATCGCATATTTCGCCAATCCACTTGTGTTGAGAGGAGAAAGTTTTGATATAAAAAGCCTGTTCATCTAATTTCAAAATTGTGTAATACAAAAATTCTCAAATCGTGCCTCTGGATGCAACACTGGGAAAGGATTCATTTTCATGAAAAAGGGATATCATTTTAGATGTAGAGGAGTCGCGCTTCGGTAGAATAAATTTCCGACACAGACAATAATGAAGTAATCTAATTCAAAAACGATTATCCGCTTACTTCGAGATTAGAATGAATTTTTAGTATCAAGAAACTTTTCCTTTGTCGCTAATCGGATTTACCGCAATCGGAATAGTAGAAGTAGTAGTAAATGTATTTATGGACGATAATTACACGGTATGGATGCTGGCACATTTTGACGATTACATATTACATATATGCTGCCAATTGGCCATCGACCGAAGTCCTTCAGCCACGGTTTTTCATCGTTTTACAATAAAAATGTTTTATTATTATTTTAAGTATTAGTACTTAAAATAAAAAATGTCAGTTTATTTCTTCGTTTATTGTTTCGAGTTGCTGGTACGTTGTACGTATTGGGTGTTTGAATGAATGCATTGTGTTTGGTATGGGTTGTATGCATAATGGTTTGATATTTTCTATTTGGGTTGCGGCGAATCGTTTGGTTAGTTCTCTGGTTCTCATTCTTATAGGTATGCGGAATAGTATTTTGATCCAAATAGCATATTTCGGAGATCCAAATAGCATCCGGAAGACCCGTCGCGGTTCGTCAACCTTCCTGAGGGTCGCTGAGTCGCGGGATGGTCCTTGCCGGTTTTCTCCAATCGGCCGGATACGGGAACGAAGCGGGGTGGCAAAATTCACACCTCGTTCGCGCGCACGTCATGACACCATCCGGAAGACCCGTCGCGGCTCGTCAACTTTCCTGAGGGTTGCTGAGGGATGGTCCTTGCCGGTTTTCGCCAACCGGGCGGATACGGGAACGAAGCGGGGCGGGGCAAAATTCACACCTCGTTCGCGCGCACGTCATGACACCATCCAGAAGACCCGTCGCGGCTCGTCAACTTTCCTGAGGGTTGCTGAGTGATGGTCCTTGCCGGTTTTCTCCAACCGGGCGGATACGGGAAAGAAGCGGGGCGGGGCAAAATTCACACCTCGTTCGTGCACACGTCATGACACCATCCGGAAGACCCGTCGCGGCTCGTCAACTTTCCTGAGGGTCACTGAGGAATGGTCCTTGCCGGTTTTCTCCAACCGGGTGGATACGGGAACGAAGCGGGGCGGGGCAAAATTCACACCTCGTTTGCGCGCACGTCATGACACCATCCGGAAGAGCCGTCGCGGCTCGTCAACTTTCCTGAGGGTGGCTGAGTCGCGGGATGGTCCTTGCCGGTTTTCTCCAACCGGCCGGATACGGGAACGAAGCGGGGCGGCAAAATTCACACCTCGTTCGCGCGCGCAGCGAATGAATACCTCGAATAATCGCTAATGAGCTTCCGGCTTTCTGCTGATGAGGAAAACGGCGAAGCCTCCACAATGGCGACACTTGACCCGCTCATCGGGCCGGGTAGGAGAGATCATTAGCGGGGTATGGTTTATTTATTTTATTAATTTAATTAATGGTAAATTGCGAATCGGCACTGGGCGGAAGTTGATGAGTAATTGGAGGGTCATTGTGCGCTCGGTTTGTAGACAGCGGAGCGTGAATTCCACGGTGAGAGCGACGAGTTTGCGTTACGTACGAGGAGGGCCGTTCGAAAGTGGCGGAAGGGAGGAGAGCGATTGTCTGAGGCTCGGAGGTTTCCGCGTCGACGAAGCGTTTCTTCAAAGAGTCACCGTTGTTTGCTTCGCTCACCGTTTCGTTGGTGGCGTTGCATGGGCTTTGGCGAAGCGGGTGTACACCGGACGGGTGATCGGCGACGCTTCGACATGACAATTACAACTCCTTTTGTTTCCACTGAGCCGACGGCTACTGAACCGCTGACGAGGACAGTTGTACATGCCAATAACAAATATTTGGACACTGGTATCTTTCTTTTATCTGGTGTTTTATCTCTGCTTACCGCCTTCTCACCGGTCTTGAATTATGTCCGATTTCCTGGGATGTGGCAGAATTGCTGGAATGCTAGTTCGAGTATCTCCTATCGTCTCTGATCGTTTCCGAGTGTCTCTGAGTATCTCCGAGTGTCCCTGAGTGTCACTGAGTGTCTCTGAGTGCCTCTGAGTGCCTCTGAGTATCTCTGAGTGTCTTTGAGTATCTCTGAGTGTCTCTGAGTATCTCTGAGTGTCTCTGAGTATCTCTGAGTATCTCTGAGTATCTCTAAGTATCTCTAAGTATCTCTGAGTATATCTGAGTGTCTCCGAGTATCGCTGAGTGTCTCTGAATGTCTCTCAGTATCTCTGAATGTCTCTGACTATCTCTCAGTGTCTCTGAGTGTCTCTGAGTATCTCTGAGTATCTCTGAGTGTCTCTGAGTGTCTCTGAGTATCTCTGAGTGTCTCTCAGTATCTCTGAATGTCTCTGAGTATCTCTGAATGTCTGTGAGTATCTCTGAATGTCTTCGAGTGTCTCTGAATGTCTCCGAGTGTCCTTGCGTGTCCCTGAGTGTTCCTGAGTGTCTCCGAGTGTCACCGAGTGTCTCTAAGTATCTCCGAGTGTCAGTAAGTGGCTCCGAGTGGTCTGAGTGTCTCTGAGGGTCTCTGAGGGTCTCTGAGTGGCTCTGAGTAGCTCTGAGTGGCTCTGAGTGGCTCTGAGTGGCACTGAGTGGCACTGAGTGGCACTGAGTAGCTCTGAGTGGCTCTGAGTGGCTCTGAGTGGCTCTGAGTGCCTCCGAGTGTCTTTGAGGATCATTGAGTATCATTCAGAATCCCTGCAAGTGTCTGCAAGTATGAATTTAAGTGTCCGTAAGTGCCTGGAACTGGGTGTGTCTGCAGGGGCGTCCGTTAGTGTCTGCGACTTCAGCAGTTACAATCCTATTTCGCAAAGACGAATGATATCTGTGAGTGCGGCTTTTCGCTCTTGCCGCCAGCCGTTCGCGAAAGTTGCGAATAACCGAGCACTTCGCGCTCCCACATAAGAGACAGCAGCCTCATGCAAGAGAATCCTCGCGGATAGCAACGAAACCGCGAGTCTACAAACTACTCCACCGACTCGAATCGCCTTTTCGCTTCTTCTGCCTTCGGTCTCTCCGAACCCTCAGCCTCTCGCCTCTCGAACCAACAAACTCTGCAGCCCTCTTACACCCTCGCGAGAGAAGAAAGAAACCCATCCGTTTGCCTCCCCCGGGCTTACCAAAACTTTAATAGTTCTCTACGTCGGAGTTCATGCCTGAAGAAACGTTTCTCAATTCGTCAAACGCGGCTGACACAGCGAGAAGCGAGAATAAATTTTACACCGGAGAGGAAGAACTTCGTTGAGCCTCTTCGCGAAGGTCTTCGCGAGAACTCTCGCATCGACTCCTCATGGAAAACCACCTATGTGACACCACGCAGCCACGAGCCTTCAGCGGTAGATACGTTTCTTTTTCATCCTTATAGAGGAAGCTTTGTTTTCGTAAAAAAAAAAAATTCGACGCTTTAGTGACAGAATACTTAAAGTAGTCTGAAACGTTGAGAAATGTGATTTTTAGTTGGGGTCCGAATGTGTGTGCGTATGTGTGCGTGACAGACTTGCATCGTTTAAAACTACTGTAACTCCGAAACGGTTTGAGATAGCCAGATCACATTTGTTGCCCTGGTAGAGTGGCCACGTCGCTTCGTAAAGTATAATTTTTATAATTTTTATAACCATAATAACCATAATAACCATAATAACCATAATAACCATAATAACCATAATAACCATAATAACCATAATAACCATAATAACCATAATAACCATAATAACCATAATAACCATAATAACCATAATAACCATAATAACCATAATAACCATAATAACCATAATAACCATAATAACCATAATAACCATAATAACCATTATAAACATAATAACCATAATAAGCATAATAACCATAATAACTATAATAACCATAATAACCATGAAACGAACATTAGGAAAGCCATATGAAAAATTCAATTTGTAAAATTTTTTCCATGCGTCAGGATGTAAATCACCAGTTTTTCCGCGCTCCAGTGGATCGCTTACATTCGAGCTTCGGCTCGCCGATATACATACCAGGGGTCGCGCCGGAAAGCCGACTCTGCCTCGCGCGTTTCCCCCCTCATTCTGCATTCACCTGTATATTTCATACGTATATTTTTTTAAATTCCTGATGCCCCATCCCAGCGATACGGAGTTAATGGTACGCGAGCAATTTTTGATACCCAACGGAACACGCGGTCACGGTGGTAACCGGGAATATGCGGATGAAACTTTTTTTTTTCGGTTCTCTCGCGCACAACACACACACACACGCACAAACCCACCCCCATTACGCATCGGAGTTCGCGACTGACGAAATTCGCCGTGTCATCCGATATGCCTTCGACGTTAACTCGCGTCGGATTCGATTCCGCATGGGCTGCAGCCCGCGCGTTTCACCGCGCAAATTCGAGAACTCAGCGACAACAGCGATCGCCGCTTTCGGGCGATGACGAGATTTGAATACCCCGGAATAGAACCGTGAACAAAAATATCTCCGAAAAAAAAAACTCTCGAAAAAAATAGCCCCTGAATAAAAAGCTTCAGAAAAAAATGCCCCTGAAAGAACCCGCTAAAAAAAAGAACTGGAAAAAAAAATCGAGGATTTTTTTCCAGGTCTTTTTATCCGCTTGCCGTTTACTCCGGAACGTTGATGTTTGCAGCGCACCGGCAGCTACATCGTCGGCGAACCATCCGGCACTGTTGACCGCCAAGGCTACAAATATGTGTTTCCTTTTTTTTCGGTCAAACCCGACGCTGCTCATACCGACATGTGGCGGCGTCTGGGGCTCGGTAGGGTTCCATCTCTCCGCGTATCCGTCGGGTTTGCCAGTTGTGTCCATAAAAGTTTCGCGAATCAATGAAGCACTCGCGCAGCTCCACGAGAAATCTCACTCAGGGAGCACCGGTCTTTTATCGTGTAACATTCCCTGGGTTGTAACAGAATCTCTTGAATGCTTGTCTGAGTGTCTATGAGTGTCTATGAGTGTCTATGAGTGTCTCTGAGTGTCTCTGAGTGTCTCTGATTGTCTCTGAGTGTCTCTGAGTGTCTCTGAGTGTCTCTGAGTGTCTCTGAGTGTCTCTGAGTGTCTCTGAGTGTCTCTGAGTGTCTCTGAGTGTCTCTGAGTGTCTCTGAGTGTCTCTGAGTGTCTCTGAGTGTCTCTGAGTGTCTCTGAGTGTCTACGAGTGCCCCTGAGTATCTCTCAGGGTCACCGAGTGTCCCTGAGTGTCTCTGATTGTCCCTGAGTATCGCTGAGTTTCTCCGAATGTCTCTGAGTGTCTCTGAGTATCTCTGAGTATCTCTGAGTATCGCTGAGTTTTTCTGAGTGTGCCTCCGAGTGTCTTTGAGTGTCTCTGAGCATCTCCGAGTGTCTTTGAGTGTCTCTGAGTATCTCTGAGTGTCTCCGAGAGTCTCCGAGTGTCTACGAGTGTCCCTGAGTATCTTTCAGGGTCACTGAGTGTCCCTGAGTGTCTCTGATTGTATCTGAGTATAGCTGAGTTTCTCTGAGTGTCTCTGAGTGTCTCTGAGCATCTCCGAGTGTCTTTGAGTGTCTCTGAGCATCTCCGAGAGTTTCTGAGTGTCTCCGAGTGTCTCTGAGTGTCTCTGAATGCCTTTGAGTGTCTGTGAATGTCTTTGAATGTCTTTGAGTGCCTTTGAGTGCCTTTGAGTGCTTCTGAATGCCTCTGCGTGCCTCCGAGGTTTTCTGATTGCCTCTGAGTGCCTCTGAGGATATCTGAGTGTCTCTGACGATCTCTAATTGTCGCAAGGGCAACACATTTTTTTTTTTTTTTCGGTTAAACCCGCCACGGTTCATACCGACATGTGGTGGCGTCTCCGTCGGCTCCGCCGGTTCTGCCCATAAAAGTTTCGCGAATCAATGAAGCCCTCCCCTCAGCCCCACGAGAAATCTCACTCAGGGTGGCTCGCTTACACGAATCAGAGAAGAGAAGAAAAAAAAGTTTGTCGTCTGCTTATTTCTCCGCTGGAAGCCAATAACTATCCTCGACAACATGTATCGCTACAGAGAATCAGAAGGGCGCAACCTCCACGCTTACACACAGTACATACGCCCTTACGATCTCAGACACGCGATAAATCGTGATTTGTAGCGCAGCACCGATGTAACAAGCCACAAGGGAAGCCAAACTTTACGAGAACTCCCCCCCCCCCCCCCCTCAGTGTCAGGAAACATTTTTCCGACAAATCCTACGAAACGTATTTTTTTACATTTCGGCGTGTATGAAAAAAAAAATTCCTTATCTACAATTTAGGGATGGAAATGGAAAAAAATAATCAAAACAGTTGGCGAGAACCGGATCTCGTGCGGGGGTAGATCGGATCGGCGTGGAGGGACTTTCCGGAGACTGAGAGGCGGAAATAGATTCCTAATAAATTTCCGCGTCGCGGGCCTAGGGGGGGGGGGGAAGAGACTGGGAGAAACAATGCGAGCGGATCGATGAATTCGGTGGGGCGCGTGACGCGGCTCACGAAATTGTCGGCTGCGAAAGCGCCCCGCGTGAGAACGAGGGTGCGTCGAGGAATGCCGCGAAAGAGAGTCGATACCCGGAAGTCCGTGACCCCGATCGGGAAAAAATTTTCTCCGGACACGAGGAAGCTCGAAATCCGTCGAAAGCCTCGCTGCTTGTCTGGCACATTATCGCTTGCGAGACACAAGTTGAGTTTGCGCCATCCAGTGGCAAAAGCTGGTGATTGGTGGTCCAATGTTGGCCAATGTTGGCGTCACATCGGCAAACCAACAACGATTGGGAAGTCGAAATTTGACCGAGCATTGGCCGCCGATTGTCGAACCGACCAATGGTGAGCAAATACTTGGTCCTAAATTGAGTAACCAATAATTGACGAGTCAAAGGCGGTTGAGCATTGGCCACAAATTGTCGAACCGAGCATTGGCAGCCAATTGTCAAACCAACCAATGGTGAGCAAATACTTGGTCCCAAATTGAGTAACCAATAATTTGCGAGTCAAACGCGGTTGAGTATTGGCCACAAATTGTCAAACCGAGCATTGGCAGCCAATTGTCAAACCAACCAATGGTGAGCAAATACTTGGTCCCAAATTGACTGACCAATAATTGGCGAGTCAAACGCGATTGAGCATTAGCCACAAATTGTCAGACCGAGCATTGGCCACAAATTGTCAGACCGAGCATTGGCCACAAATTGTGAAACCGAGCATTGGCCGCCAATTGTCAAGCCAACCAATGGTTAGCAAATACTTGGTCCCAAATTGACTAATCAACAATTGGCTAGTCAAACGCGGTTGAGTATTGGCCACAAATTGTCAAACCGAGCATTGGCCGCAAATTGTCAAACCAACGATTGGCGAGCCAGTACTTCGCCAAACATTGGCCGGTCGTTGGGGATTCAACAATCGCCACGCCAACTCTGGTCCGAAAACCTACATGCGTACCTGTACGATGGGTAGCCGATATCGATGGTCATTTGGCCATCGGGCCATAAAAAGGACGCGTTAACCGATAAAAAAGGCAGGATATTCGGCACTCAACAGGTGTGTCAGTTACATCGAATGCATCTGGATTACACGTTTATCGGCGGACCGTAACTGCAATTTCGCATAATAGTTGGATCATTGTTTGAGCTTGGGACACATTTGTGTATACGCCGACTTTCATCAATGGCTGGTTTGTTGAATCGTGGAGGAATTGATGAAGGGCCTGGAAACGGCTGGCTGTTTTGGCTCGCGAACTCGCGGATTGTCCGCGGTGATCGGTTTGAATGTTTTTTTTTTTTTTTTAGAAAACGTTACTTCAGAATTCGCAATCTCAGTTTTCGACCGGTAGTGACGTCATACGAAAAACGTCATTTTCGGTTCAAAAATGTCATTTATAGGCAGGAAGGGTCCTCATTCGAAAAAGCGTCACTTCCGGTTTAAAAATCTCGGTTTTTTTTAAACGGAAAATACGTCATACGGAAAAACGTCACTTCCGGTTTGAAAATGCCAATATTCGACCGGAAGTGACGTCATACGAAAAACGCCACTTTCGGTTTAAAAAATGTCATTTATCGACTGGAAGGGTCCTCATTCGGAAAAACGTCACTTCCGGTCTAAAAATCTCGGTTTTTTTTATCCGATCTGACGTCATACGAGAAAAGGTCGACCCGATGCAATGCGGGAAAAAACGTCCACCGCGTTCTCGTCCGCAATTGATTAATCCTTTGCGGACGCGGAGCCGAAAGCGTTTCGAAAATGTTTCGGCACGGTGACATTGTTTTTGTACGCGCAGCCGAACGAATTCCCGAAACACCGATGCAGAGGGCCGGGACCGTTTTTATCCCCGTTCTTGACGGTTGTTCCAAGGGGTGGTACGAAAATAGCTCACTCGAGAGCCGGCCGCGAATTTGCCTCCGTCCTCACCCTTCTGCGGACCACACGTTTTCACCTCCTTGCCGTTGCCCCGTCGACTTTTTCACCTGTTGATGGTTCTGCCGGTTCTGCCTTACGACCACAACCGGCCTTCGTCCCACACGGGATCAAAGACGCTTTTTACCGCCCCCAACCAACTGCCAGGGGAAACCGGGGCAAAATGGCACAGCGGGGCAAAATGGCACGTTGAGGGCAAAACTCCATTTTCCAATAATTTTTGGATGCCCCGTTTTGTTCTAGCACTTTGGTCATTTTTTTTAAGAATCTTCATACAATGCTAAATATCGGATAAAATTGGAACCAGAATCGTAGGTGTTTTTTTAGTAGAAAAAAAATATTTTAACTTTTTTTTTTTACGAAAAATGGACTTTGCTGTATCGGGAAAATTGTGACTCTAACGTCATTCGAAAGTTGATGAAAAATAAAAAAGTTAATGTTCCTACGAATTTTTTGAGCGACCAATGTTTTTTGAGATATACTGATATTTAAAAAAAAAAGTATATACTGAACGGTGCACTTTAAAAATCTAAAAAAAATCTCAGAAGAACCTCTCAAGTAGTACTACAAACTGGCAAATTTTAAAAAATATCCGGCAGGTCATCCGAAAAAAGTGGACTGGTCGAAAAAAAATCCGGATCGTCAAACCCGTTTTGCCCCACGGACTAATCCATCGCTACTATCCAATAGTTATTGGAAAATTGCGCTTTGTCTCATCCCGTTTTGCCCCGCTGTGCCATTTTGCCCCGCTCTCTCCTGTGCTAAGGGGTTTTTCAAAAAGGACATTTTTAAAAAATTTTCTCCCAGCCTTTTAAAGTATAGATTTTCGATTTCGATTTGATTCGATTTTCGATTTGAAATTGAACCTCACCAAAGGCGGTCCCTGGTGAGGTTCAGGAGGAGCTGCTGCAAAGATTGATTTTGTGAAATAATAATTCGAATTTGTTACTAATAAATTGAAAATAAAAATCATTGTTTAAGAAATTACCTGGAAACTTCACTATTTTCCTTTATAAAAGTGACTCGTTTATTATTCTGAAGACGTATGAATTTTTTCAGAATTTATGTAATCTTTGAAAATAGCGTTTTTAGTATTTTCAAGCTGTGAGAAAACGCAATTGTTCAAAGATTACAAAAAATTCTGAAAAAATTCATACGTATGCAGAAAAATAAACGAATCATTCTTATGCAGGAAAATAGTTGAGTTTTCGGGTAATTTGTTGAATAATGATTTTTGTCTTCACTTTGTTGATAACAAATTGGAATTATTATTTCACAAAATCAATCTTTGCAGCACCTCCCATATACTTGATTTTTTTCAGATTTTTGTCCCATCGGGAAGTCTTCGAAATTTTCTCTGAGACTCACGTTTGGCGAGGGAACCGGAAAGGTGTAAGGAGAATTTTTTTTTTGCTTGCCTTTTTTTAACTTCCTATTCTGTACACATGTTTCCTTTCGTCCGAGCAACCATGTTTTTTTTACCTTTTTTCCCCATTCCCAAAAAAATGTTTGATGGATTTTCCGGACTCATCCGTGCTTTTCCCGTGTTGTTTATTTTATACGAGCGGCGAAACTCGCACGCTCTGTAAATAATCCATCCGCGCTTTTCCTACGCCGATTTGCATGTCGAATATTGAAACAATGAGTAAAACAAACGAGCGGCGGGTCGGTGCAAAAAAAATATAGATCGAAAAGTAAGGGAAAAAAAATTGGATCGGGAAACGCCTGAGGAAAAAAATTAGATTTTCGGGAGACCGGAAATGGAATCTTCGCTTCCGGACCGAGGCAAGGAAAATTTCGGCGGACTGTTGTGATTTTATAATGCATTTTTTTAAGGAAGATTTTTTGTTCAGTTTATCTGATACGATGAAAATTATGGGACAGAACGTATTTCGGAAAAAGAAGCGATTTTTGGGTCCTCGAAAATTATATTTCTGTTCCGGACGCAAAAGTGCACTGTAAAAAATGTCTGCATGAAAATTAATGTACCGGCATTGGAAGCTTTTATGCACAAACTAGTATATTAAATTTAATATACAAATGTTATGTGAAATGAATGTACGTATAAAATGATACGTAAAAAAAATTGTAAATTTAATGTCCCGTATTGGAAGCTTTTATGCATAAACCATTATATTAAATATAATGTTAAAATATTAAGTAAAATTATAGTACTCGTAAAGTAATTTTCTTTAATAAAAGAGCTTTTATTAAAAATACCACATTTTTATCATTAATGAAATGTAATTAAACCTTTTTTACATAAACAGCTTCGAAAGTTTTACAGTCAATTTTTTTTATTTTTAATACACTTTTTTAATTGTAATGAAAAATTTTATTTTCATACAATTATTATCTTTAATAAAATTTTTTGTAAATATCAGAAAGATTTGTAATTTAAATATCTGGTATTTTTATTTCACAACAAAAAAAAAATACATCAATTTTCAATTAACGTGAAATCAAATTTCAACTTCCGGTGCTTTAAATTTACAATTTGAAATTCCCAATTCTGTTTTTTTTTTAAATTACGACCTTTTCATTTTTTAAATTAACACCTCGTCGGATATTACTATGGGTGTCGCGACGATCGTTCATGGATCGTTCATTTTCGTTCGTCGACGGTAATTTTCATCTGGGAATTTATTCCTCGCGCCAAGGAGCACCGCTCTATCTCTCAGGCTCATCAACACCTCTCCGAGGCTGCACACCGAACTCCCCCCCACCACCCCCCCCCCTTGCCACCGCTTCGTTTCCGGCGTCAAATTCAGCGCCCTCTATATTGTGAACGCAATTAGAATCGATCGCGGAAGCTGGGAGGTGGGAACACGGGAGGGTAGACATTTCGACTAATTTCCGTGTCGAACGACCTCGGGGTAATAGTTGCCTGTGCGGAAAATTACGAGCAACTTCTATATTGCGTACACTACTGTGCGTGCGTGAAATGAGTCGCGGACCGGAAAATCCGGCACGATTGCCGTGATAAAGTACTCTCTACTTGTCCGCAACTAATATTAATATTTCATTGGAGTGGAGACAAAGTGGGGCAAAATGGACCACCGGTCTCGATTCGCGACGAGCATTTCTCATATGTCGTTAAAGGGGGTGAAATTTTGATTTTTTTTTTACATTTAAAGGAACGTTGTGAGAAAGCAATGAAAATTGAAATATTCTAGTTTTTTTTTTTTTTTATATTGGTTTTTTGAGTTGAGCATAGAAAAAACGTGTGCAAAATACTTTGCGTCTTTTTTTGTAACATAGAAAAATGTCTACGTTTCGTAAAATTAAAACCGTTGGAATTCGTACCGGAATTTATTATAGGAAATCGCAAAATAAAATTTGTGGAATTCGTCGATTTAAGGTAATTTTTAATGCATTCTTCACCGCTGATTTACAAAACTGTAACTCATTTTACTCTCTGCGTGATGTTTTATTCAGAAATTCGTGTCAGTCGTGAACATTTTTTTTTCGAAAAATTCATCATTCAGAATTAGAGGAAGCGATATGAAAATGTCAGTTTTTAATTTATTTTTTTTATTTTTTGTGTTGAGCATAGAAATACCGTGTGTAAATTACTTTATATCTTTTTTTGTAACATAAAACAATGTCTAAATCTCATAAAATGAACACGGTTCGAATTTTTGCCAGAATTTATTATATGAAATCGCATACTGAAATTTTCGGATTTCGTCGCTTTAAGGCAATTTAAAACAAATTAAATTGCGCTTTAAGGCAAATTAAAACAAATTTTTCAAAAAATTAAACATCGCGTAAATCTCAAATTCGCCCTCAATCTACATAAAATTTGTACTGAATGAAGAGACGTGACCACTCTACTAGTATATCAATTTTCAAGTGGCTATTTCAAACCGATTCCAAGTTATAGCCGTTTTAAACGATGCAACTCTGTTACACACATATGCACACACGTACATGCGGACGCCAGCTATAAATCACATTTCTCGACGTTTCAGCCTATTTTAAGTACTCTGACACTAAAACCTCGTTTTTTTCATGTATATATATTTTTTACAAAAACGTAGCTTCCTTTATGAGGAAGAAAAATTGTAAACTAGACAAGACAAAAATAATAATTTTATATAAAATTACATTTAAATTGATTTAGAAAAATTAAACCTTTGCCAAAAAAAAAAAAAAAAATGTAAAAATACCAAACCCTCTTTTTAAAAAAATCGTAAATAATCCATGAGGAACCAAAATTGTGCAAAATGTTCTTCACCGCAACTGTAAAAAAAGTCCTTAAAAATGTCTGTTCCAAAAATGTTACCTGTTGTTTCCTTAATCTTTATATCTGTATATATAATTCTTTATATCTTTATATCTATATCAATATTATGTTGTATATCTTAATCTTTAAATATTGAGAACGACATAATAATCGAGGCAATAAAAATTGACGTTTTCCGAACTTTCATTTGTCATCTCAACGAGTCCATTTTGCCCCAACTCTCGCCTGCGCGGCTCGAAATATCGGTAAAAAAAATGGTCCCTCTTGCCCCGCCATGCCTGAAACTTTCCGGACAGCCGAGCGGATAGAGAGGTGTAAACTTTGAGCATTTCCTGTCACGAATCGGCCAACCCGGTTGCTCAAGCGAGCCCCGGATAAAGAAGAAGTCTCCGTCGGGACAGATTGAGAGAAAATGGTCCGCGACTGGCATTTCCATTCCACGGTCGATCGGGGCGTCGGAGATAAAGGCGAGAAACTTTTTAACGACGCGAATCGAAGGAAAAGTGTGCGCCGGAAGTGTTCGGAAGCAACGGGCTTCGCGACTTTAATCTTTTATCGTTCGCATCTTCATCAATCGATGAAGATCGAAAAATCGGTAAAAGAGGGCGGCGAGGGAAAAAGAGTTCTTTCGCACGAACCGCCGATAATATTCCCTCCGGATCGGTCAGAACCGCGAGAAATCTTGCGAAACGGCTGAAACTTATTTCCAATGCTCTCGCCTCGGGAAAGTCCAATCGGACACGTCCTGCATCGACTCCGGTTCGTGTAATAAAAAAACTGACGGGATTTTACGATAATCCTCGCGAATGGCGTTCGCTTCGCATAAGTTTCGGAGATATGAGCGGGAATTGCGAACACTTCTGGATTGTATGAAAATGTGAAAAAAATCAAGCGTGTTGAAGGTGATGAAAAGATTAATTTTGCGTAATAATAATTCGGAAATGTCATTAAGAGTTTGATGAAAAATTTAATTGTTCAACGAATCTCCCGAAACTTAAGTTTTTTTTTAATGAAAATGCTTCGTTCGAAAATGGTTTTTTCAGATTTTTAAATTCACTTTGATTTTTTTTTTACATCGGAATGATTTGTGGAAACAAAATTCAAAGTGAATTAAAAAATTTGAAAAATGTATACATATTAAAAAAAATTAACGAATCTTTTTCATTAAAAAACTTAGCTTTCCGGAATAATAATGTTCACTTCGCATTTTCAGAGAAATAAGAGGGAATTGCGAACACTTTTGGATGGTATAAAAATCTAAAAAAATATCAAGCCTATTGAAGGTGTTGAAAAGATTAATTTTGCAGAATAATAATTCCAAAATCTTATTATATCTGAAATATTACATCTGAAAAATGTGTGGAAAGTACAAAATTCAAAGTGAATTAAAAAATCTACAAAAAATTAAACGTTTTAAGATACAATCAAGCATAGAATATTTTCATTATGTGACTCTTATGGTCTATTTTGAAAAATCTTGTGACGCGGTTGTAACTTATTCCGAACTCCTATCGTTTTGGCAACGTTCTACACCTGCCCAGACCGTAGAATAAAAACTTTTTCATGTCGTGAAATATTGGGTCGTGAAATATTGGGTCGTGAAATATTGGGTCGTGAAATATTGGGTCGTGAAATATTGGGTCGTGAAATATTGGGTCGTGAAATATTGGGTCGTGAAATATTGGGTCGTGAAATATTGGGTCGTGAAATATTGGGTCGTGAAATATTGGGTCGTGAAATATTGGGTCGTGAAATATTGGGTCGTGAAATATTGGGTCGTGAAATATTGGGTCGTGAAATATTGGGTCGCGAAATATTGGGTCGTGAAATATTGGGTCGCGAAATATTGGGTCGCGAAATATTGGGTCGTGAAATATTGGGTCGTGAAATATTGGGTCGTGAAATATCGGGTCGTGAAATATTGGGTCGTGAAATATTGGGTCGTGAAATATTGGGTCGTGAAATATCGGGTCGTGAAATATTGGGTCGTGAAATATTGGGTCGTGAAATATTAGGTCGTGAAATATTGGGTCGTGAAATATTGGGTCATGAAATATTGAGTCGTGAAATTTCGGAACGCGAAATTTTGGGTCGATAAATTTGCAAAATTTGGGGTCGCGAAATTTTGGGTCGCGAAATATTGAGTCGCTAATTATTGGGTCGCAAAATTGGCTCTGAAAATGTCGTGTCTCAAAATACCACGTTCGGTACCAAAACCTCTAATGAGCATTCTTCACCGATGCCGACGCACACGACCTACTGAGAGGTCTCATCGAAAGCGTCGTGTCACGTCAATATTCTTTCCTGGTCAATTGTGCCCAATTCCGGACGCGAAACTTTGCCGACCAAGGTCCGTATCCGCCGCTCGCGTGTACCATCGGTTGATAACTCAATCCGACGGGGCGCCGCGCCGCCCGGCCCGCACCGCGCGCTACATCATGATACGTCTTCACGGCCAATGTCTATATACACCGTGAATAAAATTAGGGAGAATAAATGTATATGCGCTCCGGGCGAACACGGACGAGTCCTCGGATGGCTGGTGTCAGCCTCATTACAAATTCCGGAAGGCTACCCCTCGCGCGCGGAACGTCGGCGCCAAGTTTTCTCCGTCCCGCTTTGTCTCTCAGGGGTCCGAGGGGAAGCCCACGTGCCGGAGGGAGAGCGACGACGTCGGAGGAACCCGTTCCGCGATCCATCACCTACGGATTACCCGCAGACTGATCTCTAATGCCGCTTAATTCTCGTGCGCCGCAAACTTCCCGTGACGTGACTGAGTTTCCTGTGGTTTTCTCCACCCACCCCCCTTCTTCCCCTACAACCTCCCGGCGGGAGGACTCCGAGTCTCCCGGCCAGCCGGTGAGGGATGCGGAGAACGAGTGGGGCAATATGGACGTGCCCAGGCGAAGGGGATTTTTTTTTTTTTTTTTTTTTTTTGAGATTCGGAATTGATTGACATTTTTTTAATTAGATGAGAAAATTAGTGTGGGGCGAAATGGACTTTTCGGGAACGGTGATTATGAAATGTTATCTTATCAAATCTAATCTTATGAATTTTTATCTTATTGCAATCTTATCAAACCTTATGTTGTCAAATCTTATCTTATCAAACCTTATGTTGTCAAACCTTATCTTATCAAACCTTATCTTATCAAACCTTATCTTATCAAACCTTATCTTATCAAACATTATCTTATCAAACCTTATCTTATCAAACCTTATCTTATCAAACCTTATCTTATCAAACCTTATCTTATCAAACCTTATCTTATCAAACCTTATCTTATCAAACCTTATCTTATCAAACCTTATCTTATCAAACCTTATCTTATCAAACCTTATCTTATCAAACCTTATCTTATCAAACCTTATCTTATCAAACCTTATCTTATCAAACCTTATCTTATCAAACCTTATCTTATCAAACCTTATCTTATCAAACCTTATCTTATCAAACCTTATCTTATCAAACCTTATCTTATCAAACCTTATCTTATCAAACCTTATCTTATCAAACCTTATCTTATCAAACCTTATCTTATCAAACCTTATCTTATCAAACCTTATCTTATCAAACCTTATCTTATCAAACCTTATCTTATCAAACCTTATCTTATCAAACCTTATCTTATCAAACCTTATCTTATCAAACCTTATCTTATCAAACCTTATCTTATCAAACCTTATGTTGTCAAACTTTATCTTGTCAGACCTTATCTTATCAAATCTTATCACATATCATCAAACCTTATCAAGTTTTATCAAATGTTATCAAATCTTATGAAATGTCATCAAACTTTATCAAATATTATCGAATGTCATCAAACCTTATCAAATGTCATGAAAGCTTATCAAATTGTATCAAATGTCATCAAACCTCATCAAATTTGATCAAATATTGTCAAATCTTCTCGTACCGCACTGTATCAAACCTTACCAAACTTAATTATCAAAAAACTTCAAATGCGTTGTATGAATCGAAACTTCGTTGTTTCTCTTCGATGGTTCATTTCGCCCCACTCACCACTGCGACAACTCGTACGAGCGAGTTTTTCATGAACCCGGGTCATTAAAATAGGAGCGGAACAAAACCTCTCGGAGGACCCCTTAAGAAGAGCTGGAAGGGAAAAAGTGGATCGCCAGGGCGAGTCTACCGGTGGCCGCCATCGGTTCGAGTTCTATCAGTGCCTTCATTCTTTCGACGGGCCTCTCTGTGCTCCGTATACGCGGCTCCGTACCCTTTGACACGGCGCAGTGATGCATCAATCGTCCCAACCTTTTTCCTTAAGCGCGCATTCAATTCTTCTCGGATTGTGGAAATGAGGTACGTCCGAGAGCCGCGCTCTGAGAACCGGAGGAAGAAATACCGCGCGAAGGAATCCCGAGAACGCAATTTCCGTTCTATTCGTTTTTCGTTTTTTTTTTTTTTTTTTTTTTTTTTTTAAACTCTTTCCTACTCTCGTCGCGGCACAGCGGTGTCAATGTCGGCGGCGTTTCCAGTGTTAAATTATTATAATTAAAACAGAATTTTACGATTAAGCGTGATGGGGGAGAGCGATGCATGATGGCAGATTTTTCGCGCGCATTTTTCGCCGGATGGAGAATCGGACCAGGTGCGGTTTTAGATCCGGGCTGACTAGGCTGGTCCTTAATCCCTTCACTGACAGGTGCAAAAAAAAACGTTGTGCCATTTTTGCTTCATGAAGCCTATAGGTGCATCTTGAAAAAAAAAAAAAACATATTTATACTATTGCAATTTTAATAATCCTTGGGTTTCTTAAGGTTTTTGATATTGCTGAAGCTGAATCGGAAGTCAGATTTGCAAAGTATAAAATGCCGAATCCAATTTTTTTTTTTACCCTGTAGGGGCATCTGAAAAAAAAAACCTATTTGTACTATTACAATCTAATAGTCCTTGGGTTTCTTAAGGTTTTTGATATTGCTGAATCTGAATCTGAAGTCAAATTTGCAAAATAATGGTGGATCCAATATGGCGGATTGAATTCCTCAACAATATTTGACTTCAGTAAAAAAGGATCTCCTATCATTTTTTCGGTCGTGGAAACAGAATATCTAATACATGGTCACCGCGGTCAGGGAAAACCGGCAAATGTGAGGGAAAACAAATCTTGGTCAGGGAATCAGGTAAAAGTCAGGGAATTTCAAAATTGGTTTGCGAAGAAGTAAATTTTATCTACTTCTATAAACAATAGAAGTAGATAAAACGGAGCCTTAAAAAAGAATTGGTGACATAAAAAAAAATTGAATTACTCACCAATACAATAATTAGACATTTTCATTTGCATCATTAATTTTTTTTTTTATAGAAGTTAGAAATTTGGTCAGGGAAAAATTTGTGTGGTGCTCAAGTAGAATGTCAAATGTAAGACCATTTTGCCCCGCTCTCGGTCACCTCCCCCCCCCCCCCCACGTATGGCTGATTAAAATGGTGTCACGCACTAGAGCGACAGACACACAAAGTTAAGGAATTTCGCTTAACCGCGAAAGCGTCTGATTGCTTGGAACGCAGTTCGCCCACTTAGTGCGACACAATTGCGGCGAAATGCACCCGGCGCGTCGACGAGTCTTCGTTCGCGACGTTCGGAGTTAATTAATTACTGGATTTCGATTGCTCGCGGTTCGTACACAGCGCGACACGATTGCGGCGAGTCGAACTTCAGCGCGTTGACAAATCTTAATTGCAGCGCGCGACAATAATTAATTACTGTGATACCGCAATTGTAGTTTTCGTCACTTCCGGTTTCAAAATATCACTTTTCAATCGGAAGTAGCGTCCTACCGGAAATCGATCGCTTCACACGGGACGTCATACGGGAAAACGTCACTTTTGAGAATTTCAGACAAATTTGAGAACATTCGTTGTTGCGTCACTTCCGGTTTCATCATCTCAATTTTCCATTGCAAATGATGTCGTACAGGAAGACGTCACTTCCCGTTTTAAAATCTCGGTTTTGAAACCGGAAGTGACGAGTTTTTGGACAGGAAGTGACCTTATACCGGATAAGGTCACTTCCTGTCCAAAAATGAGATTTCAGAACCTGAAGTGACGTTTACCCGCAAAACGTCACTTCCGGTCGAAAACTTGGATATCCAAACCGGAAGTGACATTTACCGTATGACGTCACTTCAAGTTGAAAACTTGGATTTTAACACCAGAAGTGACGTTTACCTGTATGACGTCAGTTCCGGTCGAAAACTTGGATTTCCAAACCGGAAGTGACGCTCACTCGTAGGACGTCATTTCCGGTCGAAAACGGGAATGACTTTTATCCGCATGACGTCACTTCTTGTCAAAAACTTGGATTTCCAAACCGGAAGTGACATTTATCCGTATGACGTCACTTCTTGTCAAAAACTTGGATTTCCAAACCGGAAGTGACGTTCATTCGTGTGACGTCACTTCCGGTCGAAAGCTTGAATTTCAAAACCGGAAGTGACGTTCACTCGTAGGACGTCACTTCCTGTTGAAAACTTGGATTTCAAAACCGGAAGTGACGTTACAGATAAGGTTTTCTTTTCTCTGTGCAAGGTATCTCGAATGAAGACAGTAACAGAAGCGTCTGAATCATCGAACATTTGTTTTATATGTCGAAAAAAAAAAAATCATCAATCGCATCAACCCGCCGAAGCAAATCCGAGCCATCGTCAGATCGCCCAGAAACAAATTTAACCCCTTTATCCTTTATGCGTCTCCGCGAGCGCGGAAAAACACGGTAATACAAGCGCACGGTCCGGGGGATTCCCCGTTCGCGTTTCCCTCCCGGACGATGTTATCGATAAAAAGTCGAAACAATTTCGTCCACCAGTGCATGAAAGTGCGGGAGGGTTCTCGCTATACGTGCCATTGAGTCCTCAACGACCGAACGAACGAACGAACACAACTCCAACGACCTCCTCGCCCAACCCTCGTTCTCTACGGGGCGACGAAATTTCTTCGTTTTGTGTACTCGTAATTTTTTATCGTCTCGGGTTTTTTTTTTTTTTTTTTTTTTTTTTTTTTTTAAGGGACGATAATTTTGGGTCGTTAAATGGAACGGGAGGGTTCGGCCCTTAAGGCCTCGGTAAAATGTGCTTCGGAGCTTTCACACTGGCGACCCTCACTTACACGATACGGCGAGCGAGCGTTTCAACCCCGCTCGCTCGCCGCTTTAATTTTGTTCACTCGTTACTTCCCATTGCACCCACTTATTCTCAGTCGCTTCATCACCATCCCCAACGACGTACGAGGGCCGAACTTCCGCGCACACGAGCACGCTCTCTCGAATTAACCGCGGGGTAATGTAACGACGGAATTATGCAGCTTCACGTCGATCCTGCTAATGCCGTGAATTTTTATTACAGGAGAAAAAATAAAGGAACCCCTTCGCACGAGCCCCGGAGAAGGTCTCGCGAATGGTAATTGGAAAAAAAAATTATGGATTTTTTTTTTTTTTTTTTTTCTAAGGGTGGGATTGGAAAATCCAATCGCCGTCCTTGCAGATTGTCGGTAATCGAGGTGTGGTTGGTTTTTTTGGAAGTGAAATATTTGATCCTTCTTTCTTTTCGGAAATTGGATTTTTAGTATTGTTTGGTTTAAAATATTGAAAATCTAATCTTCTTATCCCTGGAAAATAAAAAAGGTAATGTCTTTACGTTTCTAAAAGCGCCAAGCCAAGGTTCGGCCCTTTAAGAAAGTCGAAAATGCGATCCCTCTCCAATCCTAAAATCGAAAATCCAATCTCTCTCCAATGCAAACTTTGAAAATCCAATCTCTCTCCAATCCTAAAATTAACAATCCGATCTCTTCCCAATCCAATCCTAAAATTGAAAATCCAATCTCTCTCCAATCCAAAAATTGACAATCCGATCTCTCTCCAATCCTAAAATTGAAAATCCAATCCCTTTCCAACCCAAAAATCGAAAATCCAATCTCTCTCCAATCCATCAACTGAAAATCCAATCCCTCTCCAATCCTAAAATCGAAAATCCAATCTCTCTCCAATCCTAAATTCGAAAATCCAATCTCTCTCCAATCCAAGAACTGAAAATCCAATCCCTCTCCAATCCAAAAACTGAAAATCCAATCTCTCTCCAATCCAACAATAAAAACTCCAATCATCTCCAATTTCCAAAATCGAAATCCAAGCCCCGTTCCATTTTAAAAAATCGCCAATCCAATCTCCCTCCAATCAAAAAATCAAAAATCCAATCCCCCTCCCTCAAAAAAAAAAAATCTCCAACACAACCCCGCTTCCTTTCGAAAATCGTAAATCCAATCTCATTTCCCTTGAACATTTAATTCCCTCATCCCCGCCTCCCCCTCCCAGGATGCACCACGCGAGAGATACCACTGTACGCCTCGGGGTACTCGACTCGAAGAACTAAAGTCAAGGTGAGGTCCGTGGATGCTTAGGGCGTGATGAATAGTCGGCACTCACGTGAAACATGCAAAGAGGCAGTCTGCGCTTGCCGCTCTATTCCTTTCGAGTGGAACACCGTCTCGGCTGCGAGGAGACGAAACAACGTTTTCCATTAGGCTCCATCGACCACTCCACCGATTTGCATACGGCGAAACTCGAGACTCACTTCCGTCTCTTCCTTCCTCCCGTCGTATTTCTCCCTTGACGCTCCTTCCGCTCGTTTTTTTCCCACCGCTTTTTCCTCGTCGCCTCTCCAGTCGCACTCTCGAATTCGTTATTAATGTGTCCCAACCCCTCGCACTCTCCCTTAATCCCTCACTCAATTTGTGCAGCGGCACAGTTTCGCGTCGCGAAATAGTATTGCAGGAGCTCGGCTCGATTCTCCGTCGTACCATTTAGCAATTCCGCGGTACCATTTAGCAGCGGGACTTCGGGCGAAGGTTCGACGAGGAAAAACGTCCTCCTTGGCGAGGCACACGTGTTATCTGGAACAAAGGCATGCATAGCTCGACGCTTTTGTTGCTCGTTCTGTTCTTCCGTCCGTGCCGAGCTTACGGATCGCATGTGTTGCCGACTCGACCTGCAGACGTGGCAATTTCTCATCCTCATTTCCAGTTGATGGCGGAACCGTGCCAGTCATCAAGGGTACCTAAATAGAATTAATTTCTTTTTTTTTAATATTATTCAAGTTGGAAGTTTCAAGAATTTTTTGGGCAAGTTTCAAATTTTCATCGTATTTCTCATCGCAATTCCCATCTTTGTTCCCATCTTCGTTCCCATCTTCGTTCCCATCTTCGTTCCCATCTTCGTTCCCATCTTCGTTCCCATCTTCGTTCCCATCTTCGTTCCCATCTTCGTTCCCATCTTCGTTCCCATCTTCGTTCCCATCTTCGTTCCCATCTTCGTTCCCATCTTCGTTCCCATCTTCGTTCCCATCTTCGTTCCCATCTTCGTTCCCATCTTCGTTCCCATCTTCGTTCCCATCTTCGTTCCCATCTTCGTTCCCATCTTCGTTCCCATCTTCGTTCCCATCTTCGTTCCCATCTTCGTTCCCATCTTCATTCCCATCTTCATTCCCATCTTCATTCCCATCTTCATTCCCATCTTCATTCCCATCTTCATTCCCATCTTCATTCCCATCTTCATTCCCATCTTCATTCCCATCTTCATTCCCATCTTCATTCCCATCTTCATTCCCATCTTATTTATGGGTACTTAACTTCCCTTGCTGAACGGCAGTTCGGTGAAAGCCACCAGACATAAGGTTCAGGCTCGATTATTCAAAGAATGTTACGGTAAAAAAAATGAGCTAGGCAGATGGTGACAGTCGAGAAAAGAAGATGGAAATGGGTAAAAGGACGCGGCGCGAACGTAATTCGGGTAACAAGGATTGATGATCTCCGCGAACCGCCTCCCGAAGAACCCTGATGTCTGAGTGCTCGGAAGACGAAGCTGAAGAGCCACCCTCTTCAGCTTAATTTCCAGCAGAATCCAATTCGAAAGTTTCGCGAGACCTCGGCCGATGGATCTGACTCCGGCAGCGGGAATATCAAGAACAGCAAGATCACGTCGTGTCAATTTTTTTCATTCCACCCCCACAATTCGATTATCAAAAAGTGAGGCGCCAAAAATTCTGAGTACCCTCGCATCATGCGAGATTTATCGTCGGTAATGGTATTCATGGTTGAGGGGTGGCTCAAGAATTGACGTAATCACTCGATGAGATGATAAATTGCGGCGTTGCTCGGTTGGAAACTCCTCCGGGAAACACGCAATATTGTTCGCCTCGCAGCGTCCAACGACCCGGCGATCCCCTCTGATTCGATTATCGGAAAGTGTGTTGCGAAAAATTTGTAATATCCTAAATATTCTTAATATCCCCCAAGAATGAGGGTCGCAACGACAATATCCAGTGTCGATCGAGGGAGTTGGAAATTCCTGATGGCTCTCATACCGGTGTGATAAAGCGAAACGGTTCGCCGGATGTAGCTGGTCATTTTTTTCAGGATTTTGGCAAAAATAAGGCAGGTAGTTTTTCTTAATGGTGAACAAATTTCTCCGAGAACAGAATCAGACGGGGTTTGAGTAAATATTCTTAATATTGCGCTAGATTTAAGGTCAAACCGATGATATCCACTGTCGGGCGATGGCTTAGGAAATTCGTGTTGTCCGTCACACCGGTGTGATAAAGTGCAAAGTTACGTCGTTCGTAACTGGATTGATAAACATTTTGTCACACCGGTGTGGTAAAGTGGAAACTTACGCCCAGCGTAACTGGATTGATAAACATATCATCACACCGGTGTGATAAAGTGGAAAGTTACGCCGAACGTAACAGGTTTGATAAACATATCGTCATACCGGTGTGATAAAGTGGAAAAATACGCCGAACGTAACAGGGTCGATAAACATATCATCACACCGGTGTGATAAAGTGGAAAGTTGCGCCGAACGTAACAGGTTTGATAAACATATCGTCACACCGGTGTGATAAAGTGCAAAGCTACGTCATTCGTAACTGGATTGATAACCATTTCGTCACACCGGTGTGATAAAGTGGAAAAATACGCCGATCGTAACAGGTTCGATAAACATATCGTCACACCGGTGTGATAAAGTGGAAACTTACGCCTAGCGTAACTGGATTGATAAACATATCGTCACACCGGTGTGATAAATTGGAAAGTTGCCCCGAACATAATTGGATTGATAAACATATCGTCACACCGGTGGGATAAAGTGGAAAAATACGCCGAACGTAACAGGTTTGATAAACATATGTCACACCGGTGTGATAAAGTGGAAACTTACGCCTAGCATAACTGGATTGATAAACTTGTCGTCACACCGGTGTGATAAAATGAAAAGTTGCGCCTAGCGTAACTGGATTGATAAACACATCATCACACCGCTGTGATAAAGTTGAAAATTACGCCTAGGGTAACTGGATTGATAAACATATCGTCACACCGGTGTGATGAAGTGGAAAGTTCTGCCAAACGTAACTGGATTGATAAACATATCGTCATACCGGTGTGATAAAGTGGAAAGTTGCGCCGAACGTAACTACATTGTTGAACATATCGTCACATCGGTGTGATAAAGTGCAAAGTTACTCCGAACGTAACTGGATTGATAAACATATCATCACACCGGTATGATAAAGTAGAAAGTGACGCCGAACTTAACTGTATCGACAACCATATCGCGTGAACGCCGCAGCGCTATTTTCGACAGGAATCCGGTAACAAATAAGGCAGATCGTTTTTCTCAAGAGTGAGCATTTCCTCGAGTACAGCACCGAAGAAATACCGACAAAGAACGACGCTCGATGTTCCACGGGGAAGGGCGGAGGGTCGGTGTGGCAGCGAACGGTGGCGATTCCTGATTCATCGTGGAATTGAATTTTCCCAAAGAATCCCGTCAAGTTCCCTCCAACCGCCCCGTGAGAAAACGTCGTTTCGGATAAGAATCGAGTTCCATTAGTCACGCCAGAGCGGAGAAAGGGCTCCGCGAAGGGAGTGAGAGAAGCGCAAGGGAGGAAACTCTCGTACCGGCTGACTGCCTTCGTTTGCTCTAAAATCGCGGAGGAGGAAGAAATAAAAAAAATAAAAAATAAATCTTAAAAAAAAAAGTTAAATACCGCGGACGCGAAACGGCCTCGGTAAACAATCAAGATTTTAATCTCTTCGCTGCATTCCCTCTTTGTTCTCGCTATCCATCCGGCTGAGCTTAACGAACAAGCTATACGGCGCTCCGTCTCCTCCATTTATTTTTCTTTAATACGATACTGAGGATGAATAGGGATGAATAGTGATGCGGAAAGGGGGGGGGGGTGAAGCAGTGAAAAAAAAGAAACAAAAGAAAACAATAACAAAAATAACGAATCGTGTTTTATTCGGCAGTTTGAGACGATAAGATGAGAAGAGAGCGCATAAATGAGATGAGACTCGGAAAATCCTTGAGTTCTTCCACCCAAACCCGAGTGGCGAATCTTCTTCTGTTCTCTGGGGGAAGCTTGGAGGTATTTTACGGTTTGTAAACGGTGGAGAGATCGCCGAGGCAGAACGATGTATCGCGAATCCCGTTGGGCCTCAGGTAAGGTTTGGTCCGGCTAGTTGTTACGTTACAGCATAGGCACGATACTGGCTGGCCTCATGAGAATGATCTGTTGGGAATATTGGGGAAAAAACATTGGGATAACCATTGGAATATGGAAACTGGTAAATTGGAGCACCATTCGGGCAACCATTCAATTTGTCAACCGTAACCATTCAATTTCCCAATGGTAACCATTCAATTTCTCAACAGTAGTCATTCAATTTCCAAATGGTAATCATACAATTTTCATATGGTAACCATGCAATTTCCAAATGGTAACCATACAATTTGGAAATGGAAACCAAGCAATTGCCAAATGGTAACTATGCAATTTCCAAATGGTAACCATGCAATTTCCAAATGGAAACCATACAATTTCCAAATGGTAAACATGCAATTTCCAAATGGTAACCATGCAATTTACAAATGGTAACCAAGTAATTTCCAAATGGTAACCATGCAATTTACAAATGGTAATCATACAATTTCCATATGGTAATCATACAATTTCCAAATGGTAACCATACAATTTCCAAATGGTAACCATAGAATTTCCAAATGGTAACCATGCAATTACCAAATTAAATAAATATTTATTTAAATCAAATAATTATTTTACTTAATCGAAATAAACGGTGGCCGTCAAATAAATAATTTTTCTGGGTGTTTTAGAGTTTTCCATATACGAATTAAAAAACCGCAGTCTTTTGTGTTCAATACAAAAAAAAAATGACAAAAAGTTAGGCTCCCACGCCGTAGAACTATATACTTTGACCAATAAAAAAATTCTGTGAAAGGGGGTCGCTGACAATTAAGTTTGAGAGGTGCCGGATTTTTTGGGTCAAACGTCGAATGCGGAACCTCTTAGGATTTTTTAATTTGAGATCGAAATCTGTACTTTAAACAGGTGGGAAGAAAATAAAGAAAAAAAAACTTTTTTAAAATATTCTAATATATATAATTATTATAAATATTTACATTATATCATTATAGAGAAAGCAACTGTCTGTAGAATGTGACAGCTGTCAATAATTTATAGCCACGTTGGTAACGTTCTATGCCTCGATTCCGTTGGTTCTTCTTTCCCCCGCAGCCGCGTACCGCGGATATTCCTACGTGTTCGGCTTTCGATCCAGCTTGTTTACGGGCTCGACCAGAACGAGACGCTGAAGAGGTTTAAGTCCCAAAAATTCACGAAAAAATCCAATCGGATCCAATAAGCGGCTCTCTCGTCAAAATCTCGTTCGCAGTGTTGCATAACGATTGCGGCGATATTCTCTCTCCCGATGGACGGACAGAGAGGCAGCGACAGGGAGGTGGAGAGGGGGGAGGAGGTGGCAGAACCGTGCACCAGGGCGAGTTTTACCGGCGACGCTCCATCGAACGTTCGGGAAAGCTCGGTGGCACATAAAATATAGGCTCGTCGAACCATGGAGAAACGACGAATATCCATCCATCGCCCGTTGACCCGTGTCAATTGACCAAAGTTCGATACGCCTCTTCCGACCTCGCTGTATCTTCGCTCTCCGTTTTATTTTTTATTTATTTAATTTTACATATTTGTTACCGACCAGTCTCTCGTCTACGACTGTGGAGTCGAATGGGCGAATGCCGACCTGCCCAAGGGAGAAACTTAAGGTATGTGTCATCATCGGTGTGATCCTCGCCATCCCCCGTGGAAATGAAGCATATGTCAGATATATAGAAAGATATATAATTTATATAGGGTAAAAGTGGGGAATATGGCCCGGTCCATATATCATTGATTTACGTGTTAATCGAGGTGGGCCATATTCGCCACTTTTACCCTACGTCATATATGACGGCAAAATGTTCTATATATATATACGGGATATATCTTTTATATATGCGCCAGATATACAGGGTGATTCAGGAAGTTTTTCACATACTTTGCTGGCAGGTAGTTGGTCGTGATGTGAGCAAAGTTACAAAGCCGTTTTTGAAAATTCGCAATGGTTAATTAGTTATTTTATCTAATACGGTCTATCAGCGATAGCCAACTCTTGGTGAAGTTCTTCATCAGCACTGGGCCCCGGTTGTTGAACAAGACTTGGCAACAAGCGCTGTTCCAGTATTGGGCCGTACTGCCGGCTCGGGACTTTGTCCAGTACTGGCAGTCAAGGTTGGCCCATTCTTGGTGAAGTTTTTCATCTGCACGGGAACAGAGCCGGCAATTGAGACTCAGCAACTCTAACTGTCCCAGTTCTGGGACATATCAGCAGCTCTGGACTTGGCCCCGTACTGGCAAGCAGCATAGGCCCAGTACCGATAACGTTGTTAGCCAATACTGTCCGAGAATTGGCAAACGAGACTTGGCAATCGGTCCTGTCCCAGTTCCGGGCCGTTTTTATAACTCCATCACCGTACAGATATTCGCACATGCGATCTCAAATGCACAAAGCGACCGAAAAGTGTGAATCGAGGTAAACACATTGAGCGCTCCAACGCCTACGGAACTCAAACGCTCGCGAGGAGCGCCCAATGTTGTTCGATAAAATCAGCCTAAACATAGCCGATTGCATGTAACTGTACCAATTCTGGGCCATATCAGCAGCTCTGGACTTGGCCCCGTACTGGCAAACAGCATAGGCCCAGTACCGATAACGTTGTTAGCCAATACTGTCCGAGAATTGGCAAACGAGACTTGGCAATCGGTCCTGTCCCAGTCCCGGGCCGTTTTTATAACTCCATCACCGTACAGATATTCGCACATGGGATCTCAAATGCACAAAGCGACCGAAAAGTGTGAATCGAGGTAAACACATTGAGCGCTCCAGCGCCGACGGAACTCAAACGCTCGCGAGGAGCGCCCAATGTTGTTCGATAAAATCAGCCTAAACATAGCCGATTGCATGTAACTGTACCAGTTCTGGGCCATATCAGCAGCTCTGGACTTGGCCCCGTACTGGCAAACAGCATAGGCCCAGTACCGATAACGTTGTTAGCCAATACTGTCCGAGCATTGGCAAACGAGACTTGGCAATCGGTCCTGTCCCAGTCCCGGGCCGTTTTTATAACTCCGGCACCGTACAGATATTGGCACATGCGATCTCGAATGCACAAAGCGACCGAAAAGTGTGAATTCAGGTAAACACATTGAGCGCTCCAGCGCCGACGGAACTCACACGCTCGCGAGGAGCGCGAGAGTTCGATAAAATCAGCCTCGCCAGTACCAAACCGGCATCCGCCCATTTCCCTCTGGCCCGAATCCTTTACCGATTTTTGTGTATCCTCGCCGGAGTCCCACCATCCGCGGGTACTCGTCTGTTGACTCCCACCCTCGTCTGTTGACGCTGTGCAATTTCGCGGTGAAACTTTGTCGATTAGAGCCCGCTCGGCTGCGGCGCTAGAGGGACATTGCGATGACGCGCGATTAACGGTCTAATTGCATGCTTGTTGCTCAAAGTGTGACATCTATTTACCGTGAATTCCCTCTCTTCCCGGTGCATTCCGACGAGTCTCGGGGATTCCCCACGATCGTCGCCGCGCTCGCAACGCGAACTCGTAGCAGCTTCGGGACGTTGGCCCGAGCAGCCGATATTACTCGCTGCTTCGACAAATCCACCTTTCCTGAGGAGAGACAACGACGATCGTTGCAGTTTCCAGCCGTCGAGACACGAGGTTGGAAAGAGTCGGGAAAACGACCGGAGAAAACTCACCTGTAATTTCAACCCGCAGTCACTGGCAGAGTGCAAGATTCCATCGTTTAGGTCGATCGTTTGCCGCGTTCATCACACCGTCTATAAATACGGCATAGAAGTTAGCAACGTTGCTCCAACGAATTTATTGACAGCTGTCGCGTTTCGCAGAAAGTTACTTCCCTAGCGAGCCGATATAATATAATAATATAATAATATAATAATATAATAATATAATAATATAATAATATAATAATATAATAATATAATAATATAATAATATAATAATATAATAATATAATAATATATTAATATAATAATATAATAATATAATAATATAATAATATAATAATATAATAATATGATACAATTTTTTTTATCGTTTCGCCAAAAAATGATGTGTATGAGAAAAATGACAGCTGTCAATGACACCATTGGAGCAACGTTGTTAACTTCCATGGGATCTATAAATGAGGTTCAGGAATGGTTTTTGGCACTTCGAGTCGTTCGGCCGGTTGGGAGCCGCGGCCGCAGACGCATCGATCGAGCGGTTAATCCGACGATCCCGGAGATCGATTGCCGCTGTTGCTCCCTTTAATTGCGCCCTCCAGTATATCGGATCAGACGATAACGTCGAAGGCCGGCGCCGTGAGGGTCGCGCGTGTGACGCGGCCCGCTATCAGGACGAGCCGCGCGGTCGTTGTTCGGCCGGGGGGCAACGATCGATCGGCAGATCACATCGTGACGATTCAATGGAAACCAAAATACGGCGGGGATCCCGTAGGATGGAATCGGAATACTCTTTAGCGGGCTACTCTGGGCTAAAAATTAGCATAAAAATTAAAAATTAACATAAAAACCCAAAAAATGGAAGAAATCATAAAAATCCAGAAAAGGAAGAAAAAAAGACCAAAAAAGGAAGACAAAAAACAAAACGGCCCAAAAACGGAAGACATTTTTAAAAAATCCCAACAGAGGACAAAAAAAAATGAAGAGGAAAACATAAAGGGCCAAAAAAATTGAAGCGGCCCCCGCGGGGTTCACGTGTGTGACACGCGCCACACCAGGACGACCAGCGCTGTGGTTGCTCGGCAGTCGAGCAACGATCGATCGGCAAATCGGCCAAAAGACGACGTGGATTTGTAGGATTGAATCAAAACATTCTTAACCGGGCCACCCCGAGACGGCGCGAGACGAATGTCCCAATCTTCGGCGCGGATCCAACAGGAACAACAGTTTTCCTTACGGTTCTTCGCCGTTCCGCTCGTCGAAGTCGCATCCAGCGAGCCTCTCGGTATCTCCCGCTCCGAGGCAATTCCTCCCGTCCGTCTAGTAATTCCGTCTTTTTCTCCCGGCCCCAGCCTCGCCTTCTCGTACCTCGTTCCACGACTCTCATCCATCCAATAGCCGGAACTCCGGAACGTATCGCAGGCGTATCAGGGAACTGATTTATCTAAAAGTTGTACGCGTGCTCGGGAGATATTTGCCGTGGCTTCGTTGCTTTTCGCTCTGATTCGTAGAATCTTGTGCCATGCGGATGGTGTAAAGTCGAGAATCTCTTTCTCAAGAGTATCGCACACGAGCCCCGGTGTCGGCTTTCATCGAAGGGTTTTCAGATGTGACTGGAGTTACGTACAAGTTTCGACGCTGTCTCGGAGCGAGAAGTGGGCGAGGAGGCAAACAGACTGCTTGAAAGGGTTCGCTTCTCCGGACTTTCCTTGGTCGACTACCGGAACGCCTACGGAATACTCGGAAAATCGTTGAGCGAATCTCTCTACGTATCGCGCTGCTGAAGAGAATAGATGAGCGCGCGATAGTTCACTCTGATATCGTCTGTCGGGTGATATGGTTTTCCAGGTGATGCAGTCTTCGAACTGATTTGGTCTGCTAGGAGATATGATGTGCCAAGCAATATTATGGGATGCCAAGTGATAGTCTGTCAGGTAATATGGTTTGCTACATGACATGGTCCAGCAGGCAAAATTGTCTGCCAGGTCATATGGTCTGCCAAGCCATATGGTCTGCCAAGCCATATGGTCTGCCAAGTCATATGGTCTGCCAGGTGATATGGTCTGCCAAGTCATATGGTCTGTCAGGTGATATGGTCTGCCAAGTCATATGGTCTGTCAGGTGATGTGGTCTGCCAGGTGATGTGGTCTGCCAGGTGATGTGGTCTGCCAGGTGATGTGGTCTGCCAGGTGATGTGGTCTGCCAGGTGATGTGGTCTGCCAGGTGATGTGGTCTGCCAGGTGATGTGGTCTGCCAGGTGATGTGGTCTGCCAGGTGATGTGGTCTGCCAGGTGATGTGGTCTGCCAGGTGATGTGGTCTGCCAGGTGATGTGGTCTGCCAGATGATGTGGTCTGCCAGGTGATATGGTCTGCCAAGTCATATGGTCTGTCAGGTGATGTGGTCTGCCAGGTGATATAGCCAGGTCATATGGCTTATCAGTTGATATGGCTTATCAGGCGATACGGCTTATCAGGCGATATGGCTTATATGGCGATATGGCTAATCAGGAGATATGGCTTATCAGGGGATATTGCTTATCAGGAGATATGGCTTATCAGGCGATATGGCTAATCAGGGGGTTATTAAGTGATATTGTCTGATAGCCGATATAACCCGCCGGCTGATACGGTCTGCCAATTTCTACCAAACCTCGATCAACTTTTCAATGCCTTCCCTCCCGTTTTCCGTTTTCCAAAGAAACCTTGCAATATCACCCTACAACAAACTCGCTGAGAGCGACGTTTATAATATTAATCCAGCCAATGAGCGATAGAAATTAATAGTCAAACACGAGAATTTCGAATGCGCGGCTAATGGGGCGGTTGATGGTGGGTAAGCGTACGGCAAACTAATAGTCTACCCAAACTATCGCGATTGTCGTTTTGATACTGGAATATTCAACGGGTGCGTGTCACATTGTACGGAACGCTCGGAGTGACGAAGTACCGTAAGCCCGACCGACTCGTTCTCCGGCCTCGATGCATCCGTGAATACTTGGGAATCATGAATATTTTGGCAATCTGGGGAGAGGCGCGGGTGGGCTTCGCTTCGGGTAAGCCACCCGACACCGGCGAACACACCAGCGTAAGGCCGAGAGAGCGTCTGGCCCGCTCGGTACACGCCTGCAAACAGACAACCTACACGAATCGCGACAGTAGAAAGCGAAACAGCCAGACCGGCAAACATATCGCACGGCTGGAAACAGAAGGACGTAACTACCATCTCTTCCGCATTGGACATACGCCGCTATGATTCCACGAGCCGCGATATGCACTCCGCGAGAGGCAGCCTCGTTTAACATCAATCTGTGTGAGGCCGTTCGGGGCCATCGTAATCCTTACGAATAACGTCACGCGGCGTGACCGGCTCGAACAGCTGCTCTGAGGCACAACTTCCCCCTCCCTCGCCCCATCGCCGGTTTCCCGCCCCCGATCGTTAAGCACCGTACCATTATCCATTATATAAACGCAAACTTTCGGAATATCCCGTATGAGAGAAACCCGGGAAACGACGAGGTGCGCTTGTGTAATGTCCATTATCGGCGTGCACTCACGAATGACCGTGAAAAACGGCAAAGTAGTTTCACCTGGAATGTTTTTGGGTATCGTCTAGAGTAACAAGTTTGATACTCGTTCTGAAGCATCTATATGATACGGTACGTTGTGTTTCCTTGGATATTGTCGCAGAGATTCACGGAACTTACTCGGACACTCAGAGACACACGGAGCCCCCCCCCCCCCTAAAACACTCAGAGACACTCACTGACAATCAGACACACTCAGACACACTCAGACACACTCAGACATACTCAGACACACTCAGACACACTCAGACACACTCAGACACACTCAGACACACTCAGACACACTCAGACACACTCAGACACACTCAGACTCACTCAGACGCACTCAGACGCAATCAGACGCAATCAGACGCACTCAGACGCACTCAGGCGCACTCAAACCCACTCAGACACACTCAGACACACTCGGACACCCTCGGGCACACTCAGGCACACTCTGGCACACTCAGGCGCACTTAAAGACACTCAGACACACTCAGACACACTCAGACACACTCAGACACACTCAGACACATTCAGACACACCCAGGCACACTCAGGCACATTCAGGCACACTCAGACGAACTCAGACACACTCAGACGAACTCAGACACACTCAGACACTCTCAGACACACTCCGTGACTTTTCAGGACACTTAGAAACACTCAGAGACACTCGGACACATTCAGACACACCCAGGCACACTCAGGCACATTCAGGCACACTCAGGCACACTCAGACGAACTCAGACACACTCAGACGAACTCAAACACACTCAGACACTCTCAGACACACTCCGTGACTTTTCAGGACACTTAGAAACACTCAGAGACACTCGGATACAATCGGAGACACTCGGAAACCTTCAGAGACACTCAATGACGGCTCGAACAGCTGGTCTGGGGCACAACCAAACACCCTCCCTCCCCCTCCCCCTCCCCCTCCCCCCGCCCCTGCTCGTTAAGCACCGTACCATTATCCATTATATAAACGCAAACTTTCGGAATATCCCGTATGAGAGAAACGCGGTAAACGACGAGGTGCGCTGGTATAATGTGCATTATCGGCGCGCACTCACGAACGACCGTGAACGTCGAATAAAAAAAATAGACGCTCGCCCGTTCGCCGGGCTCGATGCCGGACAAGCGGAGGCTTTTTTTTCACTTCCCTTTCTGGCTCTTTATGCGTAAATAGCCACCCCGGGCGATCCCGACGCTGGGCGACCTCACGTTCATTTTTACACTCCAAAACACCACGGACGCTTTTGAATATTTCGCAATTTTAACATTCGAGCCTCCCCGCCCTCTCCGCCCACCCCTTTCACATCCTCGGGATGTTTCGCACACGGATTCGGCACTTTTTTTCATTTCCTTTCACGTTCGGTTTTCATTGTACTCGCGCCCAGCCACCCTGCCGGTATTGTTGTATCAACCGTTGGTAGTAAAATTCGAGATTTCTTTTAACACCGTTTCCGGGTCTGTATTTATTGTAGCGGCGGGTCGTGCGGTGCGGCGGCGAACAAATTGAAAACGAAGGGGGAGAACGAACGGCTGTACTGACGGCGCAGGACAGATACAACCCCTTGCATTGTGTCCCTGGTTTTTCCGACGTTATTTTTTCTTTTTTTTCTTGTCGATACTCAGGGACACTCAGGGACACTCGGAGACACTCAGGCACTCTCAGGCACTTTCAGGCACTCTCAGGCACTCTCAGCCACTCTCAGGCACTCTCAGGCACTCTCAGGCACTCTCAGGCACTCTCAGGCACTCTCAGGCACTCTCAATCACACTGAGAGACACTGAGAGACACTGAGAGACACTGAGAGACACTGAGAGACACTGAGAGACACTGAGAGACACTGAGAGACACTGGGAGACACTGAGAGACACTGAGAGACACTGAGAGACACTGGGAGACACTGGGAGACACTGGGAGACACTGGGAGACACTGGGAGACACTGGGAGACACTGGGAGACACTGGGAGACACTGGGAGACACTGGGAGACACTGGGAGACACTGGGAGACACTGGGAGACACTGGGAGACACTGGGAGACACTGGGAGACACTGGGAGACACTGGGAGACACTGGGAGACACTGGGAGACACTGGGAGACACTGGGAGACACTGGGAGACACTGGGAGACACTGGGAGACACTGGGAGACACTGGGAGACACTGGGAGACACTGGGAGACACTGGGAGACACTGGGAGACACTGAGAGACACTGAGAGACACTGAGAGACACTGAGAGACACTGAGAGACACTGAGAGACACTGAGAGACACTGAGAGACACTGAGAGACACTGAGGGACACTGAGGGACACTGAGAGACACTGAGAGACACTGAGGGACACTCAGAGACACTCAGGGACACTCAGAGACACTCAGGAACACTCAGGGACACTCAGGGACACTCAGGGACACTCAGGGACACTCAGGGACACTCAGGGACACTCAGGGACACTCAGGGACACTCAGGGACACACAGAGACAGTGAGAGACAGTGAGAGACACTCAGAGACACTCAGAGCTTCGCACACGGTTTCGGCACTCTTTTTTCATTTCCTTTCACGTGCGGTTTTCATTGTACTCGCGCCCACCCACTCTGCCGGTATTGTTGTATCAACCGTTGGTAGTAAAATTCGAGATTTCTTTTAACACCGTTTCCGGGTCTGTATTTATTGTAGCGGCGGGTCGTGCGGTGTGGCGGCGAACACATTGGAAAGGAAGGGGGGAGAACGGACGGCTGGACTGACGGCGGAGGACAGATACAACCCCTTGCATTGTCTCCCTGGTTTTTTCGACGTTATATTTTTTTATTTTTTTATTTTATTTTTTTTCTTCTCGACGTCAGGCCCGAGGCGAGAAATTAAATTCAACAGACAGTTTTGCATATGTTACCGCGGGCTTTGGCGAGAAAACGTTTCGCCTCTCCGCTCCACTTTGTTAACCTGCGCGTCACGTATTCACATTCCCTCCTTCCCTGGCAGAGCGTACGATCGCAGATGTTTTCTCGACCCTTCTGTTTATAACGCCCGTTACGGCCTCGGATTGCGCGGGGTCTGTTTCGAACGAGCCTCGTCACCTGCCTGGCTGCCGACTCCATTTTTTGTCTGTTTTTATTACTCGTCTGCTCTTCGCGAACGAGAGTTACCTGTTTGTGACGAATTCTGACGATCAGCCGGACGATAAGATAGGTTTTTTTTACCTGATTGTGGTTCAATGGACGACACATTTCCGTTTTCATTATTGCGATGATAAGGTAAGAGTACCAATTCTCGACCTGGTGAAAATACTTTTCTGAACAGGTCTGAAAATTTATCTGAAAGTTTAGGAAAATTTATCTGAAAGTCCTGGAAAATTTATCTGAAAGTCCAGGAAAATTGATCTGAAAGTCTAGGAAAATTGATCTGAAAGTCTAGGAAAATTTATCTGAAAGTCTAGGAAAATGTATCTGAAAGTCTAGGAAAATTTATCTGACAGTCTCGGAAAATTTATCTGAGCATCGCAAAATTTATCTAAGTTTCGAAAAATGTACCTCAATAAACAGGCAAAGGTACTTTTGAAAACACCTCATAAAAATCAGTACGCACGGATCGACGAAACAAAGTCAAAGTCCAAAATCCATCCAACCCATCCAGACGATTGGCCGGTCTGACCGTACAGCCCTAATATGGAGTAGATGCAAAAGTATTTTGTATTTTGTACTTAAAGGGCCCTTTAAGTACTTCAAATACCAGAAAAGTATTTGAGTGCATAAAATAGGTATCTATTAAAATACCTAAAATACATCAAGTATCTAAAATACTGCCGAGCTAGAAGTTCCATTTATTTTCCCAAAAAATGTATTTAAGACGAATTAATAACCACTGGAATCTGGGAAACCTTTAACCGTCCGAGCGTACCGTCCGTGGTTGGTACCTTAAACGGTACCAACCAGTTCCGTCGGGGCGATGGTAGTTTTATTTGCAGAGCGCCTTCTCCGAAGGCGTTTAAAAAATACACACACACACACACACACACACATATATATATATATATATATATTATAGATAACAGGGACGATATTTAAATCTGAATAAATTCCGACACTGTGTGCCGCACTTTCCCAAGCGAAGACGAGAAGTTCAGAGGAGAGAAGTTCATTCCCTTTGCCGATGTGGTCCGTGGCGGATCCACCGAATCGTTTAGCCGTAAACGCGTTCACAACGGCGCGGCTAATTATTCCAAGCTCGGGGTTTTAATTATTTTTGGCTTGTACAAGTCGACTTGTAAATTACTCTCGAGCGAGATTTCCCAAGAGACGGACGCTGCGAGCACGGATGCGTCGAGTACGTCGGGGCCGAAGAGGAGGAGACGCGAGACGGGTCGCTGTTTTTTTCACTCGATCCCTTTGGGGGTCGGACAGGAGTTTAACCCAGCCCTCCCGCGATAGTCGGCGTATGCTGCGAAACGCCGAGCGTACGAGCGGAGTATTTATTCGCCGACACGAGACCGTTTGATCCCCGATCCTAAAAAAAAGGGGGAAAAAACGATGGTGCAAACCTGCGAGCCGACGGAAAGGTCCCGCAGGTTCTCTCGTACCGTCTAGATGAAAAATTACTCCTCACCATGGATCGATCTTCGACGGTTCGAATTGGCCATTCGTGATTCAGGTTTCATTTCTGGCAATTGGCTGTTGGCTGTTGCATGAATGCAAAAAATAAACGACAAGGTTGTTTTACCCGGAATATTTTTCGGTATCTAGAATATCAAGTTTGATACTCGTTCTGAATCATCTGTATGATACTGTACGTTGTGTGTCCTTGGATATTCTCGCAGAACTTGCTGAGACACTCAGGGACAATCAGGAATACCCAAGAACACTCAGGAACATTCAGGAACACTCAGAAAAACTCAGCAACACTCAGGAACACTCGGGAACACACAGAAATACTCAGGAACACTCAGGAACACTGCCCTGAGTGTCCTGAGTGTCCCTGATTGTTCATGAGTGTCCCTACACTCAGGAACAATCAGGGACACTCCGGGACACTCAAGGATACTCAGGGACACCCAGGGATACTCAGGGACACTCAGGGATACTCAGGGACACTCATGGAGACTCAGGAAGACTCAGAGACAGTCAGGGACAGTTAGGGACACTCAGAGACACTCAGGGACACTCAGAGACACCCAGGGACACTCAGGGACACTCAGGGACACTCAGGGACACTCAGAGTCAATCAGAGCCAATCAGAGTCAATCTGAGCCAATCAGAGCCAATCGGAGCCAATAAGAGCCCATAGACACTCAGAAACGTTCGGATAGGTACTCAAAATCACTCAGAGACTCTCAAAAGCACTCGGAGACACCCGGAGACAATCAGAAATACTCAGACAAGTCAGAAAAATTAAGAGACATGTCAGAGTCACTTAGAAAAATTCGGAGACATTCAGAGACATTGAGAGACATTCAGACATTCGGAGATCCTCAGAGAGATTCAAAAAATACTCAGTGACACTCAGAGAGGCCTGCGCAGAAACGGTAATCTTCTGTACTCCTCATATAGTCGTTATAACAAGAGAGAAGAGGATGAGTTGGCGTGACAGGATAAAGAGCGATCAGCGGGTAAAGACTTGGAATTGCTTTTTAATGACTGGCTCCAGGGAACACGGGTCCTTTTTTTGTTATCGTACACACACGTGTGGGAAGCTGGTGGGAGCCCATTAATCTTGTTCAGGTAAGCGATCCTCCCCGTCTCGATGAGCGTCTAGTTGGGTGCCGCTACAGGTGCTTCCCTCCGAGTTACCCCCACTCCCCTCTCTCGCTCCCGGAAGCTCCCAAGATGGCCTTTGCACGGTATCGGTCACGGCACGAATCCGTAAGTTAATCCACGTCGGGTATAGTTACGAGAGTATTCAATTTCGCTGCTCTCCGCTCCCGCAACTCCCCCTGCATCTCCGCCGCGCGGCTATATCACCATCCGCGCTCACAGTCACCAATTATCCGGCGCAACCGTTTCGCTCCGAAAACGCAATTACATCGCGAACTACCATCACTCGTCCAAGCCCCCTTTAACAAGACCCTTTTCATACCGAGTATCGAGGCATGCACTCTCCGATGGGCAGCGGGCTCTCTCGCTATCCACCTAGGACGAGGCTTATCGGGTTAACGCTCGCTGGATCCGAACTCGCTCTCATCATCGATCGGACAGTGATTCCCTTCACCGTCTGAAATCTCTTCCGCGATGAAGAAGCTCAGACGAAGCTGGTGAACTTTCTCGACGCGGATGACTTTTCGCCTGATCGATACGATAAGCGGAATCGCGGAGGCAGCAACTCAGGGACACTCAGGGACACTGAGAGATACTCAGGGACACTGAGAGATACTCAGGGACACTGAGAGATACTCAGGGACACTCAGGGACACTCAGAGGCACTCTGAGGCACTCAGGAACACTCAGAGACACTCAGAGACACTCAGAGACACTCAGAGACACTCAGAGGCACTCAGGAACACTCAGAGGCACTCAGAGGCATTCAGGAACACTCGGAGACACTCAGAGACACTCAGAGGCACTCAGGAACACTCAGAGGCACTCAGGAACAATCAGAGGCACTCCGGGTTACTCAGGGACACTCAGAGACACTCATGGACACTCAGAGGCACTCAGGGACACTCAGGGACACTCAAAGATTCTTCGCTCTCTATCTACTTACGAGGCTTATCGGGTTAACGCTCGCTGGATCCGAACTCGCTCTCACCGTCGATCGAACAGTGAATTCCCTCCACCATCTTCAATTTCCTCCTCAACGAACAACCTCAAACGACGCTGGTCGCCTCCTCGTCGCCGATGACTTTTCGCCCGATCGATACGATAAGCGTAATCGCGGAGGCGGAAACAATACATGTTAATTGGTTGGCCAGTGACGCGGTCATTAATATCAGGTGGGTCACTAATGGATCGGAGGAGTCGCGCGAATGGGGAAGCTCAACCAGACGGTTTTACCCTGAGGGGAGACAACCACCCGGACATCGGTAATGGGGCTCGGTTGGCTCTCGCTCGATCCGGCTTGGAAACGGAGCTGGAGTGAAACAGGGCCGACGTAGTCGTACGTCCAAATTGGACAATGCTATGCGAGTTATGTTGTCAGCCGGAGAGATAGGTGGGGACGAGGAAGACATTGTCCGACTGGCGCGCGCCCCCTGATGGTTCTCCACTCGTGTCCTCCCTGACCCGAACCCTTGCCCGGAGTCCTCCTTCTCCGCCTTAACCCGTCCGCTGCATTATCCTTCGTTACAAGCACACATCGAGAGTGCGCGTGTGTGTGTTTTAGCGGAGAACGCGGCGGTAAGCTGCGTTAAACCCCTTCACACTGTTTCGACCTGATAGCGCTTCCAGCCCGATCCTAGGAATCCTCAGCTCTCTGCACCATTATATATCGCACCCGTCCATGGCTTTCCTGGGCCATCCTTGTGTGTTCGGTTATTGTACCAGGGCGCGGCGTTTACCGCACTGATAATTCACAGTCGCACAATGTATTCGACAAAGTTGTATCGGATGTTTCCGAGCGAGGCTCCTCAGCCTCGAGCGTACGAGCGGAGTATTTATTCGCCGACAAGAGACCGTTTGATCCCCGATCCTAAAATAGGGGGAGGGGGGGGGGGGAACGATGGTGCAAACCTGCGAGCAGACGGAAAGGTCCCACAGGTTCTCTCGTACCGTCTAGATGAAAAATTACTTCTCACCCGTCGATCGAGCTTCTACGCTTCGAATTGGCAATTCATGATTCAGGTTTCATTTCTGGCAATTGGCTGTTGGCTGTTCCATGAATGAGTAACATAAACGGCAAGGTAGTTTTACCCGGAATATTTTTCAGGGACACTCAGGACACTCAGGGTTATCAGGGACACTCAGGGTTATCGAGGACACTCATGGACACTCAGGGACCCTCAGGGACACTCATGGACACTCAGGGACACTCAGGGACGCCCAGGGTCACTTAGGGACACTCATGACCAATCAGGAACACTCAGGAACACTCAGGAACACTCAGGGATACTCAGAGCCAATCAGAGACAATCGGAGACGCTCAGAGATACTCAAGGACAGTCTGAGACACTCAGGGACATTCAGGGTCACTCAGGAACACTCAGGAACACTCAGGAACACTCAGGAACACTCAGGGACACTCAGAGCCAATCAGAGCCAATCGGAGCCAATCAGAACCAATCAGAGCCAGTCAGAGCCAATCAGAGCCCTAGAACGCGGCGGTAAGCTGCGTTAAACCCCTTCACACTGTTTCGACCTGATAGCGCTTGCAGCCCGATCCTAGGAATCCTCAGTTCTCTGCACCATTATATATCGCACCCGTCCATGGCTTTCCTGGGCCATCCTTGTGTGTTAGGTTATTGTACCAGGGCGTCGCGTTTACCGCACTGATAATTCACAGTCGCACAATGTACGGTAAAGTTGTATCGGATGTTGCCGAGCGAGGCTCCTCAGCCTCATGTTCACCGGTGGTAACGTTGATCATCGAGCACGTCCCGTTGGACAAACCCACCAGGATTCGATGGGCCGCTGAGCCGATGATGTCCCGGTAATGTAAAACTCAACGGGAGCACGTACTCGGGGGATCGGGTCGTGTCGTTGGTTGTTCTTGCTGACGGTAAACACCGGGGCGGTCGGGCGCCCGCCCTGAGGTCCGGCGTGTCGGACGCCCCGCGGGGGTTTTATGATTAATGACCGAACAACCGCGCTCGATGTTAATAGGACTAGGCTCTCGTCGTTCCTGCCAGTTGCTGGCTCTGTCGCTGGCTCTGTGACTCGAATCGCAGGCCACTGGCGGGAGGGAGCGGAATCGTTGGGAAACGCGCAACAGTGCGGATCGCGCATTTGGTATACGAACGACGCGGCACGGGCAGCGCGATACCGTTTGACGGTTATCGTTTTGCCCTTTGGAGAATCACGATAGTTCGAAGAATGAATGATCATATAAAAAGATGACGGGAAAGAACTCACAGAATGGAGGATCGTGCAAAAAAAAAAAATCTAAGTGACGAACTCACAGTCATGGAACTTGTGTAGATATCCGGACACTCAGAAACACTCTGAGACCCACAGGAGGCATTCAGAGACACTGAGAGACACCCAGTGACATGCAGAGACACTCGGAGACACTCAGAGACACTCAGAGTCACTCAGGGTCACTCTGGATCAATCAGGTTCACTCCGGGTCACTCAGGGTCACTCTGGATCAATCAGGTTCACTCCGGGTCACTCAGGTTCACTCCGGGTCACTCAGGGTCACTCAGAGTCAGTCAGGATCATTCAGGGTCACTCAGGGTCACTTAGAGTCGCCCAGAGTTACTCAGGGTCACTCAGAGTTACTCAGCATCACTCAGGGTCACTCAGCGTTTACTCAGGGTCACTCAGGTTCACTCAGGGTCACTCAGGGTCACTCAGGGTCACTCAGGGTCACTCAGGGTCACTCAGGGTCACTCAGGGTCACTCAGGGTCACTCCGGGTCACTCAGAGGCACTCAGAGTCACTCAGAGACACTCTGGGACGCTGCAGGACACTCAGGGTTACCCAGGGAGACTCAGAGAATCTCAGGGGCATTCAGAGATACGCAGCATTTTATGATCAATGGTCAAACAACCATGTTCGATATTAATTGGACTCGGCCCTCGTCACTCCTACAAGTTGTCTGCCAGGCTGAGCGCCTCGAATCGATTTGCAAAGGCACAAATGATCAGACTGTTCGAACCCACGCAACAGTGTCCATCCCATGAGTATCAAACTCCCTGACACGAGTAACGCTATACCGTTGGACGTCAACATTTTTCCCTTTGGACAATCGCGATAATCCGGACGATGGAGACTCTTTCCAAAATAAAGTCCCAACGAAGTCCCCCCCCTTTCCTTTTTATCCTTGTTCGTATTCCTGTGTCCTTTCTCCCTTTGTGTCCGCTGCTTGGGCCCGTTTGACGGGTCCTGAGGGACGTCCCTTTGACAGACTGACAGAACTGGATGATTAATCGGCCTCGGACACAGCGACATCGATATCCAAACACGTTGACGTTCGCAACCGGGGATGCTCAAAGGCCGGAAAGCAGAACTACCCGTCGCTGAAATCTCGATAACACCGTGCTCTCTGGCGTTTCCAATACGCGTTGTATCTCTTTTTTTTTAATTAGCGAATGCATCGGATGGCGAAATATTGGTCGGGCGTCGCGAATTCCGGTGCATTGTGAGCACGCACTATCCGACCCCGGGGGCCACCCCGAGTCCACACGATCAAACGCTAATTATATTAACCTCCGAGGCACCCGTCGACGGAGAGCCAGTGAGTGGGGTGTATCGGGTAATTTAGCTGCTAAATTAATCCATCAACGCGTACGGCCAATGGCGCGAGAGATCCGACGCGATCCTCGACCTCAAGGAGCGCGTCGGGTCATCCGCAGTTCGGCCTTCCATCCCGCTTCGATTCCGCGTAGCCCTTCACCTCCGGCGACGTCGACGCTCAAAAGGTATTTTGTCCCGTTATGAAATTCAATACGGCGCCTTCGTCGTGTCTCCCCCCCGGGTCTCGGATCAAAGCGCCGTGCATACCGCTCGAAATTTCTCTCGACCCGTCGTGCGGGAAGCTGCGACCGGGCCAGGAGCCGGCAGTGGCGCCCGGAACTGGAGCGTTCGGTTTGACCAATTACCGGTCGAGCGTTACTACTGGCAATGCCACCCTTGTAGGAAGATCGGAACAGCTCCGGAAACCTCCGCGCTCGTCCGCATAGCTCGCCGCTGATGAGGAGATGCTCGATAGTTTCCAGCTGTAACTATCGCGAATAACAGCACCGGAGGACGGTGCGGGATTGTCGTGCCCCGGGACAACCTTGCGAGATAACTCCGGTTGATCGCTGAATGTTACTGACTATCCCGGCTTTTCTCAAAGTCCCTCAGAGTGTTCTTGAGTGCCTCCCAGTGTCCTGAGTGTCTTTGAGCGTCTTTGAGCGTCTTTGAGCGTCTTTGAGCGTCTTTGAGCGTCTTTGAGCATTTTTGAGCATTTTTGAGCATCCTTGAGTGTCCTTGAGTGTCCTTGAGTGTCCTTGAGTGTCCTTGAGCGTTTTTGAGCGTCCCTCAGCGTCCTTGAGCTTCTTTGAGCGTCCTTGAGCGTCCTTGAGCGTCCTTGAGCGTCCTTGAGCGTCCTTGAGCGCCCTTGAGCGTCTTTGAGCGTCTTTGGGTGTCTTTCAGCATCTTTGAGCGTCTTTGAGCGTCTCTGAGAGTCTTTGAGAGTCTTTGAGAGTCTTTGAGAGTCTTTGAGAGTCTTTGAGAGTCTTTGAGAGTCTTTGAGAGTCTTTGAGCGTCTTTGAGCGTCTTTGAGCATCTTTGAGCGACTTTGAGCGTCTTTGAGCGTCTTTGAGCGTCTTTGAGCGTCTTCGAGCGTCTTTGGGCGTCTTTGAGCGTCTTTGAGCGTCTTTGACCGTTTTTGACCGTCTTTGAGCGTCATAAAGGGTCCGTGATTGCCGGTGGGTATCCACGACTGTTCACAAACGGACTGCAAACAATCGTCACTCAAAACTTGACAATAGTATTCGTTTATACAGCGATACAAAAATACACCGATCGTACAATCTCTCCCGTGACGTTTTTCATTCATTCGCGCCTAATTGTCACGCCTTTCGTTCGTCGATAGGCGGACCGTGGATCTTCAGCCTCGACTAATTAAGCCAGAGAGCTTCAGAGCTGTGCACCGAAGGCAGCGACACGAAATGTTGCATTCACGCTCTAACGTGATTACCGTCAACTAATTGAAATATTCGTAATTCGATTCAAATCTTTTTGTACGTCGAGCGGCGCGTATACATCGTACATAATGTGTTTGGAAGTAGTAAGTACGATATAGACGGTGTAGAGGTTGGATGTGACGTGCAGGCCGGCGCGCCCGCAGCCATAGCGGAGTCTTGTTAGCAGCTATTCACAGAGCGGCGATTGCTGCGTCGGTGGCTCCACTTGTCTCGTTTTACCGGCTCTCTTGTACCATCCTCCGCACCTGGATGCACTCGCATCCACCTATTTATTACCGCGCAACAAAGTACCCGTCAGTCGCGCCCGATTTCAATTTGGCCGGAGCACAGGCCGCGTAACAATGATCGAAGGGACGGAAGGCTGCACCGCCGCAGGCTCGCGCACAACCCGCTGCTCCATGATTGTCCGAAAGTTATAAAGCAGCTACAACGGAGATGAGCATGATTTATCGAATACGCCAATCGGATTTCTCTCTACCGACTATCCAACGAAGCCATCGTAATGCGACCAATTATTCGGGAATAAATATATCGAGCGGACGAGGATCGGACGGAAGGCTCGGAGGCCACGAATTGCGATTGTTTCGTTGAGGGGTTTTGGAAAAATGTGGAAATTTGGGGATGTGGAAATTTGGGGATGTGGAAATTTGGGGATGTGGAAATTTGGGGATGTGGAAATTTGGGGATGTGGAAATTTGGGGATGTGGAAATTTGGGGATGTGGAAATTTGGGGATGTGGAAATTTGGGGATGTGGAAATTTGGGGATGTGGAAATTTGGGGATGTGGAAATTTGGGGATTTGGAAATTTGGGGATGTAGAAATTTGGAGATGTAGAAATTTGGAGAGGTAGAAATTTGGAGATTTAGAAATTTGGAGATGTAGAAACTTGGAGATGTAGAAATTTGGAGATGTAGAAATTTGGAGATGTAGAAATTTGGAGATGTAGAAATTTGGAGATGTAGAAATTTGGAGATGTAGAAATATGGAGATGTAGAAATTTGGAGATGTAGAAATTTGGAGATGTAGAAATATGGAGATGTAGAAATTTGGAGATGTAGAAATTTGGAGATGTAGAAATTTGGAGATGTAGAAATTTGGAGATGTAGAAATTTGGAGATGTAGAAATTTGGAGATGTAGAAATTTGGAAAATTGTAAATAAAAAAAGTTGAAACATAGCGGTGAGGATTATTTATCTCAGTGGAATCGCAGCACGAGAAAACGGTGGAAAAAGTAAAAGGTATTTGAGAAAAACGTTCTCAGGGACTGTCCGTGAACTCGGGAGGCAATAAAATATCCTCTCCTTTTTTTTCCCCGTCTTCTCCGTTGTGTTTTTATCGCGCTGCTCGCCCCTCTCCCTTTCTCCGGTCGGATAGGGATACCGCTTGAATGGGCGAGAAACAGAATCACGGGAGGCCATGCGGGATAGGTGGGGCGAGGGGGGGGGGTATCGAGCTTTCGAAAATTCCGCGATGCAGCTCTCGCTTCCGTTCTCGATAAATTTACCGCTTCGAGGTGGGGAGGGGGGGAAGGGGGGCAAAACTGATCACCGGGGCAAAATGTCGTGCCCCCATTCGGGACGAGATTTTTCTTTTTTTAGGTCGGGGGAAAAATTGGTAACGATAGTCCGTCTTGCCCCACTCTGCGTTACACCGCTCCATTTGAGTCCCTTTTCTCGCATCGACCACCCCGGTCTTCATAAATTTTTGAATTCGTGAAACTGCCTCGCGGTGCCACCGCGAAACGATGTTAAGCTGGATCGAATTCGCTTCGAGAATGTTGCAGGAAAAAAAAATATAAAATTGAGATAAAAAATTGTGAAAAATAAAAACGATATTTTTTTTATCGGTCTTAATTAATCGATTAATATTATGTTAAACATAGCTATTAATTATCATTATTGATAATATTATTAATATATATATTTTTTGTCTGTGTGCGTGTGCATGTATTGCAGATGTGTTGAAATATTAATTACGTTTCTGAAATATTTAAGAAATTTTTCGTTGGAATATTTTGATAGAATATTTCAAAATATTATTTTCACAGATTTTCGAAATGTTTGAAAAATTTTAAATATTTTAAAAATGATTTCATAATATTTCGTGCTATACGGGTAGGCTCGGTAGAGGTGTCTTAATCTACCGATTAATATTATTTAGAAAATAATTATTAATTATCTTTATTGATATTATTATATATATATATATATAGTTTCAAAGTCGGGCAATCCTTCGGAAAGACCCTAAGAGGGATTCGAGGTGAGTCCGCCAGCGACGTCGATCGGATTCCCCGTCTCTTCCCCCCGTATATTATTGACCATTTATTGGAAAATCCACTGTACACTTCGTGTCTCTCGGCTGAAAGCTCACCGGCAATCCTGAGACTCTGGCTGAACGGCGATCCAGTGCGAATCCGGGACGCCTGTCGATAAAATGAAATACGCATCCTCGACCTTACTCGACAGGATTACGGAGGAGATCTCGCGGTTCTCGGCGGCTCCCACCGCGATTCAGGACTCGAACGGGAGACGACGTAATTCGTCGAGCGGCGCCTCGCGGTCGACGGACCAAAATCCATAACGCATGGATCCGCGATCCTAATAACTGTGCGCGGTCACGAGTGCAAGGCTGGAAAGCAATCGGCAGAAATAATAATAATAATAATAATATATCTATTATTATTATTATTATTATTATTATTATTATTATTATTATTATTATTATTATTATTATTATTATTATTATTATTATTATTATTATTATTATTATTATTATTATTATTATTATTATTATTATTATTATTATTATTATTATTATTATTATTATTATTATTATTATTATTATTATTATTGTTGTTGTTGTTGTTGTTGTTGTTGTTGTTGTTGTTGTTGTTGTTGTTGTTGTTGTTGTTGTTGTTGTTGTTGTTCCTGGGACTTCGTCCCCTATGAACATGTAGCATATATTTTACAAGCAGGTTTATGTAGGGTAGATAACATTATTTGGATTCGAGTAAGCGTAACATACAAGCAAAATATGCAGTCAGCATATACAAGCAGTATATGAGGCATTCTTTATCAGCCACTTTGTTCGGTTGACCTTTGGGATGTTTTTTAAAATTTGCCAGGTTGAAGTACTACGTGAGATGCGATTTTTTTTTTTTTAAGTGCATCCTTCAGAATTTACGTTTATTTTTTAATATCAGTATATCTCAGAAAATATTAGTCAATCAAAAAATTCGTAGGAACATTAACTTTTTTATTTTCATAGACTTTCGAATGACGCTAGAGTCATAATTTTCCCGATACGGAAAAGTCCATTTTTCTTTTAAAAAAAGTTAAGATAATTTTTTTTTTTTTTTTTTACTAAAAACACACCTTCGATTCTGGTTCCAATTTTACACGATTTTTAGCATTGTATAAAGTTTCTAAAAAAAAAATCCCAAAGTGGTACCTGCGAATCTTACGTACTAAAAAAAATAAAGAAATAAGAGATAAGACAAAAAATTGAATCATAAAAACTTAAGCCATTTTTCTTATGAAAAACAATTTTTTTCTTCTTTTCACATATTATTTTTTATTGATATATAAGAACAGAAAAACTGTTTAAGTTTTTTCAATTCAATTTTTTTTTGTGCCACATATCTATTATATTGCATACATACATACAGCTAAAAAAAAAAATTGTCAAATTTGGTAAACAATTTTGGCATTCCTCGTCCAATCAATTTTCACCGCAGAACTGTCGAAACACATGAAACATATGACATATGTATGAGCGGGGACCGACCGCATTGGTCACTGTGAGGTGCGCGAAAAAAAGAAATCGTTTGGCGACTCCGACCGCGTGAACTGGTGTAGGCCAATGAATTAATCCACAAAAAAAAAAAAAAAAAAACCAATATTGGCAGGCTGAGAGCGGGGAATCCCTCGCGGTCTCTCATTGCTTGATAAAACGAATCGAGTTGCCGCGCCGAGCGTGAATCAATAATACAAACGACACGAGAAAAATAATAAACGCGCGGTGTTCACCGCGTCGATTGTCATGAGAATCAACGAAAAGAAATGTTCATCCACAAACCCCCCCCCCCCCCCCCCCCCGCCGATAGATGAAGGGGGGGGGGGGAATAGTTAAACCTCGAACAGTTAACCCAGATGAAAATTAATCCGCTCTCGCGGAATCCGCGGCTTCGTTCGTCCGAGCAAAACGAACTACTCGATAAATTTTATCCGACGCCACGTTATATCACGGTCCATCTATGCGGGACTTCGATATCCGAGGATTAAGCAATGCACTGAAAAATAATGCCTATGAGAGAAAAAAAAAAAAAAAAATTGATCAGCTACCCAGGTGCGGTTTTGGAGCCGGGCTGAGGTTGGCCCGACTACAATCGCCGGACTTAGAAAGACGACCGGTTAATGTTGGGATCGTAAAATCGGCGGAACGCTATCGAACGACCTCGACCCGGTGTCGGTTGCCGATGTTCAGCGAACGTTCGATAAAAAAATATTAAAAAGCAATCGAGAATTATTTATTTCACTCGGTGAGAAGTAAAATTTTGTATGCATTTTTTGTTTCTTGTTTTTTGGGGTTCCAACACTCGCCTTCGGCTCGTGCTGTAAGTTCATACGTGGCAGAAAAAGTTTTATCGCACTAGTATCTTAATGTAGTGTTATGTAACTGGTGCGTGAAATGTGCTACTTCTCGTGCCTGCCGAGAGTGGCGAAAGTGGCGCTTTACACCCGAGTGTATTATCCGGCGCATGCGCACATCGGGCCGACTTTACTTTACGCACGCGTTCCGGACTTTACGCACGCGTTCCGGACTTTACGCACGGTTCTCGTGCGTTAGACACGCTTCTCGCACTTTAAGCACGCTGGCTGTACAGCGCCACAATCAGCAGGCCCGGAGTAGTTCTCCTGCATTCGTTACAGAAAATATATATATATTCTTTTTTAGGTATGAAAGTCGAGACCCTCGCTCAGGGCGAGCTCAGGGTAAATGTTGGGAGCATGGTCCGGTTTATTTATCATTTATTTACCTCAGCTATATTAACCACTTCATTATTATCCAACATCATATATTTACATACTTGTATAAATCAAAATTTAATTAATTAGTAATTATGACATTACATTATTATTATTACTATTCACCCAATTTAATTTATTGTAATCAGTATTTACATTTTGTATTTAATACATTTATTTATGTATTTTATTCATCCCCAAAATGTCTTCTTTTTGTTTTTTTCGCCGAAAGTGAGGCTTTAAGAATCACTAACGTTTCCGTGCCTGATAGGTGCGGCAGCTTCCCCCCTCTCAGGAGAGGGGGGGGGGATGACGCCCACGCACTCCGCAGCTTCCGGTCGCCGCACGTCCGCAAGGCTCGTCGACGCTTTATCGATTCTCATCTGCCAAATTGCCGGAAGGGCTGTACATACCCTGACAGGGAGGGGGGGGGAGAGAATGTGAAGGAGGAAAAGACCTCCCCCCCCGTTCGCACGAAGGGGTGAGCGAGGGGGGCGAAAATTGCGGCCGCAGGAGCACGTCGCGGAGGAGAGTGCTGCCAAAGGACTGCGAGCGAAGTGAGGGAGTTCTAAATGGAAAGAGGGTGCAGGGGATGAATGCAAAGTGCCGAGGGTCTTTGGCGGAGGTTGCAGGGTCGGCGGAGAGAAAATTATGGGGGGGGGGGGTGAGGATGGGGTGGGGGGAAGGTGAGGACGGGATGAGGAAACAAGAGGAGCTGGAGAGGTACTCATTAACGCTAATCAGCGCACGTACCGGATGGTGGTCTGGACGGCTACGAATCCTCTCTGGAGAAGCCACGGCACTTCCGGTCAAACATGCCGGATTGCGGTGATCGGCAAATTGGGTTCATACACGGGATTTTTTTTATTTGCTTCCAAATAGAGGAAGCTTTGTTTTAGTGAAAAAAAATGCCAGATTTTTATGAAAGTGTGTTCAGAATGTTCCAAAACATCGAAAAATCGCATTAAAACAATGTCCGGATGGATGTATATATGTGTGAATTAGGCGCGAAAAATCAAAACGGCTGTAACTCGGGAATGCCTCGGCCGATCAAGCTGAAATTTTACACACAGTGTATGTGGTGAATAGTCAAAGTTTGGTGAAAATTTCATCGAAAAATTTTGAGTTGTTTTTTTTTGTACGTCATTTTTAATTTTTTCAGAAAAGTTTGTTCGCGCTCTAGCGTTTACAATTTTTGAGGTACCTGACTGAAAGGTTGTACACAAATGGAATATGATCGCCCGATGATCTCCTTAAAATTTGGGGAGAATCGATCGAGCCGGTTACATTTTATGTCATTTTTATTTTTTTGAAATTCATGCAATTTTTTTTTTCCAGACGCATTTTTCCGTATTAAATATTCATCTATGAATAAAAAAAAGTGTCAGATACGTGATCAGCGTGCAAAAATGCACGGAATTACAGTGCCGGAGCGACAACGAGCGAAAAAGTTTATCGGGCATTTTTATAGTGAAAATTGAAAAAATGAGAGATTTTGGGTATTTTTAAACAGCGATTTCCGTGCTTTCCGATGGCATCACGGAAATATCCAGATGCCTATCGTGATCTACAGCAAGACATACAAAAAACGATGGATATGACGGGGTTGAAAAAGCTAGATAAAGTCAAAGAAATATTTATTTTATTCAAACCAAAAATTCATTCAGACCAAACAAATATCCATTTAAATCAAACAAAAATTAATTTATATCAAACAAAAAATTTATTTCAATCAATCAAATTAATTTGAAGGAAAAACTTCAAAGTAATTTTTTTCCCCATTTACCAGGAGACAGAGAAGCACGTATGAGGACAATTTATCACCGACGTATAACATAAATAAACAACAATACCATTCTACAAAAAAAAAAAAAAAAAAATCCCCTCCAAGTGAAAAAAGAAATCTTATCGTCATACGAAACCCCGAATAATCGTGCCTGCGCCTCTTCCTCCACGCCCAAAAGAGGGGGGGGGGGGGGGAGCGAATGAAAACGGATTGGCGTAAATCTCGCGAAGGGGGTTAGGTGCGAATTGGCCGGTAATTTGATAATGAGAAGGGTAGCCTCTCATTCTATCCGCGCTGACGGTCCGGCGCACGGCGGGGCGCCGTCCTCGTAATTTTATGCAAATCAGATTATACGCTCGGCCAATCCGATACACGTATGAACCCGTGGTTACCGCTGCACTCTGCCCCCCCCCTCTTCCCCCCCGCCCGGAGTTGCGCTCACAAGAACTTAGTTGATTATACCCGACTACTGGCTCCGACAACTGCGCTGCTTGGGGATGTTCCCGAGCGCAGTAGTAAAGGCACGGCTTTGGTCGGACATGCGGTCGACTGTCGACGAGCGAACAATTCTCCCTCGCGCATGCGCGCGTGCCTCGTTAACAAGCCAGCCGCACACGCTTTGATTGAGACTTTTAATTAAAAATGACGTGGACACTATTATCCACAAAAACCTCCTTTCACGCCACAACTGTCGTTCGACTCGTCTCGTCCTCCGTCGTCGGGCATTATCCTTTCGATTCTACTCAATGCCTCAGCCGCTCGGTGGTGTCGTATTGATGTTGAATATTGTACCAGCAGACTATCGCGTATCGTGAGCCTCTCGCTGTGAGTCGAGTTCAGAATAACCTGCCGAGGAAAATTTTTGCAAAAAGTAATGGAGACTGCTGACTGTTTCTGAGTGTCGCGGAGTGTCGCTGGGCGTTTCTGAGTGTTTCTGGGCATTACTGGGTTTCATTGAATGTATGTCAGTAACTCTGAATGTCTGTCATGCGTGTCCATGTCGTTGAGTGTCCGTGTCGTTGAGTGTCCGTGTCGTTGAGTGTCCGTGTCGTTGAGTGTCCGTGTCGTTGAGTGTCCGAGTCTTTATACCTGAGTGTCTTTATACCTGAGTGTCTTTATACCTGAGTGTCTTTATACCTGAGTGTCTTTATACCTGAGTGTCTTTATACCTGAGTGTCTTTATACCTGAGTGTCTTTATACCTGAGTGTCTTTATACCTGAGTGTCTTTATACCTGAGTATCTTTATACCTGAGTGTCTTTATACCTGAGTGTCTTTATACCTGAGTGTCTTTATACCTGAGTGTCTTTATACCTGAGTGTCTTTATACCTGAGTGTCTTTATATCTGAGTGTCTTTATATCTGAGTGTCTTTATATCTGAGTGTCTTTATACCTGAGTGTCTTTATACCTGAGTGTCTTTATACCTGAGTGTCTTTATACCTGACTGTCTTTATACCTGACTGTCTTTATACCTGAGTGTCTTTATACCTGAGTGTCTTTATACTTTAGTGTCTTTATCTCTGAGTGCCTTCATCTCTAAGCATCTTTATGCCTGAGTATCTTTATCTCTGAGTGTCTTTATCTCTGAGTGTCTTTATCTTTGAGTGCCTTCATCTCTAAGCATCTTTATGCCTGAGTGTCTTTATCTCTGAGTGTCTTTATCTCTGAGTGTCTTTATCTCTGAGCATCTTTATGTCTGAGTGTCTTTATCTCTGAGTGTCTTCATTTCTGATTATTCTGTATCTCTGCGAATGTCTTCGAGTGCCTACGAAAGCCACCTAGTGTGTGTGTGTGTGTGTGGATATCGTGGAGCGGGGTGCAAACACACACCGCTCAAATTTGTGGACTTTCGTTTAAGTACACAGAGATAATACAGATCGATCGAATCTACGTGCTTCCATCAAAATCGAAGCACTCGAACGTAGAGCGTTACCGGCTAGTACACCCGCAAATAATTAGCCAAATTATTATTATCATAACTATCCTGCCGTTATTGCTAATCGACCCCGATCGGAAATACCGAAGGACGACGCGTATATCCTCTCCCCCCCCCCCCCCCGCTCTCATTCTCTCTCTTTCGCATATATTGCAACGGCGATTTATTCTATACCTGTGCAACGGCAATGCAAGCTTGATTCTCCCGTTATTGTTATTGCATGTGTGCTATAATTACGTGCGATTTATGGAATAAACTGTTGTCCGATATTTGCGGTATTTGTGGCTGATGGTACACCCGACCCGCTTGTGGATATTTCACTGGGAATCGCCAGTGCGCAAATCACATTATCGCCGCAGGGAGCTTTAACACCGTGAATTGGTCGGTGCGGCGATGATTTTTTTTTTTTTTTTTTTTTTTTGGGACGCGACAGGGATACAACGAAAATCGAGGGTGCACATGGGAGTGCGAGTGGCTCGGTCATATCGGATATAAAGAGCAATTAATCATCGGGAGAAAGAGCCGAACATGATTTATAATTGCTCCGCGAGAATTTTACACGGTGGCTTATGAAAATCTATCAGTCATCGGCGGTGGGACGGTTAACGAATCGGGACGAGTATTCGTCGGCATCGGGACAACCCGGGAACTTTATCGATGTGCTCGGCACGCGTCATGGGAGCGCGCGTTAATGCGACCCCCGGGAGAGAAGCGTTACCCACTGATGAAAATTGAAAGTGATTTTGTTCGATTGAATTAACCGAATCTTCGAGTGGACCGCGGAGGATGCCGACTGTCTGATAGATGGGAATGCGTCGAATTTTTTACGAATATTCTGAGAATTTCTGAGTGTTTCCGAGAATTTCTGAGTGTCTCTGAGAATTTCTGAGTGTTTCTGAGCATTTTTGACTGTTTCTGAGCAATTTTGACTGTTTTTGAGCATTTCTGAAAGTTTTTGAGTATTTCTGAGCACTTCTGAGCATTTTTGAGCATTTGTGAACATTTGTGAGCACTCCTAAGAATTTCTGAGCATTTATGAGCACTCCTGAGCATTTCGGAGCATTTCTGAGAGTTTCTGAGCATTTCTGAGTGTTTCTGAGCATTTTTGAGCATTTCCGAGCACTCCTGAGCATTTCTGAGAGTTTCTGAGAGTTTCTAAGAGTTTCTGAGAGTTTCTGAGAGTTTCTGAGAGTTTCTGAGAGCTTCTGAGAGTTTCTGAGAGTTTCTGAGAGTTTCTGAGAGTTTCTGAGAGTTTCTGAGAGTTTCTGAGAGTTTCTGAGAGTTTCTGAGAGTTTCTGAGAGTTTCTGAGAGTTTCTGAGAGTTTCTGAGAGTTTCTGAGAGTTTCTGAGAGTTTCTGAGAGTTTCTGAGAGTTTCTGAGAATTTCTGAGAGTTCCCGAGTGTGTCTAAATGTCTCTGACTGCTCTAAGCGTTTTTGAGGGTTTTTGAGGGTTTCTGAGTGTTCGTCGTCATTGGGACACCCCGGGAATTTCACCGATGTGCTCGGCACGCGTCACGGGAGCGGGTGATAATGCGCGGCCGGGGAGATAGGCCGCGTTCTCCCCGATGAAAATTGAAATTGATTTTGTTCGATTGAATGAACGGAACCTGCGAGTGGATCGCGGAGGGCGCGGACTCGCTGATAGGTGGGGACACGTAGGAAAATTTATTATGCATATGGATGTCACGTCCTCTTAAAACCACCGCGCCATTATTCGCGGCGGGTTTATTGGAATAATAAAATTACGGTCCATCCGACGGGCGGGTGCACTTGGCTCCCGAGCCCGCTCGTGTCTCTCCGCGTCTCTTGCTAGCGGCGGGTTACGCACGGGCCTCATCTCATCGACGAATATAACGCCGATGAGGGACAGCGCGGAACGTACGAGCCCGTTAAAACCGCGTTCGCACGCGTCATCGATTAATTTGCATTTTAGACATTATCAACACACACAGTTCGGGCCAAAATTCTCTGTACCGATGCTCGCCTCCGAGACCGTCTCTGCCATGCCGAGACTGTACTTCGTCGGTTGGTGTAACCGAAGGTGCGATTCTCTGATGTGTCTTTAGAAGAATTTTTTTTAAGGAATCGAATTTTTAAGGATCGGGGGTCCTTGTACGAATCCGGATGGATCCCGATTTGGAAGTTAAAGGCTGTTGTAGGGATATCCAAAGTAGGACATCCTTATAAGAATCCAGACGGATCCAGATTTGGAAGTTAAAATCAGTCATCGGCGCCGTTAGGGCTGGTGCACGGGCATCCTAAGCAAGGCATCCTTATAAGAATCCAGACGGATCCGGATTTGGAAGTCAAAATCGGTCATCAACGCCGTTAGGGCTGGTGCACGGACATCCTAAACACGACGTTCTTATAAGAATCCAGACGGATCCGGATTTGGAAGTTAAAATCGGTCATCAGCGCCGCTAGGGCTGGTACAGGGACATCCTAAGCAAGGCATCCTTATAAGAATCCAGACGGATCCGGATTTGGAAGTTAAAATCGGTCATCATCGCCGCTAGGGCTGGTGCAGGACCAGAATCCTCATCTGAAATCCCGATCAGAATCCAATCTGCGACCATTACATCTCACTTCGGGAATCTAACAGGAAATCTGACTGGAGCCCGAGTAGGGACTCTAGTAAGAATCCAGCTGGATCCTATCCAAATTTCTGCACAGTTGGTTATCAATCGACAGTTTAGCCAATGCTGGGCATTCGTCGAGATCCGATCAGCGGCTGCCAACCTGCTGCCAACTAAAAGCTAATCGTCGGCCATTCTCCCAGCGTCGGCCAACCGCACCTGGGTGGCTTCTTCTCTCGGGTCAATAATTGGAACAGTGACTTTGCCCGGTCGGTTCGCGATGAAGCCTCGAGACACAATCGTTCCGGATGTCGCGGCGCCGCAATATTTCGCTGTCGTTTCGTTTCCGCGCAATCGGCCCATGTATAAGCAATCGCGTAAGCTAATTGATCGATAATCGGCTTTCATTGTCAGGCCATAATTTTTGTTCCCAACCGTTCATTCTTCGCAGTCTTCTCCATTGGCAATCTTCTCAGGCCGCTCAACTTCTTCGTCCTTAATTCGACGTCTTAATTCTCGGGTTCGCTGCGATTTCGGTACGATAAAATCGTCGCGCAACATAATCCGCGATGAGCAATCCGGCGGAATTGAAGTGGAAAATTGCACACCCACAGAAATGGTTTATTACATTTAAATAAATCAATGCACTAGGATTCTGTTTATTCAAATGGAATGTTTTTTTTTATTTGTGCGAAATAAATTTGTATTTATGTGTACCTATGGGAGTTGCTTCATTCAACTGAATCATTTTATTTATCTATAGCTGTGTACGTAAAAACAACTTTAAATATCGACTAATCACAATATTCAAAATTAAAAAATTGAGTAAGCTTTTCTTCCGATTTTTTTTCAGATTTTTATACTATCGAGAAGTGTTTGGGATTCCGTCTTATTGCTCTGAAACTTATGTGAAGTGAACACTATTCGCAAGGACTACCTTAAGTAATTAAGACCAAGTATGTGTAAAGTTCAACATAAAAATGTGTTAATTAGATAATGTATTATTTATATGATTTTCGCCTGAAACAAAAAAAACCTAGAGGTGGAAAAATATGAAAAAATCATTTTTTTTCAATGAAAAATATAGTCCCAGTAAATAAACAATGCATTTGTTTCAATTACAACATCGCATTAGATACAAATAAATAAATACCCTACGTAGATAATAAATATGCAGTCAAATAAAAAATTATACTTGACACAAAAAATTTGCTAGTACGCAGATATAAAAAGAAGATAATTTACTTGTCCGAAATAACTTTTATTTGTTATAAATAAATCTTTTCTCTGGGTGCAGCATTATCTGCAGTCTCGTTGCGGCAGTCGTCACGATTTCCTGCTCGTTACATCGAGAAGGAACATGCAACCGACATTAATCTAATTGCAATTTACGGGGACTCGGGGGAGGGGGAGAAGGGGGGGGGAGGGTCGTTCCTGCGTGGCTTCGTAGCAGTGAGAGAGTTCCTGTTGCTCCACTGCATAGCATTCGGGCTGTGTTGAAGTGCATTAGAAATATAGTTTTCAGTAGCCTAACGGTAAGTACACCTGTGAGTACTTACCTTACGGTAACTTATTTAGTGCACCCCAAGGGGTTGGATCTGCAGCTAATGCTATGCTGTCGTTCCTCCTTTGTGCTACGCCAACTACGCTTTGCTGAGCTACCTCCGCAGTGATACGCTAACTGCGGTGTGTTATGTTATGCTCGTTGCATTGCGCTCCACCACTGCGCTCCACCGCTGCACTACTGCGTGACTGTGCTATGAGCTGCCCTCCGAGCTGCGCTCGTGCGCTCCGCGCTGCACTACTGCACTTTGCCCTGCCCCACTGCACTTCACACTACTGCGCTCCGCACAATTGTGCTCCACACTACTGCGCTCCACACTACTGGGCTCCACACGACTGCGCTCTACGCTACTGCGCTCTACGCTACTGCGCTCCACGCTACTGCGCTCCACGCTACTGCGCTCCGCACAACTGCGCTCCACACTACTGCGCTCCACACAACTGCGCGTCACGGTACTGCGCTCCACGCTACTGCGCTCCACGCTGCTACGCACCACACTACTGCGCTCCGCACAATTGCGCTCCACACTACTGCGCTCCACATAACTGCGCTCCACACTACTGCGCTCCACGCTACTGCGCTCCACACTACTGTGCTCCACACAACTGCGCGCCACGGTACTGCGCTCCACACAACTGCGCGCCACGGTACTGCGCTCCACGCTACTGCGCTCCACGCTACTGCGCTCCACACTACTGCGCTCCACGCTGCCACGCTCCACGCGACTGTGCTCTGCGCTCCGCACTGCGCTCCTGCGCTCCACACTGCTCTACTGCGCTCCGCTCTGCATACTACGCGAATGTGCTCTGCGCTCCGCACTGCGCTCTTGCGCTCCACGCTACACGACTATGTTCCTCGCTGCGCAAGTGCGCTTCGCACTGCATTCCTGCACGACTGTGCTGCGCGCTGCCCTACTACGCTGCGCCACTGTGTTGCGCTATTGCGCTTCGCACTGCGTTCCTGCGTGACTGCGCTCCGCTCTACTGCGCTCCGCGTTGCGCTACTGCACGACTGTGCTCCACGCTGTGCTACTGCGTTGTTGCGTTGCTCTCTTCCAAATAATGCGCTATAAAGATTATAGTGTACTAGCAGGTTGTGACTCAGGCACTTCACGTCGGAAATTTCTATTTCCGGAGTTTCACCCGAAATACGTCACTTCCGGTTAAAAATCCCATTTTTCCGACCGGAAGTGACGTGTTTCCTGTCGTCACTTCAGGTCAAAAAATAACATTGCGGGACCGCAAGTGACGGATTTCCGGTGTGACGCGACTTCCGATCGAAAGATGAGATCCGTGGACCGAAAGTGCGCCGGCAATAAACGCGACGTGTAATTGTGCACTGCTTCTTTTTGAAGCGCATTCCTCTCGGCAGGCGCGCTCGTGTCGCGAGCACTTCGGACACGAACTCCGTCCGTCCGACTCTCTTCGGAACGCAATGGTAAGGAAGGAAAGGTGGAAAAATTAGAAGCAGCAATAAAAAGAAACGATCTCCATTAAGCTCGAGAGAACAGGGCGAAATCGAGTGTCTCCCGTCGGGGCTAATCTAATCTTATCTCCAAGCGATATAGAAAGTGAATTATCTCCGTTATCTTCGAGACAACTCGCACCGATGATTTCTCGACGAGGTTGTCGGCGGAGAGTTCTATCGCTCTCCGTTCTATCTCGCAGCGCCGGACATTTTTCTTCTGGTTCAACGTACGTTGCCGAGAGACAGTTCTTTGCCGATACAGCAGAGGACATCTTTCACGTGCGTGAAAAATGGACGAACGTGTGGAGCTTTTTTCGTTTTTTTTTTTTTTTTAGTCTTTAGTGGAATTTTTTTCGGAATCCGTGGCCAATACGAGTTGCTTCTCGCCGCTGGAATGGAATCGAAACTGGCGAATAAGCATTGTCCGGAATTCGTTCGGAGGATGATTGGCCGCGGCATCGACTCTTACTAAAGCCATGTTTCGAAAACCCTTCATCCCGGCGCACGATGCTCGTTAATTGGCCTCGTTGAACGAATCGTTTTGCTCTCCGTGCGGGCCAGTGGCTCGATAAAGCCGTGGCCTTTGTTCTACGCGCGAATCGGCAACGGACCCCGCTAGAACGCTGTTCGTGCAGGTCTTTTCATACGGTTTCGAGTCCCCGCGCATCGATCCACGTAATCAAACACCCCGGCACTTGTGCCGTTCGACCGAACTCCGAAAGGTATACTGAGACGCTGTAGTCGACTTACAGTTCAGAACATACGGCGGGTCTGAGATATGGACATGGTATTGAGAATCATATGGAACATTAGAAAATTGGAGATTGAGGATTGGGAATTTGAGATTGGGAATTTGAGATTGGGAATTTGAGATTGGGAATTTGAGATTGGGAATTTGAGATTGGGAATTTGAGATTGGGAATTTGAGATTGGGAATTTGAGATTGGGAATTTGAGATTGGGAATTTGAGATTGGGAATTTGAGATTGGGAATTTGAGATTGGGAATTTGAGATTGGGAATTTGAGATTGGGAATTTGAGATTGGGAATTTGAGATTGGGAATTTGAGATTGGGAATTTGAGATTGGGAATTTGAGATTGGGAATTTGAGATTGGGAATTTGAGATTGGGAATTTGAGATTGGGAATTTGAGATTGGGAATTTGAGATTGGGAATTTGAGATTGGGAATTTGAGATTGGGAATTTGAGATTGAGAATTTGAGATTGGGAATTTGAGATTGGGAATTTGAGATTGGGAATTTGAGATTGGGAATTTGAGATTGGGAATTTGAGATTGGGAATTTGAGATTGGGAATTTGAGATTGGGAATTTGAGATTGGGAATTTGAGATTGGGAATTTGAGATTGGGAATTTGAGATTGGGAATTTGAGAATTGGGAATCGAAGATTAGGAATTGGGAATCGCAGATTGGGCATTGGAAATCGCCCAAGTCCCACCGGGTTATGCTCAAAGTCAATGTAGGTCTTTTCCGCGTCGTCACCGATGAGTATTAGCGCGCCGATACCCCACCGCCGGAGGACGTCTCCATAGCTATCAGGCAATATCATCTCGGTGCCATAATCAGCATAAAACTGCCATTCCCACGGAAGTAGAGACTCGCGGCACAGGACAGATCCCTTAAGGGGGAATAACAGTCTAGCCAGTCACCCGCAAACGCGTCGAGTAACGCGCGGATGGAGCGCGAGTGCATAACGTCAGATGGAAACAGGGACGAATCCAGAGGTAACGGGGATGGCGATTAAACGAAATCAAGATTCGCGGAATCGAATCTCGAGCCACTACCCAGAAACCGGAAGGCGAAGTTTGCGCCGGCTGTGGATTGGCGGTCGTCCCGCGTTCTCATTATACCGATACGTTAACAGAACTTTTTCCAGTTCCCACCGAACAATTCTCTTTCTCCTACTGCGCTCCACACCACTGCGCTCCACACCACTGCGCTCCACACCACTGCGCTCCAAACCACTGCGCTCCAAACCACTGCGCTCCAAACCACTGCGCTCCAAACCACTGCGCTCCAAACCACTGCGCTCCAAACCACTGCGCTCCAAACCACTGCGCTCCAAACCACTGCGCTCCAAACCACTGCGCTCCAAACCACTGCGCTCCAAACCACTGCGCGCCAAACCACTGCGCGTCACACCACTGCGCTCCACACCACTGCGCTCCACACCTCTGCGCTCCACACTACAGCGCTCCACACCACTGCGCTCCACATGTCTGCGCTCCACACTACTGCGCTCCACCCTGCGTTACTGCTCTACTGCGCTCCGCCCTGCGTTACTACTCTACTGCGCTCCGCCCTGCGTTACTGGTCTAATGCGCTCCGCCCTGCCTTATTCCTCTAGTGCGCTCCGCTCTGCGTTACTGCGTGACTGCGCTCCGCCCCGCGTTGCTACGCGACTGTGCTAGGCGACTGTGCTCCTCGCTGCGCAAGCGCGCTTCGCACTGCATTCCTGCACAACTGTGCTCCACGCTGTGCTACAGCACGACTGTGCTCCACGCTGCGCTACAGGACGACTGTGCTCCACGCTGCGCTACAGCACAACTGTGGTCCACGCTGCGCTACAGCACGACTGTGCTCCACGCTGCGCTACAGCACGACTGTGCTCCACGCTGCGCTACAGCACGACTGTGCTCCACGCTGCGCTACAGCACGACTGTGCTCCACGCTGCGCTACAGCACGACTGTGCTCCACGCTGCGCTACAGCACGACTGTGCTCCACGGTGCGCTACCGCACGACTGTGCTCCACGCTGCGCTACCGCACGACTGTGCTCCACGCTGTGCTACATCACGACTGTGCTCCACGTTGCGCTACAGCACGACTGTGCTCCACGCTGCGCTACCGCACGACTGTGCTTCACGCCGCGCGTGAACGAAATCAAGATTCGCGGAATCGAATCTCTAACCACCATCCAGTAACCGGAAGGCGAAGTTTGCGCTGGCTGCGGATCAGCGGTCGTCCCGCGTACCAGATCCCATTATACCGATACGTTCACAGAACTTTTTCCAGTTCCCACCGAGCAATTCTCTTTCTCCGCATCCACTCCAGTCGGTCGCAATTTTTTTTTTGTTTTTTTTTTCTTTCTTTCTTTCCTCGCTGCCCGCACCGATCACGTCGGTCAGACAATGCAGCGCTCAACTTTTCGTACGGCTTTGGTACAATAGCCGCGAAAACTTTCGGGAATTAACTGGAAAATCGAGAGAGCTCGGAGAACGGGAACGGAACGTTCGATGGTTATAATGAGCCGTGGTCCGATGTGCGATGAATGCCCACTACGAGCACCAAAACCCTCGTATCGAGACCGATAATTGCGGGCTAGAATTTTTTCTGCGTGCGGTTCGCTGGGTAATTTGGAGTGATACGCCCGACGTACAAACCGCCCGATCCTTTTATCGTAGAAAATGGACCGCTCCGGAGTTATCGACGTTCACTGCTGAATAAAAAAAAAATGAAAAAAAAAATAAATTGGGTCAGTTTTTCTCCAAGATCGGATTCTTGCGACTTTCGGGAATTGTGAGGTGGGCGATCGGAGAAATTTCTCCGACCATTTCTCATCGGGTATAAATCGTGGAGGAATTTTCAATGGGAGAAACTCCACCGAACGAGACCGAAGAATTGTTTATTTTCCGTCGAAACAATGAAAAAAAAATTATTCTATTATTTTATATTATTATTATGTATATATATAATTATAATTATTATAAATATATTTACATAATTATATTAATGTGTGACATTACATTGTATTATTGGCTCGTAAGGTAAGCAACTTTCTGCGAACTTTCTCAAATAATTTATTATAATATATCATAAATATAATATATTATAAAATCACTTTTCCCAAATAGTTTATTGTCCGTCGCAATAATTTAACAAAAATTATATTATTTTATATTATTATTAATGTGTATGTATATAATTATAATTATTGTAAATATATTTATATTATTATATTGATATATGACATTGCATTATATTATCGGCTGGCGAGGAAATCAACTTTCTGCGAAACATGACATCTGTCAATAATTTCATTGGAGCAACATTGCTAACTTCTATGCCTTTTAACGGCCGCGAAACGCCACATAACTCGGAAATATCTCTGAAATGTTTCGACATTTTTATTTTATTTTTTTGAAGGTGTGCTTTTAGTAGAAAAAGAAAATGATTTTAACATTTTTTAACGAAAAATGAACTTTCCCGTATCGGTTAAATTATTTTCCAATATCATTCGAAAGTCGATGAAAAATAAAAAACTTAATGTTGCTACGAATTTACGAGATACACTGATATAAAAAAAAATTGTAAATCCTGAACAGTGTGCTTTAAAAATCTAAAAAAAATCACATAAGCCCCTCTGAAGTAGTTCTATAAGCTGGTAAATTTTAAAAAAACATCCCAGAAGTCGATCGAAGAAAGTGGGCCGTTTGATGAAGAACGCCTCACACACGCTCGTAAAAGGGCGCGGTGGAAGTGCTTCTTCACTCCGGGCCAATTACGTCGGTTCGGGGTTCGGCGTACTATCCTAGATTCCTGGATGGAGGCGAGTGCATCGGCGAAGACCCTGTCGGAGAGTCAATGAAAAAAAATTCAGGCGATGGAACTTTTAATTGGCAGTTATACGGATGGAAGCGCAGACGGCGAAGGAAGGGCTCGTTCTCGCTGTGTCTCTGGCCGTTCTCGGTCCGGAAGCGACGCCGCGGGCGAGGAGCCGCGCGAGATCGAACACGGGTCGGACCGAGGAGAGAGGCCGGCGAGACGAGAGGAGACGCGCTCTGCGGAACCCGGGCGTGTGCAAGCTATACGAGGAAAGGCATCTGCGTGCGACGTTTGATTGATCGAGAATGTGTCAACTTGACGTTACAGTAGTACGACGGCGAGGCCCGGCTCTGGCGCGAACGAGTTATCGGCTCGATCACCCTTAAACCGCGAGCCGTCTGTACGGACAATACGTTCGGCGTGGCGGAGTAGAATTGCTCCGGGTGAAGCGGTCATGTTTCTTTGTCCGAAGAGGAGAAAGTGAGGAAGAGCCTGAAAAATCGAAAATCGATCGACGATCGGCAGTCAAAGTATTGGCTGCCGATATTGGTCGGATAGTGGCCGCCGACAGCGGCGGAAGATGATGGCAGACGGCATCGGCAGTCAATATCGGGAGACGACATCGGCCGCCAATATTGGTACGAATATTGGCAGCAATATTGGCAGCCAACATTGGTAGCAATATTGGCAGGCATATTTGCGGCCAATGATGGTAGGAATATTGGAAGGAATATTGGCAGGAATATTGGCAGGAATATTGGCAGGAACATTGGCAGCTAATAGTGGTAGGAATATTGGCCGGGATATTAGCAGCCAATATTGGTGGGAATAGTGGCAGTTAATAATGACAGGTATATTGGCAGCCAATATTGGTGGCATCAGTCGCAGCCAGTATTGGTGAGCATATTGGAATCCAATACTGGAGGGAGGATTGGCAGCCACTGTTGGTGGGAATATTGGCAGCCAATAGTGGTGGGCATATTGGCACCCTATGCTGGTGGTAAGATTGGCAGCCAATGTTGGTGGGAATGTTGACAACTAATATTGTTAGATGATATAGGCTGCCAATATTGCTGGACAACATTGGCAGCCAATATTGACAGTCGATATCAGCGGGTAATATTGATGGACCATATCGACGGCTAATATCGGTGGACAATTTTGGCTGCCAATATCAGTGGACAACATTGGCAGCCAACCACCGACCTTCGGCCCGATCAGATATACCCCTACATGGGTATCTGGCTCACTGCAATGCCCCCGAGTGCCTTATAAACACGATACCCTTTCACGTACGTTATCTCGAATTCCTCTGGGACAATTCCTCTGAGGAGCAGCATAGAGAAAGATCCAGTTCTCATCCTGTCTAGGAGGGTGTAATACGTGCTCTCCGTCGAGGATCTCATTCGCGTTTCTATACATGCTCCGCTAAGCCGATATAGGCTTCCGAATTACTTAAGAAGAACCAGATTCATGCCCTCACTCCGTTGTCTTCTCTTCGTCTCCTCTCTCCTTCGTACTTCCACGTGGTTCTCTTCGACGTGGCTTTCTTCGGATTCACCGAGGCACAAGAATGATGCTCGACTCGTCTCGGTGGTCCCTTCGCTCGCCGACTCAATAGTATAATGCCGTATAGTACAAAATATCCCTGGGTACACGTAGCAGCGCCCGTCTTAAAATTCGTGTCACGGTCTGCGAACCGAGGGAGCGGAACGGAAAGAACCGAGACTCGGAAGTTTGAGAAAAGTTGATGGACGTGTGAGGGTTCGGATACCAGCTGTGCCCATAAGGCCGGGCCGAGTCATCATTTTTTTTTTCCTTTTTTTTTCGATGCGTGTACCCTCGTGATTTTTTTCGCATCATACGCTGTCAGCGTCGCCTTATCGACGCGACAGGACGGATACGATGTCAACGCCATTAGGGTGATGTTGCCACGTTTGTTCTTTTTAAGGAAGTAGGAGAGTTCAGCCATCAGAAATTTGCCACGCCCGTCAGACCTTTGAACCATCGAATGGATTATCAAATCAAAGAACCATCAAATCGAATATCAACCAATGAATCATCGAATCGACTATCAAACCAATGAACCATCGAATCAATTATCAAATTCCATGAACCATCCAATCGATTATCAAAGTCCATGAACCATCGAATCGACTATCAAACCAATGAACCGACCATCAAACCGAATAATCCAACCGATCATCCAACCGACCATCAAACCAATGAACTATCGAACCGTAAAACCAATGAACCATCAAACCGACGATCAAATCAATGAACTATCAAACCCACGATCAAATCAATGAATCATCAAACCGACGATCAAATCAATGAATCATCAAACCGACGATCAAATCAATGAATCATAAAACCGACGATCAAATCAATGAACTATCAAACGGGCCATCAAATTAATGAACCATCGAACCGACCATCAAACCAATGAACCATTGAATCGACTATCAAACCAATGAATCATCGAACCGACCATCAAACCAATGAATCATCAAACCGACCATCAAACCAATGAATCATCGAACCGACCATCAAACCAATGAATCATCGAACCGACTATCAAACCAATGAATCATCGAACCGACCATCAAACCAATGAATCATCGAACCGACCATCAAACCAATGAACGGACCATCCAACCGACCATCAAACCAATGAACTATCAAACCGTCAAACCAATGAACTATCAAACCGTCAAACCAATGAACTATCAAACCGTCAAACCAATGAACTATCAAACCGTCAAACCAATGAACTATCAAACCGTCAAACCAATGAACTATCAAACCGTCAAACCAATGAACTATCAAACCGGCAAACCAATGAACTATCAAACCGTCAAACCAATGAACTATCAAACCGACCATCAAATTAATGAACTATCGAACCGTCCATCAAATTAATGAACCATCGAACCGACCATCAAACCAATGAACCATTGAATCAACCATCAAACCAATGAACGATCGAATCGACTATTAAACCAATGAACCATCGAATCGACAATCAAACCAATAAACCATCGAACCGGCGATCAAACCAATAAGCCATCGAACCATCAAACCCCCCCCCCCATCAAATCCCCCATCAAACCCCCCGAATTACCCCCTAAAAACATTCAACCTCCAAAGCACCACACATCTCCAATATCCTACACCGAACATCCCCAACTCAAGAAATAAACCTTCCACCCATCCTCACGCTACGCTTCCCCTGACAAACAGCTCGCCGCCACAGTTTCCTCACACAAACTATTAACTCTCCCCCTAACCCTCTCACTCCCCCCGCGCCCCTCACCCACGCATCAGAAAAGCGCATCTCGATCCCTCCCGATCCTTTCGAACAAGCAGACAAAAAAAATGACAAAGAGAAGCCCGAGAAGCGAAAGCAGGTACCAAGAAGTGGAAGATACGTGGATGCGGCAAGATCGCTTTTATGACATAAGTTTGCTTATGAATAAAATATCAGCCAAGTTTTACCCGTTCGACCGACTTTTGCTGCCAGCAAAAAAAAAAAAAAAAAAAAAAAAAAAAAAAAAAATCCCCCGTCTGAACTTCATAGACCGTAGTCTAGGGGGCTTTCTTTCCTTCCCGTTCCATCCCGAGGAGAATTCCTCCGCCTATCGCGGTTCGCAGACTCGTAATAGGCACTGCGCGGGAATCCTCCGCACGCCCGCCGTATCGCAACCACAAACACAGCCGGGAGCCCAGCCAGCTTCAAACTAAATTGAACTCTATTGCCCTCGGAATTCTTTGTTCGATGCGCCCCGGCGGAACGGGGACTTAAGAGGCTGCTCTGCCTTCCTCGCTCACCGCTGGCGGATGCTTTTCCTCTCTGATTCGTATATATACGATAAAATTCCTGCAGCCTCGACGAACACCGCTGAATATATTATTCATCCGATTGAAAGTGACTCTGGAAGTGGGCGGAACAAACAACGGTTCTCCGATCGGGAAAGATTAATTTGATTGATCGAAATTTTATCGATACTGCGGAACGCATTGGGATCGATTTTTAAAAAGATTTGAAATTAATTTAGCTTCTGATTTTTTGTATCGGGGATTCCATAATTGTTTTTTTTTTTTTTTTGGGACAATATTCGGCTCGATATTGGGGAAAGTGACACGGGGTATTCGCGTTCGGCGCGAAAAAATAATGGCATGGAAATTAGCAAGGTTGGTCCAATGGTATCATTGACAGCTGTCACTTTTCTCAAACACATTATTTTCTGGTGAAAAGATTTTTTTCAAATTGTATCTTACAACATTATATTATATTATATTATATTATATTATATTATATTATATTATATTATATTATATTATATTATATTATATTATATTATATTATATTATATTATATTATATTATATTATATTATATTATATTATATTATATTATATTATATTATATTATATTATTATCGGCTCGCTAGGAACGTAATTTTCTGCGAAACGTGACCATACCGATTTTTAGAAAAAAAAAACTACAATTTTTTCACAAAAAGTGCGGTTTTTGCCAATTTTTGTTACTTTTTGGGGGCTTTAAGGGTGATTTTCATCCCCCCCCCCCCCAAACTTGAAAATATAATATTAAATAATATAATAATACTTGGTTTAATAATACAATAATATTTGCTTTAATAAAACCAAATTTGGAGCATACAATTTTCTTCCTTACGAAAAACCCATTTACTGCTCATAGGACCTTCGTACCTTGAACAAACGCCTGGGGTACTTATGTACCCCAGTCATGCGTTAGACGATAGAAAAAATGATTCATGAGTTCTAGGCTTAAGAACAAATTTTTAATTACCTCCATCGCGCCCAATAAAAAATTAATATAAAAAATTTGGTCCCTCCCGAAACTTATCGACCGCGACAACATCGCCGATATTGATTTTTCCTGACATCGTCGAAGATCAATTCGTCCCTCTCTGGCCTAGCGCCGGGGTTGACACGCCTCGTACCTTGTCCGTTGAATAATAAATCTCGATCACATCCCTCCCCACGCCTCTCGGTCTCCGCAACACGTTTTATAATATCCTACTTTAATCCCACACATGTTGCTTCTCCGCTACTCCGACCGGTGTCCCGTTCCATTCTCGCTCCCGTTTACACTAAGTTGTATACGTACCGTCCACCTATTGCCGTGGAACTTTCGTGCACCGTAAAACGACGAGATGTACTCCAAAATGCTTTCGCCCATCTCGGTCGTTTCCACGGCTACACCAAAAAAAAAAAAATGTTTATTAGAATCAATGAAAATTTATACAGGACGAAGAAAATTTTTTGTTTGCTTCATAAGCCCATTTTTTCCGGAAAAAAATTCTCTGACTTTTCACTGACCAGGAAAAAAATTTTCCTGACTTCCAAACTTCTAACGAATTATATTTTTTTTAATAATGATGCAAATAAAGATGCTTAATTTTTGTATTAATATTTAATTATATTTTTTTTTTCGTCAAAGTGTTATCATTTTTTTTTTTTTTTTTTAAGGCTCCCTTTTATGTACTTCTCATTTATTTAGAGAAGGTTTGTCGACAGTTTACTTTTTCCCTAACTAATTTTGAAATTCCCTGACTTTTCCCCGACCAAGATTTTTTTCCCTGAATTTTCCCGGTTTTACCTGATGGTGGCCACCATCGAATGGAGCGTTTATTAATTTCTATTATATTTATTTGTTTGATAGTATTATTCTTATTATTTAATAATGTTTATTTTTATCGAATAAACAGATATTTACGTCAAATAATTTTTTTTTTTATTTCGCGACGGGTCTGCTAATTTTTATCGTATGGAAATAATGTGATATATGAATGATGCACAAAGGAATTTTTTTATTGTATAAGTCATTTTTATTATCAAGGATGCATTGACAAGCCCATTGAATACGTTCCATTGAGACAATATAACATGGAAGTTACATCATGGAAGTTATATCATTGTCATGTATAACACAAAATATTTAAAAAATAATTTTACAAATATTTCAAAAATATGTCAAAATAATATTTTGGAATATTTCATCAAAATATTTCAGAAAGATACTCAATCTTTAAACACATCACAAAATTTCCGAAAATATTTAGATAAATATTTTTCGTTCAATGTTTTTTTTTACACTTCACTTTAATCGAAAATGTATTAGTTTATTACGAATTCAGCTACATAAAATTTAATTCACCCAAAAAGACTGTCATAACCCGCTGGTCATAAAAAAAATTATTTGCCTCAACTATAATTTGCTAACCATAAACGATTATTTAATTCGCTATATCCAACAAAAGATTTATTAACATTAAATAAACTCCTTTCTCGGTGTATATGTGCTTCGCGGTAAAAATTTTCTCGGAAAAAATTCAAGCCCGAGGCGAGACGGTGCCACCGTGGAGGACGAGGACTGCAAGTTTGTCGGATAAAGCGAAAGGTGAAAAATTGTGCAAGCGCTGCAGCTTTCGTTGCCGGGAGCCATCCGAACAAGAACTTATTTTTCCTTGGGCCATCAAACCCCCCCCCCCCCCCCGCTCGTTTCCGTGATTGATATTCTGGATCATCGGTCTAGGCGACTTATTTCAACCTCATTGTTTCTCCACGTGATCGTGACGATCGTGACGATCGTGACGATCGTGACGATCGTGACGATCGTGACGATCGTGACGATAGTGACGATCGTGACGATAGTGACGATAGTGACGATCGTGACGATAGTGACGATCGTGACGATAGTGACGATAGTGACGATCGTAACGATAGTGACGATAGTGACGATAGTGACGATCGTGACGATAGCGACGATCGTGACGATCGTGACGATCGTGACGATCGTGACGATCGTGACGATCGTGACGATAGTGACGATAGTGACAGTCGTGATCGTTTCTTTTTTTTTGGGCACGCCTGATTTACAGTTTGGCTCTAAGAACACTGAGAAGTTAGCTGGGCCGGCGAATCTCTTCTTTTGTAGGGTGCAGCGGGGTAAAATGGACCCGATCAGAAATTTCCCAAAACAATCTCCCAAACTTCCCAAATGCCGCGCAGGTAAATCGGCCCATTTCGCCCCTCGTCGGTCTCCGCATTTCGAAAATTCATATTTTATCGACAAAAGAAAATAGTCAGCAAGTTGCCAATTTTTTTCGAAGTCGAATTCATAGTTTTTCACCACGACTGCAGGAAGGTCCATTTTATTTATTTATTTATTTATTTATTTATTTACTTATTTATTTATTTATTTATTCATTTATTTATTTATTTATTTATTTACTTATTTATTTATTTATCGTTAAGTATGTATCGTGCAAAAATTCACAAAAACTCTGAATCGCTCACGTGGTCCATTTCGCCCCACTCTTTTATGCGCATAAAAAAAAACTATTCAGTCACTCCCTGCAACGCGACAGCCGTCGTACAGCCTGTCATCGCGCCTTCCACGACCACCGACCCCCCCCCCCCCCCCCCACCCACCCAACCAGCTGCACCGACCGGCTCCCTTGTTGCTGGGTTATCGAGCGTAACGTACACACAGTAACACAGCCGGATGCGTCTCGTATTATCGTCCTCTTGTTGCAGCCCTCCCTCCCACCCATAAAGGAGCTATGTCACCCGTTTGGAAGAGCTCCAGACCCCTCGCTTTCGCGTCCTTCTCTCCGTCCGTACACATGTTACTTTGCGTTACGTTACCGTACCTGTGGAAAAGTTACGTCTATTATGTATAGAGCGCTAACACACTCTTTGCCGAGCGCGGCAACGGGGTGGACGAAGTTCCCGACCGGGGCGACCCGACGGGACCATTCTAGCCTTCTTGTCACAGTGCATTAACTTTGAATGAGTTGAAAAAAAAATAAAAAAAAAAAACAAGAGAAAAAAAAATTATGGAATAAGGCTGGAATTCGTCGTACGGCGTTATTGTGTTATTTTTTTTTTTTTTTTTTTCGACTGTTTTCTGTTTAATCTCGTATATTGGTGCCTCTTGTTTTGTTGAGGGAAACTGCGGAAAATGATAAAGCAATATATGGTGAATGCGTTAGGGGTGGTTGAGCGTTTCTGTGATGATTGTGTGGAATTGTGGGAATTTATTGTGGTGAAACACTTGGGGAAATTTTGTGAAATTGTTTTTTTTTTTTCGAAGATTATTCGGAACGTCTTGCGGGGAGAATTTATTATTATTGTAAGAGATAAATGTTATGCTAGAACAATTTATGTTAAATAATAATTTAATTAAATAATGCTGTTTAGTTTAATATTAAATTAATGTTGCGTTAAATTTTCGAGGGAAATTCACTGAAGCAGAGGTGTAAAAATCTGTGCATTTTTGGTGATTAAATAATAGAGTCGGGGAATATATTAATATAATAACCGAGAGTCAATAAAATGTTGTGTTGTCGATGTAAGGGTTGATAATTAAATTGGGATTTTAATTATTATTATTAAAGCGTAATAAATCATTAAATGATTGTATTCGGTAATTGGTAATTAAATAGTAGAGTCGCAGAATATATGAATATAATAACCGAGTGTCAATAAAATTGTATGTACTCGATGTAATTTAATTAGCTGAGAATTAAATTCCGCTTTTAATTAACATTATTAAAGCGTAACAAATCATTAAATGATTTTATTCGGTGATTGGTGACAAAATAATAGAGTCTCGGAATGTACGAAAATAATATGCGTGTCACAATAAAATTATACAGGCAATACAATCGTCGAGAATTAATAACGCTTTTAATTATTATTATTAAAGCCCACGAATATGCTATTTAAGGAATTAAAAAATGTTAGCGATCGCATAAATAAACAAAATCACCACCGTGATGCAACTAGTCAAAAATAAGGAATTAAGATTTTATGGAGGAACGACAAGAAATGCCCAAAATTTTAGCATCAAGCCAGTCAATAATTAACGTAAATAATTAAGTCAATAATTGGTCAATAGGAAAAAAGAGGTAGGAAGTAAAGCTTACGATTTTATAGGAATAAAGTTTTTTAATAAGCTACCAGCGAATATAAGGAAAGGGAGGGTTCATAAAAATTTTTTAAAGAAGTTAAACGAAGAACTGCTCTCTTCAAGATTAAAGACTGCATTTTATAGTATTTAAATGGATTTATTTTATTTATTTATTATTATTTAAAAATTCTATGTCTATGAAATTTAGTAAGTAAGTTAGGTTAGGGGATTGGAGGTCGCGAACAAGCTCTTAAGGGCTTATGCAGCCAGCTCAAGAAGACAATATTTATGAATCATTTTCAAACAAATCAACTATATGACGTTATATATTTTTTTTTTTTGCAAAACGAAAAAAAACAAAGCAATGTATACATTTGAACAGGTACAATAAATGTTGTTGTTGTTGTTATTATTATTATTATTATTATTATTATTATTATTATTATTATTATTATTATTATTATTATTATTATTATTATTATTATTATTATTATTATTATTATTATTATTGTTGTTGTTGTTGTTGTTGTTGTTGTTGTTGTTGTTGTTGTTGTTGTTGTTGTTGTTGTTGTTGTTGTTGTTGTTGTTGTTGTTGTTGTTGTTGTTGTTGTTGTTGTTGTTGTTGTTGTTGTTGTTGTTGTTGTTGTTGTTGTTGTTGTTGTTGTTGTTGTTGTTGTTGTTGTTGTTGTTATTATTATTATTATTATTATTAAATCACTGAATGATTCGATTCAGGGGTTGGCATAGCAACAGTTGTGTAACCAAAAAAATGAAGTAAGGGGCATATGCGAATTGCTGGAGAGGTATCATCTGTAGGGAGAAAACGATAAAAGAGGCTGTTGCAAACGCGGAACGTCACTCTTAATTCTCGGGAACTCACTCTTCATTCTCGCGAACTCACCGTCTCGGTCACTTACTTAAAAAGTACTTACGTCACTTAGGTATTATCCAGAACAATATCCATTCGCTGTAGTCAATGACTCAAAGTCTTGAATTATACAAACCTTCGACAATTACTTTGAATTCAGTATTCAAATAAATGTTTTGAATAATTCAACATATAAATAAATCTGACCGACGATAAATTACTGCATCTCTCACACGGACGCACACGCGTTCGATCCCACTCCCGTCGGGCGTGCCACATCGAGATTTATGGCTTATTCCCCCAATTCCAAGATACCCGCTCCACTCCCCAATTTCACTTTCTCTAAGACACTAACCATTCCGGTTCTTTCGGTTCCCCCGACAGAATCTATTTTTACTCCTGTTTACCCTCTGAACAGCAATTTACGACACAAGTGCGGTAAAGCGAACTTTATACGCACGCTGTGCAGCGAGTGCGACTTACTTCACAGTAAGCGCTAAAAGCGTAAAGTACGAGAAGCGTGCGTAAAGTATGAGAGGCGTGCGTAAAGTATGAGAAGCGTGCGTAAAGTATGAGAAGCGTGCGTAAAGTATGAGAAGCGTGTGTAAAGTACGAGAAACGTACGTAAAGTAGGAGAAGCGTGCGTAAAGTAGCGTGCGTTAAAGTAAAATCGACCCGACGTGCACATGAGCTGTCTATTTATAGTACACTTGGTTTTAAAGCGCCACTTACGCTATTCTCGGCACGAAAATTAGCCCTTTTCATGCATGAGTTACATAACAGTACTTTATTACACTCGGTGCTGAAGTGGAATTTTTACGCACGCTCCGCACAAAAGCCCCATTTTCACACCTTGTGCACTAAAATTTGGTATAATGTTGCGAAAACTTTTTCTGAACTCGTGTGATTGCAGCCTTCCGACACTAAGAGCGAGTGGGGCAAAACGGAACAGGGCTAAAACTCAATTTTCCGATAATCTCTCGATGTCCCATTCTGTCCCAACGATACATCCGGATTTTCAACACCGTTTTGCAAAATTACGTTTTGTGCCATTATCCCCTTTTGCCCCACTGTGCCATTTTGCCCCGCTCTCCCCTATCTCAGACACAATAGCTTCGCGCGTCGACAAACCTTTCTAAATCCGCAGTACGGCGAGGTCTCCGTCCCTGAGTAACGGGCTAACGCCTTGACCCGAAAGAGAGGCGACTTGTTTATGATCGTCGCCGAGCCAACTCACTATTTGCTCGTCCGGACGTAACACCCGACAATCACCGACAGGTCTCTGTCCGGCGACCGCGCAGCGTGGAAAGTACATTCGAGTACAGTTACGGGATTATCGAAGCTGCTCGAGCACCGGGCTTGTCGTCGGTCGCGAACGATAATGGAGATTGATAATTCATCAAAGAGTAGGGGAGCGAGCGGGGCAAAATGGCACAGCGGGGCAAAACGGGATAATGCGGCAAAACGCAATTCTTCAATAACGTTTGGTTGGTGGCAATGGTGGTAGGTGGGGTAAAATGGGTTTGAAAATCCGGATGCATCGTTGGGGCAAAATGGGCATCCAAAAATTATTGGAAAATTGAGGTTTGCTCTCACTGTTCCGTTTTGCCCCACTATACCATTTTGCCCCACTGTGCCATTTTGCCCCGCTCTCTCCCTACTAGGTGAGGTGGCGAAAGGGCGGTGAGGCCGATCCCTGGGGGGGGGGGGGGGTGAGCTGTGAATCAAAGCGGCCGGGCAAGGTGAGCTTCCCTTGTGATGCTTGGCGAGTAGTAAGACCAACATTTACACAACCAATGATATCAGACGCAGGCTGACTCGCCTGGAGATGGCAAGCCGTCGACCGCCCGGCGGAGACTGGAATCTGAGACGATGAAGCTGTATGCATGGGTGAAATTAAATGAGGAATAATCGGCTCGCAGCTTCGAGAGAAATTAAGCTTTGGGGCAAAATGGACCACGTTTCGGCGTCACTTATAAGGTACCGCGTTAAAGTGTTCCCACTTTGATGCAGTCACTTAATTTTTCTGAACATGTTGCGGTGACCCATTTTGCCCCGGTCTTTCGTACATTAAAGGTGAAAGCCGGGGGCAAAATGGTCCCGTTCCGGCATGCAATGAAATTTGAGCAATTAATAGCGATTATTGCTCATTATTTTTTATATTTAACTAATGCACGTATTTTTTTCATTAAAATACCGGCGGCGAGTTGTGAAATTTTAAGGAACTAAGTTTATCAAGATTATCAACTACAATTTGAGGAAAATTCACTTTGCCATTTTTTATATTTTTATATTTTGTCCATTCTAATCCATATTCTGTGTTTGAAAAAAGAGTAAAAAAAATATTGTGCAAATCAATAAAACCCCCTGAATAGTCTAGTCCATTTTGCCCCACTGTCCTTCTCCGCGGATATCACTTGCCGCTCCCACTCTCTACTCACTAGGGGAGCTCGGCGGAAAGTTGTTCTGAAGAAACTGATAATAATGGCGATAACGATGATAATACCTTATCGAATGAAACTGTTGTTCAGCTTCCGAACATCTGGACCACTTCCATCACGGCCACTCGATTCCCTCCTATCCACGTATATCTGGCCTAAAAGCCCGAGGTACCTTGAAATTCCTCTCAAATGCGAGTGGGATAAAATAGAGACCCAACGAGAGCCATTTCGAGGGCTCTTCAGGACCGAACAGCATGAAACTATTGTTGAGACACGTTAGAAGCACGGTAAAAAAAATATGGAAGAGCGAACAAAGTAGACGGCAACGAAGGGAAGAAAGCCGGAGCACTCGGAAAGCGAGCACCGGAGGACGCGTAATCCACTGAGTACTCTGGAGCGAGTCGCGCCAGGGGGCGCGCGGATCGCCAAATCTGCTGCCGTCTTCGGCCGACTACTGTCGCGAAAATGCCAGTGTGTACATCCGATGCGGAGAGCTTTATCAAGGGGCTTCTCGAAAGTTAAAGCAAAACTTGAATGCTCCGTCCAATACGGATTTCCGTCCGTGAAACATCCGGACGGTAAGCTGACATTCCCGTGGAAGACGATTTGCCGGACTGGCGAACCCCAGGACGATGACGGCAAACGCATTTGCTGGCAGCATTGTATAAAAATATTCTAGAGCAGTGAATCCGTATTCTTTCGTTTTCTCTGGGGTTTCGGAGGAACGAGTAGTGGATGTATCAGATAGGTCGGGTAAAAGAGATGAGAAAGCTGGTAGGGTTTCTGAGGATCCAGTGACAAGTACTTGTTGTTGTAAGCCTGCTGAGAATCTAGCCTTTGGGTCTGATCATTGTAGGTTCTCTTGCGTTGGACTCCCCAAATGGGGTTCCAGATTCAGATCAGTGTAGGTCTTCATCAGGAAAACTTTCCTGATGGAGTCCTGGGTTGTAATTATTGTAAGATCCCTGATGATCCATTCCTGGGGCCTAATCTTTCAAAGTTCTTCCGGGTCAAAGACTTCCCAAAAGCCATCCCAGGTCATGATCGGTGTAAGTCTTTCCCAGGAAAACCTCCCTAACGGAGTCCTGGGTCGTCATTATTGTAAGATCCCTGATGATCCAGTCCTGGGGCCTAATCATTCAGGGTTCTACTGGATCAAATACATCCCAAAAGCCGTCCCAGGTCCTCATCATTCTACTGTCTCTCCCTTTCAAAGTCGCTCCCAGGAAGACTTTCAGAACGGACTCCCAGGCCTTAATTATTGTAAGTTCCCTAATGGTATGTATATCAGGCACTTTGGGTGAAAGAGAGGACAAATCACATAAGCTTCTAAGGACCCAGTTCCAAGTCTAATTATTGCAAGTCTGCTAAGAATTCAGTCTTAGGGCCTAATCATTCGAAGTTGTCTCGGATCAAAGACCAAAAGCCGTCCCAGGCACTCATCATTCAACCGTCTCCCCCCTTCAAAGATTTTCCCAGAAAGACTTTCCTATCGGACTCCCAGGCCCTAATTTTCTAAGTTCCCTAATGATCCAGTCTTAGGGCCTAATCATTCCAACTTGTCCCGGATCAAAGACCAAAAGCCGTCCCAGGCACTCATCATTCAACCTTTTCCCCCCTTCAAAGATTCTCCCAGAAAGACTTTCCTAACAGACTCCCAGGCCCTAATTCTGTAAGTTCCCTAATGGCAGATCATTAAATCCACCCCCAGAGCCGACTCCGGGCAGACTTCAGCCTTACCTACACAATGACCCATATCAACGTATAGACAATGAAAAAACAAAACCCAACAAAGAATTGGGTTAAGTCGGGATAGCCGCTTTATAACGATCTTGCTCTCGCTATCCATGGCATCAATTCTCTTTCACTCTGCCCAGGCCGGTTCCCTCCCACCACGATACGGCGGAAAGTATGGAAAAGCTGGTTTATGAGGTGCGCGTCTGTACGAGCGTTGCGGGCAGGGTAGAACATAGCGGACCGGCAGCGTCGGGTACACGCTGGTAACCGCAATATCTCCAGTAATTTAGGAGGGTAATCGTTCGCCAGGTCCTGGGGTAAAAGGAGCGCTGGATGAGCCGAAACGGGTAGTGGCGGGGGGGGGGGGGGGGGGGGGGGCAAGAGAAGGGGGAATGGCGAGCTCGGCGTTACGAGCCACCCCGTTGCGGGATGATCAAACTTATATACATTCGCGAACCATCTTTTTCCGTGGTAAAGAGTAAATCAAGGATAGTTTTTTTGTTTACCTTGTGGCGAGTGAAAGAATCTTCCGAAAGGAGTGAGATGATTACGAGGTACCGAAAAATATACTCACGAGGTTCATTCGAAAGTAGAGCTGGGATGAAAATTGCGGACGAAGTTAGCGGGTCAGAGACCCGGGAAAAAGAGATGACCTGGGCTCTTGGTGACTGAAGAAAAATGGAGCTGCTAATCGAGCCCTGTCGTAGGGTAAAAGTGGGCCATATTCACCACTTTTACCCTATATCAAGGCTCTTTTACGTCTTGATTTGGTTTTGGTATTGGTATGTTTAGTATGTCCTAGTTAGACTATGGGTCAATATGAGTAATTAGAGTGAAACTATAATAGTTGTGGATGAATAGTAGTGACATTGTCCTGGATACGTGAGCAGGGGTCGGATTTTAAGGAATTAGTCTGAACTTGAGATCGACCTTAATATCGAAGTTTGGCGCGAACTTCTTTGTGTATCTTGAGTTTGATCTTGAGTTTGATCTTGAGTTTGATCTTGAGTTTAATCTTGAGTTTGATCTTGAGTTTGATCTTGAGTTTGATCTTGAGTTTGATCTTGAGTTTGATCTTGAGTTTGATCTTGAGTTTGATCTTGAGTTTGATCTTGAGTTTGATCTTGAGTTTGATCTTGAGTTTGATCTTGAGTTTGATCTTGAGTTTGATCTTGAGTTTGATCTTGAGTTTGATCTTGAGTTTGATCTTGAGTTTGATCTTGAGTTTGATCTTGAGTTTGATATTGAGTTTGATATTGAGTTTGATATTGAGTTTGATATTGAGTTTGATCTTGAGTTTGATCTTGAGTTTGATCTTGAGTTTGATCTTGAGTTTGATCTTGAGTTTGATCTTGAGTTTGATCTTGAGTTTGATCTTGAGTTTGATCTTGAGTTTGATCTTGAGTTTGATCTTGAGTTTGATCTTGAGTTTGATCTTGAGTTTGATCTTGAGTTTGATCTTGAGTTTGATCTTGAGTTTGATCTTGAGTTTGATCTTGAGTTTGATCTTGAGTTTGATCTTGAGTTTGATCTTGAGTTTGATCTTGAGTTTGATCTTGAGTTTGATCTTGAGTTTGATCTTGAGTTTGATCTTGAGTTTGATCTTGAGTTTGATCTTGAGTTTGATCTTGAGTTTGATCTTGAGTTTGATCTTGAGTTTGATCTTGAGTTTGATCTTGAGTTTGATCTTGAGTTTGATCTTGAGTTTGATCTTGAGTTTGATCTTGAGTTTGATCTTGAGTTTGATCTTGAGTTTGATCTTGAGTTTGATCTTGAGTTTGATCTTGAGTTTGATCTTGAGTTTGATCTTGAGTTTGATCTTGAGTTTGATCTTGAGTTTGATCTTGAGTTCGATCTTGAGTTCGATCTTGAGTTCGATCTTGAGTTTGATCTTGAGTTTGATCTTGAGTTTGATCTTGAGTTTGATCTTATATTTGAACTTGACTTCGAACTTAAGATAGGTGTTCTTTGATCTTAAATTCGGGAAATTTAATATCTAGGCTACTCTTTGATCTTAAATTCGATCTCAAGAGCCACTTAAGTTCAAACTACGTCTTAAAATTCCACACAATCGGGATGAAAAATTAACATACGTTTTCATTGAAATTAAAACTTAATTATACAAATTAAAGTACTTTCATAATAAAATGAATGGACATTGTTGAAGCCAATGTTTTTAAGACACTGAAAATCATTTTTCATCATGATTGTGCACGCAATTCAATACACCACTTTTTGCGTAAAAACTTCCACTACCTTAGCTTAAATTTCATACGAATTGTTTTTACAGTGTAAGGTTTACCGACCAGTATAATTACCTTTGTTTTGGCGGTGATAAGAGTTAGTTCATTATGTAGCATAACGAATGGGTGAAGTCTCGTCTCCACCGACCTGATTTTTTTTCTCACCCACCTACCAAAGACGATCATGATCATCATCAATTCGGGTGGTTTTTCCCGGTGGGTTTTCCTTTCGATTTCCTCCTCCAGCCGCGTGACAAAAGTAGGACATTGGGTCCGATCGAGGAGGCAAGTTCCCAAGCCAGACCACCTCATCATCCCACGTTACCGTAGTTTGCCGTAGTTCGGAGTTTTTCCTCCATTTTTTTTCCAACCGCGTGACAACGGTAGATCATTGGAGGCAATCGAAGAGGCAAGTTGCCAGACTACCTCATCATCCAACGCGGTATCGCTGAATCAGCGATATCGGCGCAAAGACGTTAGGTCGCTGGAACACGTTAGGTCGTATAGTTGTTTCATTTGTCAATAATTAATCTGCAGTTGTTTCATTTATCAATAATTAATCTGCACTTGTTTCATTTATCAATAATTAATCTGCAGTTGTTTCATTCATCAATAATTAATCTGCAGTTGTTTCATTTATCAATAATTAATCTGCAGTTGTTTCATTTATCAATAATGAATCTGCAGTTGTTTCATTTATCAATAATTAATCTGCAGTTGTTTCATTTATCAATAATTAATCTGCAGTTGTTTCATTCATCAATAATTTATCTGCAGTTGTTTCATTCACCAATGCTTAATGTGCAGTTGTTTCATTCACCAATGCTTAATCTGCAGTTGTTTCATTCACCAATAATTAATCTGCAGTTGTTTCATTCATCAATAATTAATCTGTAGTTGTTTCATTTATCAATAATTAATCGGCAGTTGTTTCATTTATGAATAATGAATCTGCAGTTGTTTCATTTATCAATAATTAATCTGCAGTTGTTTCATTTATCAATAATTAATCTACAGTTGTTTCATTTATGAATAATGAATCTGCAGTTGTTTCATTCATCAATAATTAATCTGCAGTTGTTTCATTCACCAATAATGAATCTGCAGTTGTTTCATTTATCAATAATTAATCTGCAGTTGCTTTATTCATCAATAATGAATCTGCAGTTGTTTCATTCACCAATAATGAATCTGCAGTTTGCCGTAGTTCGGAGTTTTTCCTCCATTTTTTTTCCAACCGCCTGACAACCGTAGATCATTGGAGGCAATCGAAGAGGCAAGTTGCCAGCCCAGACTACATCATCCAACGCGGTATCGCTGAAATAGCGATATCGGCGCAAAGTCCACTTAAGGGAACCCAAGTAAATCATCCAATGAGAGCCAGCGACATGGACAGCAGAGCGGTGGAGGGGGAAAGTGCCAGGGAATTAATGAGTGAAGAGGAATTGAATAATGCAACGTCGAGCTCGCATAGCATTAGCATAATCTGCAAGCGGGCACCTTCGGGATATTTATAAAGGGCCCGTTTCACCCGCCACGCTGACAAACGAGCGTAAGTTAAAAACAAAAAAAAACCAAGAATATCCCAGTGTATCGAAACGCGGAGCGAGCGAACGATACCGTCATGATCGCCGGTAATTTATCACGGCGATTGTTCCGCCGGCTCCGGTCTATTGGCTTGGTCAATGCCCACGGGAATAAATCATCCCTTTATCATTTATTTACTTTTTTCTCTCAATACCTGCGGAGTTCCCGGGGCGGGGGGGGGGGGGGGGAAGGTGCGCGCGCCAGGGTGCGTGTGGGTCGGCGGAGTGGCGGGATGGTGGAAAATGAACGGACGCGGGCAAAGATTTAAGGGACCCAGCTGGGCGCCGCCTTATTACACTTTTCCCGGCTTTTCCTTGCACGCGTCGTACTATGTTGTAAAGAAGGAATTAGGGACGGAGCACGCATATTCGAAAATACGTGTCCAGGAATTTTTAACAAACGTGACAGGAGCTTCGGGTGGTAAAGGGGCGGGGGGGCGGATTGGGGGCGAAATGGACCCGGGGCGCGATATACCATTAAATTCTGAGACGGAGACCGCTAAGAAAGTGGAACCGGAGCTGGGCAAAGTACCGAAAATTAATTTCAGTACTAGTACTGCAAGTACCGGAAGTACAAAGTACTAAGTACTGCAAGTATTGGAAGTACGAAGTACTAAGTACTTCAAGTACTTGAAGTACGAAGTACTAAGTACTGCAGGTACTTGAAGTACGAAGTACTAAGTACTGCAGGTACTTGAAGTACAAAGTACTAAGTACTGCAAGTACTTTAAGTACAAAGTAATTCTGATATTTTAATACAAAGTACAAAGTAGTGTTTCATTTATTAGCGGTTGTTTCATTTATCAATAATGGATCTGCAGTTGCTTTATTTATCAATAATCAATCTGCAGTTGCTTCATTGATCAATAATTAATCTGTTACATCACGAACCGAGCCAGGATTGGCGGGGTAAATCGAGCCGCAAGATACATTTCATCGTCGAAACTCCGAGAAGCCCTTGGTCCATTTTGCCCCGCTCTCCCCAATCCCCCCCTCACCACTGAATTTTTGTTCCCTGGTCCCTCACCCTGTCTCTCCCATCGCCTCGTCCCGACCGCCGTTCCTTTCCACGGGTCGCCGTAATTGTCCTCCGTCTTCGACAGGCGCACACTGTTTGCCAATATCTCGCGAGGAATTTCGGCGAAGTTGAACGAGGTGTTTAATTAAAAGTCCGAGACGCCGGAACGAGGTGAGCCGGACGGAAGGAGCGGCGCGTTGAGGGATTCCCGCCCGGGACGCGATCGTTCCGGGCGAGGCGAAGGTGTACAGATCCGGCGTGGTGTGACGAGCGCCATTGAGCATTGTCGTCGTCGGGGACCAACCCAGAACCGACGATCGCCGTCCTCACTCGAGCCGTTCCCGGGAACCTCCATTATCACTTTCAAAGAAAGTAATTTTCCGGCTTAGCCGGCCGTCTAACGACGCGCGAGATTAAGGATCCTCGGCGACGGTTGCCACCCACTTCGGTGGACGCCTCTTCCAAACGAGTTTCGCGTTGTTACTCGAGATACCGACGGATTAAAAGTCGGGCGAACTCCGGAGTGGATTCGGAGTGAGATTCGGCACCGGCAGAGCCAACCGACAGACAGTGGCTGTGCGGATTGTGATTTCAGACCGACGAGATGATCTCTGGGATTCTGGAATCGTGGACCAGGAATGCTGTCAGCCACTTGTGATGAATTCCACTCTGGACAGAATTCATCAGACACTTGTGATGAATTCCACTCTGGAGAGAATTCATCAGACACTCCTGATGAATTCCACTCTGGAGGGAATTCATCAGACAGTCCTGATGAATTCCACTCTGGACGGAATTCATCAGCCACTCCTGATGAATTCCACTCTGGAGAGAATTCATCAGACAGTCCTGATGAATTCCACTCTGGACGGAATTCATCAGCCACTCCTGATGAATTCCACTCTGGAGAGAATTCATCAGCCACTCCTAATGAATTCCACTCTGGAGAGAATTCATCAGACACTCCTGATGAATTCCACCCTGGACAGAATTCATCAGCCACTCCTGATGAATTCCACTCTGGACAGAATTCATCAGCCACTCCTGATGAATTCCACTCTGGACAGAATTCATCAGCCACTCCTGATGAATTCCACTCTGGACAGAATTTGTCAGACACTCCTGATGGATTCCACTCTGGACAGAATTCGTCACACTCCTGATGAATTGCACTCTGGACAGAATTCATCAGCCACTCCTGATGAATTCCACTCTGGAGAGAATTCATCAGCCACTCCTGATGAATTCCACTCTGGAGAGAATTCATCAGCCACTCCTGATGAATTCCACTCTGGACAGAATTCAAGGAGATCAAGCAATCACACCAAGCAAAGAATCCAATAAGGAAACAGCAATTGCACTTTTTTGCCAGTGCTACGTTCAGCTATCTGGGTTAGTGACGAATTTGATCACCAGTGATCGGGTTTATCGATATTTTTATTCAATTCTCAGAGTCTGAGAACCCACTTCACAGACATTAACGATCAAGTCGTGCGCGAATCGAACATCTTACTTTTCTCAGAAACATGGTTGCGAGATGAAGAGAACATCGATATCCCGAATTTTGACCGCCGGTAACGTGCTGTTCATGAATGCCTGGACGGTATGAATAGGGCCGCTATAGGAAAACGGACCAGGCATTTATGAACAGCTACCATTCAAACGGCATGCTGCGGGAACTGGTGGAGTGGCCATTTTTACCAACCGCAGCGATAGAACCGGCATTGTGACCGCTCATATGGACATTAGTTTACGCCGGGCCACTACTTTGGCAGTGAATTTAACGGACTTTGCAGAAACGTGCGCCGCGTGGTGTTTGCTACCGACTCAGCAGATTATTATCACCATGGGAATATACGTCACGCTGAATAAATAAAGTATTTAAATAATTGAGTTTGTTCAGGAGGATTTGCGTATGCTGCTCTACCCGGTACAAAATCTCGGCAAAACAGCAATGCTTTTAAAGTGCGATTTAAGTGTTAACTATGCATCACCTACAGCTCAGCCTCTAATCGAATTTTACAATGGAAAATTCAAGTTGAAAATTAATCATAATATTGCGGCAGTTTCCACAACAAAGTCGGGATCTGCTATTGATACAGTGTTCGCCGGATATATTGAACAATTTAGAAACTGCAGTATGCAAATCATATTTTACCTATCAGAAACTATTTGTTTCTGTATTACATCAGCAAAGAATGGACATTGATTGAACGTAACGGTCAGCCAGACCCACCCGACCGCAGCGCACTTGACAGTTAGCTCGATAGCCTTTGATGGTTAACGCGGAAAATGTCCAACCCCTAGCTGGGCCGAAACCACTGAAAACCCTACTGTAGCTTGAGGACGGCGTTCAAGCTCCACCACCGTCCAGACGGAACGGATAAGCGTAGAAGGTCCTGCCATGGTCATTTTCGCTCATTACCATCGAAGGAGGTTTGTTCTCAGAACTTTCTCCTCCCTCAGAGCCGCAAGCGGTAATTTCCGGTTGCGCGGAAGGTTCCCCCTATTGTGTCATTATATCCAAACAGAGGCTGTTGTCCGGGTGGAAAATTGTTCGGCGAACGAGGCGACGCTTGGCGGTCGGCTATTCATCAAGAGCGGCATCAAGACAGCGTCTCTGGTCCATGATTCCAGAATCCTAGGGATCATCTCGTCGGTCGGAAATTACCATCTGCGTAGACTCTGTTTATTCCCTTGCCTGACCACGTCAAGGTATGACGTACCGATCAAAACTTTCCACCGGAAAGAGAAGCGCCTCAAGTAGGATTTGGTCTGGTCGGTTCTTAAATGCCAGGACTGGCGCAAGATCGGCCAGATTCCCGGGCTTGGCGCAGTCCCGGGCTAGTGCTCGCACGCAACCGCTGGCCAGACCTAAGCGTACTTGGGCTCAGGAACATATTTGCAGCAGACCGGCCTTGCTTGGTCTCCTTGCTTGGTCTCCTTGCTTGGTCTCCTTGCTTGGTCTCCTTGCTTGGTCTCCTCGCTTGGTCTCCTCGCTTGGTCTCCTCGCTTGGTCTCCTCGCTTGGTCTCCTCGCTTGGTCTCCTCGCTTGGTCTCCTCGCTTGGTCTCCTCGCTTGGTCTCCTCGCTTGGTCTCCTCGCTTGGTCTCCTCGCTTGGTCTCCTCGCTTGGTCTCCTCGCTTGGTCTCCTCGCTTGGTCTCCTCGCTTGGTCTCCTCGCTTGGTCTCCTCGCTTGGTCTCCTCGCTTGGTCTCCTCGCTTGGTCTCCTCGCTTGGTCTCCTCGCTTGGTCTCCTCGCTTGGTCTCCTCGCTTGGTCTCCTCGCTTGGTCTCCTCGCTTGGTCTCCTCGCTTGGTCTCCTCGCTTGGTCTCCTCGCTTGGTCTCCTCGCTTGGTCTCCTCGCTTGGTCTCCTCGCTTGGTCTCCTCGCTTGGTCTCCTCGCTTGGTCTCCTCGCTTGGTCTCCTCGCTTGGTCTCCTCGCTTGGTCTCCTCGCTTGGTCTCCTCGCTTGGTCTCCTCGCTTGGTCTCCTCGCTTGGTCTCCTCGCTTGGTCTCCTCGCTTGGTCTCCTCGCTTGGTCTCCTCGCTTGGTCTCCTCGCTTGGTCTCCTCGCTTGGTCTCCTCGCTTGGTCTCCTCGCTTGGTCTCCTCGCTTGGTCTCCTCGCTTGGTCTCCTCGCTTGGTCTCCTCGCTTGGTCTCCTCGCTTGGTCTCCTCGCTTGGTCTCCTCGCTTGGTCTCCTCGCTTGGTCTCCTCGCTTGGTCTCCTCGCTTGGTCTCCTCGCTTGGTCTCCTCGCTTGGTCTCCTCGCTTGGTCTCCTCGCTTGGTCTCCTCGCTTGGTCTCCTCGCTTGGTCTCCTCGCTTGGTCTCCTCGCTTGGTCTCCTCGCTTGGTCTCCTCGCTTGGTCTCCTCGCTTGGTCTCCTCGCTTGGTCTCCTCGCTTGGTCTCCTCGCTTGGTCTCCTCGCTTGGTCTCCTCGCTTGGTCTCCTCGCTTGGTCTCCTCGCTTGGTCTCCTCGCTTGGTCTCCTCGCTTGGTCTCCTCGCTTGGTCTCCTCGCTTGGTCTCCTCGCTTGGTCTCCTCGCTTGGTCTCCTCGCTTGGTCTCCTTGCTTGGTCTCCTTGCTTGGTCTCCTTGCTGGTCTCCTTGCTGGTTTCCTTGCTGGTTTCCTTGCTGGTTTCCTTGCTGGATTCCTTGCTGGTTTCCTTGCTGGTTTCCTTGCTGGTTTCCTTGCTGGTTTCCTTGCTGGTTTCCTTGCTAGTTTCCATGACTCAAGCAAATGAATATTCGTAGTGAGACGCAAAGCACCAGCAAGCCTGGGTGCCAGCTTGCAACATGCTTCTAAACATTTTCTGAATTGAATGCAGGCAAAAACATAGACAAATGCGTGCGCACACGATGCAATTTAGCCACCATCCCGTTTGGACATACGCGGGTTATTTGCCGGCGTGTTGTTGGCAAAATGCTATCTAGGTAATCTATCAATTTTGTCCAATTTGGTGAGTGCGAGTCGTCGAAATTCCTCATGCAATATAGCGGTTCCTCGTACATGGTAAAACTCGTGGTCGTTGATCGATGTCACAATGTAGAGTCCGTTGATGCTGGTAACTCGCGATAGTGCCACATAAAGGAGCTGATGCAAATGGATCTTTTCGTATTCATATATCATCTCCTTGAAAGTACCTCCTTGAGACTTGCGGATGGTAAAAGCAGACGCGGCTATAATGGGAAAATGTTTGCATTTTTGCGATTACCGTTTTATTATTATTCAATGGGGTACCTTGAGGTCCCTTGCGAAAGAGGGACGGCAGTTCTATTAACCCTAGAACTCATACATGGGGTACAAAATACCCCAGTCACGAGTTCCCGTTACTGTTTAATGGAAGTAAGTTATTTTTTTTTAACGTATATAGGCGGTATTTTATTTTTTATAATTAAAAAAATGTTTATCATTTTATAATTTGTATATGTTTTTATAATAATTATCATTATCTTTAAGTACCTGAAATGTTTCAAGAAAAATAAATGTTAATATCGATGCAAAACCAATTTTGTTTGCCTTTTAATTGATTTTTTCCATGTTACAAGTTCTCGATTTTTACCCATTTTCAAATGTCCAAAGAAATAGATTTTAATAATGAGAGTGTACCGGTAAAGTTCCTTTATTATTATGAATGATAAAATTAAACAAAACATCGTTATAAGTTCATCGTTGTCAGTCAACGATGAATTAGTCGTGTAAGTTGTAAGGACGTGTTTTCCCGTGAAAGAGTCTGCAAAGAAGGGAGTGCAAAAAGAAAGAAAGAGTTAGAGAGAAGAGGGCGTGAACACACGAAATATTATCAAGAACTGTAAGTAAGATTGAATGCGTGTCAGAATGAATGCGAGTGTGAGAGTTTGTTGGTTGTTTTGTTTGCATAAATGAAGCGACTTTTGTAAGCTGCCGGATAACTTCAATAATTAAAACTCGAGTCATTATAAATTACCGTCTTAATTATTTAACGACTTAATTAGAGGACGACCCGGGAAGGAACCCAAAATAATAATATAAACTCGTCGCGCTTCTCGCGACGGAGTTATTTCGACGTAAGCAACGCCCGTACGACACGGGGTTTATACGTATACTTTATGTTGAATTACATTTACCTAGGAAACTATAATTATATTTGATATATAATTGAAACGAAATAGTCAAAACTAACATTCTCACCGTACCCCCCCCCCCCCCGCCCCTATAGAACGGTAATGTTTATGAAATGTTTCGACAATATTTGTTTTGAAATCTTGAAAATATTTTACCAATATTACAAAATATTTCTGAAATATTTTACCAATATTACAAAATATTTCTGAAATATTTTACCAATATTACAAAACATTTCTGAAATATTTTACAAACGCTTCGTTGGAATATTTTGTTAGAATACATAAAAATATGATTTCCGTATGTTTCACAAAAATATTTGAAATATTTGAAATATTTGAAATATTTGAAATATTTGAAATATTTGAAATATTTGAAATATTTGAAATATTTCTGAAAAGTTTTCAAAATATAGCGCGCTATATAGTCCGTCTCATGAATATATCTCCCCCCCTCCACGTGCTTTCCTTCTTTTTCGTTTCATCCCCATTTCCAAGCATCGAACTCACACCACCGACTCTAAAGAAGTTTTCCTTCAACAACCGATGACGCGACACCGAAACGAAGTAGCGAAACCCGACATCCTTACTCCACCGCTCCGTCAACACATCACCCCCCCCACTTCCTTTCATCCTTTTCGTTTCATCCCCATTTTCCAAGTATCAAACTCGCACCCCCCCCCCCTAAAGAACTTTCACCCAAAAAACAAAAAAAAAAAAAAAAAACAAAATCTTCCAACAACCCTTTCACCCGCTCTTCCGCGAAGGCAAACCCCGTGCCTAAAAAGCATCAAACTCGCACTAAAGAACTTCCCCCTCAAAAAAAAAAAAAAAAAAAAAAAAAAAATCCACCAACCCTTTCGCCCGCTCTTCGGCAAAGTCCCGATAATTTCCGTTCACGTAGGCATGTCTCTGATAACGCGCGACCGTGACAGACGCATCCTACTCGGGGCCCGTTTCGTGGTAAACCGCGCCAGTACAACGCCGCATGCCGCTGATAGATATTCACCGGCAGCAGGTGTGCGGCTCGAACGATTCCCTCTGATATCGGAGCGGTCCTCGCAGGGTGCAGGGCGAGGCCGGTGACAGGGCTTCCGGACTGAGACCGCAGTAGGCGCAATTCGAAGGGGGGGTGGAGGGGGAAGGGGGGGGGGGGGTGCGCGTGTCACCCCAGAAGCGATAGGCCGGTAATGCAGCGGCGAACGCACCGTCTCGTACGAACGATTCATCTCCCACCGCAAACCCCCCCCCCCCCACTCCCACCCCCCACCCCGCCCGTTTGATATACAGGGGGGGGGGGGGGGGGGAAGGATGGCTACAGTGGCGGTGCAAACGGAATTTACGTCTCCGCACTTTTGCGCGTGTCAGCCTCAGCGAGAGCGACCGCATCTCGACACTGTGGCTTGTCCCGAACGCCGGCCGATGGGACAATTGTCCGCTCGTCTGCGCGGCCGCAATCGCGTCGGCATTAATTGTCGTCGGTTCGTTCCGCTCGTCCCGATACTGGACCAGGTTTCCTGCCGGACACACCAGCGGGGCTAAAGGAATTTTACTCGAATCACTGACCAGATGAGAACGAAACGAAATAAGCAAACCTAACATTCTCAGAATTTGCGAAATGTTTCGAAAATATATTTTTTTAATATTGAAAATATTTTACCAATATTAGAAAATATTTTCACCAATGTTAGAAAATATTTTACCAATGTTAGAAAATATTTTACCAATATTAGAAAATATTTGACCAATGTTAGAAAATATTTTACCAATATTAGAAAATATTTTACCAATATTACAAAATATTTCTGAAATTCTTTTAAAACATTTTGAAACCGCATCTCGACACTGTGGCTCGTCCCGATACTGGACCAGCTCCCCTACCGGATTCATCGCAGGTATGCCGTTATACCACCCTCCCAGTGTCGAAAAAAATGGAATTTTTTTTTCGGCAAATTTTTTTCGGCCGTTTTCTGCCCCGTTTACCCTGTATTCGCCGCAACGCTTTCCCGCCACTTGACATAGGCTTTCATCCTCAAATTGCGGCATTCAATGGATCTATCGGATATTCCGACATTTATTATTATTATTATTATTATTATTATTATTATTATTATTGTTATTATTATTATTATTATTATTATTATTATTATTATTATTATTATTATTATTATTATTATTATTATTATTATTATTATTATTATTATTCAAAATATATGTCCTAAGGTTTCCAATTCGTTTGAAACCTCCGCTGTCCGATATTCGATGTCCAATGTCCGATGTCCGATGTCCGATGTTGTCGTAATCCTCAGCGAATGTTGAGGTAACCGGTGCCGGCCGCGCTTACTGGCAGATTCTACGCTGCTTAAATAAAGAATGCAGTTTCTATTGCGGCACTACCGCGAAGCAGGAACAGTCGGTTACCCCGGGTACTCATCTGGGATATATATGCATGCGGTCCGAGTACGTACGGCTCGCCAGAAATTCTAGTTAGTGTACTGCGTTAATGCGTACACTGCGGTTTCGGGTGCACATTTCCGCGGAAGGTTCGCGTTGCGCGAGCCCCATTCTACTTTCTTCACTTGCAATTTATATATTTCATGAGAAATATACTAATTGCGCGGGCACTTTGCAGTTTAAGCTGAGGTATATTCTCTAACGGGGTTATGCACCCGGATATGAACGCTCGAGGAGTTTGCGGTGCCGGTGATACGCCGCGTAAAGGGGCGACGGGGGCAAAATGGAATTTCAAAAAAAAAAAAAATTCGAAAAATTTAATCGTGTGAATTTATGTGACAAAAAATTAACGACGAGCTGCATTGTAAAAAAATTGTTTTAAAATTAATGTATACGGTATTGGAAACTCTTTTACATAAATTGGTTTCGAAATTTCAAACACATTTGCGTTGCAATTTTACAGGAAAATTTGTATTTTTAATGCAACATTTTTGCAAATTTTAGGCAAAAGATTTGCAATTTTTAAATCTGGTATTTTTATTTTACAAAAAATCAACTTACATTAATGTTCAATTAATCTAAGTAATGTAAGCAAATTTCAAGTTTCAGAACATCGAATTTACAATTTATTTTTACAGTGTCTTCTTTTTATTTTTGAGATTTTTCTGTATCGTCGAGTGGAGATTTCACGGTTTCCTCTGCTGTTTGGTTTATGACGGGAAGGTTATTTTTCACTGAAGCACTCGAAGTCTCCCTCGGGTGACCCCCATTACCCAATTATCCCCTATTAGTCGATTCGTAGCTGCGGACTCATCCGAACCGCCTTTGTTCCTCAGCTATGCCATTTTGTCCCTTTCCACCCAACGCGCTGATTCAACGGCTTTGTTCCATTTTCCTCCATCCTCATCCAGCTCCAGAATTCAGCGGCACATTATGTCGAGGTACGGGGCAAAATGGGATAAGCGAAAAAGATCCGAAAAATTTATTTCACCTGCTAAAAAGAAAAACTGCAAGTATGCAAATTCCCCTTTAAGGGCAATAAATGGTAATTTCCATTACCTTTTTTTCAAAAAGATTCACCACGCATACATTTCCAACGAAAAGTTTAATTCGATAAAAATTTCAGCACGTCGCGATACACCAAAAATCTGATAAAAATCACCCGTATTAATTATGTAAAAACCTTTTATTCTACATAATAATAATAATAATAATGTTAGCGTTTGTAAATAGTTCGCATGGTAAATTGTTGGCACTTTATTACTGTCTTGCGTTTGTCCTAGAGATTCAAGGTATGTAAACGCTTCTGGAGGCAGAATGCCTGAGGTAGTTCTTATATAGTAATATTTTTCTTGGGGGAAGAATCCCCATTACCCCCTTCTCCTGTTACGTCCCACGTAATTCCTCTAACCAATTCTTTAATTAAAAAAATGTGAACACTGACAAAACTGGCAAGGGAACGATGCACCAGCTGCAGGGTATCATTCTCTCTCACTGTCCGAAAACTCTTTTTCTATCCGAACGCCTCCTCTCTAGGCACGCGTCCCTTTAAAGTTATGGCTCTCTTATTACCACCGAAATTCCAACAATCTCCAACAGCGTCTTGAGACACGACATATGACGATTAGATGATTAAATGATTAAATGATTAAACGATTAAACGATCCAATGATTCAATGATTCAATGATTCAATGATTCAATGATTCAATGATTCAATGATTCAATGATTCAATGATTCAATGATTCAATGATTCAATGATTCAATGATTCAATGATTCAATGATTCAATGATTCAATGATTCAATGATTCAATGATTCAATGATTCAATCATCCAATCATCCAATCATCCAATCATCCAATCATCCAATCATCCAATCATCCAATCATCCAATCATCCAATCATCCAATCATCCAATCATCCAATCATCCAATCATCCAATCATCCAATCATCCAATCATCCAATCATCCAATCATCCAATCATCCAATCATCCAATCATCCAATCATCCAATCATCCAATCATCCAATCATCCAATCATCCAATCATCCAATCATCCAATCATCCAATCATTCAATCATCCATTCATCCAATCATCCAAGTGCTTTCCGTTTTTCTCGGAATCCTCGTGACATCATTTGATGTCACGAGGATCACTCTTTTTCATGACCCATCCTTTATCATTAGAATAATAGGATTGGAATTAGCATAACGAGGACCGAGATTTTGTAACCAAAATCAGTTAGTTATTCAACGATCACCAAACCAGCAACCTCACCGAAATTTTCAAAGCACATTCGAGGCTCCGCAGCAAAGTCCCCAGTCCTGCGAGGCAGTCTGTAGCTCTCCGATAATAATAGTCGAGCAACTCGGCACAATTTTGTCAAACCCTCTAACGCCTTGACCCAAAAGGGAGGCTATTCATTATTTATGGTTCTCACCGAGCGAACTCACTATTCGGTGGTCTGGACGTAATACTCCCCTATCAGTTGATCGATTCCGTAGCTACGGACTCATTCGAACGGCCATTATTCCTCGGCTATCCCATTTTGCCCCCCGTTCCATCCAGAGCGCTGATTCAACGACTTTGTTCCATTTTCCTCTCCCACTCATCCAGTTTGAAATTTCAGCGACACCTCACCGAGTTACGGTGCAATAACAGTACAATGATCGACCTCTTCGTCCCGCCGACGAAATCAGTGGTTGGCACGGCCGTTTTCAGAGCCACCGTCGGGCCGGAGTCGGCCGACGACTGGCCCGGTGCAGCGAGTCGATTGAGAACAGCTACAGCATTCCCTCGGATCGCGAGTGAGCGGGGAACGGGCGAGACTACCGGCAGTGGAGTGGCTTCAATTTCCTGCCACCGTCGAGATTCCCTCCTGCCCGTCGGGCATCGCCGGTGGCAACCAAAGCCCCGCTATAAGACCGAGGAGGGAGAGAGCCGTCTGGCTCAGCTGTGAGAAAGAGTTCATCTTGAACCCCCGCTCGCTTTACGCCGACTGCCGCGGAATATAAACGCTCTTTGGCTCCTTTCAACGTCCTCCCAACCCCGTTCTCTCTTTGACTCGCTTTAATGCCTATCTCGCGATACATTGCACAGCTTTGTAATGGGTACAGCTTCTCCGTCGATGGTGGCCCGGTTCATCCATTAGACGCATCATCGCCAACAACTTCGACGTATGGATCCATACTTTTCATTTAAAAAATCTCTTTTTTTAAATGAAAAATACCCGATTCCATTATTGTGGATAGTGTCACAATTTTTATAAAATCCAATGGAAAGTAATAAATGTCTCTCTTTTTTTAATGAAAAATCGATCTTAAACGGAGCATAGCTATCAAACGGGCGTCTCGCCCATCCAAACAAAAATATGAGATCACTCTATACACTTGACAGTATATTCTGGAATTTTTTCAGAAAAATCAAACATAACATATTGGCTGAAAAAAATATTTTAGTCTATTTTTCATAGAAATGGACGTTTATTGCATTCAAAAAAATGTACAACATTTTCTTGTCAAAAGTTGATCTAAAAAAGGATTTTATCTAACACGGTCGATTAGCAATGGCCAACTCTTGGTGACGTTGTTCAACAGCACTGGGTCCTGGTCGTTGAACAAGTCTTGGCAACAAGGGCTGTTCTAGTATTGGGCCGTATTGCCGGCTCGGGACTTTGTCCAGTACTGGCAATCAAGGCTGGCCCATTCTTGATGAAGTGTTTCATCTGTACGGGAACAGAGCCGGCAATTAAGACTCAGCAACTTTAACTGTCCGAGTTCTGGGCCATATTAGCAGCTCTGGACTTGGCCCCGTACTGGCAAGCTGCATAGGCCCATTACCGATCTTTACCACGCCCGGTATTAATCACGGTAACAACTGCAGATTTTAAGCCTAACCTTGCGGAAAATTGCTTGGGATAGGGCCCCAGGAATGTCTGTCGCTTCTAAAGTCGTAGGGTATTTTCTGAACTCCTAATCACTTTCTATTTGAATTTACGGTGCCCGGAGAATTTAAAGTGACAAAGATGTTCACATTAGCTTGAGAGTCTGTTTGACGGTGGTTGTACTCCAATAAACTGACGGGTGGATTAGGAAGGACAAATTAATATGTTTGCCAATACTGTCCGAGAATTGGCAAACGAGACTTGGCAATCGGGCCTATCCCAGTTCTGGGCCGTGGTTGTAACTTCGGCACCGTACAGATATTCGCACATGGGTGCGAATCCACGAATATGATTAAATTCCGGAATGAATTCTGGCTTGATGGGAACAGTGTTTCCTCCCTAAAGTTTTTATCCTGCCGATCCGCCAGCGAAAACCAACGTGGTATCGCACGAATGGTGGTATCCGATTGGAACTCCAGCGAGGCGCCAACCCATGGAGCTCCATCGGGGAATCCCTGGGGGATCGCCACTTCGCCAGCTGAGCTCGATACCGCTCGGAAAGCCCAACCGATAACCCGAAATTCACACTGCTGGCCGGATGCACCGCTCCACGGAACTTGCACTTGTGTGCCAGTGCCGTTAATTATAAGGTAATTAATTAACCCTGGCGCTGAACCGAAGGTCGAGCCCAGCCGTCTGAGGCGCTCGGGAGAGATTTCATGAGGCTGGGGTCATCGATGCGCTGGACTGCGTGAGTCGGAGTGGGTTACAAAGATAGCGGAGTTAAGTTGACGGTGAGATTGGTAATCAGCGATGCGGATGGTTCGGAAGGTGTCGTGACAATGACCCAGTTGTCTCATTGCAGGCGTGTTGATTCCCAACAGCAGGATCCATGCGGGTTTTGCCAACACATCCAGAATCATGATTTTGCTAGAATTGATTCTTGAGATTGGTGATTGAATTCCGGAAATTGTTTACTCCTGAAAACAATATTAGTGTAAATCAGCGATTCAAATGATTAGACCGACTCGGAAGGTGAAGACATATCAATGATCCAACTACCGCACCTCAAAAACAGGAGTGTTGATTCCCAACAGCAGGATCCATGGGGGTTTTGCCAACACTTCCAGAATCATGATTCCGCATGAATTGATTCTTGAGATTGGTGATTGAATTCACGAAATTGTTTGCCCGTGAAGACAACATCAGTTCACCGGTGTAAGTCGAGTAGAGATTTCACCGGATCCTGCCCCACTTTTGCTGCTCCAAAGCCCGGAACGCTGTTCAACGGTAGATAGTGGAGAGCTGTCCGGAAATTCTCGGACTTGAACATGCGGCGTTGGATACGTCTGCCGGCAGTTCCGTTGGTTCTGGTGGGTTCGCGAGGCTCTCGTCCTCTCACTTCCCGACACACTCGCTCGAAAGCCCTCGGTCGCACACGGCCATTCAAGTGGTTACGGTCGGCGGTAGTAGTCAGACTCAGCTGGCGTCGATCTTCGGTGTCACGGATGTTACCGGCTAACTGCGGGAATCGCTTCTGATCCGGACTGACCCAACGGAATTCAACTATGGCTGTTGCGGTAAATTATTCCGGAGAAACTTTCTCGTGCCACCGTGGGGTACTCACGAACCCGAAGCTGTGCGCAACTAGAAACGGGAGAACAACAGCGTGCAGCTTGGGTGACGTTGTCTTGCGTGTGGCTCGGGAAACTGACGGATCGTTCCCGCCAGGGCTCGTTGGGAGGAGTCGCAATGGCGGAGGAGCTTCCGGAGAAATTAGTACGATCCTTCAAGTGTAATGATCGAGTCGTGAGTTTGGGGTCTTGTAGATATTAGTATTGCAGATGGACGGGCGAAGTATCGAAGAGAGACCACATGTGATGATCACCGGGATTCGAACCCGGATCAATCGGTTACTGAGTAAGAGCGCTAACCACTGCGCCAATGTCACCCATATGCTTCTCTCATTCGAATCGTCCTCTTATATGCAATGCAGTGCCGTCACACAAGCCCAATGAGAGCGCGAGTCCCGGAACAAATTCCAAAGATGGCCGGATGGAGCGGAAAGAACGACATTACTCTTGCGCTGTTGCAGGCTACGGAATAAGGAGGAACCTCATGAATAACGTTGGTGCCTCTGCGTCATTCGCCGTCCATGCAACCAGTCCTGCGGAATATGTCACCTGGATTCCGGAAGTACCCCCAACATGCCAGCAATATACAATCCAGCAAAGTCCGGGTCTTGCTTCGCCATAACTTTCCGGCTGTCTCATGGCGTTTCGGAGGCACGGCAGGATCCCCTTTCTGGCAACAAGTGGCACTTTCCAATGGCAAAACGGATGCCAGCCCCGAAGAGTACGGGCGCCTGGAGAGAGGCGTCCCGGTGTTCCTACCGGGATTAAAATCTTTTCCGAGGAGCACCGTCAGCAGTAACGTTGCCAGAATCCCCCGCGACACTGTGATATTGGTTCAGGATTAAAATTTCACTCGAAACAGAAGACCGCCACGCTCCTCGTTGGCTGCTTTTCCCTCGGTGTACGTGAGCGCTCCAGGAATTTCCCGATTCCTCTCAGGAAATACGTATATATTAGTCTCCGCTGCAATCCTTTTCCATTCCTAAACCTCGAAGGCACTCGCTCGCCCGCGCCATCCAGATTCCTGGATACAAACATCGTTCCCTTTAACGCTCTTGGGCTTCGTGTGTTACCCAAATAATGGGCTACTCTGTCGCCTGTTCCCCCCTCTCCTCTCCCTCCCCTCCGGGGAGAGTAATGCTCTTTCGTGGGACCGTGAACGGCGTGCGCTCCAGTGGCACAAAGCTTGTCGCATTATATCTCGATTAGCAAAACTCGTCGAGGGAAAACACAAAGAGATAAAGGACGAGGCAGAGGTCCGACCTCTTTCGTGGGCTATCCATTGTGCGCGGCCCTTGGAATGTACGTTCCCGCCAGGAAACCGCAGGTATTCCTTTGGTCCGCTCGGGAGCCGCGGCAAGAACACCCCAGGGATTGCTGTTGGACCTCGTCCATCTATCCGTGTATCGCCCGTTTCGGCCCGCAGGAATTCCGCGTATGCCGCGATCATCGAAACTGTTTCGTTGCCTGGTGAGAAGAGCGCCATGGCCCTATTGTGCAAACAACGGACCAGCCCCGCATTAGATGGATGAAGGGAGTCATAGCTTCCGGATGCCTGAGTGCCGGCTGGGCGTGCGTTCCGTGCCAGGTGTCAACAGAACGAGACATTTTCAGCAGCCCGACAAGAATTCGGACCACGTCCTGGATCAGGATGTTTTGCAGATTGGATCATTAAGCGATAATTGATCTTATTGAATGACATGATCGTGGTTTAATGAGAGGAACTTGGCTGAACCACAGCTTTAGGATGTCGCTCGTGGTCCCCGGCGTGTCAATAAAGCCCCAGCTTCTAATAATCCCCAACTCCGTTGCGCAATATCATAACAGCCCCTCATTAGATGGATGAAGGTTGTCAGAACTTCCGGATGCCTGAGTGCCGGCTGGGCGTGAGTTCCGTGCCAGGTGTCAACCGAACGAGAAACATTTTCATCAGCCCGACAAGAATTCGGACCACGTCCTGGATCAGGATGTTTTGCAAATTGGGTCGCTAAGCGATAATTGATCTTATTGAATGACATGATCGTGGTTTAATGAGAGGAACTTGGCTGAACCAGAGCTTTAGGATGTCGTTCATGGTCCCCTGTGTGTTAATAATCCCCAACTACGTCGCGCAATGTCATAACAGCCCCGCATTAGATGGATGAAGGTAGTCACAGCTTCCGGATGCCTGACTGTCGGCTGGGCGTGCGTTCCGTGCCAGGTGTCAACCGAACGAGACACATTTTCAGCAGCCCATCCGACGGCCCGACAAGAATTCGGACCACGTTCTGGATCAGGATGTTTTGCAGATTGGGTCGCTAAGCGATAATTGATCTTATTGAATGACATGATCATGGTTTAATGAGAGGAACTTGGCTGAACCAGAGCTTTAGGATGTCGTTCGTGGTCCCCTGCCTGTTAATAAAGTCTAATGAAGAGAGTCACAGCTTCCTGATGCCTGAGTGCCGGCGGGGCGCGAGTTCCGTGCCAGGTGTCAACCGACCGAGACACATTTTCAGCAGCCCATCCGACGGCCCGACAAGAATTCGGACCACGTTCTGGATCAGGATGTTTTGCAGATTGGGTCGCTAACCGATAATTGATCTTATTGAATGACATGATCGTGGTTTAATGAGAGGAACTTGGCTGAACCAGAGCTTTAGGATGTCGTTCGTGGTCCCCCGCGTGTTAATAAAGCCCAAGCCTCTAATAATCCCCAACTCCGTCGCGCAATATCATAACCGATGTGTACGACGTGACGCCAAAGAGCTCGCGGATGTCTGCGCGCCGGGTGGGCGTGAGTTCCGTGCCAGATGTCAACCGGACGAGGCACGTCTAGAGCGGCTAATCTGACGGCAGGACAGGAATTCGGACCAGCTCCTGGATCAGGATGTTTTGCAGATTGGCTTGCGGTGGGGATAATTGATATTATTGAACGAGATGATCGCGGTTTAATGAGAGGAACTTTGTTGCGTGAGAGCTTTTCGTTGTCGTTCGTGTTCCCCTGCGTATTAATACAGCCCCGGCTTCTAATAATCCCCAACCCCGTCGCGTAATATCATAACCGATGTATACAACGGGAGGCCAAAGAGCTCCCGGGTTAATAACGGATGGAAATCTCGCCGGTCCCTCGGTTGTACAGGGCATATCCTGTACCACCTACAGCCTTTCCAGATAGCTCGCCTCGAGGGCGTTTACCATGGTTCTACTGCGTCATAGTAGAACAATGAAATCCTGGATGCTGGGTCGAATTCGGGAGCATGGAATGGGTGGTGTGCGCGTGGATCCGTCGGAGACTAATATTAGGTTTATTGGGGGTGATGTGGCCACTTTTCCGGTCACAGCCGATGATGGATCGTTCAGCCTTAAAAAATATATTGAAAATTGTTGGTGAGCAACTACTCGACCATTGATGTTTGGGTTTGAAACATTGAATGCGTAAAGCAGCGACCGCGACATCGAAAATCATCATTGGTTGGTCATATCAACCGGGCTCTAAGCGTGATGTTATGGCCAATAGTCGCGAGTGGTTCCTCAAAGCCTTAAGGGCTTATATACGCGATTTCGTCGATTTTCGAAGGTACTTTTCTAGACGCGGTTAAAAAAAAATGACGCATATATTGACAACATTTTTTGTACAGATTATTTATGCATATGGTTAAGTATATGTAAAAAAGTCAGACATATTAATAAATGGTGGAGATATTACATAATAAAGCAATGTATTTTTTTTACGCGCGCGTTGATGGTGAAAGTTCTCGGCATCGATGTGGGTGTCTGAAAAAAAATGAATATATTTATAATTGCATAATGAATGTATCTTCAGTGTGAACCAACAATATTATTTTTTTTAAAATTATTATAATAAAAAATCGAAACTTAACATTTTTTTACTCAACTTTCAGTCGGTATTTTATCTTTTATATTGTTTTGGGTCATAGAAATTTTTCTTTCTGTGGTTCACACGATAGGTGATGATACTAAGAGTATGTCAGTATCATCACCTATCGTACATTTCAAAGCGATCTGAGCCTTCGTTCAAAAATGAATCCACGATTCAAAAGAATCGTGGAAAAAATTCCTGCTGCTTCCAAGAAAATAAAAGTTTTTACGTTCCAAATGCTGCAACTTTAACAATTTTTGAAATTTTCCAATTCTGTAAAGCTCAAAATATTCCTAGCCGTTCAGGCTAGTGGAATCAAAAACGTTTAAGTTGAAAATTGAAATTTTCATATCGCTTCCCCATAAAAGCTGCCAATTGAAATTTTCATATCGCCTCCTCATAAAAGCACAAAACTGAAATTTTCATATCGCTTTCTAAGGTTCCTTTATTGGCGAAGCTTCTTCTATGAGGAATAATTGTCTGTATGTTTGGCTTTTTCAATGTTGAGAGCTTGACCTTGTTGATCCGTGACTCCACAAAACGCCCAAACAAACTTAATTACCGATCACTGCCACTCCGCCAGACCCGACCATCGATCAGAGTGCCAACGACCGCCAGCGCGGGGCGTTTTTCCGCACCGTGGAGATCGCGAAAGAGTGGTTCGTCTCTACCGCACCGTGGAAAGTAACTCCGGAAGCTCCCCGGGAGTTTTCAGTCGACTCATGTGTTTAACTCGTGTGCGCCGGCCCGTTCGTAGGTGGCACGAGATGCCGCAGAGAAACTTTCGACAGAACCGGCTGTCCTACGGTGGTTTCTTCTGCCAGGGGTTGCCTCGGCAAAGGCGCAACGGTGCAACGCACACGCCCCGCATTGCGTCAACTGCAAAACAGCACCGATCTCCTCGCGGCCCTCGAGAGGCAACGAAATTCTCTTATTGCGCTTCTTCGTACGACCGATGAAAGCCGTTGGAAGAGTAAAAAAAAAATCGGCGAATAGGTGGGGTGAATCGGAAAGTTCCCGGGAATCCCCATCCGTGTGCGCCGGCGAGGGCGACGTGTGGGGCGGAAGTCCCGCAGAGTCGGCCATGCCCGAAAATGGTGGAAGGAACTTTAAGCACTCCTTAAAGTACAATCCATCTGGCGCCGAAAGAAAAACCCGCCCCGGTGAAATAAAATTCGGAAAGACATATTTTTCGGGCCGAGACGAAGGCGGAAGAGGGAATCGGTGGGAATGTAAGGTCGAGAAACGATGGGAGCTTAGGAGGTGGGAAAAAGGGTCGTAGATCGCACTTCGGCGGTGATCGGGGAAGAGGCGAAGCTTCGGGTCAAGGAGAGAACGTGGCAGGGTGGACGACGGAGGGCTCGACTGGACCGGCGCTACTTGACTGGATGCAAGGGTATACAGGGGGGAGGATCACAATTTTAGGGTCGAATTTTAAGACATTAAGTTTAGATTTTTATTTTTAATTTTAAGAATTTTAAGACTTAAGTTTGAACTTGAGATCGCTCTTGAGGTCGAAGCTTGGCCCGAACTTCATTGCGGGCTTAAGTTTGATCTTAAGTTCGAACTTAAGTTTTATCTCAAGTTCGAACTTAAGTTTGATCTCAAGTTCGAACTTAAGTTTGATCTCAAGTTCGAACTTAAGTTTGATCTCAAGTTCGAACTTAAGTTTGATCTCAAGTTCGAACTTAAGTTTTATCTCAAATGCGAACTGAAGTTTGATCTCAAGTTCGAACTTGAGTTTTATCTCAAGTTCGAACTTGAGTTTTATCTCAAGGTCGAACTTGAGTTTGATCTCAAGGTCGAACTTGAGTTTGATCTCAAGGTCGAACTTGAGTTTGATCTCAAGGTCGAACTTGAGTTTGATCTCAAGTTCGAACTTAAGTTCGATCTCAAGGTCAAACTAATGTCTTAAAATTAGTTTGGCCTATTGGAAATTGATATTTGGCCAGTTGGAAATTGATATTTTCATATCTTTTCCTCATAAAAGTTGAAAATTAAAATTTTCATATCTCTTCCTCATGAAAGTTGGAAATTAACATTTTTATATCGCCTTCTCATAATGTTCCTTTATTCGCGAAGCTTCTTCTACGAGGAAGCATTGTCTGCATTTTTGGGATTCCTCATGTGTGCAAAATTTCAGCCCGATCAGTCTCGGCATTCCCGGGATATACCAGTTTGAATTTTTCGCGTTTGATTCACACACACATATACAACCGAACATTTTTTCTAAATGTGATTTTTTAAATATCTTGGAGCATTCTAAACACGTTTTGATTGAAATCTGATAAACAATAAAATAAAATCAATAAATATAATATAATATAATATAATATAGTATAATATAATATAATATAATATAATATAATATAATATAATATAATATAATATAATATAATATAATATAATATAATATAATATAATATAATATAATATAATATAATATAATATAATATAATATAATATAATATAATATAATATAATATAATATAATATAATAAATAAAATAAATAAAATAAATAAAATATAAACAATAAAAAATGATAAACAAATTTTTGAATAAGGATATCAAGCGCGGTACTCAATGACGCCTGGGAAACATACTCCCCTGCATTTCGCGAGTTCACCTCTCAAAAATTTAATCTCACTGAAATTCTCTCTCCGTCGAGAGTCCCTGACGAACAGAAGGGCGACCCTAGGACGACGGCGCGACGACAAATGCAGACAGTGGACCCCGGTGGGCGGAGGCGACTCCCGGGCCAAGTTTTACACGAGTACGAGCGAGGTTGTGTTTCCTCGAGAGGGCGAGGATAAGAGCCAACGTGAGTCGGTCCCTCGCCGTCCACCGTCGGGAAACGTACCCGGTTGCACCGGGGAGCGAGTCGCCGGTCCGGAGAGGCGAGGACGCGTCCGACGAAATTGCTTTTCGATGAGCGGCGTCGCCATAAGTGAGGAGGAGCCGGAAGGAACGGGAAGAGTGTGCGGGAACGGCGAAAAAGGAAGCCGGACGAACGTACGGTGGCGATGTTATTGGACGGGTGCGGTCAGTGCGCGAGAAAAACGAACGACCAAACCGGGGCAAAAAGGCCCGGAATGAAGGACCTTCCGGGATACTGCGATTCCGCATCCGGCACTTCCCGTGCGATTACCGAGAGTGCTTGGACACTTCGAAAAAAAAATAAATAAATAAAATATTAATTTTCCCACGTTGGATCGACGCGCGGGCCTTTCGTAAATTAAATTAAGGGCGTAGACCACAGTAAAATTTGGCAAATTTTTTATTTTTTTTATTTTTCTGATAGTTTATAGCAGGGTTGGGCAAAGTACCGAAAATTACTTAAAGTACTAAGTACTTGCAAGTACTTTAAGTACTAAGTACAAATTTAATACTCTTTGGTATTAAATTTGTCAAAAATTTACCTAACCGTTTAAGTTTTATGGGATTTTAACACCATTTTTGAAATTAGTTTTTTTACGTTTGACACGAGTTTCCGAATCAACGACAAAACAGATTTTTTTTGTAAAATTAACAAGATTTTTTTTTGTAAAATTACCAAGAAAATAATTGTGGACGTTTGTGGACAAAACAAGGTTTCTTAAAAATACAAATCTTTTTCACTGTGTATGGAACTTATGGGACAACACACAAAAAAAAACAACCCTCCAAAATACATATCGATGCAATTTTGCGCCTCGACTGTGACATCCTCCTCTCCCAAAATCCCCAAACGCCGCCCGGATAAAAAAAAAACGGTTCAATTTACCCCAAATCGTTCCACATTTCCAAAATCCATACCTTCTCGATTTAAAAAAAAATTCCGCAAAAAAAAAAGTTCTTAATTTTCCCAAAGTCGAATTCGTTGATTTTCACCACAATTGCAGGAAGGTCCATTTTGCCCCATTCCATATTTCCTGAAAATATTCCTCTCCTCTCTCGACGCTGCGAAGAAGTTCAGGTTAATTCTCTCTCACGATAAAAATCGAAATATGTTGCCTTAAATCGATGAAAATTCTCCGAATCGTTTGGGTGGTCCATTTCGCCCCATGGTCCCCCAAATGTGAAAGTAGTAAAGATAAACATCATTTTTCCAGGCAGGCTCACTCAGAAATGTGGAGCAATCGAGACGCAAAAAAAAGAAAAAAGTCTACTTGATCGTTTTCATTCTGTATGGAAATCGTTATGGAAAATCGAGGAATCGCGTTACCCCCGTTCGACTGTTATTGCCGATGCCAAAGGATCGTGTGGGGGGGGGGGGGGCGAGACTGTATGGTGTGGAATCGAATACGATCGCTTTACCGCAAAGGAGCAATACCATTCGAGCCCGTTCGGCGAAGAAATCGACTCGCTCATGTTGCAAAAATTGCGATAGTGCGGAATAAGAGCCACGTGGAGGAAGAAAATAGAGAAAATCGTGTTTCGTAAGAAGCAACCCGAGCCACGCCCTACGATGCTTTAATCAACGGTGATTATCGCTCCAGACCGTAGAGCTGCGAAAAGTTCAGTCTCGAAGAAAAATAATAATAATAATCGGGAATATTTCGATGCAGAAAAACATCTTTGACCTTTTCTCAACAGTGCAAACACTTTGGGAATTTCAGAGAAATTTAATAATAATAATAATAATAATATTATTATTATTATTATTAATAATAATAATAATAATAGTAATAATAATAATAATAATAATAATATTAATAATAATAATAAAGTTGGGAGGTCATCCATGGGTTCGAACGGCCATTGGGCCATTCGATTTCGGATTCCATGGGTTCCTAACGAACGCTCGATTTCGAGAGTCTATTGTTTTACAATCTCTCACCTGTCAAAATGTCACCTCGACAGTTTTGACAGTGGCATATTTCCCAACGGATTTCATTGACGAAAAAATTCAAATAAATTTTTTTTTTGAAAAACCATTTTCTTAAAAAAAAATGGTAATTGTACCATCACTCCCATACGCTATATTCTCGAGATTTCGGGAATCATAGCGTATGGGAGTGGAATTTGAAAATCCTAAATCACTTCCATATGCTATATTCTCGAGATTTCGGCATTCATAGAGTATGGGAGTGGAATTTGGAAATCCTAAATCCCATATAGCACACATGCGTGGAATTTGATATTCGAATCGGAAGTAAGATTCGGTTCCTTAAGAATATGTTATCCGTCAATCATGATTCAATAGACGAAGCTTTTTTCTAACCGAGCTGTCACGTTATGAAAATATTTAAGTAACCGAGCGAATGCAATTACATTCGATTGCTTCACTGCAGCATTTGTCATAATCTATTGTCAACAAGAAATAACATAAATTAAAAAATCTGATCGCTAATAATAATAATAATAATAATAGGTTGCGATTGGTAGACGGCGAGACGCATTGACGATTAAATTGTGTAATTCATATCGAGAAGGCAGTGACATCGAAATGGTCCGTCCGTCCCATCGGTTGTATTGACTGCGTAACTAGTTTCGGCGAATAATTTCGTCTCCGTAATACAAATATGAGCGGTAAACTGGCCAGTGCATGACAATCGCGTACGCAGCTTTATTAAACTTTGATGGAATCAACAACGAGGGAAGCTTTTTAATATTTGATTTTCGGTCGTGTAGCTTTAGTGTTTCCATTGCATTTTGAAGGGCTTTTGTGGACTGATGGCCATTGTGCTCCGATCCTTTGTGCTTTTCGATTCGGAATACAATAAATTAATTACCCGCTATGGCGAGTTCCGGTGAAACATGCATTTGGATGGAAAATGTTTCAATAATTCATCGTGTACGGCCGTAGGTAGCTTTCGCGAGTTTTTTTTTAATGTTTCCAAACTTTGGCCAATGTTTCCGACACTTGGACAATGTTCTAGCCAATGTTTCCAACACTTGGACAATGTTCTAGCCAATGTTTCCAACACTTGGACAATGTTCTAGCCAAGGTTTCCAACACTTGGAAAATATTCGGACTAAGGTTTCCAATCTTTGGCCAATACTCGAGCCAATGCTTCCAACATTTGACCAATATCCGAGCCAATGTTTCAAGCATTTGTCCAATATTCGATCCAATGTTTTGAACATTTGACCAATATCCGAGTCGATGCTTCCAACACTTGGACAATGTTCGAGCCAATGTTTCCAACATTTGACCAATGTTTAAACCAATATTTCCAATCTTTGACCAATGCTCGAGTCAATGTTTCCAACCTTTGCTCCCAACATTTGACCGATAACCGAGCCAATGTTCCCGACATTTGACCAATATCGTTCGAGCCAATATCTCCAACCCTTGGTCAACGCTCGAGACAATGTTCCCGAGCCTTCGCCGAGCATCGGGTCGTTGGTTTGCCGATTTGAGAATCGGCTGCCAATACCCGGCTGTTTTTATCATCCGAGACTCGGTCGACTTCGGCCCAATTCGAACCACTCCAGGTGCGCTTGTACGTCAGTCACATTATCGGGGTTCAGTGGTTCCAGCTTTAATCCTCAATATTCCTGGAAGTTTGCCTCGCGGATGACTCGCCAATGGGATATCAAGGACGAAGAGCACGAATCTCACGCAGAAATCCTGAAGAGGAGTTCCTGAAGAAGCGCTTCAGGAACTTCGGGAAAGCAAATAGTCGGTTTCATGCTTTTCCTGCTTTGCCCACCCTTCAGGAAACTTAGGCTCAAGCTCGGTCTTGTTCCTCCCCCTCGCTCTCCTCGCGACTCCGCGGCTCCGTCGCAACGCCAGGTTAAAGTAGTTCTGTCGCTTGATGTTCATTTCGCATAAGTTCGAGAAAAATTAGATAAAATTGAAAACACTTCTCGATGGTATATAAAAATCTGAAAAAATGCATGCATATTAAATAAGTATAAGTAATTGTGTGTTTTTTTTTCCATACGAAAAAAAATAAAAATTCAAAGCCTATTTAAAAATCTGAAAAAATGGTACTGAAAAGATTAATTTTGCATAATAATAAGTCCAACATGTTATTAACAAATTAAACAAAAAATTAATTGTTTAACAAACTACCCGCCAACCTATTTTTTTTATTACGGAAATGATTCGTTCATTTTTTCTGAACGTATGAATACGTATTGATTTTTTTCAGATATTTAAATTTGCTTGAAATTTTGTGTTTTTTTGTCGTACAATAAGAAAAATTCAAAGCAAATTGAAAAATCTGAAAAAATTCACACGTATTCAAAAAAATGAACGAATCATTTTCATAAAAAAAAAATGATTTTCCGGCAAATCCGTTAACCAATTTTATTTATCATCAATTTGTTAATAACATTTTAGAATTATTATTATACAAAATCAATCTTTTCAGTACCTTTAATATGTATGCATTTTTTCAGATTTTTATATTTGCAATTTTATTAAATTTTTCTGGAACTTATGCGAAACGAACATCAAGCGACAGAACAACCTTAATCGTGACGTGGACGAGTGAGGCGCGCGCCGGTAAACCGCCCGTCACCCAGTGTACTAATTAGCCAGGAGACTTTGGCAGTCGAGTGCCACCAGCCGCACGGCCTCCGGCGATTCCGTCGAGGCGGAGTTTCCCGCAAACCGCGACGGTAAAGGCGCTCGAGCGACGAGGTGAAAGGCGGCAAAATTCAGATTCGGGACGTCGCGAATGGTCGGGAAAATTGGATGATTCGCAGTAATTACGAGGCGTCCGCTTGATTTACGTTTACTCGCCCGACGTCCCGAGATGATTTACGAGGAGTCGCGTCAACAACGACAGTGGCAAAAACCGCCTCAGCCGCGCCGCGCCGGACCAATGAGGTCCGATGAAAACACTTGAAGAATTTCTTTAGGGCAAGATTCACAATCAGAAAAATTTTTTTTTGCTCGCACTAAATAATAGCCGTAATTTGAATCTAATGAGGATTTTGTCAAGGCACGTAAACATCGTCTTTATCTTAAACTAGCAGATTGTTGCGGCTCGCGCGCTCCCAGTTTCCGTGCGTTAAATTTTATATTTTATAATTTTTTCTTATTGAAGAATTTCAGCAATTCGCAAATTAAAAAAAAGTGTGTTCCTACTAAAATTATAGCCATTCCGGGACTTTAGCCACTCCGTGACTTTAGCCACTCCGGGACTTTAGCCACTCCGGGACTTTAGCCACTCCGGGACTTTAGCCACTCCGTGACTTTAGCCACTCCGTGACTTTAGCCACTCCGTGACTTTAGCCACTCCGGGACTTTAGCCACTCCGTGACTTTAGCCACTCCGGGACTTTAGCCACTCCGGGACTTTAGCCACTCCGGGACTTTAGCCACTCCGGGACTTTAGCCGCTCCGGGAGTTTAGCCACTCCGGGACTTTAGCCACTCCGGGACTTTAGCCACTCCGGGACTTTAGCCACTCCGGGACTTTAGCCACTCCGGGACTTTAGCCACTCCGGGACTTTAGCGACTCTGCCTGGCGTACTTCGGTGAGCTCCGATTACCCCCCTACTCATGTAGGGTGAACGTATGAGGTCGACGCTGGGGTCAACCTCGAAGCCCACGGTGCAACCGTTGGCATGCGAACTTGGCCCGATCATCTATGGAGCGTTAGATGATAAGCCCGGCCCGACTGTGGCAGCTTATGCTGGCCCGAACATCATTCACGATGCCGATAATTGGCGTGCAAACGGATCAAATCGGTCCGCTAGGATCTGGCAAAACCTCCATGGGAAACCCCCCTAAAAAGTTGTCCCAACTGCAATACGGCCCTGTAAAACTGCAGGAAACCGTATCAGCAAGCCGCACCAAAAAGACAGCATCAGTGTCAGGACAATATTAATTACCGTCTCGTTTTCCGTTTGGCGGAATAACCGTCTTGTGGCTGGTGATTATTAGCCGCTCATTAACGGCGATCTGTCAAAGAGAGTCTTTATCGCGACCCGCCTCCCACCCAGCTGGCTTCTCCTCGTTATCCGTACAACTTTGTCTCTTTCCCGCGCTATCAGTTCCTCCTCCGTCGTGCCTTCCCCACTATCTCACCAGACCCCCCCCCCCCCCCCCCCCCCTCCCAAGAATTGCAAATTAGTTGGCTCGCAGTTTGCACGGCGCAGTATTTTACTATCCGCCTGAGTATGATGTCGCCCAACCGCGCCGCCCCTGGGGGGCCCCGTTTCTCTCTCAAACCAATCTTCCGGCAAAACGCCGCCATTGGCGCATCCGTTGAATGAACCTTGTCGCTTCCTGGCCCACCCCAGCCCCCCAAAGATTGTTTTTTATCCGTTTAAATTGCCCAAACTCAACCCAACAACCAACCCAACAGTTCTTGGCCCCCCTTTTTTTGGTCCAAATTTCCGTCTTCCCACTCGTTCTGATGTCGCCCTACCGCGCCGCCCCTAGGGGGCCCCGTTTCTCCTTCAAACCAATCTTCCGGCAAAACGCAGCCATTGGCGCATCCGTTTAATGAACCTTGTCGCTTCCTGGGCCCCCCAACCCTCCAACGATTGTTTTTCATCCGTTTTAATTGCCCAAACTCAACCCAACAACCGCCCCAAGAGTTCTTCGCCCCCCTTTTTTTTGGTCCAAATTTTTGTCTTCCCATCCGTTCCTCGACGTTCCGCCGCTGACGGAGGAACTTTCAGCGGCGCGTCTTCGGGAATGAATAAAAAATGGCGCGGGACACTCGCGCGGAAAGTCGTACGAGAACCAGCTGGAGAACTTCTTTTCTGTTCCGGGTTGCGACACGGTTCTATTATTCATGGCGAGGAAAGCTTCGAGAATGGGTCGTGATTCAGGGGCGAAAAATCGGTAGTCCGGGTGGATATCCGCGGAGCGCTTCGAGAGCGACTTTATCGGAGCATTCCCGAATGTCGTTTCTCACCGTGTGCGTTTTTTTTCTGGGCTCCCTCTTCCTGCTTTCCCTCTGCACAGGGGCGTACATCGCGGGTCCCGAGTTTTCCCTCTGGTATTACGGCCTCTTGTTCGATTATTCACGAGGCGTTCCCCATGTGTGTGTGTGCATGTGTATGTGTGTACATGTGTGTGCGTGTGCCTGCATGTGTATGTGTGTGCATGTGTGTATACATGTGTGTGCATGTGTGCATGTGTGTGTGTGTGTGTGTGTGTGTGTGTGTGTGTGTGTGTGTGTGTGTGTGTGTGTGCATGTGTGTGTGTGCATGTGTGTGTGTGCATTTGTGTGTGTGCATGTGTGGACCATGTGTGTGTGTGTGCATATGTGGACCATGTGTGCCGATGGTAGTTCACACGGGGCGAGACCCTCGGGAGAAGATACGCGAGCCCCACTTCTAGCTGACGCCGGGAACCATACTGCACCCTTGGACCGCCTGCACTAACCCTCAATCGCATGCGTTCTTTCTCTTCCTCTCTGGAACTTAAGAGCGTGTATCATCGCGCTCCTCGGGCCGACCGTCCCTGGCGCTATCTCGCTACCGTAGGTTTTCCCGTTTACTGTTTTACCGACGGGGCACCCAACGCCCTGCCAGGCTGGGGCCAGCGCCCCTCATCTTATCACCGATCGTACGCGCGGTCCGAGATGCATACTGGCACACCAGGAGCTGATGAGATTTAAATTTTTTTAAATACCACCATAAAAAAAATTCGGTTTTTGCCAATTTTCGTAACGTTTTGGCCTTTAAGGGTCATTTTCATCCCCTAAACTTTAATAAAATCAAATTCCCCGCATACCATTCTCTTCCTTACGAAAAATCGGAGAGGTTCATGGGCGGCAAAACGCACTTACTGCTCATAGGAACCTCGTACCTCGGAGAAACGCGTGGGGTACATATCTACCCCAGTCATGACTTAGAAGCTAGAAAAAAAATGATACATGAGTAACAGGTTTAATCGCACGAAATGTTTGCTCAAATTTAAACTTTGAACATCGTGACTGGTCGGCATTTAAAGAAATTGTTCCAGCGTACCCAGCCATAGCCAAACAATACTATTTACTCAAACGAAGTAACTCTCATACCTGCATGCATAGATAAAAATTCTTCCCCCCTCCCCAAAAAAAAAAATCCATTCTCACAATCAGAATTCTAGCGCATTGATTTATTTTCAAAATGTAATAAAATCACATATGTACCCCAGTCATGAAGCAACTCTCATACCTCCATACATAAATAAAAAATCCCCCCCCTAAAAAAAAATCCATTCTCATAATCAGAATTCCGCGCATTGATTTATTTTCAAAATGTAATAAACCATTCACCATGTGTGCAGGAACAGCGAGTCGGGGATGCGAAAGGAGGGGGGAGGGGGGGGGGGGTGATCGTAGTCGCGAGGACACGCGAGGGCGCGTCCCAAGGGGATGCACAGGAGCGCGTAGACTTCCGGTTCTTCCTCTTTCACTCGGTCCATTTCGTCGAGCCCTGCACCGATAAAGCCCGCGTCTCTCTCTCTCAACGATACAACAATATGGTTCTAATAAGATATCCCGGTCCCCCCCCCCCCCTATCCCCGCCCCCCCTCGCATTTAAGACCTTCCATAATAGCCCGGGCCGACTATTGTCCCCTTCACGAGAGATTTAACATAATATTTGCCATTGAAGACCCGACGGTTCCATTATCCATTTTCCCTCGGAAACTGCCCCCCCCCCCTCCCCCTCCGCCCCCCTAGCGAATATCATAGATTGGCCATTCTTTTCTCATTCTTCACTCTTTCCTCGAGATTTTTTTTTTTTTTTTTTTTTTCACGGCCCATGGGACGCGAGAATATTATCCGCGCTCGAACGGTGCAGCAGGGAACTCCATGACCCGATTCTAATACCTCGTCGCCTGTGAGCCTCGTGATGCGCCACGCGAAACTTCAATGAGCCGCTGTCCCGAGTGTATTAAAATCCGTGGATTTACAAGTTCGGGCGAACGTGTGACTTGCTGGGAGGAGGAAGTCGCGAGGGAGCCGGGCCGATGAGGGGCGAGAGGGGGGGAATAGGGAAAGTGGGGCAATATGGACCGGGGTGAGATTCTGGGGGTTCGGGGACGAAGCGTGGTTTAAGGTTGTTATTAAGATGCTAATTTGGGTGGAAGTTTGAATAAATGAATATTTTTAATGTGTATGGGGCAATATGGAACAGTTGATGGATTCGGGGAGTTCTGTTGGCAAAAGATGGTTTCGTGGTGTTTCTGATGCAAAAATTAATGGGATGAAAGTATGAGGCGAAAAAGAAAAAAATATGGGGGTGAGTTTATTTTCCTACCGGTGCGTGATGAATTTTCATCATGAAAATTCATACATTCTTATTCTTATTGATCATCTTGCCCCATGTTTCTGTTTTTTTAACCAGGCGCGTTAAATTGGTGTACCGGATATTGAAACTTTAAAAAACGTTAAAGTTTGGCGTGGAAATCCCGACCTTAGCCGGTCCATTTTGCCCCACACTTCCCACCAAAACAATAAAAACACCATCTCAAATAACACAAAACACACCACACCCGACCATACATCCGATGCCTCTATAAAACATATATGCACTACCTTATGCCACTATATATATAATATATATATATATATATATATATATATACAGCCCGTATAAATTATACATATATCTCGCCTACATATATTTTACATCCACCCATGCGGGCTTCGTCCGCACTCCCGAAGGGTTCGGCAGCGCCCGCCGAAAGTGGCCTAGGTGTGCAAGAAGATGTTGTTGGTTCGCGCGGAACTGTTTGCTCCGTGCCTCGGAGCCGGAGAGACCTTGTTGTATTTATGCCATCGGAGGGGTCGGCGAAAAAAAAAAGGTACGAGATGAAGATGGAGGGTGCCTTCTACGAAGAGCAGCCGCTGGCTGCGCAGGGGCAAGAGCCATCAGTCTTGCGGGCCCAGCTGGTGCACGCGAGGGGCGCGCACTCCTTTCCGCTGGCAAAAGTGACGGCTGGATAATTCGCGGGCGGCTTCCGCCGGATATGGATTCGCTCTCTGTGCCTCGAATACAAGCACTGGAAAAGTATATACATTTTTATTTTTTATTTATTTTTTTTTTTTTTTTTTTTTATCTGACGGCACTAAATGTGTGTACCAGACATTTTGTGCCTTAAAAAGACGATACAATGTGTCGTGTTTAATCCATAAATTTGCCGGTCCGTTTTGCCCCACATTTCCCTAGGAAAAAAATACCATTTGAAATAATACAAGTATATCGCAGCCGACTATTATTCGGCGCCTCCATAAAACATATATGCAGAACGTTTGCGTCGATTAATTTAGCATAATAATAATTCCAAAATTTTATTAACAAATTAATCAAAAAATTAATTGTTTAACAAATTACACGGCAAGGGATGGTTTTTTGTATGAAAATGATTCGTTCATTTTTCTGAATACGTATGCATTTTTTAAGATTTTTTAATCAGCTTTGATTTTTTTTTTTATATGGAAAAAGTGTGTGAAAAACACAAAAATCAAAACTAATTGAAAAATATGAAAAATTTCATACGTATTCGTTTTGTTATAAACATTGAAGATATTACTTTCGGTATTAGGGAAAAAAAAACAATTTCCACTTTTCTTTAACCTCGTAATTATTATTGGCTTTTTTCCGTTGGCATTTTTTTTCGTCGTCTTTTTTTTCCTGGCTTTTCTGTCGTGAGCTTTTTTTCCTCCGCTTCTTTTTCCCCCTTACATTTCCCAAAGAAATACCTGGTGCCCAGCTGGCCGGCCCAGCTGGTACTACAAATATCAATATTTTTCTTTTTAGTAACTTTTTATTAAAAAATTTTCTATCCATTTTTTTTCCATCAACAATTTTTCCATCCATTTTTTTCCCATCAAAAATTTTTCCATCCATTTTTCGTTCCATCAAAAATGTTTCCATCCACTTTTTTTCCATAAAAATTTTTCCATCCATTTTTTTTCCACTAAAAATTTTTCCTTCCATCGAAAATATTATTTTCGATGTCGTTAAAAATATATATATATATATATATATATAAATATTTTTTTAAATTCCAACCTTTTTCTCAACCCCCTAATTACAATTGCCTTTTCTTCCATGAACCTTTTTTCCTTCCACTTTTCTTTCTTAGATCCCCGTACGTACATATGCATTTCCCAGCTCGCGGCCCCAGCTCTTCGCTCGCCACTCCGCCGCCAAGAGTGACGAATCCGTATAATTCGCGTGCGGTTTCCGGCGGCTGTGGATTCGCCCTCCGCGCCTCGCACGCATCTCCGACGCTGCACCATCGGGAGTTCTGCAACAGCGCTGATCGCCTCTCCTCAAGCGCGCGCCCTCTTCTCTTCCGCATTCCAGTTCTTCCGGGTCTGGCCGGGTCTGGCCGCGTCTCCTCCCGGGCCTCCCCATCCGGTATTTTCTGCGGCTCGAGGGATAAGCGGAGCATTAATCTACGCTTACAATTTCATGCCGGAAACTCCAGATTATATCCCGCCCCGAGGATCCTCCACCGATCCGCTCCGCCTCTCGATTCCTCGGCGATGCTGGCTGCTCGACCCGCCGGCGAGAAAGTTGAAGCCGTGTAACGCTTGTCGTGTAACGCGTGCCGTGTAACGCGTGCCGTGTAACTCGTGTCGTGTAACGCGCGCCGTGTAACTCATGCCGCGTAACGCGTGCCGTGTAACGCGCGCCGTGTAACGCGTGACGTATAACGCGTGCCGCGTAACGCTTGTCGTGTAACGCGTGCCATGTAACGCGTGACGTGTAACGCGTGCCGCGTAACGCTTGCCGCGTAACGCTTGTCGCGTAACGCTTGTCGCGTAACGCTTGTCGCGTAACGCTTGTCGCGTAACGCTTGTCGCGTAACGCTTGTCGCGTAACGCTTGTCGCGTAACGCTTGTCGTGTAACGCTTGCCGTGTAGCGCTTGTCGTGTAACGCTTGCCGTGTAGCGCTTGTCGTGTAACGCTTGCCGTGTAGCGCTTGTCGTGTAACGCGTGCCGTGTAGCGCTTGTCGTGTAACGCGTGCCGTGTAACGCGTGCCGTGTAACGCGTGCCGTGTAACGCGTGCCGTGTAACGCGTGCCGTGTAACGCCTTCCGTGTAACGCGCGTCGTGTAACGCGTGCCGTGTAATGCTTGTCGTGTAACGCGTGACGTGTAACGCGTGCGGGTTATAGTGGGTAATTCGTACAGCGGGCGCGCAGTCGGCGGGAGGAAAAGCGGCGAGAGAGTTCGACCCCATCGTTTTGCATTAGGACTCCATTAGGTCATGGCTGTTTCGCTGCGGTTCCCGGTCGGAAAGTGGCGAGTTGGCCGAAATCCCGGTAAACTGTGCGGCGAGTTCCGGCGAGCGCCGAGCCGGAGATGATGAACCGGAGATATTGTTGAGGTTGTTGAGGTTGGTGTGTCGGTAGGCCGGAGTCAGACATCAGCGTCTATTAGGGATGTGCACGAACGTGTTCGAGCCTGTTCGAGTCATGCCCTGGCGGCTCGGCACTCCCTCGAGCTTTATATCGAGCTAACCAAGCAGCTCGAGACACTCGAGACGTTCGAGACGTTCGAGACGTTCGAGACGTACGAGACGTACGAGACGTTCGCGAGTCTCGAGACGCTCGCGAGTCTCGAGACGCTCGCGAGTCTCGAGACGCTCGCGAGTCTCGAGACGCTCGCGAGTCTCGAGACGCTCGCGAGTCTCGAGACGCTCGCGAGTCTCGAGACGTTCGAGAGTCTCGAGACTCTCAAGAGTCCCGAGACGTTCGAGACGTTTGAGACATTCGAGACATTCGTGACTCCATCGAGCTAATGAACTTGTTACGGTCGAGCTGTCTGCACTCAGAAAATAAAAAATTATTTGATGTGCGCCCCGCAAATAAATATTTATTTCATAAAAATAAATAATTATTTAAATCAAATAAATATTAATTTTAGGGATGTGCGAATAGCAATTGAATTTAATTGGATATTGATATTCGGTTCAAAATTCGAATTCAATATTTGAAAATTTGAATAATACGAATTATTCAAATATTTATGGATAATTCATGAATAATCGGGATGCATCGATGGGGCAAAACGGGGCAAAAAAATTGGGCTGTATCGATAGTGCAAAATGGGGCAAAAAATCGGGATACATCGTTGGTGCAAAACGGGATAAAAAATCGGGGAATGTATCGGTGGGGCAAAACGGTGCAAAAAATCGGGATTTATCGGTGGGGCAAAACGGGGCAAAAAATCGGGATGTATCGACGAGGCAAAATGGGCAAAAAAATCGGGTACATCGGTGGGGTTAAACGGGGCCAAAAATCGGGACGTATCGATGGGGCAAAACGGGGCAAGAAATCGGCATGTATCGATGGGGCAAAACGGGGCAAGAAATCGGGATATATCGATGCGGTAAAACGGGGTAAAAAATCGGGATGCATCGGTGGGGCGAAATGGGATCTCCTGAAATCGAGCGAGGCAAAACGGGATAGGGAATTTGGGGCAGCCAGACAGACCTGTCTGTCTGGCCGTCTGGCTGCCTATTCTCCCTTACCCGGAATCACCTCCCACGATTTGAAGAGATCCCGGTTTGCTCCATCGATACATCCCGATTTTTTGCGTCGTTTTGCCCCACCGATGCATTCCCAACTTTTTGTCCCGTTTTTCCACATAGATACAGCCCGATTTTTTCATCGTTTTACCCCACCGCCCTACTGCCCCTTTGATACATCTCCATTTTTATGCCTCATGTTGTCCCATCGATGCATCCCGATTTTTTTATCCCACTTTACCCCATGCATCCTGATTTTTTGCCACCTTTTGTCCCACCGATGCATCCCGATTTTTTTGCCCCATTGATATGTGCCGATTTTTTAACCTGTTTTGCCCCACAGATGCATCCCGATGTTTTGTCCCGATTTTCCCGATCCATGCATCCCGATTTTTTGCCCCGTTTTGCCACACCGATGCATCTCGATTTTTTTGGTCCATTTTGTCTCATCGATACATCCCGATTTTTTGGCCCGGTTTGCCCCACCACCCACTTTGCCCCATCGATACATCCCTATTTTATGTCCGTTTTGCCCCATTGATGCATCCCGATTTTCTGCCCCATCGATACATCCCGATTTTTTCCCCGTTTTGCCCCATCGATACATCCCGATTTTTTCCCCGTTTTGCCCCATCGATATATCCCGATTTTTTGCCCCGGTTTGCTGCATCGATATATCCCGATTTTTTTGGCCCATTTTGTCCCATTGATACATCCCGATTTTTTACCCCGTTTTGCCCCACCGATGCATCCTGATTTTTACCCCACCGATACATTCCCCGATTTTTTGCTCCGTTTTGCCACACCGATGCATCCCGATTTTTTGGTCCATTTTGCCCCACCGATACATCCCGATTTTTTGCCCCGTTTTGCCACACCAATGCATCCCGATTTTTTTTTACCATTTTGTCCCATTGATACATCCCGATTCTGTGCCCCGTTTTGACCCACCGATGACCGATGCATCCTGATTTTTTACCCCACCGATACATTCCCCGATTTTTTGCCCCATTTTGCCCCGTTGATACATCCCGATTTTTTGCCCCATTTTGCCCCGTTGATACATCCCGATTTTTTGCCCCATTTTGCTCCATCGATACATCCCGATTTTTTTGTACCGTTTGCTTCACCGATGTATCCCGATTTTTTGCCCTGTTTTGCCCCACCGATGCATCCCGATTTCTTGCCCTGTTTTGCCCCACCGATGCATCCCGATTTTTTGCCCTAGTTTGCCGCATCTTGTGTAGAACGAATGTCTCGAACGTCCACAGAGTATCGAACGACCGGAGAGTCTCGAACGTCCGGAGAGTCTCGGGACTTCCGAGAGTCTCGAGACTCCCGAGAGTCTCGAGACTCCCGAAAGTCTCGAACGTCTCGAGCGTCTCGGACCTACAAATTTGACTCGGTACTCGTCGCAGTGCCGAGTCAGGTTCGAGCATGTTCGATCAGCAGCCTGTCGGTTCGAACATCGAGCTGCTCGAGTATGCCAAGGCTCGTGCACATCCCTAGCGTCTATCATGACACAAAAAATTAATTACACGGAAAAAAGGAATTAGTTGGATCTTTTCTGGGTGTGGTATATTCAACTATTTCCAGGTCGTTATTGTAACGAATCAGATCGTTACAGTTAACCAATTTAAACCCAACTAATAAATAGTTAGTCGACCCAACCAAGCATTTTGATTTTTTTTTCAGTGTAGGGTGTGTCGCTCACGGCCTTGCAGTGAGGTCAGTGACAGAATTGATTAACCGCCGCGTCAGAGCCGGCGAGGGGAAGCCATCGGAGAGTTAACCTCGTGAAACTCGTGAGAGCCGGCTCTGTGCGGACGAAAGTTCGATCGACCAAAACCGCCTCTTAGAACCGCTCGGCCTCGGGAGCGATCAGCTCCGGAGGAATATCGACGTGGGTGGTTTACGAGGTGACCTCTCGGTCACCGTCGGAGGTTCCCCTGTAACTTCCGCGGGGGCACGGTGTCTCATCGGAAGCTCGACTTTATTCCACGTGCGAGGGATATAAAAGACGATACGACGAACCCCTCTCGACCCTCCGCCCCGAAGAGACTGCGCGAGGGAAACCCCATGAATCCTTAAGCATAATCCACCGAACAAGCTCGTTTCCGGCTTGTTGCCTCGCGACAAAATATTTTATGTTATCGGGAACAAATGCATCCACGTTCGGTGACTCGTTTCACTCGTTTCACTCCCACGAACGTATGGAAAATTCGTCCCTACGGCGCGCAGAAAAATAATTTAGACTACGTCGAGTCGCAAATAAAGTTTTACTTCGTTTAAAAAAATATATATATATTTTTTAAATTAAATAAATATTTAATCGAATGAAATAAATGAAGTAAAAAAAACTGAGATTTTTAAACCGGAAACGAACGCTTTCTCGTATTACGTCACTTCCGGTTGTAAAGAAAAATTTTCAAACCGGACGTGACGTTTTCCCATATGACGTCACTTCCGGTAAAAAAAAAGAACTGAGATTATGAAACCGGAAGTAAAGTTTGACTTTATGGTGACACTTCCGGTTGAAAAGTAACATTTTTAAACCGGAAGTGACGTTCGCCCTTATTACGTCACTTCCGGTTGAAAAGTAACATTTTCAAACGGGAAGTGACGTTTTCCCGTATGACGTCACTTCCGGTAAAAACAAAACTGAGATAATGAAACCGGAAGTAACATTTGACCTTATGGTGAAACTTCCGGTTGAAAATAAAAATTTTCAAACCGGAAGTGACGTTTTCCATGACGTCCTCACCCCCGGCAAGAAACTGAGATTATGAAACCGGAAGTAACGTTTGAAAGGTCAAACTTTCCTTCCGGTTTCATAATCTCATTTTTTTTTTTACCGAAAGTGACGTCATACGGGAAAACGTCACTTCCGCTTTGAAAATTTTAACACTTCCGGTTGAGAAGCAAAATCTTCAAGGGCGGAGTGACATTTTCTCATACTACGTCACTTCCGGTAAAAAAAATACGATTTTTAAAACGGAAGTCACATTTTCCCGTACGACGACACTTCCAGGTGAAAACTGAGATTTTCAAACCGGAAGTGACTTCGCGGTGAATTAAAAAAAAAAAAAAAAAAAGTTCCCCGATGCAACGTGTGCCTGTCGTCGGACAAGAGGTCGGCGATCCTCAAGGGTTCGTACAAAGTTCGGGCAAGCCGCGAAAACTTCCGTTCTCCAGCCCGAGTCCCGGAGTTCGACGGCGGTGACTCAATTCGCGAGCTCTCCAATGCTTTAAACAGTTCAACTGCGACTACAACGGCGCCCGAAGTCTCTCGTCTCAATTACAGTAATTATCAGCGCTACGTAGTCGACGATTCTCCTTGTCGCCCGATCCGTCACCGATGCGTCTCTCATCCGCTTTTCCGGTGAGTACTCAAAGGGCTTTGCCGGCTTTCTCGGTACTCGGCACGCCGGAGCGTCTTCGGTAAACGGAATTCCACAGACCCGAAAGGAAAATACCGTTTGAAGACGGAGGAACGCGGCGCGCGCTAAGGAACTGTTACCTGTATTCTGTATGTCGGAAAATCGCGGTGCTTCCTGCATGTCGGAAAATCGCTCTAAGTACGACCTTTCAGGGCTGTAAGGCTTGAAGTCTCAACGGTGCAAATTTGCCGTCAAGGAGCTTAGTCACCAGGGATCGTTATTGTTCTTGCGAGGAATGACGAGATGTTGTAAAAAAAAAATTGTAACTAAAAAAAAAATCTCACGACTGCGAGGAAATTGCTGAATGAAGAAGAAAATGTACTAAGAAATATAAACAAGGAGTTAAGGAGGAAATCTTACAGTAAGAAAAAATGGAAATTTGAGAAAGGCTGGTTTGTTAAAAAGCGTATTAAAAAAATGTTAAGTCCGTGGCGCTTTAGAGCCAAGTGTTACTGTGAATATCCGACGCGTGCGCACATCTGGCCGATTTTACTTTACGCACGCTTCTCGTACTTTACGCACGCTTCTCGTACTTTACGCACGCTTCTCGTACTTTACGCACGCTTCTCGTACTTTACGCACGCTTCTCGTACTTTACGCACGCTTCTCGAACTTTACACATGCTTCTGTACTTTACGTACGCTTTTCTACTTTACGTACGCTTCTCTACTGTACGTACGCTTCTCTACTTTACGCACGGTTCTCGTACTTTATGCACGCTTCTCGTATCTTACGCATGGTTCTCGTACTTTACACACGTTTTTCTACTTTACGCACGCTTATCTACTTTATGCACGTTTCTTTACTTTACGCACGCTTCTCGTACTTTACGCACGCTTCTCGTACTTTACGCACGCTTCTCGTACTTTACGCACGCTTCTCGTACTTTACGCACGCTTCTCGTACTTTACGCACGCTTCTTTACTTTACGCACGCTTCTCTACTTTACACACCCTTATCGTACTTTACGCACGCTGGCTGTACAACGCCATAATCGGCATACGTTACAAAAAACATTACGCGACAGTAGTGCGGTGTGGCGAACATCATAGGCGGACTGTGAACTCACTGCGCAGCCTGCAAATTACTATTATTACAATGTTTATTCGCTTAGTTCTAGTACTCTTTGTACACTTGTCTTCCCGCGGAAGAGTTCCAGAGTTGTGGAGCCGATAGCCTTACTCGCTACGGAACTTTGAACACCTGCTCGAATAATTGTATACTGCACCGTAAGTACACTTCGTACGCTCGTCTTGCCGTTGAAGAGCTTCAAACTCGAATGAAGTGGTGGTATCATTTCAGGACGTGCTCGAATAATTGTACGTACTAGTAGGATGACTTACCACTGTACTACGAGCCCTTGCTCGTAATTATACGCGTAGGGGAGAGCGGGGCAAAATGGCACAGCGGGGCAAAATGGCACCGTGGGGCAAAACGGTATTACGAGACTAAAAGCAATTTTCCAGTAACTTTTGAATGGTGGCCAAAATGGGGTTGAAAATCTGGATGTGTCGTTGGGACAAAATGGTGCGTGGGGCAAAACGGGCTTGAAAATACGGATGTATCGGATACGCGCGTTTTCATATTTTATGAAGAAAACAATTAAAACACAACCCGCATGTCCTGAAATTTTCGGAACACAAATTTATTAATTTTTCCTACAATTATAGGAAAGTCCATTTTGCCCCATTTTTTAAATTTATTTATTTTTTATTCTTTAATTCCGTCCAGACTTACCAAATCCCTTTAGCAGATTCATTTTGGGTCTCAATCAAAAATGAAAACACTCGAAAATTGAGTGGTCCATTTTGCCCCCCCCCCCCCCCGCCCTCTCTCTCTATATATATTATCCAAAAATACATCGACGCATAACATCGACCGGAGTACGGAAAAATACGGAGCCAGCGCCTCGCCGAATTTTACTCTCGGGACTCGAGACCCATGATAAAGATACGAGAACATTTGCCGACCGGTTCGAGGTCTCCCCCGATGAAGATAACTAATTTATTTACGACGATTCCCGCCGGTGGCCGATGGGGCATCCGCGATAAAAAAACATTCCTCCGCTGACCAAGCTACGATTACGTCGTACCTTTTATCCTCCCCATCCTCCTCCTCGCTTCTCCGGACGATTCAACTTACTTAATAGGCGACCGATCACCCGCGGCCACCGCATTTCTTTCGTTTCCTTTCATCCCATTCCTTTCATTTTATTTATTTTATTTTTTTAATACAAGTTTTTTCCATTTTTTTTTATAAAAGATTTTTTTTCAATTTTTTTTTATTTAAAGTTTTCCTTCAATTTATTTATTTTTTATTTTTCCCTTTTTGGTATCTCCGTCGACTTTTCCTCGACTCTTTATCATTTCCCTTCATCCCGTTCCTTTCATTCTCTTTTTTTATACAAGTTTTTTTCAATTTTTTTAAATAAAATATTTTTTCTTAATTTTTGTTTATTAAAAGTTTTCCTTTAATTTATTAATTTTTTATTTTTCCCTTTTTAGTATCACCGGCTACTTTCCTCGACTCTTTATGAAACACGCGTGGAAACCGATTATCGCCGAGCGGCACGTTTCCGCGGGTTGGTAATCGCCATCGCCGATACCGTGAACTGTCTCCAATTAGTCCCGAGCGGTTAAGAGGCGGCGGGACCATTTTGCCCCAGGTTGCTCTCCACATACCGCACGCCTCGGTCTAACCCGCTTTCCGGACCGGCAACCCTACCTGCGTCCCGCTCGTACGTGACCACTGCCAGGTGAAACTCTAACGAACCATCGGCGAGGAAAACCCATTTCCTCGAATGGCTAATCTCTTCCTCCCCCCCCCCCCCCCCCACCCCGCTCGGATTAACCGATGGACCAATTAAGCAATGGAACGCCCGGTCCGCCGGTTCGGAAGTCAGACTCGGAAAAAAAAATGACGCCACTCTGGAATTCAGAAAAAGGCTTTGGAGCGACCGAGAAAGAGGCAAAGAGTTGAGAGATTTTTTTTCGCGGCCGACCCTTTCCCTCGTGAATTTTCATCGGCTGCGATTACCGTGACTAATTAAATTTTTATCCCGCGTCGTATTTGTGATAAACAAGCCAATTCACAGAAATTCGTCCTGCGCGAAGGGATTTCCCGCTCTCCGGATTTTACGGGAGAATTTAATATAATATTCCTGTCGGACGATTGCCGCTGGGTAAAGCGTTTGATAATTATTTTCCCGGGTCGAGGGAACGGGGGTGACGTTGGGTGGAAGGGGGGAGGCCGCTGGAGGAAAAGTGACGAATTTATTAGACCTTCGTTTCTCCCTCGTTATCCGGTTGGTATCTAAACGACCATTTTCGCTTGGAGTATCCGAGCCTCGGGGCTGTTCCTGGTCGTGCTTACCTGGCGCTCCGCGGTTTCCCTCTTGTGGACGTCATTGAAATACTGGAATTGCTTCCGTGGGAGGTCGCCGAGGGAGGTTGGCGTTGGTGTTGTAAAAATGCCATTTCCCCGCTTTGACCCTCTTCGCTAAGCTCCGTCCACTTGGACTCCAAAGACACGGACTTAGAAGGCGAACTTTGACATTCGATTAGTCGCCTACGGGTTCCCGACACTGGTGCTGCACTGGGCCGACAGGTTGGTTGGGGTGCCCTCGCGTTCTCCAACCTGAAACCTACCTGAAAACCAACCGGTCGATTGGTGGGCGGCATATCAGGTGGACGCAGGAAAAGTAGAGACGAAAGACAACTTGAGACGAAAACTGTACACCATGAATGTGGGCACCTAAATGTATGACCAGGAATAGACTGTTCACCAAGTACACCGAAGAGAGTGAACTGAATACTTAACAACTGACCACTCAACATCTGAACACTCAACAGTTGAACACTCAACAGCTGAACACTCAACAGCTGAACACTCAACAACTGAACACTCCACAACTGACCACTCAACAACTGACCACGCAACAACTGACCACTCAACAACTGACCATTCAACAACTGACCACGCAACAACTGACCACTCAACAACTGACCATTCAACAACTGACCACTCAACAACTGAACACACTATCAACTGAATACTTAACAACTAAACACACTATCAACTGAATACTTAACAACTGACCACACTATCAACTGAATACTTAACAACTGAACACACTATCAACTGAATACTTAACAACTGAATACTTAATAACAGAACACACTATCAACTGAACACTCAACGACTAACCACCCAACAACTGAACACCCAATAACTGAACACCCAATAACTGAACACCCAATAACTGAACACCCAATAACTGAACACCCAATAACTGAACACCCAATAACTGAACACCCAATAACTGAACACCCAATAACTGAACACCCAATAACTGAACACCCAATAACTGAACACCCAATAACTGAACACCCAATAACTGAACACCCAATAACTGAACACCCAATAACTGAACACCCAATAACTGAACACCCAATAACTGAACACCCAATAACTGAACACCCAATAACTGAACACCCAATAACTGAACACCCAATAACTGAACACCCAATAACTGAACACCCAATAACTGAACACCCAATAACTGAACACCCAATAACTGAACACCCAATAACTGAACACCCAATAACTGAACACCCAATAACTGAACACCCAATAACTGAACACCCAATAACGTATTGATTTGACTTGGTGCACAGCCGATTCGTGGTCGTATGTTTGCATGCCAACATTCCCGGTGTACAGCTTCGTGATGACTTTTTCTGTATGTAAAACTCTCATTCTAAACCAACTCTCATTCCAACCTTCAAGAGGTTCACTTTTCGGCGATAGTAGTATAGATAAAAACCAACCCTAATACCCTGTCTCATTCGTTCAGAATCGCCATGCAAAGTGGACAATTCATGTTCGGAATCGACCCAACATTGGCACTCCGTTTTAAAGTGGGTTTCCAAACCGATTCAAAAAATAGAAACCCTATCTCACCACTGCAGCGAATCACTCTCCCCCAATCGCTGGATAAACCTACCCCAGTTCCTCCCCAAAATCATCATCCCCGCTATCAAAGTGCTCACAATATCCCCAAAACCTCACAGATTCGACCTCTACCGAAAAACAGCTAGAAACTACGGGCCGGTCCGACAAATCGCAGTTACAAAGTTTTCCCCCAATCACCGCCCCATCCGCCCCAGCTTTCGGACCGGAGCTCGGGGTTACTCGCAGCAAACCACCGGGTCGCAAAGCCTGCGGATAACAAGAATTTGCCGACGCGGAGTCGCGAGACTTCGAATAATCGCAATTCTTGACTAACAATAAATGAGAGGGACGTTCGGATGGCGCGTATAGGTCCGACCGGTCCACGGTTCCGTCCCAATAGGGGGCGCTGGGGGGAGGTTAAGAGGGGTTGGGGGGGAGGGTGGGGGTAGGGAGGATTTATATCGGAATTGCACTTGGAACATTCTCGCTGAACGGCAGCAGAGAAAGCACGAAGCTTTCTTCCTCACGGCCGTTCTCCGTCGGAGGAGTGAGGGAACGCGAGGTGCGGGTATATATATATAGTCCCGAAGAAAATTACTTACCGGAATCCCGATGGGAGTAGACGAGAAATTTGTTCCCGAACGGTAAAAGCTCCCGGAGTCGCTGGAAGAGTAGATCGGAACGAGGAGGCCTGCGCCTCCGTAACTCTGGTCCTATTTCTCCTCGTCCAACAGCCCACCCAATGGGCTTGCTCACCGATCGCCTCCGAGCTGGCAGTAAAGACAGACCAGCGGCGAGAACGATTCTCGCTTCGTCAAGGACTGGGCCGGGGCTCGCCCTGAAGGCCTTCGCGTTTACGATCGTGAAAAAAGAAGAGTTTTTTTCCTATTGCTCCTCATCGAAGAGTATGACTTGCACACTCTGAAAACAAGGGTGTTGTTAAGTGTGTTGAAACAACTCACGACACACATATTACATGTGTTGCGCCAACCAAATGCATTAATAAAATACGTGTTGGTCGGCTTGCGTGTTGTAACAACACGCTTGCACTGCATCTTTCATGGATTCCCTGTACGACACACTTATCAGTGTTTTGCTATAGAACATGCTTATTGGAATGCACGTTATGTGAGTTGTTTCAACGAATTTGCGGCCGAACAACTGACTTGGTGTTCAGGTACATGCTAGGTATACGACACTCTAAAAACAAGCGTGTTGTTAAGTTGTGTTGAAACAACTCACGAAACACATATTACATGTGTTGCGCCAACCAAATGCATTAATAAAATACGTGTTGGTCGGCTTGCGTGTTGTAACAACACGCTTGCACTGCATCTTTCATGGATTCCCTGTACGACACACTTCTTAGTGTTTTGCTATAGAACATGCTTATTGGAATGCACGTTATGTGTGTTGTTTCAACGCATTCACGGCCGAACAACTGACTTGGTGTTAAGGTACATGCTAGGTATACGACACTCTAAAAACAAGCGTGTTGTTAAGTGTGTTGAAACAACTCATGACACACATATTACATATGTCGTGCCAACCAAGTGCATTAATAAAATACGTGTTGGCCGGCTTGCGTGTTGTAACAACACGCGTGTACTGCATCTTTCCTGGATTCCCTGTACGACACACTTATTAATGTTTTGCTATAGAACATGCTTAATGGAATGCACGTTATGTGCATTCCAATAACATTGGCCCGAGCATTGGCTGCGTCCGTTCCATCGGCAAAACCTACATCGCCAAGTCGATAAGGAAGGTCTCTCTTTTTTTATAACTTCTCGACATCATTAGCCAATTCCGCTTCTGTTCTTTTCGATCTCTCTATCCAGCGTTCGCCCGCGCCAATTTTTTTTTCGGCTCGACGGGATCCAGTCGGGAGCGCGCCCGGGGCGGAGAGTGGGGGAAGCCGCGCGCTTCTTGCGCCACCTCTCGGCGCGCCGGCCGAGAAAGAGAGTTACCCGAGCGCTCTTTCTTTTCCTTTGGCTCGCGATCGCTCGATCACGATTCCCGGCGAACCCGGGATAGGCCACTTCTGTTTCCGGTGGAGAACATGAACCCCGAAGAGGACATCGCGCTGTCTCTCTGCCCTACGAGTTTCTTGTTCCCGATATTTCTCGAGGAAATTCGATATCCCTCGGCAACCAGCCAGCCGGTCACGATTTCTCTCTCTGTGTGTGTCACCGGAACAAAGTTCGATAAAACCGCTGGCTCTGCTCCGGCCGTAGCGGGGCCAAGAGTCGCTAACGATGATGAGGTTCTTGCACCGGAAGTCGAGGCACTAACGAGACGGCCCGAAAGAGTACGAGGAATTTAGCGATCGCGGAAGAGCGGGGCAATGCCGATCGGTGGGTTAACGCGAGTCACCGCTCGTTAAGTGCGATTCGCGAAGGGAGCAAAATGGACCGGTACCAAAAATGCGCTTGGATGTTCGAAATAGAAAACAAAAATTATCGGTAATTGAAGACAACTCCATTAACACTTAAAATTTAAAAAAATGGTGTCTCATACCAACCTGATTTATTTTTTCTTACGTTAAATCCGACGACGGGTCCATTTTATCCCACACTTGTTTTTTCTCCATATTCTACCTAAAAACTATATTTGAATATCGATCGCAAGTTAACTATTTTTCGGCATTCAAGTTTATTCGATTACGACGAATCATTGTCGGACGGTTCATTTTGCCCCCTATTTGTTTTTATATTTTACGGAGGAGCCAAGTATATGTATAAGTATAAGTTTAGATTTATTTTGTGTCTTAATGAATTGGGAACGCTTCTTGACGGGATAAAAATCTGAAAAAAATCAAGCGTATGGAAGGTGCTGAAAAGATTGATTATGCATAATAATAATTCCAGAATGTTATTAACAAATTAATGAAAAAAAAAAATGTCAATAAATCGCCCGGCAACTAAACTTTTTGTTCATATAAAAACAATTTGTTAATTTTTTTGAACACGTATGCATTGTTTCAAATGACGTTTTGTCTTAACTAACAACGCGATTTTCAAAAATTACACGAAATTCTGAAAAATTAACTAATAATAATAATAATAATAATAATAATAATAATAATAATAATAATAATAACAATAACAAAAACATTGTGTCAATTGTTAAAACTGCCTGAATCGCTGAGCTGGTCCATTTTGCCCCACTCGCTCCTACAAATTTTAGCGTGCTTTTCATCTATCGTCTTTCGACATAGATTTGCACTCAACTTATCTTGTGGCATTTCGATTTTCCTTTCGATGATTGGCTCGCAGTTGGGAGTTTGTTGTATTAATCGATTATTCGGAATTCTCCCTTACATAATTCCCGTTACCCCATTATCGATATCTTGGGCATACAATATGATCGCACGTGCAGAAATTGCGTATGGAGATGCTGATAATGTACTGTTTCAATTTGTCGAATGTTATTGAGTGCCGCACACTCTGCACGCGATGCGCGGGATAATCAACCGTTGCGAAACTCATTGCATGGAGAAATGGGAACTACCGATAGGGACGCCTAATTGCTGATTCATTACCCGTGCCGCTGGGTCCCCGAGGTGGACGCAAATATTGACGATGCAGTATTTACGCATCAATGGAAAATAATTCCCACGCGGAGCATGCACTACCGCTGATCCGAAGTTCGTTACATCAATACCCAGCTAGTCTTCCCACTAAAGTTGTGTGGTCTGATCGTTTAACGAAAAAATTGAAATTTTTGTCTGATCATGAAAATTAAAAATGAAAATTTTTTATATAGCTTTCTCATAATGTTACTTTGTTCGCAACGCTTCTTCTTTCATTTATCTAAATACTAGTCTAGTTTATACGAATCTCTATACATTAAGTTTTTATTTGTTTATTTTTTTAGGACGGAAGAATCGCGGGTACCACTTTGGGATTTTTTTCTTAGAATCTTCATACAATGCTAAATGTCATGTAAAATTGGGACCAGAATCGAATGTGTATTTTTAGTGGACATTTTTTTTTTCATGTAACATGGACTTTCCCGTATCGGGAAAATTATGACTCTAACATCATTCGAAAGTTGATGAAAAATAAAAAAGTTAATGTTCGTACGATTTTTTTGAGTGACCAATATTTTTTTGAGATATACTGATATTTAAAAAAAACGTAAATCCTGAAAAGTGCACTTTAAAAATAAAAAAAAAATGGCCAATTAAAAAAATCCAAATTCCAAAATAAAAAAAAGAAAACACTTCCCAATGGTACAAAAATCTGAAAAATATCAACTGTATTAAAAGTGGCAAACAACATTTATTTTGCATAATAATAATGTCGAGAAGTTATTAACAACTAGCCGAAAAAAAAATTGTTCGGCAAATCACCTGGCAACCAATTTTTTTTTGTGTCACGAAAATAATTTGTTAATTTTTCTGAATACGCACGAATTTTTTCAGATATTTTATCTAATATTTAAAAATCACGATTTTAAACAAATTGTAATATAAAGAAAACGCAATTTTCAGACACTACATAAAATTCTGAAAAAAATACATACACATTTAAAAAAATAACCACTAATTTTCACTAGCAAAAAAAATCAGATTGCCGGGTAATTTGTTGCAACATTTTTTATTTCAGTAATTTATTAATAACATTTTGGAATTATTATTATACACAAATAATTTTTTCAGCACCTTCCATATGTCTGATTTTTTTCAGATTTTTATCCGATCGGGAAATGTTTGTAATTCTCTCTTATTTTTCTCTCGAACTTAGGCAGAGTCAGACATAACGAAAGGACGACCTTAAATTATTCTTGATCCCTAGAAGCGGACGCTGCGCTTCCATAAAAAAAAGTTCCTCCCATCCGCGTATCTTCCAGGCTAAAAAGGTCTTGATATGTGGAGAAGCAGTCGGCACTCGTTGCGCGACGAAGTTGTGTTATCAGCGTACGACAGAAAAATGCAGAGTGCGACTGGGTTCGTTACTTTTTCGTGAAGGACACGTTAGAGAAAGAAGCTTTCGCTCGTTTGGCTCCGGAACGATGTCGAGCCAAGTTGCCGGAATCATTAAGGTAGTCCTTGCGAACAGTGCTCACTTCGCATAAGTTTCAGAGAAATCCGAGAGAATTCCAAACACTTCTCGACGGTATTAAAATCTGAAAAAAATCAAGCATGTTAAAGGTGCTGAAAAGATTAATATTGCATAATAACAATTGAAAAATGTTACTAACAATTTGATGAAAAATATAATTGTTCAACAAATCTCCCTTACAAACTATTATTTGTTTATAAAAATTATTTTTCTTTTAAATTTCAGAGACATCAGAGAGAATTCCAAACACTTCTCGACGGTATTAAAATCTGAAAAAAAAATCAAGCATGTTAAAGGTGCTGAAAAAAATAAATTTTGCATAATAATAATTCCAAAATGTTACTAACAATTTGATGAAAAATAAAATTGTTCAACAAATCTCCGGGAAACCCAACTTTTTTTTTGGTGAAAATGATGCATTCGCTTTTCTGAAAATGTATGAATTGTTGCAGATTTTTAAATTCACTTTGAATTTTTTTTTATATATGGGAAAAATATGTGGAAAGTCACAGAATTCAAAGTGAATTTAAAAATCTGAGAAAATTCATACGTATTCAGAAAAATGGACGAATCATTTTCATTAAAAAAAAATTATGAATGAAATGTATGAATGTGTGTTAGAAATGTATGAATTTTTTCAGATTTTGAAAATCACTGATTTTTTTTGCCAATGATTGCAAAAAAATTCTGAAAAAATTCATACGTATTCAGAAAAAATAAACGAATAATTTTTATCGAAAAAAAAAAATAATGATTTTTATCTTCAATTTGTTGATAACAAATTGGAACTATTGTTTCACAAAAACAATCTTTGCCCCCCTAATAATTGATTTTTTTCAGATTTTTATCCCATCGACAAGTGTTCGAAATTTTCCCTGAAACTCACGTTTGTCGTGACTGTACAGCTGCGAATACCTTAACGACGTGTGGATCCGAGAGGTCGTGGCTATAGAAAGAGGCTCAACCTGGGGATTCCCCGAACGACGAAACTTTGTTCGCTCGCTCTTTGCCCCATCGGTGAGTTGGTTCGCGGACTGTTTTACTCCTCAAATTTCCGTCCTTACACAGAAGGTGTTACGTTTCGCGAACGTAACACCTCCCATCTCACGACGAACTCGGCGCCCAACCAGGCTCACCCGATCTCGGAAACTGCGGTCTCCCTCTCGATGCCAGACGTCCTTCCGTTCTTCCGGCCGTTTTATCGCCGGTTCTAAGCCAATTAAAAAAAAAAAAAAAAAAAAAAAAAATGTCGCCTCATTAACCTAAATTGCACGATGGCCTGAGGAGTTTCTTTCTCATTAATTTTATTATTATTATTATTATTGTTATTTTATTTTTCTCAAAATTGTTCTGTAGGAAGAGAAGGAAAGTTGCGCAATATCGCAGCGCCTCGAGGACGGCCAGGCTGGATTTTCATGTTGGTTCGCCCTCGGAGCCGATGCCAGACGCGCGTCCTTCCGGCCACTTTACCTCGGCTTTATCGCCGGTTCTGAAGCAATAAAAAATAAATAAAAAATGATGCCTCATTACGCTAAATTGCGCGATGGACTGACGAGTTTCTTTGTCATTTTCTTTTTTTTTTTTGAAAAATAGTTCTCCACGGGGAGAAGGAAGTTGCGCAATATTGGAGTTGCGCAATATTGCAGCCAATAGAACCAAGGGACCATTAATAACGAATGGAAAAAGTAGCACTTGTTACGTCCCATTGACTTGTCAGTGAACTTCATTTAATAACGAATGGGGGAAAGTACCACTTGAATTTTCCCAGTCATTTGGAATTGGGCTCCTATTCCAATATATAATAACGAATGGGAAAAAGTACCAGTTGAATATTCCCAGGAAATGGCCATTGGACTCCTATTGGTAACGAATGGGAAAATGTACCACTTAACATTTTTGACTGATTTGCCAGTCGAGTCCCATTAAGAATGAATGGTGGAAAGTGCCGTTTCAATTTTCCCCATGAATTTCCATTAGGATCCCATTGATTACCTTTCGGTACCATTCATTACCATTAAACGCTCAACGGAAAACTTTGCCAAGGGACCATTAATAATGAATGTAAAAAGTACCATTTGAATTTTCCCAGTCATTTGGAATTGGACTCCCATTAACAACGAATGGGAAAAAGTACCAGTTGAATATTCCTAGGAAAATGCCATTGACCTCCTATTGGTAACGAATGGAAAAATGTACCACTTAAAATTTTTGACCGATTTGCCAGTGGAGTTCCATTAAGAATGAATGGTGGAAAGTGCCGTTTCAATTTTCCCCATGAATTTCCATTAGGATACCATTGATTACCTTTCGGTACCATTCATTACCATTAAACGCTCAATGGAAAACTGCCAAGAGATCATTAATAACGAATGATAAAAGTACTACTTAAATTTTTCCAGTCGTTTGGAATTGGACTCCCATTAATAATGAAGCCGTTGATTGATGGCCCAATGTCGGCGTCACATCGATATTCGGCCAAACATTGGCATAAAATCGGCAGACCACTGGTTCGGGTGTCCATGCATCATCAGACCAACGGTTGGCGAATCGATATTCGGCCAAACATTGGCATAAAATCGGCAGACCAATGATTCGTGTGTTCATGCACCACCAGACCAACGGTTGGCGAATCGTTAATCGGCCGAACATTGGCCCAAAATCGGCCAATCAATGTTTTATGAGTTCACGCTCGACCCACCATTGGCCATAAAAACCAGCCGATGGCGAGCAAATACTCGACAGAAAATTGGCCTAAAATAGGCCAATCAATGTTTTATAAGTCCAAGCTCGACCGACCATTGTCCACAAAAACCAGCCGATGGCCAGCAAATACTCGTCCCAACATTGCCCTCAAATCGAACCAACTATTCGCGACTCAAACGCATCCGAGCATTGGCCGCAAATGCTCAAACCAACCATTGGCTTTCGCCAATAGCTGGTCGAACTTTGGGACTTCAACAATCGCTACGCCAACACTGGCCCAACCATTGGCCGCGCCCCTTCCATCGGCAAACTCTACATGGAAAGGCCAATCCGGATTGCCATGTTATTCCACTGAATAGAAGTCTCGATTCTCTTTCCCTCGCGATCGCACATAAATCGCCCCAGCTTTCGCCGATAAATATATCCCTTTCGCGAGTTTTCTCAGTTCGGGAAACTTTTTTTTTCTACCGTCGCTATCTCTTCTTTTCTCGGTCTTCGTTGCTGGGACGTGCCTTCCAGCTGGCTGGGCTTCCGTGCGTTTTCTCTGCAATCCTCCTCACTCGTCCGGTTCAACCGAGCAAAGAGGACGAAAGTCTCGTTGTTTCGAGGATACTTTTATTATTGCCTCCACCTCCTTCTCCAGGCTGCATGGGAGAGCATACTTGTGCAGCTGGAGATCTTCGGGAAGTTTCTTCTCACAGGGAGCGATCGTTCCGATGGAACACGAGGCCGACCTCCTTCCGTCGCCGACGGCGCGACGCTACCGATGAAATTATTGTCGCAATTAGAGGCTCGAAAGAGTCCTCTCGAAAATTGCTCGAGGTCGATGTTAATTGATCGGTGAGGACGGCGAAAAGAGAGGATTTTCCAAGGATTTTCCGAGGATTTTTCCAAGGATTTTCCCAAGGATTTTCCCAAGGATTTTCCCAAGGATTTTCCCAAGGATTTTCCCAAGGATTTTCCCAAGGATTTTCCCAAGGATTTTCCCAAGGATTTTCCCAAGGATTTTCCCAAGGATTTTCCCAAGGATTTTCCCAAGGATTTTCCCAAGGATTTTCCCAAGGATTTTCCCAAGGATTTTCCCAAGGATTTTCCCAAGGATTTTCCCAAGGATTTTCCCAAGGATTTTCCCAAGGATTTTCCCAAGGATTTTCCCAAGGATTTTCCCAAGGATTTTCCCAAGGATTTTCCCAAGGATTTTCCCAAGGATTTTCCCAAGGATTTTCCCAAGGATTTTCCCAAGGATTGTCCCAAGGATTTTCCCAAGGATTTTCCCAAGGATTTTCCCAAGGATTTTCCCAAGGATTTTCCCAAGGATTTTCCCAAGGATTTTCCCAAGGATTTTCCCAAGGATTTTCCCAAGGATTTTTCATGGATTTTCCAAATAGATGTCTTCCAGAAAAAAATACCGTATCGCCGACGATCGTCAATCCGGAAATGTGACGCGACGATGCACAAGAAGATTTCGAACATTGAGAGACCGCGAATTCAGAGAACGCCATTTAATTTCTGAGCGTTTATCTCCGGTTTACTGGCTCTCCGGGTTGCGCCTTTAGAGTCTTCGCGGAGACACTCGCGGGTTCCTTTGTTCCTCTTGTTATACTGCCGTTCTAAATTCGTGCTGGAAGTGCAGGAGGGCGGGAGGCAATCTTCCGCAGCATGGAAATTGAGTCTTCGTCTGGGGGAACGAAATTACCCGCGGATATGGTTGGCTCTTCGTGCGAACGGATATACGCACGGCACTGGATGATTGTTAGGGGTGATGCTGCCATCGTACAAATTTTAGAGCGTTACGCCATACCCTGTGACGTTCGGAAGATGATATTCGGAAAAGACTAATGAGGCCCTAACAAGGCTCTGACGAGGTCCTAATAAGACCTTCACGAGGCCCTAACAAGGCTTTGACGAGGTCCTAAAAAGACCTTCACGAGGCCCCACCGCGATCCTGACAACGTTCTGTGAGGCCCTAACAACGCCTTGGCGACGCCCGAACGCAACCATGAAGAGGTTCTGACAGGGTTGTGTCGAGATTCTGCCAAGGTTCTGTCGAGATGCTGACAGGGTTATGAGGAGGTCCTGACAGGGTTTTGAGGAGGTCCTGATGAGGTTCTGATGAGATTCTGATGAGGTTCCGATGAGGTTCTGATGAGGTTCCGATGAGGTTCCGATGAGGTTCCGATGAGGTTCCGATGAGGTTCCGATGAGGTTCCGATGAGGTTCCGATGAGGTTCCGATGAGGTTCCAATGAGGTTCTGATGAGGTTCTGCCGAAGTTCTGGCGAGTTTCTGGCGAATTTCTGGCGAGGTTCTGACGAAGTTCTGGCGAGGTTCTGATGAGGTTCTGGCGAAGTTCTGGCGAGTTTCTGGTGAAGTTCTGGCGAATTTCTGGAGAGATTCTGACGAGGTTCTGGTGAGGTTCTGACGAGATTCTGGCGTGGTTCTGACGAAGCCCAGACGAGGCTCCGACGAGATTTTGACGAGAACAAAGCGAGGCCTTGTCACACCCGGCGAATGCGAGAAAAGCTGCTTCACGAACGTCACCGCTCCCCCATACAGCTCACTTAACCCCTATTAAGCAACACGACTACCTCACCAAAGTATTAAAAAAAGACATTAATAATCTAAAAAAAAAATATATATATATATATAAGCCCCACAGTGACAATGCCCAGTGTCGTATCCAGCGAGCGAGGCCAAGAGAGGCATGTAAAAGTTCCCTACGAATAAGAGCATACCCGGTAAAAAAAAAACTCTCGGGGTATATAAAACGCATTCAGGTCTCGAAACACGAGAAATCTGCACACCCCGTCAATAAATTTCCCATTTCGCGCGCGGCACGGCAATGGGCACGGAGGGGGAGCAGCACCGGTGGTTGCTCTTCACTCTCCCGCTCATACTCCACCTTCCCGACACTCCATTTCGAAATATTCGCGCGGTGTGTATCCACGGCACGTCTCACGGCTGCTCGCTCCCTGGATGGAATAAATAAGAAGAATGGATGAGAGACTCGGGGAGAGGAGAGAGACTCTCCCCCCCTCCCCCCTCCCCCCCCCCCCCCTATGGCACGAGAACTGAGAGATAGTGGGGGAAAAAAAAAAAAAAAAAAAAAACCTTTATGTTCGCTCGCTCCGCGCTCCGTGGAAAATCTTTTGCAACTGCGTGTATTGATTCGGGCGCAATATGATTCCCGTTTCTCGTGTTCCGTATCAGTCGGGCCGGGTCCGGGCCTCCGCTCGAAATCACCGTATCACGGTACAAATGATTTCGATCAACGTGTTTCGTTTTCCGGTGAAGTCGCGACACGGTGCGGAACGTTGAAATACGAGGAATACATCCCATGAGGCCGATGCGAGAGGCGATTTATGAAACATCGATTCGACTCACTCGATAAGCGAATACGGATTACATTTGAATGACGCGGGCGCGGGCATCGGCGCCATTCGCTGCGGAGCGCTTCGTAAATCGGCGAACAATGAGGAATGATATTCTACGGGGTTATTGTTTTTTTTTTTTTTTTTTTTTTTTTTGGGCGACGAGTACTGGGTAGTATTTTACTGGTTGGGGTGAGTGGTGGTTCAGTGTCGAAATTACGAGTGCCGGATAGTACTTGGGGAGTAAAGCGGAATACCGGATATGTCAAGTACTCGAGTACAGAAATACCTGTTTCGAGGACTTGAAGTAGGTTTCGAGCACTGGGTAGTTCTTGAGTTCTGAAGTATTGAGCACCTGGTAGTACTTGAGTACCAAAGTGATGATCAACAGTACATGGTGAATACCGGATACGTCAAGTACTCGAGCACTTGAATACCTGTTTCAGGTGGTTGAGGTAGTTTTAGAGCAGCATGTAGTTCTTGAGTACTGAAGTATTGAGAAGCTGGTAGTACTTGAGTACCAAATCGATAATCGAAGGTACATGGTGAATACCAGATACGTCAAGTACTTGAGCACTTGAATACCTGTTTCAGGTGGTTGAGGTAGTTTTAGAGCAGCGTGTAGTTCTTGAGTACTGAAGTATTGAGCCGATGGTAGTACTTGAGTACCAAAGCGGTAATCAACAATACATAGTGATTAACGGATACGTCAAGTACTCGAGCAGTTCAATACCTATTTCAGGTGCGTGAGGTAGTTTTCAAGCACCGGGTACTCGTTAAGTACTAAAGCACTGAGCGTCGTATGGTACTTGAGTGTTGAGGTGATGAGTTCTGGGTAGTTCTTGAGATCTGAAGTACTGAATGGTACTTAAGTCTTGAAATAATAAGCAATTATTAGTATTTGAGTACTCGTTAGTACTTAAGTGCCGAAGTGATGAGTACTGGACATTTATTGAGTACTCTTTAGTACTTAAACGCCGAAGTGATGAATACAGGACAATTCTTGAGTACAGCAGAATGAGTACTGGGTAATACGTGAAGAAATGAGCGCTAGATAAGTCTTGAGTAACGGGTATTACTTGAGTACTGAAACGATGAGTATTTTCGAACGAATACAGGTACTCACGATACGAACGCATCAACACGATATCTTTCACTGTTACTCACCATTCACGCTGGAATAATTCCATACGCGACTTTCTTTTCTTGTATTCTCTTACGCTGTGTTTTTTTGTGTTTTCTCTTTAAATTTACAATTTTCTTTCTCGTTAACTGCGATCCATCGAGGCGAAGGGAAGAACCTCTCTCGGAACCTTAGAAATCCAGGGGTCGTTAGGGACGCAGATTACTTGGGAGTCCAACATCTCCGGCTGTCTTCGCTAAGATCCCATCGATTCGTTGTAATCCGTTTCACGGCATGAGTACAGATTGTGTCCCGTTAACAGGACGGTACAATCAGCGAACAATCAGCGAACCGTTTTCATCGAGAAGCGGTCCATCGGATGCAGCGGTAGCTGCTCCGCGAGACCCTTGTTAAGGATACATCCCGATTCACTTTCATCGCGCCTTCGGAGACATCAATCCCATCCATCCCCGTGAGTACCGATCGATCGCCGAGTAGAATCAATCTTCGTGAGGACTCTTGAGGAGAGGAGACAGAGAAAACAGTAATTCCGCTTACGCGCCCCAGCACTCTGTTTTCTCTTCTTCTTCTCATCTCGGTTTAGTTAACACACATCAAGAGACGCGGCAGTGACTCGACGTCAGGGACCGAAGGGAATGCTAAACACGTGTGAGTGCGAGAGATAGAGTAAAAAAAGTACTCGAGCAAATACCTGTTTCAAGTACTTGAATTATTGGACCGACTCTGAAGTCTCTCATTGATCTGTGTCCCAGAGTGGCTAATGTCCCGGAGCGGCTAAAGTCCCGGAGTGGCTAAAGTCCCGGAGTGGCTAAAGTCCCGGAGTGGCTAAAGTCCCGGAGTGGCTAAAGTCCCGGAGTGGCTAAAGTCCCGGAGTGGCTAAAGTCGCGGAGCGGCTAAAGTCCCGGAGTGGCTAAAGTCCCGGAGTGGCTAGAGTCCCGGAGTGGATAGAGTCCCGGAGTGGCTAGAGTCCCGGAGTGGCTAGAGTCCCGGAGTGGCTAGAGTCCCGGAGTGGCTAGAGTCCCGGAGTGGCTAGAGTCCCGGAGTGGCTAGAGTCCCGGAGTGGCTAGAATCCCGGAGTGGCTAGAGTCCCGGAGTGGCTAGAGTCCCGGAGTGGCTAGAGTCCCGGAGTGGCTAGAGTCCCGGAGTGGCTAAAGTCCCGGAGTGGCTAAAGTCCCGGAGTGGCTAAAGTCCCGGAGTGGCTAAAGTCCCGGAGTGGCTAAAGTCCCGGAGTGGCTAAAGTCCCGGAGAGGCTATAATTTTAGTAGGAACACACTTTTTTAAATTTGCAAAAAAAGATCGCAAAGGTCTGTCCCAATTTTTGAACGAATACACGTACTCACGACGCGAACGCATCACGGTATCTTTCGCTGTCAATCATCATTCGCAGTCGAATAATTCCATGCGCGATTTTAAGATCTTTCAATTGTTCCGTCCTTAAGTGTCGCGGTGGCAAAAAGCCTTTGAGCGGGAGAACGAGGGGCGCGAAGAAAGGATACCGTAAATTTGATAATGCACAGAGACAGAGCGGGAGGGTCGTAATTCATGTCACAGAAGGGTCCGCGTTACCGTGGCATCGCCTCGCAAACGAGAAAGTGGAGAGCGTTGACGCGGCGGCCGGAGGGTCCGTGAAGAAGGGAGGAAAAAAGAAGAGGAAAAAGTTTCATGACCGAGAAGAGTTCCGCACGCCCTTATTGTTAGTACTCCGGTGAGAGAGCCCATGTGACGAAGGGTATCTTTTCTTGAGTGTCGAAAATGGGACATTCGCCCTCCTCATCGGCGAACCGCAAGCTGCGGCGAGTGTGTGCGATCCCTTGGGGGATCACGACGAAACCTCGGCTACAAATATATATGTATATATGTATATATGTACATATGTATATATATAGAAATTTTTTTTTATATATATGGGGCATTCCACGCCAAATCAGCTGCCCTTGTCGGTCACGTGCGTCGATTTGTGTTCATTTTTTTTTATGATATTGTTACCGGCCTATAGGGTTTTGGGATTTTTTTGCAAATTTTTTTTTACACCAAGAGGGAAGTTTTTTAATCCTTGAGAAATTAATTTTGAAAAGTCGTTTTTCAAAAATCTGGAAATGTTCACACTGATTCTATGATTTAATATGTGATTTGTAAAGACTGTGTGATAATGGGATCTCAATGTTTACTTGTTTTCGCATGTTTTTGGATTTTTTTTCATGTCGCAAATGGAATTTTAGTTTTTTTTTTAAGAGGTCATAAGTTTCTCAAATGTCAATGAATTTAAATTTTGCCGAACTTTATACAAAAATCATTTTAAAAAATCGCGAATTATCGAAGCAAAAGTCGAAAAATCACGGATCGAAAAAATGCAGAAAACAAAAAAATGTACCCCTACCTCTTTCAAGTCCATTTTTTGGTTTTTTCAACGTTCTCAAACGGCACGATAAAACGCCTCCAAAACTTCAGGCAGGACCCTATCTTGTGTATTTTCTCCCGTAGAACACGATGGGCGCACCGCATTTTCCCTATCTCTATTGGGAGCCGAGATATCGACCTTTGAAAAGAACGAAAATCGACATTTTTCCGAAAGTGGCTCAAAAAGTGAAAAATCGTTGTTCAATCAATTTTTTTTTGTTTCAAGGCTATATTCCACGTATTTTTCCCGCTGATCACGAATATAACAAATATTTTACTCCCAACCCAATATTTTCCATTTAAATCCCAAAAATACAATTTTTCGTGCATAAAATCGAGCCTCTTAATGTATCAATGTATGCATTTTTAAAGATTTTTCATTTAGTTTTGATTTGAGAAAAAAAAAGTTCCGATGCGGGTAATTTGTTAAACAAACAATTTTTTTATTAATTTGTTAATAAAATGTTGGAATTATTATTATTTTGCAAAATTAATCTTTTCAGTACCTTTAATATGCATGAATTTTTTCTGATTTGTATATATATATATATATATGCAAAAAAGGCATCGCGGACATCCACGTGGATCGCATAATATTGCGATATCTCAGGCAAATGGCTCGCCCCCTTGGTTCCCGTAATCGAAGCGATTCTGAGGAACGTTGAAATTCGTCAGCTTCGTATCCGTAGCCGATACAATTGGGGAGATGGATAGTCAAAACGTTCCGATTGGCTTGACAGTCGGATGTCGGGTTTCCGCCCGTTTTTCTTGGCCGCGCTTTCTTCTTCTTTATAAATGATCAAACGCAGCTACGATCGTCGAAAGTTATCAATTCTCCCCCGGGGGAGAAACGGTCCGACTGTGACTCGGAATCGCTGCAGCGGAAGAACAAACGATCTCGAAATGTCAATCTCTTTGATATAGGTCGACTCACTCGTCGTTGCCGGGTCGGGATATGGAAGCGGGTTGTCCCCGCGCTCCCGACGCGCGACACGTGTCGCCGAGAAAGGAGCAAAATAGGGTGGCAGAAAGAATCTGGGATAAAATTTGAATTTTTTTTTTTTACTTATATAGCAAATTTTTTTTTTATTTTATAGTTTTGGTGATTCTTTGCTGAGGAGTAAAAACTGCCGATAACAATATAATTATTAATTTACTCGTAATCCATTATTCATGTCTTATAAATTTAATTATTATTAATCCAAAATAGGGTGGCAGAAAGAATCTAGGATAACTTTTTTTTTTTTTTTTTACTTATCTAGCAATCATTTTTTTTATTTATAGTTTTGTTGATTCTTTGCTGAGGAGTAAAAACTGCCGATAACAATAAAATTATTAATTTACTGACAATTAATTATTAATGTCTTATACATTTAATTGTTATTTATGCTAAATAGGGTGGCAGAAAGAATCTAGGATAAAATTTGAATTTTTTATCACCCGAAAATTTGCAATTTTCGGGTAATATGTCGAGTAAAGCCGTTTTCTTTTTAGTTTGCCGTCTGAAAAATTTCACGCCGTTAATTACTGCGTTTTCGTAGTCGATGTAGACAACATAATAATATATATTTAATTATATATATTATTATAAATTATCAAATGTATATTTAACATATTAGAAATAATGTATTAATATTAAATACATATTTTTATTTATTTAAAAAATAAATTAGAATCGACCTATTTCTTGGTCGCCAAGCTTGACAGGGGGTCATGCGTGACACAGGCTGGATTTCAGCTAACTAATCCGGGCAGCAACGGGAAGTTTACCCGCTGCCTTGACAGGGACGCAAGGGTTGGAAACTCACCCCTTTAATCTCGCGTCTGCAGACACATTGACGCAACACACTGAAATGGTGCAACTTGAAACAGTGCCTCGGGGCGGGGGGGAGGAGGGGGGGGGGAGGAGCGGAGATACCTTGGGCAACAGAGAGACGTGTGTTTGCACAAGGAAATTGAATACATTAAGGTCGGTCTTGGCCGGTCTTGGACAATACATAATTGGATTTCAGGCAAACAAGACCGGATGCTTCCCCATCGGCTTAAGGCCTATACATAAGCTTTGGGCCCAAAAAATACGTCGGTCTTCATTTTTTTTAGACACTCACTTCTTAGACGTAAAAAAGCGGATTGAAATAACTTTTATTTCACGCAGTGGGAAAAGGGCGGTTTTTGCGCACGCTTCGCGTGCGAAAAACTTTATTTTCGCACCTTGTGAAATAAAATTTTATTTCCCATATTATTAAAATTGATAAACGTTTTCTGAACTCGAGTGATTGCAACGCTCGCCTTCGGCTCGTGCTGCAAACCGATATTCGGCGGAAAAATTGTTTTTTCGCACTCGTATCGAAATGTACTATTTTACAACGCATGCACGTAAAATCCCGCTTTTCATTCCTGATTTATGATTTCTGAATTCCGCTCCCGTGTCCTATATGGGATTTGGGTTTTTCGAAATTCACTTCCATACGTTATGAAGACCGAAATCTCAAAAATATAGCATATGGGAGTGGTTTAAGATTTTGAAGAATATTAAATACATATTTTTCAACTAAAAAAAATACAAAAATCGAGCGGATTTGTTTATTGGTCTTAAAGCTCGTGTTCAGCGAAGACATTTGATCGAAAGCCATTCGTTCGTCCAGGTTGGACACCGGTTGGATTTCAGCTAACCAATCCGGGAAGCAAAGAGAAGTTTATCCATCGCCTTGACTGGGGCCCAAGGGATGGGAATACATCCCTTCGATCTCTCGTCTGCAGACGCATTGACGTAACACAGTGAAACGGTGCAACTTGAAATAGTGCCACGAGGGAGGGGGGGGGGGGGGCGGAAATACCTTTGGCAAAGGAGAGACGTGTGTTTGTACAAGGAAATTGAATACATTAAGTTCAGTTCACCCTTGGTGGAGGTTGGTTCAGAATTTCAACCCTGGCAACTGGAAAGGGACTCTCGTGTCCCTCCGGTCGCACTCAGAAAAAATAATTTATTTGACGGGCGACCCGCGTATAAATATTTGTTTTATTTAAATAAATATCTGTTTGATTTAGATAAATATGTGTTTGATGTAAATAAATATTTATTTGAATTAAATAAATATTTGTTTGATTTAAATAAATATCTGTTTGATTTAAATAAATGTTTGTTTGATTTTAATAAATATTTGTTTGATTTTAAAAAATATTTATTTAAGTCAAATCAATATTTTACTTAAATCAAATAAACGGTGGCCGACAAATAAATTTTTTTCAGGGTTCAGTTGAATTACGGATTTAATTCAATATTTATTTCATTTAAATGAATATTTAAAATTATTATTATTAACAAATATTATTAATATTTATTCGAATCAACAAAATATTTATTTAAAACCAAATAAATATTTATTGGCCGGTCGCCCGGCAGGTAAATAATTTTTTCTGGCTGCGCTTCTCCTTGCTCGCCCTTTCGCGCATTCGGTACGAATTGCAGGTGCATTCGCGAAATTGGCCCAATTATGCCCTCTCTCGAGGGAAACGGGGAGAGCGAATAGGAACCGGTAGAAATCGCTGCAAATACAACCGCGAGGTCCCTGTCAAGATTCTTCGGTCGGGCCTTTTCAACCCCCGCACGAGTGAGTGAAATATAAACACAGGTTCTTTGTAACTATCCGGAATGACTTCCGGCTCGCGTGCGCAACTCGTCTCGCTCTGTATCCACATGCACCTGTAATTTCTTTCGTTCCGACGAAATAAAATCGGGATTTCGTGCGAGATTCAGACGTTAATTTCTCATCGACACGAGAGACGGGGGAAAGAAATTAATAAAAACGCCGACGGTTGAGCAGTTTTTTTTTATTTTTTTTTTTTAATGACGTTTTACTGGCGCTCCGAAACGTTTCGATGGTAATCGTCGAAAATAACCTTTTCGGGCTTCAGAAATGAATTTCCGTGGTGAATGAGGTGGGATTAAGATAAGAGTTGTAAAAATAAAATAAGTCGTTCATAGTCAGGAAACGAAGAAAACATTTTTTTACTTACACAATTTTTCGTTAAGATTATTATTTTTTTTTTAGTGTTTACAAGTAAGTCGACGATGTAAAGGGAGAAAAGGAATTGTAAAGGAGAAATGTAAGGAAACGGAACCCTTGTAACCCTTCGGGGACGCAATAAAGCACAATACAATACAATACAAGTAAGTCGACGAAAAATGTTTTTAAAAGATTCATTAAATCCGTGAAATGTTGTGAACATTTTTGATGCAAAGTTATCAAAAATGTATCCAAAACGTTGAAAAAAAGGGGGCGGAGGGGTGTTTAACAAAAATGATAATAATCTTGACAATGTAAATTAAAAGTTTAATGTGAAAGAAAAAAATTCACCAAATCCTTGAAATTTTGTGAAAATTTTTTATATTTTTCACATTTTTTTTTGCTCCACATATATCCATATATTTTTTTCGCAAATCCAGCAGTCAATGTGGAAGTCAATGTGGCAGTCAGAGTGGGGGAGGGGGGGGGGGGGGGGGGTGTTTAACTAAAATTATAATATTCTCGAAAATATTAATGAAAAGTTTAACGTAAAAAAAGAAAAAATTCACCAAATCCTTGAAATTTTTTGAAAATTTTTTGATGTTTTTCTAAAATTTTTTTTTTTTTTTGCGTCACACATATCCATACATTTTTTTCGCGTATCCGGCAGTCAATGCTCTTAGCCGAGTGGAACATTGGTATCAGCCGAGGATTAAGTAGAAGCGTCAGAACCATGGGGGGGGGGAGGGGCCGGGAGGGGGGGGGGGTGTTTACCGAAAATGACAATAATCGCAGAAAATGACAATAATCAGCAGGCACGTGTCGGGAACGATTATTACGAAGCCATGGGTGGCAGACACTATTGTCGTCAGATTCATCGTCGTATACTCGGCCCGCTATATCTCGCAGCCCGGCGCCTCGGTTTCACGCTCGAAAGGAAGCGGTGAAACTGCCTAGCGTGTACGATCGACGACGACTGGGACGGTCACGAGCGAGAGAACTATTGAACGGGGCTCGATAACCGAGACGCTTGAGCGGGGTGGGGGGAGGGGGCAGGTTGGGGGTGGGGGTGGGGGTAGGGGGTGGGGGTTGGTTCGAGAGACCACTTCCTCGCCCGATTATAATATCGTGCGACTGGCTGGTAATATCGTCGATCCATATCGGGAGTAAGCTCGGCAAGCACGGAGTCCGAACGTACGAGCCTGGTGGCTGGAGCACATGAATTTCCGGTCGGGGGTGGCAATATCCCTCGCGATTCCACCCCACCCCACCCCCCCCCCCGCCCCCTCCTCCCTGACGCTGCCCGGATCTTTCGGATACACTCGTCCGGCTCCCATTTCTCCTATCTCTTACAAGTGTATCCGCAAGAATCTGGAGTTAGGCCAAGTGTGCCGGAATACTCGAGCAGGAGTGGGAAACGAGATTCAGCGGGGTTCTCGAGCCGGAAAGGACGGATACGTGGTGGTTGGGGCCGAAGGCGGGGTTTTGGTTTCGTTGGAACAGTGGGTTCGTTGGAAAGTAGGGTTTATTTTGGCACAGCATTGTTCATTGAGATTCTTTTTACTTGTTTATCCGTTGATGGTACCCGATGGTACCCAATGGTACCCGATGGTAATGATGGTAGCTGATGGTACTCGATGGTACCAGATGGTAAGGATAGTACCAATGGTAACCAATGGTAACGATGGCATCAATGGTAACGATGGCATCAATGGTAACGATGGCATCAATGGTAACGATGGCATCAATGGTAACGATGGCATCAATGGTAACGATGGCATCAATGGTAACGATGGCATCAATGGTAACGATGGTAACGATGGTATTCGATGGTACCCGATGGTATTCGATGGTCCCCGATGGTATTCGATGGTACCCGATGGTATTCGATGGTACCCGATGGTATTCGATGGTACCCGATGGTATTCGATGGTACCCGATGGTATTCGATGGTACCCGATGGTATTCGATGGTACTTATTACACCGATGGTCCTTATTACACCGATGGTACTTATTATACCGATGGTACTTATTATACCGATGGTACTTATTATACCGATGGTACTTATTATACCGATGGTACTTATTATACCGATGGTACTTATTATACCGATGGTACTTATTATACCGATGGTACTTACTATACCGATGGTACTTACTATACCGATGGTACTTACTATACCGATGGTACTTATTATACCGATGGTACTTATTGTACCGATGGCACCAATGGTACCCGATGGTACTTATTGTACCGATGGCACCAATGGTACCCGATGGTACTCGATGGTACCCAATAATATCATCCCACTGTTCGCCTGTCCGTCTGTCCTACAATCACCAAAAATTGGCCAGGCCGCACCCTGTGCGAGAACTATTTTCCACTGAACAAGTACAAAAATCTCGGCGGCGCAATGCTGCGACATAGTTCAACCACCTCAACCGAGCGGCCCGTTCCGAAACTTCGGTGCACCGACGATGCAGCGAAATTTAGTCTGTCGCAAGCGCCACGTGTCACTGCCTTCGCAATATACTTCGGGGGCTGCAGGTGTAGGACTAAGCGAATCCGAGTCCGAAAGCCAGTGGGTACAACCGCACGGGAGGACGTTTCTACGTCTCTACCGAAGACGTGTCTCGACCGGGTCGCCGGTAAGCTCCTTCGAGAGAATTACTCGAGTTCTCCATCCCTACCCATATCCCTTATCTACCAGTTCTCTCCAGCTATCCGGGTGTGGAATCGCGGCAAGGATTAAGCCGTCCCGGCAACGTGTCCGCGTTAATCGAGTTTGTCTTCGACTTTGGATTCGCTTCGCGTCTAATCAAATCTTACTATAAATCTACTTTGCGCGATGCGTATGCGCGCGCATGCACGGTGCAAAAGCTCGGGTAGATCCCGTCGGCGAACGAGTAGAGTGTGTATTAGGTGCGAGACCGTGTAGGGTGATTTTTTTTGCCTTTTTTTCCTTCGGCCATTTCTTCCTCGCCCTTTTTTTCCATCGCCCATTTTTCTCTATCGGCCATTTTCTCCTCGGCCATTTTTTCCTCGGCCATTTTTTCCTCGGCCATTTTTTCCTCGGCCATTTTTTCCTCGGCCATTTTTTCCTCGGCCATTTTTTCCTCGGCCATTTTTTCCTCGGCCATTTTTTCCTTGGCCATTTTTTCCTCGGCCTTTTTTCCATCAGCCTTGTTTTCCTTCGGCCATTTTTTCCATCTGCCATTTTTTCCATCTGCCATTTTTTTCATCCGCCATTTTTTCCATCAGCCATTTTCCTCGAACCTTTTTTGAACGGCCATTTTTTCCGAATCCCTGCGAGGACTGCGATCGACGGAGTCGGGTGAAAATATGCTCTGGGAAAATGGCACACAGGGAAACGTGATGGAGGGAGAGCGGGTTACAGCCCTGGGGAATCATAAAGGATAAGGAAAAAAGGGATTCCGAGCTTTTCTCGCGTGTTCAAAGCTTTTTCTCTTTATCCCCCTCTCGAAACTGGTGCGAGGTAATCCTGTCGAGTTGACTGGATCGCTCTTAAGCCCGACTGTGTGCAATGCAGCGATCGCGCGTTCCGCGCTCTCGATCCCCGCACGCCCCAAGATATTTCGAGATGTGTGACCAAAAAATAAAAACGAAGTGCCGAGTAAGCACTTTTTTATTTTGATTTTTTTTCATCGGTTCGTCGAAGTCAAATAAATAAAGGTTGTGTTCGACTTTTCTTTGTCGTTTGATTTATTTGTAAAAGCAGAATGCGCGATGTAAATTTAAAAAAATGGACTGTGCGGATTTATAAAATATGCTTTATTTATTTTTGTCAGTAAATAAACATGTAAAAAAAACCAGAAGTGGCGTCGTATGGGAAATACGTCAATTCCGATTTGAAAATCTAATTTTTTAACCGGAAGTGACGTCATTCCGGAAATACATCACTTCCGGTTAAAAAATATAAAAATTTTCAACCGGAAGTGACGTCATACATCACTTCCGGTTGAAAAATCTGTTTTTTCGACCGAATAATCATCACTTGCGGTTGAAAAATCAGATTTTTCGACCGGAAGTGACGTTGTACCGGAAATACGACACTTAATTTTTGAAAATGTAACTTTTCGCACCGAAAGTGACGAATTTTCGGTATGACGTCACTTTGGGTCAAAAAATGAGTTTTTTTGTCACACGTCGATATTTCACAGGTTTGACTTGTAGAATTTTTGTTCAAGCTCGCAATACCGTCAGGAAAAATCCAACCCACGGGATTTTCGACACGATGCTTTTTGGACAAAAAAATATATATATCGAACGACCTCCCGCGAACAAGAAACGTTTGTTAAATGCACAAACCCCTTTTTACCACCGAGCATACTCGCGTTCCGAAAAAAAAAAAAAAACATGAAAAAAGCAACAACGGATCCGCGATTGTGCCACGACGAGCAGCAGGCCGCCAGTGGAAATAGTCCCGACTGACGAGACACGTCCCACGGGAAATTTGTCTCGGACGTGTTTCTCCGCGCAACCTCGAGCCGTGATATCGATTCTGCGCACAGAGCACTTCCTTCGCGTCTGCACTCTGGCGGAATGCTAAATAAAAAAAATGTAAAAAAAAAATTGAAAACAATTCAAACGACGGATAATAAATCACGGCAAGTCGTCGATAAGAACGGCCCGGCTCGGGTCTTCACCATTGACTTTTATGAAAAAAATGTCAACGATCGACGGAGTCCGCCAAGCTGCGAGGGCTCTCAATGGAGACTTATATATATTGACTTATATATATTTTAGAAAACTGTGGATTGGCTTGTTGGTTGGTTTGGATTATGCCCCCCCCCCCCCAAGTGATTGGCCCTTCAGTGCATCTGACCCCCGTCTGTCGGTGAAGCTGACCCCCTTCAGTCAATTTGGCCCCCCTTTCAGTGAAGCGAGCCCATCCTTGATTAATTGGGGGAGGGGGGACTTAAGCCCTTAATTGTCTGAGTCCCTTCAGTCCACTAAGGGGGGCTGAAGAATTGTAAGGGGTTGCCCCCTCGGAGGAACCCCCCCCCAGAGGTTGCCTGCCCCTTCAGTGAAGCTGAAACCCCTCGTTGGGTCAAGCTGACCGCCCCGCCCCCCTCACTAAATCCCCCTAGGGATTGCCTCCCCCCTCTTTCAATGAATCTGACCACGGTCTTTCAGAAACGCTGACCCCCCCTTTCAGTGAATCCCCTCCAGGGATGCGCCCCCCTTCCGTGAATCTGGACCCCCGTCTTTCAGTGAATCTGACCCCCTTCAGTGAATTTGACCCCCCTTTGCTGAATGTGACCCCCTCTTTGGATAAGGGTGACCCCTTCAGTGAATTTGACGCCCCCTTCGCTGAATCTGACCCCCTCTTTGGTTGAAGCTGACCCCCTTCAGTGAATTTGACGCGACCTTCGCTGAATCAGACCCCCTCTTTGGATGAAGCTGACCCCATTCATTGAATCTGATCCCTTTTTCATTGAAGCAGGCTCACCCTTGGTTAATTGGGGGGATTTAAGCCCTTATTATCTAAGTCCCGTAAGTCCACTAAGTGGGTCTTAGAATTGTAAGGAATTGCCCCCTCGGAGGCACCCCCCTGAGATTGCTCCCCTTCAGTGAAACTGACCACCGTCTTTCAGTGAAACTGATCCCCCCTTCGCTGAATTTTTCACCCCCTAAGCTGAATCTGATCCCCTCTTTCGGTGAAGCTGACCCCCTTCAGTGAATCCGACTCACTTTCGGTGAAGCAGACCCACCCTTGGTTAAAGGGGGCCGGGGGGGGGGGGGGTTGAAGCCCCAATTGTTCTAATCCCCTCACGTCCACGAGGTAGCGCTTAGAATTATAAGGGCTTAAGTACCCCTTTCTTTACTTATGACCCTATCATTCCAAGTTCATTAAGTGGACTCAAAATAACAACGGCATAAGTCCCTCAAGGATCTTACAATATCAAGGAAAGATTGAAGAAAAGAAAAAAAAATTGAAAAAAATCCAAAGGGCGTATAATAAATCGCGCCAAGTCGCCGACGAGAGCGACCTGGCTCGGCTCTTCGTCAATGACTTTCAAGAAAAAAAAAAAAAAATTTCAACGACCCGCACCCCCGAGGGCTCTCTCACTCGAGGCTCGCAGGTATTATAAATTATAAGAGGCATCGCTGTACGTGCCTGCGAGCCAGTAATGTTGCTTTACCTCGCTGAGCTCTCCCACCTTCCCCGCCGCCATCGTTTGCGCTGAAATTAACATCCCGCCGAAGGTTCCACGGGAAGCATTAGAGCGTCGGGGTGTAGAATACCCCCCCCCCCCCGCCCCCCCCCCGCTCTGCCCCCCCGTTTCGCCGGTGAAACGCGCCGAGCGCGTCACCGTACGAGCTAATTTTCTCACTAATTAGTTTCAAGCGTTTGCAGGAAGGTGCGCCGTCGCGGAGCGCGTGCTCTCCCGACTCCATTAGCGTCTACTTAATGGGGTGAGGAATCCGCAGGTTGGGAAGAGTCGGAGACGGCCGGTGTCGAGCCGCTTGTCAACGTGTCTTGTCAAACTTTCGTTTCGGCGAGTCGCTCGGGGGCGACGCGAGTGACTCGCTCGGTGACGAACGGTACATTATGCAACGAGGGGGAAAAGTGCGACTTCTCACCGAGGTTGAAGATTGACGCCCGAGCGAAGCGAGCTCACTCCGAAAGCGAGCTTGTTGTTTCGACACGCTTTAGGCACGTGAATCGAGTCACTTTGAACACGCTGCAAGGTGTGTTGAGAATCAACACATGTCAAAGTGTGTGAATTTTAGACGCTCTACGTGCATTATTTCAACACGGTTTAGACGTATTCGCGCATGACCTTACTTTTTACACGGTTGTAGTATTTACCGCACTTTTCACGTCCCTATTAGCAGTCAACTTCAAGCCCCCATTAGCAGTCAACTTCACGCCCCTACTATTAGGCAACTTCACGTCTCTATTGTTTGTCAACACGGAGTGGCTAAAGTCCCGGAGTGGCTAAGGTCCCGGAGTGGCTAAAGTCCCGGAGTGGCTAAAGTCTCGGAGTGGCTAAAGTCCCGGAGTGGCTAAAGTCCCGGAGTGGCTAAAGTCCCGGAGTGGCTAAAGTCCCGGAGTGGCTAAAGTCTCGGAGTGGCTAAAGTCCCGGAGTGGCTAACGTCACGGAGCGGCTAAAGTCACGGAGCGGCTAAAGTCACGGAGCGGCTAAAGTCACGGAGCGGCTAAAGTCACGGAGCGGCTACAATTTTACTAGGAACATACTTGTTTTAATTTACGAATTGCTGCAATACTTCATTTAAAAAAAAACTATGAAATATAAAATTGGAGGCACTGAAACTGCGAGCCACAACAGCCTGCTAGTAATAAATTTAAAAAAGCTGTAATGCTACCGAAAAATTCGCTTAAAAAAAATGTCTGAAAAACGAGAAGAGACCCTTTTTTTTTTTTTTTTTTTTTTTTTTTGTGAGATCCACTCAGTGCGATATTACCTAGCAATACAAGTCAACACTAAATCCGACAGCCCCGCTCGATTCTTCAGACTAAGCCCGGTCGGTAAGTTACCGACCGAGTCAGTATTCGCCGACTCCCTTGCGAAGCCCCTTTTCGTGCGTCAATGAGCGAAATGTCCCCATCTTCGGCCCTCCTAAATTCAGCAATGGAGAATAAATCGATGAAACTCGGGCAGGAAAAAATAACCCAGGGAAAAAAAGGGCGGCGGAGCGGGGGATGGAAATAAAGAAACGAGAGGGGGTGAAAGATACGCCGAGCAATGATTTTAAGCTGGGGGGATGGAATCCCGTAGCACATTGGTAAGCAAGGCACGAGAGTTTCGAATAAATCAAGTCCGCTTCCACGGGTTCTCGGAGTTCCGTCCGGGATGGAGTGGCCGTGCTTTTGCGACCGTAGGGGGAGGGGGGGATCTGTTAAGCTCGATGAGAGCGAGCTCGGGAAAGCTGGACAGAGCGTGAGTAAGCGACTGAACGGCGAGAGCTTGGACAGAGCACAAAAAAAAAAGAAAAAAAATACCGAAAAATGCGACTCGAAAAAAAGGGCATGAAATTCAAAAAAAAATTCAAAATGTGAAATTTTAATGGGATCTTCGGGTGATCGTATTATGTATGTGTACGCGTTTTTAGCTAGATGGCTAAAAAATTGTGAGCGCTGCAGCGCGAGACGACTTTTTTGAGAAATAAAAAATGGCGAACAGAAAAAAGAACTGAATATTTTTGGATGGAATTTTGCAGAAACATTGATTATTAATCACACGTGCTGTGTGTGAAATTTCAAAATTATAGCGGTTTGAATTCGCGTCCTATTTTCACACACACATACACACACATACACACATACATTCGGATATTTTTTCCAAATGTGATTTTTCGACGTTTTGGAACATTCTGAATACGTTTTCGTTAAAATCTCGAATTTTTTTTTCACGATAACGAAGCTTCCTCTATGGGGAAGCAAAAAAAAAAGAAAAACGTTTAAAATTGAAATTTTCATATCGATTTCTCATAATGTTCCATTATTCGCAAAGCTTCTTCTATGAGAAAGCTTTTTCTATATTTTTTTTGGCTTCCTCGTAGAGGAAGCTTTGCAAGTAATGGAACATTACAAGAAAGCGATATGAAAATTTCAATTTTCAACTTCTACGAAGAAACCGTATGAAAATTTCAATTTTAATCATTATAGAAAATTATTATGTTAAAATAACATCGCTCTTCACTTTGTCCGATCTGCACTGTTTTCTAAATGTTTGAATTTGAACATTCTGAACACGTTTTCATAAAAATCTCAAAATATTTTTTTTTCATCAAAATAAAGCTTCCTCTATGAGGGGGAGCAAAAAAAAAAGAAAAAAAAAAGAAGAAACACAAAAAGAAAAACAATGTAACGCACGGTCAGCGAAGGGGAATCCCCGGTCTCTGGCAGCGGCGGGCGGCTTGATTCATCGATGCGAGCCGGTAGAAGCGGAAAGGTCGGAGGAAGCTAGACTGGAGGTCTGGATCGGCGTCGCACTGGCCTCGAAATTAGGCGCGGAAAATAAGTGGATCGACCGGGAGGAAGTGAGCGTGCGATCGGGGGTGGATCGTCTTCTTGCAGGGAGCGAAAATCGATTTTGCGCTTTCGTGGTATCGGCATCGGGAAGCGCTTTTTCCTCTATGGGGTGGAAAAACGCTCGGCAGCGAAGGCGGTAGGCGCTGATTAATGAGAAAAGTTTTCCTTATATTCCGTGGGGTTCTTGCAAAAGTTACGGTGACATGGTAAGCGTTCATGGCGGTCGAACGGGTTGATTTATGATTTTTTTTTTTTTTTTTTTAATCATTCCACGTGTACCGATAACGTCGATGGAGGCTCGATGGGCTCTTTTTCTGGTTTATTGAGGAGCTGGACAGTACTTGAAATACCGGATATTTGTTTGGTTCCTCATGAAAATAAATCATTGGTTACCATTAAGAAAAAAATCATTGGGATAACGATTGGAATATGTCCAATGGTAAATTGGCGAAACATTCGGACAACCATTAAATTTCCCAATGGTAACCATTCAAGTTCTCCATGGTAACCATTCAATTTCCCAATGGTAACCATTCAATTTTCCAATGGTAACCATTCAATTTCCCAATTGATTACCATTGAAAATCCCATTGATTACCATTAAAAATCCCATTAATTACCATTGAAAATCCCATTGATTACCATTAAAAATCCCATTAATTACCATTGAAAATCCCATTAATTACCATTGAAAATCCTATTAATTACCATTAAAAATCCCATTAATTACCATTGAAAATCCTATTAATTACCATTGAAAACCCCATTGATTACCATTGATAATCCCATTGATTACCATTGAAAATCCCATTGATTAACATTAAAAATCCCATTAATTACCATAGAAAATCCCATTGCATACCATAGAAAATCCCATTGCTTACCATAGAAAATCCCATTGCTTACCATAGAAGATCCCATTGATTACCATTAACTATTCTTTAAAGGTTATTCAATTACTCTTACACATTTAAAAAAAAATCTGAAAACCACGAACGAACGCTCGCAGTCAAAGTTCCCACGCTCTTCACCGAAATAATATTCTCCCCCGTCGAGGGAATCCACCAAGGGTGAAATCTCCTTTTTTCTTAAACCGTCGCGCCTAATCGTTTCCAGCCCTCCGGCACGACTGAATGACATCGCGTGACTATAACCAAAAGGGCGTACCTCACAACCTTAAACATCGTAAACACACCCCTTCCGATTTTATTCACTCTATAATAATAATAATGTACCTCGCTCCATTATTATTATTATTATTATTATTATTATTATTGTGATGATTATTATCATGATTGTTACTACGATTATCGTGATTGCGGTAGAACCTCAATCATTCGAAGCTCGAGCATCCGAGCCCTCCATTATCCGAACGCTGAGTGAGCTCGAGGCATTGTACATTGTTTCTCGCCGCGCCCGTGTTCAAGCGTGCTTTTCCTCTTCGGGCGTTAATTCGCTCGTACACTGGCTTTCCCGAGCAGTTTCGCCCAGCCCAGCGGAGTCGGACAGCGCGCATCAGAGTCTCGGTTCTATGCTAAATCGTTTAAATCGCCTTACATACGTAGTTCACGGTGAAGCGGCTTTGAAATCTCGCTGGTTCGAAGCGCGCAGCCAGCGTTTCGACATTACGGAATGGACGACTTTATTTCAGAGAACCCTTGAAATAAGACTTCGACATTGGAAATATATTATTTTACTCGTATATATGTTACTTATACGTGTTATAATAAAAAAATGTCCGTTGCGATTATCCGAACTAGAGCCGGGTTCGATGGTTTCGGATAATCGAGGTTCTACTGTATTATGATGATAATCCTTCACAATAATCGTTAATGATAATTGTTAATGATAATCGTTAATGATAATCGTTAATGATAATCGTTAATGATAATCGTTAATGATAATCGTTAATGATAATCGTTAATGATAATCGTTAATGATAATCGTTAATGATAATCGTTAATGATAATCGTTAATGATAATCGTTAATGATAATCGTTAATGATAATCGTTAATGATAATCGTTAATGATAATCGTCAATGATAATCGTCAATGATAATCGTCAATGATAATCGTCAATGATAATCGTCAATGATAATCGTCAATGATAATCGTCAATGATAATCGTCAATGATAATCGTTAATGATAATCGTTAATGATAATCGTTAATGATAATCGTTAATGATAATCGTTAATGATAATCGTTAATGATAATCGTTAATGATAATCGTTAATGATAATCGTCAATGATAATCGTCAATGATAATCGTCAATGATAATCGTCAATGATAATCGTCAATGATAATCGTCAATGATAATCGTCAATGATAATCGTCAATGATAATCGTCAATGATAATCGTCAATGATAATCGTCAATGATAATCGTCAATGATAATCGTCAATGATAATCGTCAATGATAATCGTTAATGATAATCGTCAATGATAATCGTTAATGATAATCGTTAATGATAATCGTTAATGATAATCGTTAATGATAATCGTTAATGATAATCGTTAATGATAATCGTTAATGATAATCGTTAATGATAATCGTTAATGATTATCGTTAACGATAATCGTTAACGATAATCGTTAACGATAATCCTTAACGATAATCCTTAACGATAATCCTTAACGATAATCCTTAACGATAATCCTTAACGATAATCCTTAACGATAATCCTTAACGATAATCCTTAACGACGAGAGGGCAGTAAAATTTAATTGTGAGAAGTTCTCCGCGGGGGATTTCTTCCTTTCCTCATCGCGAAAGCGCGAAGCCGATTTTCTACCTATTGACGCGGATGGGGTATTAACTTTTCTATCTGGCCAATCGGTTGCCTTAATCGCGGGAGCTTCTCCGACGCGGGATATCGGGACGCTCTCTTCGCGGGTTGAATCAAAGGAGCGTCTAATCCCGAGCGTGGAGCGCCGCCGGCGCGGCCGCGGAGACGCGGAAGGAGGAAGCTCCTCGACCGCCCAAAGGCGGCCGGGAGGAGCTTCGGAAACGGTAATACCGTGTAAATCGTCGAAGCTCGTTCCTCTCATCCGCACCGGGCGAGAAACTCCTCGACCTCGGGCCCCGGGCGACGCGCATCCTTTAGCCATCTCGCTTCGCTGATTAGTTATTTTCTTACACGCGTCCGGGGGCGGAGCGGGGCAAAACGGTAACACCTGGCACAACAGAACAGCGACCTCGGTTTCAGACGAGACTTTCTCATCACATACGAACTCTCCCCATCCATCCATCCGTCCGTCCGTCCGTCTGACAAGTGAAAATTTATTTATTTATTTATTTATTTATTTATTTATTTATTTATTTATTTATTTATTTATTTATTTATTTATTTGTTTGTTTGTTTGTTTGTTTGTTTGTTTGTTTGTTTGTTTGTTTGTTTGTTTGTTTGTTTGTTTGTTTGTTTGTTTGTTTGTTTGTTTGTTTGTTTGTTTGTTTGTTTGTTTGTTTGTTTGTTTGTTTGTTTGTTTGTTTGTTTGTTTGTTTGTTTGTTTGTTTGTTTGTTTGTTTGTTTGTTTGTTTGTTTGTTTGTTTGTTTGTTTGTTTGTTTGTTTGTTTGTTTGTTTGTTTGTTTGTTTGTTTGTTTGTTTGTTTGTTTGTTTGTTTGTTTGTTTGTTTGCTTGTTTGTTTGTTTGTTTGCTTGTTTGTTTGTTTGTTTGTTTGTTTGTTTGTTTGTTTGTTTGTTTGTTTGTTTGTTTGTTTGTTTGTTTGCTTGTTTGTTTGTTTGTTTGCTTGTTTGTTTATTTATTTAAGTATTTAATTATTTCTTATATTATTATATTATTATATATGATTTTTTAAACAACGAAAATTGTAGGTTTGACATTTTCTAAATTTTCAAATTTTTGTTGTAACCAACTCGAAAAAATTCAAACTAAAGTAATTCACTCAGAACTTTCGATATTTTCGATGCGTGATTTAATTGTAGTTCTATAAATAAATATTTGCCATCGGCCGTCTCATCCGAACACTACGGGTGACACGGCCACAGTAATAACGGTAGTCGATTAGGCCTACCCGCAAATGCAAAGTCACTTTATATCGAAATCGAACGTTTGAGTTTTGCGACCGCTGCAGGCGTTTCAGCTTGTAGAATGAGAGCCGAAAACCTTCGGTCTATATTTAGCGTTTCGAACTGTCAAACACGCCCCCCCCCCGGCCCGCGAATGCAAAGTCACTTCATGTGACTGATTTATTTAGAGATGCATCACACATAGATACGTAGTGGTGTTTATTCGGATCCTGGGGCAAGCCTCCAAAGGTCACCGTGCTTCAAAAATACAACGACGAGTATAGCGAAAGACCCCACAGAGTTCCACCGAATGCCCGAAAATAATATAACTGAATATGACTGAATATGCCTGAAAATAACTGAATATAACTGAATGTGATTAAATATGACTGAATATGACTGGAAATAACTGAATATGACTGGAAATAACTGAATATGACTGAATATGACTGGAAATAATTGAATATGACTGAATATGACTGAAAATAACTGAATATGACTGAATATGACTGAATATAACTGAATATGACTGAATATGACTGAAAATAACTGAATATGACTGAACATGACTGAAAATGACTGAACATGACTGAAAATAAGTAAATGTGACTGAATATAACTGAATATGACTAAATATGACTGAATATGGCTGAATATAACTGAATATGACTAAATATGACTGAATATAACTGAATATAACTGAATATGACTAAATATGACTGAATATAACTGAATATGACTGAATATGACTGAATATGACTGAATATGACTGAATACGACTGAATATAATACAAACCGAAAATAATATAACTGAAAACAGTTATAACAGTGAATGTATATAACAACATACATTCCCAACCAAAAGTTTAATATGGTCAAAATTTCAGTAGGGGAAACCGGTGCAAAATGGGGACATGAAATGTCATATCAACGTATGGCAAAATGGGTTACCCAAAATTATCGAATAAATCGATTCATGATAGCCAACAAACGACGAAACCCGGGGCAAAATGGGGTAATAATGAAGCTGACAAAAGTTAAACCCGTGCCAATACAATTTTGAAGTGAAAAACAATGAATGTATCATTGTAAAAAGTTTTATTGCTTAGCGTCCCCGTTTTGCCCCGGTCTACCCTACATATATATCTATTTTTATCAATATTTTTTATCTCTGTATTTTTTTTTTGCCTTTCAGGTGAACGGTGCTTGGAGCCTTCCCGTCTTCGTCTGCGACTTCTACATCGCGATGGACGTGACCTGCAGCACGAGCTCGATCTTCAATCTCGTCGCTATATCGATAGACAGGTGGGTCGCTTTCTAGAGCCAATCAGGCTCTCTACGACTCGCTCTCCACCGCACACAAGCTCCCCTTTCAACCTCTTCATCCTTTTTTCCTCCCCCCCCCCCCCCCAATTCCGCCGATCTTAACCCCTTCCTCAGAAAATTTTCCGCACTTTTCTGCCGGCCGACGGTCGACGAACCAAAAATTCCCAGACGCATAAAGGTGCGCAAAGTCGACGCGGATTCAACTTTATCGGGCGCGAAACGTGGACACTCGCTGAAAAGGTCGCATCGAGGAAGGGCCAAAAATATAAGAAAAAAAAAATATAAGAAAAAAAATATAAGAAAAAAAAATATAAGAAAAAAAATAGAAGAAAAAAAAATATAAGAAAAAAAAATGTAAGAAAAAAAAATATAAGAAAAAAAAATATAAGGAAAAGGAAGAGAAAGAGGACTAAGGGGAAAAGAGCCGGGGGAAAAACGGCGAGTGGACTCCGCTGATTTTCGACGGGTTTACGTGCCGCGAATAAGGGCTGCTCCTCCGTGACCCAGGAAAAACCTGCGACGTCGCAGTAATCTTTTTTTTTTTTTTGTGGCACTTCTTCCTTGGCTCATTCCGCCTTTTTCCTACGGTTCCCTTCGCGCCGGCCGCGTAAATAAAATTTATCGACTCCGGACGGATGGAGCGATGATGGTCGAGGCGAGCCGCTCGACCTGCATCGTCAAAAATTGGCATTTAAAATTTTTTTTTTTTTAAGGGATCTTTTGTAATTTTTTTTTCCTACTTGGAGAGCTTCGGCTTAGGAGGGCGAAGAAAAACATCTCCACCCGCTGACGAAAGCTTTCAATTATTTTTTTTAATGGCCTGTTGGAGCTCTGTTATGCGATTTTCCAATCAAGCTGGCGTAGGAAACCGACCGAAGTCAATGGGATCGTTTATAATAAATGTAAATAAAAAAGGAATTTATTGATCGTCACAATTTTAAAAAATCTGAAAAAATTCTGAAAAATCATGTGTCACATGTAAGCATTTTTCAGATTTGAACCAGAGTTGGCGGGCGACAGTTTCTATTTTTTTCGAAAAAAAATAGTCAAAAAAATTAGAAGAACATTTTTGCCAATTATTTTTTTTTTCGAAAAAACAGTGAAAAAAATTTGAAGAATTTTTCTTTCTATTTAAAAAAAAAAAAAAAAAATAGAAAGTGATGTCAGCCCACACTGGCACAAATCAGAAAAATGCTTACATGTGACACATGATTTTTCAGAATTTTGAAAGATTTTTTAAAAATTGTGGCGATCAATAAATTCCTTGTTTTAATTATAAATAATTACAAACAATCTGAAAAAATCTAAAAAAAATTCTGAATGCTTTTGATAGTTAGTTGAATCATACAAAAAATCGGGGGTCAAATCCAAGATGTGCAGGGACAGACTCAGGTCGATTTGGTACGTAATCCCTCAAATATACCAGAAATTCGGAAATTTTGTCGTTGGTTTTTTACATGATTTTTTTTTTTTTATTTTAATTTTAATATTTTAATTCAGCATACGGAAAGTCCAGGGGGCTATTCGTACCACCGGTTCCTCGAACGTGTTTTGCATACTTTTGCTCGCGAATCGCGCGCGGTGGATGTAATGGGACGAGAAAAAAAATGGCTAAAAAAATCGATCGGTGTGGGTAAGTAAAAAATAAAAAAAAATAACAAAATGAAGCCAGCATGTCCCGCATTATCTCGCGTCGCCCCACTCACGCTCGCCTACCAATGAGGCAATGCGAAATTTAATTTCCAATTTTCTCGCGGGGCAATTCGTGGCAGACGTTGCGCGTACGCGCTTAGCATAACTCGGCCGTTCGATTACGCGCGTTAGCTCGGGACGGATCCTAAAAAAAAAAAATCAACCTCGAGTGCAACTAATAATATAATATAATATAATATAATATAATATAATATAATATAATATAATATAATATAATATAATATAATATAATATAATATAATATAATATAATATAATATAATATAATATAATATAATATAATATAATATAATATAATATAATATAATATAATATAATATAATATAATATAATATAATATAATATAATATAATATAATATAATATGGCAGGGCAAAATGGACTCGTTCTGAAACGTACTGAAATTTTGACATCGTAATGATCCCATTTTGCCCCACACTAATTTTTCACTTATTACGAATCAATATGTGATCCAGAAAATAATTAAAATAGAGCCCGGGTTAATTAAAATAAGTAAATAAAAAATGAATACTTAATTAATGAATCAATAATTGTAATCGTTAATTATTATTACATAAACAATTTTATTTATTTATTTATTTATTTAATATAATACAGCACTGAAGTCGCGAATATTTCAGAACTGAATTTTATTAATTTTAATCACACCTTCCGGGGTGGCGCATTTGTCCCCAAATTTTGTTGAGTCTTCGTAAGAAAATTTAAATATGTCGCCTAAAACGATAAGACTCCCGGACTTCTTCAGCTGGTCCATACTGCCCCACTCTCCCCTAATATCATAAATAACACCTGTAATAATTTTTTTTTACTGCAACACAAATATTTTATATAAATATTTTTATCGCAACATAATATTTTTTATTTTATATAAATATTTTTATCGCAACATAATATTTTTTATTTTATATAAATATTTTTATCGCAACGTAATATTTTTTATTTCATATAAATATTTTTTATTATATTGAAATATTTTCACCACCGTAATCTTCGAATGCCGTGGCAAAAATATCCGAGCAAAAAGACCCGATAGGATGGTCGTCGAAGTGGGCAGCGGAATCTCGCCATTGGGTCGAGACCTCGCTCAGCGAATCTCCGATGCACGCCCCGGAGCTTCCGGTTTTCTGCACGTTCTTCCCGATATATTTTTACCACTTCAAAGGAGCCACACGAAAGTGTGGCGCGCTTGCGTGTCGCTACGGTGGAAAAAGGTTCGCCCGAGAATTCTGCCGTATCAGCCGGCTGTGTGCACACTCCAAGAGCCGCTCTCGTTTCTCCGCGCTCCTGGTCGATGTCACCCTTTCGTGCGGTCTTCGGGTCCCGACCTTCCGCCCATCTTCCCCCTCGCGCTCCCTTTCATCCCCCGCATTAAAAGAGATGTCTTTTAATCAAACAAAAAAAAATGATTTTTTTTGTATTTTTTATTTTTTTTTTTTAGAAAGCTCAAGCTAAAGTTTCATTCTGATGTAGTTTCGATTAAATTTTTATTAAATTTTCAGTCCATTGAATTTTCAATTGATTAAATTTTCAATTATTTGAATTTTCAATTCGTTGAATTTTCAATTCGTTGAATTTTCAATTCGTTGAATTTTCAATTCGTTGAATTTTCAATTCGTTGAATTTTCAATTCGTTGAATTTTCAATTCGTTGAATTTTCAATTCGTTGAATTTTCAATTCGTTGAATTTTCAATTCGTTGAATTTTCAATTCGTTGAATTTTCAATTCGTTGAATTTTCAATTCGTTGAATTTTCAATTCGTTGAATTTTCAATTCGTTGAAATGTCAATTTATTGGATTGTCAATTTATTAGATTGTCATTTTATTAGATTGTCAATTTATTAGATTGTCAATTTATTAGATTGTCAATTTATTAGATTGTCAATTTATTAGATTGTCAATTTATTAGATTGTCAATTTATTAGATTGTCAATTTATTAGATTGTCAATTTATTAGATTGTCAATTTATTAGATTGTCAATTTATTAGATTGTCAATTTATTAGATTGTCAATTTATTAGATTGTCAATTTATTAGATTGTCAATTTATTAGATTGTCAATTTATTAGATTGTCAATTTATTAGATTGTCAATTTATTAGATTGTCAATTTATTAGATTGTCAATTTATTAGATTGTTAATTTATTAGATTGTCAATTTAATAGATTGTCAATTTATTAGATTGTCAATTGATTAGATTGTCAATTTATTAGATTGTCCATTTATTAGATTGTCAAATTATTAGATTGTCAATTTATTAGATTGTCAATTTATTAGATTGTCAATTTATTAGATTGTCAATTTATTAGATTGTCAATTTATTAGATTGTCAATTTATTAGGTTGTCAATTTATTAGATTGTCAATTTATTAGATTGTCAATTTATTAGATTGTCAATTTATTAGATTGTCAATTTATTAGATTGTCAATTTATTAGATTGTCAATTTATTAGATTGTCAATTTATTAGATTGTCAAATTATTAGATTGTCAATTTATTAGATTGTCAATTTATTAGATTGTCAATTTATTAGATTTTCAATTCATACATTTTCAGTTCATTAAATTTTCAATTTATTAAATTTTTTATTTGGAAATTTTTTTGTTTTCGATTTGTAAAAATAAAGAAATGATATTTTGCATTGCAGATACATAGCGGTGACGCAGCCGATCAAGTACGCGAAGCACAAGAACAATAGACGAGTGTGGCTGACTATACTTCTAGTTTGGGCAATCTCAGCGGCGATCGGCAGTCCCATTGTCCTGGGGCTGAACAATACGCCCGATCGGATACCCGATCAGTGTCTCTTCTACAACACAGATTTCATCATATACTCAAGTCTATCGAGCTTTTACATACCTTGCCTCATCATGGTCTTTCTTTACTGGAGTATATTCAAGGTGAGTCTATTTTTTGTCGGAATCAATTTTTCAATTTCTCATTTCAAGTTCAATTTTTTAATTTTCTCAATTTCCTCAAATCTGCAAATTTCAGTTTGCGATTTCCTACAATAAATTTTGCCGTCAATTTTGAAGGTTTCTATTTTATGAGATATAGACATTTTTTTACATCACGAAAAAAGGTGCAAAGTAATTTGCACATGGCTTCTCCATTTAGTACAATTTTGCATAACCTTCTCCTTGAGGAAGCTATGCGCAAAATTTGAATAAATTGAAATTCATGTGCAAATTACTTTGCACCTTTTGTATTCAGCATTCCAAATTGGAATATTGATCCAAACGTACGAAGGAAAAAAATTGTACAAGTACTTTGGTGTTAGTACTAAGTAAAAATACTTAGTAAAAATACTTAGTAAAAATACTTAATAAAAATACTTAGTAAAAATACTTAGTAAAAATACTTAATAAAAATACTTAATAAAAATACTTAATAAAAATACTTAATAAAAATACTTAATAAAAATACTTAATAAAAATACTTAATAAAAATACTTAATAAAAATACTTAATAAAAATACTTAATAAAAATACTTAATAAAAATACTTAATAAAAATACTTAATAAAAATACTTAATAAAAATACTTAATAAAAATACATAATAAAAATATTTAATAAAAATACTTAAAGTACCGAAAGGTACTTTGGTACTTTAAATACCAAATAAGTACTCGTGGATTTTAAGTACTGCCCAGCTCTGGTTGATCTTATCAAACCTTTTTATCGGTGTAGTTATCGTAGTCACGAATTTGCCGATCGTTCCGGCTCGATGTCTCTCGTAATCGATAATCGGTTGGTAATCACTATCGGAACGTCCCACACGTGCCAGGAAGTTGCGAGAGAAGCACGTCGAGAATGAACCGGAAGGCACTTATATAGACGGTGCAGGTACAAGATGCGTTACAAGTCGCTGGCTCCAAAGTCAAAGTTTCGAAAGCTGGCTCGGGGGAAACCGGGCCATCGTTTCCAGGAGCCCAGGCCAGGGAAACGAACTTCTTGCTCCAGTGCCGGAGCGCCCTTTACTCGGATTAAAGCCAACTTCCGGTCTGTCGTTTTCAGGCTCTGGGAAATCGGGCGAGGAAGCAACGCGCCAGCCGGAAGCCAAATCTCGGCGATATCAAGCAGGGTACCATCATCGAAAATATTGCCCATACTCGCAGGTGAGTAGAAGCATCGCTTCGTCTCTTCAGCGGCGTCGACTTTCAACACACTTTTTGCACCTTTAACATTTTTTAAAATTCTTCATTATTTTTTTGGAATTGAATCGAAACGTTGTCGAGCGACTGACACTCTTGGTTTTCCACCCTGGTGAATATATTCTCCTCTGAATATGTCTGAAAGTTTAGCTGAGTGAATCGGAAAATTTATCAGAAAATTCTCTGAAAGTTTATCAGAAAATTCTCTGAAAGTTTATCAGAAAATTCTCTGAAATTTCATCAGAAAATTCTCGGAAATTTCATCAGAAAATTCTCTGAAAGTTTATCAGAAAATTCTCTGAAAGTTTGCCAGAAAATTCTCTGAAAGTTTATCAGAAAATTCTCTAAAAGTTTATCAGAAAACTCTCTAAAAGTTTATCAGAAAATTCTCTGCAAGTTTATCAGAAAATTCTCTGAAAGTTTATCAGAAAATTCTCTGAAATTTTATCAGAAAATGCTCTGAAATTTTATTAGAAAATGCTCTGAAATTTTATCAGAAAATTCTCTGAAAGTTTGTCAGAAAATTCTCTGAAAGTTTATCAGAAAATTCTCTGAAAGTTTATCAGAAAATTCTCTGAAAGTTTGTCAGAAATTTCTCTGAAAGTTTGGCAGAAAATTCTCTGAAAATTTGTCAGAAAATTCTCTGAAAATTTATCAGAAAATTCTCTGAAACTTTATCAGATACTTCTCTCAATATGCCTGAAAATTTATTTGAAAGTCTCAGAAAATTTTGCACTTAAAAATATCGTTGCGATTCGTCGTGCGAGCCGCGACGATCGGTAATCTCGAGTGGCGTCGCGACGCATCGTCACCCTCGTTTTTCACGGGCTCGCCTCGGAGGGCGAACGGCAGAGCGTCACGTTCCTTCGTCCTCCGTTCTCCCCGTGCTCTCGGGTGCACCTCGTGCGCTCGCTGATGCAATTTGTTTATGGCAATTTATCGATGCGACCCCTTCAGCGATGAGCCGTAGAGGAGAGTCGCGTCGAATTATTCGCTGCCTCCGCTTCCGGTTGCGCGCCGATGCCGGAGAGAGGATCGTGCGGAGCGCGCTTTCGCCCTCCCGACCGCGAGCGAGCGCGAGACAGATTGCTCGGGTGAGGAAGAGTGAGATGTGAACGTATGTGAAGCGCATCGCGCATATGTAGCGTGTACGTCCGAATCGATAAGTCGTTTGGCCCGGATACGACGCGGCCTACAACAGCGGCGGCACCGTCGGCACTCCACAATGTAGGGGACAGTGGGACAAAATGGGACAGTGGGGCAAAATGGATCAGTGAGGCAAAATGGGACGGTGAGACAAAATGGGACGGTGAGACAAAATGGGACGGTGAGATAAAATGGGATGGTGAGACAAAATGGGACGGTGAGACAAAATGGGACGGTGAGACAAAATGGGACGGTGAGACAAAATGGGACGGTGAGACCAAATGGGACGGTGAGACAAAATGGGACAGTCAGGAAAAATGGGACAGTGAAGTAAAATGGGACAGTGAGGCAAAATGGGACAGTGAGACAAAACGGGACAGTGAGGCAAAACGGGACGGTGGGGCAAGATTTTTTAGCCGGCCAAATGTTTCAGCCTTTTGGATCCAAAAGTTATTGGAAAATTGCGTTTTGTCTCATTATCCCGTTTTACCCCGCTGGGCCATTTTGCCCCGCTCTCCTCTACACTTCCCGTACAGATATACACTTTGGCGTCTGTATCTTTGCGTATAGCGCATCCGATATCGAAGATTATTTACACGGGGTAAGCATCGACGTTACCGGATGTGGCAGCTCTCGATGGAGGACGATTTCATTTTTCCACTTTTCCCGGCGAAATTTATACGTGTATATATATTTATATATATATATAAATATATATATATACAATACGTGTATATGTATGTATGTACATATGAATGCACACCTGTTCGAGATGCCCTATTTGTATAACGTTGAATAAGTATCGGAGAGCGTCTGTGTACCGTGTTCGGTTTCCTTCACAGGATGAAACTTTACGCTCGATATTTTCTAACTATAAGAGTTTGTTTTATTTTTCTTCATTTTTTTTTTAATATACACTTTTATTTTATTGATACATTGATACGCGCGGAAACATATTTCTCATGGTAGATCGTAACGCTTTCATATCGCGTATCTTCTCTGTCGGTATGGAAGTATCATTTTTCGATAGGAAAAGCGAATCGAACCGGAATTGACGTATTTCCGGTCTGACGTCACTTCCGGTCGAAAAATGATATTTTCAAAGCGGATGTGACATATTTCCGGTATGAAGTCACTTCCTCTCGAAAAATGACATTTTCAAACCGGATGTGACGTATTTCCGGTCGAAAAATGATATTTTCAAACCAGACGTGGTGTATTTCCGGTATGACGTCACTTCCGGTCGAAAAATGATATTTTCAAACCAGACGTGGTGTATTTCGGGTATTACGTCACTTCCGGTCGAAAAACGATATTTTCAAACCTGATGTGGTGTATTTCCTGTATGACGTCACTTCCGGTCGAAAAATGATAATTATCAAACCGGAAATGACGTTTTTGCGGCGAAATATCCGTAAATCAAAATTTTAGATTTTCAATTTCCATCGACAAACGGCCAGTATTGAACATTCCGCGACACAATTTTTAAGGGAGCCGCCCGATTTGTAAAAAGTAGCGTGAGCCTAGTAGAATTTTGACTAAGATCAAGCAGTGGTTATTCTGTGGCAAGGTTCGCCGAGACGGCACTGGGGGCGGTCGCCCTCGTCGCGCCGGTCGTCGAGGAGCCGACCAACACAGCATCGGGCAGCAACGAGGACGAGGACGAGACGCCGATGGATCCGGTCGTCGTAATATCGAACGACAAGAGCACGGAATTTTTCTTGGCCACCGTCGTCGAGGAAGCCGCGTAAGGAGCAAAAGACAAATAACTCGTAACAAAACCCTTTTACTTAATTTTTTTTTTTTTTTTTTTTTTTTTTTTGTGGCCATCGCGAAGTCTCGCCGACCTTTCTCTCGGAGTAATTTCCGGACACCCTCGACCGTAATTAGTCATTATTGTCGAAACGCCCCGACGAGCGTGGCCGAGCGCGCGGAGTTCTGTTCTTTGTCGACGAGAGAAAGACGAATAGGATCCGCGGACCGGAGCAGTCCGTTCGCACTTTGGAATAATTGCAGTTTGTTCTTTCACACGCCAGAACCCTCGGGTCCACTTTTCCACATTTTTCTTTTTTTTTTTAACCTACAATTTTTCCAGCTTTTTCCCTGAAAACTGCCTCGCAGTTTCTCGCTCGGAGAGCATTATTTCTTTTTTTATTTATTTTTTTTTCTTTCCTTTTTCTCGTATATTTTCCTGGGACTGTACCGGCGGGACAGAGCGGACCTTTCGTAGAGTAAAGGCTAAATTAAATGCAACCACCGCCGCGCGACGGCAACCCTTCGTGTCGCTAACGGGTTTTTTCCCCCTTTCAGATTCTCCTCGTATTCACTCCACGGGTGTAACCCGCTCGTAAGGGTATCAGTCGCTTAAAAAAAAAAAATGCGAATTAAAAAATCTGAGTACTACTGGCAATCTTTCGTTAAAATTGTCCGTGGTTCGATTGTCATAAGTTATTTCTCAAATGTCGCATGACCCAAAAATCTCATAACCCAAACATCTTATAATCCAGACATCTTATAACCCAAACATCTCAGAACCCAAACATTTCCGAACCCAACATCTCAGAACCCAAACATCTGAGAACACAAACATCTCAGAACCCAAACATCTCAGAACCCAAACATCTCAGAACCCAAACATCTCAGAACCCAAACATCTCGGAACCCAAACATCTCGGAACCCAAACATCTCGGAACCCAAACATCTCGGAACCCAAACATCTCGGAACCCAAACATCTCGGAACCCAAACATCTCGGAACCCAAACATCTCGGAACCCAAACATCTCGGAACCCAAACATCTCGGAACCCAAACATCTCGGAACCCAAACATCTCGGAACCCAAACATCTCGGAACCCAAACATCTCGGAACCCAAACATCTCGGAACCCAAACATCTCGGAACCCAAACATCTCGGAACCCAAACATCTCAGAACCCAAACATCTCAGAACCCAAACATCTCAGAACCCAAACATCTCAGAACCCAAACATCTCGGAACCCAAACATCTCGGAACCCAAACATCTCGGAACCCAAACATCTCGGAACCCAAACATCTCGGAACCCAAACATCTCAGAACCCAAACATCTCGCAACCCAAACATCTCGCAACCCAAACATCTCGCAACCCAAACATCTCGCAACCCAAACATCTCGCAACCCAAACATCTCGCAACCCAAACATCTCGCAACCCAAACATCTCTTAACACGAATTTTTCAAGCGTTAAATCGGGGCCTGATAAAGTCCTGATCAGGCCTGATGTAACGCTCCAAATTTTCTACTGAGAATCTTTTTGGCGATTCGGATATGAACGAAAAAAAAAGTTCCGAGTAAAACTGCCAATGTTCCTGAAAATTGTTCCTGGTAGTTTGAAAAGCAACCCCTCCAGGTCCCGATTGTTTCGAGTCCGATTGTCCGACCGTCAGAATCCTTGGCCATTCAGATACAAATGAATAAAAAAAATAAAAATAAACTTTTTTGTTCCATTTCAGAGCGGTGGCGCAGGCGCAGCTCGGCAGATCGAATCAGCAGCACGATTCGGGTTACGACGGTGCTGCGAGCAGCACGTTGCTTCACGAAGCGATAGACAGGAATTCGAGTCCGAGTCCGAATCCGAGGGTGGCCTCGGCGGCCTCGTCCTCGACCTCCTCGTCGCCGCCGCCTCGGGGACCGTCCAGCATAAGCTCCCAGATAGCGTCGAAGAAGAACGGCAACGGTCCGAGCAAGCAGGAACTAAAGAGGCTCAAAAGTGCGACCGCCCTTTTGCCACTTCAGCTTGGCCGGAGTCCGAGCGTTCTCACCGCGACGGGTTCCTGCAAGAACAAGGATAAAAAGAACGCCACCGCCGGATCGAGGTTCACGATATACAAGGCGAACAAGGCGAGCAAGAAGAAACGGGAGAAGAGCTCGGCGAAGAGGGAGAGAAAGGCGACCAAGACCCTGGCCATAGTTTTGGGTAAGTTCGTGACGTGTAATTATCAGCGAATCTATGATCGTGGTTACGGCTGTTTTGTTATTACGCTGTCCGCTGTGTAGTTAGAGCCATCGGAGACGGTTTTGCAGAGTCCTTTAGGAGACTGTCTCAAAGACTCTCTCAGAACGGTGTTGCTAGAGGGACGAAAACATCATATGGAGACTTTTTTGAGACGCTATGGCGTACGGGAGGGAGGATATGAGCTGCCGCAACCTGGCAACACTGCCTTGGAGACTCTTTTAGAGACTTGTTTGGAGACTTTTTTTTGGAAACGCCTTTAGATACTGATTTAAAGATTTCTTTGGACACTTGTTTAAAGACTCCTTTAGGTACTCCTTTAGAGACTTCTTTAGAGACTCCTTTAGAGACTCCTTTAGAGACTCCTTTAGAGACTCCTTTAGAGACTCCTTTAGAGACTCCTTTAGAGACTCCTTCAGAGACTCCTTTAGAGACTCCTTTAGAGACTCCTTTAGAGACTCCTTTAGAGACTCCTTTAGAGACTCCTTTAGAGACTCCTTTAGAGACTCCTTTAGAGACTCCTTTAGAGACTCCTTTAGAGACTACTTTAGAGACTCCTTTAGATTCTTTGGAGACTTCTTTGGAGACTTCTTTGGAGACTTCTTTGGAGACTTCTTTGGAGACTTCTTTGGAGACTTCTTCGGAGACTTCTTCGGAGACTTCTTCGGAGACTTCTTCGGAGACTTCTTCGGAGACTTCTTCGGAGACTTCTTTGGAGACTTCTTCGGAGACTTCTTTGGAGACTTCTTCGGAGACTTCTTTGGAGACTGCTTTTGGGGCATCTTTCGAGACTTCTTGCGAGACTTTTGTCGAGACTTCTCGAGACTTCTTTCGAGACTTCTCGAGACTTCTCTTGGGACTTCTTTCGAGACATCTTTAGAGATTCCTTTAGAGATTCGTTTGGATACTCCTTTGGAGACTTCTTTCGAGACTCCTTTAGAGACTTCTTTAGATACTCATTTAGATACTTCGTTAGATACTCATTTAGATACTCATTAAGATACTCATTTAAATACCCATTTAGATGCTCCTTTAGACACTCCTCCAGCAATTTCCTCAGAAACTTTTTACTGTGCAAAAACATGACAATAAATCAAATCGTTTACCCACTGTCAGCGCTTTTATGAGCCCATTTATTTTTGTTTTTCTCAAAAAAAAAAAAAAAAACAGGGGTATTTCTCTTTTGCTGGGTACCGTTCTTCACCTGCAACGTCATGGACGCTCTGTGCTCAAAGCTCGAGAAGGATTGCCAGCCGGGTGTCACGGCCTTCATAGTGACATCGTGGCTCGGTTACATGAACAGCTTCGTCAACCCCGTTATCTACACAGTGTTCAATCCCGAGTTTCGCAAAGCCTTCCGCAAGCTCATCAGCGTCTGAGGAGGAAAAGCCGCGCCCGGATCGTCGAACGAATCGCCGCGCCTCCCAAAAAAAAGGCACCGGACGCACCCGGAGCTTCGCTAAGAAGAGCCAATCGGTCGACGACGACGACAACGGACGAAATTCGGTCTCGCTGCACTTCGGCGCGGTGCATTTTTAAATCGCTATGCAAAGTCTCGCCGACCCCCGAACACCACGAGAACCCATTATTTTTACGACTCTTCACCGATGCAAGAATTTTTTTTTTTTTTTTAATTCCGACCATTGAAAAAATCGACGTTTCTCACGCTTTGGCGGTTCCTTGATGACCGGTCGGCGTCGCTTTGTCCACCTGGGACGAAGCCCACGCGTCAACGTCTCCCCACCCCTTCCCCCCGACACGTCAGTCTGGCACTCGATGGACGTAAATAATAATAATAATAATAATAACAATAATAATACAATATCATGCGAAGACAGCGGGATGCGAAACGGGGATGGTGTTAAACTCGGGCTACGGATTTATGGAGTGGAGCATGGTGGCCGTTTTTGACCCTGAAAAAATTCCCTGACTTTTGGCTGACTCTTCACTGACCAATAAAAAATTTTCCATGACCAAAGTTCTAACGACGTTTGTTAAAAAAAAATTAATGATGCAGAATAAAAATGCCCAATTATTATATTTTTAATTCAGTTTTTTTTATGTTTGGCATTTTTATTCGATGCTTTCTTTTATGGATTTTTTATTTATTTATAGGTTTGGCGACAATTTATTTTTTCCTGACTTTTCCTGTTTTTCCCTGACGGCCACCATGAAAAAAAAAATACGATAGTTAATTATTGACAAAAAAAAAATTAATATACATGCCGTGGCAGTATTAAAAAGTTTAGATGGATAAGGCATAGCAATATTTTTTTTCGCTCAATATAGGAGGAGGGAATGAAATTAAGAAAGTTTGAGATATGTATGGATATTATAAATATATATATATATATATATATATGAGACGGTGTAACGAGGGGCGAAATGGAACGAGGTGTAACGAGGGGCGAGATTGTTTTTTTTCTCTCGTCCAGTGGAAAATTGTTTGAGGTGGTTCGTTTTGCCCCGACGTTCCGTTTTGCCCCTCTCTCCTACTATATTTCGTTGACCGTAGATCGAGAGATACGACGATGTATGAGAGAGGATTTACGAGGGTCTCGCGACCTAATCTGTAACACTACGTAGACGATTAACGTTATGTGTTTATGATTGTATCGCTGAAATCGTTTGCGGGACGAGGATACGGATTTATCTCGGTGTGTGTCTATCTCAGCTAGATGTGTACCGTGCTGTTAAACTTAGCCTGTCCCGAACGCACGAAATAGTCATTTGCGTCGCAAGTGCGGTAAAGCGAACTTTATACGCACGCTGTGAAGCGAGTGCGACTCACTTCACAATCCACGTATGATGTTCGCTACGTCGTACTGGTAGCGCATAATATTTTCTGTAACGAATGCAGGAGAAGTGCTATTCCGTGCCTGCGGACTGTGGTGCTGTACAGTCAGCGTGCGTAAAGTACGAGAAGCGTGCGTAAAGTTCGAGAAGTGTGCGTAAAGTTCAAGAAGCGTGCGTAAAGTACGAGAAGCGTGCGTGAAGTGCGAGAAGCGTGCGTAAAGTTCGAGAAGCGTGCGTAAAGTTCGAGCACCGTGCGTAAAGTTCGAAAACCGTGAGTGAAGTTCGAGAAGCGTGCGTAAAGTTTGAGAATCGTGCGTAAAGTTCGAGAAGCTTGAGTAAAGTACGAGAAACGTGCATAACGTACGTGATGCGTGCGGTAAAGTTACACTTGGCTGTAAAGCGCCACTATCGACAGGCATGAAAAGTAGCACTTTTCATACACGAGTTGCATAAATTACGAATATAAATCTCCCCGACAAACAGACGAATGTTCCGATCGAACTGTCGAGGCGATACGAAGACTCCTCCGCCCGGCCCGCTCCGGACTGGGTCGGTAACGAAAACTGTAATCAACTTTTATCGATGTTACTCAACTTTTTCATGAAAAATTTAAGTGTCAGACCCTGCTCGACCGTCGAGCGGAGGGAATGACGTTCTGCGTTTGGCCAAAAATGTCGAGGAATCCCGAAAAAGTTGATTACAGTTTTCGTTACCGACCGAGTCTGCTTCACATCGCCCCTACCGCGTGTCAAAATGGCAGCAAACAAAAAAAAATCAAATCTCAATAAGATAAACTTAAACATATCAGCATCGGCATGACGCTTTGATTCGCCAAAGTGTTTGAAATATTAATTTCGGGAATTCGACAAAAACACGGTGTCGCGCGACGAGCGCGACGACAACGTGAAATTGTTAACAATCAAAGATTTCTATGTTGTAAGGAAAATAAAAAATAAATAAAGAATGAAGAAAATAAAAAAATGCGGTATGCACTACGCTTTATGAATGAGATTGTGAGGATCAAAAGAGCCAGCGCGTATCCGGGGAGAGCGGGGCAAAATGGACTCCCTCTCATTTGAGATGAGAATTTTTATTTTTGGGTCGCGTTGTGAAAAAATCAAAAAAATAAAAATTGGTTATAATGGTCCATTTTGCCCCGCTCTCCCTCACTTCGTCGCTGATAATCGTGTACATTTGTAAATAGTGTAAACAGAGGGAAGAAAAAGAGACGTCGAGCGATTGCGTAATAGAAAAAAAAAATTGAAAAAAAAAATGTTGCAAGTCCCAGGCAGGGGAGAAAATCCAATTTCGATCGACTCGTCAATAAAAAGTGTTTTTTCGCCGCCCCCCCCCCCTTCATCTCCCCCGCCCCTTCGACGACGAGAGAGCTTTTAGGGATTAAGCGAACTCGAAAGCTTAAATTAGGGAGGCTTTCGGTGTTGGTACAGAGTGACTCGCCAAGGGAACCACTTCGGTAATATATTTAAAAAATGAGGTATTGCATACCGAATCGACCTGAGTCTCACCCTAAGCATCTTGGATTTGACCCGCAATTTTTTTAATGATTGAAGTAACTCTCAAAAGGGCCCGGAGATTTTTTTTTTCAGATTTTTTATAATTATTTATAATAAAAAAAATTTATTGATTGCCACAATTTAAAGATCCGAAAAAATTCGGAAAAAACGTGTGGAACATTTAAGAATTTTTAAGACTTGAGCCGAAGTGGATCGACGTGACATTCAATTTCTTTCGAAAAAAAACAGTGAAGATTAGAAGAAAAAATCAGTCGATTATTGACTATCGCTTGACTATTTTTATATGCCATTCTGCATTTTTAAGAAATTTTTGAGATTTTTCGCAAGAGTTTTCATTTTTTTTTAAATTTAAAAAGAAACTATTCAGAAAAATGTAAAAATATTCTAAAAAACGCAGTGTTGCGTATAAAAATAGAACTAACTTTCAAAAGCACTCAGATGTTAAAAAAAAATGCAGACTGTTTATAATTATTTATACAAATTCTTATATGTGACACACGATTTTTCAGATTTTTAAATTCTGTCAATCAATAAATTATAATTTTGTATTAATAAATAATTATATCCAATCTGAAAAAATTAAAAAATATATCTGAGCCCTTTCGAGAGTTATTTCAATCATATAAAAAATCGCGGTACAAATCCAAGATGTGAAGGGACAGACCGAGGTCGATTTGGCATAAAATACCTTAAATATAAAACTACAAAAAAAAAAACAACAAAAAAATTTAAAAACCCAACATAGAAATAAAAATGCTAGAGAATGCTCGATGAAACTGACCTTAGACGCTATTTACGTCCGGATGAATCTGGCGAGCGATTTCGACAAAAAAAAAATTAAAAATATGGAATACACATTAGTACATAAAAAATAAATTAAGAGCGAGCAACGTTCGACAACTTGATAATAATCCTATACCTTTGTGGCGAAAACGAGATTTAAAAAAATAATAATAATAAAAAAATACGTATCGAAGCAGAAACGTGATTAATTTTACGACTAAACAATAAACAAAAAAAAGCGACGCTCCGGTGAATCTGACGGAGGTAGCCAAACAAGTGCTTCTGAGATATGTAAACGATATGTATACATATATATATATATGAAAAATATATATATATATATTTGCCGTAAGAAATAATTATCGATTAAGCGAAAAAAAACAAAAAAAAAACAAAAAAAAACGAAAAAAGTAAAAAAAAATGACAACTGTCTAATAATCATTTTAAAAGCCTAGCCGCTGACCTCTGCTACACCGGTAAACGTGAGACGTTTCGAACACGACGTTATAGGATATTTCTTACAATCTCGCGGTAAGGATCGCTGTATTTTTCTAACCTGATACGTTTCCTTCTGTATATACCTATAAATAACGTGAAACACAAAAATAATAATTATTATTATAAAAAAAAAATATTTATTGATTGTAAAAAAAAAATAGCAAAAATTGAATAAAAAAAAAGATAACGAAAGCGTCGCGACTCGAGTCGCGCGAACGCGCATGCGCGCCTCGTGACGTGTGTCGAAGGGTTGTGAGTGCGATGTGAATTCTTGTGTAAATACGATTGTTGCGAAAAATTGCGGAGCGAAAATTGCTTTCTTTGAAAAAATAAAAAAAATATAAAAAAATAAAAATAAAAATCGATGAAAAGTTTCCGGAAATCCTAAACTGAGCCCCGGCTTCCGGAAGCTTTTGCGGATAAATCTGAGGGCGCGAGTGTGCGAATGTTGAAACGAGAGAGTGTTGAACGAAGCGCATGAACTCTTTCCTATTGAATTTTTTTTTATTTTAATTTTTTTGATTAATTAATTAATTATCATTAACACGATGGTCTATACAGGGCATAGAATTTAAGTGACTTTCGTTTGCGAATTTAATATTACGAAGATGAGAAAAAAAAGTGTTTGAAAAAAAAAAAAAAAAAATATGAAGCCGAATATAGGGCGAATAAAATTGACGAGATCGGAATTAATTATAAGGCGACTGCGCTAATGACGAATGAAAAAAAAAATACTAATAATTAAAAAATTGCAAAAAAAATAAATAAAAACACGTCAAAGTATGAAATATGAAACATTGCATGTATAGAGGAATGCAGGCAATACCTGACGTAATACTCACACTGAAGCGTTTCGACATACATGCGTGCTCGAGATGACACACTCACTTACACACGGACACACTTGTTGAAATGAAATAAAATTATAGTACGAATTAAGAATGATATTCGATGTTTCTTTTATTTATTCAAACCGCCCCCCCCCCCCTCCCCCCCCCCCTCCTGCGCAGGACATCAGAAAAAGGTTTGTGGATTTAAGGTTGCTTCACACATACATTTTCAACAAAAATTTTTACTCGATCAATTTTTTGTTTTTTTATTATTTATATAATTTTTTTTATAAGCGAAAAATGGTGCAATTAACAAAATGGAGATTGCAAAATTATCGGGAAAAAAATGGTACATATAACAATTTTTTTAATGTAAAAAAAAATGGTGGACCTCAAAAATGGTGCAAAAATCGATTGATAAACGCAATACAATATTTTGTTTAAAAAAATCTTTATTTATTTATTTTCATTTTTTTTCACTTAGCGACTTAACAGCAAAGATATTCGACGTATAAAAAATAAGAGAGAAGAATCGCCGACCTGAAGGTGACTTCGTCGACGATTTAGCCTCTGTGACTCCGGCGCCTAGATCTACGTGAGAGCGGGGCAAAATGGCCAGCGGGGAAAAACGGGCTATTGTGGCAAAACGCAATTGTCCAATAACTTCTTTCGTTGAGTGGGGCAAAACGGGTTTGAAAATCCGGACGTATCGGGGCAAAATGGACCCTCCAAAAATTATCGAAAAAATTGAGTTCTGCCCATTTTGCCCCTCATATCGACAATTTCCATAATAAAAAAAAAAAACGAAAAAAAAACCCAAACTACCGTGACTCAACGTCCAAGGACCTTAAAAATTGTCGCATCTCTCATCGATATAGCTTACAAATTCTCGCATCTGAAATCGAAGTTTATAATCATCGGGTATGCAAGGATCCTCGAGACGTTGGGGCGTTGGGCGAAGCGCCGAGAGCCGCCCCGAGTAGGCAAATTCGAATTCAATATCGTCCGGTGAGTGGCGAGAGCGAATTCATAGCCGATGGAGTTTATAGAGCCGGATCTCCGGGAGTATCCGTTGGATCCACCGTAAATCCCCGCCGTCCCGGCATCCTCTATACATCCCCGTATATATCTCACAATCGAACACAATCCCCCTCGGGGCGTCCTTTTCATTAAGCATCGTGCTGCAGACGGTTACCTTGGAATTTCATACGCCCGATCTGACGTACGGAGGCGCACGTTATCCGCATTACAGTCGAGCAAGAGGGGGGGGGGGGGGGGGGGGTGAGGAGGAGGTTTATAAGCTTCGCCAACCTCTCGACTATAATGGAGCTCCAAGTCTCTTCCGTATACAACAATGGGCCAATTACCACAGCGGTTGTCCGAAGGAGATCTGGAACATCGTCGAAAGAATTGTATTACTAACTTCGACAATAACATCAACAATAACAACAGCTATAATAGTAATGATGATAATAGTGATGATAATAGTGATGATAATAGTGATGATAATAGTGATGATAATAGTGATGATAATAGTGATGATAATAGTGATGATAATAGTGATGATAATAGTGACGATAATAGTGACGATAATAGTGATGATAATAGTGATGATAATAGTGATGATAATAATTATGATAATAATTATGATAATAATTATGATAATAATTATGATAATAATTATGATAATAATTATGATAATAATTATGTTAATAGTGATGATAATAATGATGATAATAATGATGATAATAATGATGATAATAATGATGATAATAATGATGATAATAATGATGATAATAATGATGATAATAATGATGATAATAATGATGATAATAATGATGATAATAATGATGATAATAATGATGATAATAATGATGATAATAATGATGATAATAATGATGATAATAATGATGATAATAATGATGATAATAATGATGATAATATTGATGATAATAATGATAAAAGTTGAAAATTGAAATTTTCATATCACGAAGTAAAAAAATGTTTGTACTTTTTATGACAACTTATTGTCCACAAAGGTCCACAATTTTTTATTTGTTGATTTTCTGGTTTTACAAAGAAAAGTGCAAACTAAAATTGTTAATTGGCGAGAAACAAAAGGGCAGGTTTGTAATATTCAAAGCTGAAGAAACGAGTTTGGAACTTATTTGACAAAATTATTTTTACAAAAATTCGTATTCCTATTTCACGAAATTATCTTTTACTGTGCACTTTCTCATAAAAGTTGAAAATAGAAATTTTTAAATTGAAAATACTATGTTTTTGTAAAAAAAAAAGTTGAGATTTTAATGTCGAAAATCCAAATTTCCATCTCGCTTTCTCACAACGTCCCTTTATACACGAAGCTTCCTCTACCAGGAAGTCAAAAAACGCTTTTTCATAGAAGAAAATAAACCTTTCGCGAATAAACGAACATTATGAGAAAGCGACATAAAAAATGCAATTCTCAGCATTTTTTTTTTTTTTTTTTTTACATACTTCCGGTACAACATTCGGTCGACTATGCAGTACAGCCTTCAAAACAGATGCTGCAAGGATTTAGTGGTGGATGACATTTTTCCCGCGATCGCCGAACGACAGGACTCAGATAATTCCGCGAGAACATAATTTTTTTTCCACCCCTTCCGCGAGCTACATTCGCGAGGGGTCGCTGAGGTCGGGGTGAGAATTATCACGTTCAGCCCTCCGGTACGCCTCGAGCATCCCATTACGGTAGTTCTGTCGCTTGGTATTCATTTCGCATAAGTTCGAGAAAAAAATGAGATAAAATTGCAAATACTTCTCGATGGTATAAAAATTTGAAAAAATTCATGCATATCAAAGGTAGCGAACAGATTAATTTTTCATAATAAAAAGTCCAAAATGTTATTAAAAAATCGATGAAAAATGAAATTGTTCGACAAGTCTCCCGGAAACCTAACTTTTTTTTTAATGAAAATGATTCGTTCATTCTTCTGAATACGTATGAATTTTTTCAGATTTTTTAATTCACTTCGAATTTTTTCTCTTTATATGAGAAAACTGTGTAAAAAGTCACAAAATTCAAAGTGCATTCAAAAATCTGAAAAAATTCATACGTATTCGGAGAAATGAACGAATCACTATCATTTAAAAAATAAGTTAGGTTTTCGGGAAATTTGTTGAACAATTCCATTTTTTCATCAACTTGTTAATAACATTTTGGAATTATTATTATGCAAAATTCACATTTTCAGCACATTTAATATGCTTGATTTTTTTCAGATTTTGATACCATCGAAAAATGTTTGGAATTCTGTCTCATTTATCTGAAACTTATGCGAAGTGAACACCACCTTAACCAGGTGACTGGGAGGGCGGGGGGGGGGGGGGGCGAAAAGACTCATCGCTGGTCGGGCCGATTATTTTTTCGCACCGATGTCTGTGCCAGCCTTCCTGGGGGGGGGGGGGGGGGGGGGAGGAGCGGGGCGAAATGGAAAAGTGGGGCAAAACGGGCCAGTGAGAGCAAAACTCGATTTTCCAATAATTTTTGGATGCCCCATTTTGTCCCAACGATAAATCCGGATTTTCAAGCCCATTTTGCCCCACGGAGCACCATCGCTACCATTTAGTTAGCAAAAGTTATAGAAAAATTGAGTTTTGTTTCATTATCCCGTTTTGCCCCGCTGTGCCATTTTGCCCCGCTCTTGCCCCCTACATTACCGACGGTAATTAATCGCATTCTCGGTTTCGCCCTCGCGCCTCGGACGCACCGGGGAATAATTTCAACGTGTCCCACGCAAAAACTACGCTCGTTCGCGACTCCGCAAAAAGAGGGGGGAGGGGGGGAGGGTTTAGTTCTCTCCCGAGGGACTTCCGGCCCGAGGAACTCGCCCGAGCTCGGTCGGTAAAATTATTTCCCGCGGAAGATAATTAACGCGAATAATAAACTTTGGCGGAGCGCGGAGAGACAAAGCTATAGTTTTTTCCCTCGTCCCGCTCAACTCGGACGACCGGCTACGCTCGTCTGTCGAATAATTGTCGAGGAGAGGAAAATATGTGATTATCGCTTCCTCATAGAGGAAGCTTTGTTACGGTAAAAGAAAATAAAATAAAATAAAAAACATTGAAATTTTCATAGCGCTTTCTCGTAAAGTTGAAAATTAAATTACATTTTTTTTTGTTTATTTTTTTTAGTAGGTAAGAATCGCAGGTAGAACTTTGGGATTTTTTCCTCAGAATCTTCATACAATGCCAAATATCCTGTAAATTTGGAGCCAGAATCGAATATGTGTTTTTAGTAGAAAACAATTATTTTTAATTTTAGAAGTAAATTATTTTGATATATATATATTAATTGCTTAACTTTAATATATAAACTGGAACAAATTTTTGTTTGAATATTAATGAACGGTATTGGAAGCTTTTTTACAAAAACTGTTTCTGAAATTTCACACACATGTGTGTTGCAATTATTTTTAATAAATGTATTATTAATTATTTTTAAAAAAGTAAAATTTGTACTTTTAATGGAAATTTTTGTGAACTCCAGGCAAAAGATTTCTAATTTTAACATCTCGTATTTTTATTTTACAATAAAAGTACATTGATGTTTAATTAATGTAAGTAATGTGAGCAAATTTCAATTTCCAGTACATTAAATTTACAATTTATTTTTACTCTGTAGTTTTAAATATATATATATATGTACTATATGTAGTTATAAATATATATATATATATATAAAGAAAATGCATTCCTGCGCACTCAATAACGATATTCTCGATACTCTTCAGTTCACAAATCGAATAATTATCACGAAGACAGAAAAAACATGGAACGGCATTTAAAAAAATATATATATGTATATATATATATATATAAATACATATATATTAAATGCATTCCTGCCTAGTCCATAACAGTTACGCGAACGCGCTCGAACCGCCTCGTCGAGCCGCGAAGCAATTATCCGCTGCTACATTATTCAAAATTCATGAAACCTTCGTTAATTACATTCTTTTCATAAAAGCCCCGGGCATCCGGTTGGGTGGGGGGGTCTTGTGTATCGACGCGGATATATCGGTTCGGTGAATAATTTATCGATGCGGCGACGGTGCGAAAGTGGAAAGGGGGGGGGGGCGATAGCTCGGTGTTAATTTTTCATTTCGCCGATAACCGTCGGTGCTAAAATTCACAAAGTTCCAACAGTGTTAACCGCACAATTGATACGCCTGTGAATTTACTGCCCATTTGTTGTCGTTTCATTAATTTTGTTTATTTTATGAAATTAAGCCCTCAATCGCCACCGCGGCACGTCCGCTCCACTGACGGAACAGTTATATGGTCAAATATCTTTTTCGATGTTTTTTTTTTTTTGGGGAAAAATTTTACGATAAAAAAAATAAATGGTTGTTATAAAAATTTTCTTACGAAAGTTCCTTTCAAGAGCGAAAATGAATTTTTTTGTGGATTTTATTTAAAAAAATCAAGCTTCGAATTGCCAACTTAGAATTGATGAATTGATAGAACATGTTTTTCTACAAAAAAATTTAAATGGCAAAAAAAAAATATTGCAGGCTTTTTTGTGGACAAATTTTTGTGCTTTGAAAAAGAAATGTTTGTTATTAAAAAATGTCTTACAAAAGTTTCTATCTTCCGATAGTGAAAATACTAATACATTTTTCGAAAGTTACATTTCGCAAATTAATTTCGCCGATTGTATTGAAAAAATCAAGCTCCGAATTGCCACCGTAGAATTGACAAATCGGTAGAACACATTTTTATAAAAATAATCTTCAAATACAAAAAAAAAAGAAATTGCAAACTTTCACAAATGGTAAAAAACCTGAGAGACATTTTCTGGACCAGAAAATCACTTAGAAAATTTATTTGCGTCAAAAAAATGATAAACGAAACATTTTTTCAAAACTGAAATGTCTCAAATATTTTGCTAAAAAAAAACAATCGAATGGATAATGAAAATTCAGCGTCGTTCTCTTCGATTTACCTTGGCAAATGATGGTGCGGATGTTCTAGCCGGTTCCTGCAGACTCAAACCCACTTTCCCGATATCGAGACCGATCTGTTGCGATCCTCTCGACCCTCCCGAATTACTCGACAGAGCGCTGTAATCTATTCCCCCGAAACCTCCCAGCTCCAGCTGCAATCCACCTAAAATAATTGTTCATTTTTCCATAATTACTGCAACCTTCCAACCCAACATTGCGCGTTCAAATTTTAACCTCGTCTTCCTCAAGCAATTACCGACTCATTATGACGATTGCGATTCCAATAGCGATTGCGATTCCAATAGCGATTGCGATTCCAATAGCGATTGCGATTCCAATAGCGATTGCGATTCCAATAGCGATTGCGATTCCAATAGCGATTGCGATTCCAATAGCGATTGCGATTCCAATAGCGATTGCGATTCCAATAGCGATTGCGATTCCAATAGCGATTGCGATTCCAATAGCGATTGCGATTCCAATAGCGAGTGCGATTCCAATAGCGATTGCGATTCCAATAGCGATTGCGATTCCAATAGCGATTGCGATTCCAATAGCGATTGCGATTCCAATAGCGATTGCGATTCCAATAGCGATTGCGATTCCAATAGCGATTGCGATTCCAATAACGATTGCGATTTCAATCGCGATTGCAATTCCAATCGCGATTGCAATTATGATTATTGTAGTTCTCGATTACCTTGACCGAACGGATTGCTCCGTGGTTGTTCAGTCTGACCAAACTGTCCATAATCCCCCAACCGTGTCACATGATTGGCAGGCGCGAGCTGTCTGAACTGAGGGAAATGTTCCGTCTGACCCAGCTGCTGCAAGTTTACTTGTCCGAGATGCGCAAATTGGTTTCCACGATCGAGTTGTATTAGTCCTCTAGGATAATTCGCCGTCGATAAACCCTCGTCTGTATGACACACAAGTTAGTACGGTAAGATTAAAAATAAATAAAAAAAAGAGAACACATTTTTTTACAAAAAAAAATTTAACCGAAAAAAAACATTGCAGGCTTCTTTGGGCAAAATGTTATGCTTTGAAAAAATAAATGTTTCTTATAAAAAAATGTCTTACAAAAGTTTCTTTCTTTCGAGAGAGAATATCATAAAATAACAAAATTTTCGAAAGTGACATTTTTCACATAAAATAAAAAAAAAAAAAAAAAAATGGAGAACACTCAGGAACAGGTAGAAGGTTTTCTCATTGTCCTCAGGGAGGGAAGCCCAGGGAGGGTTGGTACGTACTCGAGTAGCTCGTGCCCAGAGTGATGGCCGGCTGATTGCCGTTGAGGAAGGAAACCTTCGGCAGGTTTGCCGGGGCCACGTAGTTGATCGTTCCCACGGGTTGCCGGATCGCGGACACCTCAGGAATCTTGAACTGGGGCAGTATGGCGTAGTTTGCCGTTTGATGATGCTGAACGAGTGGGACGGTTGGAACGTTGCTAAAACTCTCCGTCGGCAGGGGGTGCCGATACGTGAAGCCGGCCTTTGTGTCGTCGGGCATTTGATACTTGAAGATGTAGTTCAAGAGCGCCGCCGGGACCTCCGTGCTCGGTGCGCTCTGGTAATACGAGGCCGGCGCTTCGACGGCGTGGTGGGACGCGCTGAAGGAAATTCCGATCGTTCGGACCAGTCGGTTAAGTCACATATGTCGAAAAGGCGCGTGGATGGTGTCATGAAAAATTGGCAAAAATTCTGGGAGGAAAATCAATCCGCGCAACGTGGACCAGCGAATCCTGAGGAAAAGCCTCAGGAAAAGCGCGTGAAAAAAACCGCTTTTATTTTAATTAAGTAAATAGTTACTTAAATGAAATAAATATTGATTTCATTCAAGTAACTATTTACTTAATTTAAATAAATATTTATTTAAATCAAACAGATATTTTACTTAATCTTAATAAACCCTTGCAAAAACGACTTGAAAAAAAACCACTCGAAAAAAAACCACTCAAAAAAAAACCACTTGAAAAAAAAAACCTCTTGAAAAAAACCCCTTGAAAGAGAAACCACTTGTCATAACTGACTCGCTAATATTCTTTCCACCCACCTGGTCACCATCCTTCAGGGTTTTTTTTTCACGAGAGTTTTTCGACGTGTAGTTTTATCCGCCGGCCAAACCAACACCCCAAGAATCTCAAATCCCGTTCGTTCCCACTGCGCCGGTAATTAAACCCTCAATGACCTCTTCCCGCTTCAAAGCCCTTCAAGGCTCACCGAGGCGGGAGCGTCTTGCATGAGGAATCTTGGCGCGCAACGATATCACCGGTCATTCGGTGATGTCGTTGCCAAGAGAGCCCGAAGACTGCCGTTTTAGTCGGCCAATGAATCTCGGATGAAAGGCCTTCGACCGGTTCGGCCAGAGGTTCACCAGTACCGGGCCAGAGCGCGATCACGAAGTTAGGGTCGCTATCGAATGGGCTAATAAAGCGCGACCCACCCGGCAGACCAGGAAGCGACGGGCGATCGGTGAACAGAGAAACAACCCTAACCGGTGCGCGCCGGACAGATAGATAGGCCAAAACGACGTTACGTACTTGGAGTCCTGAAGGGAGTTGGCCGATGGGGTATTAGTTGGCTGTGTACCATCGGCGCGGACTGCCCCGTTGATTCCTATCGACGTGCCCGATATGGAGGCTGATCCGGTGCCGAAAACCACTCTCGGGGTCGGGTTAGGTCCGTCGGAAGTGGAAACGGTGGCCGCGGTGGACGCTGAGCTCGTCGGACCACCGCCGAAGAGCTAAAAGCATTTGCAAATTAACGTCGGCTGCAGTCGGGATGACCGAGTGGGACGGGAATGGTCCGTCAAGCCCGGTTCCATTATTCACTTTTACGCATCGGTTACCGTCCCTGGGTCCTGCGTGAATTATCGGGACGGTCTACAGTGAGACTTGTTTGCATGGAAATCATTGGTAGACTTGCCGTCATTGATGTCTGGTTTTTCTGGTTCTTCTGTCTTCCTCAATATCTTCCTGGATATCTTACTCGATGTCTTAACGAGGTCGAAGATATCGGGGAAGACGTCTAGCAAGACCGATGTCTTGCTGGATAGCTTGCTTGATGTCTTCGTTTCCGTTAAGACATCGAGGAAGATGTCCAGGAAAGCCAGGCATCAATAACGGCCAGTGTACTACCGTAACGTACACGACCAACCCAGCAACGACGACCAACCCTAGAAAGTATAGGAAAAAATTTCCTGACTAGGAACGTACATTCTCGTTTTTCCTGTGATCGCTGTCGATGGTGTTGCCGGATGTTGATTGGCCGGGTGTCGATCTGACGACGGGTGGCAGCGTCACCGAGTTCTGGCTCTTAGAATCCAGGGATTCGTGGGGTGATGAGGTTGCCTGGGCCTGGGATGTCAGGAGGTCCGGTGATTGGGGTGTTGAGGCCGTGGAGACCGTTGATCCGGATGAGACGCGTTGGGGAGAGTCGTCGTCCAGCGGCAGGATGGCTGCAGGTACGGAGGCGAAGCCTAGACCATGATTACCTGGAGGGATTTGTCCGTGATCAAGTTTTTGGTGATCCATTCGTCGATGTCGTAGTGGGATGGAAGACATCAAGCAAGCCGTCCAGCGAGACATTCAGTCTTGGTAAATGTCTTGCTGGATGTCTTTCTTGATATCTTCCAACCCGCTAAGATATCGAGCATCCACTAAGACATCCAGGAAGATAGAAAAACCAGAAAATCCAGGCATCAATGACGGACAGTGTACCCTAGTGGGAGTGTCGCAGAGGTCCAGTACTGGCAGAGCGTTGGCCAGTGTTCGCTCAATGTCGGCCAGTAATGGTTCTCTGTGTCATTGCCACTGGCGGTAAAAGACGTCTCACTAGAAATCTTAGGACTTAGGTCCCGGCCCACTGAGGCTCACTGAGAACCTAGTCAGGGCCCCAGATACAGTTCTAAAATTGATAGGGCTGAAGGACTAACCGAACTTGAGGTAATTCGAGTGCCCTCCAAAGGACAGCGGCTGGCGATGCTGGTGTTCCTTGTTGAAGCGATTCTGGGCGTCGGCCAAGGATTGACTCTCCTCCGTGAATAGCAACTCATCCTTGAAGGGGCGCGTTTCCTCCCTGAATGGCCTCTCATCACGGAAGGGCCTCTGCTCCCCGCTGTAAGGTCCGGATTCCTCCTTGAAGGGCCTCGGCTCACCAGTGTAAGGTCCGGATTCCTCCTTGAAGGGCCTCGACGCCCTGAAAGGCCCCGGCTCGGAGCCATATGGCCCCGCGTTTTCCTTGAAGGGCCTCTCGTCCCTGAAGTGTCTGACCTCCTCCCTGAAAGGCCGGTACTCATCGCTGAAAGGTCTGGGTCCATCGAACTGGCGCATCTCATCCCTGAACTGTGTGGATTCCTCCCTGAACGGCCTCAGCTCGTTCCTGAAGTGTCTCATCTCCTCCCTGTAGGGTCTTTCCACGTTGTAGCGTGTCTCCTCCCTATAGGGTCTTTCATCCCTGAACTGTCTTGGGCTGTTGTGAATCGTCCTTGGTTCTTCTCTGAACGGTCGATCCTCCCTGAAGACTCGGGTGTCCTCCTTGTATATCCGGTTCTCTTCCCTGAAGTTCCTGGAATCCACGTCGAAGCTCCTCAAATCGCCCTCCAAGGGCCTGCGGTTTCGCTCCTCGTACGGTCTAGGGTCTTCCTTGAAGTCGCCTCTGATCTCCTGGTGGGAAGTCTTGTCGTCGCGACCGGCGAACGGCTGTCGATACTCCCTGAAGGAATCTTCGCGGAACGACTGCAGGTGCAGACCCGATGGCTGGGATGATTCCCTGAACGATCTGGCCTGGTCCCGATGAGGCAAACGCTGCTGCTGGTAGATCGGTGAGTCACCGAACAATCGGAAATCTGCGGCAAAGCCAGGCGTGCCGTTCCTCAGGCCACTGACGATCGCGCTGGTCGCGATCAGTAACACCTGAGGCCAAATAACATCAAGGGATTAAGTTCGGTTGAACAATTAGGCTGCACTGATTGACAGGGCGATTCTTAGGCAGTCCTCGCATGGTTGGACCAGTTGAACGAATGAACTACTTTAGGGAAACTCGTATGTGGTTGGACCAGTTGAACAAATGGACCACCTTAGGCCAGGTCGCGCGTGGTTGAACCAGATTAACAAATGGACTACTTAAAGGCCGCGCGCGGGTGGTTGAACCAGTTGCACGAATGGACCACGTTAGAGCAACTCTCGGGTGGTTCAATCAGTTCAACGAATGGACGATTTTAGGGCAGCGCGCAGGTAGTTGAACCAGTTAAACGAATGGACCACGTTAGGGCAACTCATGGGTGGTTGAATCAGTTGAACGAATGGACCATTTTAGGGCAGCTCACACGGATGGTTGAACCACTGGAATAAATGGAGGATTTTAGGGCAGCTCGCGGGTGGTAGAACCAGTTGAACCAATGGACCATTTTGAACCAAGTGGTGGAACCATTTAAATGATACGGATCACTTTAAGGCAGCTCACGCGGGATTGGACCAGTTGAATGAATGGACCACTTTGATTTCTCTTCAATAGGGCGAGGTTTCGCGGTGGGTCAAGCTTCTTTCGAGATATCAGAAAAATCATACACAAAATTTTGATCTATGAAACTGGGGCGGTCCAACGCCCCATTGATTAACAAAAATCAACGGACATCACTCCAAGTGTATTGGGAAGCTGATTAACTGAATATTTTGAACACTCTTTCTTCAGGAAGGTGTATCGTTACATTCACAGAACATAACGACACCCCCGCCCATGACTCGCCCAACTACGTCACATCCCTAAACCCCCCCCCCCCCTAAACATCTTCCTCCCCAACTCACCAGACTCCTCATTTCTCCGATCTCTTCAAACTCCGCTCCTTTTAATTCCCCAAAACCAAACCACGGATCCCCGTCACAAATTCCCAGAACAGAAACCACTGGTACCTTCCTCCGCGTCACTGGAAACTATCTGTCGCCGATCGATCGGCAAGTTCACCGTTATATAGGCGTGTCGAGGTGAGGCGCGAGCCGATCTTGGCTCAAGAGCCGGAGTTCCCGCGCGGTTCGTTGCCGGGAATTCTGCCGATTTCTTCTCGGACCTAGCATTGTATGTTTTTTTTTTTTTTTTTCTTCTTCTCCATCAAGAAGCGATCCCGTCTGGGAAGCCGCGTTCGCTTTCGCGAGAATCCCGGCCTGGGATCGGAGAACCTGCAAGGCGACGCGATATCTCGCGGACACGCCGACGCTGGTTTGGCTCGGGCCTTTCTCCTGTTTTGCACGGTGGGCAGTTGAGCCTGGACCAGTTCGACGAGCCGCTTGTGTATGTTCGTCTGGCGCACGTCCGCCGGAGAAACGACGATCGAGCGACCTACGGGAATAACCGCGTTAACGTTAACGAGACCCGACGTTGACGCTGATCGGATTCGCAAATAAACTCGACATATTCGATGCACGTGTGTGCTCTTGCCTCGCGCCCTGCTCGAAATATTATCAGCATCCGGAGGGGGGGGGGTTGGTATCGTGTATCGTTTATAGAACGGCTGGGAAAACGTTGACGCAACCTTCGACAGCGTCGAGGCGGGTCGAAAAAGTTGCACTGGGCACGTGCGCGACCGATTTTCGGCATCGGCGAAAATTCTGATAGGTCTGATTGATAAAAAAAAAGTATCGATATATATATAGATATATATATATATATACATATATATACTAGCGGGTTATTGCGGCTCGGGTGCTTCGCGCGCTCGCACCTGTTTCTGTACGTAAACCCTTATTATTCTAAGTCTTTTAACCCCCCCCCCCTTATTTTTGCTAGCCCCTTTAAGCTAAATGGACTTAGGCGTTTATTATTCTAAGTCTTTACCTCCCCCCCCCTTGATTTTTGACATGGCGGCGGCGGCGAAATCTTTTTATATTATAGCGATATCTATATATGTGTGTGTGTGCATATATTTTTTTATTTGGGTGAGGGACTATTTTTTTTTTTTTTTTTTTCATCGGCTACAACAACGAGTGCGGCGGAGGTTCAATATCCGCCTCGTTGATCGTGCCTGACATGAATACCAGTCGAACCCGATTGAGTTATTATCAAGTCGGTTTCTTGCATCGCTTTTGTGGCGGTGATTTATGTACTCGTTTTGTATAGGTGTTTCCATTCGGGATTTCATTCGGAGGCTTGTTTACTGAGCGACTGGTATGGTGGTTTGGTAAAAGGGTGTCGGGTAAGAGGGGTGAATATGGCCCACCTCAAGTATTCACGAATTTTTTTTCGTCATTCGTATATTACGAATGACGGATACTCATACGGATACTCATACGGATACTCATACGGATACTCATACGGACACTCATACGGACACTCATACGGACACTCATACGGACACTCATACGGACACTCATACGGACACTCATACGGACACTCATACGGATCCTCATACGGATCCTCATACGGATACTCATACGGATCCTCATACGGATACTCACAGATACTCACAGATACTTCACTTCCCAACCAGCAACCCAATGTTTGCACCGGAAGTAACGTCATACCAGAAATATGTCACTTCTGCTAAAAAAAAAAAAATCAAACCTGAAATAACGTATCTCCAGTATCTAATCAAATAAACAAATATTTCCTCTCCCAACAACCCAAACTACCACTCTCCATCCGGCGATCGGGTATTCCTCTCTCACGCAGCCACGGGTTCAGATAAACAACTATGTCCCATCGACGAGCTGCATCTCCGTTTGATGCCGTCCGTTACCGCATGTGTACTTCAATGTAAAAACCGCGACCGATATCCGCGACAGATACGTCGGGGGGGGGGGGGGGGGGGGGGGTTCAGTATCGCGCTCGCTCCCGTTACAGGAGGCTCGCGCGTTCGCAAAGCTCTCGATAGCGACGCGGGGTACGGAAAAGGCAAATATGGGCAAAGAGAGCCAGGCCGAGAGATGACGAAGGGTCCGGGTTGGCTTGTCCACCGGGTAAACTTCTGATGTTTGCCTTTTAGGATATAACGGCAAGCAATATGGGGTCGGTCGGCGGGGGGAGGGGGAGGGGAGGGGCGGGGGTGGGGGGGAAGGGTTGGCTCTTATCACGGTGAAATATGGCCGTTGTAGAATCGGGTAGCTCGAAGCTCTCTGGAGCGAACCGTCGAGCAAACTGTGCTCTCACATCATCGTCGAGCACATCCGGTGCGCGTACGTGTGGGAACACAACGCAAGAAGCCGGTCGCCCTCAGGGGCTGTCTCTGGGCGATCAAGTCTGCACGGGCCGACCGCAGGTAGGTGGAACACCGGCGGCCGTGCCGTAAAAGCTCGACGAAGCTCTTTGTCCTCTCACCGTCCTGAGGTGGTGGCCGCGAGCGTCGGTAGACCTAGCCCTATCATTCGCTTCATTTCACTTGCTCTCGTTGATCCCTCGGCCCCCCTGACGTCTCGCTGTGCTCTCGAGTTTACGAGAGACTCGTCGCTTGACATTTAAGAGGCTACGGTGTACGGATAGCGGAAGGGATGTTTGATGGCGTATGATTGTTACTTTCGGTTTGTGAGGCGCTGGATTGTCTCGTTGAAAATTTTTTGTTACGATGTTGGGGCGATGTTGGGGCGATGTTGGGGCGATGTTGGGGCGATGTTGGGGCGATGTTGAGGCGATGTTGAGGGTGATGTTGAGGGTGATGTTGGGGCGATGTTGGGGCGATGTTGGGGCGATGTTGGGGCGATGTTGGGGCGATGTTGGGGCGATGTTGGGGCGATGTTGGGGCGATGTTGGGGCGATGTTGGGGCGATGTTGGGGCGATGTTGGGGCGATGTTGGGGCGATGTTGAGAGCGATGTTGGAGCGACGTTGAGGGCGATGTTGAGGGCAATGTTGCGGGCGATGTTGAGGGCGGGTAGTAACGGCGGGTATTAACGGGGGGTATTAACGGCGGAGGATTAACGGCGGGGGATTAACGGCGGGGGATTAACGGCGGGGGATTAACGGCGGGGGATTAACGGCGGGGGATTAACGGCGGGGGATTAACGGCGGGGGATTAACGGCGGGGGATTAACGGCGGGGGATTAACGGCGGGGGATTAACGGCGGGGGATTAACGGCGGGGGATTAACGGCGGGGGATTAACGGCGGGGGATTAACGGCGGGGGATTAACGGCGGGGGATTAACGGCGGGGGATTAACGGCGGGGGATTAACGACGCGGTTAACGACGGGGTTAACGGCGCGGTTAACGACGCGCTTAACGACGCGCTTAACGACGCGCTTAACGACGCGCTTAACGACGCGCTTAACGGCGCGGTTAACGACGCGGTTATCTCAAACGCCCGACCGACTTTAGGAACGCAACGCCGACGTCTGGTAAAAAAATTTTGGCGCGTTACTTTGGGCCCTGATGAGGTACGGAAAAGGCTTGACAAGGAAATTGCGGACCATGTCGGGGCCCGATGTAACGCCGCGGAAATTTCTTTTGTACCGCGCTTAAATGAAATGTGTTTATTCCGAGTAAACACAATAAAGTCTGTGGCTCGGAGGGCGCGTCGCCTCTCAGACGGAGGATGACGGCAAAACGCATTTCGTCCCCGTAGCAATTCAACGCAGGTACATTATAACGTCTGAGGGAATTCTGAAGACCTAAAGAGCGTGTACTCCGACGCAGTGTAAGTACAGCGTGGGCGAGAGATTCTCCATTGCGGATGAAACAACGCTTCGCTTAAGGTAGTCCTTGCGAATAAGGTGTTCCTTGTAAAATGAGAGGGAATTGCAAACTCTTCTCGATGGTATAAAAATCTGAAAAATTCAAGCACGTTAAAGGTGCTGAAAAGATTAATTTTGCATAATGATAATTCTACAATGTTATTAACAAATTGATGAAAAATTTAATTGTTCAACAAATCTTTCGGAAACCTAACTTTTTTTTTTATGAAAATGTTTCGTTTATTTTTTTGAATGCATATGAATTTTTTCAGATTTTTTAATTCACTTTGAATTTTGTCACTTTCTACACTTTTTTGCACATATAAAAAAGAAAAATTCAAAGTGAATGGAATAATAGGAAGCCATATGAAAATTTCAAATTTAAATTTTTATGAGAAATTGATATGAAAATTTCGTTTCAACTTTTATGAGAAATCGATATAAAAATTTCAATTTTCAACTTTTACGAGAAATCAATATGAAAATTTCAATTTTCAACTTTTACGAGAAATCAATATAAAAATTTCAATTTTCATATTTTCTTTCTACAAAATCTCACCAATGCCAAAAATGAGTTCGAAATTTTCAAACATCATTCCTTTCACCCAACAAACCTTCCCCTCCGACCAACCCAAACAATCACGAAAAACAATTCTATCACAGAATCTTCCTGCCCAAAATTATATCACGTGAGGAAGCTTTGCCAAATCTCGATATTTTACTATTTTTTATTTTAAAACCCGACAAATAAAATCGACACAAAGTTGTCAAATTTCCCCTCCAATCACGAAAAACAATCACGAAAACCAATTCTATCACAGAATCTTCCCAAAAAATTATATCACATGAGGAAGCTTTGCCAAATCTCGATATGTTCCAATTTTTTTAAATCTCGATAAGTAAAATCGACACAAAGTTGTCAAATTTCCCCTCCAATGAACACATCTGCCCGTCGCACGACCACAAAAAAAAAAACATAGAAGTCTCACAAGAGGGAGTTTCTCTCCTGCGAATGCATCCAGATGTTCTCCAGGTAAGAATAAGAGATATCGCTCCCGAGGGAGAACGGGAATCCTCCTTTGAGGAAAACGCACGCTTTCCCTCTCTCGCTTTTTCGACCGAATTATTTTTACCGCCCGAAGGCTTCGGTGGCCTTCCCGACGAGGCAACCTCGGGCTTTCCGCATTCCTCCGAGTGAGACGGATAAAGGCGAGCTTCCGGCTGGTTACCGCGTCCTTTTACCTGTCGCGTTCACTCGTCCTCCACGTTCGCTCGGCGTTCCATGAATATTTCAAGAAAATTCCCCGAGTATTTTCAGCGAGACTCCGCGCCGCCGACGGCCGGTGCATCAGCTCGCCCGGAGCTTTTTCCCACCCGCGCACACGGATTACCCCTTTCGCAAACCCAAATAACAACGCGATCGGCGGCAATCGAGTAGGTCTATTTTTTATTTTTTTTTTTATTCCTCATAGTGGAAGATTTGTTTTTGGTAAAAAAAATGTCTGGATTTTAATTGAAAAAACGTGTTCAGAATGCTCCAAATTGGCGAAAAATCACTGTCAGACTAAATGGCCAGATGGACAGGAAGAGAAATGGTTTATTAGATTTAAATAAATGGTTTATTAGATTTAAATAAATGGTTTATTGCATTTAAATAAATGGTTTATCGCATTTAAATAAATGGTTTATTGCAATTAAATAAATGGTTTATTACATTGAAATAAATCAATGCATTTGAATTCTGTTTATTCAGATGGAATATGAAAATTTCATTTTTCATTTTTTATGAGGAAGCGATTAGAAAATTAAAATTTTCAACTTTGATGAGGTACCGATATGAAAATTTAAATTTTCTATTTTGATGAAGAAGCGATATTAAAATTGCAATTTTCAACTTTTATGAGGAAGCGATATGAAAATTTCAATTTTCAACTTTAATGAGGAAGCGATCAGAAATTTTCAATTTCCAACCTTTATGAGGAAGCAATATGAAAATTGCATTCTTTTTTTTTAAGTTGTATTCCGACAATGTGTATAAGGTCAAGATCAACGGGTGGAAACACCTCGAGCTGATCCAGAGAACGGCACGTGATGGACCTACGAGGAGTTGGAACGCGATCCCGATAGACCCGATCGGGTAGGCGCACTTTCACGCCCAATAAGGTCAAAGCTGAGGTTCATGCACTCGCGTTTACTCCATCAGTTTACTCGATGTGCAGTATTTTTTTTTTTTTTGCACTCTTTTCACTAATTGCAGTTTCAATCTCGAACGGCTATATACTGCGTCTGCGCTTCGGCGATTCAATTTCGTAACGAAACAAATCCATTGAATAACCCCGGGAACGGAATGAAGATTAATGGGCTCATCAGTCGGTACGGCCGGTCTCTGTAATGGATTCAATCGCGTAATTGCTAACGCTGAAACGACGGACTTTCCGGGCTTGCTGTGAACAGGATTTTTTTTTATTTTTTAAATATGTATATATGTATATATTAATATACATATATATTTTTATATATATATATATATTTTTTTTTTATATATACACTGTTAAAATAAATTGTAAATTTAATTTACTGGAACTTGAAATTTGTTAACATTATTCATATCAATTAAACATTAATGCACCTTGCTTGTAACATAAATATACCAGATATTAAAATTACAAATCTTTTGCTTGCAATTTACAAAAAATTGCATGAAAATACAAATTTTACTGTAAAATTGTAACGCAGATGTGTTTGAAATTTCAGAAACAGTTTGTTTAAAAAAGCTTCCAATACTGTTAATTAATTTTCAAACTAAATGTTTTACAGTGTATATTTTTACATATATTTTTATATATAGTTTTATATATAGTTTTATATATAGTTTTATATATAGTTTTATATATTGCCAAATGAATAAGTAAATTCAATAAAATATTTCGTAATATGCTGACCGAAAAAAAATTCCTTTCACCCTTAATTGTCAAAATAAATGAATCCGCCAAGCACACACAATTTTCTCACGATAAACAAATTAAAGTCAATCGAACGGCTATTAATTACATGTATTCATTAAAAAAATCGATTGGGGTCCTCTTGCTTTTTTAAGTAACCGATAAAATTAAAACATGAATATATAAAGCTCTATGCGAGCCTTGAATTTCAATCAATTTCAATCAATTTTAATTTAGATTGAAATTCCATTTCAATTTCAATTTCAATCCATTCTCTCCATACAAACCCATGGAAAATCGCATACAATCGATCGCTCGTCGCTCAGATATTGTCACAGAATGTAAAGTCCTTCACCGTCAACCACTAATTCATTGAATCAGCGCTTACGTTTAAAAAAAGAAAAAAATAGAAATCAATTTTGATTCATATTTGTTTCAATTTTTTTTTGTCAGTAGTTCCCATTAGTGTTTTATGGAAGTAATCGATTTTTTTTTATAACTATCGAATGTAAGTTACTATTATATAAATTGGATGTATATAGTCGGCATTTAATTTTTTAAATAATTTTTTTACAATTTTTTATCATTTTTATAAAGTTTTAAATTTGAATAATTTTATCATTTTTATATATTTTTTTTATTATAATTATCGTTATCTATAATTCCCTACAATGTTTCAAGAAAAATAAAGTTTTCACAACCCACGCAAAACCAATTTTCTTTGCGGTTTTATTGATTTTTTCCATGTTACAAGTTTTTGACTTTTCCCTATTTTCAGATGTCCAAATAAATAGACTTTTTAAACGGAATAAATTGGGACTATTTTTTTCCTAATAGTCTGATGATTAAACTCCAATTTTTTTTTTTCACAAAAAATAAATTAAGGCTTTAATTAAGGATTTAATTAAGGCTTTAATTTAAGGATTAAATTAAGGCTTTAATTTAAGGATTAAATTAAGGATTTAATTTAAGGATTAAATTAAGGATTTAATTTAAGGATTTAATTTAAGGATTTAATTTAAGGATTTAATTTAAGGATTTAATTTAAGGATTTAATTTAAGGATTTAATTCCAAGTATTTCCTTCCATGCAAACCGTCCTCAATCGTTGACAATCGCAACATTCGGTCCGACTTGCCGGAAACAATACAAGCGATAATGACCCGAACCTTTCGCCGACAGAATTTTACGATCTCGCGATCTCCGCTCACGTTCGCACGACCTGCAAAATGTATCCGGTGCATCCAAAATTGTATTAAAATTTTAACGTCGGCTCGACGAAAACGTGGGAAATCATTGTCGCGCATTTACGAACGGGAACGATATTTCGTTCAGAAACGAACGTTTTGCCTCCCAATCATAAACGATAGCTGTCCGCCCGGGCACGCCGGATTTTCTGCAGCCTCTCGCTCTCGTCCACGTCGAAACGGCAAATTTTGCGCTTTTCAACGAAACCGGTCACGCGCGCAGTGCCGCGCGCTCCCACAACCGTCAAATCAGCCGTCGTTCGAGCAGAGCAACAAGCTTCAACGAACTCGTACACGCGAGCTCTCGCTCGTTCCCGCTCTCGATAGGCAGCCATTCTGGCGCTCGGACTCGGCGTATGTGTCTGTGCATACCTGGCGGTTTAGAATGGCGAATGCGCGGGGCAAAATGAACTCGGTTCACAATGAAATGCAATGAAATACAATGAAATACAATGAAATACAATGAAATACAATGAAATACAATGAAATACAATGAAATACAATGAAATACAATGAAATACAATGAAATACAATGAAATACAATGAAATACAATGAAATACAATGAAATACAATGAAATACAATGAAATACAATGAAATACAATGAAATACAATGAAATACAATGAAATACAATGAAATACAATGAAATACAATGAAATACAATGAAATACAATGAAATACAATGAAATACAATGAAATACAATGAAATACAATGAAATACAATGAAATACAATGAAATACAATGAAATACAATGAAATACAATGAAATACAATGAAATACAATGAAATACAATGAAATACAATGAAATACAATGAAATACAATGAAATACAATGAAATACAATGAAGTACAATGAAATACAATGAATTACATCGAAATAAATCGAAATAAATCGAAATACATCGAAATGCAACGAAATACAATGAATTACATCGAAATAAATCGAAATACATCGAAATGCAACGCAATGCAACGAAATGCAACGCAATGCAACGAAATGCAACGAAATACAATGAATTAACTTACTTTTGATAGTTAGAACAAAAGAAAAAAAAATTATTTACTTACATAAAACACTAACGGGAACTCCTGACTGGGGTACTTTTATACCCCATACATGAGTTCTAGGCTTAAAGAGACATTTGTGAGATATTTATCTTTGGCACATTAGACACAATATTCGACTACCTTTAAGACTTTCAAAATCTTATTCCCACGATCTAATTATATCTCTTAACACTTTTCTCTTCCGGTATAAGAAGATCAGCATGTTCTCGTTTTCCGGAGATAATATTAATATAGAAATCAATAAATAAAACAGGTACACGGTACAATTTTTTTTTTGAAATTACTGAACGGTATTGGAAGCTTTTTTAAATAAACTGTTTCGGACATTTCAAACGCATGTGTGTTGTAATTTTACAGTGAAATTTAAATTTTTTAGTGAAAATTGTTGTGAATTTCAGGCGAGAAATTCGTAATTTTACTATGAGTTATTTGAATTTTAGAAAAAAAAAAAAAAAATACATTAATGTTAAATTAATGTAAGTAATGTAAGCAAATTTCAAGTTCCAGTACATTAAATTTACTATTTATTTTTACAGTGTACTTAAACAATTTTAATTTTCGTTTCCTCCCGCGTTCTCATTTTGCCTCATACGTCCCTATAAAATATCATATCTCTCCCGACGGAAATATGAGCCTCGTATTTTCTCCGAATATTTTACAATTTCGAAAATTTATATTTATTTTATGCCTTCGACCCGGTCCGTAATGGACACATTGACATACGCGAATTCGTTTATACATTCACCGAATAAGTGCGAAAGGAGAACTGAATAAGCGACGTGAACAGGTGAATATTTTTTTTTTAAATGATGAAAAAAAAAAAATCCTAAAAAATATGCATGTGAAAAATGCATGAGGATACGAGATATTGAAATGCGAAAAAGAACGTGTCGGCGTATGCAGCAGATTTCCCTCACTTGTGAATTCTCGGCAGTATCTCGTCCGACTCGCTGCCCTACAGGGAGGTTCCCCGGTCGTGTAGCAAGTCGCACACGTGGACCCGTGAGACGGGAAGAATTAAATACCGAGTGGAAAAGTGAAATACTATTTTTTTTATTTTTTTTATTCACTTCCTTACAAGCCGTCTCGTGTGCGACTTTTTTTTTTTTTGTGTCCGATGCAGGTAACAGTGATGACTCTCGAGCACTCGGCGAAACGAGTTCAAGATCCTTCTCTGACTAACTTTCGCAACCGAGCAAACGAGAAAATCCAGACCGGCGACGTTTTACGATAACATTGAACTTAAACTTCGCGACATTTTTTTTTTTTTTTTATGGGCGCCGCATTTTTTATTTATCGTTCGAAGCACACTTTTGCAGGGATTTAGGAAATGAAAATTCAACTTGTGTACCAGGACAAGGACGAAAAGTAAAAAAAGAAAAATATTGCTGTTTTATTTTGGACGTTGGTAATTGCCGAAAGAAAACACTTTATATGTTTTTTCTCATTTCATTATCTCTGATATATGTTTTCACATTTTTTAATTAGTTTTGATTTTTGTGTTTTTTTTTACAAATTTTTTACATAAAAAAAAATCAAAGCTGATTGAAAAATCTGAAAAAATTCATACGTATTCAGAAAAATGAACGAATCATTTTCATAAAAAAAAGAAATGAAAAAGGGTAATAAATATAAAATAGATATAAAATAAATATAAACATTTCATAAAAAGGGTGTTATCGGGTAATTTGTTCAACAATACATTTTTTGATCAATTTGTTAATAACAATTTGGAATTATTATTATGCAAAATTAATCTTTTCAGTTTTTAGTATGCATGCATTTTTTTCACATTTTTATACCATCGAGAAGTATTTGCAATTTTCTCTTATTTTTCTCGAACTTATGCAAAATTAATAAAAAGCGACAGAACTACCTTAGACGACAAAAAAAATTATTATAAAGTCCCTTACGAAGCCAATTACAACACGAACAAACGGACTGCCTTCGATACCATTGTATTTCCGTTCTCAACATGAATTTTTTAATTAAAAAAACCCGATACCGTGCAATAAAAGATTACATTGAGTAAACGAAAAAAAAAAATCTCGAAATAAAAATTGACGAAAGGCAGTCGTATTAAATACGTGACAAAGAAATCTCGGGAGCCGTCGAAACGGGGCGAATCTTTTAATTAAAAAAAAACGATAGAAAATAATTAAAATTAATTATAATTAAATTAATATTATTACATTTTATTATAATTAAATATAAATAATATCGATCGATAAAAGATGGCATTGAGTGAGCGAAAAAAAAGAAAAATCTCAAAAAAAAAAAAAATTGACGAAAGGCAGTCGTAATAAATACGTGACAAAGAAATCTCGGGAGTCGCCGAAACGGGGCCAATGATATGTATTTCCCGCGAGAAATAAGATGCAACGAGAATACACGGCGCGATGAGAAAGGTAGGCGAGTCTCGTCTCAGCGTTGCCGTTTTCTCCTCTTTCCGCCTTATCGTCCGCCGCTCTCGCTTATTGTTCCGGTCTATTTGTACCGTCGAATAAAATAGCGAAATGCAAAGTGGAACGAATGAATGTGGACAGATATACGGAATGATATCGTTCGAGGGAATGAAAACACGTCGTGGAGAATCGTGACGGGACGATTTTTCCTTCTCAACCGTTTCGTTATTTGCGTCCATCCGACACGGAATTCACGCTCGGCAAACAGTCGAGGGCGAAATTTGAAATCAAGCCTGTCCCATCGCATTTCGTTCCCGACGGAGGGTGGGAGAGTTTGTTGAACCGTTCGAGTTTTCGCCCGTCGTGACGTCACTTCCGGTTTGAAAATCTCAGTTTTCGACAGAACGCGACGTTACACGGGAAAATGTTACTTCCGGTTTGAAAGTCTCAGTTTATTAAAGGAAATTATGTCATACCGGAAAACGTCACTTCCGGTTTGACAATCTTAGTTTAATACCGGAAATTACGTCATACCCGAAAACGTCACTTCCGGTTTGAAAATCTTAGTTTAATACCGGAAATGACGTCATACCGGAAAACGTTACTTCCGGTTTAAAAATCTTCGTTTTCGAGCGGAAATGACGTTGCACACGAAAATGACACTTCCGGTTTGAAAATCTCAGTTTTCTACCGGAAATGACTCCATACCGAAAAACGTCACTTCCGGTTTAAAAATCTCAGTTTACTACCGAAAGTGACGTTTTCCCATGTGACATAATTCCCAGTCAAAAACCGATATTTCAAAACCGGAAGTCATCTTTGCCCGTGTGACGTCACTCGCAGTCCACCAAAATTTTGAAACCGTGATTTGCATTTCCTTATCAAAAACCAAGAGTCACAAGCGTCTCAAATCTGCGGTACGGGGTTCCGCGAGCCGCGCGGATGATCCGGTAAAGGATGTCTCTGAACTCTGCGGCCTGAGCCCGCCAAAGCTCCGGGGCGTCGATCGTCGAGGTGGGAAAGCCGAGGGAACTGCTCGATGTAAGTACCGCGATCGTGACGTCGGCCGCTTCCGCGGAGTACGGAGTGAATTGAAATAATATGTAAACAGCCGAGAGAAAGGTTGGGTCTCCGTGGATATTGAATGGAACGGGCCGGGGGTTGAGCCGAGCCGGTCCCGTCTGCGTCTTCGTCTGGGTCGCCCGGAGGGCGAGTTGCGACGCAAAGCGGGAAGAATTTCCTCCGCCTCTCCCGGGGCGCGTTGCAGCGACGCACACAGGTAGGCCAAGGAAGATCCTCGAAGAGGACGCCCCAGGATGTCACGGTGGTTACGCGTGTGTGCTCACGGTAAGCGCGCGGGGCTTTCGCGAATATTATGTGTCTGGGAGGCGAGCATAACCGGGCTCGGTCGGGGGCCGGGAGGTTGGGCGGGGCAAAATGGACCACCGAAGAAAAAGGATGGAATTTTCTCTTTCGTACGAAAAAAAAAAATTCTTGGTTGGGTCACCTAACTATTTGTTAGTTGGGTTTAAATTGGGTACTGTAACTATCTGTTTCGGGACAAGAACGACCTAGAATTTGTTGAATCTGACGGCATACGAGATAGCAACGTTGCTCCGACGAAAGTTACTTACCTAGCGAGCCGATAATAATATAATATAATATAATATAATATAATATAATATAATATAATATAATATAATATAATATAATATAATATAATATAATATAATATAATATAATATAATGATGTTGTCGGATACCATTTTTTTTGAATCTTTTCACCACAAAATAATGTGTTTGAGAAAAGTGACAGCTGTCAATGATACTATTGGAGCAACGTTGCTAACTTTCATGCCGTTGAATATACCACTAACATTTAGTCCATGTTTTGTGAAAAAAAAAATTAAAATAATTTTTTTCTACTAAAAACACACCTTCGATTCTGGTCCCAATTTTAGAGGCCATTTGGCAGTGTATGAAGATTCTGAAAAAAAAATCCCAAAGTGATATCTGCGATTCTTACGTACTAATAAAAATAAACAAGTGTATAAATAATAAAAATAAACAAGTGTACAAATAATAAAAATAAACAAGTGTAACACGCCAGTAAATTATTGAAGCAAGCAAGTAAATGGCTAATCCAACAATGTCCCTAGCAGTTGGTCCACCTAACAAATTACTGGGTCCAACCAATAACATATAAACCAACCTAAAAGAGTTAACTCAACCAATTTATCGTTGGCGCTCATAGCACTAATTGACAATTCATTGGGTCAACTATTTTTTTTAGTTAGTCCAACTGATCCCTTTTTTCCGTCTGGGACGAGACTTTTCTCAACGGCCCAGGAATCGGCAAAGCGGACCATTTTGCCCCTGGGTTCCGTATTGCCCCTCCACACTCTTTGTCCTGTTTCTCATAATCGCATACACTCCCGAGGATTCATCGCGAAAGCGAACAGACTAAGATCGCCCCGTTATCCTGGGCCGATTGGACGAAAAGCTGGGATCCTTCCGTCGCGAAATTCCAATAATTTTTGTTCTATGGCCAAGAGCGCGCGAATTGGCAAAGGGAACTTTGTAGAGTTGGCGGAACGACTGGTACGCTGCTGGGAGGGTTATCGGGTCGAGGCGTCTGTGTAAGTTCCTGGGGGGGAGGATAAAATCCTTCGAAATGGTTGTTACTGCTAGTGGCGGTTAAAGCCCCAGGCGCCTGGTAATGGAGCCGTTTCGCCCCCCCCCCCTCCCCGCCCCCACTCCGCCGCTGTGGTCCCTACAGCTCGTGCCAATTCGAAAATAGCATCGTTTGTCACGATGACCCCCGGCTTAAATATGGAGATACGTGGGGTAATGCGTAATAATTGTTTTCGCGTCAATGGGCGTTTACGGTCCGATCAAAGACCAAATTATATCGAGTTATCGATCGTTATGGTCCGTTTATTGCCTTGCATCTGTTTAGGGCATGTGAAATACTCCGGAGGGTGAAAATCGCCTACCCTGTTTTCGGGGCAATGCGAATTTGGGTTTGGTGCGAAGGAGATCCTAAATGGCCCAGGCCGTGTTTATCCCAGGTTGGAGTCTTTCCAAGTGTCATCGCTAAGACTGATTATTCTAAGTCACCCGGATTCAGATGCTGCCCAGAAGTTGTCCCAGGCCCAGATTATTCCCCAGAAGTTGTCCCAGACCCAGATTGTTCTGTCGCGTGGGTCGAAGTCGGGCAGGACCCAATCTTGTGTATTTTTTTCCGCACAACACGATGGGCTCCTCGGAATTTCCCTAGCTCCACTGGAAGCCCAGATATCGACCTTTGAAAATCACAAAAATTCACGTTTTTCAAAAATGGCTCAAAAATGGAAAAATCGTTGTTCAAACGATTTTTTTTCTTTCAAGGCTGTATTCCATGTATTTTTTCCCGCTGATCACGAATACAACAATTATTTTACTCCCAACTCAATATTTTCCATTTAAATCCCCGAAGTGCCGATCCAGATCCTGAATACTGGAAATCTCTATGGGTCGAAGACTCCCTGAAAGCCATCCCAGGGTCTCATTCGGCTAATTCTCAGCTGGGATCAACATCCCCAGAAGAGCCGTCCCAGGCCTTTAATATTGTAATGCTACCTGTGTCAACGTCTCTCCAACAGTTATCCCAGGCCCTGATTATCCTGTTCCTTGGAATCAATGTTTCTACAAGAGCCCAGGCCCTAATTATCCTGTTCCTTGGAGTCAATGTTTCTACAAGAGCCCAGGCCCTGAATATTCTGGAATATTCAGGAGCCATTCCAGGATTGTTCCAAATCCACTTAAGTTACACGTTCCCGAGTGCCATTCCAGGGCCTGATTAATCTGAATCCGTCCTGGGATCAACGTCTTCACAAGAGTGGTCCCAGACCTTGATGATTCTAATTCCACCTGTGTCCAAATCTCCTCAGGAGCCATCCCAGTAACAGAGTATTCCAGGAGTATTAGGGGAATTTAGGGACATTTTAGGACATTCTGCGACATTCTGGGACATTCTGGGACATTTTGGGACATTCTGGGTCATTCTGGGTCATTCTGGAACATTCTGGGACATTCTGGGACATTCTGGGACATTCTGGGACCTTCTGGGACATTGTGGAACATTCTGGGACATTCTGGAACATTCTGGGACATTCTGGGACATACTGGGACATTCTGGGACATTCTGGGACATTCTGGGACATTCTGGGACATTCTGGGACATTCTGGGACATTCTGGGACATTCTGGGACATTGTAGGACATTTTAGGAATTAGAGTCTTGCCGACCGCGTCTGGCTGGGGTGAAGAAAGGTCGTTCCACATCGCCTAAATTGAACGGGGATCCTCACGTGCGAATGTGTGAAGAATGTTACATGTGTACGATTCCGAGAACAAGGACGACGCCGAGCCGGACGCCTGTTCGAAGAGCCCAGGGGTGTTAGGGTCGGACGGCGGTGATGCACGGAGAAATAGAGTAACCCGCCAGTCGGCCGACATCAAAGGTGGACCCGGGCTCGGTGGTAGTGCCGAGTTAATTCTACCGGAGGAGCCAGAAGCTCCCCGAGAGCCGTTATCGCACGGAGCATAGGGATACGTAGGGTCGGGCATAGAAAACGTTCTCACTCGTACGGGCCTCGCACCGTCGCCTCTCCGCCCCGAAAAAGGAAACTGTCGCATGCATATTCAAAACCTCGGGGTTTACGCTTTTACGCCTCCACCGAGCTCGTTCGTCCATAACGACGAGAGGGCGGGAGAGCGAGAGAAAAAAAAATGAAGCGTGCGAGACGGCGAAAGGAACAAGCTGGAATTAAAGAAAAAAATCTGTTCCACTCCCCGGTGCGATGAGACTTTTTTTTCTCTCACCCTACGAAAAAACACAGGTTTTCGCGACTTCGAATTGTGCAGACGACACACATTGAAGACATTGTGGATTCAATTTTTTTTTTTTTTTAAGTAAACTTTGTTTCGCGGTAGTTGGGGTTTTGAGATAGTAATTGGATGTGGGATTCGGGGAAGGAATTTAATACTCGTTAAATTAAATTTTAAGCTATTTTTTAAAGGGTTTTTTAAAGACCCTTTTTGTGAAGCGAAACAACGATGTTTCTTTTTGTCTCACGATTCTGTATATATATATTTTTTTATGGCCGAGAACTTGGTGACTTTTTTGGATTGATTTTTATACATTTTAATAGTGGGGGAGAGTGGTTGAAAATTAACCTGTGGGGCAAGATGGACGCCGTCTGAAATAAAATGAAATTTCGAAAACGTAGGTTTTGGGAAATTTAGGGACATTTTTTGGAGACTTTGAAACATTTTAGGACATTTTGGGACATTTTTCAACACATGGACCCATTTATTTTGTCCAGACACACCAAATGCGTATAGCATTGATTATTGTGATTATTGTGATTATTGTGATTATTGTGATTATTGTGATTATTGTGATTATTCCGATTATTCTGATTATTCTGATTATTCTGATTATTCTGATTATTCTGATTATTCTGATTATTCTGATTATTCTGATTATTCTGATTATTCTGATTATCATGATTATCATGATTATCCTGATTATTCTGATTATCATGATTATCCTGATTATTATGATTATCATGATTATCATGATTATCATGATTATCATGATTATCATGATTATCATGATTATCATGATTATCATGATTATCATGATTATCATGATTATCATGATTGTTATTCTAGAAATCGATGAAACTCTCCGAGCGGTTTGGATGATCCACATTGCCCCACTCGCCGGTACATAAAATTGTGAGCACTGTGAAAAGTTCGCAGTTCACCGTGAATATAGATACTCCGTACAGTAGATCATCGTTGTCACGTCGCCCCGTCGACGAGGCAGTTTCTCCTCCCGTCATTAAAGTTCCGTCCCCCTTGCGCTGTTACCCGACCCTAGAGCGACGGTATCGAGGCGCGAGATCGCACGGTGACGGAGGTTTGAGGGACACGGGAGCGTAATCGTAAAATCACAAAATAAAATCACGTGAGTGCGTCGTCGGCGGTTGCGATATCGCATCAGGGCCGGAGAGAGCAAGTAGCTTTGGTTGTCAGGAGCTCATAGAGTGCTTGGTTGCTTTAAGCCTCGGCAAAAAAAAAAAAAAAAAAAAAATAGAAGAAGGCCGTGCTCGCCTTTCGGTAGCCGAGACACTTGCAAGCTTGCGGTCGTCGAGGACTCACGTCGTTCGGAGAGAAAATACGAGCTCGGACGGGATAATGACGCGGAGGAAGGAGAAACTCCTTAACCGCGTAGCTTGCACAGTCGCCGTTTCCTCATCTCTCTGTACCTCATCTTGTAAAAAAAAAAAAAAAAAAAAAAAAACCACTGGGTGCCTTTTCTCTCCGGAGAAATATGCACTTCGTAGCGCGTTATGCCGGGAAGACCTTTCGGGCGGAGTTAAATACTACACCGTCCTGATTTACAATCCGACTCTTAACACCGTGTGACTGTTGCTAGCTTGCATTTTTTTTTTAACTTAAAGTACCGAAAAGTACTTTGGTATTTTAAGTACGCGCTTTAAATACCAAATGAATACTCATGTACTTTAAGTACGTACTTTAAATACCAAATAAATATTCATGTACTTTAAGTACGTACTTTAAATACCAAATAAATACTCATGTACTTTCAAGTACGTGCTTTAAATACGAAATAAATACTCATCTACTTTAAGTACGCACTTTAAATATAAAATAAATACGCATGTACTTTCAAGTACGTGCTTTAAATACCAAATAAATACCAAATAAATACTCATCTACTTTAAGTACGTACTTTAAATACCAATAAATACTCATGTACTTCAAGTACGTACTTTAAATACCAAATAAATACTCATCTACTTTAAGTACGTACTTTAAATACCAAATATAAGTACGTGCTTTAAATACCAAATAAATACTCATCTACTTTAAGTACGTACTTTAAATACCAAATAAATATTCATGTACTTTACGTACGAACTTTAAATACCAAATGAAAACTCATGTACTTTAAGTACTGCCCAGCTCTGTAATCAATTATTATAATTGTTCGGTCGGTGTATCTAAAGTATCGAATCCGGAAGGGTGCAAATTTTTGTACAAGTAACACAGTTCCGGACCTTTAATATCCACCCTAAGCTAAGTGGATATCTTTATTATGGATTCCTCATCTCCGTACCTAATCTTGTAAAAAAATGGTCTTGTAACCAAAAAAGTCATATCGTAAAAAAAATAAATAAATAAATAAATAAAAAATTGTGCTTTTTCTCTCCGGAGAAATATGCACTTCGTAGCGCGTTATTCCGGGAAGACCTTTCGGGCGGAGTTAAATACTACACCGTCCTGATTTACAATCCGACTCTCAACACCGTATGACTGTTGTTCGCTTGTTTTTTTTTTTTTTTTTTTTTTTACGACTCTTCATGGTGACTTTATTCCGTGCGGGTACGACCGGGGAAACAACTACGGCGACGGCCATTAGCTCCGAGGCTCGAAAAGCCGACGGGGACCTTTCTCGCACCGAAGTACTCGTTCTTGGCCCTCCCGGCCGCTGCGCCGTCTGCAGCTGCGATATATATACATATATATATATTTTTTTTGAATGCGAAACTTGGAGAGGGCGGAAAGTTTCGCTCGCGCGAAGAAACAGGGATGTTATGTAGTGTTTTCGTTTTGTCTGGAGAGAAATGGGGGGTCTGAGGGAGTCGAAGGGAATTATGGGAGAGAGGGGAAAGAATGGCGCATTTTTGGGCAATTTGATGATTTATATTTATATTTATATTTATATTTATATTTATATTTATATTTATATTTATATTTATATTTATATTTATATTTATATTTATATTTATATTTATATTTATATTTATATTTATATTTATATTTATATTTATATTTATATTTATATTTATATTTATATTTATATTTATATTTATATTTATATTTATATTCTGCGCTCGTAAAAAGCGTAGATTCATTCACAAAAAAAGAAGATTAAAACATGGGTAAAATGGACAATTTTAGCGGTATTTCAAATAGTGGACTGTCACAATTAAGCCTCAAAATCGAAGTTGGAAGTTATCAAGATTTATTATATTTCGAAACGGGTCCGTTTTGCCTCGCTTCTACACTCATGTAGAAGCGAATATCGGATCTCCGTCTGTCGACTCGTTGATCAACCTCGTGGTGGGTCTTCGTTGTGACCACCCGCGACATCTGTACACGTGCGTACATATTCCTTTTCATTCCTGACTAGAAGAGCGCCAGATGTGCAGCACTTGGCAAGCCCGCGACTCTACCTTACCGACTGCGGGCAAAGTAGGAATCCTATCATTCTTGTCCTAAAATGGGTTCCCTTCGGGATTTTTTTTTCAAGTAAGTCGTCTACCGATTTTTTTCAAACTTGCAGGCTCTGTTCTTTACACATCATTGCGACCTCGTGAATTTTTCCATGCAAAAAAAAATAATTTACCGACTTATGATAAGGAACGTTTTCCACTATCCAACAGCCGCACCGACTAGAGCCACTCACTTCGTCGCATTCCGTGGTTAGAAGCATTCCTATTATCACAACGCACCGACACGTGTTTGTACTTTTTACCACAACTTATTGTCCACAAAAGTCCACCATTTTTTATTTGTTAATTTTCTAATCGCACCATTCGGCTTGCCGTTTTACAAACGAAAGTGAAAACTAAAATTGTTGATAACATGGCATTGTTCCTCAATGGACAATTACCGCTTCCGAAAGGTTTTTTTTTTCTAATTGTTTATAGTGTCAAGAATATTCTGTTAAATTTTTTTGTCGCGATTCAACGAATTACGAAACCGACGGTCGGCAGCACCGCAGGACACTGGCCGTACACAATCGCTCAGACGACCCTGGCTCTATCGACAGCGCAACATAGCTGCCTCGATGATGGAAACTGTCCGACCACCGAAATCTTACCGACGGAGCGGAGCCAGCGCCACTGGGGTGACACGTAGTAGCGCCCTCTCAGTCCATTAGTCGCGCGCTCAAGCGCCCCCTAACGACGCCGTGCTGAATTCTCACACTCGGGGAAAACTCCCGAGGTTTAACAGAAATATAACAAAGATAACTTTGTTTAAAACCTGGTGACGAGATATCTCTAACAATTTGTCTAGAAACTCTGATTTTTTTCTGAATCAGAAAACTGATTTTTTTCTGAATCAGAAAACTGATTTTTTTCTGAATCAGAAAACTCTGATCAGAAAACTCTGATTTTTTCTGAATCAAAAAACTCTGATTTTTTCTGATAAAGTACATTAAGAGAAAATGCGAGTTGTCTCTAAGATCTACTCATTATGTTACTCGTATCAAGACCAGACATAAGAAAAACGTTTTATTTTCAGAAATTTTCAGCCAAATTTACAGAAATTTTCAGCCAAATTTACAGAAATTTTCAGCCAAATTTACAGAAATTTTCACCCAAATTTACAGAAATTTTCACCCAAATTTACAGAAATTTTCACCCAAATTTACAGAAAGTTTAGTGGAGAAAAACGAGCGCGAGTTGCGCACGCACCTTGCCGAAGCCCACCCGAGCCCGCCATGTTGTCTTCGATCCTGGGCCGCTTCTGCCCCGCCACTACCCCGACCCGTGGTAATCCTTCACGACCCGGCAGTCGGTAAGGTAGCCCAGCCCCTGCGCCGACGCCTCGACTCCTCCGCGCGTGGCGCCCTCTGCGCCGCGCCGCGTCCCCGCCTTCCCCGCCAGATGGCCCGCGTGCCCCCTTCCCCAGAGCCAACGGCTCGGTCCTCGGGCACATGCGCGAACGAGTTGATTCCAGTATCGAGCCAGGCATCTGGCAGCTGGCTCGCCCGTTCGTCGTGAGCAAGTCGGGAGGCTCTCTCGGTTTCACGCTCTCTCCTATTCGTCTCCCGAGACGACCGGGGGACTCTCAGCTCTCCGAGACTCGCGGGTTACGTACGACGACCAGTGCACCGAGTGGCTCAGTTCACGCTTCCATCTCCATCCGCGCCCACGACCGCAGGGCACGCTGTTTTGCCCGATCCCGCACCGTCGGGTCTCTCGCATTGTCGCTCGCGGCAAAAGTCCGTGCAGGAGGCCAGAGGTGCCCGTCGCCGTCGCTGCCCCCGTCGTCGAGGACGGCGAGGAGCGCGATACGGAGAGCCCTCGGCAGTCGCACGCATTGCGCCGAACGGAATTGAACCATCGAGGGACCGTTCGGCCGAAACGCTAGTGGAGGAAAAAAAAACAGCACCGTGTCCAAAGCGGGAAAGAACGCGAGAGACTCGGTCAGTCGCGTGCCAGCCGAATCGGGGAGGACCAACGGTCGTCCGCGTAGCACCTACTTCGTTCGGGAGAGCCAAGCTCCGTCAGTAATCGTCGCGGCATTCCGCGACAGACCGGGATACCCCAAAGACGCACTTACGCGGCCCGTGCGGGACGATGGGAGACGAGACGGCGTTGCGCTGCTGCCTGCGGTAATTCCTGAGTGGCCGGTAAGTCTTCGAATGATCGTACTTCTTTTGTTTGCCACCTTGTCATTGTGCGCCATGCCCCTCGTCGATGGCTGGACCGGCCGAGTGGGGTGACTGTAGGGACATGGAATGGGCATCAATGAGGGGCAGCGTAGTTGGTCCGTTGGATGGAACGTCAATTATGTGGTCACCATTTTTGTTTTTATGAAAAGGTTTCGACTGATTATGCAGCTGTGTATCTTCGGTTGTTGTGCGGCATGTCCCTCATTCATGCCTGGTTCGTCCTGGTAGGACTAGTATAGGGAAAGAGAATAGACATCGATGAGTGAAACTGTAGGGAAATGGAATGGGCATCAATGAGGGGCAGCGTAGTTGGTCCGTTGGATGGAACGTCAATTATGTGGTCACCATTTTTGTTTTTATGAAAAGGTTTCGACTGATTATGCAGCTGTGTATCTTCGGTTGTTGTGCGGCATGTCCCTCATTCATGCCTGGTTCATCCTGGTAGGACTAGTATAGGGAAACAGAATAGGCATCAATGAGTGAAACTGTAGGGAAATGGAATGGGCATCAATGAGGGGCAGCGTAGTTGGTCCGTTGAATGGAACGTCAATTATGTGGTCACCATTTTTGTTTTTATGAAAGGGTTTCGACTGATTATGCATCTGTGTATCTTCGGTTGTTGTGCGACATGTCCCTCATTCATGCCTGGTTCATCCTGGTAGGACTAGTATAGGGAAACAGAATAGGCATCAATGAGTGAAACTGTAGGGAAATGGAATGGGCATCAATGAGGGGCAGCGTAGTTGGTCCGTTGGATGGACCGTCAGTTATGTGGTCACCATTTTTGTTTTTATGAAAAGTTTTCGACTGATTATGCAGCTGTGTATCTTCGGTTGTTGTGCGGCATGTCCCTCATTGATGCCTGGTTCATCCTGGTAGGGTTGCTATAGGGAAACAGAATAGGCATCGATGAGTGGCAGTGAACCTGGTCCGTTGTATGGACCTGCAATGATGTGTCTCAGTTGGTCACAAGATCACAATTTGTTGAAGTTAAAGATAAGTGTTTGACAGATTTGTGTGTGTATCCCTAGTTATCGTGCGTCATACACCTCATTGATGCCTGGACCATCCTAGTAGGGTGCTATAGGGAACGAGAATAGGCATCAATGAGGGGCAGTGTACTGGGTTCATCGGATAGATGAACAATGATGTGGTCACAATTTTTGTGGAGTTAAACAAAAGTGATTGGCAGATCATGCATCTGCGTATCGTTAGTAATGGTGATAATGGAAGGCCTCAGTGATGCCTGGACCATCCTAGTAGGGTTACTGTAGGGAAACGGATTATGCATCAATGACGAGCAGATTATTTGGTTTGGCTGATATACCTGCAATGCTTTGGACAAAAGTGCTAAATTGAGCATGCATTTGTGAGTTCCGAGTAGTTGCGTGTCATGCTCCTCATTAATGCATTGACGATCCGAGTAGGGCTGCTACATGGAAACATACCAGGTATTGATGAGGGGCACTTTACTGACCCATCGGATAGACGGCCAATGCTGCGAAAACAATTTTTTTGAATGAAAACTAAAATACTCGACTGATCATGCATCTGTCCCTAGTAATTGCGTGCCATGCCCTCATTAATGCCTTGACGGTTCGAGTAGGGCTACTATAGGGAAAAGCACTAAGCATTAATGAGGGGCAGTTTACATCGTCGATAGGGTGGGCGGTTTACTGGTCGAAACGAAAGTTCTTGGCTGATTATTCATCTGTCTGTCCCTAATACTTGTATCCCATGCCTCTCATCAATGCTTTGACGAACCGTCTAGGCCTGACACAGGGCAACCGACCAGGCGTTAATGAGGGCCAGTCAGATCGGCTGCCCCTGTCAGATGCTGTGGAAACGATTGTTTGTAATGGAATCAAGAGAGCTCAACTGATCATGCATCTCCCTAATAATTGCGTCCCAAGTCCCTCATCAATGCTCTGACGAACCGTCTAGGCCTGACACAGGGCAACCGACCAGGCGTTAATGAGGGCCAATCCGATCGGCTGCCCCTGTCAGATGCTGTGGAAACAATTGTTTGTTATCGAATCAAGAGAGCTCAACTGATCATGCATCTCCCTAATAATTGCATCCCGAGCCCCTCATCAATGAGTTGGCGATCCGTGTAGGGCTGTCATAGAGAAACGGACCAGGCATTGATGGGGGCCAGTCGGATCGACTGCCCCTGTCGACTGCTGGGAAAACAATTGTTTGTAATGGAATCAAGAATGCTCAACTGATCATGCATCTCCCTAATAATTGTGTCCCATGCCCCTCATCAATGCCTTGACGATCCGGGTAGGAAAACGCACCTATCACAGGGAAACGGACCAGGCATTGATGTGGGCCAGTCGGATCAACTGCCCCAATCGGCTGCTGTGGAAACAATTGTGTGTAACAGAATCAAGAGTGCTCAACTGATCATGCATCTCCCTAACAACTGTCTCCCATGCCCCTCATCGATGCCTTGACGATCCGTGTAGGGCTGTCACAGGGAAACCCGCCCAGGCATGGATGAGGGCCAATCGGCTGCTGTGGAAACAATTGTTTGTAATGGAATCAAGAGAACTCAACTGATCATGCATCTCCCTAACAACTGTCTCCCATGCCCCTCATCGATGCCTCAACAATCCGTGCAGCCCTGTCACAAGGAAACCCGCCCAGGCATTAATGAGGTTCATCCTACCTGTTCCATCGGATGAACCTCCACTACCGAATAAACAATTTCGCGCCGTGCATCCGCGAGGCAAGCTCGCATCCCTCCCATCCGCAAACGCTCTCATTCAACGTGCTGATCCCCCGTCATCAGCGGCGCCGAGACCCGACGCTGACAGGATTATCAGCGTTGTTTTAATCGTGTATTCTCCTTTCCGATCACACTCATCCGTGCGGACCCGTGAATACGAGTTGACAGTCGTCTCTCGCATCCAACGCGCGTATGGGCGGGCATCTTGGTGCATCGCGACCACCTTTTTCTTTTCACTCCGCCGCACTCGACACACAAACACACACACGTCCTCACACCTAATTTCCATACATTCTTCGCTAGGGCACAATTCACAACGCTCGGTGACGCAAGTGTCTTTAACGCCTGTCAACGCACACTTTTCATCAACCTCGCGTGTTTTTCTCCTCACGGTTTAATTATCGAGTTGGGGGAGCATCGAGCACTTACTCGATTCTCATGTGTATACGTGCGCATACACGCGCCACCTCTTTATTGCCAGAAGGCAAAAAGGTTCCGGCAATTATTCGGGGCGGCTCAAGGATAAAGGCTCTCCAAGGGCTCGAAGAGCCCTACAGACCCTTAGTTAGGGTTCCTCATTGTTCTCGGCTGTTTTCATTTATTTCTCACCTACAGTTTTCCCAAAGGCTTTTTCCACCCTGTTCCGGATCTTTGTTATTTTTACCTCCCCCCCCCCCTTACCCCCCCCCACCCCGCCCCGGGAACTCGTCCCACCCCCCACCCCTTCTTTCTTCCTCGCTCACTGTTATCATCTCTCGCTCTACTTTTCCTTCTGTTAGCTATATCTGTGTTTCGGGCGCTTCGCCGATAGAGGAATCGGTAAAGTGTGCCGGCTCATGCGTGCTCCGTCGTTTTCAGCCCCAGGGGGGGGGGGGGAGCAGCGGCGCGCAAAGTGCCAGACCAATTTGGGGCCAAACGATTTATTAATTAATAGCGTCGACGACGTCGAACATAATAACCCGGAGAGCATGTCTCGTGACGTGACTCCAGGCTCACCTTTTTTTTGCGCACGAATAGGATGTTCACTTAAGCTGGTGCTCGCTGTAAATCGTACGGCGCGGGGAACGGTGGGGCAATATGGGCTCGTTGTTGGGGTGAGGGGAAATTGTCGAAATGGGCGATTTTTATCGGGGAAAAATTAGGTGGTCCATTTTGCCCCTGGAGGTTTGAATTTTTTTTAAAGCACGCTAATTCGCGGAGATGTTGAGGTGTCATTGGACGCGGAGATGTTGGTACATTTGTCAAAATCGACGAAACTCCCGAATCACTCAGCCGGTCCATTTTACCCCACTGCAGTCGTATTGTCGCGTCGAGTCAATGACACTGCGATAAGTTTCACGTTTGCTATTTGCAGAACGTGTTGTCATTAGCGTAGGCGCCCGTTGTCGTCGTTGAGCTTTCTCGGATTAGCCCAAGAAAATCAAGCGGTCCATTTTACCCCGGTAGTTTTGAAAAATGTCATCAAAAAGCGGGCTCAATCGCGTAAACATGAAGGTATCGATATCAAATTTCATGGATCATAGATCGGACCAAATTTTGATCGTCTAAGCTGTTTAATATTTCGAGAATTAATACCGTACGCAATAAAATATTTTCAACATTTCCAATATTTTCAATATTTCAAATATTTTCAACATTTCAATTATCTTCAACATTTCAATTATTTTCAAAATTTCAAATATTTTCAATATTTCAATTATTTTCAACATTTCAATTATTTTCAACATTTCAATTATTTTCAACATTTCAATTATTTTCAACATTTCAATTATTTTCAACATTTCAATTATTTTCAACATTTCAATTATTTTCAACATTTCAATTATTTTCAACATTTCAATTATTTTCAACATTTCAATTATTTTCAAAATTTCAATTATTTTCAACATTTCAAATATTCTCAACAACATTTTTCGTAACGTTTTCTTAATTTTCTTACTTAAAAAAATTGAAAGATCCATTTTGCCCCACTGCAGTCGTATCGTCGCGTCGAGTCAATGACGCTGCGATAAGTTTCACGTTTGCAATTTGCAGAACGTGTTGTCATTAGCGTAGGCGCCCGTTGTCGTCGTTGAGCTTTCTCGGATTAGCCTCTATCCTGTTGTCAGCGTCGCTACACCTACTCCTCGTAGGATCTACAGGTATAGACGACGTGCCGAAGCGGTGCGCACAGAGGGTTATAGATATAACGTACACGGAGCTTGCGAGGAGGTCTCTTTGAAGTGCTGCCGGGTACAATGGGATTCTCTTGATAGGACGATGTAGGACATAGTTGGAGAGCCTCGGCTGGCTGGTCGCGAGATGACGAGCGGAAACGAGCGACGGCGAGAGAGCGGAGTCGAGTGATCCTGTAAGAGTCCTGATTACGTATTAGCCCAAGGTCAGGGGGGACAAGTGCGCGCGTGAAAAGGAGCGGGGGAGACCGGGGCAAAATGGCACAGCGGGACAAACTCAATTTTCCAATGATTTTTGGATGCCCCATTTTGCCCCAACGATACATCGGGATTTTCAAACCCGTTTTGCCCCACTTACCACCATCGCAACCATTCAGAAGTTATTGGGGAAAATTGCGTTTTGTGTCGTTATACCGTTTTGCCCCACTGTGCCATTTTGCCACGCTCTTCCCTATGAATTGAATGTTTATTGAGACTTGAGAAAGAAACATAGAATGAATTCTGAAATTGCGGGGCAATATGGAATACGGCCCGAATTCAGCGTTATTGCGAGAACTGAATTTTTTTTAAATTGATGAACTTAAATAGGAACTTTAATTAATTTAAAAAAAAATTAAGTTCCGGCTTAAGTTGAAATTTCAATCGGAAAGTGAAATTTCCAATTCAAGTTCGCACTTTTCTATTCAAAGGTTGTACAAAAAATTTGGGCCTTCGAGTGTTCCAATCGATCTTCCACAAAATTATTGCCCTGCTCCGTTTTGCCCCCCTGTCTTGAGTTTACATTCCCTCCGGCATTAATTCGCTTTTCACCGTTTATTTCCCCATCGACGATTATACATCAGTATAATTGTCAGCGCCCCGCGCCGTCGGCCGTGCCGCTGACAGATGTATTATTTCGTTAACGCGCGACAATACAAGACAAACGATGGAAAACAAGAAACCGCGCTCGTCAAGCCACTCGAGTATCGACGGGACGAGCGGCGGAGCTTTACAATGAGCTTCCTCGAGACAATGGAGAATTTCCGTGACACTCGCAGGGGGAGGAAGAAGCCCGCCCGTTTAACTCTCCCTTTCCGTGTAAAGCGAGAAATTGCCGGAGACAGGAGAGACGTCTGCGGAGACAATGAGACGGAATACACGTCGAGCGGTAAAATTTTAATCGTTCCTCCACCGTTGCGAAAATAGCGTTTGCTGAACAAATTGTAAAAGCCGCTTCTGGCGATCGGAGGCTTGCAAACGATTAGCTCGCTAATGAGACGCCCGTCGGAAAGGCGGGCGGAGACTCCGGCCGGAGCGATGTGTCGGCCGACTGTGACGAGACCGTGGAACCGACGGAAGCGGAAGAAACTCGCCGGCGAGAAGGAATCGTTAGCCGCTAGCGGCGAAGTCGAGCCCCGAGAGACGTGTAGGTGGAGACGGGACGAATGCGAGGCCTTCGGAGTGACGGGAAAGTGAGGAAACACGAAAGTTGAGTGTTGACCCGAAAATGCCCTCGGGGTCAAGAATGGAAAAGAGCATTTGCGTGGCTGCGTGACGGCGCGACTGGGCGACTGGGCGACTGGGCGACTGGGCGACTGGGCGACTGGGTGACTGGGCGACTGGGCGACTGGGCGACTGGGCGACTGGGCGACTGGGCGACTGGGCGACTGGGCGACTGGGCGACTGGGCGACTGGGCGACTGAGCGACTGAGCGACTGAGCGACTGAGCGACGGAGCGACTGAGCGACGGAGCGACTGAGCGACGGAGCGACTGAGCGACGGAGCGACTGAGCGACGGAGCGACTGAGCGACTGGGCGACTGGGCGACTGAGCGACTGGGCGACTGAGCGACTGGGCGACTGGGCGACTGGGCGACTGGGCGACTGAGCGACTGAGCGACTGAGCGGCGGAGCGACTGTGCGACTGTGCGACGGAGCGACTGTGCGACGGAGCGACTGTGCGACGGGGCGACTGAGCGACGGGGCGACTGAGCGACTGGGCGACTGAGCGACTGGGCGACTGGGCGACTGGGCGACTGGGCGACTGAGCGACTGAGCGACTGAGCGACTGAGCGACTGGGCGACTGGGCGACTGGGCGACTGAGCGACTGGGCGACTGGGCGACTGAGCGACTGAGCGACTGAGCGACTGAGCGACTGAGCGACTGAGCGACTGAGCGACTGAGCGACGGAGCGACTGAGCGACGGAGCGACGGAGCGACTGAGCGACTGAGCGACTGAGCGACGGATGCGACTGAGCGACAGAGCGACTGAGCGACTGAGCGACTGAGCGACGGAGCGACGGAGCGACGGAGCGACTGAGCGACTGCGTGTGTGAGTGTGTGCCGGAGGCTTCTCACTGTCGAGTAGAGAAACGTGACCGAGAAGTGGAAACTCGACGGAATTGCATCGACCGTCGCGAGGGAGGCGTTATTGAATAAACTCACGGAGATAAATGTAATAAGAAAATGGTTGTATAGCAGAGTGGATGTTCTCGAATACTCTCATTTCCAATTCCGCTCGTTATTGGCGAACCGTGAAACTCGATGCCTACTTCATAGCTCCGGTTTGAAAATCTCATTTTTCAACCGGAAGTGACGCATCACCGGAAATACGTCACTTCACGTTTGTAAATATCATTTTTTGTACTTTTTCCAGAAAAAAGAAAAAAAAATGTCAAAGCAAATTAAAAAAACTGCAAAAATTCATACGTATTCAGAAAAATGAAAGAATCAGTTTCGTAATAAAAAAACAAATTAGGTTGCCGAGTAATTGTCAAACAATTAATTTTTTCTTTAATTCGTTAATAATATTTTGGACTTTTTATTATGCAAAATTAATCTTTTCGGTACCTTTAACATGCACTTTTTCAGATTTTTATACCATCGAGAAGTATTTGCAATATCTCATTTTTCTCGAACTTATGCGAAATGAACATAAAGCGACAGAACTACCTTAATCAAGGCCGGGGAACGCCTGAAGTTACCCGCTGGATTCTCGAAAATTTGGACAAACAAACAAACAAACAACTTTCCAAAATATGTATGATGTACAGTGTCCGTCTACGTCAGCATAACACGGGGACAAACTATATCGACTATCATTTCATCTTCGTAACGCGTCCCTTCTTTCGTCACCAGCTGCGCCGATCTATCGTGTTGCACGTTGCGATTAATTATCCGGTTCTCGTGCGGAGCTCCCGTTATTGGCTCAGCCCCGATATCCAGCAGGCAGTCTCGTTGGGCAGCTCACCGGGGGATCCTTTTTATTACGGCTCGCTGGTGGACGTCGACGCGCCACCCGCACACCCTCGTCGTGCCCAACGAGGCGGAAGGGTCGCTCGGAAGGGACCGGACTCATGCGACAAGTACCATCACACACGCGACAAACGCCAATTTCGTAAAAATTATATTTTTCCCAATTTTTTTGCTTCCTTGGGGAGGAAGCTATGTTTTCGTAACAATAAAAATTGACATTTTTATGGCGCTTACTCATAAAGTTGAAAATTGATATTTTAATGTCGCTTCCTGATAAACGTTGAAAATTGAAATTTTCATATCGCTTCCTCATAAAAGTTGAAAATTGAAATTTTCATATCGCTTCCTTATAAAAGTTGAAAATCAAACTTTTCATATCGCTTCCTCTTCAAACATACAAATTAGAAATTTTGATATCGCTTCTGCACAAAAGTTGAAAATTGAAATTTTCATATCGCTTCCTCATAAAAGTTGCAAATAAAAATTTTTATATTGCTTCTCCATATAAGTTGAAAATTGAAATTTTCATATCGCTTCCTCATAAAAGTTGAAAATCGAACTTTTCATATCGCTTCCTCTTAAAACATGCAAATTAGAAATTTTGATATCGCTTCTGCACAAAAGTTGAAACTTGAAATTTTCGTATCGCTTCCATATTGAATTCTCATAACGTGTCTCATAACTCGCGAAGCTTCCACTACGAGGAACCCAACAATACAGAAACTGCTTTCTCACATTATAACCTTTGCGGCATCCTATTAGAAACCCATATGAAAATTTCAATTTTAAACTTTTCTGACGAACAACCGCTATAAGAATTTAACTCTCCACCCTCCGTTTCTTCGTCTCCATCTCGCTTCCTCTCCCCGCCAGTGAGAAAAATCAATCGGACCAATCCGTCTCTCCGCCGGCGGACAATAATTGCCAATTTGTCATCAAAACCAACAATTTCAACACCACCCAAAAAACAATCGAAGCTTCTCCCTCGTTATCCGCGCCGTCCCCACAAAATCCCAAAAAAAAACCGGACCACAACACAAATTTCGATCTTGCCGCGTATCAACCCGAGTAGAAATTTTCGAGCGTTACATCGGGTCCTGATCGGGTCCTGATAAGGCCTTATCAGGGCCCGATGTAACGCTCTTAAGGTAGTACTAGCACAATGACTGACGTCGCCTAAGTTCGAGAGAACAAAGACAAAGATTACAAACACTTCTCGATGAGAAAAAAATCTGAAAAAATTCTAGCATATAAAAGGCGCTGAAAAGATTGTTTGTGCATAATAATAATTTCAGAATGTTCATAACAAATTACTGAAAAAAAAAATTGTGCAACAAATTACCCGGCAACGAAATTTTTTTTATTACGAAAATGATTTGTTAATTTTTCTGAATACGTGTGAATTTTTTCAGAATTTTATCTCATACTTGAAAATTACGATTTTAAACAAATTTTAACATAAAGGAAACGAATAACATTTTGGGATCATTATTATGGACGAACAATCTTATCAGCATCTTCCATATGCTTGATTTTTTTCAGACTTTTATCCGATCGAGAAGTGTTTGAAATTCTCTTTTATTCCTCTCAAACTTAGGTGGCGTCAGTCATTGCGCTAGTGCTACCTTAAATTCGAGTACAATGGCCCAACAGGGCTGAGTGCTCGTATCGCTCAAAAAAACCAAACCAAACCAACTACCTTAAATTTCTTCTGGGCAAGGACGCTGGTCCCAATTTTCTTAATTTTTTTTTTTTTTTTTTTTTTTTCCCTAAAAATATATTTTTAACGTTGCCGCGCGAGGCACCGCGCATGCGCCGTGATAGGTCAACTGCGATTAATGGATAATCAATTCGGCCGCCGGACACGGGTCATCGGCAATCGCGACGCCCAAGCAGTTCCAGGAATATAATGGGAAAGGAGAGAAAATCGTCAGCGGACCAGCGAAGCTGCGTCCGAGAGAGAGAACACTCGATTCTCTTCGGCTCTCCCATCGGAACCATATTTTTTTTTTTTTTTTTTTTTTTTTTTTTGGAGCGACGATGCGCAGCGACCGCGGCCGCCGCTGCATGCGATAGTCGCGGCCGCCGCTATAGATCCGGCCTCTCCGACGCTCGCGCTCTGTACACACACGATTTTAGGGCGCCGCCGGCACGGCTCGCCCGCCGGTGCACGTACAAACCGAGAGACAAGATTAAAGCCATCGGAATGAGCCTCGCGCTCCGCCGTTTATTCGCTCCCGTACGCTCCAAAAAATTCTGTACATCCTCTTTTTTTTAACGCTTGGATTTAGATGCGGGGTTTAAAAAAAATAAATATTTTTATTTTTTTTTTAGGCGAACGGTGGCTGTTTCCGTTACTCGGTCGCGAGACTCCCTGCAATAACACTGCTTCGACCCTTGCCGGTCACTGTTATTCCAACGGCAGTAAAATTTTTTTTTTTTTATTAAACAAATTCCAAAAAAAAAATTTTTACTTCAAAAAATTCCAAAATATATAAAAAATCAAAAAAATTGTTATCAAGTCGAAGTGTTGCGAACAAACCGAGAGACAAGATTAAAGCCATCGGAATGAGCCTCGCGCTTCGCCGTTTATTCGCTCCCGTACGCTCCAAAAAATTCTGTACATCCTCTTTTTTTTAACGCTTGGATTTAGATGCGGGGTTTTAGAAAAAAATTATTTTTATTTTTTTTTTTAGGCGAACGGTGGCTGTTTCTGTTACTCGGTCGCGCGACTCCCTGCAATAACACTGCTTCGACCCTTGCCAGTCACTGTTATTCTAACGGCTGTAAAAAATTATTTTTTTTATTAAACAAATTCAAAAAAAAAAATTTTAATTCAAAAAATTAAAAAATATATTAAAAAATATATAAAAAATCAAAAAAATTGTTATCAAGTCGAAGTGTTGTGAACAAACCGAGAGACAAGATTAAAGCCATCGGAATGAGCCTCGCGCTCCGCCGTTTATTCGCTCCCGTACGCTCCAAAAAATTCTGCACATCCTCTTTTTTCAACTCTTGGATTTAGCTGCGGTGTTTTTTTTCTATTTTTAAAATTTATTTAAACATTTTTTTTTTTAGGCGTTGGCTCTTTCTGTTACTCGGTCGCGCGACGCCCCGAGGACACCCTGCAATAACACTGCATCGACCCTTGCCAGTCACTGTTATTCTAACGGCAGTAAAAAATAAAAACATTTTTTTAAAAATTTAAAAAAATTTTAAAAAATATTAAAGAATTTTAAAAATATAAAAAAATATTTAAAAAAATTGTTATCAAGTCGAAGTGTTGTGAACAAACCGAGAGACAAGATTAAAGCCATAGGAATGAGCCTCGCTCGGGCGTTTATTCGCTCCCATATGCTCCAAAAAATTCTCTCCATCCTCTTTTTTCATCGTTCGGATTTAGCTGCGGTTTTTTTTTATTTTTTATTTTTTTTAAGGCCAACAGGAGCAGAACGGTAATTCTGTTCCTCGGTCGCGCAACGCCCCGAGGACTCCCTGCAATAACACTGCTTCGACCCCCTGCCGGTCGCTGTTATTCTAGCCCCAGTAAAAAAAAAAAAAAAAAAAAAAAAAAAAAAAAAAAAAAAAAAAATTGCCATCAAGCTGAAGTTGTTTTTGTAGCTCGCCTATCCGACGATCCACCCGGAACCGAGGGCGGGTAGTGTAATAAGAATAATAAAAAGAAAACATAGTGTATTCTAATTTAAAACAGCCGGGCTTCGGTTTCGCTTTGGATGCCGGCTGGAAGTTGTGGCGCGCATTGGCGGAGTTCGCTACGTAATCGAAAGAGGGAGATTGTGTATTTGTATTTCATAACCGCGCCGTCGATGAGCTGAGGAACCGTACGATAGGCTAACGTATTGAATAACGGGAATAACGAATAGTCAGCGAGGACGCGGGGCCGTCTCTCTCCGATGTTATGCAGATGACTGTCCGGTGTTTGTGTGGGGGGGGGGGGGGGGGGGAGAAAAAAAATACTGTGTTCGGCAACACGCGTGGTGTTGGTAAACACGCGAGTTTAAATTTCAATACCATCCTCCCGTTATCAACAACAGCTTCGAACGCGAGAATGGTATTACGCAACCCCGACGAATCAATCGCTATACTAACATTCGTGAAAGGAATTTGTAAACCTTCGGAGACGTATAGTCGGTTCTAAAAATCGGAAAATCCGATTGTTTAAAAATACAATGATCCAAAAAGCCAATTATCTAAAAACCCGTACATGTAAAAATCTAAGTATCTGAAAAGACACGCATCTAAAAACCCCATAATCTGATAATCACATGATCTAAAAACCCCATCATCACATAATCCAACCATCTCATAAACCAACCATCTCATAATCCACCCATCACAGAATCCAACCATGTCATAATCCAACAATCTCATAATCCAACCATCTCATAATCCAACCATCTCATAATGAAAACCATCTCATAATCCAACCATCTCATAATCCAACCATCTCATAATCCAACCATCTCATAATCCAACCATCTCATAATCCAACCATCTCACAATTCAACCATCTCACAATTCAATCATCACAGAATCCAATCATCACAGAATCCAATCATCACAGAATCCTATCATCACAGAATCCTATCATCACAGAATCCAATCATCACAGGTCCAATCATCACAGAATCCAATCATCACAGAATCCAATCATCACAGAATCCAATCATCTCACAATCCAATCATCACAGAATCCAATCATCACAGAATCCAATCATCTCACAATCCAATCATCTCGCAATCCAATCATCTCACAATCCAATCATCTCACAATCCAATCATCACAGAATCCAATCATCACAGAATCCAATCATCACAGAATCCAATCATCACAGAATCCAATCATCACAGAATCCAATCATCACAGAATCCAATCATCACAGAATCCAATCATCTCACAATCCAATCATCTCTCAATCCAATCATCTCTCAATCCAATCATCTCACAATCCAATCATCTCCCAATCCAATCATCTCTCAATCCAATCATCTCACAATCCAATCATCTCACAATCCAATCATCTCACAATCCAATCATCTCACAATCCAATCATCTCACAATCCAGACGTCTCACAATCCAGACGTTTCACAATCCAGACGTCTCACAATTCAGACGTCTCACAATTCAGAGGTCTCACAATTCAAACATCTCGTAACCCAAACGTCTCCCGACCCAAACATCTCCCGACCCAAACATCTCCCGACCCAAACATCTCCCAATCCAAACATCTCCAAATTAAAAAATTATGACTCTTTTCACCATCCCTCAACGTCAGACCGATCACTTGCAAAAAAAAAAAAAAACGTTGAAAGTAAAGCTTGTCCAGTCGCCTAAGTTTTTATTGTAACGAGCCTTCGCACGCACCAATTAAGATAAGTGTCTCCGATAGCGAGCCCGCGAGCGTTCGGGATATCCGCACGCGATAGGTCGATACGGAGAGTTAGGCGGGGACCGCCCGGGGGGGGGGGGGGGCGAGGGGAGTCCGGTGTAGAGCACTGTGTAAAGAGCACCAGGCTCTCGTGTGGCTTTGCCTGCCGGAGATAATTTCGTTCGGCAAATATACGAGTGTACAGTGGCCGAACCACGCGAGCCACCGAGAGATAAGCCCCGCCGAGGCGGCTTAATTAAACGCACTCGTTAGTTATTCGATTTCATCGGTTCGTCGCTCACCGCTTTCGCTTCTATCACACCGCTCCGCTTTATTTTTTTTTTCTTTCTATCCCAACTCCCCGTACACTTTTTCCTTTCCCGCATTCAAATCCGGAAGTAATCTGGGTCATCGGTAAAAAAAAAGATTTTATTTTTTTTATTTATTTTATTTTTTCAAGTTGGAAACGGAAAATGCCGATAAGACCGCAATGCTCTCCGGAATGGTGGCCAATTTTTGTTTTATCGTAGAGCATTTCGACGATAAAACCCGTATGCGGGAATATTGCGGGACACAGGAGCGCAGCATCCGAGTGCACAGTGCCCGACGATCGCGAGACGTGACGTATATTTATAGACAGACACCCTGATGAAAATCTTTTTCTAAATATGTCTGAGAATTTTTTTGAATAGGTCTGAACATTTTTCTGAATATGTCTGAGAATTTTTCTGAATGTCTGATAATTTTTCTGAATGTCTGAATATTGTTCTGAATGTCTAAAAATTGTTCTGAATGTCTAAAAATTGTTCTGAATGTCTAAAAATTGTTCTGAATGTCTAAAAATTGTTCTGAATGTGTCTGAAAATTGTTCTGAATATGTATGAAAATTTATCTGAATGTCTCTGACGAATTGTGACTACTGGAGATTGTACCGGAAAAAATGGTAAAGATATTTATCAAAAATCAGAGAAACTCAGAGAAAAAATTCTGAAAATCTCTGAAAATCATCGAAAAGCTCCGGTCAGAGTTTTGTCAGAAAAATTGTCAGACAAATATTTTCACCAGTGCAGAATATTCAGCACTGTTCCCTGACTATTCTTCTCCTTTTTATCCAACCATTGAGCAAACGTAAAAAAAATAACAAAAAAATAAGCAATAAACACGAACTTTAAGGCCACGATTCTAAATACGTTGAATTTTTTTTCACAGGAGCAGCTGGGAATTAAGATGAGATATTCGACCCGGAAGAGAAACTCTTAACGGCGTGAGTATATAATCGTACGCACGCAAATGTATTCAGCCACTGGTGTCGTGTCGATCGTTGAGAAACAGCGGGGCGTGTCCCGCAAGTTTTAACGCGGCGGACGCGGCGAGATACGCCCTTCTGTTTCTCAACAGCCGGTAACCACAATTCCTTATCTCTTCATCGACGTGAGTCACGACAGATACCATCGACCATGAAAAAAATTCGGGGAATGGTATTAAATGAACACCCTCTTCGTGGTAGGGCGGAGAGGGTCGGAGTGACCGTATGGGGCAAAATGGACTCGCTCTGAAATTTAATCTAACCAATCCCTCTGACAGTTCTGACAGTTCTAACTGAATTGCGAAAAACCCAACTACCATTTACCACGAAAATACAATCCGGAAATCTTAAATTAATTCCATATGTTATATTCTTGAGATTTCGCCATTCATAGCGTATGGGAGTAAAATTTAAAAAATCGTAAATCAATCCCATATGCCATATTCTCGAGATTTCGGCGTTCATAGCGTATGGGAGTGAAATCCGAAAATCCTAAATCAGTCCGATATGCTATATTCTCGAATTTCGGCGTTCATAGCGTATGGGAGTGAAATTCGAAAATCATAAATCAATCCCATATGTTATATTTTCGAGATTTCGGCGTTCATAGCGTATGGGAGTGAAATCCGAAAATCCCAAATCCCATATTGCACACGACAGTGGAATTCGGAATTAGAATCGGAAGTGAGATTCGGTTCCTTAAGAATATGTTATCCGGCGATCGCGATTCAATATACGAACCTCTTTTCTAAACGAGCTGTCACGTTATGACATTTGAAAATATTACCTACCCGACCGAATGCATTTTCATTGCATTGCTTCACTGCAGCATTTGTATTAATCTACTGTCAACAATAATTAATAATTGATAACAATAACAATAATAATTGATAATAATAATAATTGATGATAATAATAATTGATGATAATAATAATTGATGATAATAATAATTGATGATAATAATAATTGATGATAATAATAATTGATAATAATAATAATTGATAATAATAATAATTATTATTCTTACATACACGGATTATTTCATCCTTTTTGAAGTTACTTTTTCATCAACAATTTTTTGCCCATAAATCAGTCTCCGATGTAACCAAAAAAATTGCACCGATCTCTCCTCCCTTCGAAGTTGTTTCCTTCCCCCAAATTCGAGCTCCTCGCCACATCCGGCGCGTCTCGCATCCCCCCGGCGGTCCATCTCACCCCGGCCGACCCTTCGGGATCGGAACAATTTTTTTTTTACGTGTCCGACGAGAAAGCGACAATTGACTGCCGGTCCATCGAGGGTACCCGAGCCTGGAATTTTACCCCTAAGGAGTATCCGATAACCCTCGATCATCGGCGAAGCTTTCAGACGTCCGGGCAGGGACGACGCGCTGGCTCGCTCTATTTTGTGTACCACCCTCGACTCGGCAAACGGTCGTGCTTGAAAAAGGAAATGACGCAGGAGTGCCACCCCGCGTCTCCCGTCTCTCGGTCGGGTTTCAACGTTTGCCCAACGAAAGGATGTCGCTCAATCGGGAAATGGATTGCAAACCGCGGATCAATGTGGCTACCGGGGAAAAGTCCCCGGTTAGTCTTTCAGCGATTATAATGCGTCATCCGGCGCGCTCCCGACGAGGGCTCGAGCAAACATTTGACATCCGACTGGCTCTCGCTCCGGAACCCCGTTCGTACCTCGCGTTTTCTCCTTCTCCGTCGGAAGAGCCGAGAGAGAGAAAGCGATGTTTATTATGCGCTCTTCAGGGCAGAGAGAAACCTCGTTGTTTCGAGACGCTTTAGGCGTGTCAAGAATGTTTTCATACATATTCAGACACATTCAGAACAATTTTCAGACTTTCAGAAAGATGTTCAGACTTTCAGAAAAATTTTCAGACATTCAGACTAATTTTTAGACATTCAGAAAAACTTTCAGACATTTAGACAAATTTTGAGACATTCAGACAAATTTTGAGACATTTAGACAAATTTTCAGACATTCAGAAAAATGTTTTGACATATTCAGAAAAATGTTCAGACATACTCAGAAAAATGTTTTGACATATTCAGAAAAATGTTCTGGCATATTCAGAAAAATGTTCTGACATATTCAGAAAAATGTTCTGACATATTCAGAAAAATGTTCTGACATATTCAGAAAAATGTTCTGACATATTCAGAAAAAGCGACAATGTGGCTACCGGGGAAAAGTCCCCGGTTAGTCTTTCAGCGATTATAATGCGTCATCCGGCGCGCTCCCGACGAGGGCTCGAGCAAACATTTGACATCCGACTGGCTCTCGCTCCGGAACCCCGTTCGTACCTCGAGTTTTCTCTTCCTCTGTCTCTCTGAGGGCGGAAGAGCCGGGAGAGAGAAAGTGATGTTTATTATGCGCTCTTCAGGGCAGAGAGAAACGTGTTGTTTCGAGACGCTTTAGGCGTGTCAATCGTGTAGTCGCTTTTTGGAGGCTTTTCGGGGTCTGTTGACTCGACACGTGTCCAAGTGTGTAAATTTCACACGCTTCAAGCGGTTTGTTTCAATAGGCTTTAAGGTAATTCTGTCGCTTAGAGCTCGTTTCGCATAAGTTCGAGAAAAATAAGAGACAATTGCAAATGGTATTAAAGTCTGAAAAAAACAAGCATATTAAAGGTGCTGAAAAGATTAATTTTGCATAATAATAATTCCAAAATGTTATTAACGAATTGATGAAAAATAGAATTGTTCGACAAATTTGCCGAAAACCTAAATTTTTTTTAATGATAATGATTCGTTCATTTTTCTGAATACGTATGAATTTTTTTCAGATTTTTTAATTCACTTTGAATTTTGTGACTTCCTACACATTTTTCCCATATAAAAAGAAAAAAAGGTAGCTTTTTGGTTGATGTCTCAAAACCAACCGTAATGCCAAGCATTATGTGTCGGACAGAAAAGTTGGTTTACAGTTGAACTTTCCCAAAACAACCCCATTTCCGACTTTATGTCAAGAGCATCGATGACTCTTGCCTTAGGGTTGGAAATCGCTTCGTTTCAGGAAAATTCAGCCGTAAGCCAACTTCGTGATCCGACAAATATAACGGTTGGTATTACGGTTCGTTTTTTAACATTGCCCTAAAATGAACCACTGGAAGGTTGGAATGAGATGTAAGATGACGTCGGAACGAGAGTCGGTTTGGTGCGCCAATCGACCGGTTCGTCTTCGGGTTGGTTTCAGGATGATCAGAACGCGAGTGCACCGTCTCCTATCCTTAGTTTTGAGCCAGTTGATCTGCGGGTGAAACTCAGCGATGTGGGCGTCGAGTCTCTCAACCGACGGGAAACGGATACATGCAATCAGAGGCCGACTGAAGACGAGGTCCTGTTAATTATTGTTATCTGGATAGGTCAGGCAACAGTAGTCAGGATGAGGAAACACGAGCGTCGACACAAGCTGTGCCCTAAGTGTATACGGAAGTAACTTCCTGCTGAGCTTGAGCTAGTAGAGAATGCCATTCACTTTTCTTGCTACAGGAGTTGTGTTCGCGCTCTGCGATAAGGTGTTACCAATCGCGATACCGAGACGAGTCACTTCCTTAGGAAACGGTATGCACACTCTAAAAACAAGCGTGTTGTTTCAACACGCTTTAGGGGTGTAAATCGCGTGTAGGTCACTTTTTGCACCTAACGTGTACCTGGCATGTACATGTACACCAAGTGAGTTGTTCGGCCATAAACGCGTTGAAACAACACACATAACGTGCATTCCAATAAGCGTCTTGTACAGCAAAACACTAAGAAGTGTGTTGTACAGGGAATCCAGGAAAGATGCAGTGCAAGCGTGTTGTTTCAACACGCAAGCCAACCAACACGTATTCTATTAATGCATTTGATTGGCGCAACACACGTAACATGTGTGTCGTGAGTTGTTTCAACACACTTAACAACACGTTTGTTTTTAGAGTGTAGTGTACCTAGCGTGTACCTGTACACCAAGTGCGTTGTTCGGCCGTAAACGCGTTGAAACAACACACATAACGTGCATTCCAATAAGCGTGTTCTATAGCAAAACACTAAGAAGTGTGTTGTACAGGGAATCCAGGAAAGATGCAGTGCAAGCGTGTTGTTTCAACCCGCAAGCCAACCAACACGTATTTTATTAATGCATTTGGTTGGCGCAACACACGTAACATGTGTGTCGTGAGTTGTTTCAACACACTCAACAACACGCTAGTTTTTAGAGTGTAGTATACCTAGTACACCAAGTGAGTTGTTCGGCCGTAAACTCGTTGAAACAACACACATAACGTGCATTCCAATAAGCGTGTTCTATAGCAAAACACTAAGAAGTGTGTTGTACAGGGAATCCAGGAAAGATGCAGTGCAAGCGTGTTGTTTCAACCCGCAAGCCAACCAACACGTATTCTATTAATGCATTTGGTTGGCGCAACACACGTAACATGTGTGTCGTGAGTTGTTTCAACACACTTAACAACACGCTTGTTTTTAGAGTGTACTGTACCTAGCATGTACCTGTGCACCAAGTGAGTTGTTCGGCCATAAACGCGTTGAAACAACACACATAACGTGCATTCCAATAAGCGTCTTGTATAGCAAAACACTAAGAAGTGTGTTGTACAGGGAATCCAGGAAAGATGCAGTGCAAGCGTGTTGTTTCAACACGCAAGCCAACCAACACGTATTCTATTAATGCATTTGGTTGGCGCAACACACGTAACATGTGTGTCGTGAGTTGTTTCAACACACTTAACAACACGCTTGTTTTTAGAGTGAAATATTGCGTCCCTAGAACGCTAGACTTGGTTTTCTCGTTATTTTGGAGTAAGCCCAGTTCAGTGGCCCAGAGAGGAAGGGAGGGAGAGTGTGGGTGTGTGATTTGTAATCTCGACAGGGATGGGACGTGTGGAATAGTTTCCGAGCCCGCGGAGGAGATAATCTCCCAGAGGCGGAGAGACCTTGCTCACCTTTCGTCTAGTCGGATTCCCTGTTAACGCACACAGGGGAGGGTAGTGCGAAATGGAACAAGTGGTTTCGACCTCGGCGTTTCCCCCCCTACATGACGTCACTAACGTTCGATAAATGAGATTTTCAAACGGGAAGTGATTTTTTTCACTATATGAGGTCACTTTCGATGGAAAATTGAATTTTCAAATCGGACATGACGTTTCTCTTCGACGACTTCACTTTCGGTCGAAAAATGAGATTTTCAAACCGAAAGAGAGATTTCCCCTACAAGACCCCTAGATGAACGTCACATGCAGACTAAAGATCTCATTTTTTGACCGGAAGTGACGCCATCCAAGGGAAATGTCACTTCCGGTTTGGTAATTTTATTTCTTGAGTGAAAGTGACGCCGTCTATGGAAAACGTTACTTCCAGTTTGAAAATCTAACTTTCCAGCCCTAAGTGGCGTCATCTAGGGGAAACATTACTTCCACTTTGAAAACCTAATTTTTCGACCCTAAGTGGCGTCATCTATGGAAAACCTTACTCCCATTTTGACAACCTAACTTTTCAGCCCTAAGTGACGTCATCTACGGAAAACATTACTTCCGCTTTGAAAACCTAACTTTCCGGCCCTAAGTGACGTCATCTATGGAAAACCTGATTTCCACTTTAAAAACCTAACTTTTCGGCCCTAAGTGGCGTCATCTATGGAAAACCTTACTTCCACTTTGAAAACCTAACTTTTCAGCCCTAAGTGACGTCATCTATGGAAAACCTTACTTCCACTTTGAAAACCTAACTGTTCGGCCCTAAGAGACGTCATCTCCGGAAAACCTTACTTCCACTTTGAAAACCTAACTTTTGGACCATAAGTCACGTCATCTACGGAAAACCTCACTTCCGGTTTGAGAATCGATGCAATGCTCTCAATAATTATCAGCATCAATGCAGACAAATCATTTATGAGGATAGGAACAGTTCGTCATCGAGAAGCCCGATGATGAACCACACTTGACTTTCGTCAACGGACTATTCGTCTCGAATAAGCGAAACCGTACTAAGCAGTACGGTTTCGCCGAAGGAGCCACGGTTAACCTCGACCATTGACGCCTCGAAAGTGCGCTACGCGGCCTGTCCGAGGGTTAACGGCCGATTAGGCGCCAGACACGATCGCGTTAGGGGATGACGCGATCATTCGTGCTATCCGCATTCCTGCAGGCTTTCGGTGTCCTGCGACACAACGTGCGTCCGACGCGCGACATCGAGGTCGCGAAATCGATTAGGGTTTAACAAGACGGAAACCGGAGAGCCGGTTTATCCGAACTGGAGACCAGCTCGGACAAATCGGCCGAAGACCGATTTGTTAGGCCGACTTGTTTAGGGCTTCTTCACCCTCTTAGGGTCTCGTTTCGTCTCCGCCGTCCTCGAGCCTCGTCGTCTCTCGTTGAAAATTCACGCGACAACGCTCGAAGTCGGTCAGTCTCCGCGTTTTTCCATATTCTGAATTTTTTTTATCGGGCCTTTCAATAACAAGCATCATTACAAGTCCAAATCGTATCATCCAATTATTAAGACTCATTGTTTGCGTACCAAAAAACGTCAACTCAACATGGCATGGAAGTTAGCAATGTTGCTAAAATGGTGTCATTGACAGCTGTCACTTTTCTCAAACACATTATTTTCTGGTGAAACTATTTTAAAAAATGGTATCGCACAAAAATTATTATAGACAAAAATTATATAATACAATATTTACAACATTGTATTATAATTATTTTACAACGTAAAAATAAATTGTAAATTTAATGTACTGGAACTTGAAATTTATTAACATTACTTACTTAATGTACTTTGCTTGTAAAATAAAAGTACCAGATATTAAAATTACACATTTTTGTGCTTGAAATTTCAGAAACAGTTTATGAAAAAAAGCTTCCAATACTGTTCATTCATTTTCAAACTAAATTTGTAACAGTGTATATTATATTATTATATTATTATATTATTATATTATTATATTATTATATTATTATATTATTATATTATTATATTATCGGCTCGCTAGGGAAGTAACTTTCTGCGAAACGTGACAGCTGTCAATAATTTCGTTGGAGCAACGTTGCTAACTTCCATGCCTTATTGTTAAAATTATTGTTCATTTATAGATTTTTCATCCATAGATGAAAAATTTCATCCTTTTTGCTTCCTCATAGAGGGAGCTTTTTCAACTTACTTTTGTATCAACAACTTTTTTAATCCATTAATCAATCAATAATTTATTAATAAATTCAATAAATAAAAATAAAAAAATGTTGTGTAGAATAAAGCGGTGAAACCTTCGCTACTGCGACCCTAGGATAGTCTGTCGACGAGGTTCTTCGTACCGTTGTTTTTCAACAGCCACTCTGTTATATTTGTTCAGTAGCTGAATAAGGAGCGAAGAGAGTTTCCCCTTTCGTGCTGGCTTATCGCCGTCGCGGGAGAAAACAAGAGGAGGAGAACGCAAACACGACAGGGTGTCGTTCAGCAGGATCGCCAGTTCATCGACGGCCCTTTCCCGTCGTTCCTCACCGCCTCGCCCCCCGGCCTGAAAGATGACTAAGAGGTTCGAGTTCAATTGGCAGATCGAAGTGCCGGAGCCGCTGAGGATCGGCTGCGTCTTCGATCGATGGACCGAGGAGAAGGACAACACCGAGATCGAACTCAATTGCATGTTCAAGGTCGACGAGTACGGCTTCTTCATCTACTGGCAGAGCGAGGGCAAGGTGAGACGAAATTGTGCTTTTCTTTCAGCCACGGGCTGGTGCGAGTACCGAGTTTCCTCCGCGTCGAGCTGCTTCCTCAAAACCGCAACGTTCTTGGATTCTTGGATTCGGGATTCTTGGATTTTTGGATTCTTGGATTTTGGATTCTTGGATTCTTGGATTCTTGGATTCTTGGATTCTTGGATTTTGGATTCTTGGATTTTGGATTCTTGGATTTTGGATTCTTGGATTTTGGATTCTTGGATTCTTGGATTCTAGGATTCTTGGATTTTTGGATTTTTGGATTCTTGGATTCTTGGATTTTTGGATTCTTGGATTCGTGGATTCTTGGATTCTTGGATTCATGGATTCTTGGATTCTTGGATTCTTGGATTCGTGGATTCTTGGATTCTTGGATTTTTGGATTCTTGGATTTTTGGATTCTTGGATTTTTGGATTCTTGGATTCTTGGATTCTTGGATTCTTGGATTCTTGTTGATGAATTTAAAAATCTGCAAAAATCCATTCGTATTGAGAAAAGTGACCAAAGAATTACAGAATTTTTTATATTGTTTGATAAAATTAAAAAAAGTCTATGAGATGAGATAAAAAAGAGGGTCAGGGTCAGAGCATGAACATTTCTGGTGGAATGCCCAATATAAACTTTTTTGCCGCGTGCACCGGAAAAAAAGATAAATTTTAAAAAAATCATCATCTTTTAAACATAAATAATAATTTGTCAGTCATCATAATTTGTTCAAAAATGAATCATAATTCATTCAAAATAAATCTTCATTTATTGAAAATAAATCTTCATTTATTGAAAATAAATCTTCATTTATTGAAAATAAATCTTCATTTATTGAAAATAAATCTTCATTTATTGAAAATAAATCTTCATTTATTGAAAATAAATCTTCATTTATTGAAAATAAATCTTCATTTATTGAAAATAAATCTTCATTTATTGAAAATAAATCTTCATTTATTGAAAATAAATCTTCATTTATTGAAAATAAATCTTCATTTATTGAAAAATGAACAATGATTTATTGAAACCGGACGAATAAATTTTGATTTCCTGGTGAAGCGAAATCCCGCAGGAAGTTGCTCGTGTGCGATAGAGAAGAGCGGTGCAGGGCAGGAGCCACCTCCGGTGCTAGATTCCTCATTGATCGGCTAACGTCATTTTGCGCTTTGCAGGACGGTGACGTCATCGAGCTGTGTCAAGTGAGCGACATACGGGCCGGCGGAGTTCCCAAGGTGAGAAGGATTATCCAATCTTTCTGTATCAGATTGTCGAGCACTGAAACGTTTTCGCACGTGCCTCTCATATTTTTATTATTTTTTTTTACCCCGCCACGCTTATCCGTCATATCTCGCTGGTGATTTGTTCTCGCCAGACGATCCGGAGAGATTCGGACTTCCGCCTTTGCCCGGACACGATCCGATCCATTAGTCATTTTAATTTTTTTTTTTTTTTTTTTTTTTTGCTGTCAGTTTCGATGACGATCGAAACTAACAACCTTGCACTTCGGAAAAAAAATGTTTTTTTTTAGGATCCTAAGTTCTACGACAAACTGACCGCGAAACACGGGGAGCAGCTGGAGGAGAAGAGCCTCACCATATGCTCGGGGGTCGACTATACCAACATAAATTATCAGCACGTGGTCTGTCCGGACGTCGCAACCGCAAAGGTACGGTTCGTTGTCAAATATTCGGCATGGTCGAGGAGAGCCCGTATTAACCCCAAAAGTTACGGCGATCGATTCTCGGACTTGGTTTTATTATTTTTTATATATAATATTAATATAACAATATTGAATTATTATATTAATATTATGTGTGTAATTTATTTGTTATTTATTATATAATTTTTAAATTTATTTGATCGATTTGCACCCCTAGTTTTCTTTTATATATATATATATATAATACAAGCTTGTGGTTGTAGCTCGTGCGGTTTGCGCTCTCCCTATGGACTCTGAAATATAGAAACAGGAAATTTAGATTTTCGAAAATTTACCGGAAACACGTCACTTCAGCATTGAAAATCTCATTTTTTAAGGCCTGGGTGGGGATTCTTGTAAATTTGTCTCAACAAACAGACAACTTTCTAATATTTATATTCGATTAATATAACAATATGAAGTGATTATATTAGTATTATATAAATAATTGATTTATTTGATCTATTGGATTATTAATTATTGGATTATTGATTATTGAATGCTTGATTATTGGATCGTTCATTAATGGATTATTGATTATTGAATTATTGAATTATTGATTTATTATTTCCAAAAAAAAAAAAAAAATGTTATTGGTTATTATAATTAATATCATAAATCCCAATCGTTTCGTCGATCGATGACGTTCCGCAGGTCTTTTTTTGTTTCTGTGAATCACGGAACAGATGTCTATCAACGAGACGCGTGGCGCGCTTGAGAGATCCATCGGCGCCGCGGTTCTTTCGATTGCGACTCTAAATTTAGTATTCGCAACACCGCGAATGATTTGTCGTTTTTCAACGCTCGTTACTGTAGTCCGTTCGATCTGTGTACCGTCGGTCGATTCGCGTGGGTGGGAGACCGCGTGATTTACGACGCGGCCGAGTTATCGTTGCCCAATCGGTCGATCGCCGCCCGATCCGCGAGATCCGTCGGGACGGAGACGCGCGCCGTTCCGCGTTCGCGTGCCGAGGGAGTTTTCTCCAGCTGGCGCGTGCCCGGTGACGCAACACGTCGGCCTCCCGCAAATTTATTGCCGGAGTTAAAAAGCCACGCCGAACGATCGAGACGACATCCGGTCGTCCCGCTCCTTTCGGCCCGACCGCCGCTTCTGCCGCTCGGCCTTCGAGTCCTCTCGATCATTCGTCACTCGCGCGTGCGCGCGTTTCACACCCGAAATTATTCACTCGCGTGAACAACGTGGGAACTTCCGAGGAGAAAAAAGAAGGAAAAATTGTCGCTGCTCGGTCGTCTCCGAAAGTCAACCGAAAATATCAGGAGTTTAAAAAATGGGGCAAAACGGATCGTCTGAATAATCAAAAATTACACACTATCACTAAATCTCGATCTCGAAACAAAGTGTGCAAAAATGTAAAAGAGAAAAATGGAAAATAATTAATTAAAATGCATTTTTGTAAACACATACTGTTGCACGTGTTAGACGATTTATCTTTGAAATTTTATCTGAACTGTAAAAAAGTTAAAATGTATAAGGGTTTGTTCCGTAAATAAATAAATAAATAAATTGCGGGATGGTCCATTTTGCCCTACTTAATTTTTATTATTTTTAATTTCAATTATATTGGGAAGAAAACTATCAAGATGCAGCCCAGAGTACATCAAATTCATTCATTTTGACCAGAACTCTAATAAAGTCAATTTTGCCCTATTTTATGGTGTTTCATTTTGTTTTTGTCCAAATGTACGAAATTCGTGCAGCATTTATATTATACGTTATGCAAATCGATGGAACTGCCTGAGTCGTTTGGGTGGTCCATTTTGCCCCACTCTCCCTCCCACCATAACAAAAATTGCCGAGTTGATCGTTACGGACTTGATGAAGTTCCCGGTTAATTGCTAATCGAGTACCAAACACCTTCGCGAGATAGTCTGCCTCCCGAGAGCCCCGAGGCACCGTCGTTAAGTACCGGATGGTCGTCCGATAGCAATCCGGTAGCAGTCAGATAACTCCTGCACCTGTCGCAGTTAGTCGTAGGTTAAAAGTGGGGTATATATGGCACATCCTGATTAGCACATGAATTTATGATAAATCATCCAGGCCATATACACCACGTTTACGATAGTCACAGGTCGCGGAGGCCTGTAAAGAGATCAGAAAGGCCCTTAACAAGCTTTATAAGCCTATACAGGAACGACTCTCCCTTGATTTATTCCTTTGTTCCACTCCCAGATCAAAGAGGCTTTTTAATTAGCTTTATAAGCCTATAAAGAGCTCCCCTGATCGAATGCCCTGGTCAAATCCACTCATCGACTCCGCTCATCGAATCCACTCATCGAATCCGCTCATCGAATCCGCTCTTCGAATCCGCTCATCGAATCCGCTCATCGAACCCGCTCATCGAATCCGCTCATCGAATCCGCTCATCGAATCCACTCATCGAATCCACTCATCGAATCCGCTCATCGAATCCGCTCATCGAATCCGCTCTTCGAATCCGCTCATCGAATCCACTCATCGAATCCGCTCATCGAATCCGCTCATCGAATCCGCTCATCGAATCCGCTCATCGAATCCGCTCATCGAATCCGCTCATCGAATCCGCCCATCGAATCCGCTCATCGAATCCGCTCATCGAATCCGCTCATCGAATCCGCTCATCGAATCCGCTCATCGAATCCGCTCATCGACTTCTGCTGCCGCCGAATGCTCTAGCTCTTAGTAGGCGGTTATTTTGCGCCCTCGTTATGGACCTTTTGCTGAGGGGCGACATATAAGACTCCTCTGACATAGTTGTTATCACGATCTTTATCTAATTTTGTTAGTCATACTTGTCATCATGATCTTTATTTTATTTTATATTTCATGTTACTATTATCGGCATTTTATGTTCATCTTTACTTTCCATTTCTTTGTTATTGCTGTTCATTATGCTTATGCTTATTATGTTGTATGTATGTGCCTCGAGGACCCCTGGTCCTACCGTACAATAAATCACTTCATTCATTCATTCCCCTGATCGACTGCCTCGATGAAGGGAGATCAAGGACCTCGCTTCAAGAACCGCTAGATCTCTAAGTTTTCCCTCTTATCGGGTCGAATTCTATTGATCGTCAATTTTTTTTTCCAACAGACATGGCTCGCCGGTATACGAATAATCACCCACAACGTCAAAGCCAACAACGTCTGTCCGCTGACGTGCCTCAAGAAACAGTGAGTTTGAATGCCCGATCCATTAATGCACGATACTCGTCACAGTCCTACAGTGAGATCAAGCGGACGCGTTTGTTTTTCGCCCATCCCCGCGAGAAGAGAGAGGATTATTCTAATGCATAACGATCTTTCCTATCGCTTGCCCATCGTCAATGTCCCAGCTGGATGAGACTGAGGATGCTCGTCGATCCGAACGGAAAGGTCCCGGTCAAGGTTGTCGCGAGGACGTTCGCATCGGGAAAAACCGAGAAGCTCGTCTACCAGTGTCTCTCGGACCTTGGCCTACCGAGAGAAAAGGTGAGAAGAGATCAGCATCGCCCGGACGGTCGCGCGAACGTAGAATGGGCATGAGAAAAAAATATGGAGAAACAACCGTATAGATGGTGCACTAACGGAACCAATAATATGCAATTTCTATTTTTAGAACGACGTTATCGAGCCCGACGACTTCACATTCGACGCGTTCTACGCTCTCTACCACAAGATCTGCCCGAGGAACGACATAGAGGAACTCTTCCAATCGATGTGCGTATGCTGTACTTATGTACATTTATGTATACAAGGTGATTCAGGAAGTTTTTCACATACTTTGCTGGCAGGTAGTTGGTCGTGATGTGAGCAAAGTTACAAAGCCGTTTTTGAAAATTCGCAATAGTTAATTTGTTGTAAGGATAATAAATTTGCATGAACGGACCAATCAGAACGAAGTATTTTGCCGCATTGGGGCGCTCGTAATGTCCTTGCGGAGATCTGGCAACATCGGTCAAGACGCATCTACTCTCGTCTGACAGGGGGAGCGTTACCTGCAGTCTTCGCTAATGTCTTCCTCGCTGTCTTTCCCGCTGTCTTCCCCGCTGTCTTCCCCGCTGTCTTTCCCGCTGTCTTTCCCGCTGTCTGTCCCGCTGTCTTCCCCGCTGTCTTCCCCGCTGTCTTCCCCGCTGTTTCTCCCGGTGTCTTGTCTAATGTCGCAGAACCTGTCACATGCCAGGAGGTGCGTCCCGTCCGATGTTGGCAGACCTCCGCACGAACATTTCGTGCACTCCAGCACGGCAAAATACTTCGTTCTGATTGGTCCGTTCAATCAAATTTATAATGCTTATAACTAAGTAACTATTCCGAATTTTCAAAAACGGCTTTGTAACTTTGCTCACATCACGACCAACTACAAGCCAGCAAAGTATGTGAAAAACTTCCTGAATCACCCTGTATAAGTACATAAATGTATATTTATGTACTCATATTCGTTCCTCATCTGCGGAATCGATCGAACTATCGATACGTCAATGTCTGATTGACTGATTAATTTTTGTCGATCAGAACTCAGGGAAAGGCGGACACGATAAATCTGGAGCAACTCATAACGTTTCTGAACGACAAACAGCGCGATCCGACACTGAACGAGATTCTGTATCCGCTCTACGATGAGAAGAGAGCCTCCGAGATCATCAATGACTACGAGCAGAACGAGGCGGCGAGAAATCAAAGTATGAGCCCCGATCGTAATTTCCGAGATTCAAGCGCCTGCGGATAGGCAACCCGCTTACACGAGGAACGCTCTTGTTGCAGAAACGATGACGAAGGATGGCTTCATACGGTACCTGATGTCGGACGAAAACGCCCCGGTGTTCCTCGACCGGCTCGATGTCTACATGGACATGGATCAGCCTCTGGCGCACTATTACATAAATTCCAGTCACAACACCTACCTGAGCGGTCGTCAGTTTGGCGGGAAGAGCAGCGTGGAGATGTACAGACAGGTGTTGCTGGCTGGGTGCAGGTAGAGATAAATTACCGACAACAGTGGTCTGAAAGACGCTGACAAATTGTATGTGAAAACATCTCCAGTAGTCCTGGGATTAACATTCCAGGCCCCGCCATGGTAGACATTTTTGAGCTGTAGGTCAGTCACTGATAGAGTGACGAAAAGGCCTTTTTAGATTTGAGTCCGCAGATTTATAGTGGGGTTCAGTATTCTAGGGCCCCGCTGGGTCAGGTTTTTCTGGGAGGGACCCTGGGTTCTGATTATTATTCCTGGGGGAAAAGTCCAATTCAACCTCTTCCTGATTGTTCTGATTGTTCTGAGGCCATCATTGGTCAGACTTCCCAGGAACCATCGTGGGCCTTGCAGTCAGTCAAAATAATCCGGCCCAGGGGCGTTGTTTGAAGCATCGGGGACTTTGACCCAAAGAGCCTTTGACTGTAACGCTTTTTGAGGACACCTTTTACTTGGAAGCCCCGCTGGGTCAAAGTTTTTCTGGACGCAGCCCTGGGCCCTGATTATTCTCCCTGGGGAGAAAGTCAAAGTCGACGTCTTCCCAAGAGCCATCCCAGGCGCTGATTGTTCTGCGACTATCCTGGGTCAGACTTCTCAGGAACCACACCAGACCATGATTATTATCCCCATATCAAAGTGACGCTCTTTGCAACAGCCATCCCAGGTGCTGATAGTTCTACCGTTAAACAACCCAGGCGCCGTCCGGGCCCCAGGATAACCCTCCACAATCAGGCCCAGGGACGGCTTTCGGAGGGGCTGAAACTCAGACCCAAAGAGCGTTTGCCTGTAACGCTTTTCGAGGAAACCCATTGGAAGCCCCACTGTAGATGTTTGCACATTCAAAGAACCTTAAAACCAATGTCACCAATAAAAAACCTCAACAACCCAGGTGCGTCGAGCTGGACTGCTGGGATGGCAAGGGCGAGGAGGAGGAGCCGATAATAACTCACGGCAAAGCCATGTGCACCGACATCCTCTTCAAGGACGTGATCTACGCCGTGAGGGACACCGCCTTCGTGACATCCGATTACCCGGTGATCCTCAGCTTCGAGAACCATTGCAGCAAGGGACAACAGTACAAGCTAGCCAAGTACTGCGACGAGATACTCGGGGACCTGTTGCTCCGTGAGCCACTCAAGGATTACCCGGTGAGATCGAGTTTCGCAATTTGCACGCGAACGAGAGACGAGGATCTTGAAGGAGTCCGCGATGTGTTGGGGATCCGTAACGTTCCGTACCGTTAGGGAGGCGTGACGCGATTGCTGAATTAAGGGCTTACAGTGGGGCCTCTTGTCCTATCACCAACCCGGTCTGCAGCACCTCCTTCATTGTCCTTCTCTCGAGATAATCTTGGGCGGTGTGTGTGTGCATACCCTAATGAGATTATCGATTCGTCTCGAAAGTGGCGCGAGCTCGGCTGGCGAACGAACTTGACGGCTCTCGCGTGATTGGGTTCAATTTTGATAATTGCCCCGAACCGGCTTTGTTGTCCTGTTCAGCTCGAACCAGGAGTACCTCTTCCACCGCCGAGCATGCTCAAGCGGAAGATTCTCATAAAGAACAAGAGACTGAAGCCCGAAGTCGAGAAGCAGGAGCTCGAGCTCTTCAAGCAGGGACAATTCGTCATCGAGGACGAGATCAAGGAGGACCCGAGCGCTCCGCCGGCGGTGGCTGCGGTGGTCGAGCAGCAATCGGTGGTAAGTTGGGAAGAGGGTGAAAGTGAGGAATGTGGTCCGGATGTCATTGATCCGGCAGGTGGCAAAAAACCACCGGTAGGAAAACCGTCAGAGAACACCCCCCAAAGATGACGATCAGTTAGGTGACTAAACCATCAATTCGGTGGAAAAACGACTCTATTAGTGGGGGTTTTTTCTGGGGTGACTCTTCCGGGCTTCCATTGATTTCATTGACGTGAGGCCGCGAGTCAATTTATGACGGGGTGATTTTTTCCGTTGACTTTGGGCGCGCCTCAATGTATCACCTATGGGTTTTTCATGGGATTTATCTTCAGGGATTACATGGATTCCTGGGCTACATTTCCAATTCTTACCCCATCCATAATTAACGCTGGCAATGTACGACCCGGTCCGGATGTCATTGATCCGGCAGGTGGCAAAAAACCACCGGTAGCAAAACCCTCAGAAAACACCCCCGAAAGATGACGATCAGTTAGGTGAGGAAACCATCAATTCGGTGGAAAACCGACTCTATTAGTGGGGGTTTTTTCTGGGGTGTCTCTTCCGGGCTTCCATTGATTTCATCGACGTCAGGCCACGAGTCAATTTATGACGGGGGTTTTTTCCGGGTTTTTCCTTTCGGGACTAGATTGATTCCGTTGACGCCAGGCGCGCCTCAATTTATCACATGTGGGGTTGTTTTTATGGGATTTACCTTCAGGGATTCAATGGATTCCCGGGCCACATTTCCAATTCTTACCCCATCCATAATTAACGCCGGCCATGTGAGTGCCCTCAAAGTCCGGGTGGCTAACGAAAGGCGGGCCAGGATTCGGATGTGTTTCAGGAGGAGGTCATAGTGGCCGATGTGGCAGCCGCGGTTGTCTGCCAGCAAAAGCAGTCGACGCAATCCGGCGCTGGTCCAGCTGGTCTGGGCGAGAGTCTGGAACTCGCGGTCGTTCAGCCGTACACTGGAAGCACCACCAACGTTCATCCCTGGCTCTCGTCCATGGTCAACTACGCCCAGCCCATTAAGTTCCAGGGTTTCGACGTTGCGGAACGTGAGTAACCACGACCAACCGTCTAGGACAGTGGTTCTCAACCTTGGGGGGTCCCCAGAGGGTCCCTCGTGTATTTTGGGGGTCCATGGACCCGGGTTGAGAACCGCTGGTCTAGGATTAGGGGAGAGCGGAGCAAAGTGGAGCAGAGGGCCAGAACGGGATAATAGGGAGAAAACGCAATAACCTTGGGGTCCCCAGGGGGGCCCTCGTGTATTTTGGGGGTCCATGAACCCCAGGTTGAGAACCGCTGGTCTAGGATTAGGGGAGTGCAGGGCGAAGTGGAGCAGTGGGTCAGAACGGGATAACAGGGACAAAACGCAATTTTCCCAATAACTTGTGGATGGTGGTGGTGATGGTAAGTGGGGCTGAACGGTGTTGAAAATCCGGATGCATCGTTGAGACAACATGGGGTATCCAAAAATGATTGGAAAATTGAGTTTGGTCCGTTCTCCCCTACTTTGACCCGATCACTCATCGTTCGGTTGTTACCTCGCTGATTCCAGAAAAAAATGTCCATCACAACATGTCTTCCTTCGCCGAGACGTCGGGCCTGAACCACCTCAAGACCTCGGCGATAGAGTTCGTAAACTACAACAAACGCCAGATGAGCCGGATATATCCGAAGGGAACCAGGGCCGACTCTTCGAATTACATGCCCCAGGTAACCAATGAGAGAGAACCCCGGCAGAAATTTTGGTGCGGTAGAAATTTTGGGCGAGTCCCCAACTAGGTTCCGATGTAACGCTCCAAAAGTGCCACTGAGGAATCTACGGGAAAACCTTGTACATGTGCTCACTGCAACTCCATCCGGTTGGGTTTTTCAGGTTTTCTGGAACGCCGGTTGTCAGATGGTGTCGCTGAACTTCCAAACCGCCGATCTACCGATGCAACTTAACCAGGGTAAATTTGAGTACAACGGCTCGTCCGGCTACCTACTCAAGCCGGATTTCATGAGACGGGCGGATCGGAGCTTCGACCCCTTTGCCGAGAGTCCGGTCGACGGGGTCATCGCGACTCAGTGCAGCGTTCAGGTGAGGATGTTATCCCAGAGCTGGCCAAATATACTAAGTACTTGGAGTGCGTATTGAAGTATCCAGTGAGTCAATACCTAGTACTTAAATTATATCAGTTACCCGGTAGGCCAGTATTCGGTACGTCAGTACTCAAGTAATTCCCAGTACTCACTACTGGAGTACTTCCCAACACTCAAGTACTTCCGAGTACTCGAGTACTTCCCAGTGCTCAAATACTTTCCTGTACTCAAGTAATTCCCTGTAGCCCGCACTTCAATTGCTTCCGAGTACTCAGTACTTCGAGTACTTAGTGTATTTGTGCTGCTTTGATTTATCCGAGTCTTCTAGCCTCCGCATTGTCAGTGACTGATCTTGGGATCTTTTTCCTCGGCAATTCGATCCTCGCAGGTTATAGCAGGTCAGTTCCTGTCGGACAAGAAGGTCGGCACTTACGTCGAGGTCGAGATGTACGGCCTACCGACCGACACGATACGCAAGGAATTTCGTACCCGAGTCGTTCAAGCCAACGGTCTAAATCCGGTCTACAACGAGGAGCCGTTCCTCTTCAGAAAAGTCGTACTTCCGGATCTGGCCGCCCTTCGGTTCGCCGTCTACGACGAGTCGAACGGTCGACTACTCGGCCAGAGAATCGTTCCTCTCGACGGTCTTCAGTCCGGCTATCGGCACATAGCCCTCCGCACCGAGGCCAATTTCCCAATGTCTCTACCGATGCTTTTTTGCAACATAGAGATAAAGATCTACGTACCGGACGGCTTTCAAGGTTCGTAACTGGTATTTTTATTATGTCCAAGTACTTGAAGTATTGTCGTTAATTAAGGCCTCGACGATCCAAATACAGCTGCCATGGTGAATCAGACCAGGCATTTATGAATGCCATGAATGCCCTTCATACATGTTCATGAATGCTTGGTCAGCTTTCCTATAGCGGCCCCATTCAGATCGTCCAGGCATTCATGAACAGCACCGTACCATGTACTTTGAATACGCACTGAAGCACCGTGTACTTTGAGTACGTACTGAAGTACCATGTACTCTGAGGACGTACTGAAGTACCATGAACTTTGAGTACGTAGTGAAGTACCATGAACTTTCAGTACGTAGTGAAGTACCATGAACTTTCAGTATGTAATGAAGTATCATGAACTTTCAGTACGTTATGAAGTACCATGAACTTTGAGTACGTACTGAAGTACCATGAACTTTGAGTACGTACTGAAGTACCGTGTACTGTGAGGACGTACTGAAGTACCATGAACTTTGAGTACGTAGTGAAGTACCATGAACTTTGAGTACGCACTAAAGTACCATGTACTTTGAGTACGTACTGAAGTACCATTAACTTTGAGTACGCACTGTATTACCATGTACTTTGAGTACGTACTGAAGTACCATGAACTTTGTGTACGTACTGAAGTTCCATGTACTTTGAGTACGCACTGAAGTTCCATGTACTTTTAGGACGTACTGAAGTACCGTGTCTTTTGAGTACGTACTGAAGTACCAAGTATTTTGAGTACGTACTGAAGTACCATGTACTTTGAGTACGTAATGCAAAAGCAAGTGGTGTAAGTAAGGGGCACTGAGTAATACTGGAGTACTGAAATGTTGGGTACATCGAGTACTCGAGTACAACAATCCGTACCCCAAGTACTCGATGCATTTGCCCGGCTCCGGTAAACATTTTTTTGTATTTGGCAAACTGACCTGTTGTTTCTTATGCAGAGTTTATGGACGCGTTGACCGCGCCGAGAGCCGCGAGAAAAACCGAAGTTACCGCCCAAACGAGAATGCGAGGCCTCGGCAGCCAGGAGAGCGATACGAAATGCATGCCCGACTCGTCACAGAGTCGACATCACGAGGCGGCAAGGGCAAGGGGTAATAATAATAATAATAATAATAATAATAATAATAATAATAATAATAATAATAATAATAATAATAATAATAATAATAATAATAATAATAATAATAATAATAATAATAATAATAATAATAATAATAATAATAATAATAATAATAATAATAATAATAATAATAATAATAATAATAATAATAATAATAATAATAATAATAATAATAATAATAATAATAATAATAATAATAATAATATTAATAATAATAATAATAATAATAATAATAATAATAATAATAATAAGGGTGAGCGTGGCCGAGTGGTCTCGGCGCGCGCTTCACACGCAGTAGGCCCGGGTTCGATTCCCGGCAAGCACCAAGAATTTTCTGTGGTGTTTTTATCTGCGAAAAAGTGGTTCGGAACCCACTATAATAGTAGGTCCAGAGGAAAGGACCAGCGCCTCGGTATGGGAAACCGAAAGACTGGGAAAAGGTGTCGCGGGTTCGATTCCCGAGACTGAAGGCCCGTAGGTGAAAGGAAAACGGACGGGGACATAGCTCCGGAGATAGGACGTACGAACTACGACTATATCCGTATGTCCGGGACTACTGACACCTGACGGGGCGCGACGAAGCTCCGGGCCCAAGAATCGAACCGGCGACCGCGGATAAGGAAGGAGGAGGAAGAAAGTGAAGGAGCCCGTAACCCTTAGGGGATCGGTGTAACACACAATACCCAATACCCAATAATAATAATAATAATAATAATAATAATAATAACAATAATAATAATAATAATAATAATAATAATAATAATAATAATAATAATAACCAATGTTTATCCTCAGAAACTATGGAGTTTGAACCGATAACCGCCGATTCGTTGCGGCAGGAGAAGGGTTATCAGAAGATGGCGAGAAAGCAGCAGAAGGATCTCGACTCGTTGCGCAAGAGACACCAGAAGGAGAAGTTAACCGTCCAGAAGCAGCAGTGCGCTGCGATCGAGAAATTGATAAAGGGAAAGAAGTGAGTAATCGAATTGCCCGTTCTAGAAAAAAAAAAATGTTAAATGACAATAACCAACAGTCTTCTGTATCGCGCATGCCATTGAAAAAAAAAAAGAAAGCTCAATCATTCATCTGACGCAAGCACGACAGAGTTTGTCGGAGCTGCAAACTGCAGGTGCGTGTGCTGGTGCAGATAGAAAAAATTACAAAAATTATAATAATCATAAAAAAAAAAAAAAAAAATTAGTTGGCATTCCCAAACGAATGCGTTATTACTCTCTGTACATTGAACTTACTGTAATTAAAAAACCGCCTGACCGCTTCTGTCTCTAACGACTCTCGAGCCTAGTCGCGCTCCTCTTGATCGCTCGGCATCACTATGTAAAAAAAAACCGCTAGCGATTGAATTGTTTTCACGTTACACCGTCCGTCCCTGTAAAAAATGATTATTCTTTTTTTCATTTTTTTTTTTTTTTTTTTCATATCTGTTCGACACTGCGCAATAGAATCGGACTGAATAAAATCGTAGACATCCGAACGACTCTATCTCTCACCAATCTTTCGAGAATGCACCTCTATTGTTTATAGAGGCTATGATCTATGGTTTGTTAGTTTGTGTTAATATCGTAGGGGAGAGTGGGGTAAAGTGGTCCACACAAGCGGCTCGGGGAGCTTCATCGATTCATAAAACGTACTTTAACTTCCCTGGTGAAAATATTTGTTTGAATATGTCTGAATATGTCTGAATATGTCTGAATATGTCTGAATGTGTCTGAATATGTCTGAATATGTCTGAATATGTCTGAATATGTCTGAATATGTCTGAAAATTTCTCTGAATATGTCCGAAAATTTCTCTGAATATGTAATGTCAAATTATTTTCCCGACGAAATATGAAAAATCATCGATGGCCACAAATATTTACGTACTTTATATTGAGTACGTTTCCAAAATTGTTTATTATATTTCGAGTCCATTTTGCCCCACGGCTTCAGCCCCGCTCTCCCCACATATTTCTTTTCGATGAGCTAGAAGCTAGATAACATTAGAACTTGGTCGTCTGCAAGTAGGCAAACTGTTCGTATATCTCTCGACACACCTGTCTCTTGTCTATTAGCTTAGAAGTATTTAGTAGATAAAAAAAATTATAATAATTAAAAATGAAAAAATTAACCGAATGATTTGTGGAAAAAAAAATGCAGCAAGGCGGAACTATCGAGGGACCCGATAGTTCGTCGAGCGGTCTCGGAGCAAACGGCCCAATGGTCCCATCTCGCCGAGCGTCAGAGACGGGCCGAGCGCGAGCTCGTCCGTTCCCACCTCGAGGAGCGACGCGTTCAGCTCCGAAAGCTCTGCACAGCCGCCCAGCTCGCTCAGACGAAGCAACTGGCGTCGCGGCACGATCGCGAGATCAAGGAAATGAATGCCCGACAGGCGAGACTCTCGGTCGAGTCGATGCGCGAGGTGATGAACGACAAGAGTCTGAAAACACGGGGCATCAAGGAGGGACGGTTAAGGGAGAAGCAGCAGAACAACACCAAGAAATTCATGGAGGAGAGAAAAATCGCGCAGATGATTCAGAATCGGGAGAAGGAGAAATTGAAGATGATTCACAACGAGCAGGTCGAGGAACTGCAGAAGGATTTGAATGGGGTGAGTTATGAAAAATTTGTCTGAAAAGTCCTCTGAATTTCGCAGTTTTTGCACTTTTTGGAAAAAGTGAAAGATTTTTCTGAATCAAAATATTTCTGAAACTAAATATTTCTGAATCAAAATATTTCTGAATCTGAATATTTCTAAATCAAAGTATTTCTGAATCTAAATATTTCTGAATCTGAATTCAATTAATTTCAATTCATTTTTTCAATTAATTCAAATTCATATTTTTCAATTAATTTCAATTCATATTTTTCAATTAATTTCAATTTATATTTTTCAATTAATTTCAATTCATATTTTTCAATTAATTTCAATTCATATTTTTCAATTAATTTCAATTTATATTTTTCAATTAATTTCAATTCATATTTTTCAATTAATTTCAATTTATATTTTTCAATTAATTTCAATTCATATTTTTCAATTAATTTCAATTCATATTTATCAATTAATTTTAATGAAAACGTGAGCTAAATAAAACTGAAATTCCACAGGCGATGGAAACGTACAAGAACGAGGAGATCGAGTACGAGCTGGGTCCAAAGAACGAGTTCTACGTCTGATCCGAAGCGTCTGAGTCGCACTTAGAGAATCACCCTAGAACTCTTAGCCTATCGTTAGACATTAATCAAGATCGTGAATCAGACGCGAGGATGGAACAGGCGAGAGATAAAAAAACTTTCTGAGCCGTAACATTAATTTATTACCTAAATCGTTAAAAAAAAAGAAAAACAAAATAATTAACAAACGGAAAAAAAAACTATTGGAATTGGGAACAAGTTCGAGTCTTCGCGTTAGCGCGCGGTCGTTCCTCGGCCTGTCCAGACATCCGTCGCTCGGTGTCGTGCGAAAAAAAAAAAAAAAAAAAAAAACACCAACAACGTTGACCCTCCGACCGTGCTGTGTATGAAACTCCAATTCCGATTTTTTTTTTCACCCATGCCAAAGGCCTTTCGCGAGACGGTCGGAGGGTCAACCGACGAAACCACTCTAAAAACAGCAGAAACCTAAACGAAAAAAAATAATAAATCTATGCATAAAATTCATATATATTACGTATACATATACATATAAATAATTAGGGAGTTTCACAAAAAGGACATTTTTTTCCCACCTTTTTCACAGTGGCCGCGGATTTTTCCCCCATCTTTTTTATGGTCAGGGAATGAGGAAAAAATCTGGGAATTTCAGAATTGGTCGGGGAAAAAGTAAATTGTCGACGAAGCTTCTATAAATAAATAAGAAGTAGATAAATGGGAGCCTTAAAAAAAAAAAAACAATTCGGAACATTTTGAAAAAATATATATATAATTAAATATTAATACAATAGTTAGGCATTTTCATTTGCAGAATTAATTTTTTTTTTAATAGAAGTCACTAGAAGTTTGGTCAGGGAAAATTTTTAATTGGTCAGTGAAAAGTCGGGGAATTTTTTTTTAAGCCACCACGTTTTTAAAGTATAAATTTCGATCTCAAATTGAAAATCGCGAAAGGCGGTCCCTAGCAAAAAAAAATTCTAAGAGACGCAGCATTCGACTTTTGTACAAAAAAAAATCGACAACTTCTTTCTTTTCGGGTATAAACTTCGAATGCGGCGCCTCTTAGAATTTTTTGCCAGGTGCCGCGTTTCGCGAGTTTTAATTTGCGATCGAAATCTCAACTTTAAAAAGGTCAACAAAATTTTTTAAAAATTGCCTTTTTTGAACCACCCTAATATAAATGGCCAAAAAAAAAATAAAATTAAAAATTGTTTATCTTGTCGAAGCTTCCCACAATTCCCGATCATTTTTGGTCCCGAATGAACCCCCCCCCCCCCCCCCCCCTCCCTCCCTCAAGAGGTCTTCCTCACAGACCGAGCGACTCTCCGTCGCCCGACACTTTTCCCCATATGTATATGTATACAGTATATAAAGATAAAAAAAAAGAAAAAAAAAAGAAAAAAAGTCTGTAAGTATCGTAAACTAGTTCATCTACCCTCAATATTTTTTTATAAGAGTCTCATCCCAAACGTGGTAGCGCGAGCGAGTAGACCGAGCAGTCAATAACTAAAAGTGATCTAGTCAAGTCTTTATATAGAGTATAAACGTGAAGAGAAAAAAAAGAAAAAAAAAATCCACAAAAAAAAAAAATTAAAATTAAATTAAATACTATTGTATTATTAGCGAGTGAGGGACTGATTGAGCGTTCGTCGGAGAGGGTGAGGGCCTCGGTCGGGGGTTTTATTGTCTCTCCGCGTCGGTCCGATCGACCCGCATAGTTCGAGGAAATATTGTTATCGCCTAACGAATTCTATTGAGAGAGTAATATAATTCATAGATGAAGGAACGGAGTAAGAAAAAAAAAAAAAAAAAAAAAAACCGGAACCTAAGAGGATTAATATTAATTAATTGTAGTTTTAATGAAAGAGCCCGCGACAGCGGAGGAAAATCGTCGAGAGATTTCGTCCCTGTTTGCACACGAGTTTTAATGTACTTTCGCAAAAAAAAAGCTGACTGTAGTAATCTCCCTTATTTTCGAGGCCACCGAAATCGCATCGTTGCCGGTCGGAGAGTTTACTCTGCCGGTGATAAATACACGATAAACGATTATGTAACCCGCTCGAGGCCGTTGTACATAAAATATTAAAGCACGAGAAAAAAAAAACAAAAAAAAAAACAAAAAAAAACTTAGGCATTATATGACGATTTTACGCTGATCGTCGTTTTCACTATAATAATGTTATTTACGTAACTTATTATTTTAAACTGTATATTGGAGTGACGAAAATATGATGAGGGACAAAGGGAAGAAAAAAGAAGAAAAAAAAACTGAATAATCATTCGTTGAGGGTGAGAGGAATAAAGAGATTGAGAGTGGGCCTCTCTAAACGATATGTTTAATTACGAACAATTTCATTCATTTTATTTGTCGTTTAACACATTGTAATAATTTACGGAGTCCTGAGTTTACGGGGGTTTAACTAAGCATCGGCGTTCCCACATTTATTTGTTTTTCATATATATTTTTTTTAGTGATATTCGTAATTGACTTCGTCATCGTAATGCTCGTAATTACTCGGACTGTAATGACCGTGTGGCTCCAATTCCACGTGCTCCGCGTGTTCGTCAATTCCATAAGGAGCTGAAAGAATGAGTAAGTAACGGGTAAGTAACGGGTAAGTAATGCGCAAGTAATGTGTAAGTACTGTGTAGTTAATGTGTAATTAATGTGTAATTAGTGTGTAATTAATGTATAAGTAATGTGTAATTAATGTATAATTAATGTTTAATTAATGTGTAATTAATGTGTAAGTAATGTGTAAGCAATGTGTAATTAATATGTAATTAATATGTAATTAATGTGTAATTAATATGTAATTAATATGTAATTAATGTGTAAGTAATCTTGTATATATTTTGGAAAGGTGTTTGTTCGTTTGTCTCAATTGTGGAGAATCCAGGATTCCCCAGGTTCCGATTAAAAATTCTCCTATTATATTATTCTGGTACTATTCTGTAGATCTGGGTGAGATGCGCATAATAATGTGGTGCACAATCCTCAGTGTACTATCGTCGTGTATGAGAAAAATCTCATTTTTCGACCGGAAATGCGTCAAACAGGAAATTCATCACTTCCCGTATAATTGTTCGAAAAATTAATTGTACATTTCGCAGACGTTGGGAAATACCCAAATTAGCCCCGACCTCGATGATCTCTCGTCCACGTACCTTCCGTCGAAACAACGACGTGGTCGAGTGTCACGCGAGGTTCCTCGTAATGATGTTGTTCGAACGATTGAAAATCATCGGCGAGATCTTCGTGAAGATAACCCGTGTGCAGATGCTCGTTACCGTCGTCAACCTGAAGCTCCTTGGGTATCGGGACTGAGCCGTAGTTCTGCATTTGCACGTTCTGATAACTTGTCGCACCGTGTCCGTGATGAACGGTGTTCAGATTCGGAAATTCCGGATAAACGAGCTGGCTCGGTAACAATCCGGCGTCGCACGCGGTCAACGCGGCGATGCAGAGCTGAAACGCGTTATCGAATCATGAAATAATATGTTCACGGGAGAACGGGGCAAAATGGACCAGTGACCTCCATTCGAGATTAAAAATGTTTTTTTTTTCAGGGGTCGCACGAAAAAATTTTGAGCGGTCCATTTTGCCCCACTTTTTTTTTGTCTCAAATAGATTAACCATAAAAAACACTTCTTGTATTATAAACGAATGGACCGGTAAGTAATGTGTAAGTAATGTGTAAGTAATGTGTAAGTAATGTGTAAGTAATGTGTAAGTAATGTGTAAGTAATGTGTAAGTAATGTGTAAGTAATGTGTAAGTAATGTGTAAGTAATGTGTAAGTAATGTGTAAGTAATGTGTAAGTAATGTGTAAGTAATGTGTAAGTAATGTGTAAGTAATGTGTAAGTAATGTGTGAGTAATGTGTAAATAATGTGTAAGTAATGTGTAAGTAATGCGTAAGTAATGCGTAAGTAATGAGTAAGTAATGCGTAAGTAATGTGTAAGTCCTCGGTTCGGGAACTTTTTTTTCGACGTGGTCCATTTTGCCCCACTCGCAAGTCAAAACAGATTTTCCATCAACGAAACACTTTCGGTGCACTAACGATAATGAGCTTGGCCATATTGTTCCTCCAAGTCGAAGAATCTTCTGCGTCCGGGGCTTTCACCACTGGCACTGACGCCGAGCACTCTGAAACCATCTCGTTATATACTCCCTCGTTGTGTCCGCTCGTCGAGTCGCGGCTGCATTTCGAAATCTATGGGAATCCACCTACACCATGGCCGGATGTTTACGTACCCAGCCTCGGTGTGTGTTTCTCGCCGGAACACTCCGCGTCTGTATGCATATGGGAAAGAGGCAGGCTCTCCAGACTGCGGAGCTCCTCTCGGACCTTGTGTAATTTCGAAACTGTGAAATGGTTCGCTCGATAGGGCACGTGAGCCACACTCTAACGAAGTTCTCTTGATCCACATCTCGAGCCAGGGCTTTGCTCATTAACATACATAATGACTCCACACGGACCTTAATACGGTAATAACTTATTATCATATAGACTGCTATGAGTAGCTAGACGAATTGAAAATTTACACATGGTTGAATTTATGCTTCGTGTTTCGTATGTTTCGTTCTTTCGGGTTGCCCTCATTCGTGTTTCCCCCGATTCGTGTTTCCCCTCATTCGTGTTTCCCCCCCAATCGTGTTTCCCCCCATTCGTGTTTTCCCCATTCGTGTTTCCCCCATTCGTGTTTCCCCCCATTCGTATTTCCCCCAATCGTGTTTCCCCCAATCGTGTTTCCCCCCATTCGTGTTTCCCCCCATTCGTGTTTCCCCCCATTCGTGTTTCCCCCCATTCGTGTTTCGATCTTTCGTGTTTCGTCCATTCGTGTTTCGTCCATTCGTGTTTCGTCCATTCGTGTTTCGTCCATTCGTGTTTCGTCCATTCGTGTTTCGTCCATTCGTGTTTCCCCCATTCGTGTTTCCCCCATTCGTGTTTCCCCCATTCGTGTTTCCCCCATTCGTGTTTCCCCCATTCGTGTTTCCCCTCATTCGTGTTTCCCCCATTCGTGTTTCGCCCTTTCGTGTTTCGCCCATTCTTGTTTCGCCCATTCTTGTTTCGCCCATTCGTGTTTCGCCCATTCGTGTTTCGCCCATTCGTGTTTCGCCCATTCGTGTTTCGCCCATTCGGGTTTCGCCCATTCGTGTTTCGCCCATTCGTGTTTCGCCCATTCGTGTTTCGCTCTTTCGTCTTTCGCTCTTTCGTCTTTCGTTCTTTCGTCTTTCGTTCTTTCGTGTACTTTTTTTCACGTGGGTAAAATTGGAACGGGAGCATATTATGTTAATTTGCACTAGCAAAACTCATCATCGTGAGTAATAAGTACATCGGCGAGATCTATCGTCGAAGCAAGTGCCGAAGTGGCGTTACGTGAAACGCCTCTTTCATCGCCGCGTCAACAATGGCATAGACGCGTAACAACTCAGTGTGAGAGCGCTGGAACAATGACAGAGAGACTTTCGTGAGAGATGTAGATGGAACTTCCATTAAAAAGCTAGTGGCAAGCGAGGAGGAACTTGGAATACGAATACGCGTGGATTCGAAACCTTGAGAAAGGCGTGCCCGGGTGATTAACGACATTTTTTTTTTTTGCGGCAGAAAATACGTTCCGTTATGTGTGGGCCTCAGTTGCGAGAAATTTAATTACGTCAGTTTAATTAACACACAATTTTCGGTAACAGATGGAATTGTGTCGTAATCTCTCTTTACGCAATTATGCATTTAAAAAATTTTTTTTACGACTCAGATCACACCCGATTGTAGTGGGAACTGCGGTCTAGTCCAGGTTGTTCCTCTCTCACGTGTTGAGAAATCATGTTTGTCCTATCGATCGGGATCGATAAATGTCGCAGAATTTACGCGACTCCGTCGGTACAACGTTAATAATAAAATGTTCCGAAGTTAAAAATAAAATGCCCGTTTCGTATTGAGAAGAAAAGCATATATTTATTGTCTGTTATTCAACAATGATATTGTCACAGTTTTATAGCGCTTCTGAAAAAAAATTGTCTGGAGTGAGACGGGCTAGAATCAACATTTTCCATTCCAAATCATTCCCTGCAAAAAAAATCGTCAAAAGAACAAAAAAACAAAATTTGACAAATTCCCAAAAAGTGCGATCGACCCTACAAAAGTTCCAATAAGAAATATAAGCTTTATTTTCTCTTGTTTACACTTTCATATACAATAATCACGAAATTACTCGATCGGTTGCCATAAAAAAAACATAGTCATAAAAAAAAAAAATTACAGCCCAAAAATAGCATTGACATCGATTCGACCGCTCACAAGTCGCACGGTTTGATCGGTTGGTGAACGGGCACTGGCAGTTAGTGCTGGGCCGGAGCGACTTGTTGGATGACCGGTTGGCGACCTTGACGTAAGAAAACGAGCGCTGTGGTTGGTGGAAGACCTGGTTCTGATTGGGGGGGGGGGGGGGGGGGGCGAGCAGGGGGCGCACTTTGGTGCCTCGGGTTTGTAGACGATCGCCGGTTTGTGATAGGCCGGATAGTCGACCTTGATCTGCGGTGCCGGCCAGATCATGGGCGTGGGTTTGTGATAGGCGGGGGCTTAGGCGAATACCGGTTGCTTGTCGGGATGGTAGTAGACCGGCGAAGTCGACTTGTAGACCGGTTGAATGGGCGCGCCATGAACGAGCGGAGTCGACTTGTAGACTGGTTGAATCGCCGGTACGTGAAGAATCGGCGGAGTCAACTTGTAGACCGGTTGAATCGCCGGTACGTGAGGAATCGGAGGCGACTGCTTGTAGACCGGTTGAATCACCGGCACGTGAAGAATCGGAGTCGACTTGTAGACCGGTTGAATCTCCGGTACGTGAAGAATCGGAGGCGACTGCTTGTAGACCGGTTGAATGGGCTGCGTGATGAATCTGCGGGGCCGCGACCGGATGGTGGTAGACCGGGGCGACCTGCTTGATGTACTGGACGGTCTACTTGGGTGCCTCGGGTTTGTAGATGCCGGTTTGTAATAGGAAATCTGCGGGGCCGGATAGTCGACCTTGATCTGCGGTGCCTGCCAGATCATGGGAATAGGTTTGTGATGGGCGGGCGCGTAGGCGAATACCGGTTGCTTGTCGTGATGGTATTAGACCGGCGGAGTCGACTTGTCGACCGGTTGAATGGGCGGCGACTGCTTGTAGACCGGTTGAATCGCCGGTACGCGAAGATTCAGAAGCGACTGCTTGTAGACGGTTGAATCGCCGGTACGCGAAGAATCGGAGGCGACTGCTTGTAGACGGTCGAATCGCCGGCACGTGAAGAATCAGAGGTGACTGCTTGTAGACCGGTTGAATGGGCTGCGGGTGACGAATCTGCGGTGCTGCGAGCGGATGGTGGTAGACCGGGGCGACCCGCTCGATGTACTGAACGGTCTGCTTGGGCGCGTACTAGTCGCACGGTTTGATCGGTTGGTGAACGGGCGCTGGCAGGTAGTGCTGGGCCGGGGCGACTTGATGAATCACCGGCTGGGCGACTTTGACGTAAGAGACCGATGGCTGTGGTTGGTGGTAGACCTGGTTCTGGTGGGGAGAGGCGCAGGGCGCGCACTTGGGTGCCTCGGGTTTGTAGACGATCGCCGGTTTGTGATACACCGGATAGTCGACCTTGACCTGCGTTGCCGGCCAGATCATGGGCATGGGTTTGTGGTAGGCGGGCGCGTAGGCGAATACCGGTTGCTTTTCGTGATGGTAGTAGACCGGCGGAGGCGACTTGTAGACCGGTTGAATGGGCGCGTAATGAACGGGCGGCGACTGCTTGTAGACCGGTTGAATCGCCGGTACGTGAACGATCGTGGGCGACTGCTTGTAGACCGGTTGAATTGGCTGCGCGTGGTGAATCTGCGGGGCCGCGACCGGATGGTGGTAGACCGGGGCGACCTGCTTGATGTACTGGACGGTCTGCTTGGGCGCGTACGAGGAGTAACTCTGCTGATGGATGTACTGGGTCGACTGTTGTAGACCGTGATGCGCCGGCATTTGGTAGTCGCTCTTCGGGTAGGCTGGCGGTCCGTAGGGCCTCATCGCGTACATCGGCATGTGCACGTCCACGTGGGGGTAAAATGGCGGACAGGGCGACGAGTGCTGGTGCGACAGGTACCTCTTCACCTTGGTCAACGGAGCGGCGAGACCCGCGGTCGACTCATCGGCGTCCGATGGGGTCGACTTCGAAATCCTGCTGGCCATCGATGCGTCCTCGATCGGTACGGCGTTCGGGGCGTCCGAGCGGACACACGTGAGCCATATCAGGCCCAGTATCTGTCGAGATCGAGAATCGGGGATCGTTAGATCGTGGTTCGGTGGGGAGAGTGGCGGGGGGGGGGGGGGGAGGAATAAATGTGGAAAGAGAAGACCCGAAAAAAATCATGGGAGAATTTGATTTATTTAAATCAAATAAATATTTTACGTAAACTAAATAAATGGTGGCCGTGTCAAATAATTTTTCTTGTGGGTGTGTGATCGAATCACCCGAACTTCGCGTGATCGTATCGCAAGATCAAATCACCCAATCAATGTACAAAAAGGTTGTTCCATTTTGCCCCAGGTGCTCAAAAATAAGTGGTTAAGGGGTGGTCCATTTTGCCCCAGGTGCTCAAAAATAAGTTGTTAAGGGGTGGTCCATTTTGCCCCGGGTGTTCAAATCAGGGTTGCAACGTGATCGAATCACCTGAACTTCGCGTGCTCGAATCTCAAGATCAAGTCACCCAATCAACGTACAAAAAGTCTGTTCCATTTTGCCCCGGGTGCTCAAAAATCAGTTGTTAAGGGGGTGGTCCATCTTGCCCGGGGTATCACCCGCTCTCATCCGAGTAACAAAAATCTCACCAATCGCCCGTCCATGTTCTCCAATCCTTGATCCTCGTCTCTGATTCCTTGGTCACCTTGCGCGAGCTCACCGGTCGAATCGACAGTTCGTTGGAAAACTAGGCGCGGGTCTCGCGGACGTTCGGGCTTTATAAACTTTTCGCCGTTTCTATCGAAGGAGCGGGAGCGTCGAATCGACTGTCTCCGTCGCTGAAATCGTTGCGTTATCGGAGTTGCAGCCTCGCGAAATTCCCTTAAGAGGCGTAAAAAGTCGTCGGTCGATCGAGCTTGTGACGCAATTTTTCGACACACCGTGCGCTCCCTTCTCATCGGTCGCGTTGCTCCGGTATTTCCTGAATATATTCCGCACACCCGTAAGTGTCCACCTCGGGCTAAGGGAGACCCGATTACAAGTTCTGCTTCGGGCGGCTTCGAGCCAATCAAAAACTCAGACTTTTCGAGACGCAGCCTCGAGTCTCGTACGTGACTCGTTGGACTCGATCGGACACCTGCACGGATGCACGTAACTGCGTGTCGGTTCAGCCCAAAGACGTTCTATTTATTAACTGCCTCGCAGCGGCGGCTGTCGCGGTGGTTTGAGCGTTAGACGGTTTTTATTAATTTCTGTGGTGATTGCGGAGTTCACCGTCATAACGATGGTCTTCAGGCTGTGCACAGCCTGAAGAGTCTTAAGAGCGATTGAGCGATTGATGTGGAACTGTTGGAACGTTAGAAGAGACTCGTTAGAGGAGCAATCATTAAAGATATTTCAATTATTGTGCTTTGGGAATGTAATTGAATTTAGATGGGCAAAAAAACGTGTTGAATCAATAGGTGACGAAACGTGTTGATTCAATACGTTTTGTTCTGTGTTCGATCAACGCGCAATAAAAACTGTTGAATCAAGACGGAACACAATTTGTTGCAGGCAACAAACAGGCAATGAAACGTGTTGCATCAGCATGTAATGAAACGTGTTGCATCAGCACGCAGTGAAACGTATTGCATTAGCACGCAATGAAACGTGTCGCATCAGCACGCAATGAAACGTATTGCATCAGCACGCAATGAAACGTGTTGCATCAGCACGCAATGAAACATGTCGCATCAGCAGGCAATGAAACGTGTTGCATCAGCACGCAATGAAACGTGTTGCATCAACAGGCAACAGACTGCGTTGATTCAACACGAAACAGTGTTGAATGAACAAAGATCAAAACGTGTTGTATGAACAAAGGACAAAACGTGTTGAATCAACAGGCAACACAACGTGTTGCATCAACAGGCAACACAACGTGTTGCATCAACAGGCAACACGACGTGTTGAATCAACAGGCAACACAACGTGTTGCATCAACAGGCAACACAACGTGTTGAATCAATAGGCAATACAACGTGTTGAAGCAACAAGCAACACAACGTGTTGAATCAACCGGCAACACAACGTGTTTAAGCAACAGGCAACACAGCGTGTTGAAACAACAGGCAACACAACGTGTTGAATCAACAGGCAACACGACGTGTTGAATCAACAGGCAACACAACGTGTTGAATCAACAGGCAACACAACATGTTGATTCAACACGTTTCTTTTGAATGTGTAGCCGCATCAAGCCAAATTTTCTTATGGTTGAAATTTAGCTCATACAATCGAATTCATTCTATGCTATGAACTTGATTTTCCGATGGTGCGTGATCGAGATTTTCTAATGGGTGAGTTTCAGCTCATGGTATAGAATTTATTACATTCTATAATCTCTCTAATTCTCGTCAACTATTTTCGTGTGAAACATTAAAAAATACCGTTCGTCGATAAGACAAAATTGATAAAATGGAAAGAAAAAAAAATTGACGCACGTAGACAAAAAAAAACGTTTGTAAAATATACGAAACTTGCTTTTTTTACCGCGCTCCACGCGCATTGTGTGCCGATTCAGCTCGCATTGCAGAATCGCATCGGCGTTTCGAAGTGTCGCACGCAATCCAAGAAGATATCTTCCACGGTTGCTCTAATACGAGACATCCGATATCGGTCGCAGTTCTCACCGAAGACTCCTCAAGAGAGCGAGTGAAAATGTAGGGCAGCTCGATAACGAAGCGGACTTTCCACTGGCTCCCATTGAATCAACTTCGTTTGTCAACTTTCAGACCATGAGAGAGCGGAGGAGAGAAAAAACAAGTAGAAACAGATTTAAACGTAACGACCCGTTGTTTCGTCAAACGTAACAGTCAACTATACAAGTATGTTTACGATCTATGCGGAAAGGGTTAGGGGCGTCCATTAAGGTAGTCTTGCAAATAGTGTTTATTCAGCATAAGTTTAAGGTAGTTCTTGCGAATGGTGTTCACTTCGGATAAGCTTCAGAGAAATGTGAGAGAATTGTATAAAAATCTGAAAAAAATCGAGCATACTGAAGGTGCTGAAAAGATTAATTTTGGATAATAATAATTCCAAAATGTTATTAACAAATTGATGAAAAATAAAATTGTTCGACAAACATCCCGGAAACCTGACTTTTTTTATGAAAATTATTTGTTCATTTTTCTGAATACATAGGAATTTTTTCAGAGAATTTTTTCGAGGCAACGGCCTCGATCGCGGTGCGTGCTGAAACATTAATATTATTCTTTTTTTTTTCTTGTTTAGTTCCGCCGAACGCCCCGCGTGTCGGAAGATAATGTTATCTTTCTGCGCATCTAATCTGATTTGTTCAATTTTCCTTTTCTTCTGTTATTATTTTATTCGTTTGTACAAGAAAAAATACTTCTCGACTCATAGGAAAGACTCTCTTCATTTTATTGGTTGTGAGTCGAGAAGGACAAATTAAATCGGCCCACGCGAGGGGCCAAACTTACGTTCGGCCCCTTGCCTCAATTTTGGCTAAAATTGAGGCTTCACGAAACTCTCTGAGCAAATTCAGACAATCACTCGAAATTCTTACAAATAAATTTCGTTTCTTTAAAATTTTGTTGTCCATCTTTTTTTTTATCAACTCACATAATCTTCCGGGTCATTAAAAAAATTGTGGACGTTTGTGGACAATAAGTTAATGTAATACGTACAACATTACAACAGAGTCGAAGGGAAAGAAAAGTAGAAGGAGATTTAAAAATACAACAACAACTCTTTATTTCTTCAACTGAAAAAGTCAACTTAAATAAAAAACAACAACTCTTTATTTCTTCAACTGAAAAAGTCAACTTAAATAAACAATAACAACAACGCTTTAATTCTGCAAATGAAAAAGTCAACTTAAACAAACAATAACAACAACTCTTTATTTTGTCAAACGTAAAAGTCAACTTAAAAAACAACAACAACAACGCTTTCTTTCTTCAAATGCAAAAGTCAACTTAAAAAAACAGCAACAACAACTCAATTTCTTCAAACGTGAAAGTCAACTTAAAAAAACAACAACAACAACCCTTGGTATCGTCAATCGTAAAAGTGATCTTACAAAAAACAACTCTTTATTTGGTCAAACGTAAAAGTCAACTTAAAAAACAACAACTCTTTATTTCGTCAAACATAAAAGTCAGCTTAAAAAAAAACAACAACAACTCTGCATTTCGTCAAACGTCACAGATCAACTATGTACATTACAATCTACCCACAAAGTCTTATCATCAGAACAATCGATTCTCCGATTTCTCGTCAAGGACAGCACCGAATCCCGTTGAATCTTCAGTTCTTCCAGCCGTGTTCCTTGTGTCCGTGGCTCTGATGGTGGAAGACGTGTTTATAAACCGGCACATGTACCGGATAGGGTTTAGGTATCGGTACCGGAAAGTGCTTCTCCACCGTGACCGCGTACGGTCTCTCCACGACGTAGGGAACCTGCGCAAACGCCCAGTAAAATTACCAACCATTGTTAAATCACGTAAAGGCATCGCCCAAAATTTCACAAAACGAAAAAAAAAATCGACCAATCAGAAAATCGACCAACCTAAAAATCGACCAACCAAAAAATCGACGAACCAAAAAATCGACGAACCAAAAAATCGACGAACCAAAAAATCGACGAACCAAAAAATCGACGAACCAAAAAAATCGACGAATCAAAAAATCGACGAATCAAAAAATCGACGAATCAAAAAATCGACGAATCAAAAAATCGACGAACCAAAAAATAGACGGACCAAAAAATCGACGAACCAAAAAATAGACGAACCAAAAAATAGACGAACCAAAAAATCGACGAACCAAAAAATCGACCAACCAAGTAATCGACCAACCAAAAAATCGACCAATCAAAAAATCGCCTAACCTAAAAATCAACCAAACAAAAAATCGACCAACCTAAAAATCACCCAAAAAAAAAACAACCAAAAAATCGACCAACCAAAAAATCGACGGACCAAAAAATTGACCAACCAGAAAATCTACCAACCAAAAAATCGACCAGCCAAAAAATCAACCAACCAAAAAAAAAACAAAAAAAATCCACCAACCTTCTTCTCGACGATGTAGGGCTCGGGTTTCTCGACGGGAATCTCCACGTGTTTGACGACCTCGACCGGTACGGGATGAGGCACGGCGATCTGGACGTGGTAAGGCTGCGGAATCGGCACCTTGATGTGCTGCGGCACGGCGACCGGCACGGGATGAGGTATCGGTATCGCGTACTTCTTGTAAATCGGCACGTGAACCGGCTTCGACGACTCATGATAGGTCGAGTGCTCGTGCTCGTAGCCGGCGCTCGCGGCCGCTACCAGGGCAGCCATTATCTAAAATGCAGAAATGGCCATTCTAAAAAAAAAAAAAAAAAAAAAAATGGAAGATGAGAAAAACTCACCAAAATTATCATGGCGAGCGTTGCAGCTTCCGGTGTCGATGCACTTTCGAGAGGAAGCTCTTGGTGGCTGGAAGGAGCGTTATCGAGTCGGTAGTGCCTCTCAGTGATGGTCTCAAAGTCACGGCCAAGAGTTTATATAGCGACGGTACTTTCTCCCTTCTATCGCCATTGCACCGGCATTCTCCGGGGTACAACGGTCTTCGGTCTGCGAGGAATCCACTCGGGGCACTCGTAAAACTTCCCTGTCTCTGTGGAGTCTCGGTCGTAGGCGATACACTTTAAGAATGGCGGGAGAGCCGCGGGTTCCTTGGGGCTTTGCGAGTCTCTCCTAGTCTCAACGAGTCTCTCCTAGGTCGAATTGAACACGACGGGAGTGGAGGAGAAAAAAAAATTGAGAAATATAATTCGGGTTGCATCTACCTTGATCTCGCGATTATTTCAGCGGCAATGAAATATTGGCTAAAAAAATGACTGAATTTTCTCTCCATTGGCCTCGGGAAGTTGTATTCAACGAGTCTCTCCTAGGTCGAATTGAACACGACGGGAGTGGAGGAGAAAAAAAAATTGAGAAATATAATTCGGGTTGCATCTACCTTGATCTCGCGATTATTTCAGCGGTAATGAAATATTGGCTAAAAAAATGACTGAATTTTCTCTCCATTGGCCTCGGGAAGTTGTATTCAACGAGTCTCTCCTAGGTCGAATTGAACACGACGGGAGTGGAGGAGAAAAAAAAATTGAGAAATATAATTCGGGTTGCATCTACCTTGATCTCGCGAATATTTCGGAGGTAATGAAATATTGGCAAAAAAAATTACTGAATTTTCTCTCTGTTGGTCTCGACAAGTCGTATTCAATAAGTCTCTCCTCGGTCGAATTGAGGACACCGGGAGTGGAGAAGACAAAAATGATTCGAGTTGCATGTCCCTTGATCTCGCAAATATTTCAGTGGTATCGAAATATTGGCTAAAAATTACTGAATTTTCTCTCTATTGGTCTCAATAAGTCGTATTCAACGCATCTCTCCTCTGTTGAAGTGAGACAACAGAACTGGAGGAGAAAAAAACAATTGATAAATATAATTCGAGTTGAATCTTGATGTCACCCTTGATGTCGCAAATATTTCAGCGACATCGAAATATTGGCTAAAAAAATTACTGGATTTTCGCTTCATTGGTCTCGAGAAGTCGTATTCGACGAGGCTCTCCTCGGTCGAATTGAGAACAACAGAACTGGGGAAAAAAAAAATCGATAAATATAATTCGGGCTGCATCTTCCTTGATCTCGCGAATATTTAATCATCAAACGAACTTACCTAAGTGAAGTTCAATCATGATTGTATGAAGCGCCTCTTCCGAAGAGATCATAGATGTAGTACCAATACTCCGACAAGTGTCCCCACCAATTTAAGGCTAGGAAAAAAAATGTCCCTATGTCCCGCGGTCGCCGGCGTGCGCGCCACCGCGTCCATCCTCATTCTTTCGCTTGGTGCAAGCGTCTTCAGACCCACATTGCGAAACGATATTAAAAAAAAAAAAAAATCATGAAATTAAAAAAATTCCAAACGGTTCGACCGATTTTCGTGAAATTTTAATGGGATCATCGGGTGATGATATTCTATCTGTGTACGCATTTTTAGCCCGACAGCTAAAAAATTGCGAGCGCTACAGGTCGAAAGAGCCGTGGTTTCCTTGACGCGTCGCGTCGCCCTTGATCTCTCGAATGTTTCAGCGGTATTAAAATATTGGCTAAAAAAAATTACTAAATTTTCTCTCCATTGACCATGACGAGCCATATTCAACGAGACTTGTGAATTTCTCCTCCGGTCGTTCAATTTAACCAAGTACACACAGAAAAATAACTTATTTGTATTTGCAAATAAATATTTATTTAATTTAATACAAATATTTATTTACACCAACAAACCTATTTATTTAAACCAATGAAAATATTTCCTTAAACCAATGAAAATATTTCCTTAAACCAATGAAAATATTTCCTTAAACCAATGAAAATATTTCCTTAAACCAATGAAAATATTTCCTTAAACCAATGAAAATATTTCCTTAAACCAATAAAAAAATTGGCTCGTGCCGGTCAAATAAATTATTTTTCTGGGTCTACAGAAGAAGCGACCGAGCCGAAAAAAATAAAAATAATTCATCCTTGACGAGTTAACGCTAATCATTTCTCCGACAATCGTTGAGTGCGGAGAGGCTGGGTGGAGGGCGCCATCCGAGCCTCGGGAACGGGGTACGCACTCGCTCGCCGTTGACTCGGATACCTGTCCGCACCTCCTAGCGGAACAGTGAAAGTGCATCTCGAGGTAAAAGTGGTTTTATCACGTATATCCGCACGGGAGCGGCTCGCTGCAGCCTAGAGTGCACTAGACGCGCGTGGACTCATTATGGCGAATCGGGATCTCGGCTGGCAGAGTCGTATGCCTTCGAGTGGTTCTCGGTATCGCCGAGCGATACCGATTTTTTTTTTTTTATTAATCATCGCTCGCTCTCGTTGCGATTAAATATTTTTTTAATTTTTTAATTTTTGGAGTCGAATAATGAGAATTGGGAAATTAATACGATTTATAAAAAAAAAAAACCAAGAAATTATTTATTAAATATTATTCATATTAAATTTATTGCAATAATAGTATTTATTGTGACTGCTCAAATTAATAGATTGATTTTTCTTTTTTTATTCATATTAAATATTTATTTTTTATTTTTGGAGTCCGATAAAGAGGATCGGTATATTAATACGATTTATATTTTTTTTAAATAGCAAACAATTTATTTATTAAAAATTATTCTTATTAAATTTATAATAATAATAATATTTATTATGACCGCCCAAATTTTGTTTTGATTCACATTAAATATCTATTTTTTATTTTCGGAATCGGATAACGAGGATCGGTAAATTAATACGATTTATAAAAAAAAGCTTAACAACAAATTATTTATTAAATATTATTCATATTATTCATGTACAAACATAACACAGATAAACGGTAAACAAATGGTAACGTAAGAGAGTCGTCGACGACAATAACAAAAAAAATAAAAATATTTACAAGATTCCAAGTCTTCGGTTTTAACCGGTTTCGATCGGATCCCCAATTTTTCCCCAAACAATTATTTTCAGCGATCGATAAGGATCGGCAATGAGAGTCGATCGCCAGTTGCACGGCCAGCAATGTCAATATTAAATTTACGCGACTAATTTCACGGTCTGGCGATCTCGCGCGAGTCATTAACCGGTCGCGGTTATTTGCCGATTTTTTTTTTAATCTATCTATATATGTATATATATATATCACGTTCCTCCTTGCCGTAGGAGGCGCTAATTCCGTGTCAGTCGTAGTGATCGATAATAAATCGGTAATAAATCGGCGTCATTGGACTTCCGATCGGCGGTCCGGTCGACGATCGCCAACCCGATTTTTTCATATTTTTTTCGGACACGAATCAATGCCATCCTTTGGACGAGTGATGGAAGACGTGTTTGTAGATCGGTACGTGAACGGCGTACGGTTTGGCGACCGGTACCGGAAACTTCTTGTCGACGTACACCGGATAGGGCTTCTCCACGACGAAAGGAACCTGCAAAAAAAAAAAAATCGGTTACTCATCGATCACCAATCGATCGAACGTTCGATCACCAATCGATCGAACGTTCGATCACCAATCGATCGAACGATCAATCACCAATCGATCGAACGCTCTATCACCAATCGATCGAACGCTCTATCACCAATCGATCGAGCGATCGGTAAAATGATACCGATCTACTCACTTTCTTCTCGACGACGTAGGGCTCGGGTTTGTCGACCGGTACTTGGACCTCCTTGACGACCTCGACCGGATAGGGGTGCGGAATTTGCACCTGCACGTAGTAGGGCTGTGGAATCGGTATCTTAATCTCCTGCGGAACCTTGACCGGCACCGGATGCGGTATAGGAATCGCTGAAAAAAAAAAAAAATTAATCGGTTGTCTTGACCGAACGCGCGACGGCGACAATCGATACCGATTTTTCAGGATTTGACGGCGGACTCACCGTATTTTTTGTAGATCGGTATCTCGACGGGCTTCGACTTCTCCTCGTAGGTCGAGTGCTCGTGATGCTCACCGTAACCGTAATCACCGGCTATCACCGACGAAGCCAGTCCCAGGACGATAATCTGCCGCAACAAACAATATCTCATGAAATTAATTAAGAAAAAAAATTATACTTTACCGGACTCTCGCTCGTTATTGATGGGTGAATTTTATATGCATGAAATTAACGATCCGTGCGTCGAGGATCCGAAGTGCGGTGATTTATCGCGTCTCTCACGTCGACTTTCGATTCGCGCCTCGTACGCGAGGTAAATCAATTTTTTTTGTTGTTGTTCGTACAGCGCTCGCAATTATCCGTTGTTTACCGATCGCGCCTCGCCGATCGTCCCAACGCGATAACGATTTACCGATCTAAACTATGAGTTGTTACCGATCGCGCCGCGATTACCGATTTGCGGATCGAAAAAATCTGTTTACACCGATCGCGTCTCGCTGATAGTTTCAACGCGATGTCGATTTACTGATCGAAAAAACATCCATTATAACGATCGCGCCTCACCGATTCGTTGTTGACGCGATGCCGATTTACGGATCGAAAAAATCTATTTATACCGATCGCCCCTCACCGATTCGTTGTTGACGCGATGCCGATTTGCGGATAAAAAAAATCTATTTATACCGATCGTCTCGACGCGATGCCGATTTACGGATAAAAAAATCGATTTATACCGATCGCACCTCGCCGATCGTATCAACGCGATGTCGATTTACGGATAAAAAAATCGATTTATACCGATCGCGCCTCGCCGATCGTTCTCGTTACAAGTACAATCTCGCCGGTTAATGGTCCCGTTTACTGTAAACAATTATTGCTCACTGTTCCGAACATGATGATGCTTGCTCGTAGAAGATTGCCGATCGTCGAGTGTCCAGTAGGGATCAAGGTACGAGCTTATATACGATCATCGATTCGGCCACCTTTCACTGCCAAGAACGGCAGGCTAGTCTAAACTTTCGCCCCTTCCAGGGTGATTACGGTGTCGGGTACGAGCCACTCTGGCACCGCGAGGGATTCCAGCCGAACAGCTGCTTGCCGATCAAGGACCTCTCCGGAGGCTCGCACCGAGGAGCGCGGCACTTCGGAGCGTCTTCATTGGCTCCGAAGTGCACAGAGGAGGGCTCGTAATTTTATTTTTATTTTTTTTATTTTTTTTTTTTTGCGATGGTCTCTGCGGTCGGGAAACACACACCGGAAATGGCGCGAATCGGCCACTCCTCCGCGCAGTCGAAACGAAGAGTCGGTTCGCGTTGAGGTGGAAAAAGGATTTTTCACCGCTGCGCGGGAAGCGAGAAAGGAAAGTTCACTCGCGGCTGACGGCGGAACACTCATTTTTTAAATCCCCCAATCGTGGGCGATCGTCGGATGGGAAAAAAGAGCCGCGGGCCGAGATCCGATAGGAGATTGGTGAGAGTTCCCATTCACCGCAATTTTTTTTAACTGGCTCGATACGTCCAGAAAAATTATTCATTCGATCAGCATACGCAAATAAATATTTGCTTGGTTTAAATAAATATTTTTTCTAAGTTGTCTAAGGGTCTAAGGGTCTAAGTATAAAAAATCGTATTTATCGACCGGAAGTGATGTTATACCGAAAATATGTCACTTCGGTTCGAAACTCTTCGTATTTCCGGTATGACGTCACTTCCGGGCGAAAAATTAGATTTTGAAACCGGTAGTAACGAATTTTTCATAAATCCCCGGAAATAAAAATGTCCGGATTATAAATTCCATTGGCTATAGCGAGGACGCGAAACACCCGAACTGCATTTGTATAAGGGACACCGGTCGTTTTTGATGTCTGGTCTGTTTCCCTATTCTGCCCTATTCTGCCCTATTCAACCTTATTCAACCCTATTGAGCCCTATTCAGCCCTATGCAGCCCTATTCAACCCTATTCAACCCTATTCAACCCTATGCAGGCCTATGCAGCCCTATTCTGCCCAATTCAGCCCTATTCTGACCAATTCAGCCCTATTCTGCCCAATTCAGCCCTATTCTGCTCTATTCTGCTCTATTCTGATGGTTTAGGCATTAATGTGGAGGATCATTGCGTTTCTTTAATGCCTGTTCTACTACTCAATTGCAGCATTATTCATTGATGTCTGGTGTGTTTCCCTATAGCAGCCCTGTAGCAGCTCTATAGCAGCTCTATAGCAGCCCTATACCAGCTCTATAGCAGCCCTATAGCAGCCTTATAGCAGCCTTATAGCAGCCTTATAGCAGTCCTATAGCATCCCTATATCAGCCCTATAGCAGCCCTATAGAAACCCTATAGAAACCCTATAGAAGCCCTATAGAAGCCCTATAGAAGCCATATAGAAGCCATATAGAAGCCATATAGAAACCCTATAGAAGCCCTATAGAAGCCCTATAGAAGCCCTATAGAAGCCCTATAGAAGCCCTATAGAAGCCCGATAGAAGCCCGATAGAAGCCCTGTAGAAGCCCTGTAGAAGCCCTATAGAAACCCTATAGAAGCCGTATAGAAGCTCTACAGCAGCCCTATAGAAGGCCTACAACAACCCTATAGCAGTCCTATTAACAACGACCAAGAATTAATAAAGTTGGTAGTACTAAGCAACCCTCGTTACAACGGGTCATTTTCATTGATCGATCCAACTCCGAGAACCATTCAGCCGAGACAGAAATCAGACCTACCGGGCGTCTCGCGAGAGTCAGGAAGAGACTATTCTTCGTTCCCCGTGTTTCTCTCACCGTCGATCCACACACAGATTGTCACGATGAAATGATCCACGAGAGATTGCTATTATTTATTTTTTCTGCTCCACACGTACATACATGCATACAGGGAGAGAGAGAAAATAGAGCGGCGAGCAACATGAGAAACTTCCGGGGAACTCTTACTCTTACTCTTACTCTTACTCTTACTTTCGCCCGTCGAGACTTTTTCATGTTCCTCTCGTCGGTTTAGGTTCCGCTGCATATCCTGTATCCGGTTCAGCTCTCTTCACAACATAGATCGCCGACCTTCACGGAGCTTCATTATCGCTATAAACGAACGGAAAATCGAATGATCTATAGATCCCTAGAGTCTCATTATCGGTACAAACGAAAGAAAAACCAGATGATCTATAGATCCGCAGAGACTCATTATCGATCCAAACGGAAGAAACGTCAGATGATCTATAGATCTATGAAGTCTTGTTATCGGTACAAACCGAAGGAAAATCGGATGATCTATAGATCCGCGGATGCTAATTATCGGTACAAACGGAAGAAACATCGGATGATCTATAGATCTACGAAGTCTTATTAACGGCACAAACCCAAGGAAAATCGGATGATCTATACGTCCATCCCGTCTTATTTTATGTACGAACGGAAGAAAAATCAGATAATCTATAGATCTATGGAATCTCTATAGATTCATGTAATCTCATTATCTGGATAGTGAGATTACATGTAGATATAGACTATATATAGATCTAGATCTATAGATCCATGCACTCTCATTATCGGTACAAACAGAAGAAAAACTAAATGATCTATAGATCCATGGACTCTCATTATCGGTGCAAACGGAAGAAAAGTCAGATGATCCATAGTTTCCGAAAATGAAACCGAACTATATCATAGTTCCGAAAACGAAACCATGAAGATTCACTTTGGACACGATCGATAGAAAAACCAGACGATCTGTAGATCCATGTGGAGTCTCATTATCGGTACAAACGGAAGGAAAATCGGTTCCATAAATCCATGGAGTCTCATTACAAGTAAAAACGAAAGGAAACCAGATGATCGATAGATCTCCGATAGCCCTAATTGCGGGCCTAACGAGGGCCCCGGGGCGTTCCTCATACGATTCGCTCTTCATTTTTCCATTTGCCACCGTTGCATTAGTGGCGATCGTTTATGGCTTCTTGAACGCAACAGGAATCGATTAGAGAACTTGTTGAAGTCCTCCAATTACCCGGTTTCCGAGACTGCGCTTCAATTTCCGCTTCCACGTTAGATCCTCCATCCGGTATTCACCGGAACGCCGAGAGCGTGAAGCGGTCTCAGCGACCACATCGGGAAAACACTGTTGTTTCATCGGAAGTATGCTCATAAAAATTTGTCCAAGATCGTTATGCCCCGCCGATCGTCTTAATGGACGGTAATTAAATTTGTCGGAGGCGCACTTTGAAGACCGGCGTGCGTTAAGTGCGCTGAGGCGTCGAGCCGTGCAATTTCCCAACGGATGAATCGGCACTGCCCGACGATGATGGCAATTGAGAAAATCGGCTATACCGGTCACACACGTAGATCGCAATGGCCAGCCTTGCGTGAACTTGAGGATCTATGAACGGAGAACGCGACGTGCCAATGGAGAGATCGTAATCCAAGCTGAGGTTGAAAAAAAAATCACCAAGTGTCATGCAATCAATCATCAGCTTATTCACATTTTAAGGGGGGAAATACATAGAAATTGAAGAAAACGACGACATTTTTTTCGGGATTTTCTTCCAACGGAACTACTCGACCAATCGTTTTGAAATTTTTTTTTTAACAACTGTGAGGTATGTTTTTAACAACTATAAGGTACGTTTGTAACAACTATATGGTACGTTTTTAATAACTATATGGTATGTTTTTAATAACTATAAGGTACGTTTTTAACAACTATGAGGTACGTTTTTAACTTTGCCTATACAGCTATAGATGAATAAAATTATTCACTTGAAAGAAGTGACTCTTATAGGTGCACATAAATAAAAATGTATTTCACAAAAAAAAAAAAAAGAAAAACATTCCATTTGAATAAACAGAATTCCAATGCATTGCTTTATTAGAATCAAATAATCAATTTCTCCGTGTGCGGGTCGTCAGAAATAAGATCACCAAAAATATGAGCAACAACATCAACGATCTCTTTATTAAAAACATTTCTTCGCGCATACAACAAGTGTCTCTGCAACCGTGTGCAGAATGATCTACAGCCTAGTAAAACATTTTGAATAATTTTGATAAAAAAATTATTCAGTAGAACGAGGTAACTCTCATCGGCAAAATGAGAAAAATAAATAAAAAAAAAAAACATTCCATTTGAATAAACACAATTCCAACACATCGATTTATTAGAATCAAATAACCAATATCTCCGTGCGCAGTGCGTAAAAAAAAAATCACCAAGAATATGAGCAACAACATTAACGATCTCTTTATTAAAAACATTTCTTCACGCATACAACAAGTGTCTCTGCAGCCGTATGCAGAACGATCTACAGACTAGTCAACGATTGCGCAACGATGCGGAACGACCGGTCACTCATCATCGCCGATGATGATGTCCGTCGCTGTAGTGGTGAACGGTCTTGTGGATCGGAATCTTGATGGGCACGCGCTTGACGACCGGATACGGTACGCTCTTGTAAACGGTGAACGGAACCGGCTTCTCGATCTTAACCGGAATCACCTTCTGCACCGGTGTCGGCACTTTTTTCTCCACCGGCTTTATCACCGTCTTGACGACCTGGAGGACACCAAACAAACAAAAAGATCAATAAAATACCTATGGATCAAAAATGGCGATCGATGCGTTTCGCAACAGTTTGCGTAACCGAGGTGGTTTTTTTTTTCCTCACCTCGAATGGAACGGGTTGTTTAACGGGAACCAATACAGGATACGGCTGCGGGACGCTTTCGGGTACCACATGAGGAATCTTGATCTCGACTTCCTTTACGACCGGTACGCCTGAAAAAGATAAATAGATCGATCGGGCTGTTACGGAGATTCGCGGAAATCGGGACCGGGTTGCTGTTACGTCCCAGCACTGGCGGGAGACTGGCCCGACTCCGGGCCAGTCTCCGTGCCAGTGCTGGCATGCCAACCGAGAGCCGAAGTTACCCGAGAGCCAGCGTGTTGATTTTTACCGATTTCCTTGACGACAGGCGTGACCTTTCCTTCCCAACCGTGGCCGATCGAGACGTCGGAATCCCATCCATCGTGCGAACTTCCGGCCCAACCGCTGCGGCTGATGGAACTTCCGGGCCAGCTCCAGCCACCACCGTGTCCTAGAATTTGAGAAGACGTTTTGAATCAAACGATTTCCTGGAGTCCCGAGTAGACATTTTCGAGCGTTACGTCGGGCCCTGATAAGGCCTTATCAGGCCCTTGTCAGGCGCTATCAGGGCCCGATGTAACGCTCGAAAATTTCTGCTCGGGGTGTTCCTGGTGGAAATGGAGCGTTGAGTCTGGTCCTGATGTGGTCCGGAAAAGAACCGATGAGGTCTTTGTAGGTCCCCATCTGGCCCCGATCGAACACTTGTAAAATTTCTTGTCGCTATGTCTATTGTGGACTTTTTTTTGGCGTACCATGAGGCCCTGATAGGGCCTGGTTAGGTCCCGATGTAACGCTCGCAAATTTATAACAGGGCAAACAAATCTACCCCAGTAGAAGTTTCATGACGTTACATCGGGGCCTGACCAGGCCCCGGCTAGGCGTCATCAGGGCCCGACGTAACGCTCGAAAATCTCTACCAGGGCAACAGATCACCGCAGTAGAAGGTTCACGACGTTACATCGGGCCCCGACCAGGCCCCGGCTAGGCTCTCATCAGGGCCCGACGTAACAACCGAAAATTCCCCCAACGGTCGAAATCTCTAGTGTTGTGAAAATGTCCAAACCGGAATGTCCCAGCGATATAGAGGGTAGCTTGTGACCGTGGCCCCCGAGGGATATCTCGCCGAGGGTGATTTCATCGGACTGCCAGCCCCCGCCGTGTCCTCCGTCCCAGCCCCAGTCCGAACCCCGACACACACCGACGACTCCCAGTATCGTCACCTTCGAACAGAACATCATCCTTTTAACCGCCACCCAACAACGATAGAAAAAAAAAAAAAAAATCAATATTGTCACCGAATCTTACAATCGAGAGCTTTGTATTCATGCTCGTAGGGCCCCAGGCTGGTTCTCGATGTCTCAACGAGTTAGCGTCAACTCGGGAGTCACACTGGGCCCGAAACACTTTTATACCCTATCCTAGAGCTACCGTAAGAAATCCCCCCCACTACACGGGCCCAACTCTGAGTCCGTCTTACAGGCCCCCCTCCCCCTCCCCCCTCCACGTAACTCTTCTTGCTCGGGCCTTTTTGACTGAGATTTATATCGGAACTCTTTTGCGTAATTCCGTTAACCGATCGATTGTCGAGTGGCGGTTTCCGCCTTTCGTTCCTCCCGGCGCGCCGGCCGGAGCCGGGCCAGCGTCGGCCCCGGCCAACTGCCTCGTATCTCGCGGGAGATTCTTCCGTGGTTGATGATACGCCATCCTTCAGGAAGGACAATTACCGCGACAATTTTTTTTCTATTTTTTTTTTTTTATTAAACTTTTTTTTTCACGTGCCGGAATTAATGAACTGGGATGCTCCGAGGCTCCTTTCACGGAGCGATCGCGTTCCCCGCGTGGCTCGGCGGGCCGAGGAATTGCATTCCAATTATTCTGGATCCGCACCTTTCACACCGGCCCGGAGATTGTCCGAGAGCGGCCCCGCTGAACAATTTTGCAAAACATCTCACTCGGCTATTTCCTCTTCCGAACATGTGTGCGGTGTGTTTAGCGCCGCGCCGGAGTGGATGAAAGTGCGCTGCAGAAACGCTCTGCGGCTACCGATGTGTAACGCGTGACTGAAATCGTTAGGGCGTATGTTGCGCTCGCTTTGCGCTGGACATGCGCCCTTCTCGTTCCAGTCGCGCGATACACCGTGTAGACGATCTAATATCATACCAGGCCGTTATGTCGTGAGAAAATATTCTCATTAGCTGAGGGAGCACTGTAATCTGCGGTGATCATTATGCCAAAAGATCTCGAAATCATGAGGGGCTTTTTTCAGTGAGCTCTTCCACGATTATCGGGAAAGTTCCGTGCGATCGTCTTCCTGCTCGTTGACCTTCAATTTTGTGCCGACGGCACCGACTGCACCGAGATGCATCGGTAGACACTTTGGCGCATCCTGATGAGGCCCCGAAGAGGCCCTGGGCCATGTCGGACCCTTTCCGGACCTCAGCAAGGCTTGATATAAACCCCCTATAATTTCTGCCAGGGAACCCAAATATAAATTTTGAAGCGTTAGATCGGGGCCTGATAAGGCGCCGAAGAGGCCCTATCAGGCCCTTTCCGGACCTCATCAAGACTTGATATAACCCCCCTGAAATTTCTGCCAGGGTACCCATATATAAATTTTGGAGCGTTAGATCGGGGCCTGATAAGGTCTTGGCAGGGCCCTATCAGGCGCTCTACGGACCTCATCGGGGCTTGACATAACTCTCTAAAATATCTACCTGGTGTATATATTTACGCATTAGATCGGGGCCTGATAAGGCCCGAAGAGGCCCTTCAGGCCCTTTCCGGACCTCATCAAGGCTTGGTATAATAACCCCCCTGAAATTTCTGCCAGGGTACCCAGGTAGAAATGTTGGAGCTTTAGATTGGGCCCTGATGAGGCCTTGAAGAGGTCTTGGCCGGGCCCTATCAGGCCCCCTACGGACCTCATCAGGGCTTGACATGACGCTCTAAAATGTCCACCTATTGTACATGTTTACGCATTAGATCCGGACCTGATAAGGCCTTGTTAGAGTTCTATCAGGCCCTTTCCGAACCTCAGCAAGGTTTGATATAATACCCCCCTGAAATTTCTGCCAGGGTACCCAGATATAAATTTTGGAGCGTAAGATCGGGGCCTGATGAGGCCTTGAAGAGGTCTTGGCAGGGCCCTATCAGGCCCTCTGCGGAACCATCGGGGCTTGACATAACTCTCTAAAATGTCTATCTGGTGTACATGTTTACGCATTAGATCGGGCCCTGATAAGGCCTTGAGGAGGTCTTGGTAGTGTCCTATCAGGCCCTTTCCGGACCTCATCAAGGCTTCATAGAACCCCTCCCCCCCGAAAATTTCTGCCAGGATACCCCGGTAGACATTTTGTCGCGTTATATCGGGGCCTGAGAAGGCTCCGGAAAGTTCTTGCCAGGGCCCTAGCGGGCCCTATCAGGCCCTTTCCGGACCGCGCCAGGGCCCTATCAGGCTCTTTCCGGCCCTCGTCAGGGCCTGATATAATCCTCCGAAATTTCTACTAAGATGTTCTGATAAAAACATTGGCGTGCTACATCGGGGCTTCATGTAACGCACATCTAACGCTCAAAAATCCTTACCAGGATTGTCGATAGATTCATCATTCATGGACTTATCGACAAGTAAATTATGAGCTCGGGTATCGCCATGGAGTAGGAAAAACGAGAGAGTCGGAGCGACCCTTTACGCTCACGCGATCCTCGCCAACTAGATCACTTTGCTTCAACTCTCTCCACCGCACTCGGTGAAGTTCGGAGTGAACGTGAGAATAAGTGCAGCCACGCGAGCATCGTACCGTCGCATTTATATCGAGGCACAATCTCCGCGACGTTCACTTTCCCCGGAGATGAGGAAGAATTAGCTGGCTCGTTGTACTTTCGAGATCGAGATATTCATAGATCTTTCTTCGATTTTTTTTGTCAAGTTTATTAAAACAACAACACAACAACGTATATATGTAAAGTACGAAACACGGTCTAAAAACAAAAAATCATCAACAACATATGTACAGGTGCATTAAACGTTAGCAACGAGGAGGTGTTTGTCAACTTCCGGTGGTTCGTTGGCCGATCACCGGATTGGACCAACTTCGATCGGGATGTCTTGGGTGAGTCTTCAGTGGCCGTGACCTCCGTGACCGCCGTAACTGTGGCCGTGACTCTTGGCGTGATGATGGATCGTCTTGTAGACCGGGATCTTCACTGGGTAGGGTTTCTCCACGGGCACCGGCACGTGTCTCTCTATCGTGATCGGCACGGGCTTCTCCACGGCGATCGGTATGTGCTTCTCCACGGGATAGGGCACTTTCTTCTCCACAGGGACCGCGACCGTCTTGACAATTTGGATGGGGAATGGTTTGGAAACCGGAACCGCGACCGGATAGGGCTGGGGCACTCCAATGGCGACCGGATGGGGAACGTGAATCTTCACCGGATGTGGAACCGGAACACCTGTTAAGAAACACCAGAAACAAGGTTGCAGATATTTGCGGGGATGTAAGATCGATTACTCTCCGCAGATTCGCTGGTGAAAACTGAAGTGCGTTAGGCCCTATGAGGCCCAGAAAAGAAGCCACTTTAGGGCCTCGTGTTACCAAGCCCCGATGAAGTCCAGAGATGATAAAGCCCTATCGAGACCTTTTTCAGGGCCTCATCCAATCAGGCCCCGAGGAGGTCCAGAAAAGGTAAGAACTTTTTCCGGGCCTCATCCAATCAGGCCCCAACGAGAACCACAAAATACTTTATCAGGCCTTAACAAGGCCTCTTCGGGTCCTTGTATTATAAGGCCCCGATGATGTCCGGAAGAGATAAGGCTCTGAAAAAACTTTTTCAGTCTTATCTAATCACGCCCCGATGAGGACCGCAAAATACTTGATCAGGCCCTAAGAATGACTCTGTAGGGCCTTGTATTGCGAGGCCCCGATGAGGTCCGGATAAGATAAGACTCAGGACCTCATCCAATAAGACCCCGATGAGGTCCGGAAGAGACTTTGACAAGACCCCGACAAGGTCTCTTCAGGGCCTCATCTTATCACGCATGCAACGCCCAAAAACTTCTGTCAGGAATTAGTGGAACCTTACCAATTTCCTTGTAGACTGGAACCGCAACGGGCTTCGTGACCTCGACGTGCTGGGATATCGGAACACTGTGAATTTGGTTGTGACCACCCTCGTATCCACCCTCGTGTCCCTCGTGTCCACCGCCGAATCCGCCCTCGTGTCCCTCGTGTCCGCCTCCGAATCCGCCCTCATGTCCACCACCGAAACCGCCCTCGTGTCCACCGCCGAATCCGCCCTCGTGTCCTCCACCGAAACCCCCCTCATGGCCACCGCCGAAGCTGGCCTCGTGTCCTCCATGTCCGGCCCCGAATCCACCCTCATGCCCGCCGTGTCCGCCACCGAATCCACCCTCGTACGACGAGTACTCTTGATGGTCGGCACCGCCGTGACCCAAACCCGTCGATGGTTGGAATCCGGAATGATCGTAACTCTCCTCCTGATGAACTCCGTAATCGCCACCACCACCACCACCACCGCCGTACTCTTCACTGTAACTCGCGTGCTCCGACGACCCAGCGCCGACGTTGTCCGATCTCGATATCCGATACATCCGGCCGAACATCGGCACGTAGACCTGCCCGGTCGACCGGTCGTAGTAGGCCGCGATGTTCGACTTCGACGCCGCGGCAACCAGGCTCAGACATGACAGAAGTACCTGAAAACATTGGCGCTTTAGTGATCACGATGACAATGGAAATTCAGATGGGGCAGACCGGGGCGAAATGACACAAGGGGGCAAAACGGGGTGGTGAGACAAAAGGCAAGTTTCCGGTAACTTTGGATGGTTTAGTGATCACGATGACAATGGAAATTCGGATAGGGCAGACCGGGGCGAAATGACACAAGGGGGCAAAACGGGGTGGTGAGACAAAAGGCAAGTTTCCGGTAACTTTGGATGGTCCCGATGGTGATCCTTGGTGGTCCGTGGGGTAATACGGGCTTGAAAATCCGGATTTTTCTCTGGGACCAAATGGGGTATCCAATTATTGGAAAATTTAGGTTCGCCCTCACTGTCCCGTTTTGCCCCACTGTCCCATGTTGCCCCCCCTATTCCCTGGTCCCATTCTTTGGTGTTGGTGTTTTTGTGGTGCTGAACTCACGGTTACGTTTATCGGGAGACTCATGATTTTGGTTTTCGGATCTCGGAAGAAGAGTCTTGCGCTAAACTCGGAGCCTCCGCCTCTATGACTGGTGCATCTTTCGACATCCCGCCGGTTAATATAGCGGGCCGCCTTTCACTGCCCGGCGTGAACGTGCTCTCTATGCACCGTGGCGGGCTTATCCCCGCGCGAAAATCGTCCGTCGGGCCTCCCCGTCGCCGATATAGGTGTGTGCACTTGGATCACCGGGAGCGGGTTCGCCTACGAGAAGAGAGTGTGATTGTTTTGCCAGCTTCCGGACGGAAACGCCTGAGCTTCGACCACCTGGCCGATGTCTCGCGAATGTTACCGTGCACTTTGGTCGGAAAGTTTTCGGTGGGTAAAAGTAGATGTGGCGACCGTGGACTGAAAAAAAATTGGATTGCGGATTGGCGATGAACATTTTGATTGGCTCAATTCCACTTTCAATTCTTACAATTCGCATATGATATTGAAACGACGATGGCGAGACTGTCTTGGTGACGTTTTGTCGGGTAAATTCCGTGTGGAATTGTGAGAATTGAAATGACAATTTTTTTGTTTGGCAGCCGGCAAGCGAATTTTATTTGAGTCATCGGTAATATTTTTATTTTCAGCGTAGGAATTGTTTATTGAATTTAAATAAATCAATGCATTAGAATTCTGTTTATTCAAATGGAATGTTTTTTTATTGGGGCGAAACAAATGTGGGGCCTCGACACGTTCGCGCTAGTTCTTGGCAAAACGATTTAAGGTAAAAGGCCCAGTTTGCATGGTGGCCGTTTTTTCCCCGGAAAAAATTCCCGGACTTTTCTCTGACTTTTCACTGACCAATAAAAAATGTTCCCTGACCAAACTTTAACGACCTCTATTTAAAAAAAAATTAATTATGGTAATGAAAATGCCTAATTATTGTATGAATATTTAATTCTATTTTTTTTTGCCGCCTATTTTCATCGGTAAAACAGGAAGGTCCAGCGGTCCCTTAAACTTATATCACAATATTCAGCCAGAAACACTTTACTGATGTGAAGAAAAATCCTACTTTTGTTCAGTTGTTTCGTTAAATTGGGAGGGTTAATAAGTCCGTCACATAATATAATATAATATAATATAATATAATATAATATAATATAATATAATATAATATAATATAATATAATATAATATAATATAATATAATATAATATAATATAATATAATATAATATAATATAATATAATATAATATAGAATGTCGTAGGATACAACTTTTTTTAAATATTTTCACGAGAAAATGATGTGTTTGAGGAAAGTGACAGCTGTCAATGACACCATTAGAGCAACGTGGCTAACTTTCATGCCATGTATGTTGGACACTATGCATGTTGGATCGACGACCTTAGGTACTTAAGACCAAGTCTGTATTATTTAGACTTCAAAATAAAAATGTGTTAATTAGATAATGTATCATTTATTTGATTTTCGCTTAAAACAAAAAAAAACAGAGGTGGAGAAATATATAGAAATCCATTTTTTTTTCCAATGAAAAAAAATATCGTTATAAATGAAATAATTTTTTTATTGAAAGAAAAAAAATAGTTACTATAAATAAATAATGCATTTGTTTCAACTGCAACGTCGGATTTTATACAAATAAATATACTAAGTCGATAATAAATATGTAGTTAAATAAAAAATTATACTTTACACAAGTAAAATGGTAGTAAGCAGATAAGATCATTATTTGTCCGATTTGTAAAAGATTATTTATTTATCCGAAATACATTTTTTTTGTTATAAAGAAATATTTCCTCTGGGTGTGCTCGGACACGTCGCGGTCGTTGGAGAATATTTAAGTATTAGAAATTACGTTTGAGACTCGTAATGTAGTGTTAAAAAAGATTGCAAATTCGATGCACCGGACTGGGAGTTTTTATGCACAAACATATGTATTAAATTTACTGTAAAAAATTGCCATGAAAAATGAATGGAATTTTAGATTGAAATTAATGTAAATTATTAAATGGAAAGTACTTGTAAAGTTTTTGATAGACTGTGCGTTCATTTTTCATCGCAACTGTAACGAAATTTAATATACCAGTTTGTGCAGACAACCTTTCAGTACCAGTGTATTAAATTGCATACGATTTTTTTTTTTTTTTTTGTAGTGCTCGTATCTGCACTGAGAAAGAAAGAAAGTTGTACCTTCAATGTAGCGAACTGAAAGTCTTCGTGCAAAAACTGGTACATTCCATTTAATGTACAATTGTGATGAAAAATAAAAATACTTTTTTATTAAAAGTAAAGTATTTCTAATTTTTTTAATAGACTAAACGTTAATTTTTCATCACAATTGTACACAAAATTTAAGATACCAGTTTTTGCATAAAACTTCCAGTTTAATACATTGAATGTACAATTTTTTTTCATGTTCAATTTCATGTACAATTCCATTGAAAAATTAATGTTCAGTGTATTAAAAACACTGGGAATACTTTATTTTTAATAAATTACTTTAATTTTATTGCATCTAAAAATGGGTTTTCGGCAAATTTGTAAATAATTTTTTTTTGTCATCAATTTGTTAATAACATTTTGGAATTATTATTATGCAAAATAAATCTTTTCAGTACCTTTAATATGCATGTATTTTTTCAGATTTTTATACCATCGAGAAGTATTTGCAATTTTGTTGCATTTTTCTCGAACTTATGCGAAATGAACTACTTTAATCGATATGTTTTGGAAGCTAGAAACTATGAACTTGACATACGTTTCAGTTATTTTCACGAAAAATTTGTTCCTGACCAATTAATAACTAGAATGAGATTACTCTTGACCGTCCGAGGCTTTCCGTACCTTTACCTTACCTGGTTCTCGGTATTAATAAATACTTCCGAGGCGTATATAAAAGAGTGGGGCAAAATGGACCACCCGAGTGACTCAGGGAGTTTCATCGATGCAGACAACATATTTTGAATTCTCGTTGAGCTTCGAAATTAAATTAATTCAAAATTAAACTGGACAAAACAAATATTTTAAAATGTCAACGAGTCAAACTGGACTTTCACTGCAATTGTAGTAAAAATTAGTAAACTTACATTTTGATAATTTGAAAAAGCATATTTTATTTCAAGTCCAACAATTATTTTGCATTTTAAGTCCAAAAACTATTTTGTATTTTAAAGTACAAAATGTATTCTGAATTTTAACTGCAAAAACTATTTTGTATATTAAAGTACAAAAAGTATTATGCATTTTAAGTCCAAGCATTATTTTGTATTTTAAAGTACAAAAATTATTCTGCGTTTTAAGTCCAAAAACTATTTTGTATTTTAAGTACAAAAAGTATTTTGCATTTTCAGTTTTTTTTTTTTTTTTAGTATTTTGCCCAACTCTGGTCCTTATTCACCGCTTTACATTTCGCGGCCGGATTTTTTTAGGACAAAAATATATCAAGAGATTCGTACCGAAGGAATGATATTGATTGCGACTGCAAACAAAGTTCAGCGCTCTCAGGCCCGCGAGAGTGGCCTTCCTCGGTCCGTCGTTCGCCATGTGAAGAGAGCATAACGAGAAGCCCCTCCAGCACACCGGAGCAAACGCGGATGCCCGCGCCATAAGTAGCCGCGTTCCTCTCATTTAATCACCGGATTATCTCTATAATTGGCCATGCAGGAAAATCACCAAGATCAAGCGGCGAACGTGTTTGTTTCCCATAAAAAATTCACGCCCATTTATTTACAATCATCTATAAATATATATTTCCAACCTAAAAAAAAAAAATACTTTTCCTCAGTCCCAAAACAACTTCCTTAAATAAACATCTTTATTTGGTACAAAAAAAAAATAAAAAAAAACAAACATTGCCAACAAAATATTTTTTTTAACATCTATGTACACGAACGAGATTAACGAAGAGGTATTTATCATCCTGTAACTTCCGGTTATCGACGAGACGATAAGGTAACTGTACTTAGACTCTACTTAGACTGTAAAACTTTGCAAAAAAACATTTGTGTGTAAAAAAAAAAAAAATTGACTAATATCTTCCGCCTGGCGAACGCTGCAGTCGGTACCAGAGGGTCATTGACCTCTTATGCGCTGAAGGGTCATTGACCTCTCGCACTCCACGGTTCCGTCCGTAGCTCGTCGGTCCGCTCTCCGTTCGCCGAACCGATTTCGATGTGACCTTCCGGCGATGATGCGGTGTCTCTCCGGCCGAGGGAGACGATGCCGAGGAACCCACCGAGTGTCCTCTACCTTCCCCAGCCGTGACCGTGACCGTGACCGTGACTCGAAGAGCCCCGATGGAAGATGTGCTTGTAAACCGGTATGTGAATCGGGTACGGTTTCTCGACCGGCACGGGAATGTGCTTTTCGATCGTTATCGGCACCGGCTTCTCCACCGGTACCGGGATGATCTTCTCCACCGGATAGGGAACCTTCTTCTCGACGGGAACCGCGACGGTCTTCACGACCGGGATCGCTACCGGCTGGGCGACCGGCACGTGGACCGGATAGGGCTGACTCACTCCGACGGCAACCGGATGAGGCACCTTTATCACCACGGGCTGAGCGACCGGGACACCTTGAAGCAAACGGGGCGTCAGGGACGATTAGGGCACCTTGGGGCAATATGGACCACCGGGGGATTTCGGGAGATTCGTCGATGAGCGATAGTTTTTATTATGTCTTTATTTTAAGGGGAAATTTATGGGGTTTGAAAGAAATTTTTGATGAAATGGATGTGGGGGGCAAAATGGATTCTCTTGGAATCGTTGTGGGAAATTGAGTGAAGTGTTTTATGAGGAATTGTTGATTCCTGGGGGTATTTTTATTGTTTTAGGGATAGTGGGGCAAGATGGACAGCGATAGTTTTCGTCTTTATTTTTATGGAAAGTTAATGGGGATTTGAAAGAAATTTTTATGAAATATATATGGGGGGCAAAATGGACTTTCTTGGAATCGTTGTGGGAAATTGAGTGAATTTGTTTTATTCGAAAGTTGTGATTCCTGGGGGTTTTTTTTATTGTTTTGAGGATAGTGGGGCAAGATGGACAAGCCAAGAGATTCGGGGAGTTTCATCGATAAGACATATTGTAAAATTTTATGAAGATGTGAAAACAATAAAAATAATTATTTTTTTTAATTGTACTAAATTCCGAAAAATGTAAAAAAAATTCAAATTTCGAAAAATTCACGTGTTTTTCAGACAGGCACTCGTGACGAAACTGAGCAAATTTTTAGAAAAAAAAAAAAAAAAATACACTTCTCAAAATAGCCTTTCCTGAAAATCATGATAAAAAAATCGTTACCGATGTTCTTGTAGACAGGAACGGCGACTGGTCTGCTGACTTCCACGTGCTCGCTGATCGGTACCGCGTGAGCGTACTGATGTTCCCATCCTCCGCCGTGACCTCCGACGTGACCTCCGCCGTAACCTCCGTAACCTCCGCCGTAACCTCCGCCGTAACCTCCGCCGTAACCTCCGCCGTAACCTCCGACGTGACCTCCGCCGTAAACTCCGACGTGACCTCCGTGACCTCCGCCGAATCCGCCGTACGAGCTCAGTTCCTGATGTTCCTGATGGAATTCCCCACCGTGCCCGTAGGATTCGAGGCCGTGACCGGCCGAGCCTCCGCCGAAGTTGTGGTACATCTCGGCGCCATACGAGTCGATCAGTCTGTGGACAAAAGTCTCGCAATCGTCAATGTAAGCGGGAGGATTCAATCGCGCGGCCCGTTGGGAAAAGAACTCACCCTTGCCAGCCGCTGGCTTCGCCACCGTGCCCGTAACCTGCCAGGGCCCTTTCGACCAGTAAGCAGGCGACGACGACCTGTAACAGTATTCGACTCTGAGACACGAGGCCCGATTGTCCCGAGTTCAAATTTTTCGAGCGTTGAATCGGGCCTGGCAAAGCCCTGAAGAAGCCCTGAAGAAGCCCGTCAGGGCCTTGTCAGGGCCCGATGTAACGCTCCAAAATTCCAACCAGGGTGCATGAGGTCAACCGATTGACTTGTAGAAATCTTGAAGTCACCACTAAGCCTGGTAGAAATTTTCGAGTGTTAAACCGGGACCCGTCAGGGCCTTGTCAGGGCCCGATGTAACGCTAAAAAATTTCAACCAGGGTGCATGAGGTTAACCGATTCAGTTGTCGAAATCTTGAAGGTAACACTAACCCTGGTAGAAATTTTCGACGTTACATCGGGCCCTTGGAAGACCCTGATGAGGCCTCGTTAGGTCCTTGTCAGGCCCCGATGTAACGTTTCAAAATTCCAACCCGGGCTCATGAGGTCAACCTATCTACTTGTAGAAATCTTGAAGCCACCACTAAACCTGGTAGAAATTTTGGAGTGTTAAATCAAGCCAGGCAAGGCCCTGACGAGGCCCCGTTAGGGCCTTGTCGAGTCCCGATGTAACAATCAAAAATTCCAACTAGGGTGCATGAGGTCAACTCCTTCAACGGTAGAAATATTGAATTCACCACTAACTCTGGTACAAATTTTGGAACGTTAAATCGGGTCCTGGCAAGGACCTAACGAGGCCTCATCAGGGCCCGATGTAATGCTCCAAAATTCCACCCAGTTATCGTGAAGTCAACCAATCCCACGATCGCAATCTTGGACCCTCCACCAACACCCACCCACGTAAACATTTTCGAACGTTACATCGGGGCCTCACGAGACCCCGACCAGGCTCTTAGGGCCTGATTGGGGCCTTATTGGGGCCTTAAAATAACGTTATAAAATGTTTACCACTGCTGCCGGACTCACCGGAGTAGAAATTTTCGAGCGTTACATCGGGCCCTGATAAGGCCTTATCAGGCCCTTGTCAGGCCTTCTCAGGGCCTTATCAGGGCCCGATGTAACGCGTGAAAATTTCTACTCGGGCAGTTGTAACGCTCTTAAATTTCCACCGCCGTACATCCTCGGAACTTTCGGTAAATCCTCTTTGGCATGTCGTTGTTTTTGTTTTTTGTTTTTTATTTTTTTTTTACTTACAATCGAAAGCATTTTCAATGCCAATGAGCGATGTGTCACGGTGTCTCTAACTTCGTCGGTGTTTACAACTAAGTGTGGCCACCGATCGGGCGTACGTTCTTATAGGTACGGCTTTCTCCCTCTCCGCGATCGCGCGTACATGTCAGCGCTGCTGGGAATCGCCCGAGTTCTCGCAAACCGGACCTGTGGGCATATCTTGACTCGGTAAATGACCCTCCGAGGACTCGAGCGCTCGAATCGGGATGACCGGCTATGGCGTTGGTCGGGACTCGAAGGGGAGGTCGGGCGGCAATGAAACTCGACGCTCGCGCATGAATGATGTTCCACGGTAGTTCCTCGATGTCTCCGTGCTCCACTTATTAGGCATTGGGTGACACTGAAACTTCTTCCGGACCCCCGGGGCGCAAACTGCATGCCGAAGATTTTCACTGTCCGTGGAAACTTGTTGGCGTTCTCCAGTGACGTTGCAACTTCCGGCCGGATCGTCCCGGAGGTTTCGAGATGGGCTGTTAAGTTCGAACCGGCCCATCCGTTCCAGTTTGCTTCGGGGCTGCCGGTAGAGGAACACGGAACCGTGGGGCAAAATGGACCGTTTTTTGTGGGCCGTTTTTTTTTTGTGATTGTCACTATTTGGTGGGCGTTTTCCTTGTGAAGTCATTTTCACAACGAATGGGGCAAAATGGACCGTTTCTGTGGGCAGCGAAGAATCGGCGAGATAGTCCGTTTTGCCCTGCTTTTCACTATTTTTTGGACTTTTCCTTGCGGACTAATTTTCACAAGGACCGACATTTTTTTCGTTTACAACGGATCCACATAAAGAAAAGTGGGGCGAAATGGACTCGTCCCGAAATGCAATGAATGTTTTTGAAATGTCAATTCTGAGGCTCAATCGCGATGATTGGCTCTCCGAAACCCGGCTAAGCTAAAACGGTCCACTTTACCCCACGTAGTATCACGATATTACGAGAATTCATTTTTCATCCACGAAACAACCAAAACACAGCCTTCAAGTCGTACATTTTTTGTTCAGAATTCGAATCTATTAATTTTCACGAAAATTTCAGGAACAGTCCATTTTGCCCCGTACTCATTTTTATTTTCCCCTCACTCTTGAACAACTTGATTTTCGGTTTAAAAAAAAACGGAAAACATGAAAATATGTCGTCAAAACCAATAAAACACGCTTATTTGGCTGGTCCATTTTGCCCCACTCTGCCCTATCTCTTCAACAGCACTCTTTCCCCTGCTAAACGGGACAACTAGTCTGAGGGGTCAAAATGGACCATTTTATTCTCCCACGAACATCTTCATTGACGGTCCATTTTACCCCGCACTCCTATTCGTCCGCCATTTACCTTGTGACCTCATTTACGGCGACCTTAAATTCCGATCCATCAGATCGGTAATTAACACCACCGAGAAACGGGCGAGCGGCGAGCGAAACGGTGGGCGTCGCGAGCGAGCTCAGTCGAAGTTTCAGCCAAAGTGAAAAATCGGTAATCATCGCAATTACCCGCGAGCCTAAAGATCTTCGACCAATGAGCGCGGAGTAGAATTATTGCCGGCCGCACTTGCCGGCTTATCTCGACGAAGAAAGTAAAACCAACAACGGGCTTTCCTCGGTGGGAGAGACAAAAAGGAGCAAAGGGAACGATCCGCGGATCGCCGGCGAAAGAAAATAACAAGAGCAGCGATGAAAGTGCAAGCCATCCGGTCGGCTCGGAGGCGCGTTTCGTGTGAAAGGTGGAGCCCAAAGCTCGCATATAACCGAGCCGATATCACGAATCGCAGCCTACTCAGAGCCGGCGATTCGATATGAGAGGATCGTCTTTCGATCTCGATTCCCCGCCGGCAGCCGATTGACGATCCAGTTACGATCGAGGCGAAAGCGCGCACGCGCCAGTAAAGCCCCGCGATGAAATTATGTCGGTCGAATCTGGGGAAACTATCTGGTTTTTTTGTTTTTTTTAATTGATTCCACTTTTTTTTCTATGTAGACTGTGCGGGTCGGCGATCGATGGATCCTTTCGCCGCTCCAGGCCGGTTTTTTTTCAGGGCGGTGATTGTAAGGAAGACTGTCCAGCAGAATCCGAAACGGCCGATAAAGCTGATTAAAATTCCGGGACGAAAATAATTTCCAGATCGGAAATTGAAAACGAAAAAAAAATTAAATAATTAGATTCGACATTAATCGGTCCGATGTAGGGAAACTATCATCGGGTTTATTTTTATAATTTTTATTTTTATGATTTTTGTTTTTATTATTTTTATTTTTATTGTTTCCACTTTTTTCGATCTGTGCTGATTGGTGATCGATCGATTCTCTCTCCGCTCGAGGCACGTTTTTTTTCGGGGCGACGATAAATAACGCCGTCAGCGTTGGTTCGTAAGGAAAGACTGTCCAGCAGAATCCGAACCGGGAGATTCAGGATACGTGGCGGGTTGATCTTGTTCCTTCCTTCCTCGTTCGCAGATTACCGGTCGGCACGCGACTGGACACTGACCTTACCTTACCTTGTTCGCCGATGACTACGGCGGCGCTGAATCCGGATCGGAGTCGCACGCCCTGATACACTTTCACTGTCATAGCGAGAGAGGAGCTGCCTCCGGAAGGCCCCGACATGTAGAGAGTGGTGGCATTTGCAGCCTCGGCCGCCAATTCCTTAGGCATAGTGTTGATTTGATTTGATTTGCTTTGATTTGATTTGATTTGATTTGATTTGATTTGATTTGATTTGATTTGATTTGATTTGATTTGATTTGATTTGATTTGATTTGATTCGATTCGATTCGATTCGATTCGATTCGATTCGATTCGATTCGATTCGATTCGATTCGATTCGATTCGATTCGATTCGATTCGATTCGATTTGATTTGATTTGATTTGATTTGATTTGATTTGATTTGATTTGATTTGATCGCTGTGTCGTCTCACGTAAATTTCATTTCGCAAAAATGATACAATAATAATATATACGTTTTATTATTATATCTTAGCTTTTATTTAACCAAAAAAGAATAGATCTGTTCATAACGAAAGGTTAGGGTTCATAATTTTATTAAGGTTTATAAAAATTATGAACTTGTAGGTTTTCATCCCCGATGTGAAAGGCAGCCTTGCCTTGATCCTAAACGAGAAGTCAACAGTGTTGCGCTCTCCCTTGCACACTAATGAGTTGGGGCCGGAAATCACCGCTTGGAAGGGCAGCCGCTTAGAACTGACACAATGAAGTAAGGACTTTTGGATACATCAAAGTTTTGTCCGAGAGGATTTTTATTTGTAACGATACAATTGTGATATAACAACAACAACAATAATAGAGTGTTCAGTTAAATGCCCATTAAAAAAAACCTCCACCACCATTGTCTGGATAGAACCATTGGTCGCTAGAAACTACTTTGATTATCGATATAGTAATGGTAATGATGTCGATTGAGGGTAGTTCGATCATCCCCAGGGGTGATAGGAGGGTCTGTGAGCAGCAGAATTTTGAACGGCATTGGCTATGGCATTTTCCTTGGCCGCCACAACGTCCTTGTCCTGAGAACAACAAGAATTAGTGTTGCTTGTAATTGCATTTTCCTTAGTAGAAATTTCAGAGCATTATATCAGGCCCTAATGAGGTCCAAAAAAGCTCTAATAAGGCCCTGACAAGGTCTCTTTGGGGTCTAATTTGAGAAAAGCCTTGATAAGCCCCGGGCCAGTGCGTCTGCAGGGCCTGGCCAGGTCCCGATGTAACGTCCCAGAATTCCCCTCGATCTTCCAAGCAAGTGCGAGTATCAAACTCGTATCAAACATACCATGGCCTCCCGTTCGCTCTGACTGATCTGCTTGTCGACGTCCTGTTTCTTCAGCTCGGCCGCGGTCTCGGAAGCGTTCCTCTGGATCGCAGCCGCAGCCGCAGCTTCCCTTGCGGCCGCGACCCTCTGGGCGGCCGCCACCGAGTCCTTCAGGGTCGCGAGACGTTGCTGAAGCGCCACCAACTGCTTCGCGCTCGCCCTCGCCTCGGCTTGAGCCTGCGCCGATATTTCCTCGGACCTGCGGATTTGACAAGTCAATTATGAATAGATCCTGTGATAACTCTTCAGTCAAAAGCTGGAACAAGTGGATTACCGAAGGGCAGCTTCCCTAGCCGCAGCTTCCTTCGCCAGGGCGATCTTCTGCTGAATCATGGCGCTCTGCTTGGCCTCGGAGACTCTGTGCTGCGCGACGATGACGTTGTGATTGGCCTCCTTCGCCTGCTGCACGGCCCGGACGACCTCGGGAGGATAGGCGATGCTCGGCGTGCCAGGATAAGGATCCTTCAGGGCCTGAAACAGTTTCACCGTGGCGTCAATGACATTCGCTCATGACGATCGAGAGCTCGGCGGCTAATGTATTAGAAATCTGACACGAAACCGTCATCCACTGCTCGACCCGAAAGTCTCTCGCCCATTAAGAGCATACGCAACGAACATCCTGTCCACTGTTCCTGCGCTGTATTACGCCCCGCAGAGGCCGTCCTCACCGAAGAGAACTACGTAAAACTACTGAACTACTGCCCAGTGCTAAATTGGCGGACTACTGAAGAGTGTTGGAATTCTGGAGTAGTTAACTGCTGAACATTACTGAGTATTTTGAGTAGTTAACTATCTGAAACTACTATAAATGTTCAGTTCTTAAACATTCAAAACTACTATGAGTGTCCAGTAGTTAACTGCTGGGAATTCCCGCAGTTTCCAGTAGTGCTACTTATAAGTAGTAGTCACTGATGCGGAAACTTCGTCGTCCTCACTGATAACTATTGACTGTTGAGGAGTAACTACTAAGAAGTAGTAACTACATGCGTAGTAACTACTGCAATGCCAGTAGCCATTACCGCACCTTTAGTAGTTCATTTCGGTGTGGGCGACCCCAATAGAGGTACACCGATCCATGCACGAATCGGTTGGCAAACACCTCCCCTGCGATACCTTTCACTGACACCTCTTACGGGTGCCGGGTAGCCACCCGGGGTAAGCCGAAGCAGAAGTCCCCTTTGCTCGCGACGGACGCTTCATCGAGAGCTCGACAGAAAATGAGGTACCTGAAGAGCGACATTGTGCGTCGCCTGAAGCTGGACCTTGCCGAGAGCAAGATCAGCGGGTCCTGAGGCGGGTCCTGAGGCGGGCCAAGCGGAGTTTCCGAAAGCAGCGGGTGCCCAAGCGGTTGCCCCGAATGCCGGGACCATCCCAAAGACGTCGTATCCCGATGGTCCGAAGAGTGCGACCCCGCGTTTCTCCTTCGTCTTCGTGTCCTTCGAAGGATGGGCGCTGATGGCCGAGGCCGCGGCGATGAGGAGGATGATCTGTGGAAGACAAAATGAGCTATGTATAGACAATGTTGCCAAGAAACTCGCTGAGGAGATTCTGAAGCTGTACCGCGAAAACAGTCTTCATCTTGCTGGAGTATCGACGATGGAACTGATGATCTTCCGGGCCGGGACCCCGGTCTTATATACGACTTTCCGCAGGGACCTCCTGGCGAACGCTCGGTGTCGTTCCGATGATAGCAACGTAATTGGATTAATTAAAACCATCACCTCCAACATAGGAAGGGACACGCGTGCGGGATCTTGGTGGACGAGATTATAGACCCGGCGGCCTAATGACGATCGGCGGATGAGACCCGGTGCAATCACCGGGCAATCGCGTTGCTGAAACGCTTCGAATCGGTTCCCGGATCAGGACAACGAGGCGCGCGGCTGGTGAACGGCGCGGTCTTATCTCCGGATGACGGGAAACCATCGGCGAGACTCTCGCTCCTCGTGGAGGTGACTTTCGATGGTTCGGGTTCATCGCACCCCAGGGGATTTGAGGTAATCCAGTATGGGAAACCGCGACGACAAAGATTCGACTCTCGGTTTGGTGGTCAACATAGTCATTTATTCATTTACACATCAACGATACGCTATCCTTCATAATTTTGTTTTGATTGTCCGACGAGTATTATTTCCCCGCGACTCGCTGACCTATTAACCTATTATTCAATCAACATGTTACAAACGACTCAACAAGTGGGTCTACGAGGTCCTCTACGAACGCTTCATATCCCACTGAGGCCCCGCCCAAGCTGGCTCTTTGCGAAGAATCTCAGGCCGCGGGGATTCGAGAAGGCCCCAAAGGAGTCGCCGGCCCCGAAGAATTTCACGTCCGACTTCCGCTCGTTATTGGGTGGAGTGGTTTGCGATTCGACGGATTCGAAAGCCGGAAGAGCGAAGCCGGTCGCAGGTTCCTGGGTACTGGAGGATTGCCTCGAGGATTTGTTGAAACTACTTTCGAACTTGTGGTGTGGTTTTCTTGACTTCTTCCGTTCGTCTCTGGCCGTGCCCGATTCGGCGTTGTCAACCCTGTACCTGGACGTTCCCCGGTCCCGCGGGATCTTGTAGCCGTAGGACTCCGTCACCGGGACGTCGATACCAGTCGCGGTTCTCCAGGACGCGCTGGAACCGTGGCCCTCGGGGTCCCTGTGGCCGCCCCTTGGTTTCCCGTTGTCCCTGTGGCTGGCCTTCGACCGCCCGCTCTCCCTGCGACTGCTCTTCGGCCTCTCCTCGTACCGGTGGGACTTGTAGCTCTCGTACTCCTTGGGCTCCGCGGCATCGTCCCGGACGACGTGTCGGCTCTTCTGCTTGGCACCGCCGCGCGAGGACTTGGCGCGGTTCCTGCTGGAAGTGCGCTTCCTGGACGCCGAGGGTGGCTCCTCTATGTCCGGGACCTCCTTGACGTGGGTGTAATCTGCGCCCGAACAAACCTCAGTCCTCCCTGACGATAGATACTTCCAATTGGGATTGGGGCCACTTACCGTTCTTGGGAAGTTCCTTCCTGTAGGAGTCCTCGAACTCCTTCTCGTAGTCCTCACCGTAACTCTTGTAGGCAGCGGTGTCCTCTTCGTCCTCCTTGGCGCCCGAGGACGGGCCATCGTCTTCCTGGCGCTCGCTCCTCCGGCTCTCCTGGGAATCCTCGTCCTCGTAGCTCGCGGCTTCGGCCTCCGTGTAACCTGAACGGTAGTCCTCCGAGGACGCGTCCCTGGGAACGTCGCCGCCCTCCTCGATGCTCTGATAGACCGGCTTCGAGCCGTGCTGGGTCGTGGGGCGAGGTCCGTCAGGGTTTTCCTCGTGGGAGGCCAGTTTGGAGTACTTTCCGAAAGCTTCGTCGTAGGAGTTGAAGAGATTCGAAGATGGCACTTCGTAGCTGGTGTCTCTCTGGGGGCTCTTCTGAGGGCGGGCATCGGGGTCGTCGGGCGAGTAATCGAAGTCTCCGGCTGTCTTCAAGCCTGTGGGAGAACGGGGTAATGAAAACGATGGAAAATCGACGCCCCTGGTATGAAAATTTGGAACTCTACATCTGGATCTGATCAGGCCTAATCGGGACTTCATCATGCGACAATGTAAATCTCGAAAGTATCTATCAGGGCAATGGTATTGATATTGATGGAGGCATCGGGAAAACAATAAACGAATCGTCATCGTCGTGGTGCAAATTTTTAAACTCTACATCAGGCCCTGACCAGGCCCTGACAAGGTCCTGTCAGGGTCTCATCAGGCCTTGATGCAAGAGGCTCCAAAGTGTCTACTAGGGCGACGGCATTAATGAACAAATCAGCAAAATGACGATAAATCGCAATCGATGATGTGGCCACTGATAGGATTAAGTACCTTCGTCGAAATCGTGCTCGTCGCTATAGTCGGGCCTCGGCGTTGTCGGCTTCTTCTTGTCTATGACCTCAACATCCGTGCGGATTTCCTCAAAGGGCTTCGCGTGATAGATGACGGACTGTCGATCGTCGTCGGCTCCCGGAGGGGCGCCGGTGGTGAAGTGCAGCTGGGGCTGGTTGGCGAGAAGCTCGTAGCCGCCCCCGGGTTTCGCGTACTCGTTGCTGGCGAACGCGTTGAGGCCGGGGCCTTTGATGGACGAAAATGGCGCAGCGGTGCCGGACAGAGAGGTCGACCCGGGCTTGGAGAACTCAAAGTTGAGGCCCGAGGAAGGGCGCGTTTGGAAAGTGGAACCCGTACCGAGGAGGCCCGGTTGGCCGCCGAAGGCCCTAGCGAATCCCGGCGCTGGTGGGCCATTCTGCAGGGCCCCCGGAAGTGGCGCCTTGTTGGCATAACCAACAGCGGGTGACCCGCCATACAGGTAATTATGCGCAAGTTTGTCGAACGCCTTGAACCCCGGCGAGCTGGAAAGTCCAGACGAGAAGGTCGGCGAAAAAGCGCCACCCTTGAAGGGCGCCGTCTGCGGGGAACTGGCGAGGGGCCCCTGAGTGCCGAAGGTCAGAGAGGAGGGGCCGCGAAATTTCGGGAATTTGGGAAAGTTGAAAGGGCTGTCGCTGAAGGTCGAAGGATACTGACGATCGGTCAGGACCGCGGAAAACGTCTGGGCCTTCGGTAAGAGGCCATCGGTGGGCGAGTCGGAGTTCTTCCTTATCGACGGGGCGTCTTTGTCGGTCTCCGGAATGTGTCTGTATGTACTGGGATTCGTGAAGTACTGAGAATTCTGATTGCCAGCGTTGGTCGCTTGGTTCCGGAAATGTTGGCCGGGTTGCGCTGCGTAGGGAGGCGCGTTTTTCGGATATCCGTCCTCAGGACTGGCGTGGAAGCCACCTTGAAGCGTCGGTGCTGCGCTGGTCGCTTGGGGCCCTTCTTCGCGGGGCTGACCATCGCTCCGGGCATTCTGGCTCTGGATGTTTTCCTCGAAGAACTGGTAAGGGCTGTAGGCCCCGCTTTGGACGGCCCTCGGCCACGGGATCGTGTTCGCGGCCGCCCTGACTTGCGAGGTGTCCTCGTAAGATGCTGCACTGCCGCTGTAAGGAACGACGTATCGTTTTCCATGAGGGCTCCTCGGGTTCGCGGACCAAACGATGGACGCGGGAGGGGGGACCAATTCGCGCTTTGATCTCGACGCGAAGATGGCGGTATTGTCACTCGGCGACGAAGACGACACCGCTGCGACCCTCGATTCGGCAGCTATTCCTAACAGTAGTACGGCGTTGACGATCTGCAAAATGTTTTTTTTTTTTTTTTAAACAGAATTATTATGATATATCTTGGACTAACGTTGTAGTGGCTGATGCGCTCGCGTATGTTTCGTAGAATAGCCCAGATCTGCCCTACATTGTATACAAATTCCATGTGAGCATCTGTGAGTATTTGTGAGGATTTGTGAGTATCTGTGAGTATTTGTGAGCATCTGTGAGTATCTGTGCGTATCTGTGAGTATCTGTGAGTATCTGTGAGTATGTGTGAGTATGTGTGAGTATCTGTGAGTATCTGTGAGTATCTGTGAATATCTGTGAATGTCTGTGAGTATCCATGTGCGTATCTGCGAGTATCCATGTGAGTATCTGCGAGTATCCGTGCGAGTATCCGCGTGAGTATCCGTGTGAGTATGAGCATAACTATTTGTGAGTATTTGTGAGTATTTGTGAGTATTTGTGAGTATTTGTGAGTATTTGTGAGTATTTGTGAGTATTTGTGAGTATTTGTGAGTATTTGTGAGTATTTGTGAGTATTTGTGAGTATTTGTGAGTATTTGTGAGTATTTGTGAGTATTTGTGAGTATTTGTGAGTATTTGTGAGTATTCGTGAGTATTTGTGAGTATTTCTGAGTATTTCTGAGTATTTCTGAGTATTTCTGAGTATTTCTGAGTATCCGTGAGTATTCGTGAGTATCGACGTGAATGTCCAATCGACATGAACTTCATTACTATGTAGGTAGATGCTACGCACTGTGCACTTTTGAACTCGGTGTACTTATCGACATTTATTCACGTACCAGCATAGTTGCCATTAGGCTGATCCGATCGAAACTAGAGATTCCTCTTTACTAGCCAGCACGAAAGCTATCCACAGCCTTTTATATATCATCGTGGGTCATCGATGCGAAACAACGGAACGGAACAACTCTTTTCTAAAAGCGACAAAAAACATTGCCCGCCGAGAAGAAATACTAATTCGAATCAGAAGCTCGACGCCAGCCGGGCGTTAACCGCGCCTTGATGGTTATTGCCATTGGATTGCCTCATTTCTTGCCGATAATCGTCGACGCTAAGATTTTCAGAGATGAGCAGTCAGCGACTAAGTGCCAAAGGTGCAGCGAGGCTAATTGAAAATTTTTATGATTTAAATCTTGCCAGTTGTAATTTGGTTTTTTGGCCCGGCAAATCGTGGAAGTCGCTAATAAAATCTTCCGCGTCGTCGCGCGTGACAAACTTTGCCGGTCAGCCTCGCGCCTCGTCCGACTCGTCGCCTCTTCCCAGTCTCGTTCTCTCGCTCGCGTGTAATGCGTGAGGAAAAACAATGAATTCCAGACTGTAAATCCGACCGAGAACTGCCATCGGAGAAAGGTGAGAATGCCTTCGAGGCAACGACGCAAAAGGGAGAAGAAAAACTGCTCGCGTCGCGGACGATGATAATGCGGCGATGTAAATGTCATCTCTCCGGGTGATCGACTTTTTTTGCCTGGACAATTGAGAGCGGGGCAAATTGGACCCCCCCCCCCCCCCTCCCGAGATACGATGAAATTTGTTACATCAACTAGACTATATTGCGCATTTTGTAATTCGGTTAAATTATTTTTTTTATATTAGAAAAATGTGTATAAAGTCTCAAAATTCAAAGTGAGTTCGTGTGTTCTTTGAGGTAGTCCTTGCGATTGGTGTACACTTCGGATGAGTTTCAGAAAAATGAGAGGGAATTGCAAACACTTGTCAATGGTATAAAAATCTGAAAAAAATCAAGTCTATTAAAGGCGCCGAAACGATTAATTTTGCATAATAATGATTCCAAAAATGTTATTAACAAATTGATGGAAAATTTAATTGTTCAACAAATCTCTCGGAAAACTGACTTTTTTCATGAAAATGACTTTCTACACATTTTTCTCATATAAAAAAAATTTAAGTGAATTGAAACATCTGAAAAAATGCATACTTTAACAATTTGAGTTTTCGACCCGCCGTCACTTCCGGTCAAACACCAAGAATTTTGAAACCGGAAGTGACATTTTTCCCATGAAACCTCACTTCCGCCCAAAAACAAGATTTTTAGATCGGTAGTGACCTTTTCCCATAAAACGTCACTTCAGGTTTCAAAATCTTGTAAAAACAAGATTTTGAAACCGGAAGTGACATTTTTCAAAAAAAAAAAAACATTTTTTATATCGATAGTGACGTTTTCCTTTGCGACGCCACTTCGAGTCGAAAACTGATATTTTTAAACCACTCTCTCCAACCGTTCACTCGACTCGGAGAAATTACGACCGTAATGCGCCGACCGCTTGCGTTGGCATTGGCCGGAGCCTCGGACCGACGGCGATGACCGGCGAGTGCAATTAATTGTTTCCCGACGCGACTGCCGGCCGCTCTCCCGCCGTCATCAATCACTAAACCCGATCGTTATCCGATCTTAGGGCGGCGATCTCCCGAGCCGATTTACCGGTGTCCCGAAGAAATTCAATCCTTTCTTGCACCTTCGATAATTCGTTCCTACGTTATGGCGCAGTAAAGTGAAAATGCCCGGCGAGGTGTCGGGCTCCGCGATCGGAACCGAGCGACACAAGGTGATCGTCAACGGACCGAAGGATCGGCGACGACTTTCACCGTTCGATCCGGCGAGATCATCGAGGGACCGTTACACTTTGTCACATTTCGAGGAAACGGCCCCGAGGTGAGTGTCAATATTACGGTGGAACGGATAAACCGGAGACCGAGTTCCTACGGACGTGACTGCAACCGACTTCGCAACCGTAATTTTGTGGACGCTTCGGAGCGTTAAGATCGGTGTTACCGACCGACGGTAATAAATGGTCCATCGCGTCGGGAATTCCCGCAGTCGCGTTGCGGAAGGAACGACGGTAGGGTTGGTCCTTAAATTGAACATTTTGGCACTTTCTGGGGGACGATCCTGTATTATTGTAAGGTATAAAATAAAAATACGATGTGCGAAGGGTCTCCGAAATTTACGCATTTTTAGAGGTCGCTACCGGCAATTAAGGTAGTTTTGTCGCTTGGTATTCATTTCGCATAAGTTCGAGAAAAATGAGATAAAATTGCAAACACTTCTCGATGGTATAAAAATCTGAAAAAAATGAATGCACATTAAAGGTACTGAGAAAATTGATTTCGCATAACAATAAGTCGAAAATGTTATTAACAAATTAAACAAAAAATTAATTGATTAACAAATTAGCCGGCAAATTAATGTTTTTTTTATTATGAAAATGATATTTTATTATGAAAATGATATTTTTCAGCAACAATTATCCCGCGGTAAAATAAGCGAATATTTCATTTGGAAAGATTAATTAGTTATTTCATTGATCCATTATTTCATTTGGAAGATTTCATTGGAATATTTCATTTGAGAGATATGTTTGTTGTAACAAAAGTTAAATAAAAAAAATATTTATCGTTTGTGGTTAAGGGAATCGACAAATTCCTGAATAGTCAAAAAGTATAAAATATCTTCCATCGATGAACGAACGAAACATTTTATTTACACAATTTTCTTCAACACCCGAGAAAAGAGTACTTCTCGTTTCAGCTGTTGAAGAGAATTAGGTATATAAAATCTTTTATTCGTTCGTTCATTTTAAATGTAGATAGATTTCGAAGTTTTTAATTTTAATAGATTTCGAAGTTTTTAATTTTTTAAACATCCTATATAGCCTCTAAAAATTTTTAAACATCCTATATAGCCTCTAAAAATTCATTAATTTCGGAGACCCTTCGCCCGTCACATTTTAATTTTACACCCCACCATAAAACAGGCTGACGCCCAAAAAATTCAAAAATGTTCAATTCAAGAACCACCCCAGGCGGCAGGAAAATGAGCACCATCGACAAACTTCAGACAAGTTATTTATGATACAACATTTATATACGCTTACATGGTTGTTTTTTTTGTCTTTTAATATATATGTACAATTCACAACACTAAAAGGTACGTTGCGCAATTTTAACATTTTCTTCGGTTCGTCAGTCAAGGGTCATCAGCTGTAGACAACGTAACTCCTAACTTCAGGATTAGTGTCGGAAGTGATTAGCAAAGAGGGTTACGGGATTAAATAATAATGGTACGAGGTTGCGTCACGAGAGTCGACGATGAGCACCGATGTCGGATTTCTTTGGATAAGTTAATTTGACCGCCATCTTGTCGAGGGGCAGGGAGATGGTCGGACGACGCCATCTTGTCGAGGGCCGCGAGATGGTCGGAGGCCGCCATCTCAGCCGGGGTAGTAGCGGATTGGCTGGAGGTTGGGTGGGGCGGGAGGCGCCATGTTGACCGGGCGGCCATCGTTCTTCTTCTGAAAGTTCTTGGCGTTGTCGTCGTAGAACTGCATGTGCATCCTGCGTTTCTCGTTCTCGAAGTAGTGCCTGAGGTCGTCGTCGTCGCGGAAGAAGCTCTGGGCCGTGCCGGTCGGCAGCTGCTTGTTCTTCATTAGGAGCCCAAGAAGGTTGTGGGTCCTCGGATGGTTGATGTCGAAGTACTCGGTCTTGGTAGAGTGCTCGCCGCTGGAGGGTTTGAAGGAGTCGTCCTCGTTCGACGAGGTCGTCGTGAAGGTCGGATAATTTTCGAAGTTCTGATCCGTCCGGTAATCGGCCGAGTCGCGGTGCCGATGGGAGTGGGAGGCCCGGTGCGGGTACTTGTCGTAGCGGGGACCATTGGCGTGAACCCCCGACTGGCTGCTGGCCGAGGCCTCTGGACCGGAAGACGGTCTTGGTCTCGTTGGCCTTGAGTTGCTGTTATTGGAGCTGTACCTGGAAGGTGGCCTCTTCTTGACCGGCTTGGGGGCGTCGTTGAAGGGGCTCTTGGAAACGAAGGAATTCTGCTTGGGCGGCGTCAAGTAGTCGCTCAGTCGGTGCTTGGAGGAACCCGGCCTGGATGAGGAGTGGCCCTGGTTCTGACGGTTCTTGGGACGCGAGGTGTGCAAGGACTCGGATGACGATGGTAGACTTTGCTTCACGGCGGCCTTGAACAGTTGCTCGATCGCGGCTACCGAGAGACTCGGCTTCTTGGTGGTTGACGATGACTCCGCGGTTCGGATCTTGTTCTCTGACTGATGAGCCTCCAGGATCTCCTTGGCGGAGTAGTTGGAATCTGGAAGAGAAGCCTTGAATCGTTGGAGTTCACCGTTGAGCTTGAGCAGATCGCTCAGCTCGGCTGCCGTGTAGTTTCCCCGAGACTTTCTGTCGTTGTTCCACTTGTGGGTGTTGTAGATCGTCTTCAGAGACTCCTTGAACATCTCCTCGGCGTACTTGGCGAGGTCGTTGCTCAACCTCGGTTTCTGGACGAGTTCGCTCTGGGCGCCGTAGGTGTTCTTGAAGAAGTTACCGCCCGGTATGACGGGAACGAGATTCAGGTGGTTGGGGAGGCTCTCGGGGAGCTTGCTGTTCAGCATTGATTGGCTCTTCATGAGTTCGGCGTTCGGGACGAAGTGAATGGGATTGTAGAGCTGGCTGTTCTGGTTGTCCTGATTGGAGGCGTCGGGCCTGGTCTCGTATTTGTTGACCTGATTACTGTGCGACCCGATCTGCGACAAGGTATTGACGTACTTTTGAAGATTCGATGATTCATTATTGATCCCACCAACAACCGCTGGTCTCGGTGTCAGGAAAGTCGCTACGGTGGTGAATATTGGTATCGGCGTTGTCAGGACCGCGGCTTGATACGGATTCATGTTGCCGTAAGGGTTGACAAAGGTAAGATCAACCGGACTGGGCTTTATATTGGGATTCCTGATCTCTACATTCTGCGTTCCCAGATTCGGCAAGTGGGCCTTCACCTGATTGCCACCGGATCCTGGTAGGGCATTCGCGACATTCGCGTTTGCGTTACTAGTGCTCCCAAGATTGTCATTAAGCCTGTACACCTGCTGGTAAGGCGTGTTCCTGGTCGCCTCCTCCTTGGTCTGAAGTTGCTGCAACTGCTTCCACGTGTTCTCGAAGATGTCGTTGGCTGCCTTGAGGATCTGCTGGTTCTGATTTCGTGCCCCGTGAGTCACGACGGTGGGGCTTAGGATGCTCTGTTGCTCCTGCAACTGAGCTGGCGCGGTAACGTAGTTCTGATTGTTGAAGTTGATCGGGATACCATGGCCCGATTGAACAGCCGTCGGGACTTCGTGGGCAGGCTGGAGATACTGCTTCGTATTGGGATCTTCATCTTGCCGGTAGAAGTGGTAGAAATCTTGGGGCAGATGAGGTCTCGTCATCTGCTGATTACCTTGATGCTCGTTGTAGTAGTTGTTATTAGTGTTGATGTTATTGTTGTTGTTGTTATGTTGATTGCCGTTAGGCAAATACTTATTGTCACCATTGTTGTTCTTCTGCTGTTTCTCCCCGTTTCCCACGGCATAGGTGGCGGTGGCCAAGTAATGTCCGTCAGAATTTGACCCTACAGTTGTCTTCCTTCGTGACTCTGATTCGGCCAGATTGTTGTTCACCGGCTGATCAGGCTGGGAGGTGCTCACAGATGGTGGGGTGTTTTGGATCGTCACCACTTGACTGTTTGGGTTTCCATGTTGGATTAGATTCTGCCCATGGAGGCCATTGGGATTCACGAGGATGTTGTAATTAGCGTGACCGTTGTAGGCACCATTGACGGGAATGCTCTGAATCACCGGCTGAGGTACGACGAATTGTGATTGGACGGTCGGTGATGACGGATTGATCGTCAGATGATGAACATTTTGGGAATTCGCCGGTCGCGGTGAGACCGTGCTGTGGTAGTTCTGAACGGGTATGTTCTGGACGGTCGGACTGAGATGTTGAAGGTTCTGATTGGCCGGCTGGGTGACGGTGAACATCGGTGAGACGGTGCCCGGCGAGTAGGCCGCCCGGACGTTGGAGGAGTACTTGTTGACGTTCATTTGCGGCACGAGTACAGCCTGGACATGGCTTTGATAGGTGTTGCGCCCGACGATGATGTCTGGAACGCTAGTAGACAGTACGTAGTTGCTGTTGATCGCGGTCGGGCCGTTCTTGGCGGCGTTCGTGGGACGGGCGATGTTGGGGGTGACGACCGTCTGGCTGGTACTCAGCACAGGTGTGGGGCTGCTGACGATCGGTGCCGCGGTGACGAAGTTCGGTACGTCGGTGAAGTCGAATCCCTGACTGTTGCCCAAGGCGGTCGAGTGGTCGAAGCCCGAAACGGGGACCAGGTTGATGTTGACCGGCACCAGAAGCTTGGGCTTGTCGATCTGGTCGATCTCGAATCCACTGGAGTGCGACACCTCGATGTTCGGACCGACCTGGCTCCACTTGGTCGGTCCCTTGCCCCTGGCCGACTGCTTCTTCGAACCACCACCATCAGTCTTCGCTGGGCCACTCGACTTGAGGCTATGCTTGCGTTCCTCCGACTCCTCCTCCGACGTCGTCGAGTCACCGCTGTCGTCGTCGTTCCAGTAGCTCGGCTTGGCCTTCGGCCTGTGCACCTTGGGCCTGCTCTGCGAGTTGTGCTTCCTGGAGTCGCCCGACTGGTCGTCAATGGACTGTCCTCTGTGCTCCTTGACCAACCTCCTCGAGCTGTCCGAGCCGTAGGGCCTCCTTCTGACTTTGTGGGGCTTCTTGGGCCTCTCGGTCGCTTCCTGATAATCCTCCCCTTCCTCGGAGTAATCGACGCTGTCCTCATTCCGATCGTAACTCAGGCCGTACCGATCCTCCGAGTTCGAGCGGGCCTCGACGTCGTAAACATCGGCCGCCTGCGCCTCCGGTTCGCCGCGAACCTTCTGACTCCTGTAGTGATCAACGCTCGCGGCCCTGGGTGAATTTTGCTCGGTTCCGTACCTCACGCTCGTCTTGTACTCGCTTGGCTCGACGACCACGACGGGCTTCGAGTTGACGTGACGATTCTTCGGGCTCGCGGAGGCGTGAGACTTGTACGACTGTCTCGTACCGCTGCCGCTGCTCTCATAGTTGGACCTCATCGACGGTGACGTTCTCTGATGGTTGACCGGACCCTCGTCGTAGACGTCGTAGATCGCGCCGCCGCTCTGCTGATGGAAATTGCTCTGGACTTTCTCCGGCACGAACGTCGTCTTGCTCTGACCACCCGACGGTTTGGCATTGCCATTGACGAACGAGTAGTAGTTCCTGTAGGTCTCGCTGTCCTTCGACTCGGCCTCGCCGTGGAACTTGGTGAGGTACTTCTCGATCTTCTTGATCCTCTCCTTGGTCCGCTGGTTCTGAGCCGCCGTCCTTCCGCCGGTCGACTCGTCGGCCTCCTGGTGCCTGCCCGACTCGGTCGCTCCTCTGTTCTGATGCAGCTTGTTCTGCATGTTCTCGTAGAAGTCGTGGTAGTTCGCGATCGCCGGCGTCTCGTTGGTCACCTTGAGGATCTCGAAGTCGTTCTGGCCGTCCTGAGCGTCGAACGATCGACGATCGGCGCCCGGTGCTCCGAGGTTCAGCAGCATCCTCGCCTCGCTCGAGAGGGCCGGATCGGCCCGGAGGAGTTCATCGCCGAAAGATCGGTTGGCGTTGCTCTCGACGCTGTCGGGCGACACCGACGGCGTGGCGGACATCGACGCCATGGGAACGAATCCGTTGGAGTTCTCATAGTGAACATTGGCGGTAGTCGGCGTTGATTTGTCAGAATATCGATGATTCTCGTAAGTCAAGCCCAGGTTCTCCGAGGCCGTCGCGATCTGATCGAAAATATCTTCCACCGGTGGCTTCTCGGTCTCGTTCGACCTCACGCACGGCCAGCCGAGCAGTAAGAGAATCGCCTGGAAAAAAAAGTGATTCGCGTTGATTTATTTCGTGTATCTCGTTAATGAGACAACCCAACACATCGTAAAGATATACTATGTAAGCGAGGCGAGGCGAACACATACGTGGAGAGAAGGCATCGCCGGAAAGTCGAGCAGACATTAACTGGATCTATGGTTATCCTACAACAAATTGATGCAAACGGACTAGTGTTTCAAGGGGATGACCCAGAAAAGAAAAGCAGACTGGAAAAGTAAAAAGATATCCAGTGGAACAAGCACACGCTTTACAATGCGAATAGGATCTGGATGTGCACGGAACCAAAACTATGCGGGACTTTCTCACAGTGCCGCGGTTGGTGGTGCAGCATATGGATGCGTGCGTGTGTCTGCGGATCCTCTTCGGACGTATTCTGTGTGCGGAACGAACGATTGACTCTGTTAAAAGCTGTCGGCGAACGCTTCCTTACGAAATTAATTTCCAACCCGTGTTAGAGATATCGCAAAAAGCTTATCGAAATATATATACTTTTATAGAACACATTTCGATTCGATATAGTTAATGTACGGGTGTTTGCTGGTGTTTGCTGGTGTTTGCTGGTGTTTGCTGGTGTTTGCAGGTGTTTGCTGGTGTTTGCTGGTGTTTACGAGCGTGTGCGCGCATGTGCTTGCGTTTGCGGGTGTTCGCGGGTGTTCGTGGGTGTTTGTGGGTATTTGTGGATGTTTGTAGGTGTTTGTAGGTGTTTGTAGGTGTTTGTAGGTGTTTGTAGGTGTTTGTAGGTGTTTGTAGGTGTTTGTAGGTGTTTGTAGGTGTTTGTAGGTGTTTGTAGGTGTTTGTAGGTGTTTGTAGGTGTTTGTAGGTGTTTGTAGGTGTTTGTGGGTGTTTGTGGGTGTTTGTGGGTGTTTGTGGGTGTTTGTGGGTGTTCGTGGGTGTTCGCGAGTGTTCGCGAGTGTTCGCGAGTGTTCGCGAGTGTTCGCGAGTGTTCGCGAGTGTTCGGGAGTGTTCGCGAGTGTTCGCGAGTGTTCGCGAGTGTTCGCAAGTGTTCGCAATTGTCTGTGAGCCTTCGTAAGTACCGTTACTCGTCAGTGAGGCTTTCTGAGTACCTGTGTAAAGCGACAGACAGCAACAAGCATAATGAAGTACTTCCCTATATATACATACATCTATCCACACAAATAACCATCAAACAAGAAGCGAGCGGTTCTCGTCAAACGCAAAATAACCACGACAAACGCGAGAGCCGTATCTCGTCATACTAACTTTCCAGTGACACCTCTACAACGGCAGCTAAAATTTTGACTAATAGTCCGACATCCAGGATATCAGGAGTTAATCGCCTTCTCGTCATTACACTATCGTCTCGAGCCTCGGCCCGATATCTCCTCCCTCCAGAACCACCGTCCTATCTTACTTACATGATGAATCAACATTTTGCCACCGCAGCACTTGGCTCCCTACGCGATACTCGTACAGAAGTACTCTCAACGTTATCTCCTCGAACGATGAGTTCACACTGAGTCGCACGCGCACATTGATCGTTTCGAATTCGATTGGTTCGTTAAAGTACAATCGCCAAGTTTACAGTAACTCGTTCGGAGTGAAAGATCGGTCACCGACAGCGAGCGCTTCTTCTCTCACACTGGCCGACTGTGTTGGGAGGCACCTTCGACGAGGACCTCCTCGCGAGAACTGAGCCACATAGTAGATACGCGATTTTCTTTATACACTCCGGTAACCAAGTGAAAAATATCGTTCTAAATATTATTCCCCTGTAGTCCGGCAACAGCAGTGGTAGAGACCAGTGGATACTTTCATTCGTGACACGCGACCGCAGCCGCAAAAGTCTTGTCCGGCAGGAGTAGCGGGCGTGTGCGCGGGAGTACCGAGAGGCGCGCTTGGTACACGTACATATATATGTTATTACAGGGATCATCAACCGGAACACTTCCACGCTATCCAAGAACCAACTACGTCCACGAGCCTCCGTTCGAGCAACCCTCGCATATTACCGAGCCATCGATGGCCGAGGATTTCACTTGATTAATTTCGTTTCGACATCCACAGTGTACCGTTCGATTGACCTGCGATTGACATCATCGATCGGGCTCGAACGATGCACTTCTCTTGATTAAAACCTATAAAATAATTAACAACAACAGGAATAATAATTGATTTATTTATTTATTTCTAAACGGATTGATTCCTTACAAAAAATATATAAACACAAATTTGTTTCAACAGCTTCATATCTTGTCGCATATATTATAATATATGCGACTAAATAATAATAATGAAGATGACAATAATAATAATAATAATAATAATAATAATAATAATAATAATAATAATAATAATAATAATAATAATAATAATAATAATAATAATAATGTAACGAATATCGAATCGCGGTCAGGATAGACGATTATTACTTATTATTATAAGTATAAGTATAAGTATTATAATATTTATTATTATTATTTAATTTTTTTTTAAATTCATTTGACGAATTTCTCCTTTTTTTGTCGATTTACATTAAACCCAATACACAGCTCAGAGTACAAAATCCTTAAATAACTGAATAAAAATAGTAAATACAAAATAACATTTAGTTCTAAACTACATAACAAACTAAACATACATTAACACTTCTCTTTCTTCTCTCTTTACCATCATCTGGTTTATTCATATTTAATAATAATAATAACAATAATAATGTGTAATAAAAATTGCCAATAAACAAAAACACTCAATAAAATAAAGAAAAATCAGTTCATTCTCTCCGTCGCATAGATCGACGTTTTCTCAGTCCGCGCGGTATAAAGATCAAGCAAACGAAAGAAACGATCTCGTTCGGTCATTACTTTCGCGGCGATGATCTTACGCGCTCTAGAACACACGCATTACCGTCGCTCGGGCGGTCGCTCGTGCCCGCCTCCGTGCCGCGATAACCAGGCGCATCTCTCGGGGCTCTCGAGAGCGAGGCGGCGACCACGTGGAGGAAATTCCCCCTCCCCCTCCCCCTCCTTTGGGGGGGGGGGTCGGGGGGGGGGAAACTCGGCTCTTCTCTTAATCTCTTCTTATCCCTCGTATCGAAGCAACCTGTCTCGGGCGGCGTTAAAACGCTCCTCTCGCTAATTGCCCGGGGCAGTTTAGATCCTCGGATAGATCGCGTAGATCTCGCGCGATCGAGACCCCCGCGAGATTCCCTCGCGGGCTCTCGTGAAAACAAGAAATTCACGGCTCTTAGTCCCAATGCGTTGTTGCGGCTCGATTCGGATCGCAAATTTTCATTTGTATACCGTTAATTCGCTAATTAAAGCTAATTGCGACGGTTGGCGATCGATCTTGATCCAGCGCGCATGCGCAATGCGCGGGTCGATGGGATTTTTTCCGCGCGCCGAACGGTTGCGCGCCTCGGACGGTATTATCGAACTTCCGTCGGAACGCCGGCGTGGTTAATCGACGGTGAACGACGGGGCGGGTCGATGAGCCGGCGATCGTTCACGCCGCGTAATTGCTCGAGCTCGTATGGTTGAAATTTTTGCATGTGAGGATGGACGTGTGGAGGATCGACACGATTGCGAGAGGATTGGACGAGAAAGTTGTTGGGACGTGGATGTTACGGGTGGCGTTTGCTTGTTTGATGAAGAGGAGGGAGTTGCTGACACGTGGATTAAGATTGCGACATTTTTGGGAGATGGGGCAAAATGGACTCTTTTGGGAATGTGAGGGAATTTTTTGTAGGGTATTTTTTTACAGCATCGATTATTTTGATTATCTGATCTACGAATAGCGGATGGCTGAAGTGGTCCATTTTTAACCCCGTTTTTCATATTTTAAGAATTTGTATTTTGTCCGGGAAATAATTATTTGTTTAATGAGAAATACGCATTTGTGGACATGGATTAAAATTGCAACATTTTGGGGAGATTCTGGGCAAAATGAACTCGTTTGCGAATATGAGGAAATTTTGTAAAGGTGATTTTTTAGAGAATGGATTATTTTGATTATGTGATCTACGAATAGTGGATGGCTGAAGTGGTCCATTTTTACGCCCATTTTTTCATATTTTTTAAGAATTCAAGTTTTACCCAGAAAATAACTAAATTCGAAGTAACTTGTGAATTTCTCAGAATTGGGTTTGATTGATTTTCACCACCATTGCAGTCTAGTCCATTTCGCCCCGTACTCTTATTTTACCCAGGCGCGCAGATTCATTTTGTGAGTAAAAAAAATCAATTCAAACATGTAGTGCTAAACGGTAAGAATCCTTTATTTCGATGTCCGACGATACACACGACGATTGCGTGAGAGAGACACGGAATAACATGAATTAATTTTCGCTACATTATTGCACAGTGGTCCATTTTCCCCCATACTTTTAATTTTCCCCAGACTCACAACACGAGTGTAAGCAGATTCGTTTCGTGCCTCAACATTTCGTTCAACATGTCTAAATCGGTAAAACGCTCGCCTGGTCCACTTTGCCCCACTCTCCCCCACTCGCGTCGCTTCGTTGGAGACCATTAAAAAAAAATCGCCTCTTAAAGACTACTCTCTTGACAAGGTACCTTTGTGAAGTGTGAGCACCATTCGGGTAATTCTCCCGTCCCCCTTTCCGAAGAAAAACGCCCGGTGTGCAACGCGTTTCGCCGGACTCTCGACGTGTTACACACGGGAATCATTATACTTAGCGTTCAATTACGATCGAGCGGGCGGGTGTTATTATTGCACATTTCCCAACATTAAATACTACTTATCGTAAATATACTAAGGATTCTTTGAAAAAAAAAAGTAACCACTTTCTCTCTTTCGCATAGTTTAGGTTTCTCTTTTTTTCCCCCTCCGCCCCGCTCGCTCCCCTCCGCGCATCCATGGCACTTGCTCGATCCTACGTCTCGATTCCCCTGTGCCGTGGCCGATTTGCGGTTTTGCAACGGTTCGCTCAATGCGTAATAACGGAGCAACGATCTTTACCGATCTTGCGCCTTTTCTTTTTGCCTCGGCTCGGTAAAAAAAAACATATATTTATATCCATCATCGGTCATTAAACATGAAACTACGTTATCGATTGTTATCAGAAAAGTTTGATCGTTCCGTTTGCCCGTCACGCACGCAAGTCCGTTTTGCCGATCTCGATCTCAGCTGTTGACTTTGTAACTTGTGAATCTGGGGTCCTCGATAATCTGAACGCTCTTGACTTTCTGAGGCTTGATCTTGGTGGTCTCGTACTTTCCGAGGCCGTCGGGATTGGCGGTTTTGCCGATCGCCCCGTAATTGGTCGTTGCCGGTCGTCCGTAGGAGTTCGATTGGTAGGGTTTCCGATCGAGGTTGCCAGCGAATCGTTTGGCCAGGTCGTCGGCAATCGAGGGGTCCTGCGAGTAACGCGTGAGGCTCTGAGTGAGCTGGGCCAGCTCTTGCAGAGGTCCCTGGGGTCCCGATTGCCCAGGGGTCTTGCCGTAGTCGTCCCCGTTGCCGATCTCGTAGTCGGGGTTCCGCGCCACGTTCCCGGCGTACTGAGTGAGGTACTGCTGGAGCAGGGCCTTAAGGTTGATGTTGGGGGCGGTCTTGGTCCTGATCGGTGGTGAGCCGTCGACCCTCAGGATGATGACCGGTATGAGAGAGTTGCCGGCCTGGATGTAGGTCGGCTGGGCGTTGAGGATGGACGAGGGGTTCCTGATGTACTGCGATATCGAGGGGTTGTAGTTGAGGAGGTTCTCGTAGCTCGTGTCGATCTGGGGCGCGGCGGCCCCACCGTAGGTCTCCTGCGAGGTGTAGGAGTTGGGCGCCGTTGCCGACTTCTCCGGGTCGAAGACCTTGGTCAGGTACCTCTGGGCCTGGGGCGAGTACTTGGAGAGTACCTGCGGCGAGAGTGTCCCACTGGGGGTGAGGATCGACGGGGATTCCGTGGGTTTGGGTAGGTACTCAGGATTGGGGCTGTTGACCGCGTACTTGAGGATCGGCCGCCGGTTGTAGTTGGTGGCGCTGTAGTGGTCCTTGACGATCTTCGAGTTTCCTGCGAGCAGACCATCGTACCCCAGCACAGGACCCGAGGGGGAACCCGAGGACACGCCGGGCTGAGGGTTCTTCTGGCCGAACTGGCCCTGGTAGCTGTGGGACTGATCCTGAGGCTCCTGAGGCCTCGAACCCACCCCGTAATCGACACCGCTGAGGAACGAGGCAGAGGACACGAACTGGCTCGGTCGCGCCGGCTTGGTGAGCTCCTGGTCCTTCGGGAACTGGGCCGGGCTCTTGGAGTAGATGTTCCCGAGGCTCTCGCTGGGATACCGGGGTCCTTGGGCCGCGTGATATCTCACCCCACTCTGGTAGTTCTGATCCCTGAACGTCTGACCGGACCCTTGGTTCAGATAGACCGCGCCACCTCCGGAACTCTGATAGACACTGCCCGACACCGAACCCGGAAAACCCCCGGCATGCTGGTGCCCGGAACTCCCTCCGAACCTGGGGTTCTGCTTACTCAGGTACTCGTTGTAGGAGTTCACGTAGGATGTGGGTGGTGTCTGGGAAATCTGGCCATCGGGATACTTCCAGACGATCTTGTTCTCGTATCTCACGCCGTTCTCCACCGTAAACCTGGGCAGGTTGTCGAAGGAGCTAAGCGGCGAGCCCAGCTTGTACCCCAGGGGATCGTGGTTCACCGACCTGGGAGTCGTTGACCCATCGAACGCCGTCCTCGGGGTGCTGTAGCTGTTGGCGTTGTTGACGGTGTATCTGGTCTGACTGGAAGAGGTCGGCGTGACGTAGGCCGATGGCGCCGGGGTCGAAAAGCCGGCGTACGGCCTCTGGGACGTGTGGGCGCCCTGGGATAATCCGGAAGAGTAGGACCCCGACCGGACCCCAGGATTGGGGGTGGTGTAGGTGTTTCCGTTGGTTCGGTAGTCCGGTCTGGAGGTGGTGTACGACTCGACAGTGCTCTTGGGGCCGGGGCCGAAGGCCGGGTAGGCGCTGTAGTCGGGCCGGGCGGTCGCGTGGGCCTCGAGGTTGTTCCTCGTGGTCGTGCTGAATCCCTGATAAGCGCCGTAGTCGGGTCGGGCGGTCGTGTGGGCCTCGAGGTTGTTCCTCGTGGTCGTGCTGAAACCCTGATAAGCGCCGTAGTCGATCTGCGACGGTTTGTAGAGCTTGGTGCGCTGGCCGAAGACTGGCTGGGCGCCCACGAAACGATCACCGGGGCCCTGGGCCGGGCCACGGTTGGCCTGAAGGGCCCCGCTGGGCTGGTAGCTTCCCTGGCGCGCCGGATTCCGGTAATCGCTTCCACCGTCGCCCGGGTACGGAGTCTCGGTTATCGGCTTCACGGACTCGATTATCGTGGTCGGCGGGAAGGGACTTATGGATTCCTCGATGCTCACAGCCGTCCCTGACTTTCCGGCTGGAAAGTAGTAGTTGTACTTGCCGCTGAAGAGATTGTTGCGGCCGAAGCCGTAACCCAGACTGCTGTCGACCGTGCGTTTGGACTTCTCGTCCCCGGAGGAATTCGAGCTGTCGAGGTCGTTGGCGAAGTCCAGGAGGATGATCGGCGGAAGAATGGGCAGCTGACCGTCATCCGGAAGATCCTCATCCTTAGTGGCGTTCTCTTCGGTTATCGGCGCGTTCTCCTCGACGGCCTCCTCCTGGGGTGGCTCCTCCTCATCGGGGCCAGCCGCCTCGTCGTTCACCGTCTCGCAGGCGACCAGGATCACCAGGGCGAAGGCGATCTGAAAGCGGCAATGGAGACCTCATGATTCATCCGTCAGGTTCGACCCAGAAATTAAGTTTAAAAAATACAATAAGGATCGCACTGCGGCGAATGAACGGCGGGGGCAGCGGAATTGGTTTCCTCGGAAAAAGTAAAAAAGGACCGTGGCGGTCAACAGCGCTACAATTTTAATTCTACTCAATTTAAGCCTGTATAACCGATGAGACTGTATAGGCCCACGTCGGGCCTACGCATTTACATTAGTGGTTAATGCGGAAAAAGTAAAAAGTACCATAGGGTAAAAGTGGTGAATATGGCCCACCTCGATTAACACGTAAATCAATGATATATGGACCGGGCCATATTCCCCCCATTTACCCTAGTTAACATCGTTACAATTTTAATTCTAATCAATTTAAGCCTGTATAACCGATGAGACTGTATATGCCCATGTCGGGCATATTCATTTACGTTAGTCATTACCCCAGAAAAAGTAAAAAAAGTACCGTAGCGGTCACCATCGCTACAATTTTAATTCTAATCAATTTAAGCCTGTATAATACTGACACCGTCTCCGTTTCCACGCGTCTCGGAGAAGACATAGAAATCACTAACGGTTCATTAACGGCGCTCAGCGGGAATTCCTTTCACCTACCGACGCGATTCATGAGCCGACTCTCGGCGGTGTCGCGTGTCCCCCGACCGATGACAACGGGTTCGGGCGAGAAGCGGCGGGAAAAGAAATGTGAAGTAATTAATATCCCACCGATTTCACGCGGCGCACGTGCGGGCCGAGGCTCATGCCTGGCGTCGTCCCGGGCCCCAGCGATTTTTCCCGCGCGTGGCGGATGCCCGCGTCGATGGGATTCTTACTTTCACCCGATACGATCGTTACTGGCCTGAGACTCGCTAATTTCTTTTCTCGCCCGGGCAGCCTGATGGAAGTGTCCGCGGTTCAACGATCCTCGGGAATTTCGTCGCTTCTGGGAAATCGCGGCTAACCGGAAACGTCGGAGGCGCTGATGGATGGTTTATTCCGTCGGAGGATCGCGAAAGATCGGTACGCGGAAAAAAACGAATCAGTTGGATAGACAAAAAATATTATAGTTGACTCTAATAATTGTCTCGGCGCTCTGAACGACAGATAAATTGGTTGGGTTGACTCTTTTGGATATTAAAATTACAAATATTGTTTTCCTGAAATTTACCGAACATTATTATTAAATGTAAAAATTAAAACCGGTCATAAAAAAAATCAGCCCGAACGTTATCGGCACCGGTCGTTAAAAAAAAATCGGCCCTCCCCTTATCGGCTCTGGTCGTTCAAAACAAAAATCGGCCCTCCCCTTATCGACTCTGATCGTTAAAAAAAAATAGGCCCTCCCGTTTTCGGCTCCAGTCGTTGAAAAAAAATCGGCCCTCCCCTCATCGGCTCCGGGCGTTCAAACAAAAAAATCGGCCCTCCCGTTTTCGGCTCCAGTTGTTGAAAATAAATCGGCCCTCCCCTTATCAGCTCCGGTCGTTAAAAAAAAAAATCGGCCCTCCCCTTATCGGCGCCGATCGTTAAAAAAAAATCGACCCTACCGTTATCGGCGCGAAAGTCAGGATCGTTGACCCCGTCAAGGTCGGTCACCGGCGACCGAGAGAGGGAAGTTAAAAGGACGCTTACTTCCGACCGATCGCGGAGTATCGGTCACGACGGCGACGGGTCAGCCGACCCGTCGTACGCAAAAGCCGCGCACCTGGAGCAAACAGGTTTAGTTGTTCTCCTTAAACCGCTTCGTGTGTGCCCTTTTCTCCGCATTTTCACCGCTTTCTTCGCAACGCTATTCCCGAGTCCGGTCCGACAAACACCGTCTCTCACCACTGCGACGGTCTCGGCTCCGTCGGTAATTCAGTGCCGACAGATCGGTATCTCAGCGCGGTGCGGAGAAAAGCAAACGTCTTCTGTATCTTCCAAGACGGCGGAGTGAAAGGGAAAGAGAAGATTTACGCGATTATGCTCGATACCTCGAACGATTTGTCGAGTGAAAACGACCCGCTGGCTGAAAATTCCGAACGGTGAAACGCTCGAATCCAAAAAAATATTTCTCGTCCAGAATCGCCCATTTTTTTTTCTCGTCACTTTCACAATTTTGCTTTCGTCATTTTTTTTAATTAACAAAAAAAAATTGTGAATATTCGTCCACTTTTTTTTTTTATTTTACAATTTTGTTTCGCCGATGTAATCTTTTTTTTCTAAATACTAATAAATTCGTTTTCTATTTTTTTTTTATTATCAATAAAAGAAAATTGTGGTCTTTAGATCTCTTCTTTTTTCTCACTAATTTTACGATTACGTTCCCTATAAATTTGTAATATTTTTCTCGATAAAACTGCGCTTAGTTGATAAAGAGAACATTCTAGAATAACTAAAAAGAAAATGTTAATTTTTTGTGGACTAGAAATGTGTCCCGGAATTAAAAATCTTTTCTAAAGTGTTTACGCGCGGTGCAGCAACGCTTAAGTAGTAACGGCCCGTGTCCGATCAGACGGGCGTTTCCTCGCACTTTTGACCCGCTTCCGATGTGTTTTACGATCCTCGTTGCTTCAAAATTTCTATCGACTGGAAACCTACCGTTATTAAGAGGACCGAAAAGGTTTCAGTCACTTCAGATTGTGTATAACAATTTTTGTTTCTCGCTCGCCATTGTGAGAATTTCTATGCTATAATTTTTTTTTAGGTTAAGTCGATAAAGCTGGGTATTGGGAACAACTTTTGATTTATTATAGTTACTAAAGCTATTTTCGGTCATTTTACCTAAACCGTGATAATAAGTGAAAAGTGCTTGTTTAGTATAAAAAGGCAACAGCACAAAAACAACAAGTTTGTTATAAACAATATCAACAATGTTATTATAAACAATAACAACAATGTTATTATAAACAATAACAACAATGTTGCTATAAACAACAACAACAACCAGGTTGTTATAAATAATATCAGAATTCTTAAATGTATTTTCCCACTCAATAATGTTGACACAACTCACAACAACTAAAATTGTTTCCATTTTGTTGTAGTCTTGGTATCCGCAATATAAAGTGACTGAATTTTTTCGGTCGGCTAAACCTTCCTCGTCTTCTTAATTGAGACACCAACGAATCGTGAGCCTCGACTGCGAGTATCGTATCTTTTATTTCGTTACCCGTTTCCGTAAAAAAAAAAAAAAATATCGGCGTTCGCACGTTATCGGCGGCGATCTATCGATAGCGTTCGAACGCATTTACGCGGATGATCGGTACATTCCGAGAGACGGAGATATTTCTTTGGACTTTCACTGAAGCGCGCTCGAGAGCAGCATCTGCTCCGTAGCTATCCGCGCATTAGACACCGGCTTCATCCGCACACACGTACACGGTGCGAACGCGCGTGTGCGATACCGAACCGCGCTAGCCGGGCACAATCGTGTGTGCTTGAAAAAAAAATGGGAAACACTTTCACCACAATTACGGTCACTAAAGTCAGGAAGCAACTCGGGCCTAGAACGTAGATAATATTAACTTCGGACACGAAAATGATAAATGATAAATGATAAATGATAAATGATAAATGATAAATGATAAATGATAAATGATAAATGATAAATGATAAATGATAAATGATAAATGATAAATGATAAATGATAAATGATAAATGATAAATGATAAATGATAAATGATAAATGATAAATGATAAATGATAAATGATAAATGATAAATGATAAATGATAAATGATAAATGATAAATGATAAATGATAAATGATAAATGATAAATGATAAATGATAAATGATAAATGATAAATGATAAATGATAAATGATAAATGATAAATGATAAATGATAAATGATAAATGATAAATGATAAATGATAAATGATAAATGATAAATGATAAATGATAAATGATAAATGATAAATGATAAATGATAAATGATAAATGATATATGATAAATGATAAATGATAAATGATAAATGATAAATGATAAATGATAAATGATAAATGATAAATGAATCATTGAAATTGGCTGGGTGGACCGAGGCCCGATATCAATTATCGAGTATGTGTGATGAAAAAAATAATAAATTCAACGCCGAACGTGAGACTACCGTGAATCATGGAAATTAACTGAGTCGACCGAGATACCCGATATCAATTATCAAGTAGTCGCGATATAAAATGTGAAATAAAAGAAGAATAATAACACCTTTTCCTCGTTGTCTCGTTATTACGCTCTCGTCACATGGCAGACACGTGTAATTGATGTTTAACAAGCTCGTTACAAACGCGTTAATATTCCGGGGAATAATAATAATTCTGTGCCGACAGGTGTGTCACACATGCCTCGAAAGTGTCACTAATGGATAAAAAAAATAAAAAAAAACAAAAAATAGTTTTAATAATAAAAAAAATATGATCGTTTCACCTGATTCTCACCTAATCCAAAGATTTTTTTTTTCATCGTCACACGTAAAAAAAAATAATCAGCGGCGATATTTAATAACATAAATTAAATATTAATAATCAAAACAGATATACGAACTTACGTATAATCTAGCGAGTCTCATGTCGATCGAACCTTGAAAGTCTGTCTCGGTGGACTGATCGCGTGCGTTTCGTACTGATGAAGCCGAGACCACAGCATCCCACCTTATATGCCTTCGCTCCCCGTTTGAGAAGGACACAGCATTATAGTTTCACTTCGGGACCCAAGAGACGGATGCTGCCGGTGCTGCCGGTGAGGTTCCGTAAACGTTCCGTACGTTCGTTTGCACGTACGGGAAGGAAGACACCTGCCAATAGCATAGCTTTTAGCTCCTCTCGGTCATCCTCGAGCCGAGGCCCCCCCGCATGGCTCTGCCGCTCTGTCGGCGTTCGGATCTCCCCCAGGAAGACGAAACGATCCGAGACGACGACGGTGTATACCTGAGCTGTGCAGTATTTGAAGTACACGAGTACTTTTTTCGCACCTGAAGTACTCGAGTACTTTTTTCGCACTTGAAGTACTAGAGTACTTTTTTCGTACTTGAAGTACTCGAGTATTTTTTTCGTACTCGAAGTACTAGAGTACTTTTTTCGTACTTGAAGTACTCGAGTATTTTTTTCGTACCTGAAGTACTCTGGTGCTTTTTCGTACTTGAAGGATTCGAGTACTTTTTACGTACTCAAAGTACTCTAATACTTTTTTCGTACTTGGAGTGCTCGAGTACTTCTTTAGTACTTGGCGTGCTCGAGTACTTTTTTAGTATTTGGAGTGCTCGAGTACTTTTTTCGTACTTTTTTCGTACTTGGAGTGCTCGAGTACTTCCTTAGTACTTGGCGTGCTCGAGTACTTTTTTAGTACTTGGAGTGCTCGAGTACTTTTTTCGTACTTTTTTCGTACTTGGAGTGCTCGAGTACTTTTTCGTATTTGAAGTACTCGAGTACATCAAGAGATATTTAGCAAATGGCGGAGAAAAAATTCGGAAAATCTCTGACAATCCCTGAAACTGTCCGATATCGAACCAAAAAGACCAAAATAGCGAGAGTCGAAATAACGAAAACGAATAGCAAATAGCAAGAATCGCTTAAAATTACATAAAACCTCCGACCAACCCGTCGAATCCTCTCGCCTTCTTGGAAGCCGTGCCGATCGCTCTCTTACCGATCTCCCTTGGGATGATCCAGTTGTGTAAGCGTGACGAATTCTCGTCGCAACAGTACGCAGTTCCGAGTCAGATCCGCGTTGTGCGATCGCACGAGCGAGTAGGCGAGCGGAGATCGGTACGGGACGATGACGGAGAAGCACATAGTTACGGATCGGTTAGCTGCTCTTTAAAGCGTTGCAGCGATTCGCAAAAAAAAACAAGAAAAAAAATGTAGTGATTTAAAAGTCATTTTCAATGGCTTCCTCATCGCTGCATAGCGCAAATAAATATATGAGGTATTCCATACCAAATCGACCTGAGTCTGACCCTTCACTACTTGGATTTGGCCCGCGATTTTTTATATGATTGAACCAACTCTCAAAAACACGAACATATTTTTTAAAATTTTTTTTTAGATTGTTTATAATTTTTTTTTAATTTAGAGATGGAATTTATTGATCGACACAATTTTAAAAAAAATTGTGTCACATATAAGAAGGCACTGACTCGGTATTTCATGTTTCAATACTTCAGTACTTAATACTTCAATACTTCGGTACCTGACTCTTCAATACTTTAAACTTTGGTACCTGATACTTCAATATTTTGGTACTTGACATTTCAATACTTCAGTACTTGACACTTCAATACTTTTGTACTTGACACTTCAATACTTTTGTACTTGACACTTCAATACTTCTGTACTTGACACTTCAATACTTTTGTACTTGACACTTCAATACTTTTGTACTTGACACTTCAATACTTCGGTACTCGATACTTCAATACTTCGGTACTCGATACTTCAATACTTCGGTACTCGACACTTCAATACTTCGGCACTTGATACTTCAATACTTTAGTACTTGACACTTCAATACTTCGGTACTTGATACTTCGATACTTCAATACTTTGGTACTTGACACTTCAATACTTCGGTAGTTGATACTTCAATACTTCGGTACTTGGTACTTCAATACCTGATACTTCAAGTGCTCAGTGTATTTGCCCAGCTCTGGTATAAAATACCTCGTATATATATTTTTTCTTAAAACGATTTCACGTGACATCTTCGAGCATGAGGCAGGTATCTCGAAAAAAAAAATTCAGGCCAATCGATTTACGCAATTCAATACTTCCACATTGGCTCATCCTCCGAGGACACTGGCTTTCTCGTTTTGCCTTCCGTCCCGGGCGTTGACGCGTGTACGCAATTCTCAGTCCCGGGAACGAGCAAACACTCGAGAGTCCGACGATGCGTGTGTAACGTCCGTTTGTCGAACAAAACGACTCGCCGTCACGCTCCACATCGATTCCCCTCGGAGAATCGCACCGAAAGTTAACACCCAAAAAAAAAAAAAAAAAAAAATGGTACAATTTCCGACGAGGTGGACGCGCTCGTTAGCGGAATGTTTCCCAAACGAAATCGACGGCTCGATCTCGCACGCCTCCAAGCGCGCTCGTCTTAATTGCGCCTCGTTCGTCCCACAAGGACGAACGAGACGCGGCGCTCGGCATTGGGGAGGCACTGGGGAAGCGTCGGCCCGGAGAAGAATCCGGGTACGGAAAAGTAAAAGTGTCCTCGATGATCGAGTCGTAACTCACGCTTTTTTATCCTCCTCGGCGCTCGGGCTCGTAAATTTGTATGAAAAAAAAAAAATACATAAAAAAAATAAAATGAAAATTCAACGCTCGTTCGTCGTGTTAAGTCGACGGAATATTATTGCGGGTGAAAATGTCAATTCGACGTGTCGACGGGAGTTCCACTTATCGTTTACCTGCACGTATGTGCATACTTGCACTTTCTCGACGGCGAGGTGAAATTAAATTTCCCGAGAGTGTTCCTAGGCATGTGTGAGGTGAAGAGCGGGGATCTTCGACGTATGGTTTTATTTATTTGTTTATTTATTTATTTTATTGATTATATAAAATATGAAAAGAATTTAAAAAAAGAAAAGTGTAAGATTGAGAAATATTTTTGGAGTGTACGAAAAGCGGTTTTGTTTTATAATTTTGGGGAGTGATTATTGGTTAATAGAGAGCGAGGAAAGGAAAAAATGGAATGTTTGGGACAGATTTTTTATTTATATATTTATTTGTGTATTTTATTGAAAATCAAAAAAACAGGTCTAAGATTAAGAAATATTTTTTAAGTGTACTAAAAGCGGTCTTGTATTATAATTTTGGGGGGAATTATTGGTTAATAGAGAGCGAGGAAACGAGAAAATGGCCTGTTTGGAACAGATTTTTTTACGCCCGGCAAAAATCTATAAAAAATTGACCGTTTTGTCCCAGCGGGCCATTTTTCCTCGTTTCTCTTGCCTCCACTGTCGTTGTCGTTAACTTCGTTGCGAAATGACCACATTTTAGGATAATCGAAACTTTAACGATAATGGTTTGAAAATAAAAAATTAAACATTTATTGAAAATAAAAAAAAAACAAGTCTAAGATTAACAAACATTTTTTATGTCTACGCAAAGCTGTCTTGTATTACAATTTTATAGAGTAATTATTGTTTAATAGAGAGCGAGGAAAAGAGAAAATTACCTGTTTGAAACGAGGTTTATCATGCCCAAGAAAAATCTATAAAACTTGACCGTTTTGCCCCGGAGGGCCATTTTGCCCCACTCTCTTTCCTCCACCGATGCTGCGGTTACCTCCGTTACGAATCGGCCACATTTTAGGATAATCGAAAGTTTAACGATAATGGTTCACTTGTGTTAAAGTTGTTCATTATTTGCGGCTTGTGATCGTTAAATGTAAAAGTAGCGACAGCAAAATGAGCAAGCGTAGCGGAGTCGATTCGACGCGCGCTGCGTCGTAAAGCGTGCCCCGGAGGGATAGCCGACCATCTAGGCCGCGGCTCTCTGTGGCCTCGTAGAGATAGTACATAAATCGTTAAAGTCGGAGGAAAATCGTGCCGCGCTTCCCTCCGGCTGCGGATCCCGAGGCGAAATCTCCTCGTCGATACCTATTATCAAGCCCACCAGCTGAGCTTCATATCCGTTGAAAAAAAAAATCATTCGACACTTCGCCGTATTCAAATAAGTAAAAAATGTCCATTTCGAAAAACTCTCGATCTTTGGACACGATTAAAAAACATAAAAAAATAATGAAATTTTAAAGGCCGAAGTGAATGCCTGATAACGAAATCTCAAAAGTTTTATCGTAGAGGATAGTGGGTCAAAATGGGACAGTGGGTCAAAATGTGAAAGTGGGGCAAAACGGAATAGTGAAGCAAAACGGGACAGTGTGGCAAAATGGGACAGTGGGGCAAAATGGAACAATGGGGCAAAATGGGACAGTGGGGCAAAACGGAACAGTGGGGCAAAACGGAATAGTGGAGCAAAACGGGACAGTGGGTTAAAATAGAACAGTGGGGTAAAACGGGACAGTGGGGCAAAACTCAATTTTCCAATAATTTTTGGATGGTCCATTTTGCCCCACCGATACATTCGGATTTTGAAACCCGTTTTGCCCCACCAACCATCACAGCCACCGTCCAAAAGTTCCTAAAAAATTGCGTATCGCCCCACTGTCCCGTTTTGCCCCACTGACCCATTTTGCCCCGCTCTCTCTTAACAAGTGTAAAATCTCCGCTGCGTTGATCTCCATTAAAAGACTAGATATAACTTATATTCGGCTTCCCGTACTACGCTCAAGAAAATAAAAGCATCTTGTATATATCTATATATATACGAAAACAATAATGGGCTCTTTTGCCCCGCCGTCAATCCTCACGCGTTCATTTTCGTTCGGGATTTCATCGCCCTCGGAACGACAGCGATCGTCGTTCGATCCTCTTTTTTCAATTGTTTTCTCTCGTCGTTCCATGAACATCATTCGGCATTGCGTTTCTTGTGAGACTGAACAAAGTCTATCTTCGAGGGAAGAAAGCCACGTTCGAGTCTGATCGGTCTCTCTCGATATCTGCAATTACCAAGTATATATTTTTCGATAATCGATGTTTGCCGACGGATAAAGTTTATTCACGGATTTCTCCTTGCGTAAAAAAAAAAAAAAAATTATTTCCCACGTGCGAAGCAGAAGAGAAACAAAAAATAGTGCTCTCACCTCTCGGAATCTTGAGCGGCGATCAATTGACTCGGTACGTAAGAGTCCAGCAGTGATCGGGGCTCCGATGAGTGATCCAAGTGATTGTGGCTATAATGTGAATCCTCGCTCTCATTGGACACCGACACCAGTTGAAGGCCGGCACCGGGCTTGAAATTTTGAGCCGGCAATCGCGGAAGATCGTGTTCGCCGGTCGGTGGCTCGGGAATCTGAAATTCAAGTTATGGTTCGTATAATTCCATGTGGCATTGACGACGACCCTACTAGTAATATTTTAGCGTTACATCGGGGCCTTGCCAGGACCTTGTCGGGGCCTTATGAGACCTTATGAGGCCTTATCCGGCCAATGTCAGGAACTTATGAGACCTTGTCAGTGCTTTATGAGACCTTGTCACGGTCTTATGAGACCTTGTCACGGTCTTATGAGACCTTGTCACGATCTTATGAGACCTTGTCACGGTCTTATGAGACCTTGTCACGGTCTTATGAGACCTTGTCAGGGCCTTATGAGACCTTGTCACAGTCTTATGAGCCCTTGTCAGGGTCTTATGAGACCCTGTCAGGGCTTATGAGATCCTGTCGGGGTCTTATGAGACCCTGTCAGGGCTTATGAGATCCTGTCGGGGTCTTGTGAAACCTTATCGGAGCCTTATGAGACCTTGTCAGAGCCTTATGAGACCTTCTCAGGGCATTATGAGACCTTTTCAGGGTCTTACAAGACCTTGTCAAGACCTAATGAGACCTTGTTAAGGCCTTATGAGACCGTGTTAAGGCCTTATGAGACCGTGTTAAGGCCTTATGAGACCTTGTCAGAGCTTTATGAGACCTATTCCGGGCCTTATGAGACCTTGTCAGAGCTTTATGAGACCTATTCCGGGCCTTATGAGACCTATTCAGGGCCTTATGACGTCTTGCCAGGGTCTCACCAGGTCTCACGATTCTCTAAAATTTCTACCAGACGTCTTTCAGACACACTAAAAAAAAAATCATGCTACAGCGAGTGGATTCTCACACGCGGGCAATGACAATCGATTTCTCGAGAGCCAATCCTCTCGCCTCCAATGGATTTTCATTCAACACTTAGGACTCGTCGACAGACTTACTGCCTCGTAATTCTGCAGCGCGTTATCGGCACTCTGATGTTGATACAAGTGATCGGTGAGCTGCGCGGCAACGTTTCCCGCGTGGAGCGCGTAGTACGTCTCCGGTTGCGCGTACGAGGCGTACTGCTGTCGGTCACGCGTCTGACCGGCGCGACTCCGGCCCGGACCGCTGCCCCGGAGGTGAACAGACGCGCGCTGCGGGTAAACATCGGCGTGACTCGCCGGGAGCTCCGGGGCGTAAATCGCACCTGGCCGAGTGTAAACGATCTCGTGCGGATAGCGATCGGGCTGAGCCTGAGGGCGACGATGACTCAGCACGTTCTGACCGTAAATCAATTTGCTCGGTGGCTTCGTCGGCAGAATCGCCTCGGTGTGCCGATACTTCGGGTCGCTCGACGGATACTGCGGTTGAACGCGATAGGCGACCTTCGAGTGAGCGTAGATCGGCTCGCGGCTCTGGGCGGGCGCGTAGACCGGAATTACGATTTTACTATGTTGCACCGAGGTCTTCGGGATCGTCGTCTGGCCGGAAGATAGACTCGGATAGTAGGCCAGCAGCTGCGACATCGGTATGCTGAAGTACAGAGGTTCTGAAATTGGAATTGGACGATTGTTTAGTCATCGGAAGGAATACAAGAAAAGTATGTGTTTCAGTAAAAAAAAAAAGGTTTGGGGGCTCGACAAACATTCTTTGACGGCGAAAGACCACGATTTTTTTCTCGTTGTCTTGATTGGTTTAGTTAACAACATGTTTGTTGGTTTGTTAGCTTTTAACTAAGTGTTTGAACGATTAGTGGTGATTTTACTAGAGGCGCGGATTAGTAATTATTTTTCCTGCAACTTTTATAGTTTTGCTAATTCAGCTGGTTAGTCAGTTTGTTAGCTTGTGAGTTTGTTAGCTTGTGAGTTTGTTAGCTTGTGAGTTTGTTAGCTTGTGAGTTTGTTAGCTTGTGAGTTTGTTAGCTTGTGAGTTTGTTAGCTTGTGAGTTTGTTAGCTTGTGAGTTTGTTAGCTTGTGAGTTTGTTAGCTTGTGAGTTTGTTAGCTTGTGAGTTTGTTAGCTTGTGAGTTTGTTAGCTTGTGAGTTTGTTAGCTTGTGAGTTTGTTAGCTTGTGAGTTTGTTAGCTTGTGAGTTTGTTAGCTTGTGAGTTTGTTAGCTTGTGAGTTTGTTAGCTTGTGAGTTTGTTAGCTTGCGAGTTTGTTAGCTTGTGAGTTTGTTAGCTTGTGAGTTTGTTAGCTTGTGAGTTTGTTAGCGTGTGAGTTTGTTAGCTTGTGAGTTAGTTAGCTTATGAGTTGGTTAGCTTATCAGTTGGCTAGCTTGTCGGTTGGTTAGCCCGTCTATTAGTTAGCCCGTCTATCAGTTAGCCCGTCTGTTAGTTAGCTCGTATATTAGTCAGCCCGTCTATTAGTTAGCCTGTCTATTAGTTAACCCATCGATTAGTTAGCTCGTCGATTAGTTAGCCCGGCGATTAGTTTCCCGTCAGTTAGTTTTCAAAACAGTCAGCTCGTCTGTTGGTTAGCTCGTCTGTTAGTTAGTTCGTCGGTTAGTTAGCTCATCGGTTAGTTAGCTCGTCGCTTAGTTAGTTCGTCGCTTAGTTACTTCGTCGCTTAGTTAGTTCGTCGCTTAGTTAGCTCATCGCTTAGTTAGCTCATCGCTTAGTTAGCTCGGCGCTTAGTTAGCTTGTCGCTTAGTTAGCTTGTCGATTAGTAAGTTAGTTAGTTCATTAGTTACCTAACCCTTTAGTTATCGGGTCGTTTAGTTACCTATCAGTTAGTTTGTCAACTACATTAGTTAGCTAGTTAATTCACTAGTTAGCTGGCGAATTTCTTAAGTAACTAATTCACGAGTTAAGCAGCTAACTCATCAGCTACATAATTCACGCGCCAGTTAGCTAACTTGTCAGCAAATTCGTCATCTGCTTGACTAGCCAGTTTGTTATCTAACCCATGACATAAGGCTAAGTGAAACAGCTGTACGTACCAAAGATATAGTTGCAATTTTCAAATTAACATTATTCAACGGTGCCAATTATTTTGATCAAAAAATTAATTCCCTCCCTATGCGAAATTACCGTGCGCGTCCGGTTCGAATTTCCTTTTTCCCCAAAAAAAAATGAGCACCCTTGAGAAAAGTTCATTACAGTTTTCGTTACCGATCGCGATATTTCACTTCCCCTTAACTTCGCTTACTCCAACATAACAAATCACACAGCCACCCTTCGTCAACAGTATAAAAATGCAAAAACAACGATTAAAAAATAGCCCTTCGCGAACTACAACCCTTTTTTACCGCGTAGATATCGTTCCGATAAAGATTAAAAAAAAAAAGACGATCGATAAGAAATCTGTCTCAAGTCACCTCCGTCAGGAATCTCGGAATATTTCTCCGTGGCCTCCTTCTGCACCGTCTGATATCGGCTTCCCAGCGCGACTTCCGGTCGATGGAACAATCGTTGCCGCTCGTAAGCCGCTCCGTGGGAAGGGCCGTTCGCCACTGCCGCTACCACTTGCCGCTGCCGATCGTACTCGCCGTACCGCTGAATCGGTCCAGCAGCCTCCTGATAGCCGACGTCGTTCTCCGCGTACTGCGAACCTCGCTCGTATCCCTCGGGCTGATAAAAAACCAGATGTATTTTCAACTCGGAACACGCGACTCGCCGATCGCCGAACCGATCCGTCACTCGAAGCGACTCACGTCATATTTGCCCTGACCGGCGTGACCGGAAGATCGATCCTCGCTCTGGTACCGACGAGGCTCCTGCTGATAGTCCGGCTGACCGGTCAAAGGCTTGTCCGTGGAACCGTAAGAGGCCTCCGTACTCGACGCTCCCTCAGCGCGCAGGTTGTCCCGCTCGATGTCATCGAGATCGGTCATCCGATCCGCGAGCGCCGTCGCGAAAAACAGACACACGAGCACGCGAACCCTCTGCAATTTTTTCCGAAAACGAGACTGATTATTTTTTAATTTTTTTATATTTATATATTTATATATTAATATAATATTAATATGATATTAATATGATATTAATATGATATTAATATGATATTAATATAATATTAATATGATATTAATATGATATTAATATAATATTAATATATATTTATATGTATTTATATATTATTATATTAATATATATATTTTTTTATTTGTATGTTTTTTTTCTGGCGGTAATTCTATTACCGAATAACGATCCATGGTTCTTTACCGATCTATTTTTTTTTTTTTTTTAATCTACTGTATCATCGGAAAGTATTCGCAGTTTTAACGAGTTCCCTTGTGGATCTCGCTCGAGACCACTTTCACTGTCTGCGATGTTCTGGGTCATGCATCCGGCATGGACCACTCTTATATAGACTGCGCGTGCCTTCGCCGATCGGGCGGGCGATCGCGCTGCAAGGGCCACTCCCAGCGACGGACAAGTGCAACCGAGAAAACACGATCGGCGGATGCGCCGCGGGAAGTCGCGAGAAGTAAAAGTTACCGATCTTTTTTTTTTTCTTGTAAAGTATTTTTTTTTTTTTTCAACGTTGCCGACCGGAAGTCGCCGGTGAATCTCGCGGTCACATCTGCGATCGTAGCGTTCAGGCGGCGGAGGTAAAAAAATTTCTTATCAGAAACGATTATCGAGAAATCGGTAATAAATTGATAAGGGATATTATTTAATTTTTTTGAATTTTTATTATTATTTGGCATCGTTAAATTCGAGCCGTTGGCGATTTAATCCTCGAAATGTCTCTATGAGAACTCGTCTTCTGACTCGCTTATGTCCAAATATTTATTACACGATTTAATGGAATTAAAAAAAAAAATTACGATATAATGTTATGTTATTATTGTTAACATAGTAATATTGCAATATTGCATTGTTAAAAAAATGTGATTATAATTTAATAATATATTAATATTATTATTATTGTTATGGTATGTTAATAATTTTTATATAATCGATGTAATATCGATTATCGATTGTATAATAAATCGATATAATGATAAAATCGATGGCTCAATTCCATAACGAGGCATCGACTGTGTAAAAGCACATTCGCCCTTCTGTCGCTAGAAGATGGATATTATAATATTATTAATGTATTATACATTTTGAGTGCGTAAAATTGTATTATAAAGCACGCAAATAGGCAACATTTATATGAGGTATTCCATACTAAATCGATCTGAGTCTGACCGTTCATATCTTGGATTTGGATCGCGATTTTTTTATATGATTGAACTAACACTCAAATGCACTCAGATATTTTTTTAAATTTTTTCATATTATTTATAAGTATTTATAATTAAAAAAAGGAATTTATTGATTGCCTCAATTTAAAAATCGGAAAAAATTCTGAAAAATCATGTGTCATAAGAATTTTTAAGATTTGAGTTTTTTCGTTTTTCTTTATGGAAGCTAACGTCAGCCCACTCTGGCTCAAATCTTAAAAATTCTTATATGTGACACATGACTTTTGAGATTTTTTTCCCGATTTTTAAATTGTAGCGGTTAATGAATTCCTTTTTCTAACCATAAATAATCATAAACAACCTGGAAAAAAAACGAAAAAAATATCTGAGTGTTTTCGAGAGTCAGTTCAATAATATATTATATATTATATATTATATATTATATATTATATATTATATATTATATATTATATATTATATATTATATATTATATATTATATATTATATATTATATATTATATATTATATATTATATGTACTTCGGACCATTTGAAAAATCGACTACCATAGGAGCCTAATTTCGCTTTTCGACCGATTTTCTATACCCACCATATTTTCGAATCGGACGAGTAATTATCAAAAAATATTTTCCAAAAAAAAAAAAATATATATATATAAGAATAAAAAAAAAATTGCACACGGCACAAAGAACCTAGCCGAACTACAAAACCAAAGTGGCGCGCTCTTGGCTTATATAGCCTTTACCCCCACCATCGTCGCGGTTGTCTTGTTCCCCAATAACGCCAGCCGGACGTCGGAGGAGAGTACGAAGTGACGAGAGGCGCGTACACATCTCTCACTTCTCGGATTATGGTGGCCAGGTGTAATAATAATTCTCTATCTATGCCACGCTTTTCATCCGCGGCGCCGAGCGGAAGAGCATTGAATTGCCCCTTTGAGCGCCCCGTCGGGCTGTTTGCACGCCGGGGCGGGGAAAGACGGTCACATTCACTTTTGCGGAGCGAGGATGGCCAATGCCACGGGCCAATGGGCCGCTGGGACTTCCACCTGGATTCACCTCGGAGAGCGCGCGGTGCAAGGCCACTTTCTTCGGAAGGTTGAACGCTCGATCCACGCCCCGAAGGCAATTAACTTTGTGTACTTGTATACACGGCAGGTAAAAGGAAGGCTGAAGGTACGAAATCTCATCTCGATCGGGAACGCCGTGACTATGGGATTGTAAAAGCAATGACTATTTTTTTTTTTTTTTTACTCTCTTGGAACATTTTTTGACATCTTTTGAGACGGAAGTTAATTTTTCTTTTTTTTTCTTTTTTTTAAGATTGTTTAAGAAGCGTATTAATGGATTCGTGCTCGGCGAGAAAAAATACATGGAAGTGGGTGGTGGCATTTTTTTTCTATTTTTTAAACTTTTGATTTTGGGCAAAATAAGAATTTTTAATAGCGAGTTATTGCATTTTTTCCCCAATAATTAACTTTTTGCGTAGACTGTGTGTGAGGAAGATTAAGGGTAAAATCCAGTCGATTACACTATAACGTATTCCGAAAATCGCATTTTTTGGTTTCAATAAAAATTTAAGTATAAAATACCTTCATTCAAGTCGAAATTGAAACCATTAATATGTGATACTAAAATATAAAAGGTAAATTGATTTAATAAATTTAGAAAAATTGCTAGTTTTTATTTTTATAAATTACCCTAAATTATTTTATTCATGTTAAAGCACCATCATTCCATTCAATATATAAACCAATTAATACAAATTATGATAAAAATTAATGAGGTTTCTGTTCAAAGTCTAAATTTATTATATAAAAATTAGTAAATTATTGGTAAAAAAAATTCAATTTCAACATAAAAAATCAATTCTTTTTTCTATCGCTCGTAAATACAAGATTCGCTGAGACGGCAGAGTTTTACCCGGACAAATCACGCTATGCATAAATATATTCCCATGGCTCGCGGAACCGTTCGCCTTCCTGCGTTCCGTAATATCGACTCGAGAGAAACGATGAGAAAAAAAAAAAAAAAAAAAAATACACGTTATACTTAATGAACGGTCAATGCGGCACGTAAGTAGCTAGCTCGGTTCGTGGGAAAATGCGTGTAGATGAATCGGCTCGTGGGTTTGTGGTTTACCGCGTATCGGCAATACCGACAACTGCCCAGAGGATTGCAACGAATATTTCCATCGTACGTGAATCCACCGACACTCTCGCGAATTTATGCGCTCGTGCGCGAGGTATATTTTATTTTCGCTGTAATTAACATCCTCGGGTACTTTCGAGATTACGGACTAACCTCGCGTCCGCGCTAATTTTAAGTGCCGCGGAGCCAAACAACCGCGCACTATATCGGCCTGCAAATTGCGAAAAAAAAAGTTGTTCCATTTATATAAATGGAACAATTTTATTTTTTATTTTTTTATCATAATATTTGTTCGACTTTTTAATTTTGTTTTATTTTTTTAACACGATTTATTTTTATATGTATATTGAATTATATTGAATTTTACTTATATATATTTAATTTAATTGTCCATTCAATTAAAATAAAAAAAATGTATATAAAATTGTGCCAGTTATGTTAATGGGACAATGTTATTTTTAATTTTTTTATCATAATATTTGTTTGACTTTTGTATTTATTATTATTTTTTTTTAATAGGATTGTTTTTATATGTATATTGAATGATATTGAATTTTATTTATTTATATTTAATTTAATAATTCATTCAATACTTAATTTGTCACTTAATTTTTTTATGTAATTTAATTATTCCGTAAAAAAAATGCACTATTTTTTATTTTCCCTATTTTAACGTTAAACACAATGCTTCGTCGAATTTTCGCGCATCGCGGAGTGACGGGAGAGATGAATTACGAATTTCGCTGCGGGCGGAATCGCCCACGGGTTCCGAATTTGGCGGTAATTGTATCGCACAGTAGTTCGCTCCGAGCGTATAACGACGCCGATGTCATTAACCGCAACGATTCATTAACTTCGCTAATGGAGACCACACAGCATACGCGCTCCGAGAACGGAAGAGTCGATAATGAATGCTGAATATTCTCCGACTGAACTATAACTTTCTTCCTTCCCAAAAAAAAAAAAAAAAAAAAAAAACATTGAGTGCCGTAACAATAAAAAAGCGAATAATGACTTCACATCGATCCACTGCAAGTCTGCAAAAACTTTCGATGGATTAATTTTATTTTTGTTTATTTATTTTCTATTATTATTTATTTTTTTCAACGCTCATTCAACGAGCAAATAAAATGAAAACATTAATTTGTAAAAAAAAAAAACATCCACAGGTATAAATTCGTAATCCAAGAGATTGATGGTCATAGATTGATGGCTATTCCCTCCATTTATTTTATATTATTATATACTAGCGGCGCTAGTGACTCGCGCGTTCGCAACCCTTTATGGACTTAAGCCCTTATTATTCTAAGTCCTTTAAAAGACGTATGCCCTTACAATTCTAAGACCCACTATTATGATCCTATTATTAACCAACTTCACGTCCCTATTGTTGTCCCCCTGACCCTATTATCGACCCCCTCTGACCCTATTATTGACCCCCTCTGACCCCATTATTGACCCCCTTAACCCTATTATTGACCCCTCCGACCCCTCCGAGCGTATTGTTGACTCCCTCACCGTATTACTGTCCTCTCTGACCCTGTTATTGACCCCCCTAACCCTATTATTGACCCCGTCTGACCCGATTATTGACCTCTCTCGATATTTTTATCCTTTCATATTATAGAATTTTTTTTTTTTTTGCGTCGCTCGTTCGAAGAGCGAACAAAGTGAAAACTAATTCGTAAAAAAAAAATCCACGGGGATAAATTCCGAATGCAACAGATTAATTCTCTCGAATAAAATAGCGCATACACACGAGGCTTAACGAGTAAAATCGGCGCGATCGTTAAGTCGATTAAAACAAAAAAAAAAATACCCAGCAACGGGCATTATCGCAGCCGCCTCTCGCCGAGGTACCGGCGATCGGTATCGCGTAACGCACAGTGCCGATCGGCAAAAAATAAATAAATAAATAATTCACCGGCCTTTTGTTGCCGGCCGGTTCTCTCGATCTTCGGCGAGTGGATAGCGGTTCGTCTTATCCGTCTATCTGCGGACTCGGCGGAACACACACGTGCACTTTCTACCGGTCGATCGCCTCGGGGGTGCCGAGTGCAAGCGTCATCGTCGATCGGCCCAAGCCGCAACGCTCGATCTTGACGATCGAGCACGACGAACGAGATCGCAGTGGGAACCTATGTATCATGTGGCGCAACCGGTACGACGCATTAACTCCAATTAAGACGGTGCAACAAACTTTCCAGGCCTTCGACGGCCCGAGGAAATAATCGCTCCAGCGCCCCAAAGCGATCGCACCCGGATTTTTTTTTATCCCGCGGGTGCGGCGCGAATTACTGTTTATTTTAATTATATAAATATTTATTGTAATTATATAAATATTTATTGTAATTATATAAATATTTATTGTAATTATATAAATATTAGGTGTGTGTGAACAGCGTTTGAATTGAATTGAATTGAATATTAAAAAATTCGAATAATTTTTATGAATTGAATATTCGAATGATGAAATTCTGATTTTACTGAAATTGGACACATAAACGTTTTTAAAATACCTGAAATACATCAAGTATTTGAAATACTGCCCTGCCCTGCCCTCAAATTAAGATGTCTAATTATCGGAAAAATTCGATTACCTAATTGGAATATTTAGACTATTAAAACCATTCGAACATTCTTAATTATTTGTATATTTCGAATAATTCGAATAATCCGAACTATTCGAATAATTTGAACTATTCGAATAATTCGAACGATTCAAATAATTCGAACGATTCGAACGATTCGAACGATTCGAGTAATTCGAAAAATTCGAAAGAATTATTCAAATTTTTAAATATTCCCTCATCCCTAACAAACATTAGTTTGCCTGGCACCATCCAGAAGAATAATTATTCTATACGCAACATTCCTCGTCCATCGTAATTCGCGACTCTTGCGAATGTTATCTCGTCAACAATTTTTTGCCCACCCAAACGATCCGTCCATTTTTTTTTTTTTTCGAGTGAGAATGGAATCCGCCTTGCGTGGCGCGAGGCTTTCTTTTTCACTCGGAGCGCCTTCGTCTGCGCGGGCGTGAATCGGTAACTTACTCTATATAAAACCGATCCGGTTTTGGGCAAGGGGCCGCTTCGCGGCGTAAACTCTCCTCCGCGGTCGCGCGGGCTTCTGGAGATCGGCGCGATTCTGGACTTTCGTGAAAGCGAACTTTGTAAGTGCGGAGAGCGGTTCGGCTCGTAACGATCTGGCGTAGCCGAGTTTATTTAACTACGGGACATGCGAGCGATCACGTAACGATCGGTCGTAAAGCGAAACTCCATAATTTTTTTTTAGGCGTTCTTCCATGCGTTTTGCGCTTGCCCGGCGAATTCCGCGGCTTTTTTAGTGCCCGTTTCGGGCGCTATCGCGGCGCGCATCGGTTACCGATTTTTCCTACCGGCGTGCGGCGAGCGTCGTCGTCCACTCGGGAATGTGCGGAAATCGTTCGGAGATGGCGAATGTCGATAGACGGTATTTTTGCAATTAGCATGTATCGAATCCGGAGCGTTCGCTCGCACGGCGAGAGGCGTAGAAAGTGTCGGGACGGTGCGCGCACCTTTCAGAAAAAAAAAAAGTTACGTTGTAAAAAATAATTGCGGGTGAAGACCGTGATAGAGATTTTAGAGCGTCGAAACGGGCCTGTCGAGGTTCTGGAGAGATCTAGTGGGGGCACCGACGGAGATCGATGTGACGTTGCAAAATTTTTACGAGGGGAGTTTGGTTGTGTTCACCGAGCGGCGATGGAGAAAAGACGCCCTGGAAAAAATCTTCCCTGGAAAAAATTTTCGCTGGAGAAAATACTACCTGGAAAAAATACTCCATGGAAACAATACCCTCTGGAAAAAATTCTCGCTGGAGAAAATACCCACTGGAAAAAATACCCCCTGGAAAAAATACTCCCTGGAAAAAATCGCCCCTGGAAAAAATTCTCGCTGGAGAAAATACCCCCGGAAAACATACTCCATGGAAACAATACCCCCTGGAAAAAATACCCCCTGGAAAAAATACCCCCTGAAAAAAATACCCCCTGGAAAAAACACCCCCTGCAAAAAATACCCCATGGAAAAATACCCCCTGGAAAAAATACCCCCATGCATGTGCACATATGCGGGCGGCGGTATTTTTCCCGAAGGTATTTTTTCAGAGGGTTTTTACGGGTTGCATTTTTCAGGTTGTATTTTTGTCGGGGGTTTTTTCAATGTTTAATACAAAATATTTATAAACAATGACATTGTTTTTCATTTTCTCGCTCGAGATCCGCTCGAGATTCGCTTAAATCGCTTAGATCGGCCTGACCGAGAATCGCTCACGCAGCATCGCTCGATTCGCCGAGCAAACGATAGATGGATATCATTAAAACAATCACGAAATCGTATAAACAGCGGTAACAAACATCTTATTTATTTAGAGAAAAAACATTTTCTACAGCCTCTATAACAGCAACGAGGGAGGGGGGGGGGGGGGGGGGGGGTGATCCAGCGAGAGAGCGGTACCATTCGTGTGTCACGCGATTCCTCGTCCGGTCGTGGCGTCGGTCACGAGGAAAAATCATCGCGTGCCTGGCCCATTGTCCGAAGACGGTCAAGCGAACGCGTTCGATTCACGCGAATGAACAATGGGCGAAGATACAAAAGCCTAAGAAAAAAAAGTGTCCCGCTCTCTCCCCGATGGTTGGCGACGAGGATTACAAAGATCAAGCGCCCAAACCTCGATAACAACAAAGCCAACAATGACAAAAAAGAATACGAGGCAAAATGGACCAGTTAGGTCGATCGGATGATCGCGACCCAGTCCCCAAATCCGCGTTCTCGAAGTTTCATTGTATTTCGAAAGGAGTCCATTTTTCCCCACGCGTTCAAGCTGGACTGGTTTAACCAAGATGTGTCTGGTCGGATCATCAACTGGGTTGGCGACCCAGTCTCCAAATCCGCGCCCTAAAACTTTCATTGTATTTCGAAAAGAGCCCATTTTGCCCCACGAGTTCACTTTGCCCCACTCCCCTAATCGGTAGAAACATATCAACAACAGTCTCTTACAAGTACGTTATCACTAAAGATTAAACGACTGTACATTAGCAGCACCGCAAGGAGACCCAAAAGACCCCTACCAAGTGTCCCGTGGAAGGTGTCTTGAGGTTACGCCTTGCTGTTCCTCTTGGTGCCGTAGTTGACGTCGTCGAGGCTGGTCTTGTAGTCCCTGGGCTGCTGTTGCTGCTGGGTCGACTGGGTGGGCAGATAGCTGGAGTACTGGTAGTTCTGGGCCTGGGGTGTCTGAACGGTGACCAGGTTGGAGTTGTGATAGGGCAAGTTTCCTTGTGTCTGATCCACTGAGTAGTTCTGCTCGTTCTTCTTGTACCCTCCATTGGTAGCGATCGGTCCGTCGTAGCTGGGTTGCCCAGGCTGGGCGTCGTAGTCGCCGTACTCCGAGGGTTGAGCGGGCTCATCGTCCTTCTCGGTCTTGGCCTCCGGTGGGATGTAAATCCCTGGGGCCTGCTGGAGTGACACGGTCGTCACGGTTTTCTGACCAAACGGACCATCAGCGAACTTGGCCCCAGCCTTGGTCAGCACCGTTGATCCCTGATTGGAAGCCTCCTGCACCTTGATCACGACCGGACTCCGCCTGCTCCCGAACTCACTGAAGTACTGACCTGGGTTGTTTCCAATCTTCCCCAGGTTGGCAGGGTTCATGACATAGGCCAACCCAGTCTTGGCGATGACCTGCTGGGCCTGTTTGTTCCCTTGGCCCTCGAAGGAATCAGCCTGACCGTTCTGGTACTGAAACTGCCCAGCCTGGTTCCCAGTGTTCTGCGCCAGCAGCTTGGCCAGGGCCTGGCTCATGAGCTGCTCCAGCTGCTGCACCTTGGCGTAGGTGGTGGGCAGAGGATAATCCGGCCCAACCGGTTGGCCTCCAACGCTTATCACCCGGTAAGTCGTCCGGGGCACTCCGGGAACCGGAACACTCCTCAGATGCACGTCAGACAACTGGCCCACCTGATTGTAGGGGCTGGGTGACTTGTAGGTGCTGGGTTGACTGTCCAGATCCTTGGACCCAGACGACAGGTAGTTCCCCCCATCAACGAACTGCTCGTCCTTGGCCTCGGCGCTGCTGTCCGTGTCCTCCTTGTACTTGTTCCTCCTGGTCTCGGTCTTCTTGGTGCTGGTCTTTCCGGAACCCTCGTTCTCAGCCGAGGACTCCTCATCGCTGGACGAGGCCTCCTGGCCGCTGTGATGGGAAGGTGGTGGTGGAGGTGGTGCAGGATAGGGCTGGTTGTAGTAGTTGGGGTAGTAGTAAGGGGCCTGGTAGTTGTAGTTAGGATAGGCGCCAGATGCGTAGGGGTTGGCCTGGTAAGGATTGGGCCCACCGTAGGGTGGCGAGTAGGTGTTGTAGATTCCGTAGGGCGCCTGGGAATATGGATAAGGATTGGAATACGACGCCCCACCATACGGCGAGTAGGTGTTGGGGTTGTAGGTGGGTTGTAGGGTTGTAGGTGAGTTGTAGGCCGAGTTCACGGTTCCGTAGGCGTTGGGTTGGGCGTAAGAGGAACCAGACTGATAAGGCTCAGCGCTGTAAGTGGCGCTTGGTGCGGAACTCGAGGTGGCGTAGTTGCTGGTCGTCGATGACTTGGGATAAGGATTGTAACTGGGATAGTAAGGATCCCTAGGGTAGTTTCCGGCGAAACTGGCGCTATAAGAGTCCCTGGCGTCGAGCTTTGGGGCGTACAATTCGGGAGTCAGGTGACCTGAGACATCGCGCTCGGTGCCTCGTTTGATCAGCTTTGGATTGTAGGGGTACAGTGGATAGATGGGGAGGAAAGGCTCGTCGTTGGGGTTGGAGGACGACAAGCGGCCGTTGGTCTGGTAGCGTTGGGCGAGGATGACCGATGGCGCCAGAAGGACGATCTGGAACAATATAGTGTCAAGTTTGGTGAAACCAAGTTCAAGGACCTTAGGATCCAGATCGCGGTCTTGGGGATGTTTCTACGAACCAGGAGCTCCATGACGACCCTCGTCACTGGCGAACTTCCTGGGAACTTCCTCGGAGTCGAACTCTTTGAACAGCGCAGATCGACGGATCTGCTCGGTCCCGATCGATCCTTCGTCGTTGATCCGGTGTTGGCGCTGGGTCGTCCCGATGCGTTTTCCGATGGTGCGTTCGCGGCGTCCGAGCGTTTAATGACGGATCGACCGACATTGAATTTCTCATTTATACCCCGTACGCTTGATAAAATTGCGGAAACTAGTTTAACTCTTTTCTCTCCGATGACGGTCGGCTATGCCGCTGGTCCCGTACGTGGGATAGGCACCGGTCCCGCGCGCTCGCGTTCTCGTCTCTCTCGAGGATATCGCTATCGATGCCGTTGATGCATTCGCTCGGTCCCCCGGCTCCCGCCTCTGCGCGCCTTTTGCACGGGTTTTACACACCGGCAGTGAAAACCACCGAGTGCGTACTCGTTTTGTGCGGCTTCGTTCTCGAATGAATCTGGAACTCGTTCGCGCCTCCGGGCGACTCGTCGACGCCCCGGAGTCCCGCATCGACGTGCCGATGCCGAAGGTGACTTTGGACGAGTGGAATTCATCTGTGTTAACGGTGAAACGTCAATAACTCAATGACATTGAAATTTGCAACGTTGCCGCAACGAAATCCAATGGTTGCTAGTGTAATTGCAAAATGTAATTGCAAAATGTAATTGCAAAATGTAATTGCAAAATGTTATTGCAAAATGTCATTGCAAAATGTTATTGCAAAATGTTATTGCAAAATGTTATTGCAAAATGTTATTGCAAGGTGTTATTCCAAGGTGTTATTCCAAGGTGTTATTCCAAGGTGTTATTTCAAAATGTTATTTCAAAATGTTATTTCAAAATGTTATTTCAAAATGTTATTTCAAAATGTTATTTCAAAATGTTATTTCAAAATGTTATTTCAAAATGTTATTTCAAAATGTTATTTCAAAATGTTATTTCAAAATGTTATTTCAAAATGTTATTTCAAAATGTTATTTCAAAATGTTCTTTCAAAATGTTATTTCAAAATGTTATTTCAAAATGTTATTTCAAAATGTTATTTTAAAATGTTATTCCAATACATGCACTTACCTTTTCGCATTCTTACGCTTTCGCCACTCTACATTCATAATAAGGCGAAGTTTTTGTGCATTTGTTACAAAAAATATTATGCGATACCCCTACAAAAAAGCGTACTTCCGGCTGCCGTTCGGAAGTGGGCAACAATCGGCTCCACCTCGTAGCGCAGACACCACTCGCCTTCGGCTCGCGCCACTGCGCGCCACTCGCTTCCGGCTCGCGCGGCCAACTTCGCAACCTTCCTCGAAAGTCCGCTCTTTTACGCACCGCCGTAGCGAACTACCAGTTTTATCGTTATCGCCGCGGAAATAAACTGTTTTCGAAAAGCGACAGTGGCCAATGATCGGAGCAATGTTTCCAACTTCCGTGCCATATAATTTCGCGCGCTTCGTTGAGCTCGCTAAACGATTTCCTTTCATCGGCTCGCGAGAGCGACGCAACAAAGTTAAAACCATCGCGGAACTTGGCCCAAAGTGGCGCCGATTGTTCGCCGGTGAGATCACGAGGAACGGCGACCAACGACGAGGAACTCCTCGAACGCCTCCCTCACTTCCGGTCTTCGGCACGCGCGGACTCGAACGCCTGGAAGCAACGATTAAGATCGCTTTCCCGCCGCGACGAGCGTCGAAACGAACAAGGCGGAAAAGCGACTTCGAGGAAGTGAGGTAAAAAAAAGATCCCGCAGGAAACGGCGATCAATCCGTGAATGCCGTACCCGAGAATACTTCAACGTCAGCTCCGAAATTCGACTCATTGTTCTGTACCATTGTACTCTCTTCCTGCGGAGACGGCTTCGGTCGGCGGATTATCCGGCTGGTTGGACTTTTTCTTTTTCTTTTTTATCGTACGGCCGGAAAAAAAATTATTTGACGGCCGAGGTTTATTTGGTTTAAGTAAAATATTTATTTGATTTAAATCAATATTTATTTAAATGAATTAAATATTTATTTGAATGAAATAAATATTTATTTGCATGAAATAAATATTTATTTGAATGAAATAAATATTTATTTGCATGAAATAAATATTTAGTTAAATGAAATAAATATTTTACTTAAATCAAATAAAGGGTGGCCGTCAAATAAATCATTTTTCTGGGTGTAGAGATAGCTATGTTTTCATAACACTTTCTCGTGATGTGCCTTTATTCACAAAGCTTCCTCTAAGAGGAAGCCAAAAATATAGTAAATGCTTTCTCATAGAATTAGCTTTGCGAATAAAGGGACATTACGAGAAAGTGTTATAAAAATTTCAACGTTGATAAGGAAGCGATACGAAAATTTCAACCTTGATGAGGAAGCGATACGAAAATGTCAACCTTGATGAGGAAGCGATATGAAAATTTCAACTTTGATGAGGAAGCAATATGAAAATTTCAACGTTGATGAGGAAGCGATATGAAAATTTCAACTTTAATGAGGAAGCAATATGAAAATTCCAACTTTGATGAGGAAGCGATAAAAAAATGTCAAATTTGATGAGCAAGCGACATCAAAATTTAAACTTTAATGAGGAAGCGACATCAAAATTTCAACTTTGATCAGGAAGCGACATCAAAATTTCAACTTTAATGAGGAAGCGACATCAAAATTTCAACTTTGATCAGGAAGCGACATCAAAATTTCAACTTTGATGAGGGCGCGACATCAAAATTTCAACTTTGATGAGGAAGCAATACAAAAATTTCAACCTGGATGAGGAATCGATATGAAAATTTCAACTTCGATGAGGAAGCGATATGAAAATTTCAATTTTCAGAATTTCGTTATGTCAGCCGAGAAGGGTATTTTGGTGCGTCTTTATCTGAACGGTGACGATCTCGTTTACGAGAGAAGGTCGATCGCTTCACTTTCTCTCGGACGATCTTGGAATCTCCCCTTCGACCACGCCCCGCTCTCTTCCTTCTCTCCTCGCGCGTCCTCGTGGATTCCCGTTGCGTACTTGGACTCACGTGGATACTTGCACTCGCACAAGAACGAGCTGCGGCACATCGAGTGGCAACTGCGGAGATCACTTTTTCCAGATCAACGACAAGAGCTTGTTCCTCGTCCCGGTCGCCTCCCTTTCTACGTAAATGGATCCAGCTTTCACGCGTGATCGTTCGCGCACGAGTTTGTGGCGATAGAATCGCTCGTTTTGTTATTCGTTAGTGATTTATCGGAAATCGCGAGGATTTGCTGTTTAGAAATATTGAGGCTATGCGGAACACACTCGGTCGGTAACCAAAACTGTAATCCATTTTTTTCGAGGGTTTTCAAAATTTTGGGGCAAAAAAGAAGTTTTCAGACCCTTCGTCTGACAGTTGATCGGCGTTAATAGTTTAGCTTAATTAATAATTTAGCTTAATTAATAATTTGGCTTAATTAATAATTTAGCTTAATTAATAATTTAGCTTAATTAATAATTTAGCTTAATTAATAATTTAGCTTAATTAATAATTTAGCTTAATTAATACTTTAGCTTAATTAACAATTTGCTTAATTAATAATTTGCTTAATTTATAATTGGCTTAATTAATGAATGACTTCATTAATAATCGGCTTAATTAATAATTGACTTAATTAATAATTGGCTTAATTAATCATTGGCTTAATTAATCATTGGCTTGATTAAGCATTAGCTTGACTAATCATTGACCCGTCTAATAATTGGCCCATTTAATAATTGACCTGCTTTATAATTGGCTTAATTAATAATCGACTTAATTTATAATTGGTTTAATTTATAAACGGCTTAATCGACAATTTGTTTAATTAATAATTGGCTGAATTAATAATCGGCTCAATTAATAATTGGCTTAAGCAGCGGCTAATAATTCAAACTCCCTGAAAAAAAAAAAAAAAAAAAAAAATTGATTTCACTTTTCGTTACCGACCGAGTCCGGATCCGTCGGAGCGAGGAGTTTCGCGTCGCCTCGGCGACTAGCGAAGGTATCGCGATACAATGTAGTGAACAATTTCTCGACCACAATGTAGCTCGCGAGTATGTTGTTCCTGCCGGTGGGCAATGATTTCCATGCTGAATTAGCGCTGCGAACCAGGCGGATGAAAAAAAAAAAAACATATCGTTAACCGGCGAATCAGACGGGATAATTCCAACCTCGGTCAAGTTACTGCGCGAACTGGGTCAGACCCGCTGTGCATTAATACGAATAATTTTTTTTTTTTCTCTCGAATAATCAGAGGACAAGTGAAAAACTTTCGATTGAGTGAAATAAATAAATGCATGCTAAAATATCGCATTAGCATCGAAGTATGATAAGCGCTCTCGATTCTTAAGGTAGTCGCTTCGGTCTCATTTCGCATAAGTTCGAGAAAAAATAAGAGAAAATTGCAAGTAGTTCTCGATGGTATAAAAATCTGAAAAAATTCGTGCATATCAAAGGTACTGAAAATATTAATTTTGCATAATAAAGAGTCCAAAATTTTATTAACAAATTAAACAAAAAATTAATTGTTTAACAAATTACCCGGCAACCTAATTTTTTTATTACGACAATGATTCATTCATTTTTCTGAATACGTATGCATTTTTTCAGATTTTTAAATTTGCTTTGAATTCCGTGTTTTTTTTTCCATATAAAAAAAATTCAAAGCAAATTAATTTTTTCATATCTTTATCATTTAATAAATCATATTAACAAATTTATAAAAAGATTAAATGTTTAACAAATTACCCGGTAAACCAACTTTTTGTTTTTTATGAAAATGGTTCGTTCATTTTTCTGAATACGTATGAATTTTTTCAAATTTTTAAATGTCCTTTGAATTTTGTGTTTTTTTCCAATAAAAATAAATCAAAGCAAATTTAAAAATCTGAAAAAATTCATACGTATTTAGAAAAATGAACGAATCATTTAAAAAAAAAAAAAAAATTGTTTTCCGGGAAATTTATTACCCAATTTTTTTTCATCAATTTGTTAATAACATTTTGGAATTTATTATTATGAAAAATTAATCTTTACAGTACCTTTACTATGCATACATTTTTTAAAGACTTTTATACCATCGAGAAGTATTTGCAATTTTATCTAATTTTTCTCGAACTTACGCGAAATGAATATCAAGCGACAGAACTACCTTAATTCGATTCTGGCCGCCTTTCGTTGCTCCCCCCATCTCGCGTGACGTCGGCCGGAGAGTACAAGCTCCCCCCCCCCCTCCCCCACATATGCCCGGGTCGTTACAACGTATATATTAATTTCACGACATTTGATCGCGAATATGCCTCGTCAAGGCTCGAGACACCAGAACCAGTCTCGGAAAATATAGTGAAATGTGTTTTCTACGGCGCGGTCCCCGTGCGTGTCGAATTGCTCTCTCGAGTGTCACGCATGTACCGGCACACAGACAGGCGAGCTCCTCTACTCGTGCGGACGTCGGAGGAGCGTCATACGCGGTCGGCCTTAACTGGGTCAACTGCATAGAGAGAAGAGACGAGCTGCCGAGCTTCTCGATAGTACTGACGCACTAAATTTGCCACCGTTCACGCGTGGGCTGCTTCCTCGGCGTCACTCGCCCCGGATATGGAGAGATCAAGGCATTCGGATGTCAAGGAAGCGTTGTACAATTTTTATTTTATTTTTTATAGCTGAATAAACGTGAGAGATTGCATGGAATCATTTTTTTTTATGTTGGCTGATTTTTCAGCGTTGTTCGACCGGATATGGAGAGATCAAGGCATTCGTATGTCAAGGAAGCGTTGTACAATTTTTATTTTATTTTTTATAGCTGAACAAACAACAGAGATTGCCTGGCATTAATTTTTTTTTATGTTAGCTTATTCTTCAGCGTTATTCGACCGGGTAAGGAGAAATCAAGGCAAATCAAGGAACTCCCCCCACTTTTTGTCTCACAGCTGAATAAACATCAGGCATTGCCGGGCATAGATATTATAATATGTGCTGCTATCTTGGCATTATTTTACCGGATAAATGCAAATCAAGGTATTCGGACATCAAGGAACTTCCACCATTGTTTTTTCTTCTGGCTGATTAAATGCCACAACTTACCGGGAATAAATATTTTAATATGAACTGCTTCCCCGACGTTATTCGCTCGAATAAGAAGAGATCAAGGCACATCAAGGAACGTCCATAATTTTTTTTTCTTATAGCTGAATAAACGTCAGGTCTTACCGGGCATGAATGTTCGAATATGTGCCGCTATCTTGTCGTCATTCGACCTGACAAGGACGAATCAAGCCATTCGGACATCAAGGAACTTCCACCATTTGTATTCTTACATCCGAATAAACATCAACCCATCCCAGGCATTAATATTTCCTCGTAATTTCGACCGACTTAAACTTCTGGTTGGGAATCTACATGTAACGCATCCTCAAGGAACACACGCTGAACACTTCAGCAACAACAAACCTCAGCCATGCGAGAGGCGCGCGCATTGTAGTCAGCAACCAGACAAACAGCTCTTGCCCTGCATTAATACTGTAACGCGGCCTCCCTCAATGTATTCATGAATCCTGCGGTATCTCCTGGTCGGTCGCGGTCAGATCCGTACGACTGCGGAACCGTCGGACAGGTCGACCGTTCGCCGATCCGTGCAGGGCAAGACCGTCCGAGCTCTCGATTCTCTTGGCAGGCTGGCTTTACTTTCCCAAATAAAATAAGGATTTAGAAAGGGGCTACGGAGCTCCCTGGCCACCGCGATAGCCGCTCCCGCAGAGCGCACTCTCGTCGCCGGCCTTGGAGTAAAAGTCATCTTTTTGCGCCCGTTCCGAGCACTTTTTCCGAACGGCCACCATTTTTTTCATCTCCATCTTTCTCTTTCGTTTTCCTTTCGAGCCATTGCGCTCGATAGTTACCATGGCGTTACTTTTTGTCTATCGTGACAAATCTGATTCAGCATCGCCGGACAACTTTCTCCAGGAACGACGCGCGTCGCTCTGGCGATTAATTATTAAATTAATAATTAATCGTCAGCCATCGTTTTCATTAAATTTCTTCCCAAGGAACGTCAAGGAGGAAAAAAAACTGGCCTTTTTCTATGTTTTTTTTTCTCTCATTTATGTTTTTTTTTTTTTATTAAAAACAACGAACACTATAACGAAGATTCGTTTTTTGCCAACACGGACCACGTAGATCCGCACATCAATCAATGAATCGATAACAATAAAAAACATGGTACAAAATAATACCATCGTTTTCACTAAATTTCTTCCCAAGGGACCTCAAGGAGGGAAAAAACTGGCCTTTTTCAATGTTTTCTCTCATTTTTTATTAAAAACAACGAACACTATAACGAAGATTCGTCTTTACCCAACGCGGACCATGTAGATCCGCAACATCATGAATCGATAACAATAAAAAAACATGGTACAAAATAATACATAAATAAGTAATGGCTCCTCTTACATCAGGAATAACAATAAGGATCATAAATATCCGAGTCGCTCTCGACACCCCTCGAAGACATCGAATTTGGAGCTTTGGTCAGCTCTACCGGACTCTCGTTGCTCTAGGAATCTGTTTTGGTAGGTTGAAGATGGATGGGCGATCAGTATTTTCCGTCTGGGCTGGAGTAGGATATCGTGTCGTACTTGGGACTGCCCTGGGACTCGACGCTTTCGAAGGATTTCGCCGCTGGGTAGCTGAGGAACCGTGGGGAGTGATGGGAGTAAGAACCGTGGGGCTCGGCCGGTGCGCCGTACGAGTTGGAGGGGCCGGAGTGACCGGAGGACGTGTAGGCCGACGAAGAACTGTAACTGGAGCTGGGGCCAGCGTAGGTCACCGAGGGGCCACCGTAACTGGAGCTGGGGCCGGAGTAACTGGAGCTGGGCGCGGAGTAGCTCGAGCTGGGGCTGGAGTAGCTCGATCCGGAGCCGGAGTAACTCGACCCAGAGCCGGAGCTGGAGCTGGAGTACGCGGTGTTGGGCGGAGAGTAGATGACGGTGGGTCCGGAGTAGCTGGAGGCAGGAGTTCCGTAGCTGGAGCTGGGGGCCGCGTGGGCCACGCTGGGACTGGAGTAGCCCGAGCTGCCGGAGGAGGCGTAAGAGCTGCCCTCCGAGGAGGCCGGTTGATAGTTGGAGTAAGAGCTGGAGTCACCGGTCTGGTAAGAGGCGGAGGACGCTGGGAGGGAGTAGCTGGAACCCTCGGAGGACGAGCTGGAGAGCCCAGAGTGGGTGGAGGGCGAGCCGTAAGACGCGGAGGGCATCTGGGCGGCGTAGTCGCCGGAGGACCCTCCGGAAGAGCTCAAGGCGTAACCGGACGAGGAGCCACCGTGGGAGGAGGCGGAGGATGCTGAGGGAGTTCCGTAACTGGCTGATAGGGCCTGGGATCCACCGGACACCAGGAGGCCCCCGCTCAGTGAGTGAGACGATCCGGAGGCCGCTGGGAGACCGTAGGAGGAACCGGAGGACAATGCGCCGAGGGAGATGCCGTGGCCGGATCCCTGCGAAGAGCCCAGGACGATGGGGAGGTTGTAGCTCGCTGATCCGCCGGAGCCATGGGCGGAGAGTCCGTGGGCTGCCGTGGCGTAGATGGGACTGGCGTAGCTTGGCGAGGATCCTCCGTGCGCACCAGCGTAGTTACCGAAGGTAACGGGGCCTATCTTCGATGCGGAGAGCAGCCCAGGAGCTCCGTACGAGATGCTGGGCACGGAGTAAGACGCTTGACCACTTTGACCGCCCAGGGACAAGGATCCCAGGCTCAGACCGTGTCCTCCGGAGGAGCCCAGGGACAGACCGTGTCCTCCGGCGGATGCCAGGGAGAGACTGTGTCCTCCGGCGGATCCCAGAGAGAGACCGTGTCCTCCGGAGGATCCCGGGGACAAGCCGTGTCCTCCGGAACCACCGCCCAGGCTCAACCCGTATCCCACGCCGAGACTCGATGGCGAGAGTCCGTAGCCACCGGAACCATGACCCAGGTTCAACGACTGCAGTCCTTGGATTCCAGGGTGACCCAGGGAATACCCTCCGGATCCTCCTCCGATTGAGTAACCACCTGAGACTGCGGGTGCGTTCACCGGAGTGAAGTAGGCCGGCGATCCACCACCGGAGCCGTAACTCGGATAGTCACCGACCCCGCGCTTGTCCTTCCCAGGTCCGAAAGGTCGGTGTCTCTTCTCGCCGCCGCGGATGTCCCTTGACTTTGCCGAGCAAACCAGGGCAACCAGGGCCAGCATCACCTTCAATGAAAACATACAATGACACACCACATTCACAGGGCGCTAGATGTTAAGATCTTCGAAAGACTCACGAGTGTTCGCATCCTGTGACTCCCAGGGGTGGTTCCTCGAAACTGATGTCGCTGCTTCGATGACTTCGGCTCGATGACGCCCTGACGGAGCTCGAATGAGGGGAATATTGACTCTCGCGCCGACGTTACCGAGTGCGGTGGTTGAGTCACAGTGTGTGTTGGTGTCTGATGGCACGGCTATCCGGGAGGAGACCTTTTATATATCCGGATCCCCTCTCGCGTGGCACCGGGAGAAAGAGAGGTCTAGGTGAAGGTAAAGCAGTTTGCGATCGCACACACGCAGGGCAACACGTACACCGCTAGAAAACGCGTTCACCAGCCCCATCGGCGTGACGACCCGAGAACGTCCGCCGCGAGAGTCACACACGATCGCTCGAGATCTCACGATCGCCCGGCCACCTGATAACGAGCCATAAAAGAAATGAGTTAATTCTCCCGACCTCGCCCTCGGCGTCCTTTCTCTCGGATTGATTGTTCCCTCGAAGATTTTCCTCGCCCAAAGATGAGGCGATGAAGTCGATGACTGGGGAAAGAGAAACATCGGTCACGACGATGAATCGTCAGTGAGGAAAGGCTCGAGGTGGGCGTGAGGAAGGAAATCGATCGAGCGGGAAGGTGAAAACGTTTCGTTTTCCGAGACAATGAACTCTAACTCGCGTGTCGCATGGTTATTTCATGGCTCTTTGCATATCTCGCTCGCGGATCTTCGTTTTGAAAACTTTGGCCGGTGCGAACGCTCACCGCTCTGAATAGAACGGGTGACCTCTGAGGCGTTTTCCATCGGTTCTTGTGGATGTTAGGGCGTGGGTGCAGGGGCGGGGCAAAATGGGAGACTGTGACACATCGACGGGGCAAAATGGTCCAGGCGGTAGAATGGTTTCTAACATTTTTTTGAGGAAATGGGGACTGTGACGATGAGGACCTTGCGGGGCAAAATGGGCACGGGACAAATTGGGACATTGTGATCTACTGACAGGGGGCGAAATGGCGCAGACAATAAGTTTTAGTTTTTTTATTTTTTGATGAAATAGGAACTGTGAAAATGAGGACGATGTGGGCCAAAATGAGACACTGTGACCTATCGATGGGGGCAAAATGGTCCAGGCGATAAAATGTTTAAAAATTTTTTAAAAATAAATACTTATTTAAATCAAATGAATATTTATTTAAATTAAAATAATATTTATTTAAATTAAATGGATATTTATTTAAATTAAATTAATATTTATTAAAATTAAATTAATATTTATTTAACCCAACAAAACATTTATTTGCAAGGCGCCCCTCAAACAATTTCTTTCTCCGTTCATAAAATTCCTATTAAAAAAAAAATATCCATAATAAACACATAAAAAAAAAACCATAGCACGATGCGAAGATAAGACTATGTTCCGCGAGTTGTTCCCCTCACGGCATCGAACGAAATTTATGCAATTTGTCGGTGCCTTTCACTCTCGGTCCTCCGTGCCGAGTGCGACTATATATTCACCGCGCTCTTTCCCTTCCGGCTGCAACAAGACATCACGGGAAAAAAAAGTTACACATTCCCCTCCCCCCCCCCCCGGCCCCTGATAAAACCCCGAGTCCCATTCTTCCTCCGCTCGGGTGCGCCTCCGAAGTTTATCCCCCCCTCCCCTTCGCCCGGAACTTCACCGGAAGTCGCCGTCAATTAATGCGCGTTTTGCTGACTCACCGCTCTTCGCGATCCGCCGCGACGTCATTACGCTTGGAAAGCAGCGCGCATTCCTGGCCGAAACGCCGAAGGACGAGGATGCATCTTCGTTGCGGTAAAATCCATTCCTGCGATAATTCCGACCGAGCTCGTCGCTCTCGATTAGTCGCTTTTTTTACCTCGCCTCGTAATGACTCGCGTGATGACTACGCGGAGCAATTTTTGCCTCGGGACGTCGAGAGTGTCTCCACGTGAACCCGAAGCCGTCGCGGAGGTTCCCGGAACACGCAGAGTGCGCAACGGATGTGCGCGGAAAGAGAGATCACGTGTCGGAGCCCGGGACTCAAAAGGGCGCAAGTCCAGCGCGGTTGACACGGTGGTTACGCCCTTGTGGTTCCGAGTCGCGCGATGTTGTTGCCGATCCGATAATGACGACTGTGGCGTACGATAATGACCCGCCTGACGGCCATTTAATACTCACCGCTGTCTGGGGAGGTTCCCGGCGCGGAGGATAAGGTGCGTAATGACCCGGTAGGCGAGATATGTAATTACGTTTTCCCCACCGAAGGAGCGCGATGGATGCCGCTTTGGGACATTGTGGTGTTTGGTCATGGGAAAATGGGTCCGTACTTCGGGGCCTGGTAGACATTTTTGCAGCGTTGTATTGGGGCCCGATGGGGTATGATAAAAGGTTGGTGAAGCCCTTGGAAGGACCTCGTGAAGTACTTATAAGTCTCCGCTAAGGCCCTCAGCGCTCATAGGTCCCTTATGAGGCCCTGACAAGAATCTGATACAGTCATCATGAGGCCTCATAAGGTTCCTTACACTTACCAAGCCCTTAGAAGACCCTAACAAGGCCCTCATAAGGTTCTGATGAGGCCTTCGTAAGGTCCTCTAAAGATCCTCATAACGCCCTCATAGGGCCCTCACATGACCCTAACCAGGCCCTTATAAGGCTCTCATAAGGCCCTCTACAGATCCTCATAACGCCCTCATAGACACTTACCAGGCCCTAATAAGGCCCTCATAAGGCCCTCATAAGGCCCTCTAAAGATCCTCATAACGCCCTCATAGACACTTACCCGGCCCCAATAAGGCCCTCATAAGGCCCTCTAAAGATCTTCATCACGCCCGCATAGGGTCCTCACATAACGCGTACGAGGCCCTCACATGACTCTTACCAGGCCCTTATAAGGCGCTCATAAGGCCCTCTAAAGATATTCATAATGCCCTTATAGGGCCCGCACATGACCCTTACTAGACCCTTATAAGGTCCCAACACGGTTCTCATAAAGCCCTCATAAGGACTTCACGAGGCCCCAATAATGCCCCAATGGGTCCCAGATTATACCGGTGAAGCCCCGATTAGCCTTTCATAATGCCCTCATCCAACATCCTAGCGAGAGAAAGGAAGTGTATTTACATCCTCGCAGCAAATAAATCCTTTCGCCACTACATATATTAACGCAAAAATTATAATTGCACGATCAGTCAGTAAATTATCTCGATCTCTCGATTATCCCTGCGACTCTCCGGAGAAAATGTAATTGGCAAGAATTTTTCTTTTTGTATATATTTTTTTTTTTTTTGTGTCTCCACCGGCGAGCCCGGACGTCGAGGGAGAAAGGTAAAGAGAGCGATCGAGAGATTCACGGATATCGCGCGCGCGTTCGCTGACCACTCGCGCTGCCCTAAAGAAATCGAGAAGCTCGTTGAGCCCGAGCATGGTGAGAGATCCGTTCAGAGAGGAAACTTTTTTTTTTTTTTCTTCACCATCCACCGGACCCGCGAAGGGGCCCGTTCTCTCACGGGCGTTTTCGTGACGTTCGCACGGAGCTATTGATTTCGTTTTACTTTCACCGCGAGGCTCGAACTAAGGCCCTCCGAAAATCCTTACAACACCCTTATAGGGCCCTCGTAAGGCCTTCATATGAATTAGTATTTATTTAAATCAAATAAATATTTATTTAAATCAAATAAATATTTATTTAAATCAAATAAATATTTATTTAAATCAAATAAATATTTATTTAAATCAAATAAATATTTATTTAAATCAAATAAATATTTATTTAAATCAAATAAATATTTATTTAAATTGAATAAATATTTTTTTAAATCAAATAAATATCTATTTTTATTAGATGACCAAATAAATATTTATTTTTATTAAATGATCAACTAAACCAACTTTATTTAAACCAACTAATTTTTTTTTTTTCACCATCCACCGGGTCCGCGAAGGGGCCCGTTCTCTCACGGGCCTTTTCGTGACATTCGCACGTAGCCATTGATTTCTTATTACTTTCACCGCGATGCCCGAACCCCACAGCTTTGCGTTCTTTATCCGCGTCGGGGTGGCGGAAGTTCTTCGATCGGTGCGGCGATCGAACGACTTCCGATCGGCCGGCGCGTTGCTCGGCAGATAATCGCACGCTGACACGAACGGAACTCGGAGAACGGACTCGCGAGAACCTTCGTTGCCAGTCGGAACAATGGAAAACCGAAAGTCTCGTCGGGAGGCGCGAGTGGACCTTTTCGTTCGCGAATGGACGCGGGGTCGGCCAAGGATAATCGGCGCGATTAGAGGATATCCTGTGGCGCGAGCGGCCGAGACGCGCGAGTGAACGATTAGAAATCGACCTATATCGAGTCCGGCGGAGCGAAGGAAACGCACAAGGATGGAGGAGAACAAAGTTCTTCGTTCGGGTCATCGAGCGAACTCCGATGACTCCGTGAAGAGCGGGTTGGTGAAGAGTGGGGCAAAATGGACCAGCTGGAATTTCGGGATCTGGCCCATCTGGGACGGGGGAAAAAAATGTTTCTGCACTCCGAGAAACTTTTTTTTGTGCCTGGTCCATTTTACCCCGGTTTTGGGTCCCTTCGATTGGTGTTGGTGTAACAAATGCCGGATGGCGATAGTGTCGATGCTCGTTCTTGGCAATGAAAAGAGCAGCTTGTTTGTACGGTAGATAGAGGGGCAAAACGGACCACCTGGAATTCGGTCTCCGGTCCATCTGGGATGAGATGGACTTTTTTTTTGAGACTGGTCCATTTTACCCCGCTTTCAGGAGCAGCTTGTTTGCGCCTCGGCGGTGTTGGCACGGTAGATAGAGGGGCAAAACGGACCACCTGGAATTCGGTCTTCGGTCCATCTGGAACGAAACACTTTTAATCTCTGCACTCCGCAAAACATTTTTTTTAACCTGGTCCATTTTACCCCGCTGTCGTCTCCTTCGGCATAAGTGTAACAAATACCGGGTCGCGACAGTGTCGATGTTGATTCTCGGCGGGAAAGAGAGCAGCTCGTTTGTACGGTAGATAGAGGGGCAAAACGGACCAGCTGGAATTCGGTCTCCGGTCCATCTGGAACGAAACACTTTTCATCTCCTTACTCCGCAAAACATTTTTTTTTTACCCGGTCCATTTTACCCCGCTTTCGTCTCCCTTGGCCTAAGTGTAACAAATACCGGGTCGCGACAGTGTCGACGCTGGTTCTCTGCATGGAAGAGACCAGCTTGTTTGCGTCTCGACGATGTTGTTGGTCGACCGGTAGACTAATAAGTCGGCCGAGATGATTTCACAGAGACGAGCTCTAAAAAAAAAACAAAAAAAAAAAGTGGAGATATTGCAAAGAAATCCCGACGAGTCGAGCCCGCGGCTGGACGCAGTCCGGTGTGCGGCGTGTTGCGGCGAGTGGTAAAAGTGCCCAGTGGAACTGGTTGGAACGAAAAGCAGAACTGGAATTGGGTCAGTAGCGGAAAGTGAATGGCCGAGTCTTGGATGAACACCGGCATGGGCCTCATATGTGAACGGGTTAACACTGTGCTTTATCGACCGGATTGTCATTTCCATACGCGGAGCCTTGACTTTGGTTCGCTCGCTCCGCATCGAATCTCTCCTGATAACATTGTCGTATCGCTCCGAAGATTTACGCTGATTAGCTAATCGGCGATCTACGCGACGATTTTTGAACGATGGAGAGAAAAATTATGTATTTGATTGGAACGAGATTTGCGGAGTGTTTTTTAGGGTCGTTTTTAGGCCTGTGCAAAACTGGGCTGTTGTTGTGATTCGGTTGGAGTTAGGAAAGGGCGGGGCAAAATGGACCATTTTTTTTCAAATGATTTTTCGTCGCACTTAGAGAAAAGGTTTATCTTGAATTTATAAGATGTTCCGTTTTGACCCCTCGTATGTATAGGTTGTAGGTTCAAGACTGAAAATATCGACTTCTGATAAGTAGGACGGAAGGGGTGAATGTGAACCACTTTGAGAACTGATTGGTTGAAAAGTGAATCGATAATAGGTATTTGGGCTGGTCCATATTCACAACTTTGGTACTCTACATTATTCATTTTTATGTAAAGCCTTTCTTTCGCATGTAAAGCGAGATTCGGAATCAGATGTAACGCTGAGAGCGGAATAATTCAGAAACTTCGAACGACGATTGGGACTTTTTTTATACGAGCCTTTTTCGAATTTTTCTCTGAATATGTCTGAAAATTTCTCTGAATATGTCTGAAAATCTCTGAATATGTCTGAAAATCTCTGAAAATCTCTGAAAATCTCTGAAAATCACTGAAACGGTCCGTTCAGAGATTGTCAGACAATAGTTACAAAAATATTTTCACCGGGTCGTTAAAAGTACTTTATTTTCAAGTTGTCAGCGAGGGCGAAGTATGAAGAGAAATGACGAATAACACTCGAAACTTCGCGCCGGAGACAACGACGATGTATTATGTATGCTCGGGATATCGCTCGGGTAATCCAAGTCTAGGGACCGTGCCTGGCATTATCGAACGACTTTCGAGGTCACGATCACGCCGTCCCGGCTCGCGAACCGCGCGGTGTTACTGAACTTGTCCGTGTCCGCGCGTCGCCCCCTACCACGTTATTTGACGCCGAAGCCGAGGACGGTGAGAGTTCTCACCGACGTACGACCGAACGGAAGCGCACGTACCCGATTTTCTCAAGCAACCGACTTTCCAACGCGAAAACATCACGCGGACCTCGCGCGGCAAACGTGAACTTAAGTTCATTAAAAAAAAAAACACAATAAAACTACCACAGTGAAGTCGATGCAAAAAATCATTATATTTTCCTCGATTACATTTAATAAATAAGACTTATGTATTTACAACCTCGTGACAGTGAGCGAGATAACAGTGCGATCCGTAGTATCATCGACGACGAGCTTACAAATTTAAACAACATTTACTTTTTTATCTAACCTAGTTCAACAAATTATCAACAAGCGTTTAAGACGAGGTGAAACTCCAGGAATCGCAAGAAAGACCTCAAGATCTTCCAATCCAAGAATTCTTGACCACGGTTAACCTTAGGGTCAAATGACGACCATGGCGCCCTCTAGAGTCACCTGGCGGAGGGCGCCATGGTCGTCTTTTGCCCCCAGGAACAACCGTCATTGAGGATTTTTGATTACAGTTTTTGTTACCGACCGAGCATCACCTCATCTTAAGCGCGAACCTTAAAGGATTCTACTTCCATGCCTGGCCCGGCTTGGCCTGCGTAAAGGACGGAGCGTAGTTCCATGGATAAGTGGGCTGAGCTGGTTTTTGGATCTGGTAGACATTGGGATAGTAGTAGACTGGATAGACGGCTTTGACAGGTTTGATAAGAAGAGGATTGACGACAGCGGGCTGGAGGCCGTAGGTCGGTTGACCGGAAGCGACTGGAACCGCGGCCTGACCGGGATGGACCTGGGTCACCGAGGGTGCGATCGGAAAGATCTGATGAACGGGAGTAGCGGCTATGGGATGGATCGGTTGCACTGGCTGCAAAGGAAAGAGGTTGAACGGAGTGGAAGGTGGTTGATGGTGTTGACCGGGAGTGCCCTGAGGTTTGGGGGCCACCGGTGGCCGGGCGGAGGCCGGGGCGCCGGTTCCTGGTGCGCCAGCCGGAAGGGTTGGAATCGGAAGGCCGAAGTGGGTCGGCGAGGAGCCGGCCGGCTGGGCCGGGGTGACGGCGGAGGAACCTGCGCCTATGAAGTTGGTCCCGTAGTTGGGATAGCTGGCCAGGAGGTTGTTCCCGATGACGGTGGGTACGAATCCTCCGTACTGCAGGAAGGGATAGGTCGGAGCGGTGCCAGGGGCCGAGGCCGAGGACCCAACCTGGGAGGACCCGGCGCCCGCGGCGCCCTGGGCCGGCCGCTGACCGCTAGAAGAGCTCGTGGTCGATGAGATAGTGGTGGTCGTCGATGGCGACTGCGTCGCCGGTGTCGTCGACTGGAGGCCGTACAGGAATCCCGATGAGGTCGTGCTGGTGGGCAGAAAGTGCGCTCCACCGAAAGCGGAGGCCCCGAACGGTTTCTGACCGTTAAAGCTGTTTGGCCTGTCCAGTTGAGGACCTATCGACGGATTGATTTGGGTACCAAAACTCGCCAAGAGCGCCTGATTCTGGACAAAGCTGCCTTGATGGTTCTGGGCGTACCTGGCACTCGCGGTCCCCTCCACCTTGCCCTGGGCCGTCACCAGGTCCCGCTGCAACTGGGAGATGAGACGGTCCTTCTCGAGTGACTGTATCTGCTGGAGTGTCTGCTGAGGCGCCAGGACACCAGACGCGTAAGAGGGCAACCGTCCTGGGAACCCACGCGGATCATCGAGTCCCTGGTTCTGGCCACCTTGGGAAGACCCGCTGACATCGAAGGTCTGGAACTGATTGTTGGGGTTCTGCAGCTGATCCTGGGATCCCTGGAAGTTCTGAATGGGCTCGTAGTTCAGGTTCGCGGCTGGGGCCTCGTAGAGCTGGGATATGGCTTGGGCATTCTCAGCTAGAAAGAGGGCCGCGTCGGAGATCTGTTGGTGGTCCTGGAACTGACCCTGCACCAGTTGTTGGTTCTGGAAGTTGTTGAAGCTGTTCTGCTGTTGATGTTGCTGTTGCTGTTGGTGTTGCTGGTGGTTCTCGGGCCTCTGGGTGGAGTGCTGATTGGAGAAGGTCTGCGAGGTGGAGTAACCGGGTAGTTTCTGGTTCCTGGGCGGAAGATAGGCGGCCGCGTTGGAGTTGAAGGGTTCGTTGTTCTGACTGGCGATCGGGCTGGCCTCGACGAAGTCGTAGGTCCTCACGGGGCTGGGCACTTCCTGGTGCATCTGGCCACTGGTCTGCTGGGGCCTCCGGTTGTGCGGGGCCCCATACTGGTGCTGCGGGGCGTACTGGCCGCTGGGTTTGCCGAAGTGAGGCCCGGACTGCTTTGGTGGTCCGTATCTGGTGAAGGGTCTGGATGTCTGACCGCTGGGTGGTTTGGTGACGATCCTCCCACGGACCCCACTCAACTCCCAGCGCTGCGATGACGAGAACCTGTCTGGCCTGGTGTAGGAGTAACCCGAGTCCCGCTTCCTCTGGGCCTCGGACGACTTGGTCTCCCCGCTGTCTTTGGCCAACTCCACGACATCCAGTTGATCTGTCTTCAACGGGGAATCGCTCTTCTCCTCGGCCAAGACGACGGAGAGGCAAACGACTGCGATCTGAGGTGATCAGAAAGAAACATTGAATGTTCTTGAGTGAGTGACTTGGATGCAATGGGAAAATTTGGTACTCTGAGGTGGGAAACTTACTGCCAGTAACTTCATAGCTGTCCTGCGTTGAGGAATCCTTTTTTTGGTGGAATAAGCACTTCACTGATTTTTTTTTTAAGCGGCTTGAGGAGCGTTTTGTTATGAACCTATCGGCACACCAGGCACTGGAGCTACTAATTTGTTGGTTGACTGGCCCGCGTCGACTAAAACCACAGCCATACCTGCACATGTATAAATACAGTCGGGCCCGCGACGACACACGAATTACAATTGACTTTCTTGTCGGCTTTCATCGATCGGGACTTAAGCAATAGTGTTACGAATTCGTGATGTTACACGTATCGATACGCGGACGGGGTTTCGGACTCGCGTTTAATTCAACGTTTTGGCGACACGTAACTTTACAGTTAGATCTTCGACGGTTGCACGCTCTCGCGCTGCGAATTCTTTTTCTTCTTTTATTTATAAACGACACGTCGGCAAACTGCGGTTCGGACTTGAGATTGGAATGAAGTTCGAACTTGATTTCTTATTTCATTTTTTTATTCATTTATATTATTCATTTTTTAATCACTTGTTAATAACTTTTTGGGATTATCGTTATGCAAAAACAAAGGTCTTGACATTAATACGGCAGATTTTTTGTGTATTACGAAGTATTGAAATTTTTATCGAATTACATTTTTGGCTGGGAATGTATGTGTGATGCATCCTTAAGGTTATACTTAAGTTCATACATAAGTTTATACGTAAATACATACTTAAGTTCATACTTAAGTTTATACTTAAGTGCATACTAAATTTTATACTTAAGTTTATACTTAAGTGAATACTAAATTTTCTACTTAAGTTTGAACTTGATTCTTTAGAAAACTATGAAAACGAATTCTTTACAGCCGTAAACCGTCAATCAACTGCTATTATTAACCCTTTTTTAGGCACTCAATCTTTAGAAGAAAGTGCGTATCAAAATCGCCTTCCGTACCTGAATTGTGACTAAAATTTTTAAAAATTTTTTGCAACTGATTTAATAAAAATCAGTTGCATTTATTTGGATGCACTTGACATACTACATGTGCAGTAAATTAGACATTTTGAAGCCACCAAAAATGTGTGAAGTCACCAAATTCAAAGTAAATTTTAAAATCTGAAAAAATTCATACGTATTCATAAAAATGAACGAATCATTTTCGTTAAAAAACGTTAGGCTTTCCGGGACATTTGTCGAACAATTTTATTTTTCATAAATTTCTTAATATTTTGGAATTATTATTATGCAAAATTAATCATTTCAGCACCTTTAATATGCTTAATTTTTGTCAGATTTTTTTTTCTATCCACAAGTGTTTGCAATTCCTTCTCATTTCTCTGAAACTTATGCGAAGTGAACAAGGACTATCGTAACTACTGGCTGTTTCTTCTAACGATAGCTAATCAAATTAAGGAGTCTTAATCGACCGTTGTCGTTCTCACATACGATCTAAAAATGCCGCGATTATTTCAAACGGCTGACATCATCTTGTCAGCCATATTATGCAAAACACTGTTGAAACGAGAGTCGAAACACATATACATGTAAATATACGCGGACAAAAAGGAGGGATCGACAGCGCATCGTCGCGGTCGGAACGTAAAGGTAGCTATAGTAGAACCCCGTTTATCCCAGTTAATATGGGGAGATAACATAATCAATTCAAACTTGTACTACTATTATGAATTTAAAAAATAACACACCACTTCATATAAACATTAACTTTATTAGTTAATTTACGACTTGTTTTCTTTAGCTTTGAATTTTTTTTTATATGGAAAAAAACACAAAATTCAAAAAGCAAATTTAAAAATCTGAAAAAATGCATACGTATTCAGAAAAATTAACGAATCATTTCCGTAATAAAAAAAAAATTAGGTTGCCGTGTAATTTGTTAAACTAAACGGAACTAAAAAATAAGTCCAAAATGTTATTATGCGAAATCAAACTTTTCAGTGCCTTTAATATGCACGAATTTTTTTCAGATTTTTTATACCATCGACAAGTGTTTGCAATTTTATCGCATTTTTCTCGAACTTATGCGAAAATGAACACCAAGCGTCAGCCTTAACACACGATGCCTCATATGCGTCGTATGTGCTTCAACGAGGGGACCGTCGAGATTCATTTGCATGCGCTCGAATGCCGACCGACACCTGTTCGCCCGCTGTAATGACCGTCTCGGGGAAAAGTTTTTGATGCGACGTGCTCTACGTGTCGTTAATTCGATGTTCCTACGCTTGTTTAACACGTGGCGGGAAGGCGGACGGCCCGGTTACCGTCACGAGCCGTCGGACGTTACACAATGGGAATATTTCCCGGCAGATGAGACTTCTGCGTGCTCCGAAATTCCGCATGATTTTCGGTGTTTGAGAACTTTCACTGTGACCTGGAGACAGTGAAAGACACGGACGCAAACTCGTGTGGTCGTGACGGTGGCCGCACGTGACGGGAATCACCGCGGAAACTATTCGGCGTTCTTAAGGTAGATCTGTCGCTTGGTGTTCGTTTTGCACAAGTTCGAGAAAAATAAGTGAAAATTGCAAGTACTTCTCGATGGTATAAAAATATGAAAAAATTCATGCATATTAAAGGTACTGAAGAGATTCATTTTGCATAATAATAATTCCAAAATGTTATTGACAAAGTAATCGAAAAATTAATTGTTTAACAAATCACCCGACAAACCAACAATGTTTTTTTTTTATGAAAATGATTCGTTCGTTTTTCCAAACGCGTATGAATTTTTTCAGATTTTTCAATTAGTTTTGATTTTTGTGTTTTTTTCCACATTTTTTTTCAACCTGCAACAACCACCGTTGCAGGCATGAAATAGGGCCTTTTTAGCGTGGTCGGGAAAAAAACATATTTTCTGTTGGTATAATTGGATTGATTTTTTTTATTAATTAAAAAAAATGTATGTATTTTTTTTACATAAGTTATTTTTTATTTAATTTACATGTATATAATAATTTACACAGTCACATATAAATCATACATGATCACTTATTCCCTGGTATAATTTTTTCAATTTTTGAACACTCTCGAAAGCTTAAAAAATAAAAAAATAAAATTTTCACGTGGACAAAGCTTCCTCAGTAAGAAGGCAAAAAAAAATTTATTTCACATTAATAATACAGCGAATAACAGTGTTACACAGTTGGTCACTCATATGCAACAAGAAACACCAATTCGACAGGAACTTCCTTTTTGTGATGACGACTACTTTCCGTACCCGTAGTAATACGGATAGGCTCGTCGATAATATCCATACGGATATCTATAACCAGGGTAGTACGCTTTTCTGAATCCTCCGTAGTAATACGGTGAGTAATAACCGAAGTAGATTCCCCTCTTGTCTCTGTCAACTTCCGGAATGGATTCATGGACGCTGACAGGATCGAGTGCAGATTCCTCGATATAAGTAGGACTCAATCCTCCGACAGGTTCTTCAGCGGCGACCGCTGTTGCAATAGCAACGATGAGAAACACCTGGAAGAACAACGATAACGATATAATTGTTATCATATTATTATTATTATTATTATTATTATTATTATTATTATTATTATTATTATTATTATTATTATTATTATTATTATTATTAGTATTATTATTATTATTATTATTATTATTATTATTATTATTATTATTATTATTATTATTATTATTATTATTATTATTATTATTATTATTATTATTATTATTATTATTATACCTACGCGGAGAAAAAATGTTTCAGTTGCTCTAACAAAATGAGTTTTGCTGACAATGATCTCGTTCCCGCAACAAAAGCCATTTTTTTTCCTACTTGTATATCGTTTTATACTCACAACGAAGTACTTCATGTCGCAGAGGTGTCGCAAATTTTTGTTGTTTTTTTTCCCTCCAACTGAAGAAACCTATGTGCGTGTCTTGCCTGAATATCCTCGGAGACCGAATGATGTCCGTGATATTTGAGACGATGCTTTATATACCGTGTTATCGTGCATCGCGGACAGGCAAAGTCTCGGTGGGGTCCGCGGGTGCACTCCGCGATACATATAGGTAAACACGTCAGTGCAAAACGCCCGATTGTGTGACCGCAAAACCCATCGATGTCCGAATAACTTCACTTTACTTTGGCTTGCAGAATTACGCAGTCTCGCAGTATGTGTGTGTATGTGTGTGGAAAAATTTAGGGGAGAGCGGGGCAAAATGGCACAGCGGGGCAAAATGGAATAATGAGACAAAACGCAATTTTCCAATAACTTTTGGATGGTGGCGATGGGGTACGTGGTACGTGGGGCAAGACGAGTTTTAAAATTCGGATGTATCGTTGGGACAAAATGGGGCATCAAAAAATTGTTAGAAAATTGAATTTTGCCCTCACTGTCCCGTTTTACCCCGCTGTGCCATTTTGCCCCGGTCTCCGCTATATGCTTGACGAGTGGGGAGGGGGAAGGGGGGCGTAGGAGAGGTCGACAGCCAGACGGACATATGTAACACGGTATATTTACTAATGACATTGTTGTGTAAGGGATGCAAATTGGCGACTTGCCAGAAACGGACGAGACTTCGATCCTACGGATTTTGAGGAAAAAGAAAGAAAAAAATTGCTGTAGCGTCCTCGTTCGCAATGCAGTTTCACGAAGCGTGCAGAGTAGGCCAGGCTGATTATGTCGGGATGAAGTTTCGAAGAAGTCCAAATAGCGGAGAAGCAGTAAGTGGGCACGCAGAACTTCTCGAGGAAGTCGGAAATGATGACGAAAATGATTCGTTCATTTTTCTGCATACGTATGAATTTTTTCAGATTTTTAAATTTGCTTTGAATTTTGTTTTGTTTTTCATATTTAAAAAAAAAAAATTCAAAGCAAAATTTAATTTAAAAAAATGGGTTTCCGAGAAATTTGTTAACCAATTTTTTTTCATAAATTTGTTAGTGACATTTTGGAATTATTATTATGCAAAATGAATCTTTTCAGTGCCATTAATATGCATGCATTTTTTCAGATTTTTATACCATCGAGAACTATTTGAAATTTTATCTCATCTTTCTCGAACTTACGCGAAATGTCGCTTCTCGCTCATTTCGCCAAAGTTCATTTTTTGATTACTTTGTCTATAACATTTTGGAATTATTATTATGCAAAATTAATCATTTCGGTACCTTTAATATGCATGCATTTTTTCAGATTTTTATACCATCGAGAAGTACTTGCAATTTTCCAAGCGACAGAACTACTTTAAAACCATCGCTTCATCGCGTTTGTCACTGCGGTCATTTTACCGGTCACTTACCGCGCAAAGTCACTAACGGCGTAACCAGATAAGTGCGCGTGCAGTCGACGGACAGCTGTTTTGGAAAAATATTAAAAACCAACGAACGATTCGCAGTCTTCAATCTGCCTGTATTGAACGACGTACTTTGCGACTTCCCACGAAAACGCCGGAGCTCGACTCGAGAGCCGAGTCGAAATGTTGTCGAAGGCAGCGAGTTACACAAAGCGACATTATTTTCCGATAATCTTCGGCGCTGCACTTTTCGCGGCTTACGTTGCTTTCGAAAACAGGTATTCACATTCTAATCAGTCGGCCTTTTTGCCGATCCAATTGTCGACAATAAACGGAGCTTTGTCCTTAATGCTTGAAGTTAGGTCGCGAGAAATTTGTGGCGTAAATTGTCCGAACATAACCTCGAGTAACATGTAGTTAATTGTTACGATCAACTTCTCTGGTGAACATATTTTTCTGTATATGTCTGAAAATTTATCTGAAAGTCTCGGAAAATTGATCAGAAATTTGTCTGAAAAGTCATCTGAATTTTTGAGGTTTTGCACTTTTCGGTTTTCGCACTTTTCAGAAAAAGGCGAACATTTTTCTGAATCTACATATTTCCGATTGTTCTGAAAATTTCTGATTTTCACTCCAGATTTCTCTTAATAATTTGTGCCATAAATTGTCTGAATAAATGGTCTGAACATAACCTCAAGTATCGTGTAGTTAATTGCTATTATCTGGTGAAAATATTTTTCTGTACATGTCTGAAAACTTCTCTGAAATTCTCGGAAAATTTATCAGACATTTTTCTGAAAAATCATCTGAATGAAAAAGGTGAACAAAAAAACAAAAAAACATATTAAGATTAAATCTTTTTTATTTTTACTGATTTCAGATTGTACTTCCTGCAAGGTACATTGGAAGAGGCTAAAAATCTCTACAAGGCAGATCCCGATTTCGCGGCTATGTACGAAAAGGCTCGCGCGGAGAATGACGAAAGAAAACAAAAATTAAAACAATAATAATTCGTACGTTCGTCGAATTCAGTTTATTGTTGCGATGCAACGAACTCTCTGTGCGATAGAGACAGAGTTAAAATGTTTGATACATATTTCTTTCCGAACCGATTCCATACGATGAAATGAAAAATTAATTCCTGGCCTCACCTCGTTAATCAAATACGCAGTGCGCCGCACAATCCGTTTTTCTTTTCGCATGTATTCAAAATTTTAACTCTGTTTCCGTCGCACTCGTAGGTGTTTAGCCTCCCCTAACACTTTTATTAACCGAAAACCGATAGTCAGAAATGGACGTTTTACCGACCGTTCTTTGGATCTAACCGACCGAAAACCGACTGAAATTTTCCATGGCTTTTTGTTATTGTTAATGGAAACAAAATGCATGTTTTGTATTTTGTTTCCATGGCTAGCAAGTCAAACGATCGTCTTTAACGACTATCAAAAGACCCAAAAAACGACCGGTCGTTCTGTGACACTTTTCGTCCGGAATAACGACCGAAAAAAACTCATTGTTATTTTGAGGATGGGTCGTTTTTCCATCAATGACCGTACAATGACCACAAAAATGACCGATGTATGAATTACTGAAAAAGCTCTATATTGGGTCGTTTCGCCGGCGTTGATCAGTAAGTAACCGGAAAGACGACCATGTTGAGAATTTTTTATTTATTTATTCGTTTAGTAATAAAATGGTCCGCGCGTCTCTACGGCTAATTAATACTCGCGATGCAGTTTGCCGTTCGAAATTTTTTTGTCGCTCGCGCTTTCCAAATCCTTTTCTGGCAGCTCGACCCATTGCATTCTTAGACTGAATTTCAGTAAAAAAAAAAAAATTATAACTTGGTCAGACAACTTTTCCCACTCATCAATTTATTTATTCAGTTATTTTTTCCTATATACTCATTGATTTATATTATTTATTTGGTGATTTTTTTGGTTCGTTTATTAATTTATTTGTTTCATCGAACTAATAATGGACCGCGCTTCTCTACAGCTAATTAATAATCGCTATGCAATTCGCCGTTCGAAATTGTTTTGTCGAGCACCCGCTTTCCAAATCCTTTTCTGGACTCTCGACCCATTGCCCCGTGAATCGCCAGTGTTTCTCTCGTTGCCAAAAACTCACGAGGAAAGTCATTTGGCTGAGGTCATTGAAATTAAAAAAAATTATAATAATAATAATTATTATTATCTGGACGATAAACACCAATCGACGGATCGGCAGAAGCGGGACGAAAAAAAAACACAAAGAATTGTGAAAAAAGCAATCGAGTAGATTTTTTTTTATTGATCGTCACGCTGATAAGAATGCGTCGAGAGCGTGAATTCCTGATGACGTGTGCTTTGTTGGCTCCGTCTGTAATCAAAAAAGGAAAAAATCCTCGTAAATTTCGGAACATTTACAAATCCGGAAAATCGGTGAAAAAATTCCGAGTAATGCAATTCAGATAGAGCTAATAATATGAATGATCATTCACGAAAGATTCAGTCAGGTAAATCATCATAATTGATTCGTTCATTTAAAAAAAAAAAAAAAAATGCATCGCTACATTAGGAAACGTACCGTATATAAATTTCTCTCGAAAAATGCGCCTTGGAACTCGTTCGATCGCCTTTCTGTAAAAAAAAAAAAAAAATTCGTTAAAATATGTGCAATGTTTAAAGGTGATTCGGTTATAAGTACGATTCTAATGACTCAGTGGTAGTGACGAAACAAATATTTGCATCATTAATGATATTTCAATACCGTGTTGTTACATCATCGTGGTTATTGCGTAATTATTTTTGGTACTTTTATACATCGTCTGAAGGGCGTATAAGGATCGGATTTCAATACATCCGCCCTTATTGAATTAAGCCGTCCATATTCGGGCTGTTTCCCACCATTTCGACCTGGTTCGCATCTTGGATTGCGTCCGCGATTTTTTGTCACTAAACTATCTCAAAAGCACTCAGATTTTTATTAGATTAAAAAAAAAATTTTATTAATCGACATAATTTAAAAATCTGAAAAAAATATATCCGAATGCTTTCGAGAGTTAGTTCAATCTTATAAAAAATCGCGAGCCAGATTCAAGATGTGAAGAAACAAACCCAGGTCTATTTGTAATGGAATAACTAATATATTTTTTTTCGTTCGTCAATTAAACGCTTGCCTTGAGCTCGTCAGCTGTCCCGTTGTTCTCATTCTCGACGGTTTTTTTGAGCAACCGGCGAGAAATTCTTTTTTTCCGTTCCCGAGATAATTCGGCGGCAGCTTCTTGAGCAAATCTTCGAGCGGAAATTGAGATAATTTTTTCAAGAGTTCGACCTCCTCCTTGTGATTGGTCGTCGACATCGCCTCGTCCTCGGAGCGACGGTTCGGCTCGATCTCGTCTACAATAATATTTAAAGAATTATTTGTATGGTTTTGATTTTATTTTTTTATATGCTCATTATTTTTAATTGAATATTTGTGATTTTTAATCTCAGACAAATGCCTCGTTAACATCACCGGGTAGGTTTGAGCATGAATGATTTCTCGCCCCTTCGGAAACGGTATATTAGCATCATAGAAAAAAAATACTCCTGCGTCTATTTACTCTTCAAGATTATCGTGAATTTTTTTTTTTCTCTCCGTACAAGAGAATTTAAAAAAAAATATGTTCGTGATTCTTAATTGAATTTTTACAATTTTTAGCCTCAGACAAATGCTTGGTAACTCTTTACCATTATCGTGATCTTTTTTTTTTCTATGCGATAAAAGAGATTTATTTTCTAAATATATTCGTGATTTTTGAAAATATATTTTTTCTAATTTTTTTCGCATCGCACGAATAATGTCCCGGTATATCGGATGCTCACCTCGCCGAGGCATCTTAAGAAGCCGTATCGTCTCGAGACTCCAATCTCGAAGTGATCTGCAACGGAAACGACAATCGTTTATACACCGTTATTTTAAAAAATGCGCATTCGCGAGGGATAATTTTTTTTAATTATGTAGATCAGATAGGAGCGAAAGACATTGCTAAGTGTGTCATCAACATTGGTCAGTTGAACTATGAAATCATCATTTGAATCGGAGCTGGAAAATTGTATCCTATCCGCATTGTATCAAATACAAAATGTACCTTCGGTCGATCAGTTGAAATTCGATGGAATTTTGAGACAGCGCAGTAATCCATGTCGCTGTTAAGAACGTTGATGCGTTTCTTGCATCAGAACTGCTGATCAAAGTTTTTTTTATTTTTTATTTTTTTTTCCTATGTCGAAAACATCGGAGTTTTCGATTCCTTGGCTATTTCGAACGGGTCTTCTTTTCTTGTAGGAGATTTTTCGGTCAAGAAAAATTCCTCCATTTCCGGTTAACGGAGAACTGATCTTAAGAACGGTTTTCAGCGATTTCTGTAACAAAAAAATTTACTATCGTCAAATCGAGTTGGGACAGCAGGTCGAACAGTTTGTTTTTCTCGCAACTTTGGCGTCAGATAGGAGCGAAAGACATTGCTAAGTGTGTCATCAAGTTCAGTCAGTTGAACTATGAAATCATCATTACATGGTGTCCGGTCAAACGTCCGTATGAAATTCGAGGGCTGTTTTTTTTTAGATTTTTTATAATTATTTATAATTATAAAAAAGAATTTATTCATCTCCGCCACTTAAAAATGTGAAAAAATTCTAAAAAATCATGCCTCACATATAAGAATTTTTTAGATTTGAGCCGGAGAAACCACATCACCTCCCATTTTTTTTCGAAAAAAGTGAAAAAAATTGGAAGAAAAAAACAGTCAATTATGCTATCGCTTGAGCAGTTTTATATGAAATTCTCCAATTTTGAGCATTTTTTCAGATTTTTGCGAAGTTTTTTTATCTTAAAAAAACAAATAAATAAAAATAATAATACTCTTCGGAAAAATTCTCAAAAATCCAGTGTTGCACATAAAAATGGTTAAGCGATAGCCCATAATCGATTGATTTTTTTCTCCGAATTTTTGTCAATTCTTTTCGGGGGAAAAAAAAAAAAAAAAAATAGGCGACGTTTCTTTGAAAAATCATTTCAATTACAGTTAATTTACATCTCCCGTCAAAACCTACTCGAATCTGGTCGTTGACGAAGAGTTCTGACGCTTCAGGGTTTTTTGAATTTGGCTTGAACGAAGATTCTCGGCACGTCGATTTTCTCCTTGACGTTCACGGTTCTCCTCTCGACGTACGAACAGGTCAGTGTCTCGAATCCCGCGGACTCGAACATCTGCCTGACTTCGTCCACGGAGAAGTAGTAACTCCTAAAACAAAAATAACAAACGTGCTTTACAGGCTTTGAACAATAACTCAAAAAATCGGGAGATTAAATTTTAATTAGTCAGATAGGAGCGAAAGACATTGCTGAAGTATACATCAGAGTCGATCAGTTGAACTATGAAATCATCATTGAGTTTTATCGCAATTCTCGAAACTGCTCGGAGCAGTTAATAATAATAACAATAATAATAATAATAATAATAATAATAATAATAATGATAATAATGACTGGTAATGTAGATAATTGCACTATTTGAACCAAATGATATTATATTATCTCAAGTCAAAATAAATAGACCATATTATTTTTTTTGTAAATGGGTTTTACCCGTTAAATTAATTATTATTATTAATAATAATAATAATAATAATAATAATAATAATAATAATAATAACCTTGTGCCGTCCTGTCGCATATAGAAGTTCTCGGCGATTTTATGGCCTGGCTTGAAACGCAATTGGGCCATGTCGTAGAGGCCGTAGTCTCTGAACAGCAGAACACCATTTATTGCCATGACGCCGAACAGATTTTCAGCTACTCTGCAATAGAATTGTGAATGTAGAAAATTGGTATTAAAATTAAAATTCAATAAAAAAAATGTTAAAGATTTTTGCCAATAAAGTACGTAGATAATAGCTCGAGTTGGTTTTGGTTCAATGGCAGGTTTAAGATTTAATAGAGCAAGGAAAATCAAAATAAAATTAAAGTGTTCGATTGGCCATACCTGGCAAACTTTTCCGGATGTATAGCCGAAAGGACAAACACCAGAGTGACTATGTTGATGGGAGTTTGGACTTTGTCGAAGCAGTTCTCCGTTGTCACGTCAGCTTGAAAAGCTTCGATTCGGTCTGAGTTGTACAGCTCGTGCTTCTGTAAAGGCACATTTAGTTTGTTAAACAGACATTTCATTTATTTATTTATTTACGGGATGAACCCTTTTACTACATATGGTAATAAAAAAAACATCAGTAAATTGGTAAATTATGAAAGTATCTCTACATTTAGAATATATAATAAAATATTTAATACATTGGTATTAAATAATCATCGATTTTTTTTTAATAACTAATAATAATAATAATAACAATTACCAACAAAAAAGAGGCCATTTTCAAATTATCAAAGTGGCCATTTTCTTTTTTTCCCTCGTAACTTAAGACCTCGAAAAGCTAATTGAATATCGTTGTTACTGTTTCCTTTTTACTATTTTTTTTTTTTTTTTTGTACTTTACCTTTTACGGTAACGGATACGCATTTCCGGTTTTGGTTACGCGAAATATTTGCATTTATATTTTTTTAAAAATAACAATTACCAACAAAAAAGAGGCCATTTTCAAATTATCAAAGTGGCCATTTTCTTTTTTTCCCTCGTAACGTAAGACCTCGAATAGCTAATTGAATATCGTTGTTACCGTTTCCTTTTTACTATTTTTTTTTTTTTTTGTACTTTACCTTTTACGATAACGGATACGTATTTCCGGTTTTAGTTACGCTCAATATTTGCATTTATAAAAAAAATTATAACAATTACCAACAAAAAAAAGAGGCCATTTTACAATAATCAAAGTCGCCATTTTCTTTTCTTCCCTCGTAACTTAAGACTTTGAATAGCTAATCCGATATCGTTATTCCTGTCTTTACATTATTATTTTAAATTCAGATTTTTTTTCTACTTTACCTTGACAAACTCGACGGCTCTCGGTGACAAGTCGCAGGCGTAAATTTTTTTGTAGAAGAGTCCATCCTCGATAAGCGGATATATCAAGTTACCGACGCCGCAGCCGACCTCCATCATGGTTTTCGGACCGCGCACGCTGCTGAGTTCCAGCAATTCCCGAAACTCCCTGGTCGTCCAGTGTCGGTCCTTGAAGAATCTCGTGTCGTTTCTCTTGTAAAAAAGATCCCAGTGCTTCAGCGTGTCCTTTTCGAGCTGGCTCGCCCGGAACTCCGGCACGAGGCGAGAGTTCTGCGCGCGCATGCGCTCGACTTCCTCGGGCGTGAGCTGCTTGGCCACGTGGCCAGCGCAGGCCTCGCTCTCTTCAGTCGTGTTTTTCATCCTCAATGGATTCGCGAAACGGAAAATTATTTTTTGTTTGGTAAAATTGTGTCTTACATTCTCGATTTGTGATATATTTTTTTTTCTTTTAATTAGGCGGACTCTTGCGAGGCAAAAAGATTCGTCGAAGAGCAACTAAACGCGACTGTTCACCAGCGGGCTTCGCGAGGAAATGAGCGAGGAGCGGCTCGCGAATGAGCTTCACAAATCGGCGACGCCGGCGCCCTCCACGGCGCTTCTTCCAAGTGGCGGCTTCAGAGACACCAACGCTCAGGCTGGAAACTGACGGCGTTAATTTACCGGTCACTTTGCCGGTCATTTAAGTAAATTGAGCGCTGCCAACCACTAAAACTGTCGATCTTAGTTTGAAAGAAATTGCCAAAAAAAATTGTTCGACAAATCAAATAATCAAATAATAACAACAAAATAAACACATCAAATAATAATAACAAATCAAATAATCAAATAATAAACTGTTCAAATAATCGGTACACCTTTTTTTGTCTTTTTAAGTGAATTCATTGAATTTCCGGAAGCCACGTTAATCTTTTCGGATGTTTCTTTTGACTTTTGAATTTTCCGCTTTTTAAAATGTTGTTAAGGCCGTAACTACAGAACTGTTGGGTTAATCGCCTCGAAACTTTTTGTGTGCACTGTGGAATCGTGATACAGTATAGAATACCCAAAATTCGCGCCTCTACATCGATTTTTCAAATTAAAAGAAAAAAAAATGTATCAATCGATATCGATACAAAAAAAATGGCTATAATTGCCCTTGTTTGCCTGTGCTACAATTGGCTGTTTGGGTACCGACAATCGGTAATATACCAGTCGTCGGTAATGCAGATTCCCCCCTTTTCAAAGATAATAACATTCGAAACGCTCTCGTGACTTCCGGTACGAAAGTTCCCTATCAACACATGAGTTCAGCGACCCTCGATGGCGAGGGGGGGGGGGGGGGGCTTTAAAAGCTTGGCCTTACCATCCGAAAGAGGGCACCACGCAAAAGTCCAGTTCTCTTACCGAGTCTTTTTTTATAATGCATTTTTTTATTTGATAAAAAAAAATAAAAATAAAAAAATCGATTACATAATTTTTCGGCTCCCTTGAGAACTCTCGATTTTTCTCCTTTCTCTTCGGTCCATTCCGCGCTGACTCTTAACGCTTTATTACCCCCCGAGCCACCGACTGCCAGGAACTCGGCGACTATTATCCGGCCCGAGTAGAAAACTACGTATAACCGATGGAGAATTACGATTTCTCGACATCGGCAACACTTCACCCTCTAGGTACTTTTTCTCATTTTCTTCCCCCCCCCTCCCCCCGCCCCCCTCTCGGTTTTCCTCTCAGCGCCCTGCGCGTCTCGAGCCAGCCTGCGAAATTTAGATGGCAGCGCCGAGTTCGAGTACTTTCGATCCGGCGTTACTCCCAGGAGTGCCGACCTCTGCTGAGACACCAGAAAATTTTTCGAGGGCCTCCTCTAATGTCTCGAATCGCCCGGCGAGCTTTCGGCCTCGGTTTACTCGCGAAATGGCTTTTCGGAAAAATGAAAAAAAAAAAATTATGAGTGGGTTGGTCGTAAAAAAATGAATAAAAAAAAGGTTCTTTTGTCGCGGGGAAAATTGATGGAGGAATTTTCATTTTTTGGCTCCCATTTTCTTTTTTCTTTTGTGACGTCCATTAAAAAAATGCTCTGGGATCGGAGAACACTGAGACGATTTTTTGTTTGATCGGTTTAATTTTTTTTTGTTTCGTTTTGCTGTAGGGAAATTCTCTGTCGGGAAGCGAAACGAGAATAATTAAAACATATACGCGGTTATTAATTAAATTTTATACGGAACGTTGCGCGTGCTTCGTTAAATTTCCGACGAAAATGCGTGTTTTTCTTGATTCGAGGAATTATTTGTGACGGTTGGAGGGAAAGTTAAAAACTCCACCGCGCGTTATCGGGCAGGGAGGGGAGGGTTTAAGCGGGACAAAAGGGAACACAAAAAAATGGTCCCTTTTGCCGGGGCAAAAGGGACCATTTTTTTTCGTTCAATGACGAGTGAAGAACCGGCGTTCATTTTACCCCCTTCTCGTTTCTATTTCGGGACTCGTGCGCAAGAATAATCTCCAAAACGTAATTGGTGAACTCCGGGGCAAAACGGAACACCGGGGCAAAATGGACCATTTTTTTTTCGTTCGATGGCGAGTGGAGAACGGGGTTTCATTTTAACCCCTTCTCGTTTCTATTTCGGGACTCAAGAATAATCGGGGCGCAAGAATAATCTCCAATGCCTAATTGGGGAACTGCGGGGCAAAACGGCCCATTTTTGCTTCCTCATAGAGGAAGCTTTGTTTATCGATCGAACCGTTTAAATTTTGAATGTTTTGAATTTCATGCAATTTTTTTTTCGCTACGCATTTTTCCGTATGCAATATTCCTCTATGAATAAAAAAGCATCAAAACGGGATAATGAAACAAAACGCAATTCCCCAATAACTTCGGGATGGTGGTACGTGGGGCAAAACGGGTTTGAAAATCCGGCTGTATCGTAGGGACAAAATGGATCATCCCCATACAATAAGAACACAATACAATTGTATTGATTTGATTGAATCGTATCGTGTATTGATTTCTAATAAATTTGTTTGTTTTATAGTAATAAAACAAACAAATGTATTAGAAATCAATAAACGCTCTATTACGTTATGAAGCAAAAAAAAGCATTTTTCTGCGTCCTTAATAAATTCCCACTGATTGGAATAAACTTTTTCTGGGTGTACAAAAAAAAAAAAAAAAAAAAAAATCGGCAACTCGCAAAAGCAACGAAAACCCGAGAACTTCGGACGGATTTTATGTCCCTCTCTTCCCCGGCCTCGTAAACCGTACCAGAGAGTGAGAAAACAAAACAAAAAAAATATATATAAATAAAAAAGACTCATGAAAGGTGCAATAACGCGTGACATAAAGTTTCATTACGGTGCACTATAAAGCTGGAGATCTCGAATGGTCGTAGGGGATGAGTGTTCATTATGGCATGAAAGCTCGGCCCGCAGCGATGGCTGGGATCGAGTGGGACACGGAACACAGTGCCAGGCGGTTTATCTGAAAAGAAACAAAAAAAAAAAAAACGCTGACCGTTCGAACCATAGATTTTTATTTTGCTCGTCCACAGAATTCGCCAATAATGTCAATAGGGTGGTCGAAAATGAGCAAGAAAAAATGAGCAATATGTAAGTGACAGACTTTTTTTTAGGACCGATTTGTGACCACTTTATGTCGTCTCAGGGCCATGTGGCATATATTTTGATCGATTAAAAAAATCTAACGAATGGCGCTTGCTGACCATTAAGTTTGGGAGGTGCCGCATTTTTTTTTTGGGTAAAACGTCGAATGCGACAACTCTTAGAATTTTTTGCTACCGCCTTTCGCGAGGTTCAATTTGAGATCGAAATCTGTACTTTAAAAATTTGGGACGAAAATGAAAAAAAAAAAATCCCTTTTTGAAACACTCAAATATGAGGCATTCTTTATAAACTGGGCCACTTTTTTCGGTCGACCTCTCAGATGTTTTTTAAAATTTGCCACTTTGCAGTGCTACTTGAGAGGCGCTTCTGTAATTTTTTTAGATTCTTAAAGTGCACCTTTCAGGATTTACGTATTTTTTTAAATATCAGTATATCTCAAAAAATATTGATCACACAAAAAATTCGTAGGAACATAAACTTTTTTATTTTTCATAAACTTTCGAATGACGTTAGAGTTATAATTTTTCCGATACAGGAACGTCCATATAAACTAATATAATATAATATAATATAATATGATATAATATAATATAATATAATATATTATATTATATTATATTAGCAGGTTGTTGTGGCTCGCGCGCTCGCAGTTTCAGTGCGGTTTAATTTTATATTTTATATTTTTAAATATTATATTTTACAGTTTTTTTTAATTGAAAAATTGCGGCAATTTGCAAATTAAAAAAGTGTGTTTCTACTAAAATTACAGCCACTCCGGTCTTACAAACAACAGGGACGTGAAGTTGGCAGCCAATACTGGGGTAGGACAAACAAACAAACAAATCTATAGTTTTCCAAATTATATTATATTATATTATGTTATATTATCGTTAGAAAAGCAATTTTTTGGGAAACGCGACAGCTGTCAATAACGCCGTTGCAGTTTGGAATTCATTGACTCTTGGCACACGTGACTGTCGAAATGTCTGGGACTTCGTACGAGTGGTTTCGGTGTTTCCCGGAAATCGTGCAGAAATGCGGAGATCCTTGTTTACGGAAACGGATGAATCTCGGTGGCGGGTAGGCAGGTAAGGGAGGATGATAAATTGAGAGTCAAGACCGTTCTCGTTTGAGCCCAAGCAATCTTGGCAACACGGCATCGGGGATGCGCTCACGCTTCTTTCGTTCTTCCGTGTTCCACTCGCGTTTCTCTTTGTTGATACTATCTCTGGCTTACCATGACGACGGAGACAAGGCCTCGAAGGTATGGAGAGACTCTCGCAGAAATCACATCCCAGCGAGGAATCGGAGATGCGTGACAAACGTAGCGCCGGGTTTGCGCTCGGTGACGAGCCGCGCTACGTGCGTCGGGTTGCTAACACAAGTACATCGAACTCGCATTTCGAGCCAATTCGAGAACTGCTCTCGTTGTCGTCGTAAGGCGAGAACGTCCCGCCCGCTCGAAATTTTTTGAAAAAAGTGCCGTTTCGCAGAATTTAACATAGGATTTCCTATTCCGAAAATGGTCAATCCTATGTTAAATTTTGCGAAACGGCACTTTTTTTCAAAAAATTTCGAGATATCGAATTAAAAGCTCCGCCATTGTTTTCAAGTGGCATATTTACCAACCGATTTCATTAAGAAAAAAATTCTAAACTTTTTTTTTCCAAAAAACCATTTTTTTCCAAAAAATTGTAAGGATACCCCATTGCATTTTTGGACTTTCAAAATGGCAAAATTTTTTTTCAATTTTTTTTTCACGTCACATCCGGTAAAAAACCAAGCTTTTGAAACCAGTCGTGACGTCTTCCCATATGACTTCCCACTTCCGGTTAAAAAAGTAAGATGTACATCTCGCAACTGACGTTGAAGAGAACCATTAAAAATTTCGTCCGAGACGTCGGTAATGATAATTCGGACTGAAACGGATCACCCTGACGGATTATTCACGCGCCACGAAAAGTCCCGTCACGAACGGAGGCGGTTCTCGTTGTGCCCCGTCATTCCGTCATTCCACCGCGAAGCGCCGATGAACAAAGTGTAAACCGAGGAGGCCGGAGAGTTTACGCGCCTGTTTGGAATCCCCGAACCGCGTCTGAACTTCCCCAAAAGGAGCCCCCACGAATATGGCGAATGCCAGGAGAGCGCCGGTCGTTTCGGCGCTGAACGGGGAAAACGGGGCCAATGCAGTTTAATGTACAGAAAAGCTCAGTGCCTTCCGGATTCTGCGCTGCAGCGTCGAACGTTTCGGTGGAACGTTGCACACACACACACATGACCGGGAAAAATAAAAACCCCGGGAGAGGAAAGATAATCGTCTTAAACGAAGCCAACGATTCGCGGTACTGATTGGAACCGCGGAATACGCCGGAATTGTTTTCCTTCGGCGATTCTCCGCCGTTCTCCGGCCGTCCCGGAAACCTCAAGAGTACGCTATTTATTCGCGGTCGTTGGAACTCGACGCGCAGTTTCCGTCGGCGCTTTGACGTTCGACTCGACGTAGCGGCCACGGGTCCGATCTTCGACGTAACCGAACCGTCGTCGTCGAATTCGATCGTTAGGAGTTTCCGGAAAGGGAATCGCTCGGATAAGTCCGAAACTTCGATGCGTTCTCGTTGTTTAACGGCGGCGAACTGCCTGGTGCTTCGTGGTTTGGGCGTTGACAAGTTTACCCAGTTAGTCGTACTCCGAGCCGTGAAGATTGAGAATTGACGAGGTTTCCTTCATCCGAGCGTTTTCGGGACCGCCGGGGAGGCTGCGAAGGCAGACATTGGGCAAAATGGGCTTTCGAAGAGTAATCGAGATTTTTTTACCGGAAGTGACCTCCGACCGTGTGACGTCACTTTAGATGGAAATTTGAGATTTTCGAATGGGAAATGACGTTTCGTCGTACGAAGTCACTTCCGGTTGAAAAGTGAGATTTTCGATACCGGATGTGACGTTTTCTCGTGTGACGTAACTTCCGGTCGAAAAACGAGATTTTCGAGTAGGAAGTGACGTTTTCCGGTATGACGTCACTTCCGGTCGATAAAACGAGATTTTCGAACAGGAAGTGACGTTTTTAATTCTCTTTCAGAAATTCGTAGAAATAGTCGATTTAAACGACCCACCTTAACCGATTTCTCGCGCGACACGCGGGGAAGTCGCTTCTCAGATGGCGGCGGTCCGTCTTGCCCCGCTCTACCCTCCACAGAAGGAGATCGGATGGACTGATCATTTCCGGGGTGTCGTATGCACAGTTCGTGAACTCGCAGCGGCTCCCAGAGAGACCCTTCGGTACTGTCCCACGAAAGCGAGGCGGTTCTGCAAGAAGCATCCATTGAATCTCGAATACCTGTGGCTACGTGGCTTAATACAAGTGCCACGTTCAGAACCACGCTCGAGCGAAGATCACTGGAGACGTCTCTCTATCTGTTGCAACTAGTCGGTAGATCGGAAACGCTCCGAAGCTTTTGTGCTCCTTCTCCGCCCCCCCGCCCCCCCCCCCTTTCGCTTCACCCTATCTCGTGTACGTAATATCTCAATCCCATGTGTACCGCCACTATAGCGAGCCCTATCATTACACATTCTCTCTCTCCTTCCCGTTATATCGTACCGCTCGTTCTGTAGCGTCGGTAAAATAGCTTTCTACTCGAATGTCGATAGACCGGGGCAAAATGGACACCGGGCAAAATGGGCGCTGGGGCAAAACGGACACTGGGGCAAAATGGACACCGGGCAAAACGGACACTGGGGCAAAATGGACACCGGGCAAAACGGACACTGGGGCTAAACGGACACTGGTTAAAATGGACACTGGGGCAAAACGGACACCGGACAAAACGGACACTGAGGCAAAACGGACACTGGGTAAAATGGACACTGGGGCAAAACGGACAACGGGGCAAAACGGACACTGGGGCAAAATGGACACCGGGGCAAAACGGACACTGGGGCAAAATGGACACCGGGTAAAAATGGACACTGGGGTAAAATGGACACTGGGGCAAAATGTACACTGGGGCAAAATGGACACTGGGGCAAAATGGATATTGGAGCAAAACGGTCACAGAGGCAAAAGGGACACTGGGGCAAAAGGGACACTGGGGCAAAAGGGACACTGGGGCAAGAGGGACACTGGGGCAAGAGGGACACTGGGGCAAAACGGACATTGGGGCAAAGCGAGCGTTGGGGCAAAGCGGGGACCGTCTTAACTTTCATATAAAGGACTTATACATCACGTTTCGCAGAATGCTGCTTTCTATATAATAATATAATATAATGTAATGTAATATAATAAGATAAATATTTATAATCACTTGTATTATATTATTATAATAATAATATAAGAGAGTAGAATCAATCAATATAATTTTTCATTGAAATTAAAGTAAATTATAAAAAAATTAAGTATTGTCGATATTTCAAATACATTGAACATTAATTTTTCATCACAATTGTACATGAAATTTAATATGCCAGTTTCCGCATAGACACTTCCAGTCCGGTACATTAAGTTTCATACGAATTTTCTTTACAGTGTCCGTTTTGACCCGGGGTCCGTTTTGCCCCCAAACGGCTCAAGACTATAAGCAACCGTGGCACACGGAATCCCTTCGGCTAGACAGTGTGTGGTCGAAATAGAGCGGAAACGTCATTAACCTTGAAAAAAAAAAAAAAAAAGTTCCGCCCTTATCGGAGCTAATCCGAGCTCTTGGACGTAGCTGATCGATAACAAACTGTATATAGTACGGAGAGTGGATTCATAGGATATTTTTTTAGGATCAAAGAACTGAGAAATGTAATTATTGGTCGGGCTTGTGAGGCAAGTCGGCTCTCTGAAATTGCGATATCCGCGGGGCTTTGGCTGAACGATTTTTCGATTCCGTTTGACTGGGCTATCGAAGCGAAAAGGGCGCGAGAATTTTTTATTTTTTTTATTTTTTTTTACAAGGCCGGCACACTTATATTTTCGCTGCACATGAATTCCGCTACTCCGAACTCGGGAGTGGCGGCGACTGTGGAGAGAGCGGAATCGACGGCTGAGAATCCAGTAAGGGCGTATGTGCAGCCGTTTAGCGTGAAAAAAATTACTGCATGCACTGTAAAAATTAATTGTAAATTTAATGTACTGGAATTTGAAATTTGCTTACATTGCTTACATTGATTGAACATTAATGTACTTTTTTTTGAAAGATGAAAATTTCAGATATGGAAATTATAAATCTTTTGCCAAAAATTTACAGAAATTTCCATTAAAAATACAAATTTTATTGTAAAATTGCAACACACATGTGTTTGAAATTTCGGAACGGTTTATGTAAAAATGCTTCCAATACCGTTCATTAATTTTCAGACTAAGTTTTTTTACAGTGTGGAAATTAATTTAGCCGTATTGGAAGCTTTTACGCATAAACTTAGTATATTAAATTTAATATACAAAGGTTATGTGAAATTAATGTACGGTTTTAAAAGAATTATTAAAAAATGGTATTTTTAATAAGAATTCTTTAATAATACTCAAAGGATTTTAAAATTGCTTAGAAAGTACTGTAATTGTACATAATATTTATATTTGTACATTAAATTTAATGTACTGGCTTATGAAAAAAAACTTCCAATACCGGTGAATTAAGTTTACAATTTTTTTTTAAGTGTGTGAAAATTTGGCAGATACGCCCCTCTGCTTCTCGGCCGTCGGCAGGCAGGGAGGAAACTGGAAATGCCCGGTGAAATTACCCAACGAGCGAGTAACTCTCACGTGGGAAATCATGCAACGACAACTGCCTGAGGCCAATTTTCAATAACGCCCTCTTAACGAACTTTTCTGGCAAACAAACACGACACGCATGGCGTTATTAGCTAGAACCGATTTTTTTTTTTAACTCTTTGCGTTTACGATATGTGGAGTAGAAACAAATGTGGCCAATTAATTGGTCCAAGGTAAGGGACCAAAAAAATTTATTGTAATCAAAGAAAATTTATCAAGGACGAAGAAAAATGTTTATTGACTTTATAATCTAATGGAGCGTTTATTAATTTCTGATATGTATATTTGTTTGATAGTATTGTTCTTATTATTCGATGTCTATTTGAATGTAATTAACAGATATTTCACCCTGGAACTCGTGTATAATTTATTCGTGTATAGTTTTTTTTGCAGTACTTAGTCCTTGCAGTGCTTAGTACTTGTAGCACTTCGTACTTGTGGTACTTAGTACTTGTGACACTTAGTACTTGTGGTATTTAGTACTTGCAGTACTTAATACTTGTAGTACTTAATACTTGTAGTACTTAATACTTGTAGTACTTAATACTTGTAGTACTTAATACTTGTAGTACTTAATACTTGTAGTACTTAATACTTGTAGTACTTAATACTTGTAGTACTTAATACTTGTAGTACTTAATACTTGTAGTACTTAATACTTGTAGTACATAATACTTGTAGTACTTAATACTTGTAGTACTTAATACTTGTAGTACTTAATACTTGTAGTACTTAATACTTGTAGTACTTAATACTTGTAGTACTTAATACTTTAAATAATTTTCGGTACTTTGCCCAGCTCTGCGTGATTACTCTTTCTCCGTCTAATATATATATATACATATATATATATATATATATATATATATATATATATATATATATTGTAAAGAGTATCTAATCTGGGTCACTTCTGGGCTGCGCGGATGATAGAAGTATCGGTGGTTTTTAGTCACGAGGCAAAAAGTGCGCGGCGAGGCTTTGGAGAAACCAGCTCTAAGTCCTTCTCATCCTCATCTCTTCCCCCTCCGTTGGTCGTTTGCAATCCTATGCAACTGCCGTACTTTAACCGCGCGAGCGGAAGTCTTCTCCCAGCTTGCTCGGTTGGATCAAACACACTGTCGTTGTCGAGTCTACGCGGACGAGGAATTTTTATCGGGGGATTAAGCCTCCTTTTGCTCGTCGACCGAGTAAACCGCAAACTCTCCCTCTCTCCATCCGCCTCGGGCTCGAGCTCGAGGCTCCCAGTTTGCAAATGGTAAATGACGCTATGAATATCGATCGTTCGACGGGGAAGAGGATTTTCCCCGAAGGTCCGATGAGGCTCCGCCCGAGGAACGAGAATGTGCAGCTGCTAGCCGAGTCATCGTAAATAAATTGGTTCCGCGCTGTGCAGTCGCCTCGAAGATTGAATAGACATTTGGTGCAGCGCGGCCAAGAGGTAATTGTCCTTGCGTTACTACGTTTAAGTCGGGAGAAAAAAAAAAAAAAAAAAAAAAAAATTTGGTTGAAAATTGAGGAAAGGGTGCTGAAAGTTTTTAGGCGTCAGAGTGGATTTTGAATGGGCGGATGAGAAGTGATAAGTTAGTGACGTCATGAAGTGACTATTGAGAACGTTTATTGGGAAATGTTGGTTAATGCTCTTAAGATAGTTCTTGCGTCGAGAGTGAGACAAAACAAAACACGATTTGGTTGAATATTAAGGAAAGGGTGCTGAAAGTTTTTATGCATCAGACTGGATTTTGGATGGGGCTGATGAGAAAGGATGAGCCAATCATTTTCGTAATAAAAAAAATTGGACTGCCGGGTAATTTGTTGAACAATTATTTTTTTGTTTAATTTGTTAATGACATTTTGGACCTGTTATTATGCAAAATTAATCTTTTCTGTGCCTTTGATATACACACGGAAAAAAATGCTTGGTTGGGTCACCTAACTATTTATTAGTTGGCTATAAATTGGTTACTATAACGATCTGTTTCGTTACAATAAGGACCTAGAATTAGTTGAATCTACCATTAACAGTGAGTTGACGCGAATAGTGAACACAACTAACTCGATTAGTTAGTCTAACTACTAAAATAGTATTCAGGATAGACAACGAATTTTATAGGCACCCTAACAAACTGTAGTTGTTAGTTGTTAGAAATTGTTGCCAAGTCGCTTGGTTGTAACGCGCCAGTAAATTATTGAAGCAAGCAAGTAAATGGCTAATCTTATAACGTCCCTACCAGTTGGTCCACCTAACAAATTACTTGGTCCAGCGAATAGCGTATCAACCAACCTAAAAGAGTAAACTCAATCAATTTCTCGTCTGGCGCTCACTAAGACAATTGGTTGGGTCAGCTATATTTATTGTCACTCCAACTAATCCCTTTTTGATCCCATTGACCCGTTTTCCAGAACCCAGTCAACGTTATACCCGTTCCTCAAACCCACCACCGGTTTAATGCCAGACTATCAAAAAGTCATTAAAACTAACACGGTGGTAATTCTAAAATCCCGTGAACCCACGCTATGTTGACGACTCAACGGCACCTAACAAATTACTTGGTCCAGCGAACAGCGTATCAACCAACTTAAAAGAGTCAACCCAACCAATTTATCCTCTGGCGCTCACTAAGACAATTGGTTGGGTCAGCTATTTATTGTTAATCCAACTAATCCCTTTTTACCTTTCAGCACCAAATGACCATTGACCCGTTTTCCAGAACCCAGTCAACGTTATCCCTGTTCCTCAAACCCACCACCGGTTTAACGCCAGACTATCAAAAAGTCATTAAAACTAACACGGTGGGCTTCATCCTCCGCGTTGCCCCCGTAATTTATGTAATTTTAAAATCCCGTTAACCCGCGCCGCCTTGACGACTCAACGGCACCCGATAATCCGAAGAAGAACTCGCGTAAATTATTTTAACAACCAGTCCCCCCGTAAACATCCCGTGACGGAAAAGTCGTTGGCTCTTCCGAATCACGCGTGGCTCGTCACGCGCACAGTGTCGCTCTTTTTGTACTTCCGGTCGCTTGGTATGTAAAACTGCGCTGGGACTTTAGTGGCGGAATCAACATTATTTCGCACGTAACGGAATAACGAGGGAGGAAACGGGTGGGGAGAGGGGGGGGGGGGGTGGAGGAGTGGGGATCCTATGAAATTCCATGAATATCAAATAAATTGATGCAACGTTACCCCGCACCACAGCCGGGGCGCTCCACTTACAATTTCCTCGCGGGCTTTTCCGGTGCCCCGAGACTCCGAGTCGCTATCCTGGCGCTTTTCCGGTCCTTCCCCGCCGCTCGCGAATTCGCGGCACGTACCGCGACGAGGGACCCCGAGCGACTGCTGCGCGGTATCGCGTCCAACTTTTTCTCCACCGAGGATTTGAAAATGCATCTCTCAATCGTCATTCGATTGTAATCGGTCCGGGCGATCGATCGTTTGTTAGCTGTTGTAGGGAATGTGTTTGTTGACGTTGGTGCTTACGACGATGATGACGGTGGGACATTTACGGACAATGTGTAATACATATGTCAATGGGACGTCGACCGAGGCCCTTCAGCCCAAGGTCATCTTTGGTATCCAGTGGGGCCACACTTAAGATGATGAAAGTTTCGACTTTGTATTTTTTTTAAGACTTTTTGGTAAACTTTTTAAAAATAAAGTTTATAAAAAACTTTATTTAAAATATTTAGTGAATTTAAATATAAAAGGCGGCGAAATCTTTTTATATTAAAGATATATACATATATATATTTTAATATATTAAAATATACTAATATAATAAATAATTTAAATATAAAATAAATTTAGAATAGTTAAATAAAGTTTTTAAAAATATATTAAAAAAAGATAAAACTTTTTTTTTACGCGCGTGAGGGTGTATTATTTTTGATTGACTTAAATGTCGTTGATCATTGATTCCAGGGTTTGCAATATAGTACGGGTGGGAAATTATTATCTATGTACATTCCCAAATAATCTGCCTTTTGTGACGGCGGAATTTCAATATTATCGAGGTGAATCATTTGTTATTAACGCGGCTGTCCCGAAAATTGACGTCTATCGGCCGGAAGGAGTTACCATTGTTGCGAAACGATTCGTCGATGGTTTGGGTTGGGTGGGGAAGGAAAGAAACTGACGAGGCGAACGTTTCGTCGGAGCGTGACGATTTTTTAAGCGGATCACCGTCGGCTCCCCCGGCGCTCATTCAACCGACCGAAAAGTAAGGATGATGTATCGCGAGCTATAAAATTCCGGGCAAAAACTTTGGTTGGCTCGAACCGAGTGGCTCGGTGGTTGGGTTCGTTGTTTGAATGGCGAAAGTAGCGGAATCGGAGGCTTAAAGGTAGCTCAGGCGTTAGGTCGATTCAAAGATTTTGAGCTGAATTTTGGATATGTTCCAGTTGATTCGCTCACTTCGATGTGTGCGAAATTTGAAGTCGATTCACCGTCTAGTTCCTGAGATAATGGCTCTTAAAGTTAAGTCACTTAACACGATCAACATGGAAGATCCACTGTTGGTCAGCATATAAACCGCCGTCACGACAAACTCCATAAAGACACGTAGTCAAAAAACATATCTCCGTCAAGAAAGTGTTTGAGAAGCAGCATGGAAAAGTTTGAAGGCGATTCACCGTTTAGTTTTTGAGATATCACAAATTGAAAGTAGCGAACTTTGATTCGGACGTGCGGCGCTCGAGATAAGATGATACGTACCTCTCTTTCGCTCGCTACCTTCCCCATCCCCACCTCTGTACCCCGCTGCCACCACCTTGAAGGTGTCCGAGCCTCGTTGCGGTCGATGGTGAGTGAGGTGTCACCCCAGGATGGGGCGGAGCAGAGGGCCGGTGCGAGAGGGACCATTGTTTGGGCGTCTCGAATGAGGGGCACCATCTTGCCCCTTTGCCCTCTAGACACTCCTTGGGAAGGGGCCTAAGGAGATTTCTGTTATTTATTATTTACTCTGGCTTGGTCTCGAACCTTACGACCACGTCATCTTCCCCAGGGTCGCGGTCGACCAGGACCAACTTAGCGGACCATACGCTTGGTCCAGCGTCTTCTTGGGTCGGGGAAACTGGAACATAAGCGCATTTGCCGGTGTCGGGAAACGGCTCGATGGAAACCTATGTTCCCCCCTCCCTCTCCCCTGTTTTGTGTCACCGAGTGGGAAGCTCGTAAATCGGCTTTTCTTGGGAAACAAAGGGGCCGCTTTCGATATCAATAATTGCGGCATGGCCTCGATTCGGTGTCTCCGAGACACAACGAAACGCCCAAACAATCGAGCAAAGACATTTCGCGATGGAAGCCGGAAGTGGCGAACTCGTAAAGACAAACCACCGGTAGGAAAAAAGGAGGAACAGGGGAAAAATGCGTTTTGACGGTAAATATAAAATGGTCCGACCTCCTCGGGAGTCGAGACAGTCGCGCCGTTGAGTTCCCTGACGAAGAGTCATGACGATTGCCAAGGTACAGTAGCAGCCACATTCGATATCGATTTTGGCCCGACTTTGTATGTAACCGTAACAATAACCAGCGAGACAGACCATATTGACAAGTGTAAACCGTGCAGGCTTTGTTGCTGTCCGTGCTGCTGAGCGGTGGTGCTTTTGGGATTTTCGTGGGACATCGAGAAGGTAAATTATCGAGGGATCAAGCGGTCCGTGAAGTTCGCTGGCTGGTAGCTTTCCCCGCGGTCGTTTTTTTTGTATGCTTGGCGTGTTAATACCCGGGAACGAGTTTTTAGCACGTTTCGCATCGGGGATCGTTGGCGTGGCTTATATCGGTTGTTCGCAGTGGGCGGCAGCAATGAGGACCTTGAAGATGTCGGGCTGAGGCGGGAGTCTGATGACGACGGTGGCAGCGGTGAGGAAAGGAGCGGTCATCATCATCATCACAAGGCCCATTCGTTCCAACACTTTCACGGTCCGGTGTCCGGTCATCATCAGGAAGTCACCTGGAAAGACAAGCACGGTCATCATCATCACGATTTCAAGGCTCATCCGGAGTACAAGTTTCACTACGGAGTGGAGGACCATCACACTAAGGACATGCATGGTCAGAAGGAGCATCGCGATGGTTAGTACTGCTTCTAGCGACTTCAACGAAGCCATGGTTGGAATTCGTACTTAAAGTCGTTGATGTGCCGGATTTGCTGGGGTAGTATAATAGGATGTGTTGGGCCGGCGTAGGGTAGAAGTCGCGCATATGTGCACGGTCTAAGTACAATTGATTTGCGTGTTTATTGGAGTGGGACACATTGACTACTTTTATGTTAACCCTATATTGGTTTGCATGGTGATAACAAATGCCCTGATGGACATTCAAGGCGGTTACGTTAGGACGTGGCTAGGTCTGGATGAGGATCAAGAAGACCCTAACAAAGCCTTTTGCAGGGCGTCATTGGGCCTCGATGTAATGCCCTACAATTTCCGATTGGGTTCGTCTCTCGTCACAATGCTAATTGGGGTGGGTCATGTTAACCCTATGTTGGTTTGCATGGTGATAACAAATGCCCTGGTGGAAATTCAAGACGGTTACGTTAGAACGTGGTTAGGTTTGGAAGAGGACCGACAAGATCCTAACGAAGCCTCTTGTAATGCCCTACAATTTCTGCTTTGGTTCGTTTGTCGTCGCAATGCTATGTAAGTGGGTCATGTACCCCACTTTACCCTATATTGGTTCACATTGTGAATCCCTTGGTGAACATTCCAGAGCCTCACATCAGGACTTGATTAGATCTGGTAGAGCCTCGATGAGGCCCGGGCAAGGCTTTTTGCAAGGCGTCATCAGGCTCCATGTAACGCCTTCTCCACAAGTGCGTCAGCCCAGCAAACCAGTTTCCCTCCGCGGAGAGATCAAGCTTCCGAACCGCCAGGTTGAACTTTGTTCGGAGACGTCTCGATCTCTCACGTCCAATTAGAATGCAGCACTAATTGGACATCACGGAATGCCGCTTAATCAGAACCCGGATGAGCCGCTAACTTTGCAATGGGTGTCGCTAACTTTCCGCATTCACTGTTTATCCCCTCCAACCTTACGATACCGCGGTCCACTTACTGTATCGATGGATTCTCTTGCCCAATGTCATCCATCTGCCTCGCCAGCTCAGCTTCGTCTTCACTGTGCAGGAAAGGAGTTATCCGGCGAGTACCACATTCACGAGCCGGGTGGCAACGTGAGGACCGTCAAGTACTTTTCCGATCATCACGGTGGATTCTTCGCGGAGGTTCACAATCACGGTGGTAACGATCATTCCGGTGGAACATACGGAAAGCACTGAGGACCCTCAGCGCAAACGTCAACCATCGGTAGCGATTGTTGTAGTTTATCCATAGCCATACTAGCCCTTTCAAGAAATGTGACACAATAAAGGAATACCCAAAGAAACAACAACACCAAAGAAAGTCTAACGAGACCCGCAATGTGTGTCGCTTAAAAACCGGAGGTACGTATAACGACGTCAGTTGGAAGTCCAAGAGCGCGAATCACTCCTGTTTTTCGCCGGCGTCGCCCCATCTTCGGATCGGACTCCGGGCGAATTGGAGCGTGATGCGCGACGGCTCAGCCGTCCCTCCGCCCCGCGTTCCCTCCATCGTCGCCGGGACCATCCAACATGCGGGCTGGATGTGCGAACCTCCGACCGATCGACGTTATTTAATCGGATCGCGAACTCCAACTCGCGGGCTCCTCGCTGGCGCGCGGAGGCGGGGTAAGGGGGCGACCGGCTGGATGGTGAGGAGCCGGAGGGAGACGAAGCTGACTCCTCACCGGATTATTTGCCGTTGGACCTCTCGAGGTCCTTATCCGACGAGGAACCTATCGGGCTTCCCGAGATCGTTAGCGGAATGGGCCACGACCAACGGCAAGTGGCACCTGCGTCATGGAGCCGCGAACTTCGCTGCAGCCTGGAGTGTCGTCATGGTTCGCCGAGAACCTTTCAATCGGTTGTACGTTGCGAAACGAGTTTTCACCGAATGCCTCGTTCCGCCTCCGAGAGCTCTTCTCGATGTCGTATCGACGATTTTGCGCTATCTTGCGAAAGACCGGTCGTATTGTTTTTGCCGCTTTTGCCTTATTGCTCAGCGGGTCTTCGCGTAATCAATGGACTCGTGACATTCCGGCTTTCCTTGTCGACGGTTCTGGGACACTTGAGAGACGTGGGTCGGGAGAGCACGGGGAGTAGCTTCTCCGGGGAATCGATACGGGAGGGTGGTTCTTTGCTGAAACGAACCGTTGGGTTGCGAGTCCTCGGCGTGAAATATCCGTCTTTCCGTCTGGTTACTGATACTGAGTGCTGTAGTAGGTCTGCAAACGAACTGGATTGATCGCCGGCGCGGGAGAGATCAACGAGTCTCCGGCGGACAATGCGTTCGTGACATTCTTGCTTTCCTTGTCAAGAACTCGTGAGGAGCTCCTTAAGAACTCCTGAGGAACTCCTAAGGAACTCCTGAGGAACTCCTAAGGAACTCCTTAAGAACTCCTGAGGAACTCCTAAGGAACTCCTGAGGAAAACCTGAGGAATTCCTGAGGAAAACCTGAAGAACTCATGAAGAATTCCTGGGGAATTACTGAGGGACTCCTGAGTTACTCCTGAAGGACCCCTGAGGTACTCCTGAGGAATTCCTGAGGAATTCTTAGAGAACTCTTGAAGAACTCCTGAGGAACACCTAGGGAACGCCTAAGGAAAACCTGAGGAACTCCTGAAGAATTCCTGGGGAATTCCTGAGGAACTCCTGAGGGACTCCTGGTGAACTTCAGCGGACATCGTGAAACATCTTTCTTTCCCTCCGTTTACCGGTTCCAAGTCCTCCGGTAGGTCCGCAAACGACCCGGATAGATCATCACCGCAGGAGGTCTCACCGACTCTCCGGCACTCGATGCACCGGTGACATTCTCGCCTCCCTCGTCAAGAACTGAGAACCTTGAGGGACGTCTGTCGGGCCAGGCCGGGTGGTAGCTTTTCCTCGCGATCGATACGGGAGCGCGTTGCTTTGCCGAGGCAAACAGCGGGATTGCGACTCGACAGCGTGAAATATCCTTCTTTCCCTCCGGTCGCTGGTTCCCGTCTCGCTTCCGCGCTCGGAGTTCTCTCGGTCCCCTTCCGACACATCCTCCTCGCGGCTCTCACCGAGCCGGGGGCCGATGCAGCAACCTCGAAACAGCTGCCAAATCACGGTCTTATGTTACAGCGAACTCCCCGGTCGCCTTTTTCCGTTCGCCTCCCGCCTCTATCGTTCGACTTCGCCGCCTCCTCACCGCGCCGCTCCTCCGCCCGGCAATGCCGCGCTTTGCAGAAAAGTTGTTGGATCAAGCCACCACGCGACTCCACTCCATAACCGGGCCGACTGCTCCTCCGACCCCCAAGTTTAACTGGTAAAACTTCCGACCGCTGCGGTTTTAGCCTCTGGCTCCGCGCTTCTCCGGCTCTTCACCCACCGACCCCCGCTTCCTGAGGGCTCAACGGATCAACCTACCTATCTTCACGTGTAATTACCAGCGTACATTTCAAAGCGATGACGGAGGGAACTCCTTCAGCTAGCGCTGCGCGCAGTCGTTTCGTCCTCCGACCGCGACACTCATGGATGTTTTTCCTCCTGATGAGCTTGCCAACCAAGGGCCACAGGCGAATTTGTCTTTACTCTCGTAACGTCGCGTCTAGATTCGTTGTACCCAGGCAAATATCATTGGTAGGAAGCCTCGGTAATTATGGAGGACGTGCGTTAGAGACGGGATGAACGTTTACGCTGGATTCGTATAGCGGTGAAGTTTGAAACGTTGCATAGTTGCGACGGTTCACCCAGCCCTGGCGCTTGGCTCATATGTCGTATGGCGAATAAAAAAAGGTTATGGGATCACCGAACGGTGTCCGGTCTTTTTATTCGTTGTATCGGTTTGTTGCGTTTTCTGAAAAGCATTACTGTTCCAAGGAAAGAGCACCTTATACTCCGAAGAAAAAAAAAATTAAGACGATCCAAGGTCCATGCCGAGCTCCTCGTACTCGAAAATTTAGTCATAACCAGACACCGCTTTTTTTAGAACATCGCTGCAACAACCATGATGTCCAACGAAAAAGGGTTGTTTTAATTTTTTTTTTTATACTTAATACATCAAAGAACAACATCGACAGGGTCTCAAATTCCGGAACGAACTTGCTATAGTCGAAATTGAAATCCTTGCTAGGCACTGCATTTTTTCTGGTTAGGCGCCAGCGCTGGAAGAATCGTTGCAACTCTGCAACGTTTCAAACTTCACCGATATGGATTCGTGGAAGCTGGACGGGGTTGATGGTTGTTGGCAGCAACAGGGTGGGAAGGGTGGCGGAACATGGGAAGGTTGAGAAACGAGACTGTTGCGATGGCGGTGTAGAGACGGGTTGCTTGTTTGGAGTTTTTTTTTTTTTTTTTTTTTTGGTGATGTGGGACGATGACTAAGCGCTGTTTAGGAGTTCAGTTGCGTGTCTATTTAGTCAGCGAGGATTTGTCGGGATCGATTCAAGTTGATGGTTGATGGTTGATGGTAGCAACAGGGTGGGGAGGGTGGGGAAAAATGGGGAGGTTGAGAAACGAGCCTGTTGCAATGATGGTGGAGAGACGGGTTGCTTGTTTGGATTTTTTTTTTTAGGTGACATGGCACAATGACGGCGCGCTATTTAGGTGCTAAGTTTCGTGTATTTTTAGTCGAAGAGGAATGTCGGGATTGATTCAAATTTTCGGATTCGACGTTAAATTCGTTAACGGAGCAAATGAAGAGGCCGTTTTTTTAAAGGAATTTTGTAAGAGAAATAAATTCGGCAAGGTTTTTTAGCAGGAGCTGAATGGTTTTTACCTTCAGTAAACCCGGAAAAAATATCGAAATCAAATAAATTTCAATCTTCAAATGACGTTCATTAGGATAAAATAAATGTTTACTTGACTTATGGAAATCCTTATTAGATTCAAGTAAGGGCAGTTCTTTACTCTTAGTAAAAAATGTATTCGAAATGACTATTTGAGAAAACTGTAATTTCCAATCGACCACTAATTAGTTGAATAAACCCGAATTTAGTTGATCTAACATAATTTCAATTACATTAGAATTACTATCTTAACGTAATTATTTCGTCTTTAAAAAAAAAAAATTGCTTCGATCGATTGTACCAAAATGCATTTGAGGGAACTTATAGAAGTTTGACCGAAACCAAATTGTTGATATAAACAAATAAATTTTTTTTTATATATAAGCATTATTTGTTTGGGTTTAATGAAAAAAAAACTATAATTACCAATCAACCACTAATGAGTGGAACAAACCCCAACTTAGTTGATCTAACATAATTTCCGATTAGATTAAAGATATCTTAACCTAATTATTTACTCGTTTCAAAATAAACTGCATCGATCGAGAAAGAAGTCTGAACGAAACCAAACGAACTCAACTAAATACATGCACTCAGTTTCACCGAACCTTTCTCTGACTCTACCGGCACCTTCAAGAATATTTGCCCCCAGATCAACGCACGCAATCCAATCGATTATCGATCGATCGATCCCCCTCATTTTCGGTACGTGCGTGAGAAAGAGCGAGGCAAATCGACCGTCCACGCAACGATCAACGAGTCTGATCGTTGCCTATCGGTGATCACTTTCGATCACCGATCGAAATCAATCGATAAACTTTTTTTCATCACACACACGTACGACAGACTTCATCGCTTCGGCAAACAATATCGACTCTGTGGGTTCTTTCTTTTCGTTTTCATTTTTTTTTTTTTTTTTTTTTCCATTCTCTCTCGGAGAGACTCGCGCGAGGCAACGAGGCGAAGCCTGTGAAGCGTGCGTGAACAGTTACGTGACATCGGAATGCGACACTTATGCATGGAAAATCGATTGGTCCGCAGAAGCCGTTTTTTTGTCATATCGAAGGAGGCGATCGACTCCCCGGATACGTCTCTATTGTGGATAAAATATAAAAATCTGTGTACACCTGGGCGATCGTAATACCGTATGGCGTAACGTTTACCAATAAACGCCCCCGTGAGAGTCACCTCGTCTCATGACGGAACGGGACGGCAGGGGGGGAATGTCGCAGTTTTGGTATAAAAGGACCAACGGGGTCGACAGGTGTATCATTCTCATTCGAGAAACAGTTGATCGAATCAGCTACTCAACGATAATGGCATTCAAGGTATGTAAATTGCATGTGGACGATATTTTGTCAAAGTGAAAATTTCATTGAAAAATTAGGATTGAGGGAGATCGGAAACCTAAGTTCTGCTCGTCTCGCGGTGCCCTGGTGAACATGTTTCTCTGAATGTGTCTGAAAATTTCTCTGAATGTGTCTGAAAATTTCTCTGAAAGTGTCTGAAAATTTCTCTGAAAGTGTCTGACAATTTCTCTCAATGTGTCTGAAAATTTATCTTAACGTGTCTGAAAATTTATCTTAATATGTCTGAAAATTTCTTTTAATATGTCTGAAAATTTCTTTTAATGTCTAAAAATTTCTTTTAATATGTCTGAAAATTTCTCTTAATATGTCTGAAAGTTTCTCTTAATATGTCTAAAAATGGCTCTGAATATCTCTGAAAATTTCTCTTAATGTGTTTGATGCTCTTTGGTACTTTACCTTAAACGTGAAAAAAAATTATAACAATAAATGATCAAAAAAGTGTTTTAAAAAATGGAAAAAATGGTCATATTTTTTTTTATCTTCTATCCGAAACGCAGTTCGTCGCGGTTCTGGGTCTGCTGGCTTTGGTCGCAGTCGAGCGTTCTTCGGCTGGCGGTCACGCTCACAGTTTCGCCCACTATCACGGTCCGGTCGAGGGCCCCGGACACGAGGTCGTCGTTCACGACAAGCACGGACATCATCACGTCGATTACGTTGCTCATCCCAAGTACGAGTTCGCCTACGGCGTTGAGGATCATCACACCGGAGATTACCACGGCCAAAAGGAGCACAGAGATGGTAACGTGTGATCCGATTAAACCCAACGCGAATACGATCGTCTGAAGACCAATCGAAATACCGCGGTCGGTAACAAAAACTGAAATTAATTTTTTTTTATGGCGCTTACCATCGACAACCAAAAGCGAATTCTTACAAGAAGCTAAATTGATATTCGCTTCAAGTAAGAATTTGTCTTTATTCGTAGATGGTCTGAACGGTGGAAAAAAAATTGATACCGATTTTATTACCGACTGTCTTGGTGAAAATATTTTTCTGAATGAGTCTGAAAGTCTCGGAAAATTTTGCGGACATTTTTCTGAAAAGTCCCCTGAATTTCTCAGTTTTCGCACTTTTCAGAAAAAGATTTTTCTGAATCTGAATATTTCTGATTGTTCGGAAAATCTCTGATTTTCTCTGCCGACTTCTTTTAATAAGTATGAACTTTGTTGTTTTTTTCTCTGGCTAATAATTTTCTATATTGGCGAACATTTATCCGGAAAACTTAAATTTTCGCTGATTTACAGCGAGTATCAGAATTAATAGATCTTGGACCGAACTCGTAAGTTTTCAGAAATTTTCTGAAACAACCAAATTATCTAGGAAAATCATAGAATTTCTGACAAACAAAAAGTTTTTTCTTTAGTGACTCCTCTCGCTACGAGAACAGAATGAATAGATCTTACAATAAAAAATCGTATTTTCTCCTAACGTATTTGATCAGAAAAAAATCTGACTTTTCCATAATCTTTCGGAAAATAGTCTGAATTTCATTGATAAGGAGTGACTGCTGGAAAATGGTAGATATATTTAGCAAATAGCAGACAAACTCAGATACAAATTTCTGAAAATGTCTGAAAATGTCTGAAATGTCTGAAAATCACTGCAAGGGTGAAGTTAGAGTTTGTTCAGACAAAGTGTCAGAAACATTTTTTCGTAAGAATCACATCGCGCGTTAAGCGATGTTTCACGGCTAGGTTGGGACTGTACAGACGATTTTTGGCGATTGCAGGAAAGAACGTCGCCGGCGAGTACACGATTAAGGAGCCCGGTGGAAACGTGAGAACCGTCAAGTATCACGCCGATCCCCACGGAGGATTCTTCGCCCACGTTCACAACTCCGGTGGCAACGATCACTCCGGAGGAACCTACGGCGGTCACGGACACGGACACGGACACGGACACGGACACGGATACGGACACTACTGAATCGACAACCTGAACGACGACTGATGTGTCAAACGAACTCCGACCAATTGTTAAACGAATTTTTCATGTTACGCTGTTATGTTAATATTTCTTACCGATCGTTGAATTAAATTGGTGCCACAAGACTCGAAATGTTTATTGATTCATGGAAAATGTCCCAGATATATATGCACGTGTAGTTTTGAGGTTGTGCGAGATCCTTTCCTCCCCGCCCAAACGGCGCTCGGTCGGTAACGAAAACTGCAATTGGATTTATGCAACTCGTGCATGAAAAGTGCTACTTTTCGTGCTTGCCGAGAGTGGCGTAAGTGGCGCTTTATAGTCATGTGTACTATAGTACACATAAATACCCGGCCGATTTTACTTTACCGCACGGTTATGCAATAACCGGTATGCTTTACGCACGCTTCTCGCACTTTACGCACGCTTCTCGCGCTTTATGGACATTTCTCGTATTTTACGCACGCTTCTTGCACTTTACGCACGCTTCTCGCACTTTACGCACGCTTCTCGCACTTTACGCACGCTTCCCGTACTTTACACACGCTTCCCGTACTTTACACACGCCTCTCGTGCTTTACGCATGCTTATCGTACTTTACGAATGCTTCCCGTACTTTACGCACTCTTCTCGCACTTTACGAACGCTTCTTGAACTTTACGCACGCTTCTCGTACTTTACGCACGCTTCTCGTACTTTACGCACGTTTTTCGTACTTTACGAACGCTTTTCGTACTTTACGCACGCTGGTTGTACAGCGTCACAATCGGCAGGCACGGAGTAACACTTCTGCATTCTTTACAGAAAATATTATGCGATACTAGTGCAGTGTAACAAACTTCATACGCGGACTGTGAAGTAAGTCGCACTCCCTTCAGAACGTGGGTATAAAGTTTTTCACTGGTCGTAACAAATTCTGCATTGTACGGGATATCAATGCGGCTCCATGCGAGGATTTGCCTTTGACAGTAAATGGTCAGTGTGGTAAAAATATTAATTACAGTTTTTATCACCGACCGTGGTATTTCACATACTCTCAAAGCCCCTGATGCTCGTTCCTGACGATGTTCGGTGCGGAGTTCGGTGCATTCCCTTGGCGAGGTGATCTATGCAGTACGATTGTCCGGATGGGAAGGCGGCGCGAAACTAGAGAATCGCTGTGTGCCGCGTTATTGGATATCCCGGCGGATCCGCGTCAAAAAGCGGAGCGGCGGAGGAAGATGAACAAGTTGGGATGGGTAGGAATGGGTAGGAATCGAGGTCGTTGGAAAATGTAAAGCGGAAAGGCAAAGAACGAATGTCAATAAATGCGTACGTCGCATGCAGGAATTGCGTAGGGGAGATGAGGGAGTCGATAAGCAGATGCGGAGACTCGGCGAATACTGCCTCTGTGCAAGCTTGTGGTTTATCAATGGTTTATCAATAGCTCTATACCAGACTGCGAAAAATATGTAGAGTAAAGGCGGTGAATATGAACTACTGAAAAGTTTGGGCTTGGATCTCCTCCTGCCGGAGGCGAATTTCACTTCAGCGAAGTGATGAACTGCGTTGAACTGCCATGAACTGTGTTGAACTGCCACGAACTGCCACGAACTGCCACGAACTGCCACGAACTGCCATGAACTGCCATGAACTGCCATGAACTGCCATGAACTGCCATGAATTGCGTTGAACTGCGATGAACTGCGATGAACTGCGATGAACTGCCATGAATTGCGTTGAACCGCGATGAACTGCTATGAAGTGCTATGAACTGCTATGAACTGCTATGAACTGCTATGAACTGCTATGAACTGCTATGAACTGCTATGAACTGCTATGAACTGCTATGAACTGCTATGAACTGCTATGAACTGCTATGAACTGCTATGAACTGCTATGAACTGCTATGAACTGCTATGAACTGCTATGAACTGCTATGAATTGCGTTGAACTGCGATGAACTGCGATGAACTGCGATGAACTGCGATGAACTGCGATGAATGAACCAAAATTTCCAGCACGGTAAATGCGGTACACAGAATCGGTATAAACCGATCCGCCGATGTAGGTACTCGAATGCTCTCTCCAAGAAAAAAAAAAACAGACGAATCTGCGAAACGACAGATCTGTACCTCGACTGAAAAGAAGATCAAAGGCTCTCGAACGTGCACTTCCGCCGAACGAACGCAACCTCTCGACGTCTTCGCAACTTACCGATCGAACGATTTTTCGGACTGGCGATCGGGTATCGTCCCCGGCCGGATAGTATCGATTCGGCTTTGATCTCCACTCCCGAGGCCGAACCAGAACGAGACACCGGAAATTAATATTCACAATCTCGTTTCCCAACGATCTATTTACCGGCCACCGTTAATGGGACATTGATTGATGTGTTTATCCACGCTCCGGGACAATTTTTCTTTGTCCCATCGCGAAAACTCGAGCCCCGATTCTCGGCGAATCACAATCTAATTAAAAACGCACCCTGAGATCATAAGACGAGAATTGCCTGAGACGTTTTTTTTTTTTTTTTTTTTTTTTTTTTCCTCCTTCCGAGGAAAGCTAACTCGATATCGTCGTCAAGCCCGACAGATTGAAATGTCAAGTGGAGCGTTCTGGTAAGCTGGATACTTCCCCCCCCCCCCCTTCCAGTTCCATCGCCGGACCCGACCGGATATTAATCGAGGAATATTCATTGACGAATCTCAATCGTGTTTGGTGCAGCCGGGCTGCAGCGCAGCGAGTGGCGCACTCGAGATTGCAATTACCCGGAGGAGGACGATCGACGAATCCTGCCGGAGAATCTCCGAAGGGGACATCCGCACTCTCGGAGCCCCCCCCGGGAGGAGACGGACGAGTAATAACAACAAGTTTTTGTATTAACAACCGGCAAGACCGCGGATGACCCGGTTCACTCTCGGAGTGCTCATTAAGCGGAAGGGAAATAAAATAATAAAAATAGGGACGTGAGAGTAATTGAGCCAATACGACGGTGAGAAGAAGCGATGAACAGTCGGAATGGGGAAAAATAATTACTATTGTTTTACTCTCGCATCCTATTTGTCACGGGTAAAAGGAGCGGAGATGGCAATAATGCGTGATTGGATTAAGGTAATTTTGTCGCTTGGTATTCGTTTCGCATACGTTCGGGAAACGTGAGATAACATTGCAAGTATCTCGTTCTCGATGGTATAAAAATCTGAAAAAATGCATGCTTGTTAAAGGTACTGGAAATATTTATTTTGCAAAATAATAAGTTCGAAATGTGATCAACAAATTGAACAAAAAATTAATTGTTTACCACTTACTCGGCAACCTAATTTTTTTTTTATTACGGAAATGATTCGTTCATTTTTCTGGATACGTATGAATTTTTTCAGATTTTTTAATTTGTTTTGAATTTTGTGTTTTTTTCCATATAAAAAAAAATTCGAAGCAAACTTAAAAATCTGACATTTTCGGTAAAATAAAAAATGGTGTACAAAAAAAAGAGTTGAATATTTTTGGATGAAATTTTGCAGAAACATTGACTATTAACCACACAAGCTGTGTGCAAAATTTCAGCTCGATCGGTGGATTTAACTTAGCACCGTTAAATAATAAACAACCAGTTTTGACACTAACAACCGGCGAGTTGTTAAATAAATAAATTAATAAATAAAATGTCAAAATTAAAATGTGTTAATTGGATAATGTATTATTTATTTATGTAGAAACATGGAGAAATGCATTTTTTTCAATTGAAAAATGTAGTAACAAATAAAATATATTGTTTATACGACTAATAATAATAATAATAATAATAATAATAATAATAATAATAATAATAATAATAATAATAATAATAATAATAATGGAATTGTTTCAATCACATCCACTACTAAATTTCCCAGTCATCGCACTTTTCAGAAAAAGTCAAAGATTCCTCCGAATTCGAGTATTCCCAATAGTTCCGAAAACCCCGTTAAATAACAAACAAGTTTAGAAATTAACAACCGAGCTTTTCCTCGAGCGCCGACGTCGGACGACCGGCTTTACTCTCGAGTGCTCATTAAGGAAAACGCAAGCAAAAAAAAAAAAAAAAAATAGAAAAAAGGTAACGTAACAGTAATTGAGCCAATATAACAGTGAGAACAAGCGATGAATACTCCGGGACGAGGAAAAAGAATTACAATTATTTTATTCTCGCATCCGAGGCTGCAACCCTCCTATTTCTCGCCCCCCGGTTCTCGCGAGTTCCCGGAGCTGCATCCCCTTTTTTGCCGACTCCGTCCGGAATTCCCAGGGACGGCTTGACAAATGGAATCGTGGACACCCCCCACCCCACCCCCCACCCCCCACCGGGACCGTCGCGAGGCAGAAAAACAGGCAATTCCGAAGCAACCACCCAGACTCCTGCTCATCCCCTACGAGCTCGTTCGCAATTCTTCGCAACGGGGGTTGAGTCGCCTGTGTTCGAGAAGTTTTCTCGAAGTGAGGGTAATTTCATAGCGCTGCGTGTTATTCCGGAAGTTGGAGCGGCGGGTGGTCCGGGCATCCTCGCAATTATAGCGATATCGGTAAACCCGGAGAAATGGTTTATTACATTTAAATAAATCAATGCACTGGAATTCTGTTTATTCAAATGGAATGTGTTTTTTTTTTTTTTTTTTTCATTTGTGCGAAATAAATTTGTATTTATGTGCAGATGTGAGGGCTACTTCATTCAAGAAAATTATTTTGTTTTGTGTATGGGTGGGTACGTAAAAACAACTTCGTTAACCCTGGAAGTCATCTGTGGGGTGCAAAAGTACCCCAGACGATATTCAAAATGCGCTCCTAAAGTAGACATTGACATTATCGACTTGGGACCTTCATGGTAATTTAGTTCCATGATCTGACAATGTGCTGAGGCCAATAGTAGCCTCGGTTAGTCATTGGTTGTCGCACAGGACGCTAACGCAGCGCGCTTGGGGTACAAAAATACCCCAGTCGGAAGCCCCCGTTAGTTTTTGATGTAAGTACGTGGTTTTTTTTTTTAGAACTATCGAATGCAAGTTACTATTATATAATTTGGACGTATATAGATGGCCATTAATTTTTTTATAATTTTGGTAATTATTATCATTATCTTTAATTACCAACAATTTATCAAGAAAAATGAATTTTCAAACTCATGCAAAACCAATATTGTTTGCGTTTTCATTGATTTTTTCCATGTCACAAGTTTTCGATTTCTCGCCATTTTTAAATGTTCAAATAAAAATACTTTTTTAACGGAATACAATGGGACCATTTTTTCTCCCAATAGCCTGAGGTACCCCTGTAAAACGGCTTTTGAAATTTGAAAATCGGAGCATTTTTAAAAATAGTTTTTCACAAAAGTGCTGTTTTTGCCAATTTTCGTTGCTCCAACGAAATTATTGACAGCTGTCACGTTTCGCAATAAGTTGCTTTCTTAACGAGCCTCTAATATAATATCATGTAATATAATAAATTTATAATAATGATAATTATATACATATAATATATAATAACAATATAATATTTAAAAAAAAAAAAAATTCACCGTAAAATAAAGTATTTGAGAAAAGTGACAGCCGTCAATGTTGCCATTCGATCACCGTCGCTAACTTCCATGCCATTCCCGAGACGCTTATTCGGCATTGTCTCTAAGCGCCGATGCCGCCAGTTTCCGACCCGAGCAGTCGGGGAGACTCGAACAGTCTGAGGGAGTAGAGATTTAAATCTTTCGGCTTTGAAATTTTATTACAGTATTTCTCGAGGGCCTCGACACTCTCCCCGGTTCGCTCCCCCCCCCCCCCTCCCTCCCGCTCTCAGCGGACCACCATAATAGCCGCATTATTCCCACCGCGAACCGTATAAACCGGATTGGATTACCCTCGTAAATTGAAAATTACCATCGGGTATCTCCGAGGTAAGAGTGTTTAATTCACTCGACCATCTCCGACACTCCTCAGACCCGGAGCGCTCGTTGAGTTTCCCGAGTCTCGGCCCTGTTCGGTTCACTCCCGCAATCGTACAACCCCTCCCCCCCCCCGTGGGGGAGGGGGAAGGCCCCCCCCCCCTGCCGACCTAAAGATACAGAGACAGACGGGATAATTACAGTTTCGAGTTTTCGTTGATGCAGGTGCTATTAATGGAATTTATAATGGACCTTTTTGCCATTGGAGTTGCCAAGGGCCGTCTGGGGTCGTCTTTCAGAAGCGGTGACCGTGAACGGCCTCGAAAAGAGCCAATGTGGCCTTAGCGCTGTGAGGGCCCACATGGAAATAAAGTATATCGAAAAATACATTTTTCAATGTATTAAAAATATATGTCGAATATATTTGCGGTATAGGGGAGACCGGGGCAAGATGGGCCCCCTAAACAAATAACGCGGCTACAACGCTGCCGAAAGTATAATCTACTATTTGTCACCCAACAATGATACTTTCATAGGTTTTATAACCCGTCCCAAAAAGAAAATTTTCTGGGGCGAAACGGGCTACCCGTAAATTTTTCAATTATTTTTTTTTGGGTACCCCATTTTGCCCCGCTTCCCTATTTTGCGTTTTCTCTGCTTCTGTCATTGTCCACGAAAAGTTTCAATTTTTTCCTTCCAGGTTTTCATGTTTTTAAATCATTATGGGGTGGCCCATTACGCCCCGGGTCGGCCCGATTTTCCACTAGCCCATCTCGCCCCGGGGGCCCATCTTGCCCCGGTTTCCCCTATGTGCATGTATTTCAAATATATTCAAACTGTACACGAGTTGTATGAGAAATATATTCAAAATGTATTCGCCATACGTACTTTTTGGAACAAAAAATGTATTCGAAACATATATTCAATATATAATTTAGGTATATATATTGTATATTCTACGTTTATGTCAAATGTAGCTCCGGATGTATTCCGGACATAAGTTAGATACAAGTGTCATATATCCTAAGTATATCCTACAGTTAAAAATCCGAAACATACGTTTTAGGTATTCTTCAAAGTATATCAAACATATATTCCAAGTATATATTGCACATATATTCGGAATATATTCCGAAATGTAAAGTATATATATTTCAGATATGTACCAGGTATACTTCGATTATATGAAACTCATATTTACAATATATGTGGAATACATATCGAAAATATTTTTTATATACCTTGCATATAATTGAAGTACAATTAAAAATATATTCGACATATGCAATTTTTGGAACAAAATATATTTTGTATATTCGAGATACATTTTTCAATATATTCCAAATACACTTTATTTCCATGTGGGGGGAGGCACTAAGAGAGGGTCAAAAGTTTCGGCGTCAAAGTGAAGCGATGTTGGATCTTGGCGAATTGAAGACGAGCGAAAACAAATAGCGTGGGGTCTGGTTTGATTTCCGGAAAGGACTGTGGGACAGTGATCGGTGTATGGTGAATTTTTGTGCCGATGGATAGCGCGGCAGAGAATCCCTGATTGAGGATCTTTCGGGCGCCATAAAATGCCGATCTCTGAAAATTTCTAAAATTGGCGGATTAAACGATTGGGAACAAACATCATCTAGTCCGGTTTGATTTCCGACAACGATTGTATATATAGAACTGGTGTATGGTTAATATCCTTTCCGATAGACGGCGTGGCGGGGAATCTCCGATTGAGGATCTTTCGACCGCCATAAAATGCCGATCTCTGAAAATTTCTAAAATTGGCGGATTAAACGATTGGGAACGAATATCATGTAGTACGGTTTGATTTCCGATAACAATTGCATGAATAGAACTGGTGTATGGTCAATTTACTTATCGATCGACGGCGCGGCGGGGAAACCCGCATAGAGGATTTTTCTGGCGCCATAATGAGCCGATCTCTGAAAATGTCTAAAATTGGCGGATTAAACGATTGGGAACGAATATCATGTAGTACGGTTTGATTTCCGATAACAATTGCATGAATAGAACTGGTGTATGGTCAACTTACTTATCGATCGATGGCGCCGATCTCTGAAAACCGAATGAGCCGATATCTGAAAATGTCTAAAATTGGCGGATTAAACGATTGGGAACGAATATCATGTAGTACGGTTTGATTTCCGATAACAATTGCATGAATAGAACTGGCGTATGGTCAATTTACTTATCGATCGACGGCGCGGCGGGGAAACCCGCATAGAGGATTTTTCTGGCGCCATAATGAGCCGATATCTGAAAATGTCTAAAATTGACGGATTGATCGAATGGGAACAACCATAATCTAGTTCAGTTTGATTTCCGAAAATGATTGTACAAAAGCAATAGGTTTATGATCGATGTCCTTGCTGATGGATCGCACGGCATGGAATCCCCGATTGAGGATATCAATCCGCAGATCTTCGGAGTTCACCGAGCTCAATCCTTAACCGAATGTCTGCCAGCGGATCCAGACAGAAGAACATGCAAAATGCATAATCAATTTCCTTTGCCTCTTCATTGACATCTTCCATCTTACAAGTTTTTCGATGTTTCCCCATTTCCAAATGTTCAAATAAAAATACTTTTTGAACGGAATACAATGGGCCTATTTGCAAACGGAAACGATTGCAACAAACAATCGGCGTATCGTCAATTCCCCTCCCGCCCATCCTCTCGTCGGGGATTCCCCGATCGAGGCCATCAATCCGCCACCAAAACGGCCGCCCCTCCGAATTACGAAAAACAAAAGGTGCCTCTTGTTCCGCAGATCTTCGGGGTTCACCGAGCTCAATCCTTAACCGAATGTCTGCCAGCGGATCCAAACAGAAGAACCATCGGGTCGGGTACCATCGAGATAAAAACTTTCGCCTTGCGTGTTCCACTTCGAAACTCTCTTATATTCCCCCGGTATCGGCTCTTTTCCGAAGCAAACAAAGTGTATCCGAACTTTTGGAGAAAATCCATAGTAGCCGAGTCTACTGAGGTGGGGGGGGGGGGGGAGGAAAGGGAGGCGCGAGGCTGCCCGGTTTTGGAGTGGGGGGGGGGGGGGTTGGTTCGGCCTCTTAAATTTTTCAACCCTTTGGCGCGTTCCCGTTTGGCGTTTCGCCGAGCCGCGCTGCGAGGGGTTGGAAAAGAAAGCGACGGCTCTGAAACGCGAGTGGGAGCGCATAAATAATTAACCAGGGTAACTGATGTAAATTGTTCGCGCCGGCGACAATGGGCCAGGTCGAGGAGTGGGGGGGGAGGGGGTGGGGTGGGGGAAACGCAGCGGAAGAGGGGGAAGCCGACGAAACTGGAAAACTTTTCAAAGGCTGACGCGCCCCGACCCGGTGAAGAAAGGATTAAGGCGTATGGAAAAGTTGCGAGTGTTTAGCGAGCGTAAACTTTCAGTTCACCTTCTGTAACGACCGGCCCAACCCCCAGGGTTTCGCTGGTGCGCCCCGGAGTTGCCGGATCGCCAGCGCGAAGATTCATTAGCCGAGGCTTGTCTCGGGCCGCGAACCGAGGGTCTTTGAGTCTGATAACTTTCGGCTGTCTTCCCTTTTTCCTCCCCGCTCGCTCGGGCTCTTCTCGTCCGAGAAACTGTGGAGAGTCAACGGGAGAATTTCCGGCGAGAAGGGCTCTCGCCTCTTCCTTGGCCTCACTTTTCCGAATTCCCGGGAGGAGGTTCGTTGACTCCTCGTTTCCATGGTCGACCCTCGAATTCCGAGGGAGGATTCGACTTATCTGCAATTTACAGACTCGGCGATACCCCCGACAACCCGAAATTCGCGCACTTGAGGGTTCTGTGCTTTCTCGTCGATGATAAGCCTCCGTCGGTCTAAGGCGGATACTCTTACGGGTTCGAGTTCTACCTTAAAGTCAAGCTCAACTTGAGCGCACCTTGAGTTTAATTTCAGTTCGATCTGGATTGAACTTCACTTGAACTTGCGTTCAAGTTTTTATGTGTTTGAGTTCAAGTGTAGAGTTTCAGTTGGAGTTGACTTAAATTTTAGTTGACGTTAAATCAGACTTGAGTTCAAGTTGGGTTCAAGTTGAGTTCAAGTTGAGTTCAAGTTGAGTTCAAGTTGAGTTCAAGTTGAGTTCAAGTTGAGTTCAAGTTGAGTTCAAGTTGGATTGCAGCTGGATTCCAGCTGGATGCAAGCTGGATTCAAGTTGGATTCAAGTTGGATTCAAGTTGACTTCAAGTTGACTTCAAGTTGACTTCAAGTTGGTTTCAAGTTGAGTTCAAGTTGGGTTCAAGTTGGGTTCAAGTTGGGTTCAAGTTGGGTTCAAGTTGGGTTCAAGTTGGGTTCAAGTTGGGTTCAAGTTGGGTTCAAGTTCAGTCAAAGTTCAGTCAAAGTTCAGTCAAAGTTCAGTCAAAGTTCAGTCAAAGTTCAGTCAAAGTTCCGTCAAAGTTCAGTCAAAGTTCAATCAAAGTTCAATCAAAGTTCGTTTAAACTTGAGTTGAGGTCGAGTTAATCTCTAATTGAACTGAACTCGAATTCATGACCAATGTAATTTCAATTCAACTTGAGTTCAAGATGAGTTTAATCTTCGGACTACAACTTCATCTCACAGAATAATCCGGCTCTGAAAAGGGATAAATGAGGAAAGGGGTGTATTCACAAACAGATTGCCGCCCCATCCCGAAAACACCGAAAAATTTTAACATACAATTTCAGCGACTATACCCAATTGTACTCACTACATTTTTTTCCCATTACGTTTTCGTTTTTGTAATTCAATATTCCATCCGGCATGAATGGATAGTCACTCGAACGCGTTTCCAAATTCGAGTAGGGAACTCTCGAAGCCTTCTGCTTTTCGGCGCTCGTTGAAAAAAAAAGCCCTCTTGATATCCGAGGCTTCGATACATTTTCGAAAACACACTTGACCCAGTGCGGCCCGGCAATCCGAACGAAGCGGAGTGGCCGAGATAGCGATCGGCAGGAAATCGAACGTCGAGGATGACTTTTTCATCTACGCAAGAAAACCAATCTTTCGGACATTTACGCGCGGTTTTTTTCGTGGCCGGATTTGAAACCCGATTCCTCGGTGGTTCCCGGCAAGGACAGACACGGTTACGAAGGGGCGAAAGAAACGGGGGGTGTGTACGGGCTTTTCTTTCGTCGTCGCTGTAGCCGTTCGCCCGGATAACATTAGAGCTTTGGTAACTTGCCAAGGTACATCTGCCAGCACTCACGAGGGAGCAAACTGGATACGGTGTATAAATATATATCGTGACGGTGCGCCTTGCGAACCACCCCTTGAATCGCCGACTTCAGGAGCGATGGCTCTGCGAAACGAGGAGCCGTGCAAAGGAGAGCACGGACCGCAAGATGCCAAGAGCTTTTGAGTTTCACCGCTCCTGATGGTCCGTGCCTTTTCTTCGAGCTTCGGGATAAATTTACGCGGCGAACGATCAAAGCGCAACGAAGAAAGAACCTCGGGCTTGGGAATCCTCTTACTTGCCCTGTAATGCTCCGTCAAAGACCGGGACTCGAGTCGGGGCGATATGGTTCGCCCGTTCGGAAAACAAGCCCCTTCATGAGGCACCGAAGATACTCCGGAAATACGTCGTCGCGGTATCTGCTGGCGGAGGAATGTCGAGATCGAATCTGGTCGAAGAGCTCTAGGGTGCTGATGATCCTCGGAACGACATGTGAAACCCTTCTTGTGCCATCGGAGCCTCCGCGATTCTTCTTGGATCGGGTTGATTCCAGGAATGGGGAAGACGAGAACCGCTGGATCGACTCATCGGGAGGGGAAATCGTTACAGGATCAACAGGACTCTCGGCGTTAGGGTCGGCTGGTCTCCAAAATTGTCGAATTAAACGAGCCGGAAGAAACATCATCGCGTGTGGTTTGATTAGCGGAAACAATTGTACAAAAGGAATTGGTGTATCGTCAATTTCCAGCCGGATGGAAGGCGCATTGGGGATTCCCCGATTGAAGATCTTTCGGGCATTGTAATGAGCAGGACACGATAATTCGCGAATCAAAGAAGAACAAACATCGTCCCCTTAAGTTGAAGAACTCCAAGGTGTGATCATCTTTGCAGAGACATATGAAACCCATTTCACGCCAACGGAGCTTCCGCGACCCAATCTGGATCGAGTTCTTCCTACTCGGAGACTCCTCCGAGTAGGAAGAACTCGATCCAGCGTTGAAGAACCTTTCGCGATGCGATGAGCCCGGCTCCTCGACCGTGAAAAACGGCGCATAACTCACCGGACGCCGAAGGAATTGGGAGACTCTCCCGGGTTCTCAGAGGCGCATTGAGAGGAAGAGGACCGACCGTCTGCCGAACACACGGTCGAAATGAAATTCTCCTCATTTCTTATCCGCAGGCGGAAGGACCATCAGTCGGACCATTTTCCGCTGCTCTTGCTGCTGACCGCGCCCCGAATCCGATAGTGTTTTTTTTCGCAACTTTTGCCAACGCTGCTGGGTTCGGCGTCTTCGTACCTCTTTCCTCATTTTCCTCCGAGGATGATGATGAGATTCGTGAATTCGTTTCTATCTTCACCCTCGGCGTTCTCCACGCTCATTTCCTTCGACCCTCCGGTTCCGGCCATCGGGTTCCTAAGGCCGATACCGATTTCTCGGACATCTCGCCACTCGCTCCGGCCGTCCCAGTTGCCGGCGGTGAAGTCGTCGTAGGGGAGAGCGGAACAAAATGGCACACCGGGGCAAAACGGGACAATAACACAAAACACAATTCTCCAATAACTTTTGGATGGCGGCGACGGTGGTACGTGGGGCAAAACGGGTTTGAAAATCCGGATGTATCGTTGGGACAAAGTGGGTCATCCAAAAATTATTGGAAAATTGAGTTTTGCCCTCACTGTCCCGTTTTGCCCCGCTGTGCCATTTTGCCCCGATCTCCCCTGGATGGAGAGTGAACGCGCGAGGCGGGGAACGAAGTGGACGGGAAAAAGCGAAAAGTGAATAGGAGCAAATGTGATTCGTTGCCGAGGGTGCAGCTTTGGCCGGGCCTCGGCCAGGTATTGCATTGCCATTTTGGCCTCTCGCCAGACCTGGAGTCCGAACTCGGGAATCTCCGATACTAGATAAGTCTCTTTCTACCGTCCCTCTTGGGCGACTCCACCTTCACCTTATTTCTCATCGCTCTCCACTCCGGGTCTTCCTATATCCTCACGCTCCTGAGGAATCGGTTGGCGGGTGGATCTGGAAGGCGCCCGCCGTAGATAAACGCCGTCTTCCTCCTCCTCGGTCCTCCCGCGGAGGAACCATTGCTACCCTTCGGATTTACAGGCCGAATTCCCTCGGAGGGATTTCCATGGAGTTAAAGGAGTGAATATTGGGACACTAAAAAGTTTGGGCTTGGATCTTCTGAGCCCGAAGGCAAATCCCACTTCGGTAGAAGGAATAGCTATCCGAATTCACAAAGGCCTGGCAATGAAACACTTTCAGGATTTCGTTTTGGTTCCCTTCTTTTCGGATGTCCTATTGGCGCGTCGTGTCAACTTTATTGCGCGACAGCACTTCATCAACCCGAGTAGAAATCATCGGGCCCTGATAAGGTCATGAGAAGGCCTGATAAGGGCCGGAGAAGGCCTGACAAGGGTCCGACAAGGCCTCACAAGGGCCTGATAAGGCCTGATCAGGACCCTGTCAGGGCCCGATGTAACGCTTGAAAATGTCTACTCGGGAACTAGCAGTGATGAGACTTTCAAGGCAGGAGTCAACAAAACGAGGATCAGTGTGCGACATTAATTTAGTAGCCTGGTAGACATCTTTTGAGCGAAGAAGTGAGGCCCCGTCAGGGCCGTATCAAAGTTCTGCTGGAGCTGATCAGAGCCCAATGTAACGCTATGAAATCTCTACTAGAGAAGTCGAATTCTTTCATCAGGATCACCGTATTTTCCATCGGCAAGGAAAAAACGGGGTCGCTTGATTCGGAAGCACACTTGGAGGCCAACCAAGCGCTGGAGTATCCGTACAGGAAAACCTGTTGTATTGCCGTGACAATAATATTGCGCAGCAGTGCTTCATCAACTACTCGTGATGAGGCTCTAAAGCGTGAGTCAACAGATCCGTCGGTGAGCCACATTGATTTACTAGATAGCCCAGTAGAAACTTTTGAACCTGGAATTGGTGTGGTCGGTATTGAGCTTCATCCGGATCTGACCAGAACTCGATGAAACTTCAATATGTCTACCAGGGAACCCATCGCCAGAACAAAGATGAAATCTCTATCTGGAAATCCTTCCACATCGCCGTCTCAACGACATTGCGCAATAGCGTTTCATCAACTTGTCCCGATGAGCCGATCAAGGCGTGAGTCAACAGACCCTACGATCAATGTGCACTCGAGGGCGCTTCAGCGATCCAAAGAACCCCCAGAGCGACACGCTGTCATCCAACGATACGACAAATTGTGACCGATCATCCTACCATGTCTAGCCTTCGCCTATGTGGGTGCACAACGACCCACAAAAATGTTCCATCCCATCTTCCCTGTCCACAACCTGTCACTTTTTCCCAGCTCGAATCGCGGCCCTCAAGCCGCGATGGTGGTGGAAAATCAATGAATCTCGGCCCAGCCGCAAGTTGATGATGGATCACAGTTGAGGAAGTTCAACGTCAAGAGTGAGGAAAGTGCGGAGCGAAAACGATGAAAGCCTACCGCGGTCACCGATTTTGCGCGGCTCATTATCGGATGATCGTTCCAGCGCGCATGCAAACGAGCCGTCGACGAGGCCCAGGGTGCCCACACAACCAGCCACCGCTGTTACCCTTGTTGATGGCGCTCGTTCGGCGACTGCCAGGGCGAACCATCCGAACGATCCACCGGCCCAGTCGTACATACGGCCAACGCCCACTTCTCGCCATAGCCCATCGAGCAGCCACTCTCAACCCCTCCGGCCGATGATTAACGAGAGTGCGGAGAGTCCGCGAATAGATGGACGGCCGACAGACGCACGCCGCTCATAAATAAGGATGATGAGGGCTCAACGGCTCCTTCGGGCCAGACAATTTCCAACGTGTTGCGATGTTGGACGCGGGTGCCGAAAGTCACTTCACGATGGGCGCCCCGAAAAATCACGATAACGACGGGCGAAGCTCGAAAAGGCGTTAGGGGTGGTTTTTATGGAGGGGTGGGCGGGGCAAAACGGACCACCCGAGCTACTCGGAGAGTTTCATCGATCCCCCGAGCATATTTTTACTGTTTCTGCCTCATGAGATTGATGTGCACTTTAGGGTGGCTGAATGCAATAGAATGAAGGGGCAAATTGGATCTTCAGGCGATTGGGGTTAAAATCAATACATTTGAATTCTGAGAGAATTCACGACTTTCTTGACATATTTTTTCTTCGAGATAATCAGAAGATGTTTTTTTTAAGTTCTGAATGATGCAAAACATGTTTCTAGTCAGCGATAAAAAAAATAACTATTGCAATACTTTTTCTCGTTACGTATGAGGCCATTCTTTATCCACTGGGCCACTATTTTCGGTAGGCTTCTCAGATGTTTTCTAAAATTTGCCAGTTTGTAGTACTACTTGAGAGATGCTTCTGTGATTTTTTTTAGATTAAAAAAAAAAGATTTTTTAGATATTAGTAAAAAAAAGCCGCAAATTGAAATTTTCATATGGCCTTCTCATAACGTTCCTTTATTTGCGAAGCTTCTTCTATGAGGAAGCATTGTCTGTATTGCTGGCTTCCTCATAGAGGAAGCTTCGCAAATAAAAGGAACATTATGAGAAGGTCATATGAAAATTTCAATTTGCAACTTATATGAGGAAGCCATATGAAAATTTCAATTTTCAACTTTTATGAGGAAGCCATATGAAAATTTCCATTTGCAACTTGTATGAGGAAGCCATATGAAAATTTCAATTTTCAACTTATATGAGAAAGCCACATGAAAATTTCAATTAGCAACTTATATGAGGAAGATAAGAAAAAAGAGGATCTTTGGAAACCACAGATCTTCGTCAAAAAATGAATTAAGCCGTTCGGCCATCAACGTCTCTTCGAGGCGTTTTCGTCTCTCGAGTTCCTCGCGAGTTCCCCCATTACAACGAAGGGACCGCGCCGGGACGGGAGGGTCGAAACGAGCCGGCGAGGACGAACCGTGGCAACCAACATCGCTTTCGCATTGTTATCGCCGCGAGATTAACGAGGCCGGCGACGGAGAGACGCTTGTTTGTTGTCGGCCCCCCCGGTGCGGAGAGCCTCGCCCTGGTCCCTCCGTGTCCTGGGCTCGCCAAGAGCAGCCCCGTAATGCCGCTGTTGACGATGGCGTTACGGCGTGTGCGCGCCCTCGGTCACCCTGCCGGCGATCTTCAGCGCGCTCGGGGCGTCATCAGCGTAACGATAACATCCCGGAACGTCCTCTGTGCCGCAACCCTCCCGATGTACGCCGGAGGACGAGGGAGGCTGGGGCCGCGGCTGCTTAGCACGAGGACACGAGGTTTTCGGCGGAGGGACAGCCCTCATTCGCTTGGTCCTCTCAAATATCCGCTTTGTGGACCCTGAAGATTACGAGAGCGATTCTACAGCAGCCTTCAGCAGCAGCCTTCAGCAGCCTCCGGCTTTTCATGCCTTACTGCGCACCCTCTCGTGTGTGCCTCGTGTGAAAACACAGGATCCACTGTACACGGTGCATCGAGGTCATTGACCTCTCCGTGTAGTTCTCCATGCAGCTCTCCTCGTTCGGGAAATATGCGAAGAGGGCGGGAGATTTTTTTGGGGGGAGGTAAACAAGGGTACGGGGTGACGGGGTAAGATGGACCAGTATATGGGTGGTCCATTTTGCGCGATTCTACGGCAGCGTTCAGCAGCCTTCGGCTTTTCATGACTTACTGCGCACCCTCTCGTGTGTGCCTCGTGTGAAAACACAGGATCCACTGTACACGGTGCATCGAGGTCATTGACCTCTCCGTGTAGTTCTCCATGCAGCTCTCCTCGTTCGGGAAATATGCGAAGAGGGCGGGAGATTTTTTTGGGGGGAGGTAAACAAGGGTACGGGGTGACGGGGTAAGATGGACCAGTATATGGGTGGTCCATTTTGCGCGATTCTACGGCAGCGTTCAGCAGCCTTCGGCTTTTCATGCCTTACTGCGCACCCTCTGGTGTGTGCCTCGTGTGAAAACACAGGATCCACTGTACACGGTGCATCGAGGTCATTGACCTCTCCGTGTAGTTCTCCATGCAGCTCTCCTCGTTCGGGAAATATGCGAAGAGGGCGGGAGATTTTTTTTGGGGGAGGTAAAAATTAAGCGTATGGACTGACGGGGTAAGATGGACCAGTATGTAGGTGGTCCATTTTTGCACAAGTACCGATTTAAAGCATCTAAAACTTCACTCGCTCACTTTTTTACGCCTGCCTTGTAAAGAGCGTTCACCTTTTACAGTGGTCCATATTCACCACCTTTGCCCTACGATGACAACGGCCATTTTTTTACGTGCGCCTGGTTCGTAAATTCGAACCACACACTTTACTTTGGCACAATTACCCAATATTTTCAACCGAGCGCAGTATCGCGGCGAACGCAAGTTCTGCAATCGCCCCGGTCATGTTCGGACGTTCTCCAGTGTGCAATGTCGAGCCAGCCTCTGACGAAATGCATCGTTGTGTTTCGCGGAATTGAGCTTCGCTCCGCCTCGTCACTCGGGGGTGCAGTATCGGAGCTTCGGCCAATTTTTCGAACGATTTTATTTTTTTTTCTTTTTCTATCGAAAAGATCAATACATCGTTTCCGTTTCGCGGCAATCGCGACACAACGTTCACGCACTTTCGCAAACTATAATATTGGGTTTTCTTAATACCTCGTAAGTTTTCAATAAAAATTCGACTGCACACCGAAGCGTCTGTGTCACCATAACAATCCTGCATGATTTGGCGCACATGTGTAGCATACTAACAATGCTAGGGCACGTTAAAAAAAGGAAAAAAAACAGCTCCAGCAGCCCCTTAAGGTCGTCGGTCTAACATGCATATCGTCTAATATACAATGTATCTATTATTATTATTATTATTATTATTATTATTATTATTATTATTATTATTATTATTATTATTATTATTATTATTATTATTATTATTATTATTATTATTATTATTATTATTATTATTATTATTATTATTATTATTATTATTATTATTATTATTATTATTATTATTATTATTATTATTATTATTATTATTATTATTATTATTATTATTTCTCTGGGCGTGGGCGATGGAAGCTTCCTTCATCTCCACACCCAGAAAAAAAATTAATTTGACGGCCACCTTCTACTTGATCTTAATAAACGGTGGTCGCCAAATAATTTTTTTTCTGGGTGCAGCCAACGGCTCCAACGTCAACGTTTTCGTAACATCCTCACGTCATAACCACAATAACCAGCATCGCGGAACCTCGCGTGGAATGCACTTGGCTCCTTGGGTCTGGGTCGGCGAGCTGAGGCCGTTATTGCGGCACGGTGACCAGCGGAATCGTGTTCCTGGATGGTCTCATGGCGTTTCCAGCCCCCAGCGCGATTCCTTCTCTCCAGGTCACCCAGAAAAAAATTGTATTTCAATCATTGAAAATTTAATAAGAACCAAGAAAAATGTTGATCTGCTTCGTAACCTAATACGTATATCGTATATATATATATATATATATATATATACTAATATGTATAGCGGTGAAGTTTGAAACGTTGCAAAGTTGCAACGAATGATGAAAACATATTTATGTCAAATAATTTATTTATTTATTTCGCAACGGACCTGCTACTTTCGATCGTATGGGCATAATGTGATATATGAACGTCGCAGAAACGCATTTTTATTGAATAAGTGATTTTTATTATCAACGAAGCATCAGTTGCATCGGTATGCAATATTTTATTATTAAATAAGCACACAGATTATCGACGCACGATTTCACTGTTTTCCTAATTACGTCGGATATTAGTTATGCGGATAACCAATTTTGAAGTTGGTTCGCCCAGCACTGATTTCACAGCAACAATTCGACCGGGGCACACAGCTTGGAGTAAACAAAGTTTCGTCGGAAACAAACCGATGAGTTGCCTCTATATTACAATGTTGCGGTTTCCCGTACGGAATAAACTATGTATTTACTCCATATATTTACTATAAACATAGTAAATATATGGAAGTAAATGTAGAAGATATGAAGCATTTTTTGAGGTTTCATCGACTGGGCCACTTTTTTCGGTCGACCTCTCAGATGTTTTTTTAAATTTGCCACTTTGAAACTACCTGGGAGGATTCAGAGAGGTTCTGTGATTTTTAAAATATTTTTAAAGTGCACCCTTCAGGATTTACGTTTTTTTGTTTAAATGTCCGTATATCTAAAAAAAATATTGGTCACTCAAAAAATTCGTAGGCACACTAATTTCTTAATTTTTAATCAACTTTCGAATGACGTTCGAGTCATAATTTTCCCAATAGAGGAAAATCCATGTTTCGTGAAAAATAAAAAATAAAAATATTTTTTTTTCTACTAAAAACACACCTTCGATTCTGGTCCCAATTTTACAGGATATTTGGCATTGTATGAACATTCCGAGGAAAAAATCCCAAAGTTGTAACTGCGATTCTGTAACAGCGCGCATGTCCCAGAATTTAAGACACGTAAGCATCCATAAAAAAGTCCAGTACCGACTCATTAATTTCCGAGTTAATTTTTTTTTTTTTTTTTTTTGGCCGTCTGATATAACGACAGGAATGTGAAATTTTTTTTATCGCCCTGAGACCGCGTAATGCACTGCATCGTGTACGACGCTCGCGCAGATACCGAATTAAAAAGACGAAATTTACGTCTGTTTCGCAAAAAGAAAGAGGCGCGCATGGACGCAACATCGCTGAGCCGCTTGGGTGTGTACGTGCCAAAAAGTCATAGGAATGATCGTCATATCGTTGAGGGTTACGGGCGTTACCGGCGAGCAGTAAACTTTTATTTCACTGGGTCGGCGGCTCGTCAACTTTTATTACCGAATCACCATAGCGCGTTCTGCTCTTTCCGTTAAAGCCGTATATATATATATATATATATATATATATATATATATATGTATATATATATATGTATGTATGTGTCGCTGAGATTTTTATGAATTATTGTGAATGGCTTTTTTTACCCGGCATGATTTTACAAGGGGTGCATTGAATCATCTTTCTCGTTGCGTACAGCGCTGCAGTCTGGTCGTCAGTTATGTCTAATTCCTGACACAGAACCCGGCAACGTTGCTCAAGCGAATCCATTTTCAGCTGTCACTTTTCGCAAACTGTTGCTTTCCTAGCGATGACGATTTATTATATCATACTTAGAATTTTTGTTGATGGGATTTTTCATAAATTTGTCATTGGGCTTGTCCCGTTTTTATTAGATAAATAGGTAAATAAATAATAGCAGGTTGTTGTGGCTCGGGCGTCTCGAGCCCACATTATGAAATGTCGAATTTAGAAACCGAAAATTTAGATTTACAGAGATGCTTATCGAAAGTGCGTCACTTCCGGTTTGAAAATGTCATTTCTCGACCCGAAGTGACGTCACACAGGAAATGCGTCACTTCCGGTTGGAAAATTTCGTCTTTCAACCGGAAGTGACGTCAGACCGGAAATGCGTCACTTCCGGTTGGCAAATTTCATTTTTCGACTGGAAGTGACGTCACACTGGAAATGAGTCACTTCCTATTGGCAAATTTCATTTTTCGACCGGAAGTTACGTCAGACCAGAAATGAGGCACTTCCGGTTGGCAAATTTAATAATTCAACTTAAACGACGCCATACCGGAAACTTCGTCACTTTCTATCCGGAACATTAACTTTTCGACTGGAAGCGACGTATTTCCGGTGTGACGTCACTTCCGGTCGAAAAATGAGATTCGCCAACCGGAAGTGAGAATTCCCGCACGGGGTGCAGTGACCGTTGGAGCGACGTTGTCATCATTCACGACATGCCAATTCGCCATCTATGACTTTCCAACGAGCCAACGATGTCGCACTTCCGGTTTTTGTTCGCCCCTGCAGAAGAGGAGCGAATCCGATATTCCTCAGCATCGTTTTATTTTCTTATCACCGGGAGCGTCCGCCGTTGACAAGGCGCCCGTTATGGCCCGATCAGTCTTGAGATTCCTCACCTCGAATCCTCTTTTATGCACACCCGTCGAGACTCTGAATGGAAGATCCATCCGTTCTCCTCTCCTTCCGCGAGCGGCGCTCGCGATGTGTGTATTTCCCGGACTTCGAGGGTACATGGACATCCCCAGGAGGCGGCTCTTCAACGTCCGTGTGTGCCGAGTCCTCGAGTATCGAACATCGAGACTTCGCCACCACCTCCGCGATTGGCGTTTGGAATATCAACGATGCTCACGTTTCAATTGCGTGACACGGCCGTGGGGTTCTCGAGGCGGCGACTGACGGAAGAATTGAGGAGGTCTTTTTGAGGCGACTCAAAAAGACCCTCGCGAGCTGCCCCGTCGTTCCCCGTGCGACTCCGATGCGCTTCGTTCTCTCACACACGGTCTCTTGACATATATTTCAACATATTCCCCTGGCTAAATCTGGATTTTTGTTGTGACGTCACTTTGGGGAGAAAATTGATATTTTCAAACCGGAAGTGACGTTTTCTCATTTGACCTCACTTCCGGTCGAAAACTGATAATTGAAAGCGGAAGTGGCGTTTTGCCATATGACGTCACATCCGGTTGGAAACTGATATTTTGAAACCAGAAGTGGCATTTTTCCATCTGACGTCACTTCCGGTTGAAAACTGACGTTTTGAAAACGTAAGTGACGTTTTTCCATGTGACGTAACTTCCGGCAGAAAACTGATATTTTGAAACCGGCAGTGACGTTTTTTCCATTTGACCTCACTTCCGGTTTAAAGCTGAGGCTTTTAATCAGGACGTGACGTTTTCCCATCTGACGTCACTTCCGGTTTAAAGCTGAGGCTTTTAATCAGTACGTGACGTTTTCCCATCTGACGTCACTTCTAGCTGAAAACTGATATTTTGAAACCGGAAGTGACGTTTTTTCCATCATAGCTCACTTCCGGCTGACAACTGAGATTTCGAAACGTGAAGTGACATTCACAACGAAATTTTTCAAATCTTCCTACCCTCCCCATTTTCCCAGCGGAACCAAGTTGCGTACACGATTCCGTCGGGCCCTCCTCGCCCCATCCGCAAACGCGAGAACCTTATCGTTTTATAAAACGCCGTTTGAATTCATGAGTGCTCCGCGCTCCCCCTCCGACTGATCCACCGGATCCTCATTTGAATAATGCATCGAAACGACTGTTTGCCCCGACCTCCCAGTTTCCACGGAGCATCGAGAGAAACAGATCTGTCCGCGAACGACCGAAAGCCCCACACATCGAATGACAAAAAAAAAAAATGCAACAACGACCTCACCTGGTCGACGACATTTCGACTCAACGCCACTCTTGCGGAGGTGCGAACTGCTGATGTGAGTCGGTTAATGACCGGTTTAATTGCCCGGTAAGTAACCGGTTAATTAACCGCCCCTATCAACGGTTAATTAACCGCCCCTGTGGTTGGCACTACCGAACCCAGCGCAAATTGCGCATGTGCAAGATTCCGTCACACCCGCTTCAATCGTTATGATTAACGTTTGAACATATTACATTATTTTTGGTGAATAACTATTAACTCTTAGTTATTAATTCTCTATTCTCTTTTTACTTCAAGATTTTGTTTATTTAATTCCCAGTCATTATTATTTAGCATTCCGTCATCAACATTGTAATTCGGTCAATTAGGATTCTATTTAAGATGCACAATAATAATAATAATAATAATAATAATAATAATAATAATAATAATAAAAACAACAACAACAAATTAACCAATCCTTAATAGCATTCAAGAAATAAGGATCGTTTAACAGTCACCAGAAATCATTTACTGAAGAAATTAAACATTGATAAAATTATCCACAATACTGTGGACATTTTATCAAATTTAAATTGAAAAATCGACTGTGCTTCTTGGTAGCACTGTGATGCTTAAATAAGCGGTTGGTTTTAACGAACTTTACGAACGTTATTAACCGGTAAGTCCACAACACCAGTGCGAACGACTGTGTCGTTTCGCGCCTCGCCAGGATGATCGAGAACTCGGTAGCAGACGCAACACCGGGCGACTGGCAAAGCTTCATCGGGCGCGAGAGACGTAGGGAGTGCGAATGGTTTCCTGGAGAGTTACCAAGAGGACCGTGCGGCAAAGATCGCCGGGCCGACGGAGTGGGCGTTGAGCGGACAAGCTCCAAGAAAGGGTTCGGGCGCGAGAGTGTCTTTCGCCGCACAATATCCTTACCGCGTTATACCTTAAAACTTGGCAAGTACGGCTTTTAAGCATTTTCCCGAGAATCCCAGCCGCGACACGCGACTCAACGTCCTCATGCGCTTCGCTAGCAAGTTCCGCGCCGTGGAGTGAGAACTCGGTAAGGAGAATTCGCGAACGAGGTTTTCGCTGCCAAAATCTCAATTCCTCCTTTGTCGCGGTGAGCGAGTTCGCCCCCTTCGGCCCCTTCACCGCGCGGTGAGCGAGTTCGCCCCTTCGACCCCTTCACCACGCGGTGAGCGACTTCGCCCCCTTCGCCCCCTTCACCCCCTTCACCACGCGGTGAGCGACTTCGCCCCCTTCGGCCCCTTCACCGTGCGGTGAGCGAGTTCGCCCCCTTCGGCCCCTTCACCACGCGGTGAGCGAGTTTGCCCCCTTCGGCCCCTTCACCACGCGGTGAGCGACTTCGCCCCCTTCACCGCGCGGTGAGCGAGTTTGCCCCCTTCCGCCCCTTCAGCGCGCGGTGAGCGAGTTCGCCCCCTTCGGCCCCTTCACCACGCGGTGAGCGAGTTTGCCCCCTTCGGCCCCTTCACCACGCGGTGAGCGACTTCGCCCCCTTCGGCCCCTTCACCGCGCGGTGAGCGAGTTCACCCCCTTCGGCCCCTTCACCGCGCGGGGGCGGCGGCGAGAGCCGAACAATCGAACGAATTACAACGCGGCGGGGAAAGAGAAAGAGGTGCATTTTTCGCGAGTTCTCAGCGAAATTTTCTCCGCCGACGGACACGACGGGAGCGGAGAAAAGTTCCGACACGTAATTGCTGTTGCGACGAGCGGTCATTAGATACAAACGAGCATAATTTCGCCGCGTCGCCCGCTGAAAGGTTTCGGTGAAAGCGCGGAGCCGGTGGCGCACGAAGATCGAGAACCCGCTGTAAAACACGTCGCGAGGGCCGCGGGTCGTGAAGGGGGAAGGCGGAACGAGGTAGCGGGAAAAACTATTTTGTAACGGGCTGGAGGGATGTTGCGGAGAAAAATTACCGTCTCCCGGGTGAAAGCCGTGTCGGTGTTGAACGAGAGCAAGGAAGAGTGGTGGCTTTGGGTGGTTACCGTGTGGCCTCGTACGGGACGCGGCCAGGGGTACGAGGAAGCGAACGAGCCGGATGAACGAAGACTCTCCGGCTCCGGATCCTTCACCCAGGGCGCTTCCAACAGGTAGCCGTGAAACGGGCGTTCGCAGTTTAAAAGCAATTTTCTTGTCGCGCTGCGTCACATTCCTTCTTACCGGGCGGGTCACCTCGCCTCGGAGAAGATAGAAACTCGGTCCGACGGTAAAAGTTAAAACGGCAGGCAACACATGTGGGTACTCGTCCTGTCGTGCTTCCTTGTGTGTGTTGACGGTGGCGAATCCGAGTGGTGTAGTCCCTGTGGCAATGTATCTGCGTCATTGAGTGTCTTATACGGTCTTTCAGGTTCTTTTGGGGTTTCGTAGGGTCTTTTAGGGTGGCTTCGAGGCTCTTAGATCTCTTACGGTCTCTTAGTCTTTTACGGTGTTTTAGGGCATTTTAGGATCTTTCAGGGACGTGTAGAATATATCACCGTCTTTTACCGTCCTTTTGCTCGCCCTTCACCACGCTTCACCAATCCTTCACCACCCCTTCACCACCCCTTCACCACTCCTTCACCACCCCTTCACTACCCCTTCACTGCCCCTTCACTGCCCCTTCACTGCCCCTTCACTGCCCCTTCACTGCCCCTTCACTGCCCCGTCACTGCCCCTTCACTACCCCTTCACTACCCCTTCACTACCCCTTCACTACCCCTTCACTGCCCCTTCACCATCCTTTGCTGTACTTTTCTGTCCATTATCTGAAATTTAAGGACTTTCTCATTACATTTTCCTATTCTACGAAAAATAAACCTAACTGATCGGATGGGTAATACTTCCGGTCGTTATCCCTTCAGTAACTCGTTCCCGTTTTGCAAGTGTCTCGTTGATTCCGACTTGTGGCGAAGCGTACAAACACAGAAACAGCAGCGGGACGCCGTAGATATCCTCGACGGAAGTGATTCGTCGTTTCCACCGGTGGGTTGCAGTCGAACAGCAACTACTGATCGAGCGATTCGCTGCAGCATCTCCCGCGAGCCTGACATGTGCTCACTCACTCGCCCTCTCTCGGTGTTACATCCTCGTTTCCATTACTCTAATCTTCCATTCAATTCCCAGTTCTTAATGGCTGCTACTTATTCCTTCTGTCTTTGACCTCGACGCGTTCTCCCAAGAGGTTTTTCCCACCGCCGGAGGATTTGCGAGACAATTTCCTCCTCTCGCGCCGCGGAGACGTACGAAGAAGGAATGGGCGGAGGTCGAGCGGCGCGGATAGAAAGATCGATTCGTACCCTTTGCGAAGAGAAGGAGAATTTACAGTGTATGCAGAGAAAGATCGATGCGATAGCGAGGTGGGCGAGAGGAAAATACTTTTTTTCCTCCGATTTTTTTTTTTTTTTTTTTTTTTTTTTTTTCTTGGAGTTTTCAAGACCTCTCCGCCGGACCTTAATCTCCCAGGCTCGTGCCCCGAACACTCTCCTCTTCTTTATTTTCCATTGAGATCCTTTTTTTTTCGAGTGGCAACCGGCGAGCCCGTGGTCTCGAAGATGGACCGCTCTTTGTTACCGCGATATCTCCGCGGTACAAGCTCCCTTCGCCGAGCAATCGCCCCGGACACAGAGTCCCGAGGGGACTCATTCATTTGCCAGTTCCGACAATCGTCATCTCACCATCTCTTTCTTCGTCTCGTCGCCAAATCTAGCTAATAACTTCTCTCGACTTCATTTGTCTTTGGGGTGGCTCAATGTTTCGTGCGGAAGAACGCGTCAACAATTATATTATATTATATTATATTATATTATATTATATTATATTATATTATATTACCCATTTTCGTCGAAAAATTGTAAGACTCTCGAAATCGAGCGTTCGTTAGGAACCCATGGATGACCTCCCAACTTTATATAATATAATATAATATAATATAATATAATATAATATAATATAATATAATATAATATAATATAATATAATATAATATAATATAATATAATATAATATAATATAATATAATATAATATAATACAATATAATATAATATTCTTTACCATCGCCACTCGAAAAGCATTCTCGATGGCGATGGTGCAGTTTCGAGATTGCAACAAAAAAAGGGTTATATATAATGATCGAGTGACAAGTTTTATCTCCGTACTAAATCATTTGTTTAGCCAACTAGACCGCACGAAGGGTTCGAGATACGAGTCACCGTTTACGATCCCGCTTGAGAACACGTACGAGAAGAGCCACGGACAGTTTCATCCCCTCGCTCCAGTCGGTTGGCCGCTCCCTTGCTCCGCAGTCGCCCGTCGGCTATAACTCGGTACTGCAACGCCCTGGAAACTGGAAAAGCTCGCCCGCATTGCCCGCAAGCTCGTAACGCGCTCCACTCCTTCCCCTCCCCCCCTCCCCCCTCTCCCGACCCCCCGCCCCTCCACCCCGCCGAAACAAAGTGGATCAATTCCACTCTGTTTGCCTTTGAGCATGGAAAGAAATTTATAGTACCTCCGCTGCGACGTACGCTCGCGCGAGCTCTACGAGGTCCGACGTACCACCGAGCACCCTTATCGCCTGCGAGTAACCCTGTTCGCGCCGCGGCTTCGTTACATATTAAAACGGAACGCCATTTTACCTCTGAGGGTTTTTTTTTTTTTGAACTTATGCGCACAAATTACATGGCACGTCGGCGTGTTATTAAAATTATTGTACATATATGTAGGGAGTTAGAAAAAAAAAATATATATATATATATATATACGGGTTAATGTTATTGTCAAATTTAAAAAAAATTTAATTGGTTTTGCGATTCGTTAAAAAGAAGGAAAAAAGAATACGTTTAAGGCAATTTTTAATGCTTCAGCGCTGATTACAAAACTACAATTCATTTTACGCTTCGCGTGATATTTGATTCAGAATCTTGTGTCAGGCGTAAAAAAGAATTAAAATTTTTGAAAAGTCGTCATTAATTTTTTTTCCATTGTCATAAATAGATTTTTTTGATTGTATTTAAAAATATTTTTTGAAAATAACACTACATAATTGTTCTCGATTAAAAAAAGCCATTTTTTTCTCTCGAGCCCTTCGAAAGCCGAAAAAAATCTACAGGCGTCGTCGCTCCATGGGCATATCCGTTCATGCATCCCAACAAACTATGTTGAAAATGAGGTCCGATGGGTATTTGCGCGGTTCGCCTGCCCCGCCGATTAAATCGGACGTCGAGAGAGCACCGAGCAATCGAGTAATCCACGCGTTTAGAGTGAAATATCGTGCATCACTCGGCGGGCGGTGTTGGGTGGGTTCTGGCCCGGTACTCCCACAGTCAGAATACGCCTGAAATGTTTTCACCTGGCATTGCACGGCAGCAGCAGTCGGTCCATGCAGCATAGTGAGCACTTGACTGCGCGCTCGTCCCGAATAAAAATTATTTTTTCTCGCCAATTTGTGCATTCCACTGTGCATCGCAGTCAATATATCTAACAGCCGCGAACCAGAGGGGCGTAACACCAAGGGTGAAGAGCCCGAGTTACGCCCTTTTGTTTCTAACCCCCCGATCCGAGGGTCGACGAGTTTCCGGGTGGAGAGGCGCGAGTTCCCTCTCCCCCCCATTAGCATCGGTTAAAAGTGCTTTCCATTAGGCGAACGACGAGGAAACGCATCGCGGATCTCACAGACGGGGTAGGAATAAAGCCGAGTGTGGAGTGTGTACAGGGAAGGAGGCGCATAGGGATGATAGAGAGGCCAAGTGGAAACGGACGAAAGGGAGGCGGCGGCGCGCAGATGAGCGCTGCACGGTAAACGGGGTAGTTCGGGGGTGTTGAGGGGTGTCGAGGTGGTGTCGAGTGGGGGGTGGGTAGGGGGTTGAGGGCCAGTTGAGTGTAGTCGGAGGCCGCGAGCGGGGGGGCGACGCGGCCCGTGGCCCGCCGGGGCTCCGTGGATGGCGTGGAAGCGACAGAAAAGGAAGAGGCCCCGGATAATGGGTGAGCCGGGGTGGTTCCGGAGGGTTAGGCAGCATAGACGAGGACCGGTGAGATGGGAGGACAGGGTAACAAACCCCCTGGAGCCGGCGGTACACTATAGATGGGTGTCGCGCAACGCGGCGCACGCCGCCTACTCAAAATAATATCGCCGGGGGGTCATCAATCATCTCGCTCGCGTAATGAAAGGCCGAGCTTGCCGAGGATGAGCGATGCCTGCGCGAAGCCACCTCCGGCTCTTCCTCGTCGTTCTCTTTCCCGTCCCATCAATGGCGCTTACGCGCGGAACGGCCCTCGCGTGACTAAACTGCGCCCGGGTGACGTTTATCCTCCCGTCTATCGCGCGGCTCGGCGGATGAAACTCGCGAAGGGTGTAGACCGAATTATGTATTGCGTATGTGTTGTGTGTGTATTGTATAGATTGTTTTCGTGAAAACGCTTAAGGGGATGCTGTAGCCGTTTTAACGGCTTAGTTGCATGTTTTGACGACGGAACTGGCGCGATTTCTTGGTTTCGATTTAGAATTGTCAATATGCTAGGCGTGTGCTTCAAATCGTGCAGGCCTGTGACATTGACACAAATACAGGGTGATTCAGGAAGTTTTTCACATACTTTGCTGGCAGGTAGTTGGTCGTGATGTGAGCAAAGTTACAAAGCCGTTTTTGAAAATTCGCCATAGTTAATTAGTTATAAGGATCATAAATTTGCATGAACGGACCAATCAGAACGAAGTATTTTGCCGCATTGGGGCGCTCGTAGTGTCCTTGCGGAGGTCTGTCAACATCGGTCAAGACGCACCTACTCTCGTCTGACAGGGGGAGCGTTATCTGCAGTCTTCGCTGATGTCTTCGTCACTGTCTTCCATACTGTCTACCTCGCTGTCTACCTCGCTGTCTTCTTCACTGTCTTCTTCACTGTCTTCCTCGCTGTCTTCCCCGCTGCCTTCCCCGCTGTCTTCCCCGCTGTCTTCCCGCTGTCTTCCCCGCTGTCTTCCCCGCTGTCTTCCCCGCTGTCTTCCCCGCTGTCTTCCCCGCTGTCTGCCCCGCTATCTTCCCCGCTGTCTTCCCCGCTGTCTTCCCCGCTGTCTTCCCCGCTGTCTTCCCCGCTGTCTTCCCCGCTGTCTTCCCCGCTGCCTTCCCCGCTGTCTTACCCGCTGTCTTACCCGCTGTCTTCCTCGCTGCCTTCCCCGCTGTCTTCCCCGCTGTTTCCCCGCTGTCTTCCCCGCTGTCTTCCCCGCTGTCTTCCCCGCTGTCTTCCCCGCTGTCTTCCCCGCTGTCTTCCCCGCTGTCTTCCCCGCTGTCTTCCCCGCTGTCTTCCCCGCTGTCTTCCCCGCTGTCTTCCCCGCTGTCTTCCCCGCTGTCTTCCCCGCTGTCTTCCCCGCTGTCTTCCCCGCTGTCTTTCCAATGATGTAAAGTCGATTCTACGAAATCGCCTTGTTCCGGAACGATGTTTTGCTCATTCCAGCTACTCGCACTACACAATACAACATCACGAACTTTCGGCTCGAACTAATAGGGTTGGCTTTAAAGCCGATCGACTTGACTTGCAATGCCCCATACACAAGACAATCGACGCACCGAATCAAAGAGAGATCCGCTCTCTGTCGAGATTCCGCGTTCGCCCACTATCGTATATATGGAAATTCCTATCCGAGAATTCGCCCGTAAATTTATCCGCAACCTCAATAATACCCACCACTTGTGTGTTGTAAAGGATAACAATAACCTTTACGATCGCTACGAACGAAAATTTGGCAATTCGACGGAATACGCAAATAAGGCTCCGGGAATATTTCCTTTTGTTCTCGTATCAATAAGCGCTTTGCCGGATAACAGCTACGGCACGTTTTCGTTGATTTGGCTTTCATACAGTAAGATATCCTGCGCCACGGCCTTCCCCGGAGCGGCGAAAAACGGTGCGCATGTGTGTTAATCCGGACCAGCGAAACAGACAGGAAGACGTGTCTGTGTCTCTGTGTATGCGTCTCCAGAAACGCGCTTCCTCGCTTTTAATTAAGAATCCCAATTCCTTTCCAAGTACGTCTTCCTCGGCGGAACGAACTATTATTATATCTGAAATAACACGAAAATGTAAATACACGGAGCGCATGGAGAACGTCGGGAAAGACAGTCACCTCGCTCGAAGATACCGCGAAGAGAATTCAACGTAAATGCGGAATATTTCATCCTGAAGAGAGCGCGTTCGTCCTGTCTCGAGCAGTTTTGGTATGTTAATTTAGGGGCTGGTGAGGAAAGCACGGGGCGGGGAGGGGGGAGAACCGTCATCATTGGAGCACTTACGAAAAAGTGTTTGAAATACTAAGTCAACACATTTTGAGTGAGGTCCGTTAATGCAACCGACTTTTGTTGTCCGTGTGCCACTTCAATGGACGAACCGTCCCAGTTTCACAAATGGACCACTCAAGACTCTGAGATGCCTTTTGGGTATACCTAATTGAGTGAATTTTCGCTTATGATTATATTTAAAAAATTGAGATTTTATTATTATTATTATTATTATCATTATTATTATTATTAATTTATTTATTAGTGTTAGAGTACTTAAAATAGTCTGAAACGTCGAGAAATGTGATTGTTAACAGGTGTCTGGATGCATGTGTGTGTGTGTGACAGACTTGCATCCTTTGAGATGACTATGTCTCACGGTGTTTTAGGGGGCCCTTGAAAGCAAAAGAAACGAATCTATCTATCCATCTACCTATCTCTGAAACGATTTGAGATCGCCGGTTGAAATTTGGTACAGTAGTAGAGCGGTTACTTCTCTCAATTCAGTGCAATTTTAATACAGATTGAGGTTGAATTGGAGACTTTAGGCGATTTTGAATTTTTTGAAAAAAGTGGTATCTCTAACTTGCGTAAATGTTGCGATATCGTCCTAAAACTGCATGCAAATATGAAATGTTGATCAAGTACATTTGACATTGAATTTGGTCAAAGTCTATCCGAGCGGTCAGCTTTGATTGGATTTGGATTTTTTTTAATGACTAAAAACTGTCTAATTAGAGTAAACACGGAAGTATCGAGCTAAAATTTGACGTGGGCCGGAGTAAGACTTCCATGCCATCTCTATTCAGATATCTCGGAAGGAGCTTGACCCGCAGCGATTCGTCACACAGCCGAGAAATTAAAGTGGTCCATTAATTCAAACGGTCCAACCAACCCAAAGCGCCCCTAAATAAAAAAAAAAAAACGTTCCCAGTTCGCCCGAGGCATTGAACCGGAAGTCGGCGAAGATCTCGTTCCCGAAGTTAATGGCCGGGATTCCTTTGACGCCGGTGATTGCGCGAGAGAGGAGTGAGACGGCTCACGGAGGTCTTTTCACGAGGCGAGCAGCGTCAGCCTGCTGAGCGGCGCGCGATGGCGGCGCCACCTTGCGGGCCGCGCCGGCGAAACCGAAGTGCCGTACGGAGAAAATTTCGTCGAGGGGAACGTACGGTAAACAGCCTAGTTTGTGAGACTTTCGGAGGAGCGGCGTCGGTTTTCCAGTAATCATGAACGCGTGATATCGTCAAACTGAAGACCTTCTGAATGAGATTCATCTGTTGTTAAAAAAATATATTGCGACGGTTCGACCGTCTTCGGCAAAAAATGACGGTCATGTCCCAACTAGATAGATGTTTTTCGCTGTTTGGACCATATTTGTGACCGCGAAGAAAATTGACGGTCATGGCACAACAAACATTTTCTTAAACTAAAAAAAGACGGTCATTTTTTGGTCAATTGACGTTTACAAAAAATGACGAAAAACGTGCCGTCGGGCTCAAAATAGAGTTTTATGTCCATTCCGGTAGATTTTTGTTACTTTCTGGTAAAGATTTTCAAACACTTGTAATATTACTAAAGTAAACATGGAATTTGAATAAACAAAATTCTAATGCATTGATTTATTTAAATATAACAAACCATTTATCCGCGTGTGACGAGAAGAGAATTTACAGCAGTCAAAAAAGTGCCGTCGCGTTCGGCGACTGGGACATGATCGCAAACTGGGTTAGCCTTCCGCTCGGGACAGGAGGGTTTACGGTGGGATAAAGAGTCCTCTTTGCACGAGGAGGCCGGAGAGTCTTCGTGCTCGTAGGTGAGAGACGGCGAAGGTGGGCGCGTATAGTTTTCTCGGGCGGATTACGAGGGTCTTTTGCGCCGACGCTCATTTGCGTCGTCGCCGTCGAGCTTTGTGGCCCCTGCGAGGGTTCAAAAGCCCGCGACCGTCCGAGCCTCACGGATGGGGTTCCTGGGATGTAAACACGACTATCGACACCCCGGCTCGCTTTCCCACTCGTCCGCTCCCTCCGGCTCGCGTTACGGCCTCTCCATTCCCGATCCCACGGGCACTCCGGCCCGAGCCCGGCCCGCCTCCGGGCCCCTCACGGGCCATCGCCACTGCCGGCAACCACCCTCTAAATACAATTTACGCGCTCTCCGCACCGCAACGTCGTCGGAACACCGTTACGTACTCCTTCATTACTTTCCGACCCGGCGCGCAGATGCATCGCGGGCCTCGAGCATTAACGCCCCGCACCGTGTAATTTCATTTAATTCCGGTAATGGGAATAACGCGTACACGCGGCGAAGGCGCCCCCGCTAATGCGCGCTCATCCTTCGCCGCGGATGGAAGGATGCGCGCGTGTTATCGGATCGGCGAGCCTGGCGGGGGGGGGGGGGGGGGAAAGGAATCTACACTTTGAAAAAAGAATTTCCGTGACTCAAGGAAAATTCACGCGAGGGCTGTTGAAGAGTAACATTGTTTTTATACGGTATTGAAAGTATAATGTGTAAGCTTGGGAGTCTTGGTGTGGTTGTTTTGATGTCATGTGGAATTGTAAGGATTGGAAGTAGAATTGACATTTTTTTTAAATTGGCAGACCGCGAAGACGTTTTTGTCAGTGCACTGAAAAGAAGATCGATGACGAAAGTAAAATTCGCTTGCGGGCTGCCAAAGAATAACATTGTCATTTCAATTCTACTTTCAATTCTTGGAATTTCATACGGTATTGAAACTGTAACGTGTAACCTTGAGAGTCTTGCCGTCGGTTGTTGTAATATTATATGGAATTATAAGAATTGAAAGAATTGAAAGTAGAATTGAAATTTTCAAAAATTGCCAGCCCGCAAACAAGTGTTTTTCCAGTGCACTGAAAAACAAATATCCATGACTCAAGTCGAATTCGCTTGCGGGCTTCCAAAGAATAACATTGTTAATTCAATTCTACTTTCAATCCTTATAATTCCATACCGTATCGAAACTATAACGTGTAATCTTGAGAGTCTTGCCGTCGTTGCCTCAATATCATATAGAATTGTAAGAATTGGAAGTAGAATTGAAATTTAAAAAAATTGACAGCCCGCAAGCAAATTTCTGAAAATCACTTTACCCCTCCGATTAGAGTTGTTCAGACAAATTGTCAGAGAAGAATGTTCATCAGCCCATGCCATGAAGTCTGACTGTATTAACAGCAGAGGATGCAAAACCCTAGCATTGTTTACTGCATCCGGTAAACGATTTAACCACTCGAAACTTCTACACCCCCCCCCCCTTCCCCTTCCCCTTCTTCCCTTCCCAACGCTACCGTCGGCACAACGATATCAATTCAGCGAGATATCGTATGCCACCCGCGGACCGTAATCAAATATGAATTAGCAAGGTCCGCGCGGCGCGGTTAAAGGTCTCCAACTATTTTCCCGGTGTAAACCCTCCGCAATAACCGTTTCGGTTACCGGAGAGAGGCATTTTCTCTCGGTGCCCCGGCTCCGGAATCGTCGTGTTCGGTAATACGTTCGTGCACTCCATTCGCCCTCGTTATTGGGTGGTATCTCCAAACGAGAGATAAAATTTTGGCGGATAACACCGAAGCGATTTTGGGAGTATCGGGGAAAATGTTGATTTCGATTCTCGCTAAAGTGGCCAATTTTTGGAACTGTTTCACGGCCACAATAGCGAAGATTTTTTTTTTTTTCACGCCCCTTCACTTCCGGTTCCGGACCGATGATTTCGTTGGATCTGAAAGACCGGACAGCCAATATCGCAAATATCGAAGACATAGAAGTTGTCGCGTGTCACGTTTCGCGGAAAGTTGCTTTCGTAACGAGCCGATAATATAATGTAATATAATATAAATATTTATAATAATAATAATAACAATATAATATAACAGCATAATTTTTTTAATCGTTTCGCCGAAAAATAGACTATTTGACAAAAGTGACAGTTTTTTCTTATTATTTATTATTAGCAACGTTGCGCAGAAATTTGCTTTCCTAACGAGCCAACAATATAATGTAATGTAATATAATAATATAATCTAGCAGGATAATTTTTTTAAATCGTTTCGCCGAAAAATAAACTACTTGAGAAAAGTGACAGATTTTTTATTATTATTTATTATTAGCAACGTTGCTCCAACAAAATTGTTGACAGCTGCCACGTTTCGCAGAAAGTTACACCATATAATATAATATTAATATTTATAATAATTATAGTTATACGTGTATAATAAAAATACCATAATATAACAGAATAATTTTTTTTTTTTTTATATTTTCGCCAAAAAATAAACTATTTTATAAAAGTGACAGCTGTCAATGACTCCGTAGGAGCAACGTTGCTAACTTCCATGCCATCAATATCTTAAATTTTCGCCACAAGGTCTCGAAAAGCTGTGCAGACCGGCACCGGTTTCCAGTAATTTTGAAAATTCGTCAAAGGCTCGCCGGTGGGCGCACCAATTATAATAGTTAAGTTCAACAAACGCTTCATTAAGCAGGCGGTAACGCCGTTATTACCAGCGGTTCCTCCGATACTTTTTTGTTTCTTTTTTTTTTAGCTATACTCGTTTGCTTTTATATTTTTTTTTTCCTCCGCTCCGTTTCTCGTTTCCCTCTCTCACATGTGGGGGGGGGGGGGGGGAATACGCATCGGCCTCGGGGCACCTCTCGGTCAAATCCGGGTTAAAAGGCACTCGCGCTCTCGCCACCCTAATGAACCCCATGCAGACTCAGCGCCGGGCAGAACCGCGCACGGCCCGGCGAAAAATACAACGGCCTCGCACCGGAAGAACAATAAAATTCTGCGCCCGACTATTCATTCCCAGATACGCACCCCAAAGGGATGTGTAATAAGGGAGATTGGAGAGGGAAATTATTTTTAGGGTGTAATTTTAGCGCGAGAAATTAATTAACTCCGCGCTTTCGAGTACTCGTGCTCGGATAATTAAATTAAGGTACTGCAAATGGAACGGAAAGTATGTGTGGCGTGTTTCGAAAATAATAGGGTGATATATAAAATATATTTGTGAATATATTTTATATATCAAAAATATATAAAATATATTTGTGAATATATTTTATATATCAAAAATATATAAAATATATTTGTGATATATTTTTGAATATTTTTCGAAGATCGAACATCGGATCTTGGGGTAATTCGGGGTGATTTGGCAATTTTTTAAACGATGAAAATTGAAGGTTTGACGTTTTAAAAAATCTTTAAATTTTGGTCATGCGTTATGATCAACATTTTAAGATTTTTCTAACGTTAAAGCACCAATTTTCATCGGTTAAAAATGGTGGCCATGTCACCCGACTTACCCTAAGATTCGATGTTCGATTTTCGAAAAATGCTGAAAAATATATCCGGACTGCAAAATCTGCCAGCACTAATATATTTCAGAGCTGGGAAAAATACTGAAAAGTACTGACAATATAAAATACAAAATATTTTTTGTACTTAAAACTCATTTATAAGTACTTCGTTTAAGTACTTTTCGATCGACGACCACAAAAATGTATTTGCTGCCACAGCAAAATATTTTTTATTACCATAACAAAATATTTGCTGCCACAGCAAAATATTTTTTATTACCATAACAAAATATTTGCTGCCACAGCAAAATATTTTTTATTATCATAACAAAATATTTGCTGCCACAGCAAAATATTTGCTGCGACAGCAAAATATTTGCTGCGACAGCAAAATATTTGCTGCGACAGCAAAATATTTGCTGCGACAGCAAAATATTTGCTGCGACAGCAAAATATTTTTTGTTACCATAACAAAATATTTGCTGCGCCAGCAAAATATTTTTTGTTACCATAACAAAATAATTGCTGCCACAGCAAAATATTTGCCGCCACAGCAAAATATTTGCCGCCACAGTAAAATAAATGCTGCCACAGCAAAATATTTGCCGCCACAGTAAAATAAATGCTGCCACAGCAAAATATTTGTTGCCACAGTAAAATATTTTGTTGGCCCTATGTTAACGAGGTAAATGAGTTACGGTAACAAAATTCTTGTTGTCCCAACAATTTTTTTTTCTCCGTGCAGAACTATTTTTCTCCGTGCATTCGTCATCACGAAAGCCTCACTCATGAAAAAAAAAAAAAAAAAAAATCTCGCTATATCCCTGTACAAACCTCGTTCCTCAAAACTGCAATACACACGCGTCTCCTCGAACGATTCAGCCGTTCCTCTCTTACTCCAGCAATCTCCAAAGGCCTCCGCCGACAGAACCGTAATTTCTTTTTCACCGCTCTAGTGTCTTTTTTCGCGCCCCCCTCGCTTTCCGCTCGAGTGGATGCGCCGCGCTGTCTCGAGAAAGTCGTCGGATACGCAGATAGATAGGAGAGCCCGGGGCGGCGCACTCACACAGTTGCGGGAGGCTTCCGTCGTGTCTCGCGATGACGCGACGTCGCCGGTATCGCATCGATAACGCACGCGTGCATTCCCTCTTGCCGAGGATGACTTTGTGCCTGCGCCTGCAAGCTCGATGCACCGACGGCAATGGATTTTCCCTGTGTATACTCGCTCCGTAATATTTCACCGCGTGCGTTACCAGAAGAGAGCGAGAGAAGAGATATTGCGGACGAGGCGACGCTTCTGTGTCGCTGATGTTGGAAGCTCAAGGCATGTGTACGCTCTTTACCAGAAAAAAAAAAAAAAAAATGAACCGATAAGGGAACCGAATGGAGTCTCTCAACTACAGAGTCGAGAGAACACAGATAGTTTCCATGTGTGTGTGTATGTGTGTGTGTGTGTGCATGTGTGTGCGTGTGCATGTGTGTGTGTGTGAATGTGTGTGCGTGTGCATGTGTGTGCGTGTGCATGTGTGTGCGTGTGCATGTGTGTGCGTGTGCATGTGTGTGCGTGTGCATATGGGTGCGTGTGCATGTGTGTGCGTGTGCATGTGTGTGCGTGTGCATGTGTGTGCGTGTGCGTGTGTGTGCGTATGTGTGCGTGTGTGTGCGTGTGTGTGCGTGTGTGTGCGTGTGTGTGCGTGTGTGTGCGTGTGTGCGTGTGTGTGCGTGTGTGTGTTTGACTCCGGTGCAGAAAAGTGCGTCAAAGCGTTACAGATTCGACGAAGCGAGGACATATCTCGCTGGGGTCTGTGGGAAAAAATCTTGGTGGAAAATGTTTGCGGAGACGAGTCTTGAGAGCGGTGAGCGGGAGAGACCGGAAGCGTGTATTTGCCCATTCCGCAATTTCGCAGAATGAAGAAACCAGGGCATTCCATTTCCATGCGAACTCTCAGCGGCGACCGTTGGGCAACCACCTTTTGCTACTTTGACATCCGTTTGAATCTCTCGTTATGCTCTGCTCACAATTATGTAATTATGTCTAAAGAGGTGTCTTTATGAATGCGGCGGTGGTGACTGCGAAAGGAGCGAATGTGAGAGAAATAATGGCACGAACCTTCGTTCACTCAAGCTAATTTTGCTTCTTCGCAGTTACTGCGGAGCCATGATATATATGACATAATAATAATTATTATCATTATTATTATTAAAAAGTTGAAAATTGAAATTTTCATACGGCTTCCTCATAAAAGTTGAAAATTGAAATTTTCATATCGCTTTCTTATAAGAAAGCGATATATAGAAACATAGAAATATAGAAGCGAAATATAGAAAAGGTTTTCTCATACAAGAATCTTTTCTATATTTTTTTTTTTGGCTTTCTCATAGAGCAAGCTTTGCGAATAATGGAATATTATGAGGAATATAGTATACCTAGCATGTACCGAGTTGATCGGCCGTAAACGCGTTGAAACAACACACATAACGTGCATTCCAATAAGCGTGTTCTGTAGCAAAACACTAAAAAGTGTGTTGTACGGGGAATCCAGGAAAGATGCAGTGCAAGCGTGTTGTTTCAACACGCAAGCCGATCTACACGTGTTTCATTGATGCATTTGGTTGGCGCAACACATGTCATATGTGTGTCGTGAGTTGTTTCAACACACTTGGCAACGCTCTTGTTTTTGGAGTGTTAGCCGTATGAAAATGTCAATTTTCGACTTTTGTGAGGAAGCCATATGAAAATTTCAATTTTCAACTGTATTGAAATAACGTCGCTCTTCACTTTTGTTGGATCTGTGCCTGGCGCGAAAAAATACATGGAGTTATGCGCTCCCGAATTTATTATGTGCACCAAATTTTTACACAAGAAATCCAAATGATATCTCTTTATATAGCTTTTTCAATCCCGTTATGTACTTCATCTTGTGTATTTCTTACCGTAAAACACGATAGGCACCTGAGTTTTCCTGCGATTCCATAGAGAAGCAAAGAAACCGTTTTCTAAAAATACGCAACATCACTAATTTTTGCAATATTGGTTATCGAAATTCCCAAAAAAGTTCGGTCGTCGCTCAGGGACAATATTTAACCTGTTTTTCCCACTGATAAAAAATCCACCAGTTATTTAGCTTTTTCCTCTACCAGTTATTTACCAGTCACACGAATAAATATATCAGAAATTAATAAACGCTCTATTACGTTATGAAGCGAATAAACATATTTTTTCGTCCTTAATAATTTATCATCGATCGGAATAAACTTTTTTCTGGTGATCTTTTCTTCGACTGCGGGACCTTGTCGGACGTTTTCGGGACGTTGCGAGGATCTTGTACAGCGCCGTACAATTTCTGACAGGGCAAAACGGATCGGCAAATAACGTCTCATGGTTGTACGACGTCTCTTGCAGTGCACACACGTGAAGCTCGCAAACTACGCGGTTTCACGCTGCACAATTTTGCGAGCTCGAGCGAACGGGCGGGTTCTCAGTTCACCCAAGATATTGCGATACAAGCGATACTCCTTTCGGCTCACATCGCGTTACGTACGTGGAGCACTCGCTATACCGTGAATTTTGCTAATAAGCATCATGCACGGTCGAACTGGGTGGGTTGAAACTATTTTCACTTCAAACACCGGAGCCAAGGTTTATGGAAGTGCACACAAGTATGAGCGTAAACTTCGTCTCACGGTGCGCGCACAGTCGAACGAGCTTTTGATTATAACGGCCGCTCGACTGCGGGCCGACTCTACTCGTTTCAAGAGAGTTCTAATTAATGCGATCGCAATTAAATATGAAAGGGTTTAGGCAGGCGAAGGCTTCTGTGTGCAAGGTGTTTCGTAGCTATGCGCTTGTCGTACACGAAACCGATCGAAATTTTCATATTGTACGGCGTGATCCGCGCGGCGAGGGGACTCGCGGTCATATGTGACTTGATGTGGAGTCGGATGGGGGAAAAATGAGAATGAAAAAAATGGAATTAAACTTGGCGGAGAAAATCAATCGATTTTATTATTTTTTATTTTTTTAGTATCGAATCATGGACAACCGACCTCACCTACGATTTTTACATGCGTCGCTGCGAACCTACGTGAACCGATTTATGAACCGGGGTTTTTCTGATGGGATTTTTTTCTCCGGGATTTTTTTTTCTTTGAGGATTTTTCTTTGAGGATTTTTCTTTGAGGATTTTTCTTTGAGGATTTTTCTTTGAGGATTTTTCTTTGAGCATTTTTCTTTGAGCATTTTTCTTTGAGCATTTTTCTTTGAGCATTTTTCTTTGAGCATTTTTCTTTGAGCGTTTTTCTTTGAGCGTTTTTCTTTGAGCGTTTTTCTTTGAGCGTTTTTCTTTGAGCATTTTTCTTTGAGCATTTTTCTTTGAGCATTTTTCTTTGAGCATTTTTCTTTGAGCGTTTTTCTTTGAGCGTTTTTCGTTGAGCGTTTTTCTATCTGGATTGTTCTATCAGAATTTTTCTACCAGAATTTTTCCATCAGAATTTTTCCATCTGGATTGTTCTATCAGAATTTTTCTACAGAATTTTTCCACCAGAATTGTTCCATCAGAATTGTTCCATCAGAATTTTTCCATCAGAATTTTTCCATCAGAATTTTTCCATCGGAATTTTTCCATCAGAATTTTTCTATCAGGATTCTTCTATCAGGACTTTTCTATCAGGACTTTTTTCTCCGGGGATTTTTCCTTCGCGATTCCATTGACAAAATCCAACCGATGAGGCCGCTCGTCCCAAAGGCGCATCGCAATATACCAAGCACTGATGTTTCCTTTCCGTACAGTATTCAACATTGATCGCGCCGACCGAAATATGTTGATTGCGTCGAAACACACAACTTCCGTCGTACAGAGGATGCAACATTTAATTGGCCCAACGGTTGCTGACACAACTCTAATAGGATATTCGAGTGACGGAATCAAACAAGTTTTTTCCGACCGGTGGTCGCCTGGGTGCAAATTCTGTACGCAGTTCCGTAACGTAGTTATCCGTTTCAGCGTGTAAATGTTGAACGTCACGTATCCTCCGACTGCTGCCTCGCCGCTGGAGAATTTAGCGAAACGTACACCGCGCGCTCGACCGTTGTGAGAAGCTGCTTCGCCGTGCCTTTTTTGCTAGATTTTTTTTTTTTTTTTTTTTTGCATACGTGCTCGACACGTGTGTTAGCGGTACGGATTTGTGTGTGTGTTTACGGCTCTATACATCGTTTCCCGGATAACGGGAATTACGTACTCGGTTTACTCGCTTCCTGCTGCTTTTTCGCAGTGGCGCGGGCCAATTGACTTTTCAACTTCTATATCGCCAGGCAGCTGTCGCGACGTGGCTAAACATTTTTTTAAATGAGGAAGCAGTGTGCAAATTGAATTTAGACATTGCTTCCTCATTTCTTCGAAGATAATCGCAGGAAGTCTGGATCGGTCAAGGATCTTTTTCTCATATAAAGTGCTTCGAGAATGACTAAAAAAAATGAGGAAGCATTGTGCAAATTGAATTTAGACATTGCTTCCTCATTTCTTCGAAGATAATCGCAGGAAGTCTGGATCGGTCAAGGATCTTTTTCTCATATAAAGTGCTTCGAGAATGACTAAAAAAAATGAGGAAGCATTGTGCAAATTGAATTTAGACATTGCTTCCTCATTTCTTGAAAGATCATCGCTGGAAGTCTGTATTGGTCAATGAACTTTCTCATATAAAGTGCTTCGAGAAAGTCTAAAAAAAATGACGAAGCATTGTGCAAATTGAATTTAGACATTGCTTCCTCATTTCTTCGAAGATAATAGCAGGAAGTCTGTATCGGTCAAGGATCTTTTTCTCATATAAAGTGCTTCGTGAATGACTGAAAATATGAGGAAGCATTTTGTAAATATAAGTTTGCATATTGCTTCCTCATTTTATTGGAGACATTTACGAAGCTTCCTCCATGAGGAAGCCAAGATTGGTCAATGAACTTTTCTCATATAAAGTGTTTCGAGAATGATGAAAAAAAAAGAGGAAGCATTTTGCAAACAAAATTGCACACATTGCTTCCTCATTTTACTGAAGACGTTTACAAAGCTTCTGAATTTTTCTTTCAGAATTTTTTCTCCGAGGATTTTTCTTCCGTGACAAAAGTAGCGTTCCCATTTTACCAAAGACCCTCAACAATCTTCCTCACAGTCTGTGCTTCGAATGACTTCTCAAAAAAAAAAGAATGACGAAGTGTTCTGAAAATTAAATCTACACCCATCTTTTTTTTTATTAAAAAAAAAAAATCCAAGGATCCCAAAATTGTATTGTCCTCTCCAAAACTAAGAGAACTTTGCCACCGGAGCGTAGAACCGTAAACGCGCGAGCGCATTCGAGAATTTCAACGTCTCGGGCGCCGGTTTATGTATATTGTTCTCCATTCGGTAGGAAAGGTGCCGACGAAATAAAGGTCGCTTTCGCTCCGGCAGCTTCCCCGTTTCTGGTCCGGCTTATAAAGGGCGTGCTTTACACTGCGGCGCGGCTCTGGCGCGGCACTGGCGCCGGTGTGCAATTACCAATTACCTGGGACAAGCCGCACGGTGAAACATGCTCCGGGAATTCAGAGCGACGAATTCAGAGGAGCTCTCGTACATTCCAAAACGACTCTCATTGCTGAACCCCGACGGTTTTCTTCCGGCATGTGGCTCCTCTGTGAACGAGTGCGGAGGGAAAAACATTCCGCGTCGGCCACTCTCGCCTTAAAGCTATACCCCTGTTATACGACTTTGCAAATTTTCTTCTCTCACCGTCATCCCCCATTTTTTTTTTTTTTGCTACAAAGACGGCAGTGAGAGTAAAATTATTGTGGAAAAAAACGCGCTCGCACAAATCGAGGGGAACGAGGGAGCCGAGCGTTTTGTGACATGGTAAAAATGTTGCTTGAGGTAAAATGGGATTTAGGATTTTCAAAATCCACTTCTATGTGTTATGAAAAAAGATATTTAGAGAATGTAGCATATGGGAGTGGTTTAGGATCGAAATCCACTTCTATATGTGAGTTATTCCGATATAACAATATTTTCAATTTTTATTTATTACTTAAGGACGCTCAAAAGACCAGCCGTTCTACATTTCAACGTTCGTTACTTTCCTAATTCGAAACATCGGCTCTTTCACATTTCAATCATTCAAAATTTCGCCACCCATCCCGTAAAAGACCCCCAACTTACTTGTAACATTTTACTCACCTCATAAAAAAAAATCTCGTTGACCACGCAATTCGATTATCCAAGAAGCCACCGAGCGTTAACGATAATTCGTGTATTAAACAACCTTAACCCTCCATAAAAACAAAAAACCACAAAATCGTTAAAAAAAAACCTTCCATTACATAGATAAACACTAAGGTGGAAGGTATAACGAGGGTTAAAACAACAAAAAAAAATTCGCCTTCTAGTATTAACACGTATCCGGCCCAAAGCAACACACCGATGGAGAATGGAGATTGAAGAGGAACTCTCAAAAAAAAAAAAAAAAAAAAAAAAAGTTGCACCCTGCAAGAATCTCGTATATTTATGGAATAAGTTCAAAGTGCTTCTCGAGTAAGTTTAACTCGATATATTGCCGGGAATCTCGCGAGCGAACTAGCTTGGCAGTCTCCGCCTTCATCTCAGTCTCAGAGGGTTGTAGTATCGCGTGAGGGCGCCTTATGGGTGGGGGGGGGGGAGGGGGGGAGGGGGAGGGGGGGGTGTAAGGGGGGTTGAGGCAGAGCCACGTTGTGTTGCCGTATAAACCAACGAAACCCCGAGTGTAACGTTATAACTTGAATCGCGAACGTTGTGTATCGTGCACGAGGACGGATAAGGGAGTCGAGTATGAGGGATGGTGTAACGCTCCGTTGCTTTCGACTGCGAGCTCATCCGCGAGTGTGCACGTTGCACCGATCGGTGTTTGAGCGAATACCATCGGGTCTCTGGTAAATAGACAAACATAAGATAATTTATGTGCGTCGGGTGAAACATAAGTCTATCGAGCTCTCGGCAAGATGCAAGGTTGACATTACTTCCGGTAACGAGCCGATAAAGAGAAACCCTCGAAGCTTCGGGGAATTTTGGTATCGTCATTATCGTCATTAGCAGCAGCGTCGTAATAAATGGAGGGTCGATCTGCGACGTGGCTTCCGTACAGTTTGTATCTTGCCGATAATTTAAGCGACTTGTGGCCGACTTGTGCTTGTCTTGTGCTCGTCTTGTGCCCGTCTTGTACTCGTCTTGTGCTCGTCTTGGGCTCGTCTTGTGCTCGTCTTGTGCTCGTCTTGTGTGCGTCTTGTGCGCGTCTTGTGCCCGTCTTGTGCCCGTCTTGTGCCCGTCTTGTGCTCGTCTTGTGCTCGTCTTGTGCTCGTCTTGTGCTCGTCTTGTGCTCGTCTTGTGCGCGTCTTGTGCTCGTCTTGGGCTCGTCTTGTGCTCGTCTTGTGCTCGTCTTGTGTGCGTCTTGTGCGCGTCTTGTGCCCGTCTTGTGCCCGTCTTGTGCCCGTCTTGTGCTCGTCTTGTGCTCGTCTTGTGCTCGTCTTGTGCTCGTCTTGTGCTCGTCTTGTGCTCGTCTTGTGCTCGTCTTGTGCTCGTCTTGTGCGCGTCTTGTGCTCGTCTTGTGCTCGTCTTGTGCCCGACTTGTATTAGACTTGTATCCGACTTCTACACGACTTCTACACGACTTCTACACGACTTCTACACGACTTCTACACGACTTCTACACGACTTCTACACGACTTCTACACGACTTCTACACGACTTCTACACGACTTCTACACGACTTCTACACGACTTCTACACGACTTCTACACGACTTCTACACGACTTCTACACGACTTCGACACGACTTCGACACGACTTCGACACGACTTCTACACGACTTCTACACGACTTCTACGCGACTTCTACGCGACTTCTACACGACTTCTACACGACTTCTACGACATTATTTCTATTGGAACTGCTGTATCGTGTCACGGCCCTTCGGTGTAGAAACTCGTGCTCTCCCCATTCCTTTACAGCGAACACAAAACCTTCGTGTAAATCATGGGCATCGACGTTTGAAATAATGAAGAGGGTCGAATTGAATTTTAAGCAAGATTCGTTGGCGGGGGCTTACGCGCGGATCACGTAACGGTCGAAATCACTGCGATAATGTAAAGCCTCTATGAAAAACGATAGCGCACGTGGCAGCGCCGAACAGAAAAGCTTCATCAATTATTTCGGTATCGTTCCGGCGGAACGGCGGCGGCACACGAGCCGAGAGGATCGCGAGAGAAGTGGGCGGAGCGGGCAGATTGAAGGAGCGAGCTTGCAGAGAAGCACCATTACATCCCCCGAGATAATGGCCCTTAATTGGGCATTAACGCGAGGATTACGCCGTTCAACGCGCCTTTCCCCCACCGGCTCACCGTTACACCAAGCATATACTTGCACCCTCACTTGTGCCCCCCTTCCCCCCCCCTTCTCCTGCTCTCGCACTTATTACTCTATCGCCTCTCGGAACTTTACTATTTTTTTTTTCCTACTATTTTCTCACTCTCCTTGCTGGTTTCCCTTTTTTTTATCCTCTTTATTCATTATTTTCGCGGAATAATCGGGTGAACAATAGTCGAGGGCCCTCTCGTTATCCGAATTATGTTCAATGAAGAAAATCTCACGTTCCCTCAGAGCGGTAAGAGGGTTATTCCTCTTACATTCGTTAGCCCTCGAGTGGAGTCGCGAGGAAACAACCTACGGAACTTTGATATATATATGGGGTAATTTTAAGAGGGCATATCGGCTATGAAGGGGCAGACTGGTTGCCCTTCTGGGATTGGGTCGGCGACGTCTGCGGTAAGTTGGGGTGATATCGCCATGATTTTTTTTAAACCTGGAAGTCATGTATGGGGTACAAAAGTACCCCAGACGATATTAAAACTGCGCTCCTAAAGTAGGAATTGGCATTATCGACTCGGGACCTCCACGATAACTTCGGTTGATGATCTGACGATGTGAGGAGGCCGGTAGTAACCTCAGTTACTCGCTGGCTGTCGCACAGCACGCTTGGGGTACAAAAGTACCCCAGTCAGGAGTTCCCGTTGGGGCTTTATGTAAGTAAGTGGTTTTTTTTATAGAAATATTTTTTTATAGAATGCAAGTTACTATTGTATAATTTGGACGTATAGGGTTAGTCGGGGTGATGTGGCCATGTTTTTTAAACCTAGAACTCATGTATGGGGTACAAAAGTACCCCAGACGATATTCAAACTGCGCTCCTAAAGTAGAAATTGACAACAGTGAAAAATTGACTGTTGTAGAAATTTGTAGAAATTGACAACAGTGAAAAAGCACCGACTGTATGGGAATGATGCTCCGATGATGGGGAGCAAAAAAAAAATAAAAACAACGATATTCGGTACGATGTCCGTGCGTCACAATTTGGGGAAAAAACCTTTCGATTTATCTGACGCGTGGCTCGTACAGACGTTTCCGTTAGCTCCGCGCTTCCGTCAAACTTGCTCTCGCGCAATAACATACCCCGCCTCGGTCCCGCAATATTGCAGATTTTTACATCACTCCATCGATCCGTCAATTTATTACTCTTGTTATCGAACAATTTTTCCGTATCAATCCGACATTTTTTTTTATTTCATATTTATTGTCTTTCAACGTCGGTGCGTGGCTCTTCTCCCTTCCGTTCGATGGCGTGTCCGTCCGTCCGTCTGTGACCGATTTAGGCGTCGAACGACACGGTTTTCAGCATGGCCGGTCCTGCACGCGAATAAAAAAATTGTCGACAGTCCCACCATTTTTATAAAATTCAATGGAAAGTAATAAATATTTATTTTTTATTATAAATCGATCTTAAACGGAGCATAGATATCAAACGGGCATCTCGCCCATCACAACAAAAATATGAGGTCACTCTACACACTTGAGAGAATATTCTGGATTTTTTAAACAAAAATCAAACATGACGTATTGGCTGAAAAAAATATTTTTGTCTACTTTTCATAGAAACAGACGTTTATTGCATTAAAAAAAAATCTACAAAATTTTGTTTTCAAAAGTCCATTTGAAACCTCAACTTTTATGTCTCAAACGTTTTTTCGTACGACTAATAGTTTTCAAGATACAGAGATTTTAAAAAAAACTTCAACTTTTCGATATATAAAAAAAAAAACAATCCAAAAATTCTAAAAAAAAATTACAAAAACGAATCGTGGTGGAATTACAACTTTTTTGAATCGGACCGAGTTTTTGACCATTCAAAATCTTCTAAATACCTCATATATATTTTTTTCCAAAAAAAAAAAGTCTTCCTAACTGAGGAAGCAATGATAATGGCTATTGCAGAACTCGGCTCGGTTCTCTATCTACTGCTTTGCCAATACACCGCCAATATTTGCGCGTCCTTTTGCCGGCCGTTCTCAAGCCCAAGAGAAATATACGGGAGGAGTGTGTCGGCCATTCCGCGTCGCCCGGAGACCGGTAAGCGCCATTTGCATGAGAATGTCTGCCGCGCTAGGAGCGAGACCGGCTTTTGCCGTGTCGCCGTGTCGCGGTGTGTCGTCCCGGTGCACACACGACGACTCGTGTACAACGATCGTGCCGTCTTTCCCCCCCGAGCCCGACACGAAGAGGAGAACATTTGTACTGGTGGTTGAGCGCGCTCCACCCAACGTGCCCGCACTGCATGCGGTACGGGCGGATAGCGAAGCGAAAGGTACGGTTCACGGGGGTAAAACCAGCCCCGGTTATATCAGTGCTTGCGGGCCACCGACATCGTCGTCCTCGACGAGACCTACTTGGCGAATCCGGAGGATATCCAACCGATTTTACGATTCTCCCGCCACGGTAGCGCCTCTCCCGGCTGTATCTCCACATCCATTCCGAAGCGACCGAATTTTGCTCCCGCATCTTCATCGCTTCCACGTAGCAAGATGTGTATAATAAACCGGTGGAGCCGCTCGCATGTGTGACGGGGCGAGGGTCGAAGCGCGATGGGAGATTCGATGAATACGAAAGGGCGGATCGGTAAATCGGAGCGTCGGACAATATTTCTGATTGAATCGATCGGGGAAACTTTCGGACTGAATTTATCAGAGAATCTTTCGGGTTGAATTGATCGGAGAATTCTTCTGATTGAATTGATCGGAGAATTCTTCTGATTGAATCAATCAATTAGATCATTTTTCTGATTGAATCAATCAATTGGTTAACCTTTTTGATAGCATCGATCAATCTGACGACGTTTCTGCTTAGATCAATCTTTTGATTCAGCTTGAATCAATCTTTTGATGCAGCTTGAATCAATCTTTTGATTCAGCTTGAATCAATCTTTTGATTCAGCTTGAATCAATCTTTTGATTCAGCTTGAATAAATCTTTTGATTCAGCTTGAATCAGACAATCTTTTTGATTGAATCCATCGGTCAGACAGGTTCCTCGATTGAGTACATCAATCAGACAATCTATCTGAGTGCATCAATCAATCGGACAATCTTTTTGATTGAATCGATCAGACAATGGTCCTGATTCAATGAATCAATTAGATAACCTTTGTGAATGAATCGATCAGTCTGACAACCTTTCTGCTTGATTCAATCAATCAGACAACTTTTCTTATTGAATCAATTAATCAAACAATCTCTTTGATTGAATCCATCAGTCAGACAGTTTTTCCGATTGAATCGATCAATCACACAATCTTTCTAAGTCCATCAATCAATATCGGACAATCTCCATGCTTGAATCAATCAATCAGACAATCTTTCTGAGTGCGTCAATCAATCAGACAATCTTTCTGAGTGCGTCAATCAATCAGACAACCTTTCTGAGTGTGTCAATCAACCGGACAATCTTCCTGAGTGCGTCAATCAATCAGACAGTCTTCCCGTTTTCATAAATCAATTAGACAACCTTTCTTAGAATGTTCCGCTTCAGCCTCTGATCCTGTACTCACCCACCATACACCCTACCTACCGTGTGTCTCATCCTACTGGCAATCCTCAACAAGCTATCGTACAGATGTTTCCCTTTTTCCATCTCATCACATTGTGTTTCTATCCACACCGGAAAACAAATTTGTTGGGGTGCTTTTGTAAAATTGGCTTTATTACCGTGGTCCGCTTTCACTGACCGGGAACCGAATGGAAGTCGCGGTAGACTACTACTGTCGCTATTTCTCCTGGGTCGACGACAGCTGGAGCAGAAACGAGAAACGAAATGGGCGTCAGAGTGGCAAGAATCCACCACATCCGCTGAACATACATAGTGTTCGGTGGATCGAGTTTTATGGGGTTGCGCTGAAAAGTTGGAAAAGTTTGGGATCCACCTTTCGAATTATGTTAGAGCACCACTGCGGATGCTCTATATAGTTATTCCAACACAGATGCGATGCCTACGATGTGTGTCTGTGTGCGAGTTACCGAAAAACGTGCGAGTTACAAGAATCCCGTTTAAGGTTCTACTTCGTCGAATCAGTCCAGTTGCATTCTGTGCCGAGCACCTTGGAAGATCGTTCACTTCCAAGTGCGACGTACACTATGAAATATTTATGGCATGACATTGAGACTGGAATGGTTTCCGTATAAACGTATATGTAGAATTTGTATGGCATAATCGTTGACGACTGGAAAATGGAATACTGAAAGCCTCCGTTTAAAATCGTATTTTACTGACTCACTGGCCGATGTAGGTGATCGGATCGGACCAACGATCGGGTGGATGTCAGTTCTGATTGAGCGTGAATGACACTTTTTCGTTTTTGGCCCGTTAAGCAACCGGGCCATGAATTATTAAATCCGAACTATATTGGCAGCCAATCGTCAATTTGGCAAACTGAGTATTGGTGGATCGATACTCGGCTGAAGACTGGGAACGTTGACCAACAGTTGGGAACACTGGCTGGAATGCCACACAAAGGAGGAGAACATTGGCTCGAAATTTGGCCAAAGTATGAGAAAATTGTCGCTGACATTGCCTCGAAGATTGGCTAAAGATTGAGAAGATTGTCGCTGACATTGGCTCCACGATTGACCAAAGGTTGAGAAGATTGCCGCTAAAATTGTCCGACTACAAAGAACACTGGCTCGAAGATTGGCCAAAGATTGGTCAATCTTCGGCCAATTGGCCAATTGATAACATTGGTCACAGATTGAGAACCTTGGCCGGCCGTTGGGAACATTGGCTCGAAAATCGGCCAAAGATTGACAATATTGTCTCGGAAACCGGCTAAAGGTTAGTGAGATTATCTGAAATATTGGCCACATTGGTTCTTAAATCATCCATATTCGCACGAAAATTGTCCATCTTCCGGTCCTGTCCACATTGGCTCAAAAATCCTTCAGTCTGGTGATTCTCTCAAAAATTGGCCAACAATTGGTCACATTGGCTCGAAAATCTGCGAACGTTGCGACGAACCTACGATCGTTGCACCGCCACTGGCCGACATCGGCCGCTTCCGGTCGATCGGCGAAACTTAAATGGGAACACAGCTCCCCGCCAGACGTCGGCGACGAGAGAGCGGCAGATAACATGTCGACGTATCATTCCATTCCTCAAAATGCAGCGAAGCGATGCACAAACTTGCAGCAAAGAATGCGATATCTCGAGAGGGCGCCGGGAGGGAGAAATCAATTTGAAGGATTCACTCCAATGGCAACAAAAGCGTACCAGGGAAAGGAGAATAGACCGGACGAGAGGAGACGTTGCTGCGTATGCATGGCACAAAAAAATATACTTGTAACATTTCTAACCGGAATACATACCTCCTTATTCCCAGCGTACGTATTAAAGCTCACACTTCCGTGTGTCGTGTGGAGAGCACTATGTATGCAAATACACGTGTCCCGGTTTGCACACTCGTGCAACTGTATCGAGTGGGATCCACCGCGCTGTAGCGGGTATGAATATGAGTACGCGAGGAGGACGAGGAGGGATGAAAGCGTACGTGAGAGTTTGCGCGGAAGCCAATCTTTCAATCTCGATGTACGCGAATGCTTTTCAAGCGCTATACATATTTCCGTACGTGAATCGAGAGCGCGTCTCCGCTATTGAGAAATACTAGAATGAAGGAGGGATAATTCTTATCGGGGCTCAGATTTGCGAGATACGCTCGGCGGAGGAGGAATAATGTGGAGCGGAGAGCGGGGCGAAATGGACTGGTTCGATTTTTTTTTTGTGGCGTTAATGTTGATACGAAAATATTGACAGCTGTCATATTTTTTTTTCTCAGACAGTTGCTTTTTGACAGCGGGGAAAAATTAACTCGTGTTCTCCATGTTGAGGTCCATTGAGACGTCTTGCAGCCTGGAAATCAGAAACTGCTGCTCTAACGATATTATTGACAGCTGTCACATTTTGCGAACAGTTGCTTTCCTTGACCAGCGCAAAATGGATCGCTGTTCACCATTTGAGAAACATTGAGACTTTTCACGGGATGAAAGTCAGCAACAGTGTTTCAGCGAAATTATTGACAGCTGTCACTTTTCAAAAACAGTTGCAGTTGCTTTTGGAGAATGAGGCAAAATGAAACCGTGTTCTACATTTGACATCCATTGAGACTTTTTACGGATGTCTGCTGACTTGTGATGTGCTACATCGCCTCAACAAAATCATTGACAGCTGTCAAATTTTGCAAACAGTTCCTTTTCGAGAGCAGGGCAAAATGGACCGCTCTTCTCCATTGGAATTCCATGGAGACTTTATACCGTATGGAAATCATCACCGCTGCTCCATCAAAATCATTGACAGCTGTCACTTCTCGCAAACAGCTGCATTCCTAGCTCAGCGACAAAAAAAAAAAAAAAATTACACACCTCAATATTTTTTTCCGCGTTTTAGGACCACATTGAAGGTAAACCTTGCGGAAAATTCCTCTTCACAGTTCCCCAAAAACACCCACCATTATTTTTTTTTCACTAACTTCCCCACCCAAATTATTTCGAGCAACACAACAATAAAAATACAGCTCGTTACGGACCCAACAATTGTGACAGCGATCGGTGTCAAAAAAAAAAAAAAAAAAAAAATACACACCTACAACAAGGCAACGATTAATGCCCGGATAGTTGGCGTTTCCGAGGCAATAAATAATTTCCCTGCCCAGGCAGAAGATAAGGATTAAATAATTAAGGCTACCGGCGATTCGGGTTGACGAATGCCCGGCGAATCGCCGCTACCGAATGGATCCTCGACAATACGTTATTTTTTTTTTTACCGGGCCATTCAGTAACAGCGCTCAGCTCGCGCGCTCGCTTTCGGTGATATACGAATAACGATAAAAACGCAAAATGTATAGTCCGCGGTGGACCCCGAGAACGTTTTTCGCGTTGTTGATATTACATAACGCCGCCTCCGCGTCCTCCTCCTCCATCAGTCAGCGTTCTCTCGGCGTGGGCGCGCGGGAGAAACCGAGATGGGAAACTGACGGAGCGGCGCGACAAAACCATCGCTATGCTTCGCTGCGACCGAATGATGATAAAAAAAAAAAAAAAAAAAAAAAAAAAAAAATGGGAAAATAAGCGTGAGCAATGGCATTTCGTTCGTAGGTGGAGTTTCTACGTGCTCGGCGAACGAGGCGCGTGGATCTTCCGAGAAATGATACGGTCTCATCGTTCCTCTGTTGTGCGAGAGTCAACATAGGGATGCATATGTGCCTCCCCGCCTCATATGTGTATATATATATGTATATTTTTTTTCTGTTTCGTTTTCCGCTCCGGTAATTTTTTGCAGGCGTGAGGCGGCAGACGAGGCCGCGAAGCGTTTACAACTGAGGTGAGAAATTCTCGTAGCGGAAAAAAGAATTTTTTTTTTGGGGTGATGATATTTTTTTTTTTTTTAAATCGAATTTGAAAGCGGCTTTTTTTATGGGTTTTTGGGACGTGGGGTGGAGGGACGTACGAGGGGATGCGAGAGGATGGAGGACGCGACAGATTGGCGAGTCTCTAAGGGTTTTTATTTTGTGGGCCAAAATGACATTTCAAAAATGGTTTTTTCTTAACTTAATTAATTTTTTATTTCTTTATTTTTTTTACTGATTTGTTTGATTTTATTCGTTCAATTAATACTGATATTTATGACATTTTTTATGCATTTTTTTTTAATATGGAAAAAAAACATAAATATCGAAGCAAAATAAAAAATCTGAAAAAATGTATACGTATTCAGAAAAATGAACGAATCACTTTCGTAATAACAAAAATTAATTTGCCGGGTAATGTGTTAAACAATTATTTTTTTGTTTAATTTGTTAATAACATTTTGGACTTATTATTATGCGCAATCAATGTTTTCAGTACCCTTAATATGCATACATTTTTTCAGATTTTTATACCATCGAGAAGTATTTGCAATTTTATCTAATTTCTCTCGAACTTATGCGAAATGAATACCAAGCGACAGAACTGCCTTAAAAATCTCGTCGATGTATCTGGCAAACAGCACAAATCGGGGGCTCCAGCGCATTCCGCGATCCGCGTTCGTTCGCGAACTGCCCCGTCGAGAAATGAGGTAACGAGTAAAATCGTTTCGCGCTATGCGCGAGAGTCTCTGCTGTAATGAAATTTGATTTCCAACGGAAAGCGTCGAGCCTCTCCTCACGGCGGCAATAAAATCTCGTGCGATCGTGTCCAATATCAATCAGGGCGGAGTTTTTCCACGCGCCAATAAACCAATCTGAAGTACCCCGGTGAAAATATTTCTCTGACCATTGTCTGAAAATTTTCAAAACATTTCTAAAAATTATTTGGACATTTTTTGGAAATCTTTTTTCTGGAATTTTCCTAGATAACGTTCGTTTTCTTTTTTTTACAAAGCAATCGCATCCTTGACAGCTGTCACTTTTCTCAAATGGTTCATTTTCCAGCGAAACGATAAAAAAAAATTCGATTTTATTATATTGATATCATTATTATATATAACATACGATTATAATTATTATAAATATTTAGATTAATATATTACATTATATTATACTATCTGATTTGTTTTACAAAGCAATCGCATCACTGACAGCTGTCACTTTTCTCAAATAGTGCATTTTCCAGCGAAACGATTTTAAAAAATTCGATTATATTATATAATTATTATTATTATTATATGTAACATACGATTATAATTATTATAAATATTTATATTATTATATTACATCATCGTCCCGTTAGGAAAGCAACTTTTTGCGAAAGTTGACAGGTGTCAATAATTTCATTGGAGCAACGTTGCTAACTTCCATGTTTCAAAACCTTTCACTGTTCCATATTCCCGACCCCCGTTTTAACGCACCCGCCTAGCATTACAATACGGCATTCAACCCTTTCATTCTCCGGCGAAACATTTAAAAAATATATATTCGAATATATTACATTATTGTTATTAATAACATATGATTACAACTATTATAAATATTTATATTATTATATTACATTATATTATATTAACGGATTTTTTTTACAATGCAATCGCATCATTGACAGCTGTCACTCTTCTCAAAAAGTTCAATTTCCGGCGAAACGATAAAAAAAATTCGATTATATTATATAATTATTATTATTTATAACACACGATTATAATTATTATATTTATATTATTATATTACATCATCGTCCCGATAGGAAAGCAATTTTTTGCGAAAGTTGACAGCTGTCAATAATTTCATTGGAGCAACGTTGCTATCCATGGCTCAAAACCTTTCACTGTTCCATATTCCCCACCCCGCCCTATCGCACCCGCTTGGCGTTACAATAGGGCATTCATCCCTTTATCAATCACCCCCCCCCCCCCCCCCCTCTCTTCACGATACGCAATTATTACCGAGCACATAATTAGCCTCTGTTATTTTTTAATCGTCCGCACCGTCGATTCCCGAGCGGCGTTCGATCCGTCCATTGTCGGTGGTTTGTCGGCGGTGAAAATCGTAAGGGATCAAATATGTTGATAGCTTAATTACCGCTAATTACAATCGATCCGTCAGAGCGTCAAACGCACAGTGGCGGAGTCGAATCGGCTCGAACCGAGCCGAGCCGATCATCCGTGGACGAGTTTTACACCGAACGAAATTTCCGCCATTGCCATTGGCCAATACCTTTATTCCGGGTTGTCCTGTCGATCCTGTCCACAGTCCGTCATCGGTCGCGTTTGCCCGATTGACGAACAAATTCGGCAGGTTCGCCCAATCACCGAACCCCGACCGGGCGCCTTGCTGGTGGGTTGATTCGATGCTGCAAATTTCTAATGCCAACACGGAGAGCCATCGGCATCGGACCGGCGGCCGATGATGAGCAGCACGTGCGGGCAACGTCTGCGTGACCCGAAATCCATCATCCGATGTGTCGAATTACCTCGCCGAGGCGGTCGCCGCGGCGCAAGTTCGCCGCTGGCTCGAGGGCTCGAGGACCGGATGAACAATTTCGAGACCCGAAAACGTTGAGGTAGGTCCTTGACGAGTCGTGCGAATTTCGCATAAGTTCGAGAACAATTAGATAAAAATGCACGGTATAAAAATCTGAAAAAATAAACGCGTATTAGAGGTACTGAAAAGATTGATTTTGCACAATGATAAGTTCAAAATGTTATTAAGAAATTAAAGAAAAAATTAATTGGTTAAGAAATTATCCGGTAAAATGATTTTTTTATTACGAAAATGATTCGCTTATTTTTCTGAATGGGTGTGAATTTTTTCAGATTTTTTAATTTGATTTGAATTTTGTGTTTTTTGTTTTCGTATAAAAATAAATAAATGTAAATGAAATTTAAAAATCTGAAAAAATTTATACGTATTTAGAGAAATAAACGAATCATTTTCATTATAAAATGTTTTTATTATTATGCAGAATTAATCTTTTCAGTACCTTTAATATGCATGCATTTTTCAGATTTTTATACCATCGACAAGTGTTTGCAATTTTATCTGATTTTTCTCGAACTTATGCGAAATGAACAAATAAATACATAGTTAAATAAAAAATTATACTCGATACAAGTAAAATGCTATTAGCCAGACAAAGAAGATACCAATACAAACAAGATAATTTATTTGTCTGAAATAAATTTCATTTGTTGTAAAGAAATATTTTCTCTGGGCGCTCGCGTACGCACACACACACACGCACACGCATGCATGTCGCATCATCCGAGCTGTACGCGTAGCCGCGAAATAAAGCAAGTCTTCCCGACGCCTCGCACTTCCAATTACATTTCGCTATATATATTCTTTTAATCTCGTTTACGTTACACAACCATGAAAAACTCGAAAAAAAATATGCCACGCGAACTTCGCCGGGGGAATAGCAAGTGGCACGGAGCGTGAGTGTTGAGTTTGACGAATACACTAAATTTTTTACTCCCGACTGCTCAAAGGTTTACAATTGCCAGCGACACAGCCAGTTTCTTTTTTTTCAGGATTTTATTATTATATGTTTCTCACATTTTGTTATAGTATTTCTTTATTTTACTACTTGTAGTTAAAAAGATTTATTGCAGAAGTTAATATTTATACAGTTATCTACTTATACTATTTTTAATAAATAAATACCTAATGATAATGATAATGCTTTCTCATTTCTTATCACAAGAATCTGCATATATAATTTAAGGCAGTGGAGTTCAGAGGGAATTCCTTCTCGAAGGGATAAAAATCAAATGGTCGAACGGTTGAAATTTTAACGTAACGTTTTGTGTAACTCGAGAGTATTTTTTTTCAGGATTTTATTATTATATGTTTCTCACATTTTGTTATAGTATTTCTTTATTTTACTACTTGTAGTAAAAGAGATTTATTATAAAATTTAATATTTATACAGTTATCTTCTTATACTAATTTTAATAAATAAATACCTAATGATAATGATAATGCTTTCTCATTTTTTATTACAAGAATCTGCATATATAATTTAAGGTAGTGGAGTTGAAATTTTAACGTGACGTTTTGCGTACCTCGCGCCCGCCGAAAGTATATTTATCAATAGAGAGATAAATACGGTAAATTAAAATACAAATAGAAGCCCTCCGGCAACCGTCGAACTGGAGTGTATATTTGTGGACAATTAATTAATTATACTCGGAATATGGGCAATCAATCGGAACGCCGAACCGATAAATCGATGGTCGAATTTTCGGTTGTGTAAATGATGGTCGTTCATCGCTGAGAGGGGGAGTCGAAAACTGAGAACGATATATGGCATATTCTGTGATATTAATTTTCATCTGTTAAAAAAAATATTTTAGAAAAGATTATTATTAAACAATAATAATTTTTAAAAATGTTGCAAATTTGCGCATGATTTTCTCACGTTTTACTGTTAGGCGTGTAACTTCATCTATGAGAAATTTCGTTGTTCGATTTTAACTTCGTCATGTAGGAAACTGTAATTACAATAAGTCATAGAAATTAGCAACGTTGCGGTTCCATTTTTAACCAACTTCATGTCATTATTGCCCTCTGACCCTATTAATGACCCCCTCTGGCCCTATTATTGACCCACTCTGATCCTATTAATCGCCCTCTCTGGCCCGATTACTGACCCCCTCTAACCCTATTATTGACCACCCCACTGACCCTATTATTGACTTTAACGTCGTATAACATCTGGACAAAGTACCGAAATGTACTGACAGTACTAAATACCAAGTACCGCAAGTACTTTAAATTTATTTTCCACAAATAAAAAAACATTCCGATTGAATAAACAGAATTCTATTGGATTGATTTAATTAAATGTAATAAACCATCTCACAATTACTTTGCACAATTTTTTAAAAGTAGTCGTTGTGACGCTCCCGGTGTCTCTTGGCCGGCATATGGAGCATCACTACAAGGAAGCTTCTCGTTTTAAAAATTCCTTTTTTCAAGTACTTTGCGTCGAGACGCTACCGTGTCTCTTGATAAGCATGACGTAGTACAGCCACGGAGCTTAGGACGTGTCTACATATCCGGGAGCTCGATATTCCCCTTGCAGCAGTCGCGGCCGGCTACCACTGCACACACACACACACACACACACACACACACACACACACACACATTTGTATGAATATATATACATATATACATACATACATACATACATACATACATACATACATACATACATACATACATACATACATACATACATACATACATACATACATACATACATACATGTTTATATATATATATATGTATATGTGTGCCGGGATAGAGCTGGCCATTTTCCTATCAGGCCTCGGTCGGTAAAAACGTGTCTATCGGATTGATATATACATACATATATGTATATATAACGGGTTTCCAGAATTGCTGGAGGATAGTGGTGTTAGTGATATTGCGGGAGGGGCGAGGGGAGGAGGCATTGAAATGCATACGTATTCGCCGGTGCGAGTGGGTTGGGGGGCCCGGTATTCACACATATCCCGCGTATCATCTTCCTCATCTTCTTTCCTCCGCAGGATTTTTCCGGGCTTTCTCACTCAGCCTGCCTCGCGCCGCTATCTATCCACTCGGCCGAGGGGCGAAGGGGGGGGGGGGGGAAGGTAACCTACTGGCTCTCGGACTCACCGCGACCGGAGAGAATATTTCTCCTTATCGACGAGTAGCAATAGCGACTCCGGAAGCACTTGGTCGTGCGAAGTCGAATCGGTGCATTTACGAGGGTGTGAGGATTCTCGGGGGCAGGTGGCTCTAAAAGTGAGAGGGGTTTCCCGGCGACCACATCGATTTCGATGGTAGCGAATACGTATGCGGGAATAAAGTAGATCGTTCGTCACGATTCCTCCGCCGTATCTATATCCTTTAGCTTGTATGAACGGTATTCAATAAAGTTGAGGAATGAAATGAAAATTTATGGGAAAAGGTGGTGGGGGTGATTTCGGACGGAGATCCTATCAGGGCATGATTATTTTAGCCCCCTAACCTGTGTTCTCTTAGACGATAATTATTTTAGCCCGCCTAAACTGTGTTCTCCGAGATTCTAATTATTCTAGCGCCCTAAGCTGTGTTCTCTAAGGCCCTAATTATTCTAGCCCCCTAAGATGTGTTCTTTGAGACCCCAATTATTCTAGCCCCCCAATCTGTGTTCTCTAAGGCCCTAATTTTTCTAGCCCCCTAAGCTGTGTTCTCTCAGACACCAATTATTTTAGCCCCCCCCCCCCCCCCCTAAGCTATGTTCCCTGAGGTCTTAACTATTCTAACCCCCTAAGCTGTGTTCTCTTAGGCCCTAATTATTCTAGCCCCCTAAGCTGTGTTCTCTGAGACCCTAATTATTCTAGCCCTCTAAGCTGTATTCTCTCCGGTCCTATTTATTCTAACCTCCTAAGCTGCCTTCTCTGAGACCCAAATTATTCTAGCCCCCTAAGCTGTATTCTCTCAGTCCCTAATTATTCCAAGTCCCGTCACAGCGTTCTCTCAGGGGATGATTATTCCAAGTCGCTTCAGACGCAACCTCCTAGCCCTGATCATTCTAAATTCCACTAAGGGCCCCCCACCTCCCCCCCCCCCCCCCTTCCTGAGGCCGGACTCTAGGTCCCCCTAGGAGACCCTACCACTTTTTGAGCCCCGCCAAAGTTGTCTTCGTGCAAAAAATAGTGCAACCTCAACTTCGCACACGCGTTAGGGGAAAAACATTTTTAATTTCTAATCTTGACTTGCCAACCCAGTCAAGTGCTTTGATTGTGGTGTACAATACGTGTCGGATAGCCGTCGCCGGAGATAACCGCTCGTTATCCAGGCCCAATGCCCCCCCGGCTCGCAAACCGTCAATCACCAACCAGCCGTTCGTCTGAATAATTACACGCGGCATACGAGAGAGGAAGGAAGGAGGAAGGTGAGGAAGGGCCAAGCAGGCAGGGCTCGTCGGAGTAGCTCCGGACTATCCATGATTATCCCGGTCACGTCACCTGAGCCTTTGGAGAAGCCAGCGATGTCAATCAGTGTAATTACTTGATCGGAATAATCCATACGTCGATGATATCCGACACCAACGAGATGCCTCGCAGATACACCGATCCGCTAAACCATTGTCAAAAGCTCGTTAATACAAATTTCGAATTTAAATACAAATCTCGGAAAGAGCCAATGTTCGATCGCGCAATTAAGCCCCTTTAATCGACAAAAACCGAGTCGCATAAAGTACCATCGTAAATCGTTGAACCGAAGAGGACTTCGAGGCTTTTCCAGTACCAGTCGAGGACGGTGGGGTGGGGGTGACCAATAATATGGACGAAACAAAGTAAAAAACAAACACTAAAAGCCTACAACTAACCATGCCTACAAATAACCATGCCTACAAATAACCATGCCTACAAATAAACATGCCTACAAATAACCATGCCTACAAATAAACATGCCTACAAATAACCATGACTACAAATAACCATGCCTACAAATAACCATGACTACAAATAACCATGCCTACAAATAACCATGCCTACAAATAACCATGCCTACAAATAACCATGCCTACAAATAACCATGCCTACAAATAACCATGCCTACAAATAACCATGCCTACAAATAACCATGCCTACAAATAACCATGCCTACAAATAACCATGCCTACAAATAACCATGCCTACAAATAACCATGCCTACAAATAACCATGCCTACAAATAACCATGCCTACAAATAACCATGCCTACAAATAACCATGGCTACAAATAACCATGCGCTGAGATTACCGATAAAATTGCTATCAAACCATTCAACAAATGTCTTCTCTATTATTCTCCCCACAATATTAACTGTCGATGATATCCGACACCAACGAGATGCCTCGCCGATACACCGATCCGCTGAAGCATTGTCAAAAGCTCGTTAATAAAAATTTCGAATCTAAATAGAAAGCTCGGAAAGAGCCAATGTTCGATCGCGCAATTAAGCCCCTTAATCGACAAAAACCGAGTCGCATAAAGTACCATCGTAAATCGTTGAACCGAAGAGGACTTCGAGGCTTTTCCAGTACCAGTCGAGGACGGCAGGGTGGGGTTGACCAATAATAACGACGAAACAAAGTAAAAAACACAAACACAAAACCTTGCGAAATATATCGAACAATGAATCGATGAAACATGCAAATTAATTTAAATTCGAGAGATACAAAGGGGCGGGGGGGGGAGGGAAATATAACGTAGTTGACCTGCGTTGCTTGGGGGGTGGAATTGTAAATGAACACTCCAAACTTTCCGCAGGGATGGGCAGGGAAGCGGGTGCAAGAGAGACGGAGAGAGCCGAGAGAATGTGAAATGATACAAGAAAAAAAAAGCGAGTGATAAGCATTATTTAAATGTTATGCCTCGTACAACAATGGGCTCCGTTGGAAACACACGACTTTTGACGTGACGCGATGGTATGCGGGCGGTCGGGTGTGTGTTGGAGGAGGGATCTGCCGGTGGTTAGGAGCGGAGAGTTTGAGTTTGAGTATAAACAAGGGGAAGAGCCGAACGGTGGCTCGACAGTGGGAAGCGGAAGGGTGGCGAAGTAGTACGTAAAAGCGCGGAAAACAGGCGGGGCGCGCTGTGAGCGTCCTCTCGCGTCTCTCTCTGCTCGGCCGCTCTCACTGCACTTTTCTTTACGTCTCTGCATTATTCATAAGTGTCCCTATAAGCCGGCCGGCATTGGCGAAAGAGCGAATGGCGAGAGGAAAGGAGGAAGGAGGAGGGAGGAAGGGAGGAAGAGATGAGCATCAAGGCGCGGAGAGGGCTACTGCGACTGACGGTGCTCCGTGCGAGGACGGGGTGGAAAAATCGACGTCTCGGTAGCAGTGTGTACTCCGTTGAGGGTGGTGCGGGCTGCACCGGGTCGGTTCGTGTGGACCTCGAGTAGAACTGACCTCGAGTAGAACTGACCTCGAGTAGAACTGACCTCGAGTAGAACTGACCTCGAGTAGAACTGACCTCGAGTAGAACTGACCTCGAGTAGAACTGACCTCGAGTAGAACTGACCTCGAGTAGAACTGACCTCGAGTAGAATTGGCATCGAGTAGAATTGGCATCGAGTAGAATTGACATCGAGTAGAATCGACATCGAGTGAAATCGGCATCGAGTAGAATCGGCATCGAGTAGAATCGACATCAAGAAGAATCGACCTCGAGTAGAATCGACATCGAGTAGAATCGACATCGAGTAGAATCGACATCGAGTAGAACTGACCTCCAGTAGAACGGACCTCCAGTAGAACGGACCTCCAGTAGAACTGACCTCCAGTAGAACTGACCTCCAGTAGAACTGACCTCCAGTAGAACTGACCTCCAGTAGAACTGACCTCCAGTAGAACTGACCTCCAGTAGAACTGACCTCCAGTAGAACTGACCTCCAGTAGAACTGACCTCCAGTAGAACTGACCTCCAGTAGAACTGACCTCCAGTAGAACTGACCTCCAGTAGAACTGACCTCCAGTAGAACTGACCTCCAGTAGAACTGACCTCCAGTAGAACTGACCTCCAGTAGAACTGACCTCCAGTAGAACTGACCTCCAGTAGAACTGACCTCCAGTAGAACTGACCTCCAGTAGAACTGACCTCCAGTAGAACTGACCTCCAGTAGAACTGACCTCCAGTAGAACTGACCTCCAGTAGAACTGACCTCCAGTAGAATCAAGGCGCGGAGAGGGAAACTGCGACTGGCGGTGCTCCGTGCGAGGACGGGGTGGAAAAATCGACATCTCGATGGCAGTGTGCACTCCGTTAAGGGTGGTGCGGGCTGCACCGGGTCGGTTCGGTTTATATAGAGGCGCGGTACACGGAGGATGGTGCATAGAGCGCATCGGGTGATACGGTGGGAAAAGGGAGGGAAAAGTTTATCAGAGTGGCCCACCGGTGAGCGGGTAAACTCGAAGCCCGTGGCTTAGGTTGAGAGCGGAGTTTACCGTTGCATCTTGCTGAGCTGATACACCGGTGTAGGGAGAGACGGGAGGGCGGCCAGGAGCAGCCCTGCCAACCGGTGCGAGCGCTGCTTTTGGCTAAGCGCTGAAAGCACCGTTAGCAGATTGCCCAGAGGCCACGGCGACGAACGGGAAAATGGAGCTGGCCATCGGGAGTAGAGCCGCAGGGCGTGGTGAGACCGCGCGCTTAATATCCACTCGCGTTAATTAATCATAAGGATCTATGCGGGTGGGTGGTCGGCTCGTTAAGGGTTCAATGTTAATTATAAAAGCGGAACGAGGATTGATGTTTTATCGCGATGGTAGCCTGAAAAGAACCATTCCGGGCGTTGCGTCAGACCGTGAGAAGATCCGGAAAAGGCCCTGACGACGCATTACGTAGGATCACAATGTGAAGAAATAAAATGTGTCGGATTGAAATTTGTGTAGGGTGGAACTGTGCAGTATTTGTTTCTGTACAGATACGTTGTACGCCGGACTACTCAGCGCAGAATTAACCATGTGTAGAATTGGTCATGTGTGGAGTTCACCATATGTAGAACTGAATGTGTGTCCATCTGACCATGAGTAGAACAGACCGTGTGTAGAACTGACCACGTGCAGAACTGACCACGTGCAGAACTGACCACGTGCAGAACTAACCATGTGTAGAACTGACCGTGTGCAGAACCGACCATGTGCAGAACTGACCTCGTGTAGAACTGGCCATGTGCAGAACTGAGCATGTATACAAATGACCATGCCTACAAATGGCTATGCCTACAAATAACCATGCCTACAAATAACCATGCCTACAAATGACCATGCCTACAAATAACCATGCCTACAAATAACCATGCCTACAAATAACCATGCCTACAAATAACCATGCCTACAAATAACCATGCCTACAAATAACCATGCCTACAATAACCATGCCTACAATAACCATGCCTACAATAACCATGCCTACAATAGCCATGCCTACAATAACCATGCCTACAATAACCATGCCTGCGAATAACCATGCCTACAAATAACCATACCTGCAAATGATCCTGTGCTGATATTACCGATAAAATTGCGATCAAACCATTCAACAAATGTCTTCTCTATTAGTCTCCCCACAATATCAACTCTCGCTAGACACGTTCGATGGCGATGAAAAAAAGTGGCCTTTCTCCACGTAAACTATACGTCTCCCTACGCGATAAAGAGATCGTTACGAGAATACATGAGAAGAGGAGCCGAACAAAAAGGCAGAGCTGGAAAGTTACGTGATGTGTGTCACCGCCATAACCCGCGACGAGGAGAACGACAGACGGCGGAACACACCCCTACACACACACACACATAACACATCCCAGCTATAGGAAACAAAACGGGCCGGCGGGGTACGCGAGACTAACTTCTTGTTTGCCGTCAAGCGATAACCGGGTACTCGCTCCGCGATACGACGGTTACGAACTGCCGCCGTACGAACGTGCGAAATAAACTCGGGAGGAAAATGTCAGCGAGCACAGGCGGAGATGAGAACACACACACACACATGTGTGGAACTCCAAACGCGAAACGAAGAGGACCGACGAAACGAAGCTCCGCGCACTGTGCGACATAATGAAAATAATACACGCCCGTTTATCAAGCGACTTTTGCGAAAGAAAGGGAGGGGGTAAAAAAAGGAAACGTCGTGAAACAGACGAATAATATCCATCAGTTTGCTGCCGGTGGCTCGGGCGACATACGCGCGCGCGCCCATGTTATATTTAGATACGTAATGCACGCTGACAGACAGTGATTCATCGTTTCACCTGACGGATTATGCGCGCTACACACCGGGCGCGGCGTCGCGCCGCTCACCGGTGCAATACCTCAAATACCACAAAAACGCTCTCTCCACTGAACTTAGAATCAAACTAATCAACACACTCGTCTTTCCTCACTTCGATTACTGGTGTCTGACGTACTGTGATTTAACCGAAAAACTGAACAGTAAACTTCAAAAGCTAATGAACACATGTATCAGGTTTATTTTCAACCTGCGCAGTAGATCACTCCACATAGACACAGACTGAACTGGTTGTCAGTAAGAACCAGAAGAACATACTTCTTAGGCATTGCCGTCTACAGAATCCTTCATCGTCACGCACCATCCTATATCAAAGAACTGTTTCCCAGCCCAGATCCCACTCTGCGTCGATCTTCTCGCGTACAAGCGTCTACCTTCTACATTCCTGCTCACCGCATCAGCTACAGGAACTTTTTTCGTCTCATGGCAATATATCTTTGGCAGATGCTCCCAGAATCAGTAAAATTAGCCCCATCACTCAGCACTTTCAAAACGCGTATTTTTGACCACTTATTTCAGCAAGAGCTATCGGATGAAGAAAGACATACCTAAGCCTCGGTCTAAACCTAAACCCAACCTTACTAGCTATTCACCATAGAAACGAACGTAAGACCAATAAGATTACTAGATTTCACCAGTTCAGATTAGATGAGATTAGACTAGATTAGACTGGATTAGATTAGATTATTAATAGATTAGTAAGCGTCACCACAATAATTTTAATATTTCACTCTGTACTTCACTCATGTATCCTAACGATGTTACTACTATTCTTCCATAATTATTATATTCTTATATTCTTACTGTAATTATTCATATTGACCCATAGTTTAACTGGGGCATAATAAACACACCAATACCAATACCAATACCAATAGTCGAAGCTCGTGTGCCACGGCGTTCCGCGGACGACGGAACGGGCGGAACGGAGGACCGGGGGAATCCCGGCGAGAGTCGGACGCGGTCGCCAACACGCGGAGGAGACGCAATAACCATGCCTACAAATAACCATGCCTACCAATAACCATGCCTACCAATAACAATGCCTACAAATAACCATGCCTACAAATAACCATGCCTACAAATAACCATGCCTACAAATAACCATGCCTACAAATAACCATGCCTACAAATAACCATGCCTACAAATAACCATGCCTACAAATAACCATGCCTACAAATAACCATGCCTACAAATAACCATGCCTACAAATAACCATGCCTACAAATAACCATGCCTACAAATAACCATGCCTACAAATAACCATGCCTACAAATAACCATGCCTACAAATAACCATGCCTACAAATAACCATGCCTACAAATAACCATGCCTACAAATAACCATGCCTACAAATAACCATGCCTACAAGTAACCATGCGCTTATATTACCGATAAAACTACTACTCTTCACTAATTATTATATTCTTATATTCTTATACCATTATATTCTTACTGTAATTATTCATATTGACCGATAGTTTAACTAGGGCATAATAAAGACACCAACACAAATACCAACACCAATAGTTGAAGCTCGTGTGCCACGGCGTTCCGCGGACGACGGAACGGGCAGAACGGAGGACCGAGGGGAATCCCGGCGAGAATCGGACGCGGTCTCCAACACGCGGAGGAGACGCGTCGGTGAACGGGAGGACCGCAATTGGCGCACGGCGCTCAAGCCACTTCGGTTCTCTCCTCAGCCTGTGTATCGTTAACGCTGCATGGTACACGTGTAACGGCGAGGGGGGAGGACCATTGGCACGGTTATAGAAGCCCGGCTACGACGGGCCAATGTACAGAACGCCGGTGGAACATCAACCGTCCTAGTCGGGATTCGGCTGAGCTTCCGTTTGGAATAAGCCAATTATTCTGTTTGAATGGAGCTTCGACGAGAGCCACTTTGCTGCTTAGATCGATGTGGATATTTACACTGGTTTCAGCGAACACCGATGGTGTATACCGGGGTACGAGAGTCGCAGTTTGGTATCGGAGAGATGAGAAGTGGAACGGGGCGGTTGAGAGGAGTCTGCACGGGATGAACTGGATAGGGTGGAATTGCTACGGCTCTAGTTGGGAGTTCTCTTCGGCGCAGACACACGGGCGGGATTTCAATCCCGAATGACTGTGCTCGTGCCGTAGAATGAGATGCGCTACCGTGGATATACATTTGTATCGTTATACATTCCTTACACGTACAGGCACAGATAGCTCCGCGTTGGCTACGTCCGGGGGCTTTGAGATTATATTTGCGCGGTATGTATAGGGGTGGTGTATGGAGGGGTTGTTTATTCCGGGAGTGAGAGAATAACGGTCTGCGAGTTCTGAAGGAATGAGGGATAGCGCGAGATCCTGGAGCGAAGACGATGAGGGAGATAACTTTGATGGGTTAGATTGGGAAAACAGTTGGATGCTTGGAACGTCGTCAGAGAAGATTCGGCGTTATTCGGACCAGTTGGGATGATGAAGTGTCGCCGTTAGACAGCGATGCGACGAGGAATCGCGCTACTGCGGGTCGAGATTCAATCGGTGTGAGGAAGGGCCGTTGTGTCCTAGGTAATTTTTAGCAAACTAGGTAGTGGTGATTTTTAAAAATGGAAATAAGGCTACTTTGTTGGACTGCTGGTAACTCGGTCGGTCAGCTGCCACGCCAGCTGTCCTGAACGGCCCATCCGTTAAAGTGGTCGTTTTTCAACCAAGATCAGCTGCATTAATGGAGCTCACTCCAAATGTGCAGGAAAGTTGTCAACTGAGTATTTCGAACACTTTTTCCTAAGTGGTCAAACGATGACGTCATCTCCTAACCGGAAATTGGATTAATCTCGAGGATTTCACCTATAAATATACGCCAGGCAGAACGTGCGATCCAAGTGTTAATCGCACTGGTGGATGTACATGAATGGTAGTGACAAGCTTCTCTCCCAGCGTCTGGCCTGGTACGAGTGGAAATACGGAGTATCCTCTTGCAGAAACGTCTCAAGCCATCCAAGATATAGCCTGTCCAGTGCAGCGGCCCGCGAGCGTGTTAGCATACGTATGGCGCGATGCGTCTGTTGTTAGTCGTCGGTCGTGAACAGTCGAAACGTTCGGTACAGTACGGACGGTTAGGATAGGTCAGTTGAGTCTCTAACGTTCTGTCGCTGTGCGACTTGTGAGGATGGGCTGAATGATCTGGCTCACGGGAGCTTAGGTCGTCGCCCTTCCGGCAGATGTTGGTGGGTCGTACAGTGTTATCTTCTTGTGTCCTGAGGGCTAACGTTGACGTGACCGAGGCTCCGCACCAATCACTATAGGGCGATCGGTTCAGTTTCAGACCGTGGTCCAGTTTCTAGCACTGGCCTAGCCCCTTACATAGGCCTCGTTCCTGACACTGGTTATCAACCCCAGAACTGATGTACGGGGTAGAAAACCACCCCAAACTGCCCCAATCTGACATTAAAACTGCGCTCCTAAAGTAGAAATTGAAATGATCCACTCTGGACCTGAATAATAATTCGGTTCAAGAATCTGATGATGGGGTAGAAAACCACCCCAAACTGCCCCAATCTGACATTCAAACTGCGCTCCTAAAGTAGAAATTGAAATGATCCACTCTGGAGCTGAATGATAATTCGGTTCAACTATCTGACGATGTGTGTAGGCGGGTAGTAGCCTAGGTAGCTGGTTTTGGAACCCGATGATAGCGCAGCGCGCTTGGGGTGGAAATCCACCCCACTCTGAAGTTCCCGTCAGTGTTTTGTGAAAGTAAGGTCACTTTTTTTGGCAACACTATCAAATGTAATTAATTTATCATGTGATTTGTATTTTTTGTAATGTTTCATAATTTTTTATAATTTTTTATAATAATCATCCGTCCGCTTACTTCAGTCGCCCGCCCCAACAAACACCGAAACGTTCAGCTTTCGGACCCGAGTCGTAGCATATCCTTGTTTCCCCGGTAAGGAAGGTTTACAAGCTTGCATCTGCACAGTCAGAGCAAGGGGTTTTCCCTACCCAGTCAGCGGCCTTCGCCTTACCTTCCCCGGCCACTTCACCTCCGCCACGACCTCGAGGATTACGAGGAGCATCCCAGCCGCCCCGTCTGAAACACACCGGGTTTATTTCGTTGCCTCACGGCTCGCTCCCCGGCCAACGCTGAGGAAAACCACCTGGCGAATGATTCAGAATCTGCCGAGAGTGGATTTGGTCAAATGGATGCCGCGGTAATCCCGCACCGCGCTACAACCCTCCGCCGTCTCTTCTCCATTTTTGCTTCAACGCATTCAACCCCTTTTCCCAACGAAATCCCGGAATGATGCGCCACGGGCCAAAGGGCTCTTTTTCGGCTCGCAATCTTTCGCAGGTCTTCGCCACCTAAGCGGGCCCGGATCGGAGATAACGTATCGCTCGAGACAAAGTCGATAGCGACCCCTAAAAATGCATTAATTTTTGAGACCCTCACAATAATACGGTGTGGTGCCCAGAAAATTCAAAAATGTTCAGTTTAAGGACCCATGTACGAATATCAAAATGGTACAGTTCTGGCCTAGTGCTGGTACCGGAGCTACCAGTACTGGCAGACAATCAAGGCCCAGTACAAATCTACGATTGCTAGTCCTAGATCTTACCTACTTGGCGATGCTAATGTTGAAGAGCAATGTTTCGAAACTTGTACATCAGTTGAGCAAACGCTTGCATATTGTCACACTGACTTCATACGATCGAAAAGGCATAAAATACATCAACATTTATTCTTTAGTCACTGAGTTCGATACAAAATTTATTTGTAATTTATTTTTTTCATACTTTGATATTATTGAGAAAGCGTTGGTTGAACTCCGTCAACCAGTACATGCCCAGTACAACGACGGATATGAAATTTGATCTAAAAAATGATTTTATCTAATACGGTCTATTAGCGATGGCCAACTCTTAGAGAAGTTGTTCATCAGCACTTGGCCCTGGTAGCTGAAGGGGGGCGGGGGGGGGGGGGGGGTGGAGGCCAAGACACGCAGAGTGAATTTGGTAAAATGCATGCCGCGGTAATCGCGCACCGCGCCACAACCCTCCTCTTCTCCACTTTGGCCCCAACGCATCCAACCCCATTTCCCAACGAAATCCCGGAAAGATGCGCCACGGGCCAAAGGGCTCTTTTTCGGCTCGCAATCTCCCGCAGGTGTTCGCCGCGTAAGCGGGCCCGGATCGGAGATAACGTATCGCTCGAGACAAAGGTCACTTCCACCATCGGCTTCTTCGCGCCTCGAGGTCAACCCCAACCGAGACCTTTTCCCCGGGAATGCACAGCATCCGGCCGGCGCCGCAGCATATCACTGCGAGGATCGTCAAGGCTCACCCTACGCTCTCGAGATTTCGGTCTCTCCCGGTGCAATCTTGCCACAGCGGAATGCGGAAACCTCTCCGCACGGTCGTGTATTCCGCGCGACGGAGGACGAGGCGGAGGCGGCGCACGGAACACATTGTACATGCTGGATGACGTACGGATATGGCGGGGCTGTTTCGTCCGAGTCTCCGGGCCAGACGGCATGAGGTCGGTCTGGCACTCCGGGCCACACAACGCGGCACCAGGCGTGAGGTTGCGGCCCGCCGAGTTCGTGACATCAGGCATTCCTCTCATGGTCGGCGGCGTAGGGCGCCTCGTGAAAAATGGAATGACCGGACTGAATACACTGAAATTCTGAGTCCGGAGTCGCCGGGTCGGAGTTCCGAGCTGGCTCGGAAGTTGGGCGCTCGATTTAATTAGTGGGCGGAGAAATGGAGGCGTTTTAGGGATAAAATTTAAGAATTTGGAGAGGTTGTTTTTTAGGCTTGGGTCGAATGGTTCATCTTGCCCCATATGGTTTCTCATATTTTATCGAGAATATAATTACGATACGACGAGTCGTGAATTTTTTTTTTTCAGAAGAAAAGTTTAGTAATTTTCCTTCATCCACTAAAATTCAGAGTCCTGAGTCGCAGGTCGGAGTTCCGAGCTAGCAGGGAAGTTGGGAGCTCGATTTAATTAGTGGGCGGAGAGAAAACGCGGGGCAAAATGGAGGCGTTTTAGGGATGAAATTTAAGAATTTAGAGAGGTTATTTTTTAGGCTTGAGTTGAATGTTTCATTTTGCCCCATATGGTTTCTCATATTTTATCGGGAATATAATTACGATACGAATCGTGAATTATGATGCTAGTCGTGAATTTTTTTTCAGAAAAGTCTATTGATTTTTGTTACTATTTAATTGTACGAATGTCCATTTTGCCTCTCACGATGTATCACGTGTTATCAACAAAATAATTACGATAGAGCAACTCATTAATATTTCCGAAGAAAAATCTATAATTTTTTGTTGCAATTTAATTGCAGGAATTTTTATTTTGCCCCCTACAATATTTTTTATATTTTACCAAGAAAATAATTACGATACGGTACGTCGTTAATTTTCCAGAATAAAAAATTATTAATCAGTTACAATCGCAGGAAGATCCATTTTGCCCCACTTTTTCCACTTGCACAGCAGATTAATTTCGTGTCTCAAAAAAAAAAAAAAAAAAATCAAAACAAAGTTAAAAATATCTTGTGTAAATCGATGAAATTCCACGAGTCGCCTACACTGTGGAAAAAAAAATGTTTAAAAATTAATGAACATCATTGGAAGCACTTTTACATAAACCATTTCAGAAATTTCAACCGCATGTGCGTTGCAATCTCACAGTAAAAATTTATATTTTTAATAAACACTTTTGTAAATCTTGGTCAAATTATTTATAATTTTAATATCCGCTATTTTCAATTTACAAAAAAAAGTGCATTAATGTTTAATTGATGTAAGTAACGTAATCAAATTTCAATTTCCAGTACACTAAATTTACAATTTATTTTTACAGTGTAGACGTGTCCACTTTGCCCCATCCCCTCCCCCCCCCTCCCCTCCAAGCGAATCAAGCGAAGTAATGAACCGTGCGTCGTCGTTGACTCGCCATTAACGTCGAATATCCGAAACAGCTGTCGGAGAAGTCATGAATAAAGTTATTTGTCCAACGTCGGAGAGCGACTTTCTTGTCGCCGTGTCGTCTAGTCACGCGAGTTGATGCACAAAACCAGGCATAATAGATAGTCCGATGTGCGCGAGCAGAAGTAAATTCGATAGACCGAAGCGAAGGTGGAACATTGTAGGAAGGTAACCAGCGGCAGCGGCAGAAGCGGCAGCAGTCGTACGTGACTCTGGGAAACGGTACTGCAAAACGTATTTAAGCTCGCTGTCGGGGGTCTCGGGTGGGTAGCAGCTGCAGCCCGCGCGGGACTCCTCGGCGAAGGAGTAAAGGAGAGTGGAACGAGGACACGGAGGTGAAGGAAGGGACGTTCATCCCGGCTGGATTACACGGGGTCTAAGCCGCGTTCACTTGTCACATTTGTCACCTCGGCTATCCCCGGCAGCAGTTGGGTGAAAGGTCGTCGGGCGGCGGTAGTACGGACGGGGGACCAAAAGACGTACGTCGTTACTCGTCGTCGAGCCACTGCATCCGAGTGCAAGATTAGGAAATGAAGCGGATGAGAGCAGAAAAACAAAACAAACAAAAAAACAGGCTGCTTCTAAATCTCATTCCAGCGTCAGACTTCGTACTCTTAATTAAAAGTGATTTTTGTAAGAAGCAGAAACATGAGTATACGAACGATGTAGAACTGATGGTATGTAGAATTGATGGCGTGTAGAATTGGTGGCACGGAGAATTGATGGTGTGTAGAATCGATGGTGTGTAGAATCGATGGTGTGTAGAATCGATGGTGCGTAGAATCGATGGTGCGTAGAATCGATGGTGCGTAGAATCGATGGTGTGTAGAATCGATGGTGTGTAGAATCGATGGTGTGTAGAATCGATGGTGTGTAGAATCGATGATGTGTAGAATTGATGATGTGTGGAATTGATGGTGTGTATAACTGATGTTGTGTAGAATCGATGGTGTGTAGAATTGATGGTGTGTAGAATTGATGGTGTGTATAACTGATGTTGTGTAGAATTGATGGTGTGTAGAATCGATGTTGTGTAGAACTGATGGTGTGTAGAATCGATGGTGTGAAGAACTGACTAGATGCAGCAGTCGTACGGATAAGCTCGAAAGACTCTACGTCGTTACTCGTCGCCACTCCATCCGAATGCAAGATTAGGCAAAGAAGCGGAAAAAAAGCAAACAGATTCCTGATTCTCATCCCGGCACCAGACTTCTTCCTCTTCGTTCATATAGTCATTTTCCAGAGAGGCGTCTCTCGGTGCATCAAAGGATAGAACCTCTCTCCTCGGTAGACACCAAGAGAGACAGTATACTCCGTAATCGGGTATAACAGTTGTACTCGGAGGATTTTCTCGACGGCTTTCGCGAGACGAGGAGCCAGCGACCACGGTGAAGGTACTGAGAGAAGTCACCCGGGATTTGTCGAAGAACGGGCGGGAGTAAAGCTAACGTCTGTGTAAACGGCACCGAGAGCCGCTCGTTTCGTCCCACCGCGATAACGAGATATTTTTCTTATCGTTCAGAGAATATTTCTCCCTCACACTCCGCTGAGAACGACTCGGTACGGGCTTGTCTGATGGTAGATTCAAAAAATGAATCCAATCCGAAGAGAGACACGAAGTTGGATCGCTCCCTGCTGCTGAACAAAAAAACATCCCGTAGGATCTGCGCGACCATTCGCGCGGATTCTGTATGTTACTTCGACGAATTTCCCGTTGGGACCTGATGCTGTGTAGAACTGACGATGTGTAGAATACCGATGCCGATACCGACTTGTATACTACAAATCGATGTAGAATTCTGACGATGTCTAGATTTGTAGAGCACAAGTCGATGAAGAATTCTGACGATGTTTAGATTTGTAGAATACAAATCGATGTAGAATTCTGACTATGTGTAGATTTGTAGAATACAAATCGATGTAGAATTCTGAAGATGTGTAGATTTGTAGAATATAAATCGATGTAGAATTCTGACGATGTGTAGATTTGGAGAATACAAATCGATGTAGAATTCTGACGATGTATAGATTTGTAGAATACAAATCGATGTAGAATTCTGACGATGTGTAGATTTGTAGAATACAAATCGATGTAGAATTCTGACGATGTGTAGATTTGTAGAATACAAATCGATGTAGAATTCTGACTATGTGTAGATTTGTAGAATACCGATTCCGGTACCGATACCGATTTCTCGACGCGCCTTTTCCGCCAAGGAAAGTCGATCGGCGATGATTCGGCGGAGCGATAAGACACGAGATCGCGAGTGAATCGCGATCGAACTAATCAAATCCTCGTTACTCCGCGAATCGCGTGTTTACGCCGGAGCCGGAAATCAGGAAATCACGTACAATTGGTATTTCTACGGTTCGCCACTTCCCCTCTCATTGTTATGCCTGATTCGGTAAATTCACCGTAACCGTCACCGTTTCGTCGCGCTTCCCGTTCGGTTATCGCTCTACGTGATACATATTTGCACGCGTGACGATCGACGGCTGTCGAGACCGACGCGGTACTCCCATCACGTACACCCCAATCTGCATTTCACCTACGTTGCTCCTGCGCAACGATCGGCCTACCTTCTCTCCGTGTTGTCTCGGATCGCGCAGCGTAAAACTTTCTAACGGCAGCCCGTTGGGAGAGGAGCGAGAGAAGGTGGCACGTTGGGCACCGTAGCTGTGAATGCATCCGAGGGCATCGCTGGCCCGATCGACGACGAGATCATCGTTCTCGGGTGGTCTCACGGTCGCCAACTGCGCTCGCGCGATCACGATTGTCCGACGGACGCGCGTGACCGATCACAAGTAGTCATCGTTTTCCAGGCGACATCCATCCGCCTGCGCAACGACACCGCCAATGCGGAAGAGCTTCTTTCCCCCCACGGTCCTGTTTGCGTTTGCGTGAACGGCGACTGGGATATGCCAAAAGTGCCGAATTTGGCAGAAGAAAGTCGCGAGGGTTTCATCAGGCCCTAACTCCAATGTACGACTCCAAAGTGTCTACCGGAACAACTTCCAGTGATGAATCTTGCTTCGGGGATAGGAATAGGTATGCCAGTGGGAGCTCTATATGGGCCAGTATTGGACCAGTGTCGGCCAGCACCGGTCCTGTCTGACATTTCCATCAGGGTTGGGTAAGAGTGGTGATCACGGGGACAAATTTCAGAACCCTACATCAGGCTCCGATGAGGCTCTGATCAGGCTTAGTCAGGGTTTGATCAGGACCAATGTGAAACTGTAACAGGTGAATCTGACTTCGGTGATATGAATAGGTACCCAAAGATACATTTACTAAATTTTGAAGGTTCACAGCGGAGTCTGCTAAGGATCTGACTAGACCTTCTTAAGGCTCGATGTAACGCCCGTATCTCCTACACCCGGAGGCGAATCCCACTTCTGTGGTATGACTGGGTACCCAAAAACACATTTACCAAATTTTGCAAGTTCACATCGGGGTCTGCTGAGGGCCTGCCAGACGTTCTTAGGGCCCGATGTAACGCCCGTATCTTCCACGCCCGAAGGTGAATCCCACTTCTGTGATGTGAGTACCCAAACACGAATGTACTAAATTTTGCAGGTTCACATCAGGGCCTAATGAGTACCTGACTCGACCTTCTTAGGGCCCGATGCAAAGCTCTAAAGCCTCCAGCAAGGTGATCATCCGAAGCTGAAGATCTTCTCAGATCAATATTTATGCCAACGCCTTGATCCACCTCACCGGACCGTCTTCACCACTGCCACCCCAACACTGGTCTCCATTGCCGGGCCCATCCTGTTTCATGGAAGCTGACCAATCGTTGTCACAGTTCGAATAACGGAGATCAAAGAAGGCACCCGGCTGACTATTCATGGGATCACATTGTCCAGGGACCTAGGGGTATAATTCGTGGTCGCCCTTCTTGGAACCAAGTTGAGGTCTTGAAGAGTCCCCCCTAGTGGTGGAAATTTGCCGGGGCGGCGGTGAAACTCGCCGGGGGGTGGGTGGGGGGAAGAGGAACATCTGGAGCGCCAATGGCTGGACCACTTTGCGTATCCAGCCCGACCAAGTCTGTACACATCCGCCCCAAACTCTGTACGTCCATCCGTTCCCCCAATTGGGGGAACTCGCAAAGTCCAAGATACCCCTAGCCCGTAGTGAGCCTCCGGGCGCTCCAAACAAACTTGCCGGGCGTTTCCAACGTTCTTAAAATTTAGCATAATACCGGCGAGTGGGCGAGGATCTTTCCTCGCCGTGGCACTTGCGAAACAAAGTTGGTCGTCTTTTTTGGCCCCGTCGATTCCCGGAGAGCGGCTCAGCTCCCTAAAATAACTGACCGGAGGGGGCGCGCGATTGGCCGAGTGTCCTGACGGAGCCGGTCGAGGCGCCCGGCCACCGTTCTCCCGGGAACACCGGTGGATCTTCGGCTGATTCGGCCCGGCCGAAGTTGCCGCTGCCGACGACCAGGGGGCGAGAGGCCGAGCCACCGGGCTTCCACGTCGAAGTTTCGAAGGGTATTAAGTGCACGCCGAGGGACGAAACAGTGGCTGAAAGATCACGCTGGGGGCGCTCCTTCGCGCCTCCTCTCTCCAAGAATCCGGGGAATTTTCTCGGGCCATCCAATTGCCATCGGTACATTCTCAGCTCCTGGTCGATGAACTCCTGCCGCAACTTTCGCAAAGTCACTGCCTTCTCGCCACCGCGCCGTGAGGGAATTTTTACCTAAACGGAAAATTCCAATAACACCGGAGGGATTCTTCGCTTCCATTATTCCTTGTCAATCCGGATAGCGGTTTCTTCCAGGATGGTCTCGATGGACTCTCGCGCGGCATGACGTAGGTCCGCGAGATTTGACGGGCGCCAATGTCCCGACAAAGTTCCGACAGCCTTTACTGCATGGAGAGAAACGTCTCTTAGAATTTGCCATGTGTCTGTGACAAACTATCATAATTTTCTGGTATTTCGGAACTTCAGATATGTTGCTCCAACGAAATCATTGATAGCTGTCACTTTTCGCTAACAGTTGCTTGTCGAACGAGCTGATAATAGGATACAGAAGTGTCCGCGGTAGATTGCGGTAGATTGCGGTAGATTGCGGTAGATTGCGGTAGATTGCGGTAGATTGCGGTAGATTGCGGTAGATTGCGGTAGATTGCGGTAGATTGCGGTAGATTGCGGTAGATTGCGGTAGATTGCGGTAGATTGCGGTAGATTGCGGTAGATTGCGGTAGATTGCGGTAGATTGCGGTAGATTGCGGTAGATTGCGGTAGATTGCGGTAGATTGCGGTAGATTGCGGTAGATTGCGGTAGATTGCGGTAGATTGCGGTAGATTGCGGTAGATTGCGGTAGATTGCGGTAGATTGCGGTAGATTGCGGTAGATTGCGGTAGATTGCGGTAGATTGCGGTAGATTGCGGTAGATTGCGGTAGATTGCGGTAGATTGCGGTAGATTGCGGTAGATTGCGGTAGATTGCGGTAGATTGCGGTAGATTGCGGTAGATTGCGGTAGATTGCGGTAGATTGCGGTAGATTGCGGTAGATTGCGGTAGATTGCGGTAGATTGCGGTAGATTGCGGTAGATTGCGGTAGATTGCGGTAGATTGCGGTAGATTGCGGTAGATTGCGGTAGATTGCGGTAGATTGCGGTAGATTGCGGTAGATTGCGGTAGATTGCGGTAGATTGCGGTAGATTGCGGTAGATTGCGGTAGATTGCGATGGATTGTCGTAGAGTGCGTTATAGTGCGTTATAGTGCGTTATAGTGCGTTACAGTGCGTTATAGTGCGTTACAGTGCGTTATAGTGCGTCATAGTGCGTCAGAGTGCGATAGAGTATGGTAGAGTTCGGTGGAGTGCGATAGAGTGTGGGAGAGCACGACAGAATACAATATATTGTATGTAGCACTTTAGTGACTGCTGGTGCCATTGGAGAATACGATCAGGCGACATTTAACGAGACTCTTAACAAGATTGTTCTCTCCGAGTATCCAATTCAGGATCTTTCGTCCACCTCGGTTCCCTGCGACTTCCGCCGATACAACGAGTCCCCAATTCGTGAGTGCCCTCGCGGTACGAACCCTCTCGTGATTGTTCATTAACTATGGATAACTCGATAAATATGCGACCGTGCGGACGGCCAGGCCAACGCAGTCAAAGCGGCTCGTTCCATCCGATTTTGATCAACAACAGACTGGGTATCCTTCTCTCATGGTACAACCGTACTTCGAGTTACGGTGACAAACTTCCATCTAGCACCCACCCCACCCCCCCCCCCCCCCTCCACCCCGCCCACCCTGATACACCGGATGGCTGAAGTGCTCCGTTGTTCATTGATTTATCGTGACGAAAATGGAGTTTTCATAGTTCACAAATGACGTTTGCGCACAGAACGGAGAATTGTAAAAATAAAGTAGTATTAAAATATGTTAAAAATATAAAATTTATCGCACTAAAAAATTATATCAATTGCATTAGTTACGTATAATTTATGTACATGAAAGTATACATAATTTTTATATTTTTCATTATATACTATTTTTCGCAAAAAGTATATGTAACGTATGCAAAATATATTTTCCCATGTAAATTTTTTCCTTATCTATTTTTAAAACTTCATCCGAAAAATGTCACCTCCTATTTCTCCGTAAGCGTCGATGATGAGAGACGAGGTCTGGACAGACGTCATTCCCAAAATCACTTCCGGCTCACTGCGATGATAAAAGCTTTTATCGAGTGTGCAATACTTTCGAGTGTATCGGAATAACTAAAAAAAAAATCCGTACACGCATTCTCTCCGACGGGATCTCACGCACTGTATGCGGATTCGGAAGCTCCAACTCGCACCGAGGTCTGCATACCAAAATCTTTGAGGCCAGCCAAAGCCTTGCAAATACGAACTAGTAAGAGTCTCACGTACGCGTTCTCTCGCATGTCCGTCGAGTTTCTTCGAGGAACGACGAAGTGCGACACACATTCGTCGACCGTCAATTCTTGCATTAAGAAAACGAGAGTTTTCGCGCATGGAGAAAAAAGTATGTTTCCCTATCGAAGATTTATCTGTGACGTGTATAAATATTAGGCTAGGTAAAATAAATGTTTAAACTCATGCAAAACCAATTTTTGTTTGCGTTTTCATCGATTTTTTTGTTTTTATGATACAAGTTTTCAACTTTTCCTCACTTTCGGATGTTGAAGTAAATAGACTTTTTGAACGGAATACGATGGACTATTTTTTTCCTAACAGTCCGATGTGTCCCCTGTGAAATGTCGTTTCAAATTTGACCATTTTTTAAAAAACTAATTTTTTTTTCACAGAGAGTGCGATGTTTGCCAATTTTTGTTACGTTTTTGGCTTCAAAAATCGATTTTTCATAAAAATTACAAATATTCTCTCTTATTTATAAAAAATCGATCTTAAACAGAGCATAGGTATCAAACGGACGTCTCACCCATCCAAACAAAAATATGAGATTCACTGGCAACACTTGAGAGTATATTCTGGCATTTTTAAAGACAAATCAAACATGACGTATTGCCTGAAAAAAATATTTTAGTCTATTCTTCATAGAAATGGGCGTTTATTGCATTCAAAAAAATTTACAAAATATTGCTTTCAAAAGTTCATTCGAAACTGTAACTTTTATGTCTTAAACGTTTTTTTCTGCGACTAATAGTTTTTAAGATATACGGGTTTTAAAAAAAGATACATTTTTCGATATCTCAAAAAAATACAATCCAGAAATTCTGAAAAAAATTACAGAAATCCCTTTTAAATAATCATGAATTGTGGCCAAGTTGCAACTTTTTTGGAGCGGGTCGAGTTTTTGACCGTTCGAAACCGGATGGAATACCTTATATGTACCCCAGTTATCCACGGAAAAAAATGGTTGGTTGGGTCCCCTAACTATTTATTAATTGGATATAAATTCGTCACTACAACGATCTGTTTCTTCACAACAACGACCCAGAATTAGTTGAATCTACAATTAAATCGGAAATCAAACAAAAACATAATACCCACTATAATCGATGTGAGAATCATCGGTACGCATGTGCGAAGAATTGCATATTCTTGGTATTGAATAATCGCGAAGAGTAAAAAAAAAGAAAGGTAATCGGCCGCAGAGAGTGTTGTCTAGTGACCGGAACCACTCGATCGCAAGGTCCGTTCGATTTAACGCCGATCGATCAAGAGACAGATCGAGAGAGCGAAGGACGTTAAAGTGCGAAATTCGCGGCGCGGAGCGTAGCGATTTACAAACTCTTCCGCAGGCCCTCCGATTCAACCGTCCGGTTGGATCGCCCGAAGAAAAGTAAACCGATCGCCAGCCCAGCGGTTTTTCATCAATCAGACCGCTGAATTATTTGCTCAAGAGTTTAAAAAAAAAAAAAAATACTCAACAGATCCATGAAGAATGCGATATCCGATCTCGCGAAACGAGAGGGATTGAATAATCGATCGCGAGCGCAAGTTTGCGGAACGTTTCGCTCCCGCGGCCCGGCAAGCCGCTCCGTTGAGTAACGGCGACGACGGACCATCGGGCCGATATCTCGCCGGACCACGCCGAAGCCCACTTTTCGACATTCGCGAGATTCGATCCAGAAGTCGCGGTATAAATGGACCGGACGATTACCGATACCGATCAGAAAGTCACCGTCGTCGTCGCGTGCCGAATGAAGATCCAGAGTGTCGCGATGATCTCCAAGGTTCGTAGTCCAGTAACTTGTTCGACGATTCATCGAGGCCGCTGTTGTGTAATGATCGAGCGGAGAGTTTGGGGACTTGTAGATATTAATATTGCAGATGGACGGGCGAAGTATCGAAGAGAGAAAACATATGGTGATCACTGGGATTCGAACCCGGATTAATCGGTTACTGAGTAAGAGCGCTAACCACTGCGCTAATGTCACCTAGGGTAAAAGTGGTGAATATGGCCCACCTCGATTAACACGCAAATCAATGATGTATGGACCGGGCCATATTCCCCACTTTTACCCTATATGTTCCTCTCATTCGAATCATCCTCTTATATGCAATGCAGGCCCGTCACAGTTGGAGGACCGAGAAATGTGGGGAGGAAAAAGTGGGAACACTAATTTTTTTTTCCGCAGTCGAGCCAAATTCTGCTGATCCTGGGTTCGATGACGTTCGCCAGCGTAGCCGGTCACAAGGCCCACTCGTTTCAACACTTCCACGGCCCGGTCGAGGGCGAGGGCGTCGAAGTGACCTGGAAGGACAAGCACGGTCACGAGGACGTCGATTACAACGCTCATCCCAAGTACGAGTTCTCATACGGCGTCGAGGATCACCACACCAAGGACTCTCACGGACAGAAGGAGCACAGAGACGGTGAGGGGTTGTTCGATCGCGTAGATAATAACTTTGGAGCTCTGGCAGTTTGTGAGCGAGAGCTGTAATGAAAAAACGTGACCGACTAGCTGGTGTATCGGACAAGCGTCGCGAGCAAACAACTAACGAGCGGTTGCTTTTTCACAAAAAGTCACCGTTGAAAATCACTGAGGACGGCGAAACAACTGGAGAAGCAACCGGTTGCAACAACCATTTTGATAGTCGCTCCCCTATTGTCCGGGGAAAAGTTACCTCAAAAGCAAGACCTGATCTTGACTGTTGTTTCTTCTGGTTGCTTTCATTAACTCTGAATATGAATGGAATAGCGACCCATTTGACAACCGTACAGCAAAGGTTGTTGTTTCGGTACGTTTACAGTGGTTTTTTCGCGGAAAAGCAACCGTAGCCTCTTTGGTTGATGAAAACAACCAAACAACAACCACCATCCGATCGGCTAGTGAAATGGTGCTTTAGAGAACTTTTCCGTGGAAAACCATCAGAACAGTTGTTACGTCTGGTTGTTTTTTAGTTGTTTTGACGTTATTCGTGATTTCTCAGTAAGTCTTAACGGTGGCAATTTGTGGAAAAGCACCTTGTTGTTAATTGGTTCGACCAGATGGTTGTCCGATCCGTTAAGGCTGACCTCAATTGTTTTCAAGTTTCTTTTAGTAACTCTGAATATTACATACGACCTAAAGAACATCCCATTGAGCAACGGTTGTTGTTTCGGTCCGTTTACAGCGGTTTTTTGTGTGGAGAAGCAACCGTTGCCTCTTTGGTCGACGACCGAAAACAACCGATCAGCGACCTGGTTTGAACCGCCAGAGCTGACCAGGACCCTCATAGAATCGGGTCTCATCCGGTCAACTTTGCAGTGTGAGAGATTCCGAAAGCCTCCTCAATAGGCCCGCCATTGCCGAATCCCCCTCCCACCCAGCGAAAGATTTATCGATGAATTACTGATGCCGAATGACCAATTGGCTTGCAGGAAAGGACGTAGCTGGTGAATATACCCTTCACGAGCCCGGCGGCAACGTCAGAACGGTCAAGTACCATGCGGACCATCACGGTGGTTTCCACGCGGTGGTACACAATTCCGGCGGAAACGACCACTCCGGAGGAACCTACGGCGGCCACCACCATCGTCGTCGATAAATCACCCCCCCCCCCCCCCCCGCCTCCAGTCACCCACCAGTGTCGTCGCCCCACCAGGACATCCCGGCCTCGTGCGCGAAGGTGGGCAACCCTGCCTTCTGCCTGCCGGTGCTCGTGATTCGAATCGTTATTAATCGTCAGTCCCTCCGTCACCGCCTCGCATCGCTGGACCATTCTACTTTACCTGCCTCGCCGTGCCTCGTTGTCGTTAATAAATTGTTTATACCACCCCATCACCCCTCTCATCGCTGGGCCCCGAAAAAAGCTTCTCGGAGCTTCTAGGGGCAAAGAGTCTGAATAGAATGCTTTTCCACAAAATGCCACCGTCAAGACTTACCGAAAAAATCACTGATAACTTGAAAACAACTACAAAACTAACCAAACGTAAGAACCGTCCACACGGTTCTTCACAACAAAGATGTCTAAACCACACCTCCCAAGCCGATCAGACGACGATGGCTGCTCGGTTGCTTTTGGTCAGCGACCAAAGAGGCAACGGTTGCTCTTCCACCAAAAAAACCGCTTTGTTGTTCAGTAGTCGTTAATAAATTGTTTACACCACCCGATCATCCCTCTCATCGCTGGGCCCCGAAGAAAAAAAATATCCCCACGCAACGTGACAGCGGCTCGGAGCTTCTAGGGGCGGAGAGTCTGAATGGAATGCTTTTCCCCAAATTGCCACCGTCAAGACTAAGTCTAAGAGTGATTTCTCGGTAAGCCGAGAAATCACTGACAACTACAAAACTAACCAAACGTAACAACCATCCTCATGGTTCTTCACAGAAAAGCTGTCTGAACCACACCTCCCGAGCCGATCAGACAACCGTTGCTATTTGATTGCTTTCGGTTGCTTTAGGTCATCGACCAAAGAGGCAACGGTTGCTCTTCCACCAAAAAAACCGCTTTGTTGTTCAGTAGTCGTTAATAAATTGTTTATACCACCCAATCATCCCTTTCATCGCTGGGCCCCGAAGAAACGAAACGTCCCCACCCAACGTGACAGCGGCTCGGAGCATCCAGGGGCGGAGAGTCTGAATGGCGGATCGCGGAGTGCCGGGGGTGGATGCAAGCGGGCCGGGAGAAACAAAGCCTTCCATCCAAGACCGATGCGCCCTCCCTCGACGCACTCAACCAAGTTCTAGTGTGTCTCAAGAGCACGGGCGACGCAGAGTTTCCGGGCGTAATTTGAATTACGCCGTATTAGCACCTCGTTATCGGAGGGCGGTGGGTCGGGTGTACGTGCCGGGTACGAGTATCCCAGAGCTAACTCGCCATTTGGGATTCTGGCATAACGTTGATAGTGGGGTGGGGGGGAGGGGGGGCAGGATTTAGTCTGCGTACACAGTGTATCCTATTCCTGGAGCCACCCGGTCCTTATAACCTCACACCCGCGGAAAATCTGCTTACGTGCATACAAAGCCGGTGAGACTCCATCTCCGGACTCGCGTAGTGACTCACGGGGTCCGCGGCAAGGTTGTCGGAGATTCCCATCGCATTACCCGGGTGAATGGTTGACCCACGTGCGAGCGTGGGGAAACTTGAACGGTGTTGCAAAGGCTCGGAGGTTATTCGAGCTTGGTCGACTGGGAGACCGGCGTTGGGTCGCTGAATACGTCTGATTCGTCGACCGAATAATGTCTGAAAGGAGCTTCTGGTCCTCACACTTGCCATTCCGATTCGGGGGTAATAACCACCTGAACATTTTTTTTTCTACTCGATCGTGTCCCTCGCGTTCTGACTGACCTGAAACCCAATTGGTCGATTGGTGCACCAAACCGACACTCTTTTTGAGTGTTTTTAACGGTTTTGCGTGTTGTTAGCGGCTTCGAGTGTTTTGGGTGGTTTTGAGTATTCTGGGTGGTTTTGAGTGTTCTGGGTGGTTCTGAGTGTTCTGGGTGGTTTTGAGTGTTTTGGGTGGTTTTGAATGTTTTGGGTGGTTTTGGGTAAACACTCGACAACTCAACACATGTTCATACTACTTCGCTCCACTGAGTCAAATGCTCATGTCTTATTGTGACAATGTAAGAGGCGATAGGTCGCAACGCAATACCAAGCCTACATAATTCGAGCATAATCATTGTCATGACACTTTAGGCGTAGATTCTCCTCAAGGGTGGTATTGCCTATATATTGTTGTCGTAATCAATCATGGGGATATCAATCAAGAATAGCTGACCTGAAGTGTGCGGTCATTTGTGTACAGTTGTCGAGCGTTCAATCGGTAGTGTGTTCACTCTCTTCGGTGTAGAATTGACTCGGTGTACAGCCTATTCGTGGTCATATGTTTGCGTACCCACATTCACGATGTACACTCTTCGTGTCGACTTTTTCTGTGTCCACCTGATATACTGCCGAATTTTCCTAAAACATCCCGATTTCCAAGCCCGAGGCAAGCTATCGGTGTTTCCGACATGAAGTCGGAAATTGGGTTGGTTTGGGAAAGTCCACCTATGAATCAACTTTCGATCCGACACGTAATGGCTGGTATTGCGGTTAGTTTCGAAATATCAACCAAAAAGCTGACTCCGGAAGGTTGGGATCAGAGTCGGTATAGAAAACAACCCAGATCCAACCCAAAGTTTTACGTTTTAGATTTTTTTCTTGGTACTTTTCTTGTCACTCGTGTCATGCTCGTGCATTTTTGTCCTTTATTGAGAGCCGCGATATATCCGACAGACGTTATGTTTTCACGTATCGAATTCCGCGAAACCTGTTGATCGAACAACATCGGTTTCCCCCCCTCGTCGGTGCGGGGCGAGACGGTCGGGACGACGAAAGTGTTCTGTGAGCGGGCGTGATACTGGATCAAAATCTAATCATCCGGTCTTCGCGATAGACTCTATTTTCTTCCGATCTTGCATGCTAATCCCCCCCCCCCCTTCAGGCCCCACCAATTGCCGTGTCTGCATTCGCCCCCGTGGCGAATTTGAATTGCAAAGCGCGCCCCGGAACGGCAGAGATAGAGTCAGGGCTGTTGCGACAATAGGCAACACTTAAATAAGCCGATTAGTCAATTGTGCAAATAGAGTCGGTGATTGATGTTTTCGGTCTGTTGATGTTATCACGGAAGCGCAGTGCGGTGTATTTGTTGTAATTTGCACGGCCCTCCAAACATCAGTCAGTATATCTAACAGAATTCAAAGCCGAAAGATTTACGTTCTTTATTTTATCCTTAGCGGGATGTGATGTGACACGCGCTTGCGGATACTGACATAGACACTCATGAAAACCTACAAACACTCGGAAACACTCGGCAACATTCAGACTTTCAGAAACACTCAGGTTTTCAAAAAACCCTCGAAAACTCTCATTGATACTGTGAGACACTCAAAGACGCTCAAAACGCTAAAAAACACTCAACACGCTAAAAAAACACTCAAAACCACAAAAAAACTAAAAACCACAAAAACACTAAAACCCACCCAAACACTCAAAAACACCCAAACACTCAAAACCACAAAAACACTCAAAACCACCCAAACACGCAAAACCACCAAAAACACTCATAACCATAAAAACACTCAAAACCACCCAAAACCGCTAAAACGCTTAACAACGTTCAACCACCCAGCGCACTCGAAAATACTCAAAAACACTCATGGACATCCACGATATTCACTAATAGTGTCCGCATGAGTGTCCACGTGAGTGTCCGCGTAAGTGTGTAATGGTCTTGTACCTTATTATTAAATGGGTATTCGACCAATAATTCCCTGGTTTTGAGTGCAATCCAGCGAAGCGCTGGGCTTTCGATGATTCTCGTGGGCCGGGGCTCGCTCCCACTTCACTTCGAGTGCGAGAGGGACAGAAACCGTGTGTGTCCTGCTAATTACGGTACATTGATTTTAGCCCCGGGGAATCAGAAACGCCCTCGTAGTACGTGCGTTGATTATACCGTCCATTTGGACGTCGCACCCCGAGCACGAGCCCGGTCCGGCTTTATCCGTATACGGTACACATCGACACCTATTTCCGAGCAACGCTCAACAATTCCGCCCCATCCCCAATTCCCCATGCAAAATCGTTGATTTTCATAGCCAGAACGATATATCGTTCGATTCGGCTGAACGGCGCGTTCAAATGTCCTCGGTACGTCCATCTTCGAATTGGTATTCAGACATTTTTTTCCCGACAAACTACATATGTTTATATATTTTTCAGTGCGGTTCCACGTGCAACGAAAAAAAATCGATAAAAACATTCCATTTGAATAATCAGAATTCTAATGTATTGATTTATTTTAATATAACATACAATTTCTCTGGTTGTAGTCTGTGAATTAGTGGCTTTCATAATTAAAATCTAACATCTGTTTGATCCAAAGAAACGTTTCGTTAAATAAAAAAATTTTAATGTCGTCATTAGTCGATATTTAAAGAAGTTCTGTTCGCCTATACAGCTGTAGGTAAAAAAAATGGTTCACTTGAATTAAGTAACTTAAATACAAAAATACAAAAATACAAAAATACATAAATACAAAAATACAAAAATATAAAAATACAAAAATACAAAAATACAAAAATACAAAAATACAAAAATACAAAAATACAAAAATACAAAAATACAAAAATACAAAAATACAAAAATACAAAAATACAAAAATACAAAAATACAAAAATACAAAAATACAAAAATACAAAAATACAAAAATACAAAAATACAAAAATACAAAAATACAAAAATACAAAAATACAAAAATACAAAAATACAAAAATACAAAAATACAAAAATACAAAAATACAAAAATACAAAAATACAAAAATACAAAAATACAAAAATACAAAAATACAAAAATACAAAAATACAAAAATACAAAAATACAAAGTTCTTTCGCACAAATGAAAAAAAAAAGATCCACTCGAATTATCAGAATTCTAAAGCATTGATCTATTTAAATGTAATAAACCATTTCACCGCGTGCGGTGCCGATACCTTAATATCGCTCTCGCAGATGCAAAACTCAATTAATTTCGAACCTCATAATTTATTTCCCGTTCCGTTCGCGAAACAACATGCCCGAGAAACATCGCCGAATATCGTTTGAATAAACGGTGAAACCACGGTGGGGGGGGGGGGGGAGGGGGGCGAGGTGGATGGCAATTAAACGGGTTCGGGAAGGAAGATTGATCGATCCTGCGCCCATTCCGGCACGTTGGGGTGTCCCTTATATTCCCGGGCCATCAGCAACGGCGCCCAGTCGAGGGCCCGCTTTGTAGATCGACTGTGTGCTCGCTTCTGTTGATGCTCGTCGTCTTTACTCATCCCTCGATCGCGCGGTGCTTTTTTGTTGTATCTCCGTGAGCTCCCTCGCCCACCCCCGGTCATCCTTTCTTTCCGTATCTCTTCGTTACCAATTAGCGGTAAGCTACCCAGATACGCCAATCACACTGATTTCTCGCCCCCCTGCTTGCTCTTCGGTAAGCAGCTCTTTTTTTGCCTTTAACGTCGGTTTCACCGTCGATTTAATCGCCAAAGAGCCGCGGCTTCCTGCATGAAAGGAAAGGAAGGAACGGACCAGCGAGGAAGGAAATGACATTTAAAAAAAACGACGACTTCGCGTAAAAAATAATTTATAGTCAGAAAATAAAATAAAACAAAATGTGAAAGAAAATTATGAGAAGTTGGAAAAAAAAGCTTAATTCGCCGTCGATTAAATCGCCAAATAGCCGTCGCTCCCCGAACGAATCGAACGGAAAGAAACTACATTTAAAAAAAACGCTTGTACGCGTAAAAAATAATTTATAGTCAAAAAAGAAAATGAAACAAAATATGAAAGAAAATGATGAGAAGTTGGCGAGAAAAAAAAGCTTAATTCGCCGTCGATTAAATAGAAAGAATCGTCATTAACAAAAAAAAAACCACTAGTCCGCGTAAAAAATAATTTACAGTAAAAAAATATAAAAAAATATAAAAAAAAAATGATGAGAAGTTATAGAGAGAAAATGAAAGCTTAATTCGTCGTCGATTAAATCGCCAAATAGCCGTCGTTTCCCGAACGAAACGAACGCAGAGAGAAGACCACGGAGGAAGGAAACGACATTAAAAAAAAGAAAAACCACAAGATCGCGGTAAACGAGTCCGCATAAAAAATAATTTATATTAAAAAAAGAAAATAATATATCAAATAAAAAAAAATATATATTACGAGTAGTCGGAGAGAGAAAAAAAAGGTTAATTCGCACGTGCTGCTGGTGGCTCTCACCAACGAACAATTAAAATTCTCCGTCGTTAAGCGTAAAGCGTCCGTGCGGTGCTGACTAAATTTCCGTGGCTACGTTCTACCGCACTCCGAGAGGGAACGGCGAGCCCGTCGGCATGCACGCCCGAGGTATAGCACCGGAAGTCACGTGACGACGCTCGCTACCACCGGCACGGGAATAGCGGAACCTCATTCGTTCTCGTAGCGCGCGGAATTTTCTGGGATCGCTTCGGCTGCAGCCAAGCTTTTCGGCCTCTCCAAATTGCCCGCGAGCGTGTGGATTCGGTGCCTCGCGCTAAACGTATTAAATTTTTCGTTAACGTTTTAACCGGTGATTTCGGCCGTTCTGGCATTTTTTAAAAAAGTATATATTTGTTATACACGCGGGGTTCCACGTCAAATCGGCATCCCATCTCGCCGTCGTCGATTTTATTCATTTTTTAATAAGATTATGTTGTTACCGACCCGAGTTTTTAGATTTTTTTAAGATTTTTTTTAGATTTTTTTTTAGATTTTTTTACCACCTGTGAAATTTTTTTATCCTCCGAAAAACAATTTCGAAAACGATTTTTTTTTAAGTATGAGAAAATTCTCACTGATTCTATGATTTGAAATGTGATTTTTGAACAACAGACGATAATGGGATTTCATTATTTTCTAATTTTTTCGCGACTTTTGTTAAAAAGTTTTACTGGTGGTGTAAAAAAAATGTGCAAAACATCGCTAGACACTTATGGGTTGGTAACAATATCATAGTAAAAAATTAATAACATCGATGGGCTGATGATTTAACTTGGAATGCCCCATACCTATATAATCCTGCTGACGAAGAAAATTCGGCGTTGTTGCAGGGGTTATACCGCGCCGGAATTTTCAAATTAACATCGGGAGAGTGAAGAAACTGCGTGGCGAATTAAAAATAACTAGCTTCGTGACCGCGCTTCGCCCGTTGTAGATTTTTTAAAATAAACAGTGAACACCGAAAATAATACTCTTTTCGCTTCTGTCACGGATTTTCGCACCCTTCGTACCCCTCGTACCCCCGTACGCTCCGTACCCTCCGTACCCCTCGTACCCCTTGCACTCTTCGTAACCTTCGTACTTTTGGTAACCCTCGTACCCCTCGTACCCTTCATACCCGTCGTACCCCTCGTACCCCGCGTACCCCTCGTACCCCTCGTACCCCTCGTACCCCTCGTACCCCTCGTACCCCTCGTACTCCTCGTACCCCTTGCACTCTTCGTAACCTTCGTACTTTTGGTAACCCTCGTACCCCTCGTACCCTTCATACCCCTCGTACCCCTCGTACCCCTCGTACCCCTCGTACCCCTCGTACCCCTCGTACCCCTCGTACCCCTCGTACCCCTTGCACTCTTCGTAACCTTCGTACTTTTGGTAACGCTCGTACCCCTCGTACCCGTCGTACCCTTCATACCTCTCGTACCCCTCGTACCCCTCGTACCCCTCGTACCCCTCGTATCCCTCGTGCCCCTCGTACCCTTCGTACCCTTCGTACCCCTCGCACTCTTCGTACTTTTGGTACCCCTCGTACCCCTCGTACCCCTCGTACCCCTCGTACCCCTCGTACCCCTCGTACCCCTCGTACCCCTCGTACCCCTCGTACCCCTCGTACCCCTCGTACCGCCAGGGAAAAGCATTGTAGTTCTACTATATTTTTAGCATCAAATCGAAGGATTCTAAAGATTCACCTTTCCACTATTTGTTTATATTAGTACATTTTCCGTTCGTAAGACATTCCACGGTATCCTCTGTCGCCACTGAAAACGTTTGTTGCCGTACAATCAAAGCGACGAAGCTACTAATGTCGTGTTATATGCAGTAAAAAAGTACCGTTTCGCGCGCCGAGAACTGACCGATGTACGGAGACACGGCTCTTCTCCATTTCTCGGGAGGCAATGAAAATTTTTACGAGCATATGCGTCTGGCGCTCATCGCTCGCCGCCGGTTCGCGCGTGCCTGCAACGCGAGGTTTTATCGTCGTACTTTCCCCGAGAACCGCACACTCGTAACCGCGAACCGGACATGCGTGCGCAATAAATTTTTTTTCACGCCGCGAAGTCGATGAAATATCATCGCCGAAGATCACAGATATCCAAAGACGGAAAGTCTCGGTGCTCGGTATCGAAACGCTAGAGAGTTAAACGTATCGCGGTCGCGGAACAACGTACGCGCCTCGCTATCTCGCTCATTGTTGGGAGTTAAATTACCGTGACCGATCGTTGTTTTTTCTGTTACCTTGTAACTTTTTGCTCGCGCTCGCGGTCGCTGGTCCGTCGGCGAGAGAGTCTATCCCGAGACGCGCATCTCGCGAGCGACGAGAGTTGCGAACTCTCCGCGGTTAACACGCCTTTTACGATGAGCGCATCTACGCTTGGCCAGACGCTTTTAATTCCTTATCGTTAATAGAAAAAAAATAATAAGAACGCACGAGAATTTCGAATACAATAATTCTATTATATATATATATATATAAATAATATAAAAAGATTTCGCCGCCGCCATGTCAAGAATCGGGGGGGGGGGGGGGGGGGGGGGGGTTAAGACTTAGAATAATAAGGGCTTAAGTCTTCCTTTCATATATATATATATTTTGGAAAATTGTTTTTTTACGCGATTTTCAAAAATCGCCTGATAATGATTGCAATTTTTTATTTATGGTGAACCATGTACGTAAAGATGGTTTTTAGTAACAAAAGAAAATTTGAACCGAAACAATGTCTTTAAAAAAATCGGAAATAAATTAAATCACATGTACCGAGGTAATGGTGTACATATTTATGCATTTATGTGTATGTTTACTTTAGTAATTATGTAGTAATTTTTTTTTTCATCGGGGAACCTTAGCGTATTTTACACTTTCTACATATTGCTCAAAAATAAAACAAGAATTATCCAAAAACAGCATATTCATATAAAAAACTAGGTGCTTTTGACCTTATAATACGAGCTGGAGCGTCTATGGCGAAAGCAAAACTCAGATTTTAGATTCTAGAATTAGATTTAGTTTACTTCAGATTTAGATTTTAGAATTTTAGATACAATAAATTCGTTTCTTTAATTATAAATAATTATAAACAATCGGAAAAAATCAAAAAAACGTCTACGTGCTTTTGAGAGTTGGGTCATTCGTATAAAAAATTGCGGGTCAAATCCAAGACGTGAAGGGTCAGACTCAGGTCGATTTGGTACGGAATACCTCGTACATTTCTATATATTTTTAATTCCAGGGAACAAAGTAACGGAGATAGAGCGAATTAGTATCGGGTAAAAGTCTCCCGTCTCGTTACGTCGTTATGCTCGGAGACCCGGCCACTCCGGGGCTGCAGCGAGCGCATCCTCCTCGTCCAGCCACAGCTGCCGTGGAAAATGTAACGTACGTACGTGTACGTCTGCTCATCGGGCACTTTCCCCGTCCACTCGTTCCGCGGACATTGTGCTTGACAGAGCGGGAGGTCCATCTGCGTACGCGAACACACGCGCAGGGACGGTAATGGCATATCGTATTCGTAACCGAGTGTGCACACCGGACTTTCACGAGGTTCTTGGGCCTTTTTCCGTTTACGACGATGAAGATCGGATGGGTCGCCGCGACACGGATTGGTCGGGCATCGATCAAGATCGTCAGTGCCTCGAGAAAGAATCGGTGTCGGGATACCCCGTGAATTATTCCGAGCGTCGATGTCGCAGATTGTCCCGGGCCAAGATTTCTCTACTGTTCGACCACGCGCGGCCGTGTCCACTGGGGGAGGAGAAAAAAAATGGAACAACTGACCAATCGACGACATTTTGAAATTTTGTTATTGCGAATATTAAAATAAGAAACATAGCTTTCTCTATGACGAAGCAAAAACAATTTGATTTGATTTGATTTGATTTGATTTGATTTGATTTGATTTGATTTGATTTGATTTGATTTGATTTGATTTGATTTGATTTGATTTGATTTGATTTGATTTGATTTGATTTGATTTGATTTGATTTGATTTGATTTGATTTGACAAAGACTTTGGTAAGATGAATAGGACCTTGTTTATGTCATTTTCTATCCAATGACCGGATTTTGTTTTTTCACTAAATGTTTATCCATTTCTTAATAACAAACGCTTAAAGGATTCAATTTGTCAATAACATTTTGGAATTATTATTACATAAAAAACCAGTATTTACAGCTATTGGCAGGGCCTGATCAGGGAACGGCTTAGCGCTCTAAAATTTCTACAAGAATACTTCGTACGCGATGAGAAAGTAGAAGAACCACGGCGTACCATGGAATAAGATGTGTCATCTTCCAGAACCATGCGGAACGATCGTGACGCGATTGACACACCGTACGAGTTGTATCGGCTGCACCGAGAGCCCTCGCTCTCTCTCTCTCTCTCTCTCTCTCTCTCTCTCGGGACCGCAGTATGCACTCGTGAGTCGTGCGTCAACAGTCTTCGAGGAAGTAAGCTCCTCCGGAGTTTTACGCTGTTTGCCATACAGGGAAGAGAAGTACACATGACGGAGCATTCGTGGGCTTTATGACATTCTAGAGGCTTGCCTCGCAGCTCGGTGAAACCAGCCAACGAGAGTTTAGACATCCAGAGGCTCAATGTCGCAGACCGCCGGGACAGAGTCAACAATTTTTCACGCCAGTTTACAACCAGCGAAGTCCAGGACCGAGGAGTTTCCTGCTATCCCTTCCCCGCCGTTTCTTCTTCCTCATCTTCTTCTTCATCTTATCGTCCACCTAGCTACGTGTGGCACTTGCTACGTGTGCTCTTGACACTCTTTCTGCTTGCATCTCACCGTAAATACCCTTTAAGCCAGCACGTTCCCGGGAACTTGCACTCTTCTGCCCGGGGTTTTTCCTCTCCGGATGGTATACGTGTTCCGCCTAAGCGTCGATCTTTCGCCACGCAATGAAGCTGTACGCACACTGCGCGTCATTGGTGCCTGGTTTTTCTGGTTATCTTGCTCGATGTTTTAGCGCGATCGAAGACGTTCAGCTGGACGTTCGGCTGGACGTTCGGCTGGACGTTCGGCTGGACGTTCGGCTGGACGTTCGGCTGGACGTTCGGCTGGACGTTCGGCTGGACGTTCGGCTGGACGTTCGGCTGGACGTTCGGCTGGACGTTCGGCTGGACGTTCGGCTGGACGTTCGGCTGGACGTTCGGCTGGACGTTCGGCTGGACGTTCGGCTGGACGTTCGGCTGGACGTTCGGCTGGACGTTCGGCCGGACATTCGGCTAGGCATCTACAGGACATCCGCAGAACATCCACCCTTGCTGAATGTGCTGTTTTCTTCTATCCCCTTCCAACTTGTGGAATAAGAACTAAAAACGTTGACTCTATGTCAGTATACAGGATTAGAGCAGCCAAAAAGGCTCCCGTCGAATGCAAAGTCGCTTTATATCGGAATCGAACGTTTGACTTTCGGTATCGCTGTAGCCGTTTCTGCTTGTAGAATAAGAGCCAAAAATCTTCAGTCTACATCACTACTCAAGATCCATGCGTTTCGAGCAGCCAAACACGCTCCCGCCGAATGCAAAGTGACTTTATAACGAAGTCGAACGCTTGAGTTTCGCGATCGCTGTAGCCGTTTCGAGGAAGATATCCAGAACAACCAGGCATCAATGGCGGGCATTCTGCCTTCCGTGGTTTGCTCCACCATCCTATATGAACGAGAAGAAAGGAACCCAAGAGAAGTCCGATGAACATGACCTCCTTCACTCAGCCGACATCTGCACGGAGGAAGAGACACGCAGTGGATGGACAAATGTGTCTTTCCAGTCACGAAGGGAAACGCATTACCGCGCAATCGGTTCCGCACATTATTCCTGGCTCAACGTCCCAGTGTGCCGGGATCAACGCGATACCCGTGCGGGCGACACAGCGTAGACGCACCCGCGGCACGTGTCGGACACGACGGTAATCGAAGAAGCGAGCGCGAGTGAGAGTGCGAGGCTCAATCGAAAGTGAGAACAGCCGAGTGCCGGAAAAAAATGAGAAGCAAGAGTGGGACCGCGAGCGAGTCGTTGCCGAGAATCCAAGACATCCCGAGGTGCGGGGGGGATCAGCATATTGGGGAGAAACTCGTGGTACACGCACGCGACCGATGGTAGGGAAGTCCGTGCGCGCAGAACCAACGAACTCGCTCCCCCAGTATAAAAGCCCACAGTAGCTAGCAAGAAAGTTGCAGTTCTCACCCGACCGCCTCTCAATAAGTCGCGAAAGAAGAGGAGATGAGTCTCAAGGTACAACCCCATCAATCACTGTCGCATTGTCTTTCCCCCGATCAAAGTTCAGCGAGCCAGTCGTGGTCCGTCCTCACTGCGATTCCCGCTGGTCCCGCCGGAAAAGCGACCCATGCCGCGTCGACCGGCGCGGGTCAGGATCGTGGATGTCGAAACGTAGGACGGACGTATCGGGGCTGTTTTGCCGGGGCCGCGAGGCCTCCGGCCGAGGCCATGACGGACAATGGGCTGACGCTGGAAATTGATATTGGGCGGGAAATCGAATGGACGGCGAGGAGGAGGGCGCCGACATCAGCGGCCTCGACGGGGCCAGCGGGAGCGGCAGTGGCGGCCCACTGCAGTCGTGGCAAGAGGCATCCGAACAAGTTCTCCCCGGAGGAGTTCGTAATTAAAACCGGATGGTGCGCCGTGCCTTCCATCCACCGGTGTGCACGACGTTGTGTGCGGATGTATCGTGTGTGTACTTTGGGAAGCCGGTGAGTGAGACAGCGCCGGGGCGCACCGGCCTCTTCGAGCCGGCATTCAATCAGTACTCTCGTCTGGCTCCGCGCCGATGGTACTCACTGGCTCGACAGACCGCCGATGCTTTCATCCAGCGATTTCAAGAGATTCGGAAAATCTACGATGAAAGTACCGCACGGTGAACGGCGCGCCCTCGCTCCCCGGCCTCCCGGCGCTCGTACCCGGGCGCGTGGGTTCAATGCCGCTGATTGTCTCGGTCGTCGAGTGTGTGTGCCGAACGGGGGGAAATGGGAGAAAATATAAGGCACCTCACGACAACTCCATTTCCTCGAGTTCCTCACTTCAATCGCGTCACTCCAGTCGATTATTTGCCAACTGAAATATCCTATTATCTAATTGAAAACGACCGACTTCGCTGTGCGAGGTTGTTGGAAAAATGAGATGTGTACATTGGCTTTTTTTTCTTGTTCTGTTTGTTTTCATTCGATTTCCACTGGGACATCAGCAATCCTGTCGTACCCGGACAACAGCGCTCGTTCTGAGCGTCCTCGCAATCTGTCGGTGTACCTCGGCTGGCGTCATATCTCTCCAGAACGATCCGCACAGTAGCTACCACTATCAGCATGATCCCCACGTGTCGGTGGCGAGTTCCTTCATGCATTTTCACGGTCCGGTCGAGGGACCGGAGTTCGAGGTCAAGGTCCCCTACGTCGTTCACCACACCAGCGAGCACAATTATCACCACGGTGAGGAGGGTCAGGACCGCGGCGACGAGCATGATCTCCAGCACGGCTACACCGTCGATTACGTCGCGCATCCCAAGTACGAGTTCTCGTACGGCGTCGAGGATCATCACACCGGAGACTTTCACGGGCAGAAGGAAACTCGGGACGGTGAGGAGTCTATATAAGTTCATGTCGATTCGATACTCACAGGGATGCTCATAGATACTCAGGGATACTCACAGATACTCACAGATACTCACCGATACTCACAGATACTAACAGGTACTCAGGGATACTCACAGATACTCACAGATACTAACAGGTACTCGTCGATACTCAGAGATACTACCAGGTACTCACGGATACTCACGGATACTCACGGATACTCACGGATACTCACGGATACTCACGGATACTCACGGATACTCACGGATACTCACGGATACTCACGGATACTCACGGATACTCACGGATACTCACGGATACTCACGGATACTCACGGATACTCACGGATACTCACGGATACTCACGGATACTCACGGATACTCACGGATACTCACGGATACTCACGGATACTCACGGATACTCACGGATACTCACGGATACTCACGGATACTCACGGATACTCACGGATACTCACGGATACTCACGGATACTCACGGATACTCACGGATACTCACGGATACTCACGGATACTCACGGATACTCACGGATACTCACGGATACTCACGGATACTCACGGATACTCACGGATACTCACGGATACTCACGGATACTCACGGATACTCTCGGATACTCACGGATACTCACGGATACTCACGGGTACTCACGGATACTCACCGATACTCACCGATACTCACCGATACTCACCGATACTCACCGATACTCACCGATACTAACATTTGCTCACAGATACTCACAGATACTCATAGATACTTACGGATACGTACAGATACTTACAGATACTTACGGATACGTACAGATACTTACAGATACTTACGGATGCTTACAGATACTTACAGATACGTACAGATACTTACAGATACTTACAGATACTTACAGATACTTACAGATACTTACAGATACTTACAGATACTGACGCGAGCCGCCATAACTCGTTAATAAAAAAACCAAAGCCATTGACATTGAAACTTGAGCGTGGAGAGTTGAATTACAGAAGCTTGACTTTCCCTTTCCCCGATGACCCCTCCTTGGCGGATCCCTCGGCTTTCCTTCTCGGCTCCGCAGGTAGTAGCGTGTCCGGTGAGTACAGCGTGAAGGAACCGGGCGGTAGCGTGCGAGTGGTTACCTACCGAGCCGACAAGGACGGCTTTCACGCGGTTGTTCACACTTCCGGCAAGAACGACCACTCCGGAGCGAGCTACAGCCCGGAGGCTCACGAGCATCAGGGCCATCGCCATCACCTTCACGAGCAGCAACTCCAAGTTCAAGGTCACGAGGACGACGGAGGTCACGAAGCTCACCAATACGCCGTTGGATACGATAATCACGAGGCGTACGAATGACCGATCGCGGCCGCGATCGCCAACCACTCAGTACCTGCATCCATCGAAGCGCCTTTCACCGCGCCGAATCTAATCGCTCTGTTTTTATACTCATGTATCTTTATTTTTATTTTTATTTTTTTTTTGTTTTTGTTTCTACCGTACCAAAGTCCCTTGATCCATCGCGCCTTCCGTTATCGTACTGTTTAATGTAAATATTGTTTTGCCTAATAAAGTATGTTCGATAAACTGTATAACAGTTGATGACGTCAATCCTTTACGTTCCGATCGTCTTCGGCGAAGACGCGGATCTCTCGTCTTCGCGACGAACTCCCTCGGCGCTGTTTCCAGTACATCTTCGGGATATTTTTCGTTCGCGAGTATCGAACGCAACGACATTATCGGCGTCCCGGCGCTCGTTATGCGAAATTGCGGAGGTCGGGGATTTCGAGAACGCGTCGCACATTCACCGGTGAAGGAGTTACATGCGGTTTTGCGCCCGGTGAGAGACACCGGAAACGTCGTTATACCGAAGGCGGGAACACCCGCGTCTTTCGCGGAGGTTGTGCAGACGCGAACTTCAAACGCATCTGTTTGGGTCCCCTAGGGTAGGTATTCGGATGCGATGAACCGCACGTGACAACACGCGGTGCCGTCATCGTCAATGTTCTGCGAGCGCGAGACGAGCGAAGCCCCGCTCATCCGACGCGTTCCCTCGAACTGGAGTTACGCGGATACGTGATGAAACCTCAAAGCCGGCTTCTGTTAAACACCTCGTGGATATCTCATGCGTTCGTCACAGAGATAATGTCATAGTTGTCGGTAGGTTTCAGTAGGTATCGGAGAAAAGATTCGTTGCCGTGGGTGCGGCGTTGAAACATATTTCCATCCCTGTATTCTAATGTAAATGTCTATTCGGGATTAAAACCCCATTATACGTATAGTTATTATAAGTGACTTTGACTCTAAGTGACTTTGACTCTGAGTGATCTTTGACTCTAAGTATCTTTGACTCTAAGTGACTTTAACCCAAAGTGACTTTAACCCAAAGTGACTGACTCTAAGTGACTTTAACCCAAAGTGACTTTAACTCAAAGTGACTTTAACCCAAAGTGACTTTAACCCAAAGTGACTTTAACCCAAAGTGACTTTAACCCAAAGTGACTTTAATCCAAAGGGACTTTAACTCAAAGTGACTTTAATCCAAAGTGACTTTAACCCAAAGTAACTTTAACCCAAAGTGACTTTAACCCAAAGTGGCTTTAACCCAAAGTGACTTTAACCCAAAGTGACTTTAACCCAAAGTGACTTTAACCCAAAGTGACTTTAACTCTAAGTAACTTTAACTCTAACTGACTTTAACTTTAAGTAACTTTAACTCTTTAAAGTGACTCTAAGTGACTTTGGTAAGTCCTTATTAGGGCTCGATGTAAGTCTCCAAAATTTCATGTGGAGGCCTGTACAGCAAAAGTAGTGAGTATGGACCACCCCAATTCGCACGTAGATCAATCGTATATGTCTCGGACCATGTTCACCATTTCTACCCCATACCTCTTAACTCTAAGCGAACCAACTCTATCAGGTCCTCGTCAATCCTCGACGCAAAGCTCCAAAATTTCAACTAGGCTTTCAAAACTTATCTGTGCCAGATCCAACGCTCAAAAATTTCGTTCGGGAACCTATAGCGCACACGTGGGTGAATAGATAGATAGATAGATAGATAGATAGATTTATTGTACCGTAGGACCAGAGGTCCTCTAGGCACATATACAGCGCAAACGAAGCATCACAGATGCAACAAAAGGCAAAGCATAAACTCATAACCATAGCATAAACTCCGAGAAACCCGTAACAGACTCGTAACAGACTCATTGAATAACAAAACAGAATAACAATACTCATACTCATACTCATCCTCATACACATACTCATACTCATACTCATACTCATACTCATACTCATACTCATACTCATACTCATACTCATACTCATACTCATACTCATACTCATACTCATACTCATACTCATACTCATACTCATACTCATACTCATACTCATACTCATACCCATACTCATACTCATACTCATACTCATACTCATACTCATACTCATACTCATACTCATACTCATACTCGTACTCACACTCATACTCGTACTCGTACTCGTACTCGTACTCATACTCACACTCACACTCAGAAGCCACCCTCAAGCAGCAGATCCATGACCAGGGACTGAAATCTACCCTTAGTAAGCGAACTGGCGCCCGATGGCAACGAATTGAATAGCACCGCCCCGGCAACACGAAACGCATTTCTCATCGCCTCGGTACGAAACGCACTCACCTCCAGCAGTCGCCCCCTATCCCTTAGCCCGACGACCGGCTCCGTAAAACGAAAAAACTCACGCAGGTAAACCGGTAGACCCGACTGCAGAATATCGTACACGGCACACACCGCAAAATATTTTCTCCTCGCCCGCACCTTCAACCACCGCAGCCTCTCGTACAGCGGCGTCACGTGGTCAAACCGCCTCGCACCGAAAATATAACGCACACATGAATTCAGCGCAACCTGCACAACATTCTCGTCCTCTGCCGTAATGCCGCAAAACACCACACAACAATAGTCGATAACCGGGAATATGAGCGCACAGACAAGTTTAACCCTCAACGCGAACGGAAGAACATTCCTACAAACTTTAAGCTGGTAGAGCCGGGAATTTACCGCACGCGCCGTGTTCAGTGCTTGCGTACTCCATCTCAGGTCATCCGCGACAACAACCCCTAGGAGCTTAATCTCCCGAACATATTGCACAACCGCCAGACCGTTGTACACACTGGGCAGTGCATCGAGCCTACGAACGTACGCCGAGCTACCCAAAAACATTGCACGAGTCTTATCCGCATTCAAGAGCAGACCGTACCAATATGCAATATGGACCACCCCAACGAGCACGCACATCAATGATACACCGACCGGACCATGTTCGCCCATTACCTCTCGACTCCGAGCGAGCGAATGGGACCCTTCACAGGCCATTGAGAGATTTCACTGTAGTACATATTACAGTTGAGTTGTATTAACGAGGTTGAACGAGGTATAGAGAGTGAGCATTGGCTACCCCAGGATGTGCGGCAAGTGGGTCAAGCGTCGTTCCGCGCGATGTCATTCCTGCTCTCTCCCCCCCCCCCCCCGGCCGACCTTATAACCCATCCGTACGGACTACTCCGAGGCACCAGAAGCAGCATCAAAGCTTCGCCGAAGCCTCTCACGCCATGGGCATAGCTGGGGTCTCCCCGGGGAGCTACGTTACGGCCGGGTGATAATGACTGTATAGATATTCGAAGCTCGTGCGCGTCTGGTTCTCTCCCTCGCTCGGTGGCATCGGCAACGGCGGCAATTTCCAGGCTCTCCACCGCCGCGCCGAACTACTAATTACCGCTCGCTACTCGGTCTCGGCTATCGGTTCGACACCGATTATTCGTCCATGCTCCACGCCCTCGGAACCAAACCCGGCTCGTCTGGATCGCGAGGGAGGCTTCAACGTCTGCCGGGCACACACGCGAATCGTTCGAGTATTTCGGCACAATTCGGGGCAATATGGCCAATAAAAACAACCCTCGGCTCTCGCAAATATAGTGCCTTTTTTTCGGGGCATGGAAGTTGGCAACGTTGCTCGGACGAAATTGTTGACAGCTGTCGTGGTAAGTTGCTTTCTTAACGAGCCGATAATGTAATATAGTGTTATACAATAAATATTAAATAGGGTAAAAGTGGTTAATATGGCCCACCTCGATTAACACGTAAATCAATGATATATGGACCGGGCCATATTCCCCACTTTTACCCTAGTGATAATCAATATTTCTAATGATAATTATATATGGGGCATTCCATACCGATTCGACCTACGTCGGACCCTCGACCTCTTCTATTCGGTTGGTAATTTTTTATAATATAGCTGTAACTCTAAAAATCACGCCAACTTTTTTTTTTAATTTGCATTAATTACAATTTTTCAAAGTGAACATATTTTTAGCCGGAATTAAAAATTCTGAAAAATCTTGTATTATTATATAAAATAATTTTATAAAAATTCTTTTATTATTAACAAAAAAAATTATATTTGAAAATGATAAATAATTTATTTTCTATTTTTGATACTTCAACTAGAGAAAAAGGTTTCGTGTCATCGTCTCAAGAGTGCGCGCAAATATGACACATGGAGAGGAGACTTTTGGCATCGAATCTCGCAAAAATCTATCCGGGCCTCTTCCTTTCAAACGAACAATATTTCCACGGTTTAGCATCAGCGTAGCTCGATGCTCTGGCAGCGTGCGCCCGGCCGCGGTCCGGCCGAGTTCCATCTCCGCGATTAGCTCGGATCTCCCCATAGAAACGATCCGCCAATTGATATAAAGCCGAACGGAAAACCCCATTCAAGCAGACGCGCGTTGCGCGAGGATGGTTTTTTTGTCGCTCTACTTTCCTCGAGTCCATACAGACGCGAATATTTTTTTTTCCTTCCATTATCAACAGCGATCCTGCAAAAGTTGATGAAGAGCCAATGCGAGCCGATGGAACCGATGGAGATCTGGGCTGTGAATCGAGGATATCAACATGCACGATCGGAGTTGAACGAGCTGCCAGCTAAAACGTATGCGTTTCGGGGGCCACCGGTCGGCGCGCGGGGGGGGGGCGAGGGGGGTTCTGCAATTATAATGAATCAAACGGCAAATGGACAGGGGGAGTGGTAGGAAAACGCACGCCGGGGATAATCAATAGGTTTGCCGATGGAAGTAGCCAATAGGCGATATCCCAATGGACGAATTTCCGTATTTCAATTGCGGCCGAGTAGCGGGCCCCCCTTTAACCCGTTGCTGTTTTTACTTCGACACCGGTTTGTCCTGCCCCCCCCCTTCTCGTTCGCCCAATTCCCAGCTCGATGTTCCAGCACTGCAGGTACATCGCGCCGGGCTATCATTGCACGGTGTTAATTTGTTAACTGCTAATTCGCAAACGGATCCCCCCCACTTGCGCGGCCCCCCTTTTCGACAACAATGCCGCGAGGCTCTCGGCGAATACGGTATTTTTTTTTTTTTTTTTTTTTTTTTGGGAACAAATATTTGTTCACATCGGTCTCATTGCCTCGTCACTTTTTTAATTAAAATTCCCGAGCAGGGTACTAGCGTGACGCGTAGCGAAGAGAGGGGGCACGAAAGTCTGATTGCGTGAACACGACAGGACTCTTATTGCGGACCTTTGCTGAATTATCCTTCGCGGCCTCCACTGTAAATCGCCGTGAGAACGGGACACGGAGACGCTGACGCGAGTTTTTATATTTTATTGGACCCCCCTCTCCCCGGGCCCCCGACCCCCTTTGTGCTCGCGGCTAAATTAATTCGAGTGGCGAGGAAAAAGCGAGGCGAGGGAGGGAGCTTCTTGCGAGACTTGCAACGTGATGGCGAACGCTTACTCTCTTTTCACAATAACATTCCGACCCCCGCCCCCCCCCCCTCTGGGTGGGGGGTTCTGCAGCGAATTACAGCTTTTAATTAGTCCAGGTAGAGTATCGCACAATTAACATCCGGAGACAGCGAGAGCGCGCTCTTCCGGTTGAGAGGGTGAAAGGGTGCAAAAAACCTCCTTTCATCGACCCTCGGCTCGAGACTTTTTCCCGTCGTAATTCCGTCCCCCCTGGGAGGGGGGTGGAGAGTGTCGCGGAGGGTTCCGGACGGCCAGGGAGGGAAGTTGTTTATCCGATTCCTCGGACAAGGACTCCATCGGGCGGGACATTGACAGTAAGGTTGCTCCGCCAAGGGGTGGGGGAAGGGGGGGGCAGAAGACGAATCGGAGGAGTGGGGGGGGGGGGTGTAAGAGTTGCCAAGAAAAAGGGTACGTACAGTGGGAAAGACGGCTACGGTAGGTCGAAGTTTCTTGCTTTTTTAGCCCTCTCGTCGTTCCTTTTTCCCGAAGCTCTCCTCTCCGAGGTAGTATTAAACGAAAAGTCAATTACCGGCAAAGTTCCCCGGCGGTGGAGCTCCGGAAGGTCCCGTCGGACAGTGGCGCGCGGCCCAAGACGGAGCCGGGATAACGACGAGGACTGCGAATTCCCGTGCAGCCGCGCACCGACCGACTGTAAGTTTTGCTCTGTCGGGGAAAGCGCCCCCCCTCCCCCCTCACACCCGCGCGCAGGAGGCAATTGACTCGGGGAACAAGTTTCGTGAAATTCTGGGGCGGGAAGGGGGGGGGGGTCAGGGCCGATGCGGTACACGCGAATGCGTAGTTCATTCTCCTCAGTGTATGGAACGACAAACTGGCATGGCGGAAGTAACCTATTCGCCGGTTTCTCTTGTGGTAGGGGGGGTGGGGTGATATGGGACAGTTAAACAAAACTCAATTTTCCAGTAATTTTTGGATGGCCCATTACAAAATGGGACAACCCGACGTCACATGAGGCATTCTTTATCAACCGGGTCACTTTTCGTATTATTTTAATTTTTTTTTTTCACGTAACATAGACTTCCCCCTATGGGGAAAATTATAACTCTAACGTCATTCGAAAGTTGATGAAAAATAAAACAATTAATGTCATCACGAATTTTTTGAGTTATAAGGATATTAAAAATAAAACGTAAATCTTGAAGGGTGCACTTTAAAAGTCTTTAAAAAATCACAGAAGCTCCTCTCAGGTAGTACTACAAACTGACAAATTAAAAAAAAAAAACATTTGAGAGGTTGACCGAAAAAAGTGGCCCAGTTTATAAAGAATGCCTCACATCCGGATATTCAACCCCGTTTTGCCCCACTAACCACCACCGCTACCATCCAGAAGTTATTGGAAAATAGCGTTTTGCCACATCATCCCATTTTGCCCCCATTCTTCCATTTTTGCCCCGCTCTCCCCTATCGATGGGGTTTTTGTTTTTCTTGCGCTTCGTGCCTGTTTCCTCGCAGGTTTTGCCCGCGACCCGCACAATCGAAAGAAAATCAGCCGGATGTGTGGCTTCCACCGCGTCCTGAAGTTGGGTGTTGCATCTTGCGTAACCTACCACCTAGAAGAAAACTTATTTTTGAATACATATCCTTTTGCCACGAGTCCCTTGTAAGTTATGTGAATTTTGTGAACACACAAGAAAAATAAAAAAAGGACACATGAGAAGGAATGGACTGACATGTTCTAAAAAAAGCGAATCAGGGGCTGAAGAACTTGGGCCGATGGCCTATTGGATAGGGTAAAAGTGGTGAATATGGCCCACCTCGATTAACACGTAAGTCAATTATATATGGACCGGGCCATATTCCCCACTTTTACCCTATATAGCATAGGAGACATTTAGTATCAACATGTTTGCATTACGCCCAATTCAGTTATTCCTACCGACACCACCGAGCCGCTACATAATCTATGAGACTCCGAAAATGAATTACAATTTTCGTCAGTACCAAAAAGAATCATCGAGTCTACATTTGTTTTGCATGCTCTTCCACGTGCGAAGGGCTGAGAAGCCTCGAGTGCCCTCTCACCGCATCGCTCATATCTAAAGCAGTGTTAGACGCGGTCTCCGTCTCTGATGTAAAGATCCAACGCCTTGACTCGAAAGCACCCATTAGTGGCAACTCAATGTACCTATTAGTGGACACTGATATTCACATAATCACGAATATTTCTGCTCATTGAACTAGATTCCATCGCGAAGAGTGATTCATTGTCTAACCAAGAACCCCCAATATGTATAAGTATATATTTTTGAAGACACAATATGAATAAAGTAATGAATATATGTCTTTGTTCCTATTAGTGGCCACCGATGTGCCTATTAGTAGTCACTTTCCATGCGTCGGTTCACAATTTCGTCAATAAAAAAGCATACCGCATTTTTATTGAGATTATATATATATATTGAGTAATAATATACGTTAAACAGTAATCTAAGTGAAGAATTCATGAGGAACATTTTACGCATTGAAAACTGCAACTGGCGTGTCGATAAGAATTGTCATTACCCATAATGTAATAAACCTGCCACTACTAGGAGCATTTACCTTAGGTCCATTATTGGCGGAGATCTGGGTCAAAAACCGTGCCGGAATGCGTCGATTCACAATTTCGTCAATACAAAAGCATACCACGTTTTTATTGAGATAGTAATAATATACGTTAAACAGTGATATAAGTAAAGAATTCATAAGGAACATTTTACGCATTGCACAAGAAATTATCATTACCCATAACGTAATAAACCTGCCACTAATAGGAGCATTTACCTTAGGTCCATTGTTGGCGGAGGCTTTTCGGTTGATGCTAATCGAACGTAAATGGCCCGATCGCCGGAAATCTGGGTCAAAAACCGTGCCGGAATGCGTCGATTCACAATTTCGTCAATACAAAAGCATACCACATTTTTATTGAGATAGTAATAATATACGTTAAACAGTGATATAAGTAAAGAATTCATAAGGAACATTTTACGCATTGCACAAGAAATTATCATTACCCATAACGTAATAAACCTGCCACTAATAGGAGCATTTACCTTAGGTCCATTGTTGGCGGAGGCTTTTGGGTTGATGCTAATCGAACGTAAATGGCCCGATCGCCGGAAATCTGGGTCAAAGACCGTGCCGGAATGACCCTCGAGCCTGGGCGGATCAGAAAAACCACCACGAATCTCCCCCTCCGGCTCAGTCGCGAAAGAGATTGTTTTCCTTCAAAGGGAATTCCAATTTTTTAAAGTAGGTTGCCCGTTACGTACGTTCCGTTATCTTGATTGTCTCTTACGCTCGGAGATCATCACGGCGATGAGGTAGACACGTAAATTATGCGCCGGATATCCCAGGATATTCGTTCTCTCGATAGCCCGACATCCGGAGCGGGGGCGGGAAAATCACTTACGGCACAACACCGGATCGATCCCATCCACAAGCTCGCGGGCCACACACGTTTTGAGATTCTCGACGAGTACAGTCGTTCGATCCCGCAGGAGTTGCTCTCGAGTGTATACGCGATTCCGTACCGCCGTTCGGGTTCTTATGGTCGACGATAAGGCGCTCTCGGTGTGTCTGCCCGGCAATCGTGGTTTCCACTTCTACACACCGCCTCTCTATTTCTCCGTTGGCGATCTCTCTTTTCTCGAGCGAAATTTATTTATGAAAAATGTATAAACTCCTCCCGGCCCTCCCTCCGGCGACTGGATACTCTCGCCGTCTACCCCTGCCGCCTCTTACGTCAGGTGGAGAGGAAGGGGTCCGGGCTATAAATAAAATGTGAGACTGAACGCTTGGTTCGGCCGAGGAAAAATATGTGGAATATTATGTACCGTAGGAAAAATTGAAAGCAGGCACGAGTGGACTTATATAAAAAGCCCAGTGCGCAGATAAAGAGAAGCTTCGATAGCCCCGCGCGCGACCCACATTTAGCCCACGGGTCGTAGAGCCGGTGGGGCTATTGATTCAGTTCGCTCTTACTAAAAGATTGACTTCGTTTCATTGCGTTTGATCTCATCCAACAGCAGCTTTACTGCTTTTTCTGCATTGGTAGCCTGGTAGAAGCTTTACGGCGTTACATCGTGCCATTGTGGGGTGTGTTAAGAAGCATGGTTCGTCTCTGATGACGTCCAGTAAAAGGGCCGACCAAGCCCCGCTGAGATCAGACAAAGGCCTGACCAGGCCCTAATGAGGTCCGGTAAAATGCCTGACTAGGCCCTAATGAGGTCCGGGAAAAAGCCTAACTAGGCCCTAATGAGGTCCGGGCAAAAGCCTCATGAGACCCTAATGAGGTCCGGGCAAAAGCCTCATGAGACCCTAATGAGGTCCGGGAAAAAGCCTGACTAGGCCCTAATGAGGTCCGGGAAAAAGCCTCATGAGGCCCCAATACGATCCGAACAAGGCCTAACCAAATTCTTCCAAGGAACCCACCTAGCGCTTCGAGATTTCTACCAGGGAAACTAACCTTTGGAGTTGACCCTCCAAAGTAGGACTAGTCCAGCTGGCCTCGAGCCAGTCACGCACCGGCGGCCCTACGTAACCGCCAGCTAGGCTAAACTTCACCTGGGCCCCTGGCCTCTTGATTCTCCTCACCATTCGACGCCTGTTCCGAAGAGACTCCCTTGACCAGCTGCGACCCACTCTTGGCTCTCCGTCCTTTCCCTCGGTTAAAGATCCAAGATTATGCCGATGTTGCACTAAAATGACTGGGACCTCCGGTGGGACGTCGAGGAGTTTCTTCCTCGAGCTTCGGAACGGCTTAACCGGTGGATTTGCGAATACCGGGGAAATATGGGAAAAGGAGAGCCCGACGGAGACGGGTTTACGAAGAATGTCGTGTATACAGCGGTATTGGCATGAGAGTGAATCAGAAGATTCTGGCAAACGGAACGGGAGATACACAAGTATGCGCTACATACGCGCGAGTCGAAGGATTTCATGCTCCAGCCCACTACCGCTGCCCGGGGTATGGGAATCCTTCCGCGGGCTCCCGGTCCTGACGCCCGGCATAGAATGGTAGAAAGAGAGCAGCCGAATAAAGGATTGTGAAGAGCCCCGAAACCCAAAACGTGACGTTGCATATTCGGAAGAGGATAGTGAATGCTTTCTCCTTTCATACGCCATTTCCCTCTTGGTGCCTTTGATATAGTATACACACGCGGTTCATACTATGTTTGCATGCACATATATATACGTCTTTCACATTCCCTCAGTTTCGCAAGAGGATTCGACTCCACTACCGAATTCCCTGTACCTTTCCGCGTTCTCCAGTTCTCCCCATCTTCATTCGCACTTTGGCACTTTCCGGCGCCCCTTGGTGTCTGTTCTTCGGGACGCTTCCCCGTCGATTTTTTGCAGCTTCCGCGAGGTGGCAGCGCGGCAACGACCCGAACAGGGAACCCTTTAGTGGATCATCAAATTCCACAGGGCACGCCTGAGTGGAAGTCCTCCAGGCTCCCCCAGCGCACCGACCTAAGGGGAGTTAAATTTGATGCAGGCGAAAGATCCTCTTCAAGGATAGTGAATCTCTCTATGCTCCTGCATATTCCAGGTCGGACGCTCGGCGGATGGCGAGGGGAGGGAGAGACGCTCGCCTGATCTCGCAAATGGAATAAGCAAGTGATCTTGTGTGTCGCCCGGTCGCTGGGAAGGCTTTTTTCCTCAGCTTCTGTACCTCGTGCGCCTTTCCCTCCGCTCACTTCTGGTCAGGACGTTACTTCTGGCACGGTACGCGAAGATCCATGCGTCGTCGGAATTTCATAGCGGTACGTGGGAACCACAGAGCGGATGCTCTCCAGCGCAATTAAAGTGAGTCTCTTTCAGGAAATCTTATCAAGATCTTGGTGGTATCTTGGGACTTGTCTTTGGAGTCCGTGAAACTTGCGGCGCCGCAATCAAACTCACTTCCCGAAGGGAAGCATCTTGCTATCCCAAAATATAGCTATTGATGGATTGATGAGGCCGATTCGTTCGATTTCGTTATAAAGCGACTTTGCATTCGTTTGGGGCTTGTTTTGCGGCTCGAAACGCATGAATCTTGAGTATTTGCATAGAATGAAGTATTTTTTATCTCATAATACGAGCTGGAGCGCCTACAGCGAGCGCAAAACTCAATCGTTCGATTTCGTTATAAAGCGACTTTGCCTTAGTTTGGGGCCACGGAGCGAAGGCTCTCCAGCACGATTAAAGTGATTCCCTTTCAGGAAATCTTATCAAGATCTTGGCAACGTGGTGTCTTGGGACTTATCTTTGGAGCCCGTGAAACTCGCGGCGACGCAATCAAACTGACTTCCCGAAGGGAGGCGTCTTGCTATCCCAAAATATAGCTATTGATGGATTGGTGAGGCCGCGTTGTTCGGCGCTTGAAGAAAACGTCTATTTCAGCTCATTGGCTATTCCTACTCCAACAGGACGCCCGTTCCTCGGGTAGAGTCCGTCCCTTGGCCGCCAGATGGCCGGTCGGCGCGATTCGTTTCTCGCAAACGTATCGCGACCCGGGTGGCTATAAGGCCCCTTCCTGGCCTATCGACCGGTCCGTCGCTTGGTCGCTAGATGGCCAACGGGCGCTTTGCTTCTTGCGAGCGAAGCGCGACATGTACGTCTGTAAGGCCTCTGCCTGGCTTATCCTCCGGGTTCTTTCCTATTGCCTCCAATAATTGACCACACTCACCGGAGTAGAAATTTTCTGGTCCCGATGTAACGCTCGAAAATTTCTACTCGAGCACTTATATGAAGGTAACCCCTGATCGGAACCCTCTGAAAATTCAGCTCACAATTCGGAAGTGCGCAAGCGTACGCTGATTTTCACCAGTGTCCAACGTGTCTCTGATCATAGCAGGTCCGCAGACAGAGCAGGATATTCGGCCTGGAACGTTGAGTTGTTCGCAAAGTTCCCGAATTGCCGACTGAACAAAATCTTTGACCTGATCCTGTTTCGCTCATGTTACATTCGTGTGTGACTCACTGATACATAATTGTATCAAAGACTGGCCAGCAATCCAGCTGCCACCTTGAATCCATCCAATATGCTACGAAATTCGATTCACCATGCAGGATCGAGCCCGTTCAGAGCACGGACAATGTTCCTTCCGCGCTAAAATAAATGTAAAGAATTCCGACTACGATATTTCGCTGGCACGAAATATCGAAACGTTTCACTGGAAGCCTCCAGTTTTCACCGCCTCTCTCCACCATCGTCTGAAATTTGAATGCCAATCGCCAGAGGGTGGCGGACAGACGTTCGGAGTCGCCGAATCAAATCCGATTCAATGCTCAACCGAACGAATCACCTCCCGATGAGACAAGATCATCGGGCATCCCGGGGACGACCGGCGATGGCGCTGTGCAAACTCCTCGGGCTATTGGACAAGTAATTTCGAGCTGAAAGGAGGGAAAGAGGAATCCCGTACGAGTGAGCCACGAGAGGAGGAAGGTCTTAAAGAAAAATCTCGTCGGGTAAGTGAAGGATCGGAAGGTCCTTTTTGGCCCCGAGCCAATACCTCCGTCCGTTCGCTCTCCCCCTCGTTCTCCCCGGTGTTTCATGCAGGCATCGGAGCTCCCGCTTCTGCCACCGCTGCTTCGGTCGCTGTCGTACTCCCGATAGCGGAGATACGGTCATGTACTTGGTTCCTTTTTTTTCCATTTCAATTGAATTTTCATATCTCTCGACCGGAAAGAATGACCAAGGACCACGGATATCGCAAACAGGAAGGGAAGAGGATGAGGCAGGCAGCTCGTAATCTGAATGAGGTCCCGGATAGGTGCGGTGTTCCAACATTTACGAGGGAAACAAAACCCATCCGTCTCGTCTCGTTTCCCGGTGGAACGAACATCAGCTGAACCAGCTCCGCACCGAAGACGACTGCCTCCCCGATCCACCCATTCCATCCGAAAAATACCTAGCGCGTCTTCGGTGATATTTACGATGTGCGAAAACGTTACCGCTTTACGAGCATCCGGGCTCCTCGCACTTTCTCACGCTTCTGGCAGTCGTTTCGGCACCTGTAACATCTTACCATTACCCGAATAACGGAGTCACTGGTGAGAATGGCGCGGCACTCCTTTATCCGTCTTCTGCGTCCGTGACGTTCCACTTTCGGTCTTTTGGTGTCGTGTGACGTATCCTTGCGATAAATTAGGAACCATCCGGAGAGTTTGGATTCCTGGTGACGGAGATCTTGAGGTTCAACACTAACCCCACAAGACCATGTAGACACTGTCAGGCGTGGTCGTGTGCTTTTAGTGGAAGTTTCAAAGCGTTACATCAGGCCCTCAGGAGGTGCTGGCAAGGAATGTCAGGACTGGTCAAACCCCGATCTAACACTCTAAAATTGTCACTACAATTGATGAATTATCTTTATGTCATTGGGTTTGATTCAGTTTGATTTGGCGAAAGCTTCACCACTTCTGTGTTGATATCCCTAGCAGAAATTTAAGAGCGTTACATTAGGCTCTGGCAAGGCTTTGTTACCACATCATCGAGCCCCGATGTAACGCTCCAAAATGTTATCTAAAACTTACGACTGATCGACTTCGTTTCATTGATCTCTTTGGATCAGACCTCATCCCAGCAAACATTTTAGAGCGTCGCATCAGTCCCTGACAAGCTGCGGAAAACCGCTCAGGCCCTGACAAGGCCACCATCCAAACTCCAAAATTTCCACCAAGAAAACGGACCGCAAAGTCGACCCTCCCAGATGGGCCAGTGCCAAAGTGTCCCGCGTTTAATTCAAGTGACAATCCCCACGAAACGAACGCAATCCGTAGAGCTGGAATTGGTCTTTTCACTCGTCAATGAGGGAAAAAAGCGGGACGAACAGCCGGCATTGGCAGGTAACTCGCGCGAATGAGAAGCCGGGCCATCGGAAGAACAATCTCTTGTTCCGTGAAAGGGAACGTAGCGCACGAATGGAAGTTAGGAAGAAAGGCCTTTGTCCCATTTCCCATTTCCCATTCGGCGTTTCCCATTTCCGTGAATGGCGCGCATGAGCGCATACACGCCCGACGATTCAACGCTACGTCGAACGGGGATGATGAGGAGAAGCGCCAAGATCAAAAGCTGGAAGTGCCCGGTTGAATTGAAATCTCGAGGCGGGCGTCGCGACGGCCGGATCGTCAGGCTTCGGGCGTTATTCGATGCATCAAAGACGGGGGGGTGAACGCAACGACGGATGAACACGACCCGCAGAGCAGAAGCTCTCTGAGGATCCATGTAAGAACCAAAAGCTCGGAACCGTCAGATGTACACGGAAGCTCCCGTGATTTCCCTCAGCCCTGAGGAGGACATAAATTGGCCCGCGCTGAGAAAGCTTATTCGCTCATTAATGTTGCGTCGCGTAATCCCAGGGCGTGTCGGGGCCTCGACGACGCCGTAACGAAGCCAATTTTGAAGGAACACGGATGGATGGGGCGAATCGCGAGCGGGAGACGGAGAGGCATCGATCCCCGCTGGGCGGGGAACGGGAGGAAGCGAGGACGCGAAGGACCGTCGCGGAAATTATAGATCGCTACATCAGGCCCTGACAGGGCCATACCAGATCTCCGCGTAACGTTGTTAGGTTTCTGGCGGTACATGGCTCGCGGGATCCACCGGAAATTGGGATAATTGTTGGGAATTGTTAACGCTTGAATAATTCAGCGATCGGAGGTTGATACTGATATTCAATTAAAGGTTTGTCAGCATCGCGAGGGACAGAAACTTTGTTCAGTGTTCGGGCATTTTTTTCTGATATATTGCTAGATATCTCTTATTGCCTTTTTATACGTCTTTTCCGGTTTGATAATCTAATTTCCAACCGGAAGTAACGTTATACCGGAAATGTGTCACTTCCGGTAGAAAAATCTCATTTTTTTACCGGAAGTGACGTCATACAGGAAATACGTCAATACCGATTTTTAAATCGTATTTTTTTAATAGCGGTCTCTAACTTTCGTAATTCGTTGAATTTAGATATAGAAACTTGAGCGAATATTCTTGACACTATAAACTACTAGAAAAAAAAATAATAAATAACATGAGAATTTTATTGTGGCGTAAGCCTTTAAAAGTCACTCACAGGCTTCCAAAAAAAATTGATTTTCAGTTTCATAATTGTAAAAAAAAAAATAAATAAAAATACTATAATTATTATTGGACACGCAGATCTAGAAACACGCGCTTGGCATTTTTTTAAAGGCCGTCATTGCGAAAATCCAAAATAGTTTCAAAGTTCGACTTAAAAAACAAAACAAAAAAACATGTCAGCATAGTGTAACTCCTCGACGGTCCAGGGAGCGGAACATCGAGATACGTTTGAATTCTGTCCAGGTGATAAAAATCCATCGGCTGTCTGCCGGATCGATAATCCACGAAGGTATATTAAGATATACGATTTATGCGTCCGTATAATGCCTCGCTCTCCGGGTCGCTGGTACGTCCTGTATACAGAACCGACGCACGGCGAGAGAATATATGCAGCGTCAATAGTGCGAGGCCTCGGCGAGATCCCTTCATCCTTTTTGCACCCCCGGCTCTGGAATAACGAGGCCAGGCCATTCGAGTCTAGGATTGATTGATTGCGACTCGGTCGAGGCAACGAGGTCGAGTCTCATCGTCGCCCCCCCCCCTCTTCCCACCCTCACCAAGCAACGGAGATTCGATTCGCCCCAGTATGCTCACCCCGTGTCCTATCCACCCGCCGTACCTCACTATTTCTCCAGCTTCCGGTATCATGCTGCTGGAGCCCCCCCCCCCCGCCCCCCAACACCGTAGCCTCCCTTCCACGGGCCAGTGGAAAAGCTGCGAATAATCCACGCGAGAGCTTCCTCCTCGCCGAACCGCTGAATTAATCGTATACGAATCCTCCGAATCCTGGAAAAAAACGCTGGAAAAATTCTCTCGGAAAAAATTCTGAAAAAAAACCCTCGGAAGAGAAACCCTCTGGAAAAAACCCTCTGCAAAAAAACCTCTGGAAAACCCCCGGAAAATCTGGAAAATCCCCGGAAAATCTGGAAAAACGCCTGGAAAACTCCCCGATAAAAGCCCTGGAAAAACCCCCGGAAAATCTGGAAAACGCCCGGAAAACTCCGCTATAAAAACCCTGGAAAAAATCCCCGGGAAGAAAGTCCTGGAAGCTGCCCGGAAGAAAGCCCTGGAAACCGCCCGGAGGAAAGTCCTGGAAGCTGCCCGGAAGAAAGCCCTGGAAACCGCCCGGAAAATCTGGAAAACCCCCGGAAAACTCCGCTATAAAAACCCTGGAAAAAACCCCCGGGAAGAAAGTCCTGGAAGCTGCTCGGAAGAAAGCCCTGGAAACCGCCCGGAGGAAAGTCCTGGAAGCTGCCCGGAAGAAAGCCCTGGAAACCGCCCGGAAGAAAGTCCCGGAAAACTCCCCCAGAAAAAAACCCCGGAAAGCACCCCCGATCATAAGTTCCCAACTATCAACACAGTCACGTCGTAATGCGTGGCAGAACGGATGGGTAAAGTCAATTTTCCAGCCGATGTACTTTTTCACCTGTCTGATCATCAACTTTTTTGGGGATATTTTTTTCGGAAGTTTCTTCCGCCCGAAGCAATTTTTTTCCACGAATTTTTATTTACCCGTTCTCTTTTCCCGTGGCGTTGGTACACACGCCGGCTCGCCTCTGTCGGTTCTTTCCCGCTTCGCCCAGAACAGCGCCCAGGGAAATCGATGAGGGAAAACCGGGTTACTGGTTCGTTGTCGCGACTGTCCATTCACGACTGCACCCCGCCGTCCCCCCGCCGAGCTCTCACTCTCACCATCCCTCCCTCCCCCCAAATGTGTACCGGCACCAAACTCTCGTCACAATGTGTGCAAAAGCCTCCCAGCCAACACACAACCCGAATAGAGACGCGGAGACGCGAGCGGTAGGACGATAATTTGGCGACCTACCAAAACTTTGAATCCCGTTAGCTCCCCCCCTCTCCAAACCACCCCCGAGGCTCTGTCATCGGACGCAAAAATATGGTCGCCAAACACTCGACGGTGTGTCACCACCCGTAAGGGAAATCAACACTCTCGTCCTCCTCCCGTTCCCAAGCTTGTACGACAAACCCATTTTTTTTTTTTTTTTTTTAAAGTCTCCTCACCAACGAACTCCCAGGTTCAGCTTCGTTGTTTTTCCATTTTTTAAATCGATTCCCCATCAGATTCCTCATCCTCATAATCCTGTTTACATGCCATAAACCATCCTGGCAACCCGTGTCCGCCCCCCCCCCCCCCACGAATAGGAAAATAATGAGGCGTGAGTTTTACGAGAGCACCACCGATACGAAAGGAAAAATTATGATACCTAAAAGTCCAAACCCGAGGGCTTGGTCGGATGCCCACCGGAATAAAATTCCTCGAAAGAAACCGCGAATGCAAACTCTGGAAGGAACCCCCAGAAAACTCCCTCGGAGAAAATCCCTCCGGAAAAAAACCCCCAGAAAAAAAAACCAGAAAAGGAACCCCGGCAAAAAACCCCGAAAAGGACACCCAGAAAAACCTCAGAAAAAACCCAGAAAAGGACCCCTAGAAAAAACCAGAAAAGCACCCCCAGAAAAAACCAGAAAAGGGCCCCCCGAAAAACCCAGAAAAGGACCTCCGGAAAAAACCAGAAAAGGACCCCCAGAAAAAACCAGAAAAGGACCCCCAGAAAAACCAGAAAAGGACCCCCAGAAAAACCAGAAAAGGACCCCCAGAAAAAACCAGAAAAGGACCTCTAGAAAAAAACCAGAAAAGCACCCCCAGGAAAAAACGCCAGATCACAAGTTCACGACCTGTCGGCACTGTCACGTCGCAATGTGTGGCGGAATGGGTGGGTATAGTAGATTTTCCAGCTGATGTCTTTTCCACCTATCCGGTCATGAAAAACGATTATACCTAAAAGACCAAGCCGGGGGTGGCTTGGCCGGATGCCCCCATCCGACTTCCGAATCATTCGAGTCTCAGAATCTGCTCTAATATCATGCATAGTTTAATTTAATGCCCCTTCAGGAGGCTCTCAGCGGAAGGAGGATCAGCGGAACGGCAAAGCTGAGATTTCAGAGATCCTCCCGCGGCCCTGCCCCGCCACCCCCCGGCCCTGACTGACCGTGTATTGGACTCGATCCTCGACCCCCATAGCCGTTAGTCCATGGACGCTGGGGCGCACGCGGCCGGGGTAAAATTCTCTCGGATCTCGAAGCGAAGTTCAATTTGGCGTGATGGAGGGACAAGGCACCGAAGGGTTGGCCGGATCGAATTGAATGTGTACACGTGGGCTGCCTATTTGGCTGGTACGCGCCCTCGACGTCTTTCTCCCGATGGTAGAACCGGCCCGGGGGGGGGGGGAGGTGGATGCCCATGGGCAAGGTGGTCCCGGGAAATCCCCGGGTAATCCGCGTAAGGGCTGAAATGGATTACCGTCGTACTAGCCTCGGCGAATGGGAGACGAAGAGCTACCAAGGCGGTTGGTATCTACTGGGGGGGGGGGGGGGGGGTGAAGGGGGCGGGAGAGTGGAAGCCCCCGAAACACTGGTTTACGGAATCGGGTTTCCGTTATCGGCATAACGGTCGAGGGTTCGAGCCTGGGGGTTATCTTTCCAGGAAGGGGAGGACAGGAGTGCAGCCGAAGACGGGTGGAAGCTACGAGTGGGGGGGGGGGGGTGGAGAAGGTGGAGGGGGATGAGGAGGGAGCTCGAGCTTACCGTGAGGACGATGTACCTACTATACCTCCCATCGGATTCCTACCTACCCGTTTGCTCAAGCACACGTCATGGATCCGTAGGGTCGCATCCACTTGTATATGAGGGCGAATGATGGATCCGGTCGCATGGATCGTGGTCATGCAGGTTGCTGCGGAGGGGAGGGGGGGGGGGGGCATTTTTGAGTGGTTATGGGCTAACCCCGTTTCTGCGGTCGGGCTCCAAGCTGGGGAGCGTTTTTGGGGTGAGAGTGAAAATATGGACTACTTAAATACTCGGGCCTGTATGTCCTCAATGATGAATACGAAACATTGGTCGTCATACGGTTACTATTGAATCTGAATGGTGAACTGAAGGGTGCATTAGTGGTAATCAATCGATGGTATTCATACCATGCAGAGCGAGTGATTACCATCCGGAGCGAATGGTGACCCAATAACACATTTAATGGTTACTATTCGTCCTTTGATCATTAATGAATAACAACCATTCGGAATGTAACCATTGGTGAATTGTAATAATTTGGAGCGTAACCTTTGGTGAATGGCACCCCCTCGAATCATGACCATTTATCAATGGTAACTATTGAGAACGTTGCTGTTAGGCCATTGTAATCGTTTGGAGTAAAAAATTAAACTCTCTATAAGTAGGGTAAAAGTGGGGAATATGGCCCGGTCCATATATCATTGATTTGCGTGTTAATCGAGGTGGGCCATATTAACCACTTTTACCCTATTTACCTGCTTATTCCGACGCTTATCGATGATCTTATGAATTTCGAGAGCACTGGTTCAGGTTACATCAAACATTACATTTCAGTAAACTCAAAACGATAAACAGAATCTGACATCTCTTGTGAACGTTTCTTATGAACTTCAGAAATATTTTTCCACTGATCAAAGAAGGCTCTAGAAATTTCTTCGATTTTCAGATATTTCCAATCGTTATCCCAATGTGTTTTTCTTAATGGTGACCAATGGTTTATTTTCATTATGGTAAATTCACGTCAATAATGGCTGAATAGCATTCAGAAGGCACTTCGACAATACAACCCGAGTACAATTAATTAAAAAAACCGCGCGTTAGCAGCTCCAAAGACGACGAAAACTGGGCCGCTTACCTTAAGAACATCGTGTAAAACGTAAAAAAAATTCCCTCGTGTTGTCCAATTTTCCCCAATACGGGGAAAATTGAGCGGGTGTTAAAAATTACTCGCACGAATAAAACTGAGGCGTTCGTGTGAATTCCGCACGGCATATTTTCCATCCGCGTAACGACAGCCGGCGTATCCTGAGAGCGTTTCCGTCCCGTTCGCACGTCAGCCGCATATATCGCACCCCCGACACAGCCAAACCAACCCCCCCCCCCCCCCATCGGTCCTCTCCTCTACGTATGATTATGCAACCTCGCGGGCTCTCGCGAATCTCGCTATCCGTATAATATACCCGCGAGAGCGTGAAATTAGTTTTCACTATAGAATTAACCTCGTCATTATCGTCTTCATTGTTATCTCCATATATTTACATCGTGTTATCACATACCCCCCCCCCCCATTCCACCACCCCCCTTTCTGCATCCCCGGGGTCGTTGTTGTAATAAACGTCACGATTAACGACTTCATCGCTCTCCTCCATATTCCCGAACAATCCCCATGAGAAAATAATAACACCGGTACAGCGTTGAGAACCGGAGCCCTGTATTACTGATCATCATGAAAATTAAAACTATTATCATGCCGGGTCACGCGGAGCTCGTTTGTTTCGCGCGATCAACGGCGATCGAATACCTGATGTAAATTCCAAAAAAAAAAAAAAAAAAAAAAATTCTTTCAATTTCATTCCTCCGCACTGGCGATGTGTATAATGCGCCTCCGTAGAGGTCCGGTCGTGCTCGGGGAGCTGATGAGGGTCAGTGACGAGATTCGATTCGCGCGGTGTTGAGTAATAATGCCGGTCGCGCGCGGACGCTCGGGTGGAATCAAGAACGAAGGAACGACGGGGCCGGCTATGAGGGGTCGGGGGCGGGGGGGGGGGAGAGACCGTAGATAGAAAGGCCGTCGAGATATGGAGACCCGGTCCAGGTGGCGTTGATGCTGGCTGCCAGGTATGCCGAGTAAATTCCAACGAACCGTCACGGCATGACGGCACGCCCGCAATGTCTAATCAGTGCCAACTCAATTTGATCCCCCGGCGTTGGTCTCGACCCCTCTCGTTTGCGCCCGGGAGGCGAGGGGAACCGTCCCATTGTTGCACGATTCCACGCGTGTCTCGTTCCCATCACCGTGGACTGCGTTCCCAAAGCGGGGGAGCGCTTCCTATCGTCGACCGGTACCAACGGGTGGAGAACTTCGTCCGGAGAACCCATCCGAGCGACTCCAAGCGTTCGCTAATTGTCGGCGACTCGGTTTGAAGTAATCGGGGACACACGAGAATACAACGTATGCCAGCGGGTATGGTGGTTGTCACGCTCGCAAGGGTTTCGTAGAATAGGCCAGTTCTGGGCATTCCCCTGTGATCTCATCATACTTCCACAAAGGTTGCTTATAGAGTATGGTAAAAGAGGTAGCATGTGAGTATCCGTGTGAGTATTCGTATGAGTAACCGTGTGAGTAACCGTGTGAGTATCCGTGTGAGTATCCGTGTGAGTATCCGTGTGAGTATTCGTATGAGTAACCGTGTGAGAATCCGTGTGAGTATTCGTATGAGTAACCGTGTGAGTAACCGTGTGAGTAACCGTGTGAGTATTCGTGTGAGTATCCGTGTGAGTATCCGTGTGAGTATCCGTGTGCGTATCCGTGTAAGTATCCGTGTGAGTATCCGTGTGAGTATCCGTGTGAGTATCCGTGTGAGTATCCGTGTGAGTATCCGTATGAGTATCCGTGTGAGTATCCGTCTGAGTATCCATCTGAGTATCCGCGCGAGTATCCGTATGAGTATCCGTGCGAGAATCTGTTGGAATCTGTGAATATCTGCGAGTATCTGTTAGAGTGTGTAAGTATTTGTGAGCCTCTGTGCGTATCCATGAGTATCCGCGACTATTTATAATAAGAATCCGTGAGTATCCGCGAGTATTTATAACAAGAATCCATGAGTATCCGCGACTATTTGTAATAAAAATCCCTGAGTATCCGCGAGTATTTATAACAAGAATCCATGAGTATCCGCGACTATTTGTAATAAAAATCCCTGAGTATCCGCGAGTATTTATAATAAGAATCCGTGAGTATCCGCGAGTATTTATAATAAGAATCCGTGAGTATCCGCGAGTATTTATAATAAGAATCCGTGAGTATCCGCGAGTATTTATAATAAAAATCCCTGAGTATCCGCGAGTATTTATAATAAGAATCCGTGAGTATCCGCGAGTATTTATAATAAGAATCCGTGAGTATCCGTGTGTATTTATAATAAGAATCCGTGAGTATCCGTGAGTATTTATAATAAGAATCCGTGAGTATCTGTAATAAGAATCCATGACTATCCGGGAGAATCTGTAATAAGAATCCGTGAGTATCCGCGAGTATCTGTAACAAGATCTGTAAGTACCTGTGTAAGTATCCGTGAGTATCGGTATGAGTGTCGAATCGACATAAAATGTATTATTATGTAGATCGTCTCTCCCCCTAACCGGCATTCACCATCTCCAATATTTGCGTCGAACATAACGCACACAGACCCCGTCCCGAAAATGCTGGAAGAAACGAACGATGCGAGAGCGCAAGTACAAATTGGCTGCGATGTAGAGAAACAGAAAGAGAGAGAGAGAGAGAGCTCAGCGGCAGGAACGGACCGTAATGAGGGAGCATGTTAGCCCATCCAACCACACAGCCCATTTTTACAGTACCTTGTACCGGCCCGGAGAAAAACGTACGCGAGGAGAACGCTCTCCGAGAGCAATTTGCGAAAGTGAGGAACAAAAAGTATGACGCCCTGAAATACTGGACGAAAGTGATAAAGGATCGTAATGATCGGGGGGACTGTCGGTGAAGGAGGAAAAAAGAAAAAAATGATTCGCGACGAATCCACCGTTGTGGTGGGATAAGCAGATAAATCGCGAGAAGGTCCTCGTAGCTGTTGGCGAGTAACGATGCGGGGACAATCCCGGCAGATCGACTCTGTCCGCTGGGCCGCTGGTGAGGGACGAAAGCCGACAAACATATTGCCAAGGGATCCGGTAACCAGCGCGAAGGTTCTTACAACATTAGGCCGGTAGCCGATATGATCGTAGGACCCTATAAAATTCAGATGGGACGCTTGGAATGAGAGGAAAGCCGGAGGCGAGCGGGAACATAATTTACTTCACTCAGAGTCACGCAGAAATTTTTTTTTTCCAATCTAGGAAAATTTATTGAGGACGAAGAAAAATGTTTATTTGCTTCGTAACCTAATAGAGCGTTTATTCATTCCTAATATATTTTTTTTTTGTTTGATTCCTAATATCTGATGTCTAATGGCTGATATGTGATAGCCTAATATGTCATGTCTTTCGGAGTTTTGAGCTGGCATTTTTTTTACCTTTCGGACTTTAGAGGTGTCAATTTTTCTACCTTTTGGACTTCTGGGCTGTCGATTTTTTACCTTTCGGACTTTTGAGTTGTCGATTTTTTACTTTTCGGACTTTTGAGCTGACAATTTTTTTCTTTTCGCACTTTTAAGCTTTCGATTTTTTACTTTTCGCACTTTTAAGCTGTCGATTTTTTACTTTTCAGACTTTGAGCTGTCGATTTTTTACGTTTCAGACTTTGAGCTGTCGATTTTTTACTTTTCGGACGTTTGAGGTGTCAATTTTTTACTTGTCAGACTTTGAGCAGTCGATTTTTTACTTTTCGCACTTTTAAGCTGTTACTTATTTACCTTTCGGACTTTTGAGCTATCGATTTTCGGACCTTTCGTAATCCTAAGTTTCCGATCTCCAGCCCATTCGAAATTTAAATTGTCGATTCTCCACCAGTACGTATTTCACTCTTTCGTACGATTATTTAAATATCTTCAGCCAGTCAGAGAGCATTTCTTAAGCAACAACAATACATATCGAAAATGCGAGTTATATTGACCACAAATTTTTTTGTTATCCCCAAAATTTGTCACAATCCCTACTGGTCCATCTTACCCCGTCGACCACTTTTATCCCAGGTCTTGGATCTTTTTCTCTTCTCGTCCGATAGTTGTCGGTTTATCGACCACTTCACGGATACTCGGATACTAAAATCCAACAGTGAGCCGGAGTGAGACTCGCGGAACACCTACTTCCATCAGCCTGGCGCCTCGACGGGAGTTAACGATGGAAGACGTAATTTTCGCTGGTGCGATGTTGCTTCTGCTACTGCAACCCGGGACCTGAAGGGAATCGTGCACACTCGCACCCTCATCTCGGCGCAACCCTCGGCTATCTTGCTTGCCCGGAAGTTCATAAAAATCTGATGAAAAACCAGGGAGTTTCTCGTTCGACATGGCTATAGCCTTTACTCTCGGCCATTATCGATACCCACCGCGAAATTTCTCGGATAAAAATGAACTCGAGAAAAAAAAACGAGAGTAGTGTATCGTCTACGGAAGGAGAAAATCGCCGGAAAGACTCGGAGGTTTTTTTTATTTATTTTTGGAGAGAAAATAAAAATTGTAGACCAAGTAGACCACTTAATTTTTTTAGATTTTGGAACAAGACGTTTGTTGGAATATTCTTGAAAACAAACGGATCTGTGTACATTGAGTATAGTAATCATGTAGTCAATAGATGAAGAAAAAAAAATGAAACCATTTTTTTCTCACTATATTTAACTCTCTATATTAACATTATCGATACCGATTTTTTAAAGACGCCACCGCGTTTCCTGATGGACATGGCTTACCATTTTTTTAATAACTCAATGCTATCAAATTTACAGATGACGAGAAAAAAAATCCCCATAATTTGTCTAGTTAATTCCCTAGTTAATTCGCTCTTCAGCCTCTGCTTCTCCGATCAGCCACTCGTCGACCCGCTGTCGTCGTCGCAAAGGGCATTTTGCCATTGCTATCATGAGCCGTTGTTGCATCAACCATTCCAACGCTGTCAGTCGAGATACGCTGCCACGAGTGAGTCATAAAAGGAAACGTCATACTCGATCTCCCGACTCTCCGCAGCGAAATAAACACAAGCCCGCTGTTCGGATCGCACCGCATTCATCCAGTTATCGTCACTTTCCATCAACCTCGCTGTTACTCACATTCACGAACAGGCACCGTTCTCTCCCCGCGAATTCCGCGGGACAGAACGAACCACAATTATTTCACGACAGAGTTTGTTCCTCATCCGCAGTCCGGAAACCCGGCAATTTGTCTGACAGGTGGATTCGATCCCATGTGCATTCCTCCTCACAGTTTTGCTCGGGCCTCCGTCCATGTTCGCCTCGCACCGCACGAGACGCACGATCGAATCGTGCCCAGAGCAAGAAACCATCCCAACTTGGCAGCCCGATGAAATACTTGGGTTGTTACCACGGGAAGCTCGGAATTACCTGGTATTACCGTGTGGCACGCCAACTATGGCCCCTCACACCGCCGTCCCCTGATGGTTTCGCCCTCTCGTGGCCTCCTCCTCATCCGACCCGCGATCCTCTTTCTCCTCCCTCGCTGGCAACTTCGTAGCTTTAATGTTACTCCCCCGACCCCGTGCAACGTGTACCACCAGCACCGGGAACGACCACCTCTGCCAGGTGTGCCTAACGTCGGAGTGTGTTTTCCCGCATTGTCCGGAAGCACGCGGCCTCTTAAATCAGCGCGATTAGAGCGTATAGGATATTGCAGAATCATGCAGACATCCGCGCCCTCGCGTCCTCCCCAGGGACCATCGGGGGTGAACCTTCGATGGAAGGTCTGCCCTCATGGAAGCCCATAGTCATAGAAGGTCGTCGCGCAGCCACTATAACTAATTTTGAGAAAAATGAGGATTTTGGGTAACTTTCAGACAGTAACATCTTCGATTCCCCATGGAATTTCGAGGAATCCAAGGTGCCTATCGTGTTCTATGGGGAAAACAAATCATTTCACTGACAGATCATTTCACCGACAAATCATTTCACCGACAAATCATTTCATCGACAAATCATTTCACCGACAAATCATTTCATCGTCAAATCATTTCACCGACAAATCATTTCACCGACAAATCATTTCACCGACAAATCATTTCACCGACAAATCATTTCACCGACAAATCATTTCACCGACAAATCATTTCACCGACAAATCATTTCACCGACAAATCATTTCACCGACAAATCATTTCACCGACAAATCATTTCACCGACAAATCATTTCACCGACAAATCATTTCACCGACAAATCATTTCACCGACAAATCATTTCACCGACAAATCATTTCACCGACAAATCATTTCACCGACAAATCATTTCACCGACAAATCATTTCACCGACAAATCATTTCACCGACAAATCATTTCACCGACAAATCATTTCACCGACAAATCATTTCACCGACAAATCATTTCACCGACAAATCATTTCACCGACAAATCATTTCACCGACAAATCATTTCACCGACAAATCATTTCACCGACAAATCATTTCACCGACAAATCATTTCACCGACAAATCATTTCACCGACAAATCATTTCACCGACAAATCATTTCACCGACAAATCATTTCACCGACAAATCATTTCACCGACAAATCATTTCACCGACAAATCATTTCACCGACAAATCATTTCACCGACAAATCATTTCACCGACAAATCATTTCACCGACAAATCATTTCACCGACAAATCATTTCACCGACAAATCATTTCACCGACAAATCATTTCACCGACAAATCATTTCACCGACAAATCATTTCACCGACAAATCATTTCACCGACAAATCATTTCACCGACAAATCATTTCACCGACAAATCATTTCACCGACAAATCATTTCACCGACAAATCATTTCACCGACAAATCATTTCACCGACAAATCATTTCACCGACAAATCATTTCACCGACAAATCATTTCACCGACAAATCATTTCACCGACAAATCATTTCACCGACAAATCATTTCACCGACAAATCATTTCACCGACAAATCATTTCACCGACAAATCATTTCACCGACAAATCATTTCACCGACAAATCATTTCACCGACAAATCATTTCACCGACAAATCATTTCACCGACAAATCATTTCACCGACAAATCATTTCACCGACAAATCATTTCACCGACAAATCATTTCACCGACAAATCATTTCACCGACAAATCATTTCACCGACAAATCATTTCACCGACAAATCATTTCACCGACAAATCATTTCACCGACAAATCATTTCACCGACAAATCATTTCACCGACAAATCATTTCACCGACAAATCATTTCACCGACAAATCATTTCACCGACAAATCATTTCACCGACAAATCATTTCACCGACAAATCATTTCACCGACAAATCATTTCACCGACAAATCATTTCACCGACAAATCATTTCACCGACAAATCATTTCACCGACAAATCATTTCACCGACAAATCATTTCACCGACAAATCATTTCACCGACAAATCATTTCACCGACAAATCATTTCACCGACAAATCATTTCACCGACAAATCATTTCACCGACAAATCATTTGATCGTCGATCGACGCTCACCAACGGTATCGATAAATGTGCAAAAATTTGTCAACGCCGATACAACCGATGTTTGTCGTGGTGGCGTTGCAGGGTGGGACCATCTCGTTCTATGAGCGTTACGAAACGGTCGATTACCATTACAGAACCCGAGGCAACCGGGGGGATACATGGCACGTAGCACAGTGTTGAGAGCGGTGTGCTCGAGACAACAAAGGGTGAAAAAAGGGTGGACGATAGAGCCGGAGGTGGCGAAAGAGGAGATACACACGCCACCGGAGCACCTCACAACGGGTAAACCCTGGGCTGCGTCAGGATACACACTAGCTGTACGAGTCTGTTACGAATTCCGAGTGGTTCACCACTGTCGAGAATCCTTGAATATTCAACGGAAATTAAACACCAGCCAGGGAGAATAGGATATTCGAGAACCACTATTCTCTCTCTCTGCATCTTTCGAGGAAAATGAAACAAATAAAACCGGAGGTGTCGGTGCCGATGAAGACTGCCTTTGATTTTCTCTATTAATTTTCTTCATGTAACTCGTGTCGGGGAGTAATTTCAACCACTCCGGGCTCTCCGCGCTCACGACACTCCCGTATGCTAATGCAATTTGGATGAGTGGCGATAGCAGAATATTCGGAGCTGGTAATTGGCGACAATATGTTTTCTGTTTTTTGTTTCCTTTTTTCGCTTTCGGCGCGGGTTTCCGTGTCAAGTGTTCGGACCAGAGTTCGGCAAGTCGAAAATTCTTGATCGGCGTAAAAAAAAGTGTCGGATAGAACCTCGAGACGTCATCCGATATTTTTCCCTCTGGTATTTATTTTCAGAAAAATTACGGTTTTGGGTTCTTCAGACAGCGATAACTTCGCTTCCCAATGGAACTTCGGGAAACTCCAGGTGCTTGTCGTGTTCTACGGGAAAAACTACACGAGACGAGGCACGCACTGAAATCGCAAAGAAGTTTTCTCATGCCGTTTCAGGGTGACAAAAAAACTTTGAAAAAAATGCGCCAAAGAGATTATTGCAGTTTTTTCCTAAAAATTTAAAACAAAATCCAGCCTACATATTTTGATGAATTTTTTTGCGTGAGCACGAATTCGATGTGTCATCCATCGTATGTTCTGTCGGCGCCCTGCCAATTCCTAAAATCATTTTCCGTCCCCTATGGCATAATTATCAGGAAATTCTCTTCGCCCGAAATTTGCCTGTTCTGAGGGTTTCCGGTACAATTCGTGGCGAATCAAATGGCTCGTTGAGCTCGGTAGTCTGAGTCGGAGTCTCGAAACGACAACGGCAAGCAGCAGCATTCGCCCGGTATGTTTAGACAGAAATGATGGGAGATCGGTGTTGCCGGACAGCTTATGCGACGGGAAAACGCTCGAGACCACTCGTGGTGCCGCGATGTTCCGAGCAGTGTAGGGTTATTGGTGGCCCTTTCGTCGGTGTTTTGAGCCGACGTGTAGTGGCTGGCAGGCAGGCCGGTATACAATCGCCCATTCGTACCCTCCTGGCCAAGCACAGGCTAGGTATGGGGACACGTTTTGTCGCACATCACTACAAAATGTCCTCTTGGTGATTAATCGACGCCACTCTCGGGCCCCCTCCGCCACTTCGTACGCGTTACTGTCGACCGCAATCTCTCCCAATCGAGCGTGCGTACATGTACCGGCGATACAAATATGCATATGAATACACACACACATATGGATACACATATGCGTACGGGCTGTACGTGTTTACGGTAAACACCCTCGGCAGTATGGGTAAAGGACGAATCCTGAATTTACAATCTCGGAATGACGAATATTCCGGACCCCAGAGCAATGTGGGACGTGCGGTGCAGGGATGGAAATTACCAAATTAGTGAGAGACCAGCTATTAACGAATATGGTGAAAGGCAGGCACGTTGAAATGTTTAAAATCTGTTGATTCGTTATTTAAAAAAAATAATCTCTCTTGAGTGACAGTGACGAGGATGGTCCGACGCGATATGGATGCTGGTCGGGTGACTGACAATGATTTCGCCGACAAATCATTCGACCAATGAAGCATTCGAACGCAGAGAAGTATTGACCGACAAATCAATTGGCCGATGAATTATCCGAATATCAGGAACAATTGACCGACTTATGAATCGACCGACTTATGAATGAACCGAGTTATGAATGGACCGACTTATGAATGAACCGACTTATGAATGGACCGACTTATGAATGGACCGACTTATGAATGAACCGACTTATGAATGGACCGACTTATGAATGGACCGACTTATGAATGGACCGACTTATGAGTGAACCGACTTATGAGTGAACCGACTTATGAGTGAACCGACTTATGAGTGAACCGACTTATGAGTGAACCGACTTATGAGTGAACCGACTTATGAGTGAACCGACTTATGAGTGAACCGACTTATGAGTGAACCGACTTATGAGTGAACCGACTTATGAGTGAACCGACTTATGAGTGAACCGACTTATGAGTGAACCGACTTATGAGTGAACCGACTTATGAGTGAACCGACTTGTGAGTGAACCGACTTATGACTGAACCGACTTATGAGTGAACCGACTTATGAGTGAACCGACTTATGAATCGACCGACGAATCGTTATCATATATCGGCCAAATGATTGTCAACGAAAGAACGGAAGTAAGATAAACCACCGAATTCTTTCGAATTCCTTCCACCGAAGTGGGATTTACCATCGGAAGTAGGAGATTTACGCCCGATATTTTCATTGGCCCATATTCACCACTTTCATCGTACACAAATTTCCCAAGGTGCAACGAACATTCGCTCAATTAATCGACACGCGAACGCATAACGCCGACACAATGGAAATTAGTGGAAGAGTCACGATGATATTTACGAATTCCTCTTTCCTCTCCTTTTTCCTCCTTTTTTATTCTCGTCTCAAAGAAGCGGCTCTCATCAAAGTTCATAAATCATTGGTCTTGGCGGGATCCTCGCAGTGAGTAAAAAGGAACCGGCGAAAATCCATTCGGTCGATGAACAGGCGCCAGGAAGATGAGGGGAGCTTATCTCTTCAGACCGGTGCGGTTGAGGAGACTCTGGAGAAGAGTGGGTGTTTTTTTTTTTTTTTTACCACAAGAATGGCCGAGATCGTGGTCGGGAATCAAGTGGGGTGTACTACTCGAGGATCACGACACCATTTTTTTTTCTTCTCGCCAGAGGAAGAAAAAAAAATCCGTCCCTTCCGCGAGATGAAAGGAAGTGCGAAAGGAAGAGCTCCGTGACCGAGGAAGATATTCGTCACGAGCCCGAAACCTGAAAATCCCTTCCGATCTCTCATCCTATGACAACTCCTCTTCGGCTCACTTTTGCCTCCGTGCGGAACAGGGCGAGGAGGTGGGCGCCCATTCCTCTCGGGCTGGCTCCTATTTCCGGTTCGCGCTTCGGAACGAGCCGTGAAACATCATCCCGCGCGAAAGCCCCAGCGAAATACGACGAGAATTCAACGTACCAAAAAGGGAATTTCTGAAAAAAATGTAATACAAATATTTCCCGGGTATCCAATAACAAGGGCCGGCCGTCCGACGCATAGTACGGAAGTTAACAACGTCGCACCAGCGAAATCATCGACAGACGGCACTATTCACACACTGTTGCTATCATAGCGGTAGAGATATAAAAAATTCTTAATTATCTTAATTATCTTAATTTTAATTATTAATACTATCAATTTACATTGTTATTACATTGTTATTACATTGTTATTACATTATTATTACATTGTTATTACATTATTATTACATTGTTATTATATTGTTATTACATTGTTATTACAATTATTATTACAATTGTTATTTTATAGTTCATTATATCAACTGTATATTATACAAGGGCTTGTGGTGGCTCGCACGAAGTATCCAAAAGACATACGGTTGTTGTGGGGCAACATCAAAATGCTACCATCATCATAAAAATTTACACGACTGTGCACGATCGCTTTGTCGAGGGTCTTGTAAAATTTGGAACCAATGCACAGCATAATTTTTGAGAATAAAAAATCGCAAAGTTATCGATTTTGGTGCACTGATTGCCTCGTTTTTATGGCTTTAAGCCCTTATTCTTCTAAGTACCTCTACATGACTTACGCCCTTGTAATTCTAAGAGCCACTATGGCCTTATACCCTTAATATTCTATGCTCCTTAAGTACATTGAGTGGGGCTTGGAAATGCATAGTAACGGGAGAATATTAAGTCCCCCTTCCGTTTCTTGATTCTTCTAAACGCCGTCGACGACGATGGCGACGGCAGCGGCGACGACGGCGACAGCGGTGAGACTTTTATATATTATAGAGAGATATTATCATTTTTATTATACTAGCAGCTTGCTGGGACCCGGGCGCTTCACGCCTTCGCTATCGGCTATGGAATATCAGTTTTCGATCGGAAGGGACGCTTTTCCATTTAGCGTTATATTATATTATATTATATTATATTATATTATATTATATTATATTATATTATATTATATTATATTATGTTATATTATATTATATTATATTTAATGCACTGGAACTTGAAATTTCAGAAATAGTTTATGTAAAAAAGCTTCCAATACTGTCCATTAATTTTCAAACAAAATTTTTTAACAGTGTATATTATAACGTGTATGTAGCGGACTATTCGTTAAGACACACGATATTAGTCAGGTTTGACAATCGATACAAGATCAACACTACTTCCAAAGCGAACAGACGTATGACATTACGTGATCGGGATAATTAACGTTCATCATTATTAATAACATCCGCTCTCGGTCGTTACAATATTATTATATTACCACCGGATACGACGGAAACCGGAAACCCATTTCCACTTTCCAATATAACCTGTATAAATCCAAAGCTCTTATATTATTTTTCCACCCCCCCCCCTCCACCTCGCGGCTTATTAATCCCGAGGGTTAGTCCGCAACAGATCTCGCGGGCCGCTCGGCTCGCATCGAACGTCCTCGATAAATCAAGATTAAGATTGATCCCTCCGCCGAGAACCCCGTCCGAGCAACAGGAGAGAAATCCGCCGGTATACCAAAAACCATCGGTCTTTCGCTCCGCGGGCATTCCCAAACCAAAAAAAAAAAAAAAAAAATACAGAACTCGGAATGGATCGATCGTTGAAAAAATTCAACTCCAACGTTGCTGTTCCTCCCGATTATTGCAGCGGTCCAGCGAACTCCGACGTGAACGGTGATTTATCGCCTAAAATTTCTCTGTCCGCCCCCTGCCCCCCCTTGTTATATTGTTTTCCCAATCCCGCGATCTTCCCCTCCCGAGAGAGCAAATAAAATGCGACGGGGGCCGCGGGTCGGGGGGCGGAGGCCGGGTGGTGGGGGGCGGGGCGGGGGCGCGGGCACGAAAATGCCGAGTAAACAGGCCCCAATCAAAGATCACGGGCCATTAGCCACCGAGGGAAAATCACGCCGCGTCTGCAAGCTCCGCACGTTGCCCTCACACGCCGACCCGGTCCTCGCTCGCGCCTCCTAATCGCGCCCGCGAACGCGCGGTTGCGCGTACATCGGCCCCCGCGGAAGCTGCATCCATGTCGGCGCGCGTAGTGCCGGGAATACACACCCGGTAACACCCCGAGTCCTCGGCGCTCCCGTTCGGCTCCCGTGGCCCGTACATAATGTTTTCGCGTCATTGGCCTCGCGCCCTCCCGCTCCCCTTAGCCTTTGCCTCTTCGTCCTGGGCCGTTCCGCGGCCCCCCGTCCCCTGCCCGCCGACCGGAGAATAAATCACCGCGCCGTTGACCCGCTCGTCGACGTGGTTACCGCCGAGTTACCTTAAAATTACACGGCTCGTTTCGCCGGCCGCGCCGTTCGGGGCCTCGCCAGCGAGCCCGTTTTCGTTGGCGGCCCTTCGCGAAGTTATGGGGGGGGGGGGATAATGGCACTCGGATGTTTACGATGGAGGAGGCGTGTATGGAAAGTGCCGGGGATATATATTTTTTTATATACTTTTTTTTGGGTTCGGACTTCCCATGGAGGTTTTGTCGATTGAACGGAAATGGCCCATCAGCGGGGAAGTGTTGGCGTAACGATATTAATACCCCAATCTTCGGCCAAGTACTGGTTTGTCGATTTTCGGCCAATGTTCGGACGAGCAAGAAATCCCCAAGTAGCAATTTTCGAGCGTTACATCGGGCCCTGACATCGGCCTGATAAGGCCTTATCAGGACCCTATCAGGGCCCGATGTAACGCTCGAGAATTTCTACTTCGGTCACCATCCATTGGTCTGCCGATATTAGGCTAGACCAATATGTTCGGTCGAAGATCTATTTGCCAACTGGTGGTCTGTTGATGCATGGACTGATGAACCATTGGTCTGCCGATGTTAGGCCAATGTTCGGCAAGATGTGGACTCGACGGTTTGCCGATGTGACGCCAACATTGGGCCATCAACCAGCGGCTTTCGCCGCTAGATGGCGCCAACCCAAGTTATTTCTCACAACCGAAAGTGTACCCGGGTGTCAACACAAAAAATGACACCTTCTTTAATTCTCGCGAAAGATGCGTATTATTTTTAGCTTCCGTTCACCCTACATGGGTTGTTGGAAGTGTCGAGTTGCACGGTTGGGCAGCCCATGTAGGGTGAAGGGATGAGGCCGACGAAAGGGCCAAGCCCGAAGCCGATGGTGCGACCATTGGCACGCGACAAACCACTAACTAGCAAACCAATACTTGGCCGAACATTGGCCGAAGGTTGGGGTATTAATATCGTCAACACTGGCCCTCTGAACGGTTGTTTTCGTTCAATCGGCAAAACCTCCATAGGAGAGGTTGGTGATATCCATGGGAATAGGAGAGGTGGATAGCCTGGAGGAGTGGGGATATTCTAGAGACAGAAGGATGAAGAGGGAAAGTAAGGCGGTCACCAGAACGGGAGGTCGATAACGTCCCGTAAATAAAAATGAGGTCGTTTTCTCAACGTCTTCGGGGCAGCTGGAATGGCTGAAGGGATGAAGTTTTGTAAGAGTAGAGAAAAGGGGAGAAATACGGGAGTTTAGAGGGAGGAGGAAAAGAGCCGGTGAGGAGGAGGGAAGGGACAGTTTGTTTCGTGCTCCGAGCATTGGCCGCAAATTTTCAAACGCACAATTGGCGAGCCTGTACTCGACCGAACATTTGCTGAATGTTAGGGATTTGACAATCGCCACGCCAATATTGGCCCGACCATCGGCCGCGTTCGTTCCATCGGCAAAACCCACATGGGTGTGGTGGCCATTTTTTTTTTTTTTTGTCATTGCTTTAAAATATTTTTCCCCGACGAATGATCATTATCAACCTGCGCTCATGCGCAGTACTGTTTTATTACTCCCTAGAGAGTAATAGGGCTAATTACTCCATCCCGGAACCTTATTCGCCAATCACCATTACTGCCCTGTTGGGGCAGTAATGGTGATTGGCGAATATGACGAGATAGCGGCGCAAGAAATGTAATGTTATTTTAACGAAGTCGGAACAAAAGCATCGTATGCTACACGGGAGGGAGCGGTTTTTTTGGATGGTCCAATTATGGATGCCTGTAACGGTCTTGTTACAGTTTTTTAGACGAATTGTCAGAGAAATATTTCCAACAAGGTTTTAGTTAATTAAAACTCTAAACTTGTCTGCAATACCATTTATTTCAATACCTTCACTATTTTAACAACCTTCTTTCATTTTCGATGCCATCCGGAGCTTAGGTGGTCAGTAATTGGGCCGTAAACCCTAACACACTTTTTATTTTGCTTCCGCGTTCGGGTAAGTTAGCTTGCCGTATAAATCAATAACAATTTTTTTTTTCAAATTTGTTAATAACAACCCTCATTGTTATTGTGTAAAATGAATCTTTGTACCACGTTCTCTATGGTTGATTTTTTTCAAATTTTTATCCCGTTCATAAGTACACAAAATTCTCTCCGAATCTCACTTTCGACTGGGAATGTAACGATGCACTCTCCTCGACGCGTTGGGCAACACGCTTCTCTGTGAAGCGCTCCTTCTCGAGAGGAGCGGCGATATCGGCGCGAAGAGCAAAACGGCGAAGGTTCTCTTCCGTTAAATTTTCGTTGGCCGATACCTGAGGGTAAGAGGAGGAAGAATATCGACGAGGCACTCGTCGTTGCCAGGGAGTAATTGGGCGTTCGATGGCTCGATTGGCCCCGTCCGATATAACGAGCGGACAAGAGCGATCCCGAAGTTCCCGAGGCAGACGCAGGCTCATCCCACTTTCGCCACTTTGGGGAATCCCCCGATTCCTACGAGTCCTTCGGCCCCTTACCCCCCCCCCCCCCTCCCCCCGAGCCATTCATTTCGATTCATTGACCCTCGCTTCCTCACGGCCGAGGCGTTCGTGGACCAAATTGGCTCGTCCAACACAGACCAATCGGCCCTCCGCGACGATCGACACATCCATCGTGGCTGTCGGCGATTATCTCGTTATTTTTACGACACCCGAAATCGGCGGACGGATAAAAATAATTAGGGTCATTTGAGGTATTTGCTTTTATAACCAATATTACGAAAAATTGGCAATTTTACTTTTTCATGGAGGAAGCTTTGGTTTCATAAAAAAAAAATTATTTTCGAGATTTCCATTTGGACATGTTCGGAATGTTCACGTCAAAAATCACGTCTAGAAAAAAAGTCAGAATGTGTGACGTCTCCAAAATTGAAACCTCTATAACTGAAAAACGGCTCTGTCGATCGCATTCAGGACAAAAAAACACCCGACTGCGGGAAGTGCGACGTTGTTAATATTTCTGATTATTTTTTTACATATACTTAACCATGTGCATAAATTATCTGTAAAAAAATGTTGTCAATATACGCGTTATTTTTTTTTAACCGCGTCTAGAAAAGTACCTTCGAAAATCGGCGAAATCGCGCATGTAAGGCCACGAGTGTAGCACGAAAATACCACGTGACTGAAAGAGAATTGAAATAAAAAAAAAGATTTATGATTTTCTACCACTAGACGTTCTTAGCTGTAAAAATCATTAAAATGGCCAATGGAATTTTGGATGAGTTACATGGGGTTTTCCCTTGTCTGGCGATAGAAAATCATTTTTTTTTTATTTGTTTTATTTCAATTTTCTTTCAATATTTTAGAACGTTTCTTACGCCCATTCTGAAAAAAATTGGACGTATTTGTATGATATTGAGGAATATTCTGTAAAAATGTCAACTCGAATAAACGTGACGTAATTGACGAAAAAAAATATTTTTATATATTTTTGATGATATCTCACCGAAACTCATTAAAAAAAAAAAAAAAAAAATTGCACTCGAAAGTTCACGTGAAGAAGCAACTTTTATATTCTATACTTTTTTTTTGAAAAACATTTTTAGAGATACAACCGTGCAAAGAAAAAACCTCCGTTTTTCGAAATTCATTCCTACATCTCGAAAATTTCGTCCAAAAATTTTGAAAAAATTCATGTGCTTGTCTTCGCTGCAGCTTAAAATGACGGCGGAATTTCAGTTGTATTAAAAGTGATCAGGTTTTTGACCGTTCGATTTCACATGGAACGTCATTTTTCATATGCGTCATTTTTTTTAACCGCGTCTAGAAAAGTACCTTCGAAAATCAGCGAAATGGCGTATATAAGGCCTCAATCGCTCTCAGCCGTCGGGCGTGTAAACACAAGTCGATCGGTACGAAATCGCGCCGAGCCAGCTCCGTCCCGGTGCGATCGTCGAACCGTTGCGCACTCGACGCTATTAACATACTTTATACACCATACTTTATACAGTATAAAATGGACGAGAATATAATGCCTATGCAGCAAACCGGCCCGCGTGTTTATTTCAGTCTCTCGTCACGGCTCGAGTGAGGTCTCGCCGAGTATTTGCACGATTTTCCACGGTCATTAAACAGCCCGTTAGATCAATTCAAATGGACTTTCTACGCTCGTTTGCCGTAAACAGTGGGCCGTTTTCGGGCATCATCGTCACGCTTGCCCACCCACCGATGTTGTTCATATCCGAAGTCCCTGTTGATTTAATACCGGTCTATAGTGGGGAGGCGGGGCGGGGGGGGGGGGGGGAGGCGACACGCGGATGGCGGACCGAAAGAGGCAGATGACGATAACGCTAGCGGGACAGGTGGAGAGTATCTCCCCCCCCCAAGGGGGGGGGGGGGGGTTGAATGAGATACTCGCGCGCTAGAATCGCGTAGCCGATGTGTGCGCCATGCTCGATAACCGGCGGCCTCTTTCCGAGATTAAACGCGCAAATGGACCGGTAAATGTTTCGTCGGGTCACACAATACAATATATGCGGAGTGTAAATGGCCGGAGGAGAGTTCGGCAAACTCTGCAATCACGGGTTTCGGACGTATCGGCGATCGGTCGATAATGCAGGTGGGAAAAACGATCGGCTTATCGAATGAGGGAATTTAATTCGGGGATGTGCGGCGGTTGGTGAGGAGGAAGGGGGGAAACGGATGAGCTTCTTTGAAGGGGGTGCGGAGGGAACTTGGAGGATAAGACGGGGGAGAGAGGGGGGAGTTTACCATGTAGGGTGATCGGATGGGGCGATGGTTCGGCGAAGCTTGGTACCGATGTTGCCAAGGTTGACACGCGAGATCGGGAGAATCAGCAAGGGAGAGTTGATGATAAGTACTTGTCAATTTTGGCCTCAAGGTCGATCAGGAGGATCTGCCAATAATTGGTTGGCAATGTAGGTCGATGTACCCAGAAAAATAATTTATTTAACGGCCACGGTTTATTTGGTTTTAAGTAAAATATTTATTTGATTTAAATAAATATTTATTTCATTTAAGTAACGATTTACTTAATTTAACTGTAGTGAGCGAATGAATAATAATTACAACTCATATAAATTATAAACAAAAATTATTATTGTTATTGTTATTGCAATAGCAGCAAATATCGATGGACAACCTTGGAGGGAGTTTGCGTAAAAATTAATATTTGATCGTCAATTGTTTCAATATTTGTGTAAGATTTTTTTTTTGTTATGACGTTTTAATTTTTTTGTACTTTTTCGTTCGTTCAGTAATTTTTTTTAGTAAAAAAAATGGTATAGTTGATGAACAGAGTTGCCAGACGCATGCACACACGATGCGACGCCTGCAGCGCTTTACGAAAAGAATTTTTTAATAAAAAAAACTGCAGCCTGCGGAGACGATGTGAAAAACTGTTCGTAACTTTCGACCCTGTGATCTCGATACCGGAATAAAGTCAAAAGGCCATTTAAAATTGAATGCAGTATTCAATTGCCGTGGCTTCAAAAGTGTGCGAGCTGCGGTAAATGTAAAATGTGTATAAAAGTGGATGCAAGTGATTTTTATCCAGACTTTTCCATCTTTTTCGATAATGAAAAATGGAAGCCGATGTAATGGACACTTTCCGAGAAAAGAGTTAGTGCCTAAAATTGAATGATCGAATGATCGAATTATCGAATTATCGAATCATCGAATCATCGAATCATCGAATCATCGAATCATCGAATCATCGAATCATCGAATCATCGAATCATCGAATCATCGAATCATCGAATCATCGAATCATCGAATCATCGAATCATCGAATCATCGAATCATCGAATCATCGAATCATCGAATCATCGAATCATCGAATCATCGAACCATCGAACCATCGAATCATCGAATCATCGAATCATCGAATCATCGAATCATCGAATCATCGAATCATCGAATCATCGAATCATCGAATCATCGAATCATCGAATCATCGAATCATCGAATCATCGAATCATCGAATCATCGAATCATCGAATCATCGAATCATCGAATCATCGAATCATCGAATCATCGAATCATCGAATCATCGAATCATCGAATCATCGAATCATCGAATCATCGAATCATCGAATCATCGAATCATCGAATCATCGAATCATCGAATCATCGAATCATCGAATCATCGAATCATCGAATCATCGAATCATCGAATCATCGAATCATCGAATCATCGAATCATCGAATCATCGAATCATCGAATCATCGAATCATCGAATCATCGAATCATCGAATCATCGAATCATCGAATCATCGAATCATCGAATCATCGAATCATCGAATCATCGAATCATCGAATCATCGAATCATCGAATCATCGAATCATCGAATCATCGAATCATCGAATCATCGAATCATCGAAATAATTGAATCACATCTAAACAAATAAATAAGTAAATATAATATTGAACATTATCTTTTGGTCACCGAGCTCGTTCACGATCCTCGGTGAGGTCCCGACCAACCGGAAGTGGCATTAACGTCGCGTAGAAAGTCATCGAGTAAAAAGCATTGCCGGTACCGTAGACCGGTGACCTCTCGGTAGTGGCGCGGAGGTGAGCGGAATCGATCGGGGGTAGCTTATCGAGTTCCTACAGTGGTACTAACGCCGGAGCAGCCGGCCGGAGCCACTCGGGGGAACGGGCAATGAGGCAAGTGAGCTAGTGACTATTAAACAGAAATTCGCCTCACGGGTTATAATCGTAAATAGTTGGGTAAACGGCCTCCGGCCTTCGGCGACGTTGTCGTCGTCCTCTCCACGACGACATACACACATCCCTCACAGTGTACATATATTTATGTACGTTACGTTATACCGTTATGCGTCTATCGTTCTCGCGACATTGGCTCGCGTGTGTCGGCCACGCTGTGTGGAGCAGCCACGCTTCGTGCACGCTTCGTCAGTGGATCTGGGTAAGCGGAAAGCCATGCGGAGTTTGGGGCGGGGGGGGGGGGGGGGGGGTACACATGCATGCATATGTATGGCCCGCTCGGTATTGTCGGCTATATATATATTCCCACATTCTGGTCGGCATTGTATACAGACCGGCGAACTCTGGTAAACTCACACCAAAGCCCCGGCACAATTCGGTTAGCCCCATTCATTACCGACGTGTACCCATGGAATTATCACTCGTGTATACGAGTGATAATACGAGACGGACAAGAAGACTCCCCCTCGCCAACCCCCCCGACGCTTTCCTCACATACCGGATTCCGCCGACGAGCAGGCCTGTTGGGGCGAGCTCTGGGACTTTGTCACTGACCAATGAAGCGGAGAAAAATTGCGGCTTTGGGGAAATTGACCGGCGGACGGTCTCTCGAGAAATTGATTTTTTTATGAGTCTACGAACGTACCCAAGTTGTTGAATTGGTAATTTCGTAACAATGTTTGTTCATTTTACAAAAATGTTTGTTCATTTTACAAAAATGTTTGTTCATGTTACAAAAATGTTTGTTCATTTTACAAAAATGTTTGTTCATTTTACAAAAATGTTTGTTCATGTTACAAAAAAATATTTGTTCATTGTACCAAAATGTTTGTTCATTTTACAATAATGTTTGTTCATTGTACCAAAACGTTTGTTCACTTTACCAAAATGTTTGTTCACTTTACCAAAATGTTTTTTCATTTTACCAAAATGTTTGTTCATTTTACCAAAATGATTGTTCATTTTACCAAAATGATTGTTCATTTTACCAAAATGTTTGTTCATTTTACGAAAACGTTTGTTCACTTTACCAAAATGTTTGTTCACTTTACCAAAATGTTTGTTCACTTTACCAAAATGTTTGTTCACTTTACCAAAATGTTTGTTCATTTTACCAAAATGTTTGTTCATTTTACCAAAATGTTTATTCATATTACAAAATTATTTTTCAAAAATGTCGAAAAATCTGCAGTCTACACCGTCGTCATTTCGCCCCATTCTCCCCGTCTGTTCGAGCGCATAGGCTCGATTGTCTTCTACGCCAGCCTACGCCAAACTATTGACATTCCTCAATTGATCAAATTAACGAACACAGATGCAAGGATACATTGCACTGAAAATAAACGAACCGTGACCAGCCAATAACCTAACAAACGAACAGAATAGAAAATCTCTCGAGGCCGAGTCATCGACGTTGTCACGGACACGCTTCAATGACGACCATCCAGCGCATGCGCCCAAGATTCTCAATGCACTCCCCATAAATGTATTGCGGTGAAGTTTGAAACGTTGCAAAGTTGCAACGGTTCTCCCAGCCCTGGCGCTTGGCTCATTTGTCATATGGCGAATAAAAAAAGGTTATGGGATCACCGAACAGTCTCCAGTCCAGTCTCCAGTCCGGTCTCCAGTCCACTCTCCAGTCCACTCTCCAGTCCACTCTCCAGTCCACTCTCCAGTCCACTCTCCAGTCCACTCTCCAGTCCACTCTCCAGTCCACTCTCCAGTCCACTCTCCAGTCCACTCTCCAGTCCACTCTCCAGTCCACTCTCCAGTCCACTCTCCAGTCCACTCTCCAGTCCACTCTCCAGTCCACTCTCCAGTCCACTCTCCAGTCCAGTCTCCAGTCTTTTTATTTGTTGTATCGGTTTGTTGCGCTTTCTGAAAAGCATTACTGTTCCAAAGAAACAGGACCTTATACTCCGAAGAAAAAAAATTAAGACCATCCAAGGTCCATGCCGAGCTCCTCGTACTCGAAAATTGAGTCACTACTGGACACCGTTTTTTTAGAACATCGCTGCAACAGCCATGATATCCAACGAAAAAGGGTTGTTTTAATTTTTTTTTTATACTTAATACATCAAAGAACAACATTGACCAGGTCTCAAATTCCACAACGAACTCGCTATAGTCGAAATTTAAAACCGCGTTAAGCACTGCATTTTTTCTGGTTAGGCGCCACAGCTGGAAGAATCGTTGCAATCTTGCAACGTTTCAAACTTCACCGCTATATAAATGTTAACCTCACAGGAGGTATCGGATTAAGCAACGGAGACGCTTATCAGCTTTCAGATAGCGTCGGTCCGTGTTTGGTTTGTCGCCGGGCCAATTTAGCAGCGGCTTGATGATACATATCCGCGAGGCTCGAGTTTCGGGAGGCGCAGCGGCCTCCCGTAGCGAACCCTCGGTCCCCGTGGACCTCGCCCGCGCCTCGAGCACGATGGTTCAACAATCGCGAACACAGCGTCGGAGAACCGAGCGGTTCGTTTTGACAGATGCCGCGTCGTCGGCGCTTAATCGAGTTCCCGTGTCGACGGTTTTGAAAGCTCCGAGCCGGAGTGTCGGATGACAATGGCCGATCGTCCTAGCTCGTCGCCAGATTGGCGAGGACCGAAACGAGGCTCGTCCCTCCGAATTTCCATCGTCTTCCGCGTCGATCCCTCGCGCCGAAACCCTCGCGTTAATACCGCGGAATAATGGTCCGCGATCGGCCTCGCTGATTCTCCGGGCTGCGTCTTGTCGAGCGTAAATCTGCGAGACGGCGAGGCCGGAGAGTCCACAGATCAGTGGCGATCGGTCGCAACATCGATAACTCAACGATGACAATGCAATGCCAGTCGTAAATGTCGTAATATACCGTCTCGGTCGATCACCTACGAACGACCGGTGATCAATATCGATATTCGACGACGAGTTATCGGATACGCTGAGAGGTATGGAGGGCCCCGTCAATTGGATCTAATTGCATCATCGAAGTGGCTCGCTTTGTGATTTGTGTGTCCGTCCCCAGTGCACCATGATCTCTTTCTCGACAGGGTTGATTAGTGATTTGACAATAATAATATTTATACATATTTTAAAAAAGTTAAGTCCTCAAGATTTATCAATGGCTGATTGAAACTCCACTCAATGTAACTCAAAGTAACTCAAAGTAACTCAAAGTAACTCAAAGTAACTCAAAGTAACTCAAAGTAACTCAAAGTAACTCAAAGTAACTCAAAGTAACTCAAAGTAACTCAAAGTAACTCAAAGTAACTCAAAGTAACTCAAAGTAACTCAAAGTAACTCAAAGTAACTCAAAGTAACTCAAAGTAACTCAAAGTAACTCAAATGAACTCAAATGAACTCAAATGAACTCAAATGAACTCAAATGAACTCAAATGAACTCAAATGAACTCAAATGAACTCAAATGAACTCAAATGAACTCAAATGAACTCAAATGAACTCAAATTAACCCAAATGAACTCAAATTAACTCAAATTAACTCAAATTAACTCAAAGTCAATCAAGGGACATTCAGGGGACATTCAGGGACATTCAGGGGACATTCAGGGGACATTCAGGGGACATTCAGGGGACATTCAGGGGACATTCAGGGGACATTCAGGGGACATTCAGGGGACATTCAGGGGACATTCAGGGGACATTCAAGGGACAATCAAAGACGTTAAAAGACGCTAAAAGACGTGCATAAACTCAAAGTCACTCTTACAATTAGCGAATACAATTAAAACGTTTAAATCACCGCCACCGTTCACCCACATGGCGTTAATGGACGATTTTTCTCTTAGTCCCTACAACAACGATCGTGTCCTACGGAATATCCAACGAGCCGGGGCAAGGGACTCAATGAAAGAAAGCCACCTTATCAGCGGAAACGCATGCGATTTCGAGATTACAGCCGGCGCGACCCCGCAGCACGCCGAGTTTCTCGGTGCATGTACACGCGGCCAGATTGCAACCGTTATCCAGCCGGCGAGTGCCGCGCAGTCAGAAGCCTACGTGACCCGTGGCAATTCATACCGCAAATCGGCTCCGAGTACGAGTGTATCAATTTAGTCCGTTTACCGCAGGGCTCGCTTACCGACGTTACATCCGTTGTAGAAACCTTCCCCCTCTCCCCCCTCTCCCCCCCACCCACGGCCCGGTCGACCAATCCGCCGAACTCCTTTCGTCGTCCGTCCGGACGGTCCTCGCGAGGGGGGAAACAACCACCGCGCTCGCGGCGAACGCGACACTCACACATCGAACCCGTCTCGATGCAACCAACGCTCGCCGCAAGCAACGACACTGCGAACCAGACGTGCGCGCGATAATTGGAAATCACTATTATTTATGCTACCCGTCGCACTGCACGGAGGGAAAACAGCGTGGTACTTAGCGCCACGCTGAGAGAGGTCAGCCCGCACGCGATAATAAACTTTTGCCATTACTTCACCGACCTTACGTACACGATACCGTGTATTTTACTATTCGATATTTTTTTTTTTTTTTTTTTTTCTTCTCTATTTCCGATTCCTCCGCCACACGGTATTAATTAACCGATACACGGTATTTATAATGTTGGCGGTAAATTGTTAATTTATTCTCATAAATATGAATGCAACCGGAATCGGCGAGAGTGCAGCGCCGCGGAGGGGGGGGGGGGGGGTGGTGGGGGGAAATGATGGAGAGCTACACGAACCGAGAGAACACAAATGAGGAACGGAGGGAATTGCCGTGGGTCACATATGCTTCGGAATGTCACATAAAATTATGGTTATTTGATTAAAGAGAGGTTGTCAACGGCACGCGAGAGCCGTACACACCGGTACGGGCCGTCGTCCGGCCGTACGTCGGTTGCGTGCATTTACATCCCGGGCGCGAGCAACGCACGAAGATCCGGTATTTTGTCGGGGCGCAAGGGGGGGAGGGGGGGGGGGGTGGTAATTTCGGTCAAAACAATTTCGGCGAGGATCGACGATCGAGAGACGAGAGAGCGCGGGACGGAAGGTCTAAACAACTCTGCCTTGTACTGGCCCGGACTACGGCCGATTCTATAAATTTACCATATCGAGGAGAAACTCGGTCGAGCTATATGCTCCATTCTGTCGAGGGGGTTTCTATCTCCGCTCTGTGTGTACATACTTTGTGTACTGTGTAAACGCGCCGGGAGTCTCCCTTCGGCATGTCGGAACGCCGGAATGCCCAACCGTAAGCGCGGCAACCGGAACACATTTGCCCGGTGGGATTTTCATCGCGTAATGAATTCATCCCTGTTCCTGTTGGGCGTTCCCTTGTTTCAATAGCGGCGAATTTGCGAAGTGTCGCGCGGCGCTGGGGTACTCCGTTCGACGGAATCGGCCAGGCTCCGGCCAGGGTCTGAATACTGGGACGTCCAGTAGGTTACTGGATATTCCTTGTCCAGCTGTAAACCCTGGTGGGATTTGTGGTGCGTCACATCAGGGTCTGATGCGGTCCAGAGCAGGCGTGTGAAGGCTCGAACCAGACACCGGATGTAACGCTCTAAAGTTTCCACTAGGGAAACCTTGAATCCTATCAAATACAATGTGTTCCCATTTATCGTTTTCCTAGGACTCGCACCCTGGTATCAATTCTGAAGCCTTACGCGAAATTCTGAAGGGTTCCGGAATAGCCCTAAACGGGGCTTGGTCAGGGTCTGGTTACTGGGACATCCAGTAGGTTACTAGATATTCTTTGTCCAGCTGTAACCCTGGTGCAATTTGTAGTGCATTACAGCAGGGGTTGACTTGGTTCAGATCAGGCGTGTTAAGGCTCTGACGAGGGCCCGGATGTAATGCTCTAAAGTTTCCACTAGGAAAACCTTGAATCCTATAAAATCCAATGTGTTTCCATTTATCCTTTTCCTAGGACTAGCACCCTGGTAGAAATTCCGAAGCGTTACGCGTGTCCTGAGGGTTTCCGGAAGAGTCCTGACCAGGTCCTGGCCAGGGTCTGGTTACTGGGGCATCCAGTAGTTTACTTGACGTCCCAGTATATTCCTTGCTATTCCTTATCGATTAGTAACCCTGGTGGAATTTGGAGTGGGCTACATCAGGCCCGTTATGTAACGGTCTACAATTTCCACTTGGGAAACCTTGAATCCTATAAAATCCAATGTGTGCCCATTTATCCTTTTCCTAGGACTAGCACCCTGGTAGAAATTCCGAAGCGTTACGCGAGGTCCCGAAGGGTTTCGGAAGAGGTCTGGACCAGGTCCTGACTAGGCCCCAATCAGGATCCACGAATCGCTGTAGACCGCGAATAAAGAAGGCATCGTGAAGACCGTGGGGAGCGTTGACGGAAGGAATCGAAATTTCCCTAATACGATAGATGAGGACGTGAGGAAACCACCGAGGAAGGAAAGACCGCACTACGCCCGGGAGTAGATGGAAGCTCTTCCGCAGTATAGTCGCCTGTAAAAGCCACGTACTGGAACACTTTTCTCATCGAGAGCTTCATCGTCATCCCACGGTTCAAGGCCCATTTCACTTATCCCTCTTGGCCTCGAGCTCACCGCTCGGCCCAGCCAACTACCCACCCACCTCGCTTCGATGAGATTTGCAATGGTAAATAGGAACTGCATTAAACGGGAATTAATTTCTTGCTAACCGTCCGCGATGCATATAGCCGCGAAAGCTTTTGCCGTGCCATCGGAGGAATCGAGTAAAAGGAAGACGGACACTTTGCACCTAGAATTACCGTGGATAATCCCGGTGGCGTTTATCTCTATGCTGTTCCCTCCCGTCGGGACCGAAGACTTTCTGGTCGAACGCCCCGCTCGCAACTTCGGAAAAGGGCAACGACGAGGAAATATCAAACCTGAGTCGGCAACGTCGCTCCAACAAAATCATCAACAGCAGTCACTTTTAGCGATAACAATATAATATAATATAATATAATATAATATAATATAATATAATATAATATAATATAATATAATATAATATAATATAATATAATATAATATAATATAATATAATATAATATAATATAATATAATATAATATAATATAATATAATATTAAACTGATAAAAATGTGGGTTTATAATTGTACAGCTTACCTTAGCTTGATGTGCAGCTTAATTTAGACACTCCGACGGATTCGCATGACAATCCCATTTTTCGAACGGAAGTGACGTATTTCCGATACGATGTCACTTTCGGTCAAAAACCGAGACTTTGTAACCGGACGTGACGTTTTCTCTCAAAACCGAGATTTTGAAACTGGAAGTGACATATTTCCGGTATAACGTCACGTCCGGTAGAAAAATGAGATTTTCAAGTCTGAAGGCTCCGGTAAATCTCCGGAAATCTAAATTGCTGGTTGCTAAATTTCATAGTCCAATTAATTAATGAAATTTCCTAACATTATTTTCATTAATTAAACATTAGTGTACATTTTTTTATAAAATAAAAATACCCTATATTAAAATGACAAATATTTCGCCCAAAATTTACAAAAAATTGAATAAAAAATCAAAATTTTACTGTAAAAATGTATGCACATATGTTAGAAATTTCAAAAACAGTTTATGTAAATAATCTTCCAATACCGTTCATTAAATTACGACCAAATTTTTTTTACAGTGCAGTTACATTACATTACACCATATCTTTGTAAAATAAAAATTCCCGATATTAAAATTACAAATATTTCGACTAAAATTTACAAAAATTTTCATAAAAAATCAAAATTTTACCGTAAAAATTGGAACGCACAGTATGTTAGAAATTTTTTAAACAGTTTATATAAATAACCTTCAAATCCCGTTCATTAATTTACGACAACATTTTTTTTGCATTGCAGTTACATTACATTACACCATATCTTATCAAATTACCCGCTATAGAAACAACTCTTGGGTGACGTCCGTCGACAATTTCGTCCCATACGTCGGCAACTTTCGAGCCATAATTTTTCCACAAAAAATCGCGAGTCCCTTTGATGTCGCCGGCAATACCGTCGATGAACGATCTTCATGGAAACGACATTCAGCGGCGAAAGAGGCTTATCGAAGGGTGAAAAAAAAAAAAGTTACCGTAGAACATGCGAACGCACAAAAGAGGGTTCAGTCAGTTGTGAGACGGAAAAACACGCGACGCGTCAGACATTCAGACCCGAGGGAAAAATGAGTCGACTGGCGAGAGAGGAGAACAAAAAAAGGCTGTTCCTTTTTCCTTTCGAGCTATAAAACATTCAGTCACGAGCGGTACGCTGAAGATTCTGCGTTCCGTGCTCGCGCTCCTGCTCGTGCCGTTTTGCCATCCGCCTCGTCCTCGCCGCATTACACGTCGAGACGCCCGTCTCTGTAACGACCGGCTACTCTCTCGACGTTTTTTTTATGTTTATATATTACATTGACGCGGGAAACTTTTACGACGATCCGCGGAGACCCGGCCGGTTCGTTCGTTCGGTCGACCGGAGGACGGAGAGTCCCGACCCGGCCTCGCGACGACCGATGTAATCATTTAATGGACTTTCTCGTCCTCGTTGCTACCTCACTTCTCGCCCCTCCGCTCCCTCCTGTTTCAATTTTACCTCGGGAACTTGCGCGACTCTTACGGATAGAAATCTCGTCCCGGAGATCGCGCAGTTGACTCGGCGGATCCTCCTACGTGACCCCGTCATCCGCGAGACCCGACGGGCTTATCAGTTTCGACTGTACAACTCTTGTTAGCTCAAGGCCTCTCGTACGAGTGTGCGTGGCCCAGCCGAGAACTCGAGAACCCCGAGTTTTCTGTGTATGACAGATAGGTGGAAAAAAATACTCCCGGGAAAAATACTTCTGGGAAAAATACTTCTGGGAAAAATACTTCTGGGAAAAATACTTCTGGGAAAAATACTTCTGGGAAAAATACTTCTGGGAAAAATACTTCTGGGAAAAATACTTCTGGGAAAAATACTTCTGGGAAAAATACTTCTGGGAAAAATACTTCTGGGAAAAATACTTCTGGGAAAAATACTTCTGGGAAAAATACTTCTGGGAAAAATACTTCTGGGAAAAATACTTCTGGGAAAAATACTTCTGGGAAAAATACTTCTGGGAAGAATACTTCTGGGAAAAATACTTCTGGGAAAAATACTTCTGGGAAAAATACTTCTGGGAAAAATACTTCTGGGAAAAATACTTCTGGGAAAAATACTTCTGGGAAAAATACTTCTGGGAAAAATACTTCTGGGAAAAATACTTCTGGGAAAAATACTTCTGGGAAAAATACTTCTGGGAAAAATACTCCCGAAATAATATCCCCGTGGCATGTTGGTGTTTGTGGGGGGAAGGGGGTATTTTATCCGGGGCATTTTTTCCACGATCCATATAATTTAATTTCATTTAATTCATTTGACGAATTTGTCCTTTACAACCAAAATATAATATATAATAAATCCTAAATGGGGTAGAGCGCCCAGTGAATGGACAGTTAAGCAGACGAAAAAGCCAGTGAATAGACTTTTTTTTATGCATGTGCTCTTTTGGAAAGTATTCATTCACTGGTATTGTCTATTCATTGGCTGGTACACCTTATGAGCGCTCCAGAGTAACGAGTTATGAAAGTTGAAAAAGTTAAAAACCCTTAATTCTACGATTTACACAAATTTGAAACACTTAAGTTTACGATTTGTAAAAAGTAATAAGACACCACATGAGACCTGCCTGTCACTAGGCGACTCCCTATTTTTATTCCTTAATTTAGTTTCATTTTATTAATTCATTTATTAAGAAACAATAAAAAAAATTGTTTCTGATAAAATTACAACTTGAAGTCAGCGACACCGCAAAAGAACTTTTAAAAAATTCTTTACGTCGACCGTATAAAAAAAAAAAAATAATAACAATAAAATTCAATGCAAAAATTCCTAAATGTTCTTTAATATATCCTCCTTCGATCCTAAAAAAATTAAATCGATAAAGCTTATAGTATTTTTTTTGTTTGTATGTTCCATCTTATACCCTCCTCGGGTTTTTACGTAACCCGTCCCTTTTCCCCCCTATCACTCCCTACCCGCACTTCACTAAGCTAACCTAACTTCCAGTGCGTCCGCAGCCGACTTAGCTACACTGTACCGCATTTACCGAGGACACGGGGAAACTGTGGAAAACCCGTGTCGGTACAGACGGCCCTATATTTTTCTGATTCCTTGATGTTTTGACATCAAGAACTCAGAAAAACTGGCCTGCGGCTCAACATTCGATGTGCAAGCCGGTGTGGGGCTAAGCGGTCACCCATCCATCTACTGGACGCAAGCAATGCTGCTTGACTCGGGAGACCGCCGAAGCCACACACCGACCGCGCACCTAACGCTGTCGGTTCGATAAAGCTTATATTTACCGAGAAAAAAAATAACGAAATATGCATGCGTTTTTGCCCATTTACTGTCGCGTAAGCCCTTAAACAAAATTTGTATCAAATAATTTATTAACGATAGTAATAAATTAATAAATTACATTTTTCATTGTTATCAATGATTTGCGGAAATACCGGCCTTTGAGAGCGCGATATTTTTTGTTTTTTTTTTTTTTGCCGTCGGAACTCAAGAAACCATCAAACGATATTTTTGTCCCCCGGACATAGCGAACGCTGACGACAGTGGGCGTCTTCGCGACGCAACTTCAACAGCGTGAGGCATCGCCGAGAGAAGCTGGTTCGACCGTGCAGTGGCGTGTTGGGCGAGGGAACGTGTCTTGTAGTCGGTAAGCGTGGTAAAACAGTTTCGGAGTTGCCGGTTTGCGTAACACGGGGACCGTGGGACGTAACGCGAACGGGAAACTCTCCGGTGGAAGGCATTCCGGCCGTGGAGCGAGTTCAACCTACCCGGGGAACAAACTTCCGTAGTTCTGGCTCCGTTCCCCTCGCCCCCCCGAGTTCCCGAACCGGAAGCGCCGAAACTCGAGTTCCCGGTCCCGCTTCGGCCTCGCCGCCCGGTATGGGCTCGACTCCGGCGACGGCGATTAACGTCTCCAATTTTCCGGACCGCTATTTATCTTCACCTGCTCGAGTTGTTTCGCAGTCACTCCGATCCCCCCTCTGGATCTCCGGTGAGTTCCCTCCGAATTCGTCGCTCGCAATTAAATTGTCGCTGACTCTTACGCCCCGAATTGTATATTTCAATGTGCGAGTGTCGGAAGTTCCGGGCCGTTCGAGGGGGCGAACGTCGCGGATTGATCGATCTGATAAAGATTAACTTTTTTTCGCCTCGTCGCGCCGGCTCCGAAGAGCCCCGGCTCTGGTACTCGCGATCTATCAAATAACTGTCGTTTCCGCGAAACGTATAGCGGGCGAAAGCTAACGCCATCCGCGTGCCAATTTAAACCCCCGTGAAATCCCCGATACCGAAACGGAGAAATTCGAAAGCGCCTCGGGCCCGAAGGCACCGAGGGACGCGAGTTTCAACTATGTTGCACCAGCGAGTAAGGTAATCGCATCGGAAGTCCCGTATCTGAGTTGTGGATCTGAAAAATGAGAGTCCATGTTTGTTGAGCTGGTATTTGGTAGTTAAAGTCATCATCGTCAGTGTGAACTCTTGTTGAACACCCTAGGTAAGGTTTGGTCCGACTCTAGTCATCCCAGCACTGGCACGGGACAGGCCAGGCTCCCGAGGTCGGCGCGGTCTCGTGCCGGGGCTGGGACGCAACCTTCAGCCATACCTACCCCACCTGGGTCGTTGGGCGGTTCTGATGTCAGACTCCGCTTAATCGCCGTCGGAGGAGTAACGAAGCGTAGAACCGATAAACAACGCCAGACCTGGGGTGAAGCAAGAAAACATGAACCATCGAAGAGCATAGTCCGCGCTGCGCGGTCCACGGAAGAAAGATACTCAGTGTCAGGTCTTGGTGAACACCTTAGGTAAGGTTTGGTCCGACTCTAGTCATCCCAGCACTGGCACGGGACAGGCCAGGCTCCCGAGGTCGGCCCGGTCTCGTGCCGGGGCTGGGACGCAACCTTCAGCCATACCTACCCCACTTGGGTCGTTGGGCGGTTCTCATGTAAGACTCGGTTCAAGCGTAAAACCGATAAACAACGCCAGACCCGGGGTGAAGCAAGAAAACAAGAACCATCGAAGAGCAGAGTTCGCGCTGCATGGTCCACGGAAGGAAGATACTCAGTGTCAGCTCTTGTTGAACACCCTAGGTAAGGTTTGGTCCTACTGTTACATCCCAGCACTGGCACGGGACAGGCCAGGCTCCCGATATCGGCGTGGACTCGTGCCGAGGCTGGGACGCAACCTTCAGCCATACCTACCCCACCTGGGTCGTTGGGCGGTTCTCATGTCAGACTCCGCTTAATCGTCGCCGGAGGAGAACCGATAAACAACTCCAGACCAGGGGTGAAGCAAGAAAACAAGAACCACCAAAGAGCAGAGTCCGCGCTGCGTGGTCCACGGAAGGAAGATACATCGACACAATCGTGTAAAAGTGATCACGCGATCGAGCGAAGTGGCAGGGACGAGGAGAACACGACCGGGAGGAGCTACGGCTGCGTCGGCGAGCGAGGAAAAGGAGAGCACAAGCGTCCGAGCGAGAATTCGCCGGGGGGGGGGGGCTGAAGAGGAGGAGTTAAAAATAACAACAGAAACCCTCACTATAAAGTCTTTTCCTCGGTTGGACGGAAGCGCCGACGGTCGAACGGCGAACGGAAACGGGGAACAAGGTAAAGCGGTGGGTAGGGTTCGAGGAAAACTACCCCTAAGTGTCGGTCCTTCGACCCGAGGAAGCGAGTTATGGTTTCAGTGCCCCTCGCCCACCCGGCCACCCAGCCCGTTGCAGTTCAATTCTCGTCCGGCTCCTCCGGGCAACCACCGAGCGCCGTTCCACTCGCCTGGAGATAGCGTGTCTCGCGGCCGCCCCCTATTTACCGAGTGGACTCCACCGGAAAGGAGAAATGCTTCTAAGGTCTTTCTCTCTTTCCCCTGCTCAAGATTTACCGGTTTAAAGAGATAAGAAAACAGAGGAAGCAAATGGACCGGAGTGGAACGCTCGCCAGGGCGAGACCACCAGGACGGGACCAATGCGAGCAGTCGTCGCTTCCATCTCCTCCTCTCTCGATCCATTTCTCCGCGAGGATCCAACAACCCTTCACCTCCGCCTCTGTACACGAGAGCAGCATCTCCCATTCCTTCTCCTTTCCGCGATACCCCGAATGGAGCTGTATCTGGGTTTGTTGCCGGGCGCGAACGGCCACCCACCTGAAACACAAGAGTGTCGTGGCAAATGGACCTAGGGTCGCCGGTGCAGCGTCGAGGATCACCAGCTGGAATATGGCTCTCTTGGTCACCGAGGACCTTTGAGCGGCGGTCCCGCGATGCTCCGATAACGACCGTGGCTGCCAACCCTGTTGGTAGATACACGAGTGTACTTCTCGGGACGTCCTCCTCATCCCGGTCCTGCGCTACTATGTGTTTCAATTGGATGGCTCGCTGTGCCATCGTGCATGTGTAGGTAACCGGGACACGGAGAAAGCTGATACAATGGTGGGAGTTAGCTGGAGATCGCATATGTACAAGAGCGGCTGTCAACGTTGTATGCTCTCTCCTGGAGGATCTTCGTCGGGTAGTTAACCCGGGGTCGGCACAGAGCGGGTTTCTCCCGATGCGATTATCCCAGTTCGTCGTCGGTAATCGATACCCTGTGAGGCTGGCGACGTGCTACAAGGCGAGACGATCAGCGATGCGATTATGAGAAATCCGGTCATATCGGCAGCTGTCTAATTACCGCGTGGATGAGCTCTATGGGTATGAGGTATTAATCTGCGAGGACCGTTGCTAATCCCGTAACGCCTTGTCAAGAGTAAACAGTATGGTTTCGATGGTTCACGAAGCCCGGAGCGTGCTAATCCATCCCCGCCACCTCTTCTCTTGGGTGTTGTGTCAGGTCGAATCGGCGAGACGTCAATAAGGCGAGTTCACTACGGCTGACTAATACGAACTGGGTCCTACCGCTGTTGCTGTTACTCGTGTCCGCACAGACGAGAATCGGAAATCGATCGTAACACCTTGCCCCCGGTCGCTGTCGGCCCGTCCGAGCCGCGTGCTAGCGTTGTAATTCGCGGAACACTCCACGGGGCGAACCGGAGGATTCGCACAGGGTCATCGGGGAGAAACGACTGCGAGGCACGCCTTGACGATGACGAATGATGCCGCATCCTGCCTTCCTTTGATTGCGTTCGTGGAAACGGCAGAAGTGACCGAGAACGCCGATGTTCCACTTAGAGGAAAGCCGACTCCTGAGGAACTGCTATGCCAATGTGCTATTTGCCAAGGTGATGCGACGTCGCCCGATTATTTCTTCGGTGCTCCATCCGATTTTCCTTTCATTGTGTTCCTGAATAGGACAGGAGTGGTCAAGAACGCTGTTCCACTTGGAGGAAAGCTGACTCCAGTGGAACTCTAATGACCTGTTGTCTGACAATGAGCTCTTCCATCGCCAAGTTGTTTCGTTGATACTCCATCACATTTCTCTTTCATTGCGTTCCTGAAAAAGGCAGGAGTGAGCGAGAACATCGATGTTCCACTTGGAGGAAAGCTGATTCTCGAGGAACTGCGTTGACCTGCCATCTGCCAATGTGATGCACCGTTATCCGACAGTTTCTTTGATGCTCTAGCTGGTCGTCCTTACATTGGGTTCCTGAAAAAGGCAGGAGCGACCAAGAACATCGGCTTTCCACTTGGAGGAAAGCCGATTCCTGAGGAACTGCGTTGACCTGCCATCTGCCAATGTGATGCGCCGTTATCCGATTGTTTCTTTGATGCTCTAGCCGGTCTTCCTTACATTGGGTTCCTGAAAAAGGCAGGAGTGACCAACAACATCGATGTTCCACTTGGAGGAAAGCCGATTCCTGAGGAACTGCGTTGACCTGCCATCTGCCAATGTGATGCACCGTTGTCCGATAGTTCCTTTGATGCTCCATCCAACCTTATTTTTATTGTACTCCGATGATCGGCTGTCTGCCAATGTACTGCGACTTCGCCCAGTCGTTTCTTTGATGCTCCATTCGATCTTCCTTTGATTGTGTTCCTGAAAAAGACAGGAGTGATCGAGAACTACTCGAAGAAAAGCTGGTTCTGGTAGAACTCTGATGACCTGTTATCTGCCAATGACCTGCCCCATTGGCGACTTCTTTCTTTCACTCCATCTGACCTTTCTTTGATTGTATTTCTGGAAACTGCAGGAACGGTCGCGAATGTCGAGGTTCCACTTGGGGAATAGCCGGCTTCTGCGGCACTCCGATGATCTGGTATCTGCCAGTGAACTGTCCCATTGCTCCTGTCTGCGTTTGACAGTAGCAGGCGTCTCACAAAATGCGACTTTTCAAGGCAGAAACAAGGGTTTCCGCTCCCCTGACAATCACCAGGATATTTTCCCGGTTAACCCGCACGGGGCCGAGCCTTGAGCTGACGACCTGGCTGGTAACAGCTTCGAGGGATTCGATCTTGGTCTTATCGCCGGCAACAGACGAAGTCAGTTGTTTCCCTGTTGCGGATAAGTTCAACTTCTTCGATGATCTCAAAAAAGGTCGGACCAGGTTTTTTCCAATCCGGCATCTCAGAAGACCTTTGATGGTCGCTTGACGGAAGTTTCAACGGAATCTAAAGGTAACTTTGGTTGCTTTTTCTCTTAACGAGTGTGAGACCTCGAGCATAAGCTGAAGGTTTCGTGGTTGATTCTTTATATATTGTAAGTACCGAGCGAATGAATAACGCGCGTATTTGGTATCGGGGCGGATATTATTAATAATGATCACGGCTAAATATCTCGAGTACGATCTGTCACACGTCTGATCGTTAAGACGTCTCAGACCAGACTGTTGTACATGACGATCGATCTTGCATCGATCGTCCGTCTGTTCTTTCGTTCGCCTATTGTCAAACCTAACTAATATCGTGTGCCTCAACGAATAGTCAGCTACATATTCGTTACAATATTAAACCATGGCATGGAAGTTAGCAACGTTGCTCCAATGGTATCATTGACAGCTGTCACTTTTCTCAAACACATCATTTTCTGGTGAAATGATTAAAAAAAATGGCGTCCTACGACATTATATTATTATATTATTATATTATTATATTATTATATTATTATATTATTATATTATTATATTATTATATTATTATATTATTATATTATTATATTATTATATTATTATATTATTATATTATTATATTATTATATTATTATATTAATATATTATTATATCGGCTCGCTAGGGTACCTTTCTGCGAATCGTGACAGCTGTCAATAAATTCGTTGGAGCAACGTTGCTAACTTTTATACCGTATTAAACCTCACATCGCCCAGTTGTTTCTTTGACGGTCCCGCCAAACAAAAATCTACCTCCATCGTATTCATGGTGCAAAATCCAGCTGAAGAGTCAAGAACCGGCTTTACTAGAAACCGGCAAGCGTATCCTGGTGTTCGCCGTTGCTCGTCGATACATCCGGAAATATACGGTGTGTCCAGCGGCCACCGATCGATGGAGAGTATCCAGCGTAAACGAGAGAAGGAGACGGCCCGGTGAGTTCGGCGAACAAGGGAGCCCGAGGGAATGAATATTGACGCGTCCCTCGGCTCGCGTCCTGTCGCGGTCGTCGCGATGGCGCAGGCTCCCTTTGACCCCGGAGAGGCCGAAACGAAAATTAAACGCTGCATACCAAGTTACTTCCAAAGTCGTACTTTTTCTAGGTCGGAACTACGGAGGGAACCTCATTATCGGAAAGGCAAAAGGGGGCAACAAGAGGACCAAAACTCTCACACCCGGAAAAAAAAATTATTTGACGGCCACCTTTTATTAAGATTAAGTAAAATATTTACTTGATTTAATTAAATATTTATTTCATTTAAGTAACTGTTTACTTAATTTAAATAAATATTTATTTCATTTAAGTAACTGTTTACTTAACTTAAATAAATATTTATTTCATTTAAGTAACTGTTTACTTAACTTAAATAAATATTTATTTCATTTAAGTAACTGTTTACTTAATTTAAATAAATATTTATTTCATTTAAGTAATTGTTTACTTAATTTAAATAAATATTTATTTCATTTACGTAACTATTTACTTAAATGAAATAAATATTTATTTCATTTACGTAACTATTTATTTAAATGAAATAAATATTTATTTCATTAAAGTAACTATTTACTTAATTTAAATAAATATTTATTTCATTTAAGTAACTGTTTACTTAATTTAAATAAATATTTATTTCATTTAAGTAACTATTTACTTAAATGAAATAAATATTTATTTCATTTAAGTAACTGTTTACTTAAATGAAATAAATATTTATTTCATTTAAGTAACTGTTTGCTTAATTCAAATAAATATTTATTTAAATCAAATAAATATTTTACTTAATCTTAATAAACGGTGGCCGTCAAATAATTGTTTTTTTTTCTGGGTGCACGTCCTGGGAGGACGTGAGAGTCTCGATCCAGTTGCCGGGTGCGGTCATGAGTGAAGTCAATGTGTTAATGGCCATCCGGCGTAGTCACGCGCCATCCCAGCGAGATCCCGGAGACGGATGAGTCCGTCACGATCGATAGGCCGATAGGTCGCATACCGGAGGGATTGAAAATAGAGTTCCGCGAAAATTCGAGGTGAGGAGAAACGCGACGGACGGAACGATATGGTCTCGACCGGAGACGCGATATAGAACCTTGACGGGACTGACGAAAATTCAATCGGAATATATGCTCCGCTTCGTTCGGCTTCTCTCCCTCCACAGACCTGACACCCCTGTCTCGGCTGGCCTAACGGTTATTTAAGAGGCGAAATGAACTCGACTGGAATCGATAGAAATTTCATGCATTTCTAAAGAACACTGCTGAGTGGCAATTTCAACCGTGAATTAAAAAAAAAGCCATTAAACTGCACGCCTTCGGCACTCTTTTTACACCGGATACGTGACTTTCTCCGTCGGTATCCATATTTTTTTTTTTTTTTAGATGAAAATGCAATAACTGGAGGAAAACTGACTGCTGCTTTTGACCGATTGTAATTAACGTCACCGGTCCCTTTTCGGAACGTCGACCACTCTACGCTCTCCCGTACCGCACGAATTTTTCCAATTTCAAAGGTCATATTCTCTAGAATTACTTCGCCGACCGCAATTTTTCGGAACTCCGTTTCGATCCCCGACTTCGGTGGTTTAATCAGCGAGCCGGACTCAATCTCGCGTCTTGGTATCGCCGCTCCCTCGAATTTCCGTTTTACCGGACGGCATCACAATTTCCGTCGAATCCAGCGTGGTTGGGAGCCAACACGGTATCCGGGTGAGAAACTCCATCAGGCCGAACGCGAGGCCATGGAAGTTGACAACGTTGCTCGATCGCAGTCATTGACAGCTCTCACTTTTCGGAAACAGTTGATCTTACAGTGAAGCGACAAATATTGTGTTGCGTTGTGTTGTGTTGTGTGATAGCAACTATTTCCAAGACGTGACAGCTGTCAATGATTTCACTGGAGCAGTGAAATCAGTTCTCGTTCGCGCGCGAACCATCAACAGCAGCAAGATATAAATTATACCTTGCTATATATATGGCATTCCATACCAATTCGACCTACGTCGGAACCTCGACCTCTTCAATTCGGTTGGCAATTTTTTATTATATTGTTCTGACTCTAAAAATCACTCCAAAATAAAAAAAAAAAAATTATTTGCATTAATTATAATTTTTCAAAGTGAACATATTTTTTGCCGGAATTAAAAATGCTGAAAAAATGCTGAAAAAATGCTGAAAAAATGCTGTAACATCCTGTATTAGATACGAACATTTTTAAGCCTAAACCCAGAATGGTAAAACGTTTGCTTCTGATGTTTTTTGAGCTTTGCTTTTTTTTTAAGTGAACATATCGCTAGCCAAAATTTAAAAAAACTGAAAGATTCTCAAAAATCCTGTATCAGATATGAAAATTTTCAAGCCTAGAGCGAAAGTGGTATCGCATTATCTTCTATTTTTTTTCTCGAAAAAAAATGTACGTAGTAACTGGAGTCAAAACTCTATCAACTGTGTCTAAAATATATTTTAGACACGATTGACTCCAGTTACTACGTACATTTTTTTTATACGTATTTTTATTAAGATATTTAATGATTTTGTATTCTGAGCTCTTTATTGAGTCCAATGTAAACCGATTTAAAAAAAGAAGAAATCCGTCAAGCAAAATAAAAAAAATAAAATATGTGTCGTGATTTCTCTTCTCCAAATTTGTTACCCAGCGAAGCCGCGAGATGTTTAACCCACCCCAATACGTAAGAACCCAGCCGCTCCGGCAGGAGGCAGTGGAAGAATCATAAAACGCAGAGGACCATGCGCCAACGAAAGAATTTCACCGGTACCAGTTCCAACTCCTCGTTTCTCTTTCCCCCTAGGAAATCTATGGAAATTAGCTATTTCCCCAGTTATTTTTTTTTTTTTTGTTTCCAACAGAAGCTTCGCCACTTCTTTCCACCTGGCGGATCTCCCTGGGAATACGCGAATTTAATTTAGCGAACGGTTCGGTGAAAATTCAATTCCCTTACCTACGGTGGATGTTTTGTCAAAAGCACGAGAAGAGCTCCCTCACGAGCTCTGCGGTCGGATCTGCCTCCGTATCGAAACTGGTGCATCGAATATATGTGCTAGGAGGGGGGGGAGGGAATGGTGGGGGGTGGGAATGGTGGGTGGTAGAGTGGGGGAATGATAAAGTGGAACTCTCCTATCTATTGTCGATGTAATCTATTGTCGCTCGCAGAGAGCCCGAGAAACTCTAACAGTTTCTCTGTCCGAATCTGAAATATGCTTGACAGCGGGAACGGCAGAAACAACGTTGTAGGGGTGTGCTAGGAACGCGATATCGTGCCCCAGCATCCCTCCCGCGGAACCCAAACACTTGAAACGTATCGTTATTTTATAGTATTCTCGTGGAGCGAACCACGCTTCGCTGCATTCACGACAATAAGCTCCGCGCCCCGTGCTTTTCCCTTCTCCGCTCCTCTCTCACCCGTGCCGTTCTATTCATTCGTCTCCGGTCCGATTCTTTCTCCCGGAGGGTGCGACTGTCTGCGTGACTGGTTTCCCTGTTCTATTGAAATAGACAAAACGCTTGAAAAAAAAAGAGCTGCATCGGACATTGGCTAAATTGGCCATTCGCTCGTACGTGCACGTTTCACCGGCAGACACGCTGCTAACTCATTAATGCCTTGTCCGTTTCCTGACTGCATTTGCGAGTTCGGGCTTTTAGGGCATTGTAATTAATCGCATGGTGCATTCATTTGATGCCTGTTAATTGTCCTCAATTTAATCGAAATTATCAATTAGCTTCTTCTCATTATTGGATTATCAATTACCTTCTTCTCATTTTTGGACTTTCAAAATGGCGAAATTTTTTTTTTTTTTTTAGATATCGATTTTCTGCCACCGCCATTCGCTTCAGGATTAACTATATAATAATAATTATTATTATTATATTATAATATATTATATATATTAATTAATAATATAATAATAATAATTATTATTATTATAAATGTAATAAATGTTGTATTGACGTGATTTTATGCGTGCAATGCTGCGCAGTGCATGCATTTGTAACGGGTAACGAGAGCAGAGTCTTCGCAGTGACCGCATTGCTTATTCGACCGCGGGGTCTCTACGGCGTACTGGCGGGAATCTTTTATCGATAACGAGACACGAGAGGCCCTCCGTTACCACTATTTTCTCTCTTTTCTCCGTACCCCACGAGAAACCAGTGAGACAAATTGAAAAAGCTATTTAGTTCACGTTGTGATCGTGAAATTGTGTACACGTGTATACGTATGTATATATATACGTATAATCCATATAGTACTTTTCTGATGGCAGAGAGCTCGACTTGGGTGAAACAGCACTGGCGGGCCACGATCGTAAGAGTGCTTGCCGAGAAAATTGAAGAAGTTTTGCACCCGTTCACTCCGACTCTCTCAGTGATTTATATATTATTGGAAAATTTCTCGTCTCGTTGGTTGCACTCTCCCTCTTCTCGATCTTCCACCGGTAACGCATCAAAGTACAGTAAAAGCTTTGACCTACAAAAGTCTTCCGGGTCCTCGACACTTTTTAAAAGTACTACATCAGCCGCGCGGCTGATTCGGTAACGGGACTGCTTATCTTTGTACCGCTATAAGACCTGCAAAAATAAAAGACAATGGCTCCAAAGTCAGAGTTTACCCGAAGTCTCGGTGTGATTGATTTATTGTATCTATATATACATATATTTTTCGATCCGACGAAGCAAACTTTCGGACGATACACACATATACACGCACGGAGAAGCGCGCACACGCGCGCACGCACACGTGTGAGGGCGTGTGCCTTAACGCTAAAAAATTTTTTAGGGTTAAGGCACTGATGAGACTTGGTAGAGCTTCATCAGGGCTTGATGTTAAGCTGAAAAATTCCTGGGTCATGGTGTTCCTGGGCCCTAGTATTCCTGGGTCATGGTGTTCCTGGGCCCTAGTATTCCTGGGTCATGGTGTTCCCGGGCCCTAATATTCCTGGGTCATGGTGTTCCTGGATCCTAGTATACCTGGGTCATGGTGTTCCTGGGTCATGGTGTTCCTGGGTCATGGTGTTCCTGGGTCATGGTGTTCCTGGGTCATGGTGTTCCTGGGTCATGGTGTTCCTGGGTCATGGTGTTCCTGGGTCATGGTGTTCCTGGGTCATGGTGTTCCTGGGTCATGGTGTTCCTGGGTCATGGTGTTCCTGGGTCATGGTGTTCCTGGGTCATGGTGTTCCTGGGTCATGGTGTTCCTGGGTCATGGTGTTCCTGGGTCATGGTGTTCCTGGGTCATGGTGTTCCTGGGTCATGGTGTTCCTGGGTCATGGTGTTCCTGGGTCATGGTGTTCCTGGGTCATGGTGTTCCTGGGTCATGGTGTTCCTGGGTCATGGTGTTCCTGGGTCATGGTGTTCCTGGGTCATGGTGTTCCTGGGTCATGGTGTTCCTGGGTCATGGTGTTCCTGGGTCATGGTGTTCCTGGGTCATGGTGTTCCTGGGTCATGGTGTTCCTGGGTCATGGTGTTCCTGGGTCATGGTGTTCCTGGGTCATGGTGTTCCTGGGTCATGGTGTTCCTGGGTCATGGTGTTCCTGGGTCATGGTGTTCCTGGGTCATGGTGTTCCTGGGTCATGGTGTTCCTGGGTCATGGTGTTCCTGGGTCATAGTGTTCCTGGGTCATAGTGTTCCTGGGTCATAGTGTTCCTGGGTCATAGTGTTACTGGATCATAGTGTTACTGGGTCATAGTGTTACTGGGTCATAGTGTTACTGGGTCATAGTGTTCCTGGGTTATAGTTTTCCTGGGCCATAGTGTTCCTGGGCCATAGTGTTCCTGGGTCATAGTGTTCCTGGGTCATAGTGTTACTGGGTCATAGTATTCCTGGGTGATAGTATTCCTGGGTGATAGTATTCCTGGGTGATAGCATTCCTGGGTGATAGCATTCCTGGGTGACCCACAGGTATAACTTTCCCGTGGGGCAAGTTATACCAAAGTCAATACACCAAAACTGCTGTGCAAACGAGAGAGGAGTGAAACAGGATTCCCGGATATTGCCGAATTGTGTATGACATACACCGCAGAGAATGCGCGGGGGTGAGTGGCTAAGGGAGGACCCAGGGGGGGGGAGCAGAGTTTTTTGGTATCATGAAAGACGAGGGAGTTTCGAGTAAATTGGACAAGTTTGCAGCGCCAGAGAGGATTCATTTATTATTGGTAGTTCCGTTAGCCCGGCAGAGGCTGAAGGTGGAAAGGACCGCGCGGCTCCGGCGCTCGTTTCGGTCGCCTCTCCCTTAAAAATTCCATAAATATCAACCCTCCGCGAGTTCGCCACGAGCCTCGCGCTTTTTTTTCCCTCCATTTACCCCGGAAATCATGCCCCGGCCTTCCGGCGCTGCTGGCTCCGGCGTTCGCCATCCCCCCGGGGCGCGCGGGGGGCGGGGGGGGATTTAAAAATAAAATGATAAAAAAAATCGACGCACGGGTATGGAGAGAAAAAAAAATTAAACCGCAGGACACGCGTTTTTTCGACCTAACGCTAGCGAGAGCTTTCGCGCGGCGAACATGAAGCCCCCCCCTCCCCCCCGCCACCGCCCCGCCGGAGCTTTTTTCCCCACGGCCTTTCGAGTTTTTCCCTCTCCCCTCCCTCTTCCTCGTCTCGTCGAACGATAATAATAACCGAGCGCGCTGATCTCATTATTGCCGGGCACGCGGGCCCGTTATTCTGCGTTAGCCGAAAGGTTCCCCGGATTATTATGGACAAAGAGAGAGGGGGGACAAAAAAATTAAAAAAAATTCTGCAGCCCGAGCTTCCGGCGCATCGAAAACCGATGAGGCTGAAATATTTTTTCATCAGCTTTTTAATACACGCAACACAATACGGTTTTGCCCCGGCTACCGTTCGGGGAGCCAATAGACCGCCAGCTGCGCGCGTAAGAGCCAACGTGTTGAAGCAAATTATCGCACTTCTTGCGGTATTGTTCTTTCTGTCGATACGGTAATTTGTAAAAAAAAAAGTTGCAAGTGCAACCGCGTGTAATTATGGAAAGTAGACGTGAAAACATCGGCAGTAATTTTGGGGCCGGGTGGGCAGTTTTTTATTTTATTTTTATTGGGTTTCGAACAGGGTTTGATGGATTTCAAGGATCCACACCCGGGTCATAATTATTAAATCTCTTTGAAAGCGTGAAACTTAGTGTGACTTCGGGATATTTGGTTGAATATTTGGTTAAATATTTGGTTGAATATTTGGTTGAATATTTGGTTGAATATTTGGTTGAATATTTGGTTGAATATTTGGTTGAATATTTGGTTGAATATTTGGTTGAATATTTGGTTGAATATTTGGTTGAATATTTGGTTGAATATTTGGTTGAATATTTGGTTGAATATTTGGTTGAATATTTGGTTGAATATTTCGTTGAATATTTGGTTGAATATTTGGTTGAATATTTCGTTGAATATTTGGTTGAATATTTCGTTGAATATTTCGTTGAATATTTGGTTGAATATTTGGTTGAATACTTGCTTTAATATTTGCTTCAATATTTGCTTCAATATTCGCTTCAATATTTAGTATAATATTTGCTTCAATATTTGCTGTAATATTTGCTTCAATCGCTTCGACCATAAGACAGTGTTGACAACACTTTCCATTCAGACCTTCCTCCAACAATTACTCTCCACAAATCCAAAGCGTGACAGAGCGACACCGGTCTCGTCCTCGCCCCGATATGCATGGAAATATTTCAGTTCGGGAGTGACTCGCGTCTCGCAATGAAAATGTTACGACGATCGCGTGTCGCCTATCAAGGAACAAAGTTCCGTCGGATAGAGCGCCGAGACCCGCAGATGGCGCGGGTCTTCGGAGTCGCAGGCGTCTTTAAGTTCGTTCCGTGAAAGCCGTTTATACGAATTTATATAGTCCGCGACTGAGCACGATGCAGGGGGAGAGATACACGGGCGAAAGTGGAGGATGTAGGAGGATAGGAGGGTTGGCCGGGACAAGAAATATGAATACGTATTTTATGCACACAGCCGGGCTCTAAACGTTCCTCCCTCGAAGCTCACTCCGTTTGTAATGCGAGTTCTCTTTCTCTCTATACTTTAGCGCGGCGATCGCGCCACCGTGCCAAGACGAAGCACGCAGAGCCTCCGCTACACTGGAAGCATTTATGACCGGCAGACTTTATCTTTCCATTGGTAGTTGCCCGGCACACTTGCCGGTGCGGTCTTTGTGTTCGTGTTTCAAACTGTGTCTCGCACACGCTCTTTTGCAGTCGCATATCGCGGCAATAAAAAAAAAATATAACTAGTTTCAACCTCGTTTTATTAACGCCCGTGGGCGATAACCGCGGAGGCTGCAGACAACGATTTTTTTTACCCGATTTTCAATGTTCAACCGTCAGCCAAAACTGACGTTGCGTGCGTGTGCGAAGCAAAAAATATAAAAACACATTGTCCAATTTATTTGGTTCCTTGATTTTTTTTTTTTTTTTTTTTTTTCAAAAAATTGACTTCCTGGCACATTTTTTCCACACATTGTCATTGAGCCTTAATGGTTCGAAAAATTGTTCCGAATTTTCGTACACATGATTTACGTTGGTAATTTTTTCCCCGTTTCCCTGTCATCTGGCCTGTTCGATAACTGCATCGGCGAAAAAATTACTGACGTTTTGGAAATATCGGCAATCGCCAATTTTGGTCAAACGAGTCGGATGAAATTTTTTCGCGTGGCTGTAAAATTTTTGAGGCTGTATGAAATTTTGTCTTCGTTGATCCACGCGAAGCTCACCGATGGCTCAGGGTTATACGACTAACATGGGGATGACTTCTCAAATCGACGTTCCCGAATGGCCGTGGTAGTGGCATGAAATTTCTCTTGAATTCCCAGCGAAACGAGAAAACGAGACTGCAGACCGCGAAGATTGGCTATCCAATACGCGGTGCCTGCTACCGTGGGGGCGACGTCAATTGCAACAATTTCGACGTTTACGATGGGGGATCGTCACCTCCACCGTAAACGGTATACTGTATGTTGTAATAATATTCTTCACTGTGTCCTGGTGTCATTAAGCCGCGGTTGAACCGAGCTCGTCGTTCGTCTCGAGTACGCCTCGTTGCTTCATCATTGTACACAAGATTGCTTCGACAGGGTTTCGGCATCAACGTTTTAACGATGGAATCCCGCCGTCGAAGGTTTTCGCCGGGGCGCGTGACACGCCCGAAAGCTCGCTGACCCTAGCACACATTTTTCGAACGTTACATCGGGGCCTGATTGTAACCCAGGGACATATCATCTGGGCACCCTGACTTAAAGACACTATGACCCAGGGCCACCACGACCCAGGGCCACCACGTTCCAGGGAGCCTCGATATCATGACCCGAGAACACCATAACCCAGAAACACTATGGCCCAGGAACGCTATGGCCCAGAAACACTATGGCTCGGGAACACTATGACCCGGAAACACTATGAGCCGGGAATACTATGATCCTGGTAAACAAAGTCCCTGGAAAACGATAAATCAGAAAAACTATGACCTATAAACACTATGACTGAGGAACACTATGACCTATAAACACTATGACTGAGGAACACTATGACCCAGGAATACTATGACCCAGGAACACTATGACCCAGAAAAACTATGACCCATAAAAACTATGACCCATAAAAACTATGACCCATAAAAACTATGACCCATAAAAACTATGACCCATAAAAACTATGACCCATAAAAACTATGACCCATAAAAACTATGACCCATAAAAACTATGACCCATAAAAACTATGACCCATAAAAACTATGACCCATAAAAACTATGACCCATAAAAACTATGACCCATAAAAACTATGACCCATAAAAACTATGACCCATAAAAACTATGACCCATAAAAACTATGACCCATAAAAACTATGACCCATAAAAACTATGACCCATAAAAACTATGACCCATAAAAACTATGACCCAAAAACACTATGACCCAGAAACACTATGACCCAGGAACACTATGACCCAGGAATACTAGGATCCAGGAGCACTATGTCCCAGGAATTTTTTAGCTTAACATCAAAAGCCCTGACGAAGCTCTACCAAGCCTCATCAGTGCCTTCACGCTAAAAAATCAACCGGAGAAGAGTAAAAAATTGCTGTAAAAAAATTGCACGCGCTATCTAACTTGCCGTCGAAGCTGCAAGCTCGATTAGATAGAGTGAGAGTATAGCGCCGAGACTCGGGGAAAGATTTATGTGTTTACGCGCTGCCCACGGCAACTTTCTATTTTCTCCGACTCCACTGACAGGAATTTTCCTGTACCCTCCCCGTCGTCCCACCATTCCTTTTATTTTACTCTTCCCAGCGCTGCGACTCCCATGCAACGTGCATCGAACGACGAACCCCACCTAAACCGAGCTCCGATTCAGCCGCGCGAAGCTTTGCGAGCTGGCTTCCCACGCTCCTCCTCGTATTCCCAGCTTCGAGCTCTCCTGCGCTTCGCGCGAACGACTGGCCGACGTTTGGCCCACCGCCAGGAGGCGTCAACGGCGAAAACTGCTTTCGACAGCGTCGGACCCCGGCAAGCTTAACGATATTTTTCCGTTTTCGAACATTGTTGCAGGAAAGGGAGCATGGAAAAGAGCTTCCCACTCCCCCCCCCCCCCCCCCCCAACCGAGACCCACGGGAGCCTCTTCGCTATCATTATTTGATTGGATTGTACTCGAACCTTAATGAAAATCGAAACGGTCTACACTTGACCCAGAAATCGCTTCGCATCCTTCCCTCTGTCTATCCACGCTGGGAGAATTCATGCGAATAATCCTCGGCTCTAAGGTAAACGTCCCAGTGGCCGAACACGTCCCAGTGGCCACGCAAAGCACGCGTGCAAGAGAGACGCAAATACGATTTTTCATGCCTGTACGGGAACTGGGACTTCGCTCTTAGGTGTGCGGCCACTGGTACTTTTACCTTATATTCCACAGAATCTTCATACTCCACTATAACACCTTTCAACATTTTTTTGTTGTTCTCGATCAGGGTGTTATCTTTTGATTTTTTTAACCACTGACGTCTGAACACTGCGAAGCTGTTCAGTGGACACGTGGCACGTGCAAGAGAGACGCAAATACAATTTCCCATGCATACCAAAAAAAAAAATTATTTGACGGCCATCGTTTATTAAGATTAAGTAAGATATTTTTTTGATTTTAATAAATATTTATTTAAATTAAGTAAATAGTTACTTAAGTGAAATAAATATTTATTTAAATCAAATAAATATTTTACTTAATCTTAATAAACGGTGGCCGTCAAATACATTTTTTTTTCTGGGTGCATGTACGGGAACTGGGACCTCCGCCCTTAGGTGTGCGGCCACTGGTACTTTTACCTTATATTCCACAGAATCTTCATACTCCACTATAACACCTTTCAACATTTTTTTGTTTTCGATCAGGATCTTTTCTTTTGATTTTTTTGACCATTGACGTCTGACCACTGCGAAGCTGTTCAGTGGACACGTGGCACGTACCATTTCCAGAGGTGGAGAACGAAATAACGCGAGTCCTCTATACGGTACAGAAAAGCGGTCGTAGCAGTAAAGGATTTTCGTTCGAGGCAGTTCGTTCGTCGTGGCCGAGTCCGGGGGGTTCGATCCGGCTCGTCCAATATCCACGAGTCGCTCGTGGTCGAGAATAAAAATCGCTTCCGTTGCGACCAACCATCGAGGTCTCTCCGAAGCTTTCGAAGGTGAGTCGACCGAAAAATCGTGTCCGGCCAAGGCAACGACACGAAATAAAAATAAAAAAAAAAGGAACGCTCGGAAGAATGGGCTCCTCCTCTGGCCAGTTTGTGGGTCTCTGAGGTGAGGGAAGAGAAGATACTTTGCTTTAAAATTCATAGGGGTCTCGAGATACTGTGAAATCTAAACTTCGATTCCGTGTGAGCGGTGAACGAGCGCGTTTTCGACAGAGTGTCGGAATTTACATCGACTTCACAGCCTCTCGCGAGGACTGTGGTGACACAAAAACACGCCCGTGTCGCAATCCACCTAAGCCATGCTGACGTAAAAAGGCGGTTTTGAGATACAAAACAGGTTAAAAGCGTACCTGAGTGACAGCGTGCCTGGGTCAAAATGTCTCTGGGTCAGTTTCCCTGGGTTGTGCTGTGACCCAGTGAGAACTCCCTGTCCTTGAGAAGTCCTGGAATGTCCTTGAATTTCACTTAATATCCTTGAATTTTTTATTTCCCCGAAAATTTAAGTTTGATTAAAAATGTATATTTAGTTTAGAAAATGTTTTTGTATTTTTTTTTAAATGTACTGCAAAATATTTCGACGTATTTTTTTCCCGCTAAACACGATGCTGTGACCCAGTGAGAAATCCCTTTCTACGCCCTTGCCATACAAATAACTATTTTTCCGATGTGGCGTTCCAATGTGTCCAGCGGTCCTTGAAGTCCTTGGAGTCCTGGAATTGTACTTGAATTTTGCCTGAGGTTGAAAAAGTCCTGGAATGTCCTTGAATTTCACTTAATGTCCTTGAATTTTTTATTTTCCCGAAAATTTTAGTTTGTTTAAAAATGTATATTTAGTTTAGTATATGTTTTTGTATTTTTTTAAATGAACTGCAAAGTATTTCGACCTATTTTTTCTCACTAAACACGAATCCGCTGGCCTTTTCGAAGTAAAGTACACTGAGACATTGAAAGTCTCGATTTTATGCGCGAAAAATCGTTTTTTTGGGATTAAATGGAAAATATTGGGTTGGTAGTAAAATAACCGTTATATTCGTGATCAGCGGGAAAAAATACGCGGAATATAGTTATGAAATAATAAAAATCGATTCAACAACGATTTTTCCATTTTTTAGCCATTTTTGGAAAAACGTCGATTTTCGTGATTTTCAAAGGTCGACATCTCAGCTCCCAATGGAGCTAGGAAAATTACGAGGTCCCTATCCCGTTGTACGGAATAAAATACACGCATGCGCAAATCATCAAAATTTCGACGATTTGGGGTTGGCTACACTGAGTCCGGCCTGTGCATAAGCATATCGACCCTCCCCGCACGTCGCGTCCCGCAAAATAACAGAAGACCCTCCTTAAGGCTTCGCGAGTGAGGAAAGTTTGATGAGTTTCGCGTGACAAATTGTAACTGCCGTTATCCGCAAGAAGTACGATGGAGAGACCTGTTAACGAAAGCCCGAATCGCCGGAACGACGGCGAGAAGGTTCCGCGATACGGAACCAACAAACAAGAAACGGTGAAGCGACAGAGGAAGGATACAGTAAAAATAAAAGGTAGTTTTAATGGTAGTCTCTCTCGGGTACGGAAAGCACGTCGGCTTGCACACGAGATAGAAGACCCGCCCAAAAAAAAGGGAACGAGATTAAAGACGGAAGGAGAGAGAATGGAGTGTTGACTGCAGCAACGGCGTAACGACCGAAGACGAGCGTCGGTGGCTCGGTGTCCCGACAATTATACACTGCGACAAGGCGTGTCAAATCTCGGCGGGGCATGACGGGTCGTGCGAATTACGTTTGAATGAAACAGCAAAAAATTTAAGTCGACCCTTTGCCGCATCTTCCCCTGGTCTGTCTAGCGAGGTTCTTTCAATCTCGCCGAGATCGCCCGCGGAGGCAGCTCATTTATACACGTTGATGTGTTCTTCGTACGGCATTGAAAAAAAATTCAATTACGCCGAGAGCTCTCACCACCGGCGAGATATAAATTTCAATATTATAACGTATATTTGATTTTTCGAGCGATTCGCTGATGGAAGAGAGATTCATTTTTTTGAGGATCAAATTAAAGTTCATTAATTATGGATTCTCTTGTTGCACCGACCGGTGGGTTGGCCTCCGAGTAAACACTGTGAACCATGAACACGATGACCCAGGAATACTATGACCCAGGAATACTATGACCCAGGAATACTATGACCCAGGAATACTATGACCCAGGAATACTATGACCCAGGAATACTATGACCCAGGAATACTATGACCCAGGAATACTATGACCCAGGAATACTATGACCCAGGAATACTATGACCCAGGAATACTATGACCCAGGAATACTATGACCCAGGAATACTATGACCCAGGAATACTATGACCCAGGAATACTATGACCCAGGAATACTATGACCCAGGAATACTATGACCCAGGAATACTATGACCCAGGAATACTATGACCCAGGAATACTATGACCCAGGAATACTATGACCCAGGAATACTATGACCCAGGAATACTATGACCCAGGAATACTATGACCCAGGAATACTATGACCCAGGAATACTATGACCCAGGAATACTATGACCCAGGAATACTATGACCCAGGAATACTATGACCCAGGAATACTATGACCCAGGAATACTATGACCCAGGAATACTATGACCCAGGAACACTATGATCCAGGACCATTATCACCGAGGAACACTATGACCCAGGAAGACTATCACCGAGGAACACTATGACCCAAAAACACTATGACTTAAAAACATTACGACCCATGAACACTATGACCCAGGAAAACTTCGCAAGACAGAAGAATGGCAAGATCAATAACGAACGGCATTCGTAGGTTCTTGCTTACGTAAGCTTTCAGCAATCAACGAGGGCACAGCTCCAAATCGACCATCGATCATCGGTATTCTACAGTCCATTTCATTATAGAGGCGTCAGTCGGACAATAAATCTCAATATTATAACGAATATTCAATTTTTCGAGCGATTCGCTGATGAAAGAGAGAGATTCATTTTTCTGAGGATCAAATCAAAGTTCATTAATTATGAATTCTCTTGTTGCACCGACCGGTGGGTTGGCCTCCGGGTGAACGCACGGCGACGAGCCGACCCACAGCGGGCTTGAAGAAGTGTCTGACAGCAGCGAATCCTGGCCGAGAGACGAGGGTGAGAGAAGTATAAAAAGAGGAAGAAAAAGGGGTATGAAGTGATCCGACGCGAACGCGGTTAGTCAGAGGAGAGAAAGGAAAAGGAGTGAGCTAGAAGGACCGCAGGACTCTCGGGCGCGTGTCCTATTCTGTCGGTTATAATAAAAAGGGGACCGTCGGCCGGAGGTGAGGGAGAGACAGTAGACGAGGAGCGAGAGAAAGAGAACTCGGCCCCCCAGCGGGGTTCTCGACGCCCCACGACCCTCTCCGAAAGGGGGGGGGGGGGGGGGGTGGAGTGGGGGAATGAAGAAAAAGATCGCCAGAACGGAGAGCGAAGGGTTGTCAGGAGAGAAGAGGGTGCGAACAATGAGGGAAGGGTTGCATACGTAATGACGAGAGGACCGAGAGCGCGAATTCTCAAGAATACAGAGAAGTTCCATCGTCCCAGACCGCCATTCCGCTGCGAGAATAAAATTGAAGTATGAAAATCGCTTTGTCATTGACCAGAAATTCTATTCCACGTCCCGACGAGGGAGAATAATAGTGCGAATATCATTTTCCTCCGTGTGGAGGGTTGTTGAGAAAAAAAAAAAAAAAAAAAAAAAAATACAATCTACACGAGGCAAAAAGATATTGCTTTGAACTTAAATTCGTCGCGTCGCGGTTTTCCGCTTTGACAAGCCAAGGGGATGCTCATTCCGTAATCCGCTGACGTTGTCGCTGCCTTTTAGAGGTCCTCGAATCTTCTCTTCTGCGCTAACCTCCCCCTCCCCCTCCCCCCCCCCAGTGGCGTCTCTCAAACTTGTTACCGTCTCCAATCTGCAGCTCCAGAGTGTCCCTTACGACTCCTTTTCATAATCCTCGGAGTAAGTAATGGTGGACGTTGCACGTATACAAAGCCGTGAGCGCCTTGGGGGGGGTGGGGGGGGGGGGGGGGGGTAGTGCAGCGTATTAATTCGATTTTGCTTATCCGCGGCCGCCTGCCAGACGACCGAGGGCCCGGTCGAGGAGAAGACGACACTAATTGCAATTTTTCATTAGCGAGGAAAACGCAATTAGTCCACCCTTCTTTCGTGCCTTTCTCCCAGTCACGCTCTCTTCTCAACGCTAATCATTAATATAGCATGATAAGAAGAAGCTCGCTCGATAGCTCGTGAATTAAACTTTTGATACTCGAGTTCCCTCCCGCTATTTCCCCGGACTTCGTTCGGCTCTGCGAAGACAGGAGAACGAGCGCTCGAGCATTTTTTAATTTTTTTTGCTTCCTCATAGAGGGAGCTTTGTTTTCGTTAAAAAAAAAATGGAGATTTTAATGTCAGAATACTTAAAATAGTCGAAACGTCGAGAAATATGATTTTTAGCTGGCGTCCGGATGCATGTGTGTGTGTATGTGTGTGTATGTGTGTGTATGTGTGTGTATGTGTGTGTATGTGTGTGTATGTGTGTGTATGTGTATGTGTGTGTGTGTATGTGTGTGTGTGTGTGTGTGTGTGTGTGTGTGTGTGTGTGTAAGTGTGTGTGTATGTGTGTGTATGTGTGACAGAGTAGCATCGTTTAAAATGACTATAACTCGGAAATGGCTTGAGACAGCGAGTTGAAATTTGGTACACTAGTAGAGCGATCACATCGCTTCGTTCAGTGCTATTTTCGTGAACATTGAGACCCAACTGCAGATTTTATGCGATTTTCAATTTGTTGGTAATTCTCTGTGGTAGCTCTAACATAAATTTGGAGCAATCGTCCTAAAACTGCACATAAATATACTATTTTATTTTTTTTTCATTACAAAGACTATGAAAAAAGGACTTTTAATAGCTTAGTTAAGGGGTCTACCCTAATTAGAATTTTCAAAAAATCGATTTTTTTATTGCATTTTTCGAAAGTATACATGTTTAAAAGTATCATACTAAAATTTTATAAAGATCCGAGCAGTCTACGTGTACTTTTGAGCGACGTTTACTTAGCTACCTGCGCGCGCTAATATACGCACCGCTCGGAGCGGTACTACCTACCGCGGAAAACTAACGCGTTTTTCTCAAAATGACGTTTTTGGACGACTTGTTGATAAAATCTCCGAAACTATTCAACCGACCCTTACCAAAATTTTACCACATGTTCTTTATGACTATAGCTATAGCGCATATCATACGAATTTTGAAATTTTGAGTGTAACTATTTTTTTTTGCAAAAAACGATGAAAAAAACGTGCTTTTTCATAGTTTTTGGAAAAATGGCCGCCGTTTTGTCATTTTTTTAAAAATCAAAAATCGTATGATATGCGCTACAGCCATTTACCTACTGAATCTAAAACCATTTTTTTTCTTAGATCATCCATTCCAGAGATTTTATCAACAGCGCACACCCATCTTTTTTTCGGACCTGTCTTCTCCCCCATTTTTCTGTACGAAAACTGAGTAAAATGAATATAAAAAATGTTTTTTTGTGTATTTTTTTAGGCCTAACACTTTTTATATCCATATTTATAATTTATACCGGTCAAAAAAATTTGTGAAAATAGCCTTTTTTTGCCCGTCTAATTAGGGTAGATCCCTTAAGACCCCTGGGTCGTTGGCGAAAAAAAGATGGGACGAAAGGATTCGTCTTCAGAAATTTTGTAGCTCTGAACCAGGCCCAGCGAATGCTGTGAAATTTCCGGCCATCGGATTCTTCCGAAAAGCAAAAAAAAAAAAAATAAGTGACCACGCGCCTGATAATTATCTCGTGTGCGACGAGGCGAAAGTGAAGACGGTATTTATGGGACAAGAGAAGATGAGAGTCTGACCGAACGGAAAGGCTGAACGTGGACGAGAACAAGGACCTTTCTTCCGGAGCGTTCGTGTAACGAAGTTTTCGCGAAGTCCGGTCGTTGTCGTTCTCGTCGAATCGGAAAACAATTTCGGGCTCCCGGTCGGCCTGGGGGCTTGGGGACGGCTGCCGGATCTCGAAAGTACCGGCGGGCGAACGGTGGAGGGTCAAAGCACTGGCTGGTCAGGACGAGAGGAGAGCAAAAAATAAACATTGTACCGAGGCAAGCGAGCTGACGGTTTCCTTTTCGGGATGGACGAAGGTACCTAGACATTTCTCCTTTAACCGCCCGTGGTAGTGGATAAACGCGGCCCGAAACACGCGAGCTTCGCCGCCGGAGTCTATATCGCATCGGAGAATCGTTGTGAATAGACGTCGGATGGCTAATAAAGACAGCAAACTCTACCCTTCGCGGGACGTAGGTCGTTTCAACGGGAAAACAGTGTTGTCCATTACAGTGACAAATATTTTCGTATCGCTTCCTCCCACTTGCCGATGTAATAGCGAGATAAATAACAGACCGCGTTCGTGGGTTCTTCCTTCCGGAGGCTTTCGGCAATCGACGAGTCTATTTACCGCATCGACCATCGATCGTCGCTCAGATTGTTCTTTTCATCGTCGAGGCGTCCTTCGGACAAAAGAGAAAATTATAGGTTTAGATGCTAATACGACAGAACCAAAAGCAGAGCCAGGAACACTATGATCCGGGAACACTATGACCCAGGAAAACTATGACCCAGGAACACTATGACCCAGGAACACCATGACCCAGGGACCCTATGACCCAGAAATACTATGGCCCAGGAATGCCATGACCCAGGAATACCATGACCCAGGACCACCATGACCCAGGAACACCTGAAGTAATGGCAAGATGAATAACGAACGGAATCTGCAGGTTCTTGCTTCCGGAAGTTTTCAGCAATCAACGGGGGCCCAGCTCCAAACCGACCATCGATCATCGGTTTTCTTGTCCATTTCATTACAGAGGCGTCTGTCGGACAAAAGAGAAAATTATAGTTTTCGATGCTGATGCTACAGAACCGAAAGTGGAGCCCTCGGCACACCCTGCGTTCCACTGGGGTGAGACTTTGCGGTGGGGCGAATCACCTCGGTCGATCTTTCGCGTTACCGTCGCGATTCTCGTTCCTCTCACGTGTATCTTTTCCGTATCCTGAACCTCACACCCTCGCAGCGGATCGCGAAGAAAAGCGAACCGAAGTTGAGGCGAAGTGAGACGTCACGATAGGCATCGTTGTCGCAGTCCTTCTGCAGGCATAACTTCCGTTTAACGACACCAAGGAAAACTCACTCCGGTACGTGAGAGTCGTTTTCTGCATACAGTGTTCCACGTCCGTCCCTGCCCTAACACCTGCTCTATCCGCCGTCCCGGTGGCCCACCCTGTACGCCGCAGTTTGTAGACTACCGAAGCTCCCTGCCGACTGCCTCGGAGAGATGACGAACGATCGTGACGAGGCCGAGATATTCTCCGGGTCGTGAGGCAGTTCTCTGACTCGTTCCACTGTACCGGGTACATGGCGCGCGGGGGCGAGAGAAGAGGGAGTTCCTTACAACGAAAATTTTATGACGCCTGCAAATACGAGCAGCCAACGACGCTGCCGGGGTAACCGCGGGTTCGGCCGCGCATAATGTTGCAGTTACTACTGTGTCGGAGCTCTCGTTCACCCGATCCTCCTTTTCCCGGGCTTCGCATCGCTATCCGGGCGCTTTCTCATTTGTCCCTGTATTCACCCAACAGTTTTCCATATGGGTCACCGGGCGATAATTTCCCAACGTTGTTCGGTGTGTGCTGTGCACGAAGGATGAATCGAAGGGAAACTGCACGCTGGCGCGAACAGGACAGGATGCAAAAGTTGCTATGACCCAGGAACGCTACGACCCAGGATCGCTATGACCCAGGAATACTATCACCGAGGAACGCTCTGACCCAGGAATACTATCACCGAGGAACACTATGATACAGGAACACTATGATACAGGAACACTATGATACAGGAACACTATGATACAGGAACACTATGATACAGGAACACTATGATACAGGAACACTATGATACAGGAACACTATGATACAGGAACACTATGATACAGGAACACTATGATACAGGAACACTATGATACAGGAACACTATGATACAGGAACACTATGACACAGGAACACTATGACACAGGAACACTGACACAGGAACACTATGACACAGGAACACTATGACACAGGAACAGTATGACACAGGAACACTATGACACAGGAACACTATGACACAGGAACACTATGACACAGGAACACTATGACACAGGAACACTATGACACAGGAACACTATGACACAGGAACACTATGACACAGGAACACTATGACCCAGGAACACTATTACCTCAGGAACACCATGACCCCAGGAACACTATGACCCCAGGAACACTATGACCCCAGGAACACTATGACCCCAGGAACACTATGACCCCAGGAACAATATGACCCCAGCTTTCCGGGCGCTTTCTCATTTGTCCCTGTATTCACCCAACAGTTTTCCATATGGGTCACCCGGCGATAATTTCCCAACGTTGTTCGGTGTGTGCTGTGCACGAAGGACGAATCGAAGGGAAACTGACGCTGGCGCGAATAGGACAGGATGCAAAAGTTTGCGTCCCTGGCTGTAGCTGCTATGTACGTAGTATAATACCAAAACCTACTTGGATGTTCATCAAAGTTAGTACAGAGGAGTTTGATGACACCGTGGGACTCGCGCGTCGTCCACTCTCACGGCTGTTGTCACTTCTGTATATTCACGATCCGCCGCTGCTTCACGAGCTTTGGCTCGATAACAAACCCGACCTCTCCTGTAAATATTCGCGGTTCCCTAGGTTCAGATAATATTCGAGGGTGATGAGTATTTTTGGTATTCGGAGGTAGGATAAAGCCCTCCGGATTTCGTGCCGAAATGATCGAGTGCCGGACGAACGGTTCGAAATACACGGAATAGTTTTCCAATAAAACTTTTCTCGTGTCAAACTCTTTACCCTCGCAGACAAATGCGAGCTTTTTTTCGTCGGCATGGAAGTGTGAGAAAATACGCGATGAATGTTATTTTCGAAATTCGAAACTCCCCTCGATTCGACGGTCGTTCTTCCGGGCTTTCGGGTATCCGAGAGACCGTGATCACTTCGACACAGTCCCGGTGCTCGAAAATGTTGTGTAAGGTAGTGCGGGGGAATATGAAATGCCGAGGCAAAACGGACGATTTTTACGATTTTTTTTTTCTTCAGATTATTAGAATTAAGTCCATGCCAAATGGAAGACGTGGATCTGATGAAGGAACACATTGACCCAGAGACACAATGACCCAGATACACTATGACCCAAACACACTATGACCCAAACACACTATGACCCAGACACACTATGACCCAGACACACTATGACCCAGACACACTATGACCCAGACACACTATGACCCAGACACATTATGACCCAGACACATTATGACCCAGACACACTATGACCCAGACACACTATGACCCAGACACACTATGACCCAGGCACACTATGACCCAGGCACACTATGACCCAGGCACACTATGACCCAGGCACACTATGGCCCCGGCACACTATGACCCAGGCACACTATGACCCAGGCACACTATGACCCAGGCACACTATGACCCAGGCACACTATGACCCAGGCACACTATAACCTAGGAACACTATAACCTAGGAACACTATAATCCAGAGACAGTACAAGTTAGGACCACGATAATTCAGGTTCACCATAACCCAGAGATATTATGACCCCAGGGAAACTATGACATCTGCCCCGCCCTTCCCTGCCTGAAATATCTAAACCAGTTTATCAGAGATGTCATGCGAGAACGGATTTCACGCAGTCTGACACGTACGAAAACGAATCCTTGACCGGCTGACATGCTCCGAGCTTTCATTAAGCGGGGAGTGTAAGGAAAAGTAGGCGTCGAATGGCCTGACGCTAGAAACGGGTAGTTGAACGTTATGTGGCGCGCCCAGTGGAAGCACATTCCGTCCTAATGAAGTACGTCCCGCACGAAACATACGGCCAGCAGCGGCAGCCCTCTCATTCCTTCGCGGACTCCGCTCGTCGGTTGCTATTGCTTCTCTTCCTATCCCGCACCGGCGACATTCGCCTCCCGGAAATTACGATGGGGATGAGAGTGTCGCGTTTAGAGAGCTACGTCACGCCAAACTCATGTCCCCGTTGCTTTGGCCCATATGCCTGTATATATATTCCGCTAATTCCTCTCCTTTCCTGGATTCAGAAATACCTCTGGGGGTACATCTGCACTGTCTGGCGCTGCGTTCACTGGTTCCCCCGGGCTCGACTCGATCCTGGCACGTGCAATTAACGCTCCACCCCCAGCCCCAAGCTAATTTCATCGACCATCGAGAATGACGGCCCTGTAGGAAAATTGCAACATAGACATTCACGGAATTCATTGACGCCTGAAACAACAAAGGGCCAAGGGATCTCAGGCTTTTATTGCATATCTCGTTTCCCGATGGACACCAATTATTCGTCATTTTTCCACGGTACTCGCCGAGTACGAAGAGGAGACAGGACAAAACTGAAGTGTCGGAGTGCGTAGCTTCAAACGCAGGAAGCGTAATACAATTACCAGAGAATGCAATTTCTGCCTCAGGAAAAAAAATATTGCAGAGTGGTGCGTCTAGAGTTACGTGAAAGAGAGAAGAGACGAGCGATGCGATTATAGGTTTAGATGCTAATACAACAGAACCAAAAGCAGAGCCAGAAACACTATGACCCGGGAACACTATGACCCAGGAATACTATGACCCAGAAATACTATGATCCAGGAATACTATGGCCCAGAAATACTATGACCCAGGAATACTATGACCCAGAAATACTATGATCCAGGAATACTATGGCCCAGAAATACTATGACCCAGGAATACTATGACCCAGAAATACTATGATCCAGGAATACTATGGCCCAGGAATACTATGACCCAGGAATACTATGACCCAGGAATACTATGACCCAGGAATACTATGACCCAGGAATACTATGACCCAGGAATACTATGACCCAGGAATACTATGACCCAGGAATACTATGACCCAGGAATACTATGACCCAGGAATACTATGACCCAGGAATGCTATGACCCAGGAATACTATGACCCAGGAATACTATGACCCAGGAATACTAAAAAATAAAAAAATATTGCAGAGTGGTGCGTCTAGAGTTACACGAAAGAGAGAAGAGACTGCACTGTGTTCTCGCATACTCCGCATACACGCGCTTATGCAGAAGAGATAAGCTTTCTGTTTGAATGTGCGATACCGCAATTGGTTGGGAACGAAGGGAAAATGGAGAGGAAAAAAATGTGAAGTGGGTGTTTAAATATAAGAATGGAATATGCAGGGTATAAGGGATATAAAAAAGGGAACACAATGAAAAAAGTGGAACGATTGCGAGTAACCTGGAGACGCTCTATGCGTCGCGCGGTTTCGCATATTTTTTTTCCTTTTCTTCTCGATGCATTATCTTCGTCACGAGTCTTGCGGGTACACAGAAGAGCCTCTCACCGACATCGTTTCGCTCTGCCAAGTAGCGGAAGAGGCTTCACAGCGGGGCGCGCCGTGCAGTAGCACGTTAATTTTCAGTTAGCTTCGAGCAGAGGCCGAGGCGTTGGTTGCTAAAGACGGGAATAGAGGGGGGGAACAGAGGGAGACTGGAAGGAAGAGGGTTGAAGAGACTCTTGCCACCACTACGATGATGGTAACCCTTTCTCGGGCCATCGCGAGAGAACAGAGTTGAGTACGGTGGCAAAGGGCGCGAACTCGACAAGCTACGTTCGTCCTCCCCGTCCTTGTCCTGCTTCAACTCTTGTCTCGGATGGCAAAGTGCAAACCCTGTTTTGGACTCGTGGCCGGTTACGAGGGTCGACGAGCATAAAGTTCCCGCTGTCACGAGAAGCCAACGCGAATATACTGGTCGACGTGAACGACGAAAACAACGAAAGGAACGTAGCGAGTACAACTGCGGGTACTCTAAAAATGTAATAATGTGAGAGCTTCAATAATTTTAAAACCAACTACGATCCGCTGACACTAAGGACCGCGGACACTACGACCTGCAGACACTGTATCCTGTGGCCACTGGGGCCTATGAATACTGGACCTAAGAGCATTGGGGCCTTTGGACCCGGAACACCGTACCCCAGGAACACCATGACCCAGTGCACCATGACCCAGGAATACCATGACCCAGGAACACCACGACCCAAGAAGACCATGAATGAGGAATACCATGACCCAGGAATACCATGACCCAGGAATACCATGACCCAGGAATACCATGACCCAGGAATACCATGACCCAGGAATACCATGACCCAGGAATACCATGACCCAGGAATACCATGACCCAGGAATACCATGACCCAGGAATACCATGACCCAGGAATACCATGACCCAGGAATACCATGACCCAGGAATACCATGACCCAGGAATACCATGGCCCAGGAATACCATGACCGCATCGCTTATTAAAGGAATTTGTCACTGTCAAGGCTCGCTAGAGATGTGTTCACATGAAAAGCGAGCTTCCGATTAGAGATCCTAAGGGGTATCGAAGAGATGGTCTGCAAATTGTGTGACATTCAATGAATACATATCCGAAAAGCCGTATCTATTGTGTATCATGTATAGTGAGACAGAATCGCTGGGGAAACTGGAAAAGCCTAACTATTAAGCTGCCGCGCATGATGAGAGGGATGAGTACGCGAACTGCGGGAGTTCGAGCTCGGAGAGCAAACAGAGTGCATGGGGGAGCGGAGAAATCGGTATGTAGGAGTTCGAGGTGAGTTCCGCGTTCCTCGTATCGGACGGAGGAAGGCAAACGAGTATGGCGTACATACTACCCCGGAGATCCAAAGCTGCAGGAAAAGCGGGCCAAACTACTCCCAGACTTCCACGTTGATTGGTTAACAAGCCTGAGCAGAACGGTAGAGCACAGTTTCGCTGTTGCTCCCGATGCGGCAGCTGAGACGGTATTGGATGCTTCGCGCACAACCACCGTAGGCAGGAGGCGGACGCCTGATTCTTCTCTTTCACGGAAACCACGCTATTTCGCCGACATGTAAGTTATTATCCCGGTTCTGTGAACTCTCTTCAACTGGGCACCCGGCACTTTCCGCCTCGAAGAGCCAGACCCACGACAGGCGCGCGTATCGTCTGCGCGAATTGTGAGCCTGTAACCTGAATGTGGTCGCTGGTTCGAACGACGAGGTATGAGAGACCTCGTCCTAACCCAAGGGACCAGATCTAAGAGCCTCATCAAGCCCCGATGGAAGCCTGGGAAATTTATATCAAGATGCGCGTACTCCGGAGAATCGGTTGTGTGTGATTTTACCTGCAACAGAAGGTGGGAAGTTAAGGGCCAAGGGTACTACCAGACAACCCATTCGATGCAATGGGTGCAGACTCCGGTTACCTGGATCGATGACCAAAGTGCTGTTGCTTAATCCCCGTGAAGTCAGATCGTTAGAGGATAGTTCAAACGATCTCGCTAAACTCTCTTCCGAGTTTACAGTGCGCACACAAGACCACCGCTGCGGCGACGTAGTTGTAACAAGGTGGTCGTCGGCTATTCACAAAGTTGCCGAACGGTTATATGGCCTGTTTACATTTATTCCCAAGAGAGGATCGAGCCGGGGACAGTCGGCCAGACTAAAACTGGAGCAAAGACCGTGTAATTGGGCGAACCCGGTGCCTCGCAACAGTTTCCCCGAGGGTTTCGTCTGTCCGGCCTTGACAACTAGACACGGGACATTTTAACAAGGTCCGTGCGATATCGCCGCTGTTGACAATTAACGATCTTACCCGCGAACCGAGAATCCGTAATCTGGAAGATGATCTGTTCTTCGATGAGTTTGAAGTTGTAATTCTGAGGTTACTGTGCGGTTGTCGTTAAGCGTCCCTGGCTAGAGAACACAGCTTTCATTGACAGGTTGCTCGGCTTGTACGCAACAAGAAGCTACTATTATACGCGGCGAACCTAAGGAAGTGAACCTAAGGAAGTGAACCTAAGGAAGTGAACCTAAGGAAGTGAACCTAAGGAAGTGAACCTAAGGAAGTGAACCTAAGGAAGTGAACCTAAGGAAGTGAACCTAAGGAAGTGAACCTAAGGAAGTGAACCTAAGGAAGTGAACCTAAGGAAGTGAACCTAAGGAAGTGAACCTAAGGAAGTGAACCTAAGGAAGTGAACCTAAGGAAGTGAACCTAAGGAAGTGAACCTAAGGAAGTGAACCTAAGGAAGTGAACCTAAGGAAGTGAACCTAAGGAAGTGAACCTAAGGAAGTGAACCTAAGGAAGTGAACCTAAGGAAGTGAACCTAAGGAAGTGAACCTAAGGAAGTGAACCTAAGGAAGTGAACCTAAGGAAGTGAACCTAAGGAAGTGAACCTAAGGAAGTGAACCTAAGGAAGTGAACCTAAGGAAGAGAACCTAAGGAAGAGAACCTAAGGAAGAGAACCTAAGGAAGAGAACCTAAGGAAGAGAACCTAAGGAAGAGAACCTAAGGAAGAGAACCTAAGGAAGAGAACCTAAGGAAGAGAACCTAAGGAAGAGAACCTAAGGAAGAGAACCTAAGGAAGAGAACCTAAGGAAGAGAACCTAAGGAAGAGAACCTAAGGAAGAGAACCTAAGGAAGAGAATTACTTGGTATCGCGAATTGATTGTTATCCAATGTTGCAAAAAAATATCGGCGAGTAATTACGCAGGACGTGAAACGACTCTGTTTACCGAATCAGACAACTTTTTTTCGGTTCGCACGTCGGGCCCTCGGTTAAGTTAAATTATGGAAATTTTGCCGCGAAATCGGGATGATTGACGGATTCAACAGAAAAAAAGGAAGCAAATTCGCCACAAAGTAGCAGAAGCTTACGCACGGTACACAAAGCGGGTCGACAGCGGCGGAGTCTGCTGAACGATCACCGGTTAGAGAAAGCACATTGATGTTGCGCTGATTCACCGTGACAAGACCCGAGGGATGAAACTTGGCTCTTTCAGCGCACGCCGATCTCTCTCGGTCTCGGAACTTTCCGTGATTCGGTTTATGGAGGCAGTGAGCTTGCGGACGATTTCCACGAAGGTCGCCCAACGAACGAATGCGAGGAAACTGTGGCACCTCGTATCTTATTATCGCGCAAGCTTTGAGGGTTAATTTTCGCTCAAAATTCCCGCGATTTCCACGAGGTTGAATCTTTCCACCTTTGCTTTATATTCACTGCGACCCCCGCCCCCCCCCCTTCCTCGCCCCAACGACCCCTCTCTTTCGTCTTTTCAGTTTTCCTCTGTGTGGCTCCAGGGCACTAGTTATCCCTCCCGTCGGACCGGAGACTCGTTTACTCGGCGCTTCCATGACGCAGCCCCACGAGGAAACACCACCAACGATGTGCTTCACCCCCCCCCCCCCCCCTCGGGCGCGACCCCGATGTAACGTAAGCGTACGTCGTGTCAGTCATGTGCGCGTACGCACGGGGCTCAAACCCGCACCGCATTCACACAGGCTTATCGCTATTCTATTACGCTCCGTATATTGTGTACTCTTTAGCATACTATCGCGTAACTGAAAAGCATTCGGGGTTCTTTCCGTGTGTACTGACGTTTCTAATTATCACATGGGCGCGGGCGTTTTCATTTCGTCGCTCTAAAAAGCCCCCCCCCCCCTCCACGGAATTTCATTGTATTCTGTTTTCATGTATGGTGAATTCTGGCAACGTCACTTCCGGTTCGAAAATTTCGCTTTTAAAACGCAAGTGACGTCATATCGGAAAACGTCACTTTTGGGTTCAAAATATCGGTTTTTCAACCTTAAGTGACGTCATACGGGAAAACGTCACTTCTGGTTTCAAAACATCAGTTTTCAACCTTAAGTGACGTCATACCGGAAAACGTCACTTTTGGGTTCAAAATATCGGTTTTCAACCTTAAGTGACGTCATACGGGAAAACGTCACTTCTGGTTTCAAAACATCAGTTTTCAACATTGAGTGACGTTATACGGGAAAATGTCACTTCTGGGTTAAAAATATCAGTTTTCAACCTTAAGTGACGTCATACGGGAAAACGTCACTTCTGGTTTCAAAGCATCAGTTTTCAACTTTAAGTGACGTCACACGGAAAAACGTGACATCCGGTTGAAAACTGAGAGATTTCAGACCGCCGGTAACGTCGCAAAGAAGTTTTCAAATTTTTTCTGCGTGACGTCATTTCTGGTTTAAAAGGGGCGATTTTCATCGAAGAAACAGATATCGTTGTTTAAAAATAACGTAAATCAACGCGACAAATTTCCGATACTTTGGCCGACCATCAGCAAAAAGGTCGCCCCTCCCTCACCGCCGAGTCTCCCGCCAACTTCAACGCAAGCGTCGTATTTGACGCGAGTCTCCAACACTTCAACATCCTCGAATCGCGGAAACGCGGAGCTTCTGCATGTACACGCGAATTGACCTCGAAGAGCTTCGATCGAACGGCTCTTCCTGCACGGCCCCCTCAGACAGCGATGAGCACCGAGACCCAGACCTATCCCTAGTGCGCCCCGACTATAGCCGCGCGCGTTCGAGCTTCTCCTCGCCCGTTCGTCGTTATCTCAGCGAGCTGGGTGCCGACCGTGCACCCGTCTGATGAATGGTCGTATCCGCGAAGGCACGAACCGTCACGCGAAACATTATTTATCGGTATCCCGTGCCTCCGACCCGCGCCTCCTCGCCGCCTATGCCATGCCGATGTACCCTGCGAGACAACGCTCCGGGCGTCACGCCCGCCCCCTCGATCCTCCGCCAACTTTCCGATAGAACGTTCCACCCATTATATATTTTTTTCCTCTTCGCGCCTCTTTTGTGTTCGCACGCTCCGCTCGATACCCTTCTTATCCGAGCCGCGGTGTGTTTAGGCGAGGAGACCCGATCGTTCCGTAATGAGATTGCCCATGTACGAATATCAGAATGGCACAGTTCTGGCCCAGTACCGGTGCCGGAGCTGCCAGTACTGGCGGACGATCAACGCCCGGTACAAATCCAATGCAGAATCAGTACTGGGCCGATATTGAAATGATAACACCTGCCCAGTGCTGGCTGTCGGCGTCGAGCCAGTACCGCGTGCCAATGTTCAGCCACTGATAGAAAACGATAATAATAAACAGTAAAAATGAATGTTTTTATCGTCTGCCTGTTTGGTTGATTCATTTCTCTGATCGTGGTTTACTGTATTGTTGGTATTCTGCGCTTATGCACTGGAAATCTCGGAATAAATTTGTCGACCGGTGATGGGACTCGAACCTGCGATCCTACGATTTCTAGTTCCTAGATCTTGCCTAGTTGGCTATGCTGATGTTGAAGAACAACGTTTCGAAACTTGTACATCAGTTGAGCAAACGCTTGTATATTGTCACACTAATTTCATACGATCGAAATGTCAAAAAATACATAAATATTTATTCTTCAGTCACTGAGTTCTATATAACATTTATTTGTAATTTATCTTTTTCATATTTTGATATTATTGAGAAAGCGTTGGTTGAACTCTGGCAACCAGTACATGCCCGGTACTGCGACGGATATAAAATTTGATCTAAAAAGGATTTTATCTAATACGGTCTATTAGCGATGGCCAACTCTTGGTGAAGTTGTTCATCAGCACTGGGCCCTGTTCGTTGAACAAGACTTGGCAACGAGGGCTGTTCTGGTATTGGGCCGTATTGCCGGCTCGGGACTTTGGCCAGTACTGGCAATCGAGGTTGGCCCGTTCTTGGTGAAGTTTTTCATCTGTACGGGGACAAGGCCGGCAATTAAGACTCAGCAACTGTAACTGTCCCAGTTCTGGGCCATGTTAGCAGCTCTGGACTCGGCCCCGTACTGGCAAGCTGCATAGGCCTATTACTGATAATGTTGTTTGCCAATACTGTCCGAGAATCGGCAAACGAGACATGGTAATCGGGCCTATCCCAGTTCTGGGCCGTTCTTATAACTCCGGCACCATACAGATATTCGCACATGGGTGAACATTTTTCTCTTTCGGGACCCCGGATGGACTTTGAGTCGCGACGCGGGCGTTCTCGGGTCGACGCTCAGGACATGCGTTCGTCGGGGAACTCGTGCCATTGGCCCGTCACGGCTTTTATCGCGAGCGCAGTTTTCCACCCTCACGTTTTCGTCCCGCTGTATTTTCCACGCCGGTCGAGTCCACAGACACGCGAATGAAAGAGCTCGCCCTCGGCGCACCGACACGAACTCCGTACGCGCGGACCGTGTGTACGCCGGAGACGGGGACGGGGAACCGAGTCGGCAATGGGAAGGAGACGAGGTCAATGGAACTCTCGACACGAAACTAAGCTGGAAAAAAGAGGAAGAAAATTCCACCCTTTCTCGTCACGATTCGCTCTCGTTGAATTAGCGAACAATGACGTCGAGTTAAGTCGGCAGTTGTCGCGTTGGAGAATTTTCAGAAATTCGCTGGCGCACGATACTGGACCGGTGTTCCGAAGATCGCGACAAACCTCCGCGCCGTCCGCCAACTTTTACCTCCGGACACAAAATTCTTCTCTCGCATTCTTGTCATTTCGCTGTCCCGATGAAACGAGGCATACTCAGCGTGCGGGGCGAGGGATCTCTTCCGCGAATTTCAAGCATTCGCGGCGAGGAATTTCCTACACGGGGAAATTTTCGTTAGAGATCACATTCTGGGAGGGCAAGGTGGAGTCGAGATTGTGGGAAGGAAAAATGAGGGGTAGGAAAATCAGGTCCAGATTAATTGCTCCGTGACCCAAGCCGGGATCCTCGGGTAGCTTGTTGGGACTTTGAATAATCATATCCTAGCGTAGGTGAGATTTTGACCTGGTGTGGGCTTGGAACAATCTGATCCTGGGACGGTCGAGGTTTTGACCTGGTGTGGGCTTAAGATAATCAGGTCGAGCTGATTATTCCGAGTCTTAGCCCAGGATCCTGGGACAGCTCCTGTTGAGACTTTGACCGATGCGTGCCATTCAGAATAAATAGATCTTAGGATGGCTCTTGGTAAGACATGACCTGGTGTGGAGTTCCGATAATTAGGTCGAGCTGATTATTCCAAGTCTCAGCCCAGGATCCTGGGACAGCTCCTGTTGAGACTTTGACCGATGTGTGCTATTCAGAATAAATAGATCTTAGGATGGCTCTTGGTAAGACATGACCTGGTGTGGAGTTCCGATAATTAGGTCGAGCTGATTATTCCGAGTCTTAGCCCAGGATCCTGGGACAGCTCCTGTTGAGACTTTGACCGATGTGTGCCATTCAGAATAAATAGATCTTAGGATGGCTCTTGGTAAGACATGACCTGGTGTGGAGTTCCGATAATTAGGTCGAGCTGATTATTCCAAGTCTCAGCCCAGGATCCTGGGACAGCTCCTGTCACGACTTTGTCTCACGTGTGCCATTCAAAATAAACAGATCCTAACATGGCTCTTCATACGACATGACCTGGTGGGGAATCAGGATAATTAGGTCGATCTGGTTATTCGAAGTCTCAGCCCAGGCTCCTGGGACAGCTCCAGATAAAACTTTGAATCGCGTGTACCATTCAGAATAAACAGATCCTAGGACAGCTCTTTGTAAGACATGACCTGGTGGGGAATCAGGATAATTAGGTCGATCTGGTTATTCGCAGTCTCAGCCCAGGCTCCTGGGACAGCTCCAGTTAAACCTTTGAATCACGTGTACCATTCAGAATAAACAGATCCTAGGACAGCTCTTTGTAAGACATGACCTGGTGGGGAATTAGGATAATTAGGTTGATCTGGTTATTCTAAGTACCAGCCCAGGATCCTGAGACAGCGCCTGTTGAAAATTTGACCTAAAAAAAGACAGAATAATCGGTGCCTTGGACAGCTCCTGGTAAGACTTCAACCGATGCGGGCTTATATACGAAGCAACTATGACTAACGTAGATGATTCCACCCACAATCCTTCAGTGAGTAACGCAGTTTACCTACAACGTTTTTTCAAATCTCAACCCGACTCTCTCGAGTGCGTCAGCTCGCACACGTACGCGCGCAACTCTTCTCCCGGCGAGGCAACAAAAATGCAGATTATACTCGGATTCGGATACATAAATGCGGGACATGTTAGTTGTCCCTCTGTGGATGTCAGCCCGCTCGTCCTCTACGGCAATTCGAAAACTATAACTCGAGCTCTCTCTCCCTCTGGCGCCCCGTGCGAGCCCACGTCGTCGTCGTTCCCCTCGCTGGCACAGGGTTTCCTGTGTGGTAGGTCGGGTGGTTTTGTGTAAGCCACTGTGTAGATGCGCGGCTACCGAACCAACCAACCCCCTCTCGTCTCTCCCCTTTCCTTTTCCCTCTCGGTCTCTCCCTCGTCCCTTTTGCGTACACTCTCTCGCTCTCCCTCCCCGACGACCCTCCCGTATCCCCCCCTCCGTCGATTCTACATCCAACCTCATAGCTGCGAACGCGCGGGAGAGAGGGTCGCGCAGGGGGTTGCGAAACGGAAGCGCGCATGCTCCCGAGAACGGGAATCTCCCCAGTCAGGGTAAATCTGCCAGCGGGTTGAGACGTGGTGCGTGATCGCTTCACCGCCAACACCTGCCTCTCTATCTCTATACTTATAACCTGTGTACAACATGTCGCGGATACAAACAATCCGGTGAGGCACCGTAAAAAAAAAAAAAAAATCATCAACAGTCAAGAAGAAGAACACTCGAGGCCAGCGAATACAAAGTGGATTGATTGTTTATCGGTGATAAAAAAAAATGAAGTCGGGTTTCAGTTTCCGTTTGATTGATCACGAGCCGCGTCGTACCTTTGATGTGGTGGACGACGAGCGTGTCCCCAGTGTAGGCGCGTAGAGTCCCAGCTGGGACGCATCTGGCCTCGAGAGGATTTTAAATACAACGGTGTGACGGGTCGTGTAAAAGAAAACAATCGGTATTGTGCAACGGGTCTCGGTCGCTGAGACAGTTCGACCGGTGCGTACGAAGGAATCTTGAGTGGCGTTGGCACGCGACTTTGGTCGACGTTGGTTTGCGTCCGGTGCGTGGTGAACTCGGTCTGGATTCAGTTTCGACCGGGTCGTCGACTGTGCGCGCCCAGCCTAGTCGCCGGTGGGAAAGTGACTAACGAGAAAAGTTTAGCGCCACGAAGCCTCGGCGGGTTGAATTAATCGCCGGTGGCGCGCCAACGTTGTAATTACAGCCGGCTGATTTAATAATCCGTGGCTAATAATCCGTGCCGGCCAAGCGGGCACGGTGGTTTCCTGAGGAATACGCAGGGTCGGATCAGAAGCTTGGGGAAAACCAACCATCCGATCGGGGACCAGCCAATCCTGCGGTTTGCGCTGGTATCACTCGAGGACCCCGAAATAACTGGCGCCCAATATGAGCTCAGTGATGTGGCGGTCGCGAACTTTGCCCCAGAAGATTTGACTCCGGCCAACGCAGAGACCCAACGAGCGGCAGATAGACCGATGAACCATCAGCCGAAAGACCTTTCCCCATGAATGATATTGAATCACCCGAGTTGCGACACTTGATCCCAGCTGGGACGCGAACTTTCACATGAGGAAAGTTGAACTCGCGCGTTCATACGCCAGTTACGTGATGCATGCGCTCGGAGGAGCCCGGCCAAATCCAGATCCAACGGTGAGAACGCGGGGAACGACCACTTGCTTCGTTAGCAAGATTCCTATCGGTGGGTTATCATTCGCTGGTCGGGCGCTGGCCAGGAGTTAATTAATTCGGCGCTGCGGGTCCGCTGGGCTGGTCCGGCGACGCAGAGTCGTCAGAAATTAGGGACATCGGAATTAGCTGGCGGCCGGGACGTGCGGTGAAGGCGCAGTGACGAAGCTGGCGTTTTTGTGAGACCTACTTGTTGTTGTAGTCCCAATGAGATCGGCTACGGCGGGAACAATAGCGGCCGAACTTTGACCGCCGGTGGTTTTGTGATGTGCCCGTGCTACCGAGAGAGTGCAGTGACCGATAGCAAAATAATTGGAGTGTCCGGAAGAGGAGCCGGGGTCTTGAAGGAGCAACAACTCCAGGGATATCATGTTGCAGGATTGTTGGGTATAGTTTGATCCGCGCGAGCCCAACCGCTCCTGCCAGTTCGTGTCTCGGGTGGAAAAAATAGACGGAAATGGCTCTGAGATGGCAAGCGAGGCTCTCAATTGCTGCCATTTTATTCATGTGCACGGAAGGTAAGACAACAAGGAGTCGTCGAGTTGGGACGGTGCTGCGTCGATCCGCTTCCCGGTGGGGACGGAGTTGGTATAATCTTGGCTCCTTACATAATAGAGGCATAAAGTTGACGATAAATTTTCACCGCCACTAACGGCACACTAACGCAACACCGAGCCCAACGAGTAACTGTAATACCGGGTACCGTAAATTCGGTAAGAAAGTTTGTTGAGTTTCGCGGTGCTGAGCGCCCGCTCAGGAATCTCCTGGCTCGCCGTGGAACTCCGTCCCCCTTCCTTTCAACTGAAACTCGAACTCTCGCTACGGTGGGGTAAAAAGTTTGCTGGCTCAGATTCGGCGACGGTAGCCGGTCGGGGTGGTAGGAAGCGGTTCCGCGGGACCGCCCGCGCCGCTGGGAACTCGTTGTTTCTCCCGTCCCCGGCCCGTCTCGCTCCCTCAACCTCCGTGATCTTGGGGCTCCTTCCCCGCTGCACCATTCGGAAAGAAAAATAAGAGCCGCTCCGGGAGAGGCCAGGGTGCCGGGCGAGAAAGAAACCGACCGAATGGAACCTCGCGAAAGATGGCAGCTTTCCCTCCGTCTTTATATCCAGTTTCTCCGGGTTGGGCGTTGTTGATTTTCTCGGCACGATCAGGCGCCTGAGCGGAATCCTCGGCCCTCTCGCTCCAGCTTCGCCGAGCCTTTCTGCGGTCGTCGTGTTGCACTTTTCCGAGATGGAGAAGTCACGGGCCTCGCGGCCGGCGGCGATCAAAGCCGCGCGATTGGAATCTCTGATTCGACTCCAACCTCAACCGACAGCGGTGAAGTTTGAAACGTTGCAAAGTTGCGGCGGTTCTCCCAGCCCTGGCGCTTGGCTCATATGTCGTATGGCGAATAAAACAGGTTATGGGATCACCGAACAGTGTCCGGTCTTTTTATTCGTTGTATCGGTTTGTTGCGCTTTCTGAAAAGCATCGCTGCTCCAAGGAAAGAGCACCTTATACTCCGAAGGAAAAAAAATTAAGACGATCCAAGGTCCATGCCGAGCTCCTCGTACTCGAAAATTTAGTCACAACTGGACACCGCTTTTTTTAGGACATCGCTGCAACAACCATGATGTCCAACGAAAAAGGGTTGTTTTAATTTTTTTTTATACTTAATACATCAAAGAACAACATCGACCGGGTCTCAAATTCCGGAACGAACTTGGTATAGTCGAAACCATTTTTTTTTTTTTTGAGATCATCCATTCCAGAGATTTTATCAACAGCGCACACCCATCTTTTTTTTTACCTGTCTTCTCCCCCATTTTTCTGTACGAAAACTGAGTAAAATGAATATAAAAAAAAAAAATTTGTGTATTTTAAGAGCGTATTTTTTAGGCCAAACACTTTTTATATCCATATTTATAATTTATACCGGGCAAAAAAATTCGTGAAAATAGCCTTTTTTGCCCGTCTAATTAGGGTAGATACCTTAATACATCAAAGAACAACATCGACCAGGTCGCAACTTCCGGAACGACCTCGCTATAGTCGAAATTTAAATCCCCGCTGGGCACTCCATTTTTCCTGGTTAGGCGCCAGTGCTGGAAGAATCTTTGCAACTTTGCAGCCTTTCAAACTTCACCGACATCTCAACCGGTATATCTCGATCTTTGGTATCTTTCCCGCGATGTTTCATCGCGTTGCCGGCACTGCATCGCCGATTCGTCGCGATTGCCGGGCGGCACCGGCCCATCGAATTATTCCAAGTGCCCTGACGGAATTGGGACTCGGCCCTGGAACGACTGTTCTCCTACGGGCGTCATCTCCATTCCCGACCGAAACTCCATTTTCCCAGTTGGTTCGCCACCGCCCGAGTGCGGATATTCAATCGAATGCCCGCACTGGGCACTCGGTGCATCGACTGACACTCGGTGAAGTAATGGTTATCGTAACTATTATTACACTGAGGCGCATTGGTCGAGTGTGCGCCGCCCGTGTGGGAGCGGGGACGTGTGCTCTCGCGATAACAGTGCGGAGGGTGGCTGCGCGCTCGGGATTCGACTAGCTGGCACAGTGCGGCTACCGTGCGACCGCGGAATTTCTCGATCGACTCACTTCGCAGGTGGTTGCGTTAACGTGGATGGAAAACAGTAGTTGCCGGACCGGGCCAACCTTCGGTTGCGCGCTATTTCTACCGTAATTTCGTTCGATGTCGGTTTTGGTGGATCATTCGGTAGGTTGTCTGGTTGTGGCTGTTGTAAAGGCCGCAAAAGGACTGATGAGGTCCTGATAAAATTCGAAGAAGGCCTCGATGGGGTCCAGAAAAGATCTGATGCGGTCCTGATTAGGTCTGGAAAAATGTGATAATGAATGGGTCTGGAAAATGCTTGATAAGGCCCTGATGAGGTTCGGGAAAGGCCATGTAAGGCTCTGATGAGGTGCGCGCTATTTCTACTGTAATTTCGTTCGATGTCGGTTTTGGTGGATCATTCGGTAGGTTCTCTGGTTGTGGCTGTGATAAGCTCCGCAAAAGACCTGATAAGGTCCTGATACAATCCAGAAAAGGCCTCGATGGTGTCCAGAAAAGATCTGATACGGTCCTGATTGGGTCTGGAAAAGGCCATATAAGGCCCTGATGAGGTGCGCGCTATTTCTACTGTAATTTCGTTCGATGTCGGTTTTGGTGGATCATTCGCTAGGTTGTCTGGTTCTGGCTGCGATAAGCTCCGCAAAAGGCCTGATAAGGTCCTGATAAAATCCGGATAAGGCCTCGATGGTGTCCAGAAAAGATCTGATACGGTCCTGATTGGGTCTGGAAAAGGCTTGATAAGGCCCTGACGAGGTGCGCGCTATTTCTACCGTCATTTCGTTCGATGTCTGTTTTGGTGGATCATTTGGTAGGTTCTCTGGTTGTGGCTGTGATAAGCTCCGCAAAAGACCTGATAAGGTCCTGATACAATCCAGAAAAGGCCTCAATAGGGTCCACAAAAGATCTGATACGGTCCTGATTAGGTGTGTGAAAAGTCTGATAAGGCCCCAATGCAGTTCGAACACCCCTTGATTAGGTTCTTAAAAGGCCTGATAAAATCCGGAACCACGACTACTGAAGGATGCCGAAACACATATCAATTGCCACCCTCAATACACTCACTTTTTCCACATTCTCCTCTCCGCACTCAATTTCCATGCCGAACATCGTTTGGGCGATAAATTTTCCCGCATAAATTTGCGAATCCGCTCGGTCAAAGACTAACGAGTAACATTTGCATAGTCAATCATAACCGATATTCAATATTTTCCCTAATGGACGTATCTCTCATCATCGGTGTTTAAAAAAGACATAAAAAAATCCATGGTCCTATCACCCGGCATTGTCGCAGCCTTCGCGTGATAAAAGTGTGTCGATATGCAAATACGGAGGGACGAAATAAGTCGCATTCTCGTATTCGCTCGGTGCGAATGTCTCGCACAGCTGACTTGGGGAGCTAAAAAAAAGAATTCCATCAGCAACGTTGACGAGGCGGCGATATGGGCGTCGGGAATATATACGGAAGGGAATGCGCGGAGAAGCGAATGAGAAAGCTTCGCCGGGTCGATGCTGACTTTATTAAGCGACAACGAGATTTTTATTACGATAATCAGAGCGAGATAGGTAACGGAGTGAGCAACCGAGGGAGAGCAAGGCCGAATAACGAAAACTCGGTTACAGCCGGTGTTGGCTCCGTCTCGCTGACTCGTTCACTGCCGAGCAGCCTCCCTCGAGCGGAGAGCATTCTCGTTCCAGCCCGGCGAAACGTGGGATTACTTTGCGCCCACGGGAGCGTTATCTTCCCACCGTACTACCACCCCGAATTAGGGCGAAGCCTCGTTTACCCTGCGGGCGGTCCCTCCTCACCGTGGCCCTCGCGCGACCTCCTCTTTCTGGACGAGTTTTAAGTTTCCTCGATCATCGTCTCACGGTGACGCGGATTAATTTTTTTAATGAAAATTCCTCACTCGAACTGCGGGAAATGAGAAGAGGAAGAAAAGAGACGAGCTCTATTGGGGTTTTATTACCTAAGAATCAGACCCCAACCGATCGCTCTGGAAGAGATATGGGGAGGTAACTTTAATTGATAGACCACTTCCATGTCTCAGTCATACTTGGATTTTAATTTAATCCATGAACGGAAAAAGCAAGAAATTGAGCTAAGAAATATCGTGTTCGCTGGACCCATTCAGACCTCGATATCTCGGCGATGATAAAACCTAGGGCAATGGGACTTCGCGCGTTGCAAAGAGTTATTGTTACCCTTCAAAATGGTATGTGGTTCGTTATCTTGGGCCTTTTGTGTCCCGAGATTTTGTAGTTTTTGTAAATGGACCATGCGGCGGGACGAAAAGTTTTTCAGCAATGTGACGATGTAACGGAGCTCTCGCGCAGTGGGTTCTTTCCTCAGCAATGCTACGAGGCAACACGATGCTGTAGGTTAAGGTTCTTTCGCGATAACAGAACAAAGCCGTACGTAAAATTTAAATTGAATTCGTAGGAGGAAAGGGCAACGGCGTCCCAAGTTCTCACTTCGGACATTTAAGCCAAGATAGTCGTCTTCGTTGGACCCTTTCAGACCTTAATATCTCGGCGACAATAAAACGTAGAACAATGGGCCTTTGCGCGTTGCAAAGAGTGATTGTTACCCTTCAAAATGGGATGTGTCTCGTTATCTTGGATCTTTTGTGTCCCGAGATATTTTAGTTTTTGTAAATGGACCGTGCAGCGAAACGAAAAGTTTTTCATCAATACATCGATGTGAGGATGTTCCTCAGCAATACGACGAGGTATCATGGTATTGTGGGTCAAGCTTCATTAGAGATAACAAAATAGAGACCTAAAATTTATATTGATTTCGTAGGCGGAAAAGGCAAGCGCACACAAAGTTCTCATTTTCGACGTTTGAGCTAAAAAAGTCATCTCCGTCGGACCCTTTCAGACCTTAATATCTCGGCGATAATAAAGCGTAGAGCAATGGGCTTTCGCGCATTGCAAAGAATGATGATTTCCGGTTCGTTATCGTAAGTCTTCTACTTTCCAAAATTGTTGAGTTTTTCGTGAATAGACAATACCGCGAAACGAATCATTTCTCAGCGACGTGGCGAGGCATCACTGAGAAATGCACGATGGGTTCGGCTTTATGTCAGACACTGAAAAATAGTCACTCTACGACCTGACCATTCGCATTCGCCAGGTTGTCCGGTTCTGGTTGTGATAAGGTCCGTAGAAGGCCTGATAAGGTCATTTACATACATATATACAAGGTATGCTATTTTAGAAATAGCACACCAAAATCCAATATACACAAGGTGTGCTATTTTAGAAATAGCACACAAAAATTCCACCCAAATCAAATTGGTAGACCCAAAAGGCAAGCAGCTCTTCAGGAAGGTCCATCCGTGAAAACGCCACCTCTCACCCATCAAACCGGTCCATTAACAACAAAAATCGGTCGCTCAAACGGCCCCAACCCAATTAACGTAGAGACGTTTTTAACCGAGCATTCCCAACCTTTTTTCTCAAGTGGTCCAACGTTGAAAATTCTCCCCCACTTAGACCCTCGCGCTTTCCGCGCCCCGAGCCTTTTTCCAAAGACTCATAAAACCTCGGCCCCTCGTCCCTTAATCGAGGCTCTCGCCCGGCCGACAACTTTCCTTCGCGAATCCCGGAAAAAGTGGCGAGAGGAAAAATTAGAGGAACGACCGCGCCGGAAAGATCAAGGATCGCCGTCGGGCTTCGTTGGAAAATGAAAACTTATCCGATAAATAACGCATCTCCGGTGACGCCGGAAGCCTCGTCAAAGTCCTCGGCCCCGTTTGAAAAATTTCATCCGTCAGAAAAGTTCGGCATTTTTTTCAAAAAAAAAAAAAAAAAAAAAAAAAAGTTTCGTCGTAGAAGAGCCATTCTTCTTTGGCGATGGGACGGGAGACACGCCCGAGCTAAGTGACTCAATTAATTCGTGGGGTTTTCGTTCGTCGGCTCCTCTCGATTCCTCACTTCTTCCACTTTCATACGGGATATATCAAGCCGCCCGGGCACTCCCGGCGGCGCGAAGACGAGTCGAGCCACTCTTACTCCTCCCTCGTCGTCCCCCTTTTTCCTCACGGCCAGAACCGAGAGCTCGCGGCTCGGAGGGGCGAAGGAAAAATCTCCGATTTATCAAGAGCGAGGCGACCGCGTATAATTTTTTAGTATCTCACTGGAATCCCGTGAATCTTTTAATTAACGCTACGAGAATGGAGCTCCGGGTATATTTTTTTATCCGAGCTCCTTCGTCATTCTTGTCTTGCTGAATATTACAAAAAAAGACTCGGTGACCGGCGGTTTTCTCACGGAGTGCGGTTTGGGTCGTTAACGCAGAAAAAATATTAAAAATATTATTTTTTTTATAAAAAAAAATGAAAATCTTATTCAAACTGTAGCGAAATGTTATTAAAAAAGTTGAAAAAATGGCATGGAAGTTAGCAACGTTGCTCCAATTGTATCCTTTACAGCTGTCACTTTTCTCAAATAGTTTATTCTCCAGCGAAACGATTTTAAAAAAATCTATTATATTACATCATTATTATTATACATATACAATTATGATTATTATTATGCATATACAATTATAATTATTATTATACATATCCAATTATAATTATTATAAATATTTATATTATGTATAAATTCGAATTACATTACATTATAATATATCATCGGCCCGTTAGGAAAGCAACTTTCTGCGAAACGTCACAGCTGTCAATAATTTCGTTGGAGCAATATTGATAACTCGTGTGCCTTAAAAAAAATGCATCTATCATTCAAGCTATTTTGAATCCACTGACCCAAAAATAAATTTTAAAAATCCAAAAAGTAATTTTTTCCCCACAAAAACAATGCTATAAATTTAATGTTGAGTTTTCTCATCCTCGTGAAAGAGATTCCTTAAAAATGCTCCTAAAACGACGAGGAAATCTTACGAACGCAAAATCTCTTCCCGGAGGTATTCAATAAAACCGTCGGGGTATAAAAAATAGAGGATAAAGTGTATGGACAGACGGGGGGAATAGTTGCTATATATAGGTGATCTCCGTCGCCTCAGAGCGATCTCGACAGACTGCGCCAACCGGGAATAGGGAATTAGAGAGGCGAATGAAAATTCCAGTGCCGAATCCAGGACGAATGTGATTCGGTATTGAAAAGTGATCCCCTTTGCTCGGTCCTTTTAACGTCGTCTGGCTGAAACAGACAGGGCACCGAGGCGGGAAGGCGCGACGGGATTCGGATTCGTCTTGCTCGGCGCCGCCCGGCGGGGAGGAAAATCCCCGAGCGATCTAAATATTCAGAGATCCCCGCCGGTGCGAGGGTAACTACTGTGCGCTCTTAAGATCCGCCCCATTTTCTATGGCATCGAAGTTAGCAACGTTCCTCCAATGATATCATTGACAGCTTTCACACGCAGACAAAAAAATTATTTGACGGTCACCGTTTATCTGGTTCAAGTAAAATATTTACTTGATTTAAATAAATATTTATTTAAATTAAGTAAATAGTTACTTGAATGAAATAAATATTTATTTAAATCAAATGAATATTTTACTTGAACCAAATAAACTGCGGCCGTCAAATAAATTTTTTTTCTGGGTGCACCTTTCGCAAATAGTTTATTTTCCGGCGAAACAATAAAAAAAAATCTATTCTCTTATATTATATTATGATAATTATACACTGTAAAAAAAAATGGTGTTAAATTCAACACCGCTTTAACACCGTCATGTGGTCCATATAGAAGGCATTCTTTATCAACCGAGCCACTTTTTTCGGTTGACCTCTCGGATGTTTTTTAAAATTTTCCAGTTTGTACTACCTGAGAGGTGCTTCTGTGATTTTTTTTTTATTTTTAAAGTGCACCTTTCATGTTTTACGTTTCTTTTTTTTTAATATCAGTATATCTAAAAAAATATTGGTCACTCAAACAATTCGTAGGAACATTAACTTTTTTATTTTTCATCAACTTTCGAATGATGTTAGAGTCACAATTTTCCCGATACGGGAAAGTCCATTTTGCGTTAAAAAAAGGTGAAATAATTTTTTTCTACTAAAACCACACCTTCGATTCTGGTTCCAATTTTACAGGATATTTTGCATTGTATGAAGATTCTGAGAAAAAAATCCCAAAGTGGTACCTGCGATTCTTACGTACTAAAAAAATAAACAAATAAAAATTTAATTTATATAGATTCGTATAAAGTCGACTATTATTTGGATAAATGAAAGGGGTTTGCCCATACATTTTTTTGCCGGTACATTTTTTTTTTAGCAATAATCACTAAAATTCCCACGAATTATGCGCAGCGTAATGCAAGGACAAAAAATTCTTATTTTGAATTTTTTGGGAATAAAAAACGGCTAATTGGTTCACCTAAAAAAATTGTTTCTGATTTGCTCCGACCTAAAAAAATTGAAGGTCTCATATCGCTTCCTCATTAAAGTTGAAAATTGAAGTTTGTTATATCGATTTCTCATAAAAGTTGAAAATTGAAATTTGTTACATCGATTTCGCACAAAAGTTGAAATTTTTTTTGCATGGCAACAAGACGATCCCGTCTTGCCCCACAATCCTTTCCGACGTGCAAATTTGTAAATGTCGATCCGTTTAATCGCCCCAGCATCTCCAGCGAATAAAATTTATCCTCGACGAGATCCTCGGGTTTTCGGAACGAACAGGTGTTCGCCAATCGATGAAATAACGGCTCAAGAATGGGAGAGAACCATCTCGTCGGGGCAACCCTCTAATCGAGTGAGCACTCTCTCCCTTGCCGTCAATAAATACCGTTAGCTGCGTTACTCCGTATCGAGTTTCGTCCATCGCCTGCGGAGAACCTGGGAGGCTCTCAGTCACGAACGCAACACCGCCTCCTTAACGTCGCTCGCACTTCATTTTATTTTATTTTATTTTATTTTATTTTATTTTATTTTATTTTATTTTATTTTATTTTATTTTATTTTATTTTATTTTATTTTATTTTATTTTATTTTATTTTATTTTATTTTATTTTATTTTATTTTATTTTATTTTATTTTAGTGGATTTATTAAAAATATACCAGATGGTTCAATTTTTTAAACATAGCATGACATAACGTGGATTGGCATGAGAACACATATATATTGCCATCGACCGAAGTCTTTCAGCCATATTTTATTTTATTGTATTGTATTTTAGTAATGAGTTTATACGTGAGTTTATATGTGACAACACATAACATGTAACAGATTTTTTTGTACCCAATACCCTTTTGTCTTTACACCTATATTGTATATTGCCAATTCTCCATCGACCGCAGTCCTTCAACCAATTTTATTTTATTTTATTTTATTAGTGGATTTATTAAAAATATCCCAGATGGTTCAATTTTTTGAACGTAGCATGACATAACGTAGATTGGCATGAGAACACATATATTTTGCCAACTGGCCATCGACCCAAGTCCTTCAGCCAATTTTATTTTATTTTATTTTATTTTATTTTATTTTATTTTATTTTATTTTATTTTATTTTATTTTATTTTATTTTATTTTATTTTATTTTATTTTATTTTATTTTATTTTATTTTATTTTATTTTATTTTATTTTATTACCAATTTCTCGCACCCAAATTTTTTCCGCGCGAGTGTTCCCGATTCGCCGCGCTCGACAATTTTCGACCGACTATAATTGCAAATCGCCAAAGTGCTTCGCGCAGTGTCCCGATTGTAATTAAATTACAGCTCGCGGAGCTGCGATCTTCGAGACAACGGGAACGTCGAGGATTCCGCTATCGGATGCAATCGGCGGATAGACAGCCCGATGTACAATGAAGCGAGCGATCCCGGGAATTATTGGAGGCCAAAATCCCCGTGAGCAATTTCGGAATTACGATAGATTCGTTACCGTTGGTATAGATTCTCATTGAGCCCGGTGTAATTACGAATCCATCAAATTTCGATGCGATGAGGGATCTGGTCGCACGGTCGCTTCCCTCGCCGCCGCTCGGGGATCGGATCGACGAGCTCCCGAGCCAAATTCGCGTTAACTCCATCCATATCCGTTCGGTCTCCTCTATCCCGCTCCCAATAGCACGCTCCGAGAGGTACTCTTTGCACTCGCCTCATATCCGATTCGCCGGTCACTCCCGATACAGATTCCGCAGCGGTAGGTTCGAATTCGTGATTCCCGATCGGCTGGAAATTGATCGCTGATTAACTCGAGATCTCGAGTTCGGGGCAGACGGAAAATAAAAGGGGGAACAGCAAAAAAAAAAAAAAAAAAACAACGGAAATACGATGATCGGGTCGGTGAAGAAAACATTGGGTCGGTGAAAAATCGACCTTGGAGCCGAGCAACTTAACGCTACGCAACTTAACGCTACGCAACTTAACGCTACGCAACTTAACGCTATGCAAGTTAACGCAACTTAATGCTACGCAACTTAACGCTACGCAACTTAACGCTATGCAAGTTAACGCTATACAAGTTAACGCTATGCAAGTTAACGCTATGCAAGTTAACGCTACGCAACTTAACGCTACGCAACTTAACGCTACGCAACTTAACGCTACGCAACTTAACGCTACGCAACTTAACGCTACGCAATTTAACGCTACGCAACTTAACGCTACGCAACTTAACGCTACGCAACTTAACGCTACGCAACTTAACGCTACGCAACTTAACGCTACGCAACTTAACGCTACGCAACTTAACGCTACGCAACTTAACGCTACGCAACTTAACGCTACGCAACTTAACGCTACGCAACTTAACGCTATGCAACTGAATGCTACGCAACTTAACGATACTTAGCACGACGCTATGTAGCGCTATGAAAATAAAGGGGCTATAAAAAAAATAAACAAAAAATAGGAACCGCAAAAAAAAAACAACAACGAAAAAAACCATGATCGGGTCGGTGAGGAAAACATTAGGTCGGTGAAAAACCGAGAAATGATTTCTTTATGATAAGTGAGATTGTTAAACCGGAAGTGACATCACAGAGAACTGCACTCAGATATGACGTTGTGACGTGCCATTTTTCCAATAACGGCAGAAAGCCCCCAATTTTTTCCTTTTTCCGACAATTTTTAAATATTTTTTCAGCCTATTTTTCACAAGAATTTTTTCGATGTTTTTCCGGCGGAATTTTTCTTCCAGATAGTTTGTTTCGGCTATTTTTAATTTTTTTTATTTTTATTTTTCATCCGAGTCTTTCTTTCCAATTTTTTGTTCGCCATTCCCAGTTCTCTCTGACCTCTCTGACAATAAAAAAAATAAAATAAAAAAAATCATTGATCGTGTAAATACGCGCTTCGAGCGAGGGGGGACGAAAGTACACATTCCGTATCGTTCGCGCGAGCGAACACGAGCACTCGCGGAATATAATTTATTTTTGTCGTTGAACGAGCTGGCGGCATCGGTGGCGGTGCTTCCAACGAAAACTCGTTACCCGCGGCGACAGAGTGCCGGAGGATCTCGCAGCCATCTCCGCACGGCACTGCGCACACATCGCGCGCGGCACGTATTACGCTACGAATATAATTTCGCCTCTCGCGTATTTTACATTGTTCGGTGAATAATCGAGCGAATACGAGTATATTCTCACGTTAATATTTCCTCTTGAAAATTTTCACCAATTTATTAGCGGATGCTTGATTATACGTTGTGTGTACGATTTGAATCGTCGGGCATTGTTCGTAACGCGAGTGGATGGGGAATATCTCTCTGGATATTCGAAAACAATTGTCCACACTTTTTCTATACTGCAGCTCGTATGTGGGCTGTCAAGAATTTCATTACATCGGCGTGTGGAGTCGAAACGTATTTTTTTTATTTATTTTTTTATAAAATTGCTGATTCAGATGGGATGAAATGCTGAGACATTGATGCAGAAGGTTCGTGCGCTGCGCTACGCTCGGCTACTCTACTAGGCGCTATGCTCGGGTGTGGCATTTAATGCTACGCTCAGTTGCACTATTTGACGTTGCGCCCAACTTGGCTACTTGGCGTTGTGCTTAAGTGCGGCATTTAAACCTACGCGAAGTTACGAAACTTAACACTACGCGTCTCAACTCTACTCAACTTAACGCTAAGCAACTTGATGCTACGCAACTTCAGACTACGCGTCTCAACTCTACTCAACTTAACGCTAAGCAACTTGATGCTACGCAACTTCAGACTACGCGTCTCAACTCTACGCAACTTAAGACTACGCGTCTCAACTCTACGCAATTTAACGCTACGCAACTTAATGCTACGCAACATAGCGCTACGCAACTTAACGCTACGCCACTTAAGGCTACGCAACTTAACGCTACGCATCTCAACGCTACGCATCTCAACGCTACGCAACTTGAAGCACGGCACTTAGCACTACGCTATGGTAGGATACGCTATTTATCGCTATGCTAGACCACACTATATAGTGCTATGCTAGACTACTCTATGTAGTGCTACGCTATGCTGAACTACGCCATTTAGCGCGACGGTATTTAGTGCAATGCTACTAAGTGCTAAACTGCTTCGCGCTAGGCAATTCGGCGCTAGGCAATTCGGCGCTAGGCAATTCGGCGCTAGGCAATTCGGCGCTAGACAGTTCGGCGCTAGGCAATTCGGCGCTAAGCAATTCAGCGCTAGGCAATTTAGCGCTGGGCAATTCAGCGCTAGGCACTTCAGAGCTAAGCAATACAGAGCTAAGCAATTCAGCGCTAGGCAATTCAGCGCTAGGCAATTCAGCGCTACGCAATTCAGCGCTACGCAATTCAGCGCTACGCAATTCAGCGCTACGGTTGCAGGCCATTTTTTCGCCACAACACTTGCAGGCATCGATCGTTCACGATCTTCAGCAATTTCATTTTCCGCCTCTTAGTTTGAGCCCCACATAACGCATGTTCAAACGCTGGCAATATGCAGAGAGGGGTAATGCATCGCATACTCCAACGCATTAGTGTCATTGCTATTTCATCATCGTTACCGCCGACTCTGGCGCGTAACGTACAACCGGCGCTGAATTGGATTCGCCAGGTCGTACAAGTCCATCGAATTTATTAATTCTCCTCGTCCTCGCCGGCCCCCGAGCGCCACGGCATTCATGCATTCAGTTTGGAGCCCCACAGAGTTTACCCGCTCGCGATAATTCCGTGTGCCGAGCTGGGTAATCCTCGTTGCGGAGAGGCACGAGAAGCCCGCTGCAGTATAACACCCGAAAACCAGACCGGTGCTCAACGTACCGACGAGCAGGGAAAATATTTCTGCCGAACGAGGAGCGGGGGGGGGGGGGGGTAAAATGGAACAGCTCCGAAACGCAATGGAATTTTGAAATCGTCGTTCGCGATGACCCGTCTATCCCAGACACCACTCATACGAAGCGGTCCATTTTACCCCGTGTAGTTCTTCGTGTTTCAATAATTTCACCTTTAAATCTGGACGATAATCAAAATACCGTTTGTGAGTCGTCAATTGTGACGGAATTAAATGTTTTTAAACGTTTTTCACTTACGTTGCCGGATAATTCATTTTGCCGGAGGGAGGGGGCGTAGTGTATTTTTATCCTCGGACGGGAAAGGCAATTTTAGTCTGTTTTGTACCTTTTTTAATACAATTTTTTTAAATTGTTGTTTCACTTTGTGACTGAGAAAAAAAATTGTGAAATACGTTTCTTTCACGAAACTCGCGGAATCCCTCGACTGGTCCATTTTGCCCCGCCCTCAACTATATTTCCACGGAGTCGAGGGGGCGTAGTGTGTTTCTACCCCCGGACGGGGAAGGCAATTTTAATCCATTTTGTACCTTTTTTAATAACATTTTTTTGAATTATTCTTTCACTTTGTATCTGAGAAAAAAAAATGGTAAAATCCTTTCCCCCACAAAACTCCCGGAATCCCTCGACTGGTCCATTTTGCCCCGACCTCAACTATATTTCGGTGGAGTGGAGGGGGCGCAGTGTGTTTCCACCCCGGACGGGGAAGGCAAAGTCGGGATAGTGGGTCACGAGTCGCGACTAAAAGCGAGCACGATCCTCTCGCGTTCGCATCAGCGGCTCCGCCACGGTCAGCGATATATGACACGGGGGCGGAAGAATTTATATGCAAAACGCATATCCACCGGAGCGCACGAGGAGGACGAGGAGGGGGGAGGGCGCCGAGCGACAACGCTCGACCGATTGACCGCGCAAAATCGCCTATTATTTTTTCGGCTATTTCATCCGCGATAACAATGCAAAATTCGAAGCCGCCTACCGGCGGCGGTTTAACTACTTTAATTGTTTATTACCCTTTCGACCCTCCGGCCCGTCCCGTCGCGATTTTGCTGGTCGGAAATCCCGGGAATCCGATCGCCTTGTTAATTCCAACTTCGCAGATTTCACTGCGGTCCTTTTTTCTACGCTCAAAGCCTTTCGAAACCGCGTTCGCTTCCACCTTTTTTTCGAGAGTTTTTCCATAGGGGCGTTTTTTTTAGGGGGGTTTTCTGAAGGCATAGAAGTTAGCAAAATTGCTCCGATGAAATTATTGACAGCTGTCACGATTCGCAGTACGATGCTTTCTTAACGAGCCGATAATATATAATATATAATATATAATATATAATATATAATATATAATATATAATATATAATATATAATATATAATATATAATATATAATATATAATATATAATATATAATATATAATATATAATATATAATATATAATATATAATATATAATATATAATATATAATATATAATATATAATATATAATATATAATATAATTTTTTTTTCACCGTAAAATAAACTATTTGAGAAATGCCGTCAATGTTACCATTCGAGCAACCTTGCTAACTTCCATGCCATTTTTTATGAGGGTTTTCCTTCCGGGAGTATTTTTCTAGGTTTCTTTTGGGTCTTTTTTCAGAGGGTGATTTTTTTAGAATTTTTTCCGGGTGCATTTTTTTTAGGTTTGTCTTCCGGATGTATTTTTTTGGTTTTTCTTCTAGGGAGCTTTATTCGGCCTTTTTGGAGTCATTTTTCGGGCTTTATTTAGCGTTTTCGTCCGGATTTTTTTTAGAGGTCTTTTTTCCGAGGGTGTTTTTTGAGGTTATTCATCCGTGTGTCTTTTTTTTAGGTTCCTCTTCCGGGGAGCTTTATTCGGGCTTTATTTAACTTTTTTTTTTTGGTCTTTTATCCGAGCGAATTTTTTTTAGGTTTCTCTTCCTAAGAATTTTCTCCGGCTTTTTTTTGAGGTTGAATTTTTGGGCATCTTCCTCATCGACGTGGATTTTTTCTCCCTCCGCGCCTACGCCTCTTCCGGTTCGTTTCGACACTCGCTTTTTTTCCATTTTTTTTTTCTATCCTCTCAATGCTGTTTCCCACGTTCTCGTCCTCTTATCCCCGTTACGAAGTAAATTGCTTCGAGTGCGCTCGCTGTTTCCCTTCGGAAGGCGCTAGCCGGAGCGGTACTGGCCCGGCCCTCCGCCAGTACCCCGCGCTCCCTCCGCGCGCGCCCTCGCAGAAGTAGAAGGCAACGCAGCAACGGTGGAAAAGACTCGACCTCGTTGGATCAGCGCTTTTCTACGACGGTAACTCTCGCGACTAATGAGAATTCTGCCTTCGGCCTCCTCGGCGAACCCCGCCGCCGTCCACCCCGACGTCGCCTCCGTCCTCATCCCTCGTTCCAGCCGAACCAGTCGTTACTCTTCAGACTCTCGACCGGGGCCTCAAACCTTCGCTCCGCTTCGACTGGTGTGCAAACACTCACACACACATACACACACACGCCCAACGTTGGCCGTTGCTCCGCGGAAGAATTGGAATCGCGGCGGCATTAAAAACGTCGACGGGTATTCGAAAACGCTCGCGACGCTGCTCCGAGCTCGTCGATGCAAGCACAGGGTGGCCTCAAAATTGGACGAAAAAAATCCCTGACATTTCCCGGATATTTTCGAAAAATTCCCTGACAAAGTATTCAGAATTGTGAAAAAAAACGTAACACGGTTTCTACCTTGTTACTTTTTTTTCACAATTCTGAATAGTAAAGGAGGGATTCCATGTGAAATCGAACAGTCAAAAACCCGACCACTTTCAATATACCTGAAATTCAGGTATCATTTTAAGCTGCACCGAATACAAGCACATGAATTTTTTCAACATTTTAAATACGGCGAAACTGATGGTGAACTAGAATTAATCGACCTCATTAAGGTTGAGTCATCTCAATTTGAATCAATAAACCTCAATTTGAAGCAATCGACCTCGATTTGAATCAATCAACCTCGATTTGAATCAATCAACCTCAATTTGAATCAATCAACCTCAATTTGAATCAATCAAGCTCAATTTGAATCAATCAAGCTCGATTTGAATCAATCAACCTCGACTTGAATCAATCAACCTCAATTTGAATCAATCAACCTCAACTTGAATCAATCAACCTCAATTTGAATCAATCAACCTCAATTTGAATCAATCAACCTCAATTTGAATCAATCAACCTCAATTTGAATCAATCAACCTCAATTTTAATCAATCAACCTCACTGTATTACCCTTTGCTTGGTTTTTAAAACTTTTTTTTGTCGGTGTGTAACGGTATGATAAAATGATGTTGTAACTCTACTGAGTATCTTATCTTGTACATTTTTTCCCGTGGAACACGATAGAAACTTCGGTTTTACCTCAATTCCACCGTAAAGCTGAGATATCCCTGTCTGAAAGTACCCAAAATTCTAACTTTTCTCAAAATATGGGAAAAAATCGTGCCGAGGCTGTATCGGGTTTATCTTTTTCCCACGAGTACAGATCTCTCACTTGTCTTACTCACAGCATAATAATTCATATACAAAACCGCACCGGAAGTGAGCAAAGAAATTTAATCACCGGCGTTCGCCATTGACGAAACTATTTTACAGCATCCAATAAATCAAAGAAATATTATCTGTTTCAGACACTATGAGTATGGGAGATCGAGGCGGAGACCTCGATCGTCACTCTGGCCAGGTTAGGCCCCGCCAGCAGATGCTCGATCCAGTGACGGGTCTGAAGATGAAGCCCGATCCGACATTCGATTACGCGCAGTCGACAAACGTAACGGCGCTCATCGGCAAAACGGCCTATCTGACATGTCGGGTTCGTCATCTCGGTGACAAAACGGTATGCAATTTATATAATGAAATTAACACAGAAAAAAAGACAAACATAAAATCCTAATCAATCAATACTGCACTCTTCACATTATCGGACATCGACCGGTCAGAATTAATTATCAGACTGTCCGTCATTAATGTCTGAAAGCCGTCTGCACGTCAGCGGAATTATTTTCATGCTCCAGGCATTGATGGTACGTGCCGATTTAAGTCGAAGAATTTTTTTTTCAGAATGTATGGAAAAAGTCTGTTAACGGACGACATAATATATTTTTATTGACTACACAGTACAGAACCGTACGGAATAGTTGCCAGCAGTGGAGAGAATGCGGAAAGCGACTATCAGAAAATAACGAAATTAGGCGAAGTCGGTTAACGTAGTAACAGTTTCCACTTCGCATAAGTTTCACAGATATGAGTGGGAATTACTATACTGAATGGTATAAAAATCTGAAAAAAAATCAAGCGTGTTAAAGGTGCCTCAAACATTAATTTTGCATAATAATAATTCCAAAATGTTATTAACAAATTGATGAAAAATAAAATCGTTCAACAAATCTCCCGGAAACCTAACTTTTTTGACATAAAAATGATTCCTTTATTTTTCTGAATACGTATGAACTTTTTCAGAATTTTGTGTAATTTTTGAAAATTACGTTTTTTTATTAACTAAAAACGCGAATTAAAAAAATCACACCAAATTCTGAAAAAATTCATACGTATTCAGAAAAATTAACAAATCATTTTCATATATAAAAAAAAAAGTTAGGTTGCCGGGTGATCTGTTGAGAATTTTTTTCGCCGATTCATTGATAACATTTCGGAATTATTATTATGCCAAATTAATCTTTTCAGTACCTTCCATACGCTTGATTTTTTTTCAGATTTTCATCCCGTCAAGAAGTCTTCGGAATTCTCTCTCAATCCTCTCTGAACTCAGGCTGATCAACGCAAAGAATTTTACATTCAGACTACCCGCAAGAACTCTGCCAACGAACGATCCACCACACATCCACATGCCGCACAGTGCAGAACCCTCCGGAATACCGTACCATCAGTCGTCGGAACGCGAAAAGCGATTATCAGAAAATAACGAAATTAGGCGAAGTCGATTGGGCGTTAATCGTCGGGCCGCGTTCTCGCCGCGCTCGGACGAGCGGTTTTCGTTGGGTCCATTGGGGATGATCGGGTCGCCGAGGGACGGAGTGGCTCAAGCAAATTCAATTTTATCCGAGGCACGGTTCCGAACCGTACGTCGGTGTCGGTGCCGTTCTCCGCCCCGTTGTACCGCGGATATCTGCCCAGTTCGGCGGTCTCCGTTCTCCATGCTTTCTCCTCAATTATCCCTACCCCACTCGTTTAACTGGACGTTCGTGCAGGAAAGTTATGCTCGCCGTCCCCCGACGGCGCACGGTGCGGGGCTGGTTTGACGTTCGAGCGACCACCGCGGCACCGCAAACGTCTCTCGCCGTGTTCGCCGACCGGACTGCGATGCCCGCACGACCGACAATTGAGTGCCTTCTCGCCGAAACAATTTAACAAAGTTCCAACGGTGCAATTGATAGATTATAAGTGCGGCGAGCGGGAACGTGCATCGCCGCGGGCTGTGGGGTTGATAAATTACGAGCGTAAAGTGGAGACAGTTATGCGCCGCGATCACCGAAAGGTCGAGCTCTTTTAATCTCGTCAATCATGATGAGTAACTGTCTGGCGGTGAGGCGTTGTTAACTGGGAAGGGAGGTTGGGATTATTGTTTGTTTAATTGATGGCTTGTTTAATGTATTTTAACGGCGGAGATGGGTGGTTTTTGTGGGGTGAAGGGAATAACAAAAATTGTGGATCTTTTTTTCATGTGGGTTTTTAGGGGGGCTTCTGAGTGAAAGATGTCAATAAAAAGATTGTTCATGTGGATCAAGATATTTAGAAGAAGTTCTAAATATCTTAAGCCTTCTGAGTACTTCTGTTGCAGGAAGTTGGAGCAATTAGGTCCTGGGAGTGGGCTATCTAGCAAAATACTGGGGGAGATGTTTAGACAGATGTCGCTCTGAGTCCAACTAAGGTTTGCAGTCTCCTTCTTGACGTAGTATGATTTGGTCCTGGGTGTGAGATATTGGGGGAGATATTGGGGGAGATATTGGGCAAGATATTGGGCAAGATATTGGGCAAGATATTGGGCAAGATATTGGGCAAGATATTGGGCAAGATATTGCGCAAGATATTGGGCAAGATATTGGGCAAGATATTGGGCAAGATATTGGGAAAGATATTGGGCAAGATATTGGGCAAGATATTGGGCAAGATATTGGGCAAGAATCGATACTCATCTGAACATTGGCCTAAAATAACCTGACCAATGATTCGTGAGTTCATGCATCGAGAGACCGACGATTGACAAATCGACATTCAGCTGAACGTTGGCCTAAAATCGGGAAATCAATGTTTGGTGCGCTTTCATGCTCGGCCGAACATTGGTCGCGAATTGTCTAACCAACCAATGAAAATAAAATACTCGCCCAAACATTGGCCTCAAATCGACAAACCGACAAGTGGCGAGTTAAACACCGCCAACTATTGTCAAACCGACCATTGGCGATCCAAGCATTGGCGATCCAACCTTGGGATTCGCCAATCGCCACGCCAACGCAAACCCAACCATTGGCCGCGAATTGTCAAACCAACCAACGACAATTAAATACTCGGTCCAACATTGGCCTCAAATCGACAAACCAACAATTGCCGAGTCAAACACCGCCAAGTATAGACCGCGAATTATCAAACCAATCATTGGCGATCCAGCACTTGACCGAACATTGGCCAAACGTTGAGATTCGCCAACCATTGGCCGCGTCCGTTCCATCCGCAAAACCTACATAGTCAATTATAAGTTCCCCTCTGACCGGGACTTAGAATAATTAGCTCCCATCATGTTTTCCCCAAGTAGTTGCACTCACAACTTTGTTTTTACTTCCCCGTCGACGAAACACAATGGCGAACTCCACGAACCCACGGAGCGTGATTCTCTCCTCGTAGGCAACTCGTCTCTCGCCGAAGGACGCAACGCGCAAGCTGCATCCTCACAATAAATTTCTCATTACAAAACGTTGAATGCGACGGAAATGCATGGTGCATTGTCTAAATGAAAGTAAAATAAAATATGCCACAAGAGGGCCGGAAGAAAAAAAGGGATCCATCGCGTACCGTAAAAAATCCCATACGGGCGAGTCTCGTACGCGTTGAATGTGGGTCATCCGAAACAGTCGCCGACAAACAACGGGGCATCGGCGCATGGATACGGGCATCAACGAGAACCGTACGCCTCTCACGGAACGGTTCCTCCGTGTCTCTTTTTTAAATATATATTTTTTTTGTATTCTATACAAAAATAAAATAAAATGAAAACCGAAGGGAGAGCCAGCGAATCGGTGGAGTAACGCACGGAGCGTAACCAAAGAAAGGAGAGGAAGAGTCGCGAAGCGGAGAGAAACATTCGTTTTTCCAGGGATTTTTCGGCTGCCGCGGATGCGAGCCGGATGGACAAGTTACTCCACCGAGAAATTACTTCACCGAGAAATTACTTCACCGAGAAATTGCTTCACCGAGAAATTACTTAACCGACAAATTACTTCACCCACAAATTACTTCACCCACAAATTACTTCACCCACAAATTACTTCACCCACAAATTACTTCACCCACAAATTACTTTACACACAAATTACTTTACCCACAAATTACTTCACCCACAAATTACTTCACCCACAAATTACTTCACCCACAAATTACTTTACCCACAAATTACTTCACCCACAAATTACTTCACCCACAAATTACTTCACCCACAAATTACTTCACCCACAAATTACTTCACCCTCAAATTACTTCACCCTCAAATTACTTCACCCTCAAATTACTTCACCCTCAAATTACTTCACCCTCAAATTACTTCACCCTCAAATTACTTCACCCTCAAATTACTTCACCCTCAAATTACTTCACCCTCAAATTACTTCACCCTCAAATTACTTCACCCTCAAATTACTTCACCCTCAAATTACTTCACCCTCAAATTACTTCACCCTCAAATTACTTCACCCTCAAATTACTTCACCCTCAAATTACTTCACCCTCAAATTACTTCACCCTCAAATTACTTCACCCTCAAATTACTTCACCCTCAAATTACTTCACCCTCAAATTACTTCACCCTCAAATTACTTCACCCTCAAATTACTTCACCCTCAAATTACTTCACCCTCAAATTACTTCACCCTCAAATTACTTCACCCTCAAATTACTTCACCCTCAAATTACTTCACCCTCAAATTACTTCACCCTCAAATTACTTCACCCTCAAATTACTTCACCCTCAAATTACTTCACCCACAAACGTACGCTTCTCAGCGAAGGGTTCCTCCGTGTCTTAATTTTTTTTTTCTATTTTAAATAAAAATAAAATAGAATGAAAACCGAAGGGAGAGTCAGCGAATCGTTAGAGTAACGCACGGAGCGTAACCGAAGAAAGGAGAGGAAGATTCGCGAAGCGGAGCGAAAAATTCGTATTCCCAGGGATATTTCGGCTGCCGCGGATGCGAGCCGGGTGGACAATTTGCAAGCTTCCGCGGGCTATGCGGTGCCGCCAGTGGTGGCTTGACTGTGTAAATCTAGCCTACAGGAGCGTGGGAACGAGCGTTCCCGTCGGCGGTCTTGCGGCAAACTTTCCTCGAGAGAATTTCGCGTCTCCGGCATGAACCTGGCGCGACGTTCGCCACTTCGTACATTCCTCCCGAATCGTCGAAACCGCGATCTTTCCCTCACTCCGGCATGCGTGCTGGTCGTTAACCCACAATCACTTCGTCGAAACGTTTTAACCGATAAATTACTTGACCGGTAAGTTGCTTGACGGATAAATATCTTGAGCGACAAATTAGTTGACCGATAAATTGCTTGACCGATAAATTGCTTAACCGATAGGTTGCTTAACCGATAGGTTGCTTGACCGATAAATTGCTTGACCGATAAATTGCTTGACCGATAAATTGCTTGACCCAAAAATTATTCGACCCACAAATTATTCGACCCACAAATTATTCGACCCACAAATTATTCGACCCACAAATTATTCGACCCACAAATTATTCGACCCACAAATTATTCGACCCACAAATTATTCGACCCACAAATTATTCGACCCACAAATTCTTCGACCCACAAATTCTTCGACCCACAAATTAATCGATCAAAAATTATTCGACCCACAAATTATTCAACCAAAAATTATTCGACCCACAAATTATTCAACCAAAAATGATTCGACCCACAAATTATTCGACCTACAAATGATTCGACCTAGAAATTACTCGACGGCAGGTTAAATTATTTGTCGCTTAAACATATCTGCCGGGTAATCAATTTGTCGGTCAAGTGATCGTCGATTAAGCAATTTGTCGGTCAAACGATCGTCGGTCAAACGGATCACAACTCCATCGAGATATCTCCGAGCCGACCTCGCAGAATGCAAGCAGGATCGATACCGCATCGCCGTCGATTAACAGCCCTGTGGAACAGTCGAATACACGCGCGAACTGAAAACTCCAACCAGGTCGACGCAATTCTCCATATATAAAAAAAAAAAAACCAGTAAAACGGTGTTTCGATGTTTGCTTTCGCCGGTTGCATTATTCGGAGAAATATACTGTAGCGTAAATGCATAAAGAATAGCGCCCGGGGCTGTTTTTCCAGCGTGTATTTTCGTTCAAGTACCGGCACTCCCGTTCTCTGTGATCGACGATTTTCGCGTATTTTTTCGAGGAACGAAGAATGGAGTGGGAGAGCGGGAGAGCACCGAGAGATATTTCTTTTCGTGCCAGGTGCTCGCGCGGCCCGTGATTTTCTTTCTCCACCTTCCCGACGGATCCGCCCGTTTTATCTTTCAATATGGACGCACCATTAACCATTCCCCGCACGCCACCCTGTCGCCTAGGGGAAGCGCGAGGATTTTTCCCCGAAAGCGTAGCTCGCCGGAACGAACCGTTCATCTTTGCTATATTTTTTTTTTTTTTTTTTTTTTTTTTTAAGAGTTTGTGTACGTTAGACACACAGAAAGGAGACACGTGCGTGCATCAGCCAGAGCGCCCCGATCGGGGAGTGACGGGAGGCTGGATCAATAACGATTTAACGTTACAGTGGGTAAGCAAAAGGGGCGAATCGCTTCGGGCATCCGAAATCCGCAGACACGATGGGGCTCCCTTACAAGAGGAAAATAAAACTGTCGAAAGTCACGGTCTCCGAGGTTTACGATATCTCTCAAATTCCTCTCTCTTGGCGTGTAAGCCTCACCGAAAAAAAAAAAACGATTCGTTTAACGTTTCGCATTCATCATATCGGTGACACGGGGAACTTTCGGGAGCCCTACTTCGCTGTTCACCCTTCTGTCATCGCGATCGATTTTTTTTTTTTTTTTTTTTTTTTTAATGGGTCGGACGTGAGGGCGGGTACGAGGAAGATCTGTATAGGGTTATCGGGTCGGGTTGATGGTGAGGTGAACGTCGGGCCGATGTTGCCGGCATTGGCACGCGAGATTGGCTCGGCCGTCGATAGCGCCAATCTAAGTTGATGAGGAGACGGGGTCTGTGTTGACGTATTGCTTGACCGACAAATTATTTGATTGACACATTGCACGATCGACAAATTACTCTACCGACGAATTACTCCACCGAGGAATTATTCCACCGACAAATTATTACACCGACAAATTATTACACCGACAAATTAGTCCACCGACAAATTATTCCACCGACAAATTATTCCACCGACAAATTATTTCACCGACAAATTATTTCACCGACAAATTATTTCACCGACAAATTATTTCACCGACAAATTATTTCACCGACAAATTATTTCACCGACAAATTATTTCACCGACAAATTATTTCACCGACAAATTATTTCACCGACAAATTATTCCACCGACAAATTATTCCACCGACAAATTATTCCACCGACAAATTATTCCACCGACAAATTATTCCACCGACAAATTATTCCACCGACAAATTATTCCACCGACAAATTATTCCACCGACAAATTATTTCACCGACAAATTATTTCACCGACAAATTATTTCACCGACAAATTATTTCACCGACAAATTATTTCACCGACAAATTATTTCACCGACAAATTATTTCACCGACAAATTATTCCACCGACAAATTATTCCACCGACAAATTATTCCACCGACAAATTATTCCACCGACAAATTATTCCACCGACAAATTATTCCACCGACAAATTATTCCACCGACAAATTATTCCACCGACAAATTATTCCACCGACAAATTATTCCACCGACAAATTATTCCACCGACAAATTATTCCACCGACAAATTATTCCACCGACAAATTATTCCAGCGACAAATTATTCCACCGACAAATTATTCCACCGACAAATTATTCCACCGACAAATTATTCCACCGACAAATTATTCCACCGACAAATTATTCCACCGACAAATTATTCCACCGACAAATTATTCCACCGACAAATTATTCCACCGACAAATTATTCCACCGACAAATTATTCCACCGACAAATTATTCCACCGACAAATTATTCCACCGACAAATTATTCCACCGACAAATTATTCCACCGACAAATTATTCCACCGACAAATTATTCCACCGACAAATTATTCCACCGACAAATTATTCCACCGACAAATTATTCCACCGACAAATTATTCCACCGACAAATTATTCCACCGACAAATTATTCCACCGACAAATTATTCCACCGACAAATTATTCCACCGCCAAATTACTCCACCGAAAAAATCAGCAATTAAATCAGGTTTTGAAAACATCGAAAGTTCTGAGTGAATTGCCTTAGTTCGATGTGAATTGCCTCAATTCTATGTAAATTGCCATCAGTTCGATGTGAATTGCCTCAATTCGATGTGAATTGCCTCACTTCGATGTGAATTGCCTCAGTTCGATTCTGGAGTTGGTTACGACCTAAATTTCAAAGTTTTTTAAACGTCAAACCACCGATTTTCATAGTAAAAAAAAAATAAAAAAAATGATGACCATATCACCCCGTCTTACCCTATATCCACCTCACCGATAACGACTGAATATACTCCGCGGAACGGAAGCACCACGGGTATGCACACAAGAGATCTTAAGGCCATTTCTGATATCGATGCATAACCGAGAGATGAGCCGCGGTGTGAATATCGACGAGGGCCTCGCTCGAGACAGACGGAGAGAGTCTTCCTCGCCGACTCCTCCGGATAAAGGATTCTCAAGTATTTTCGCATAGAGAAAACCCCGCGCGCCTCGGAGGATCTGAATTTCTACGATCCACCGCTAACCCCACTCCCCCCCTATCCGAAGATTAATATTCCACAGCATCGGGTATCGGAGGATCGTGAAGATCTCGCAATCGGATTTTCTCATGACGGAAATATGTGGGAAATGGAGTATACTGGAAATCGCGAGAGGAGAAAATACCTTCGAAGGAGCGATGAGAGAATATCGAGCCGGGATAAAAAATTTACCGCTGTAATGGCCGTGCGCTGGATCGTGAGATCTTCGGCCTCGAGTCGGGGAGCAAACTATCGCAAGGTTAAATTTTAGCGATGCAAGGGCCGGGCGCTGGATCGTGAGATCTTCGGCCTCGAGTCGCGGGGCAAACTGTCGCAAAGTCAAAATTTTAAGACCCACGATTCGCCGTGATCCGGGGAATTAGAGAATATGGATCACTAAGAATACAAAAAAAATGAACAAATAAAGTTTCAATATACCATAGTATCAATAAGGCAAACATTTTCCCTTATACATACACAAACATCGGAATAAATGGTTAGGTGACCCAACAAAGCATTTTTTTCCGTGTTGGAGGTGTTTGTTGAAGTTTAGTTTTTGGTCTATGGTTATTCCTAGGTATTTTGCACAGTGTCGGGCTAATATTGCTATGTTGAATAGGCAGAATATCAGAAGTTGAGATTTTTGTGGATTGGGAGCAAAACTAAATTTTTGCGAGGTGTTTTATGTGTATATTGTGGTCCTTCAAAGTTAGTCCTCTAAATTTTGAGGCTCAGTCTCAAGAAGTTTAGTTTTTGGTCCATGGTTAGTCCTAGATATTTTGCACTGTTCGGAGCAATATTGCCACGTTTAATAGGCCGATTATTAGCGATTGCCACGTGATTTTGTGGTCGAATATCAGAATTTGCCATTTTTGTCGATTGGGAGCAAAACTGAATTTTTGCCAGATGTTTTATGTGTATATTGCGGTCCTTGAAAGTTAGTCCTCCAAATTTTGAGGCTCCAGTCTCAAGAAGTTTAGTTTTTGGTCCATGGTTAGTCCTAGATATTTTGCACTGTTCGGAGCAATATTGCCACGTTTAATAGGCCGATTATTAGCGATTGCCGCGTGATTTTGTGGTCGAATATCAGAAGTTGCCATTTTTGTCGATTGGGAGCAAAACTGAATGTTTGCCAGGTGTTTTATGTGTATATTGCGGTCCTTGAAAGTTAGTCCTCCAAATTTTGAGGCTCCAGTCTCAAGAAGTTTAGTTTTTGGTCCATGGTTAGTCCTAGATATTTTGCACTGTTCGGAGCAATATTGCCACGTTTAATAGGCCGATTGTTAGCGATTGCCGCGTGATTTTGTGGTCGAATATCAGAAGTTGCCATTTTTGTCAATCAGGAGCAAAACTGAATGTTTGCCAGGTGTTTTATGTGTATATTGCGGTCCTTGAAAGTTAGTCCTCTAAAGTGTGACGCTCTAGTCATCGTTTTATTTTTACATTGTTGGAGGCGGTTGTTGAAGTTTAATTTTTGGTCCATGGTTATTTCTAGATATTTCGCACAGTGTCGGGGCAATATTGCTACGTTGACAAGGCGAATCATTGGCGATTGCCGCGTGATTTTGTGGTCGAATATCAGAAGTTAACATTTTTGTCCATTGTCACTAAAACTCATTTCGTTAGAGCATCCTAATAATTTTTTTCGCCGTGCCCGGAACGAGAAACTACGGAAATGGAGGCGTAATTGCTCCCCGGACAATTCTTCGGCAATATCCGCGGAAGTGCCGCGGCCGAAGACGCCGCGGAGTCGAGTCGGGGAAATTGGGAGAGGACGGATGAGGCGAGGTCGCGGCGCGGCTCAACCCCTGCAGTACCAGTGAATATTGCCAATTAATATCGGCGTCGAGTCGCAACATTCGCGACAGTCTTGACGGAACTTCGGGAAGAGAGGCCCGAGCCGTTCGCAAGAAACTCCGCAGGAACCTCGGCCGGAGATTATTTCCGTTCGTCGATCCTCGATGACGCAGAGAGACCGAGGCGACTCCCGATGAAAAACCCATCGATATTCCACGGTTATACGTAGCGCGCGTTCTTCCACACGATGTACTCGTAAGCCACTGTCATGAATTATTCGAGCAACTCGCCCGCTCTCTCATTGAAACTGACTTCCATTTATAGCCCTTTTTCCCCTTATTGGAGCGAAGTTTTTTGTTACTCAATCTGTAGCTTCGATATTCCCGAAACGATTTTTATCAATCTGTAATGCTGTGGCTTAGAGTCGTTGGTTTCGTCGGCCGGGGGGGGGGATTCTTTGTTATTTCTGCTCCTTCTTACTGCATCGGCGATGCCAGGCTAGGATGCGACTGGCGGGTCGAGCTTTTCCCCAGGGAACTTTCTGCACCGAAGTGCACCCGGGGAAAAGATTGCTTTATAACAAATAGCATTTATTTCGGACAAATAAATTATTTACTTTTGTTTTTACATACTAGCATACTTGTATCGAGTATAATTTGTGTATTTGTTCTTGGTGTATTTGTTTATATCTAATGCGATGTTGCAGATGAAACAAGTGCATTAAATATATTTTTTACATTGAAAAAAAAAAAAAATTGTCTTCTCCATATTTCTCCAATTATGTTTTTTTTTTTTTTTTTTAGGCGAAAATCAAATGAATGATACATTATCTAATTAACACATTTTTATTTTGAACTTTGCATTATACAAACTTAGACTTAATTACGAACTAACAAATATTCTCTTGGACAAATTTATTTCGGACAAATAAATGATTTCCTTTTGTTTTCGCATACAAGCATACTTGTATCAAGTATAGTTTTTGTATTTGACTGCATATTTATTTTCCACTTGGTGTATTTGTTTGGATCTAATGTGATGTTGCAGTTGAAACAAATGTATTAAACAAATTTTTTTTTATTGGAAAAAAAAAATTGATTTCTCCACCTCTGGTTTTTTGATTTTTTATTTTTAGGCGAAAATCAAATAAATGATACATTATCTAATTAACACATTTTTATTTTGAACTTTACGTACATTATACAAACTTGGACTTAATTTACTTACTAACAAATATTCTCTTGGACAAATATCACGCTTCAAGTTCGTCTTGAGCGAATGCATGAGAAGGAATTTTCAACGACACGAGTGGTTCGGTGAAGAGCGAGTCTCATTCGTGCTTTTCTCCGGTGTTTTCAGGTGTCCTGGGTGCGGCACCGGGACATCCACATCCTGACCGCTGGAGCTTACACCTACACGAGCGATCAGCGGTTTCAGGCGCTGCACAGACAGACGTCCGGACAGAACAGCGAGTGGACCGAGTGGACGCTTTGCATAAAGTGGGCACAGGAACGCGATCAGGGAATCTACGAGTGTCAGATATCGACGATTCCACTCAAGTCGCATCAGTTTCACTTGAACGTCGTCGGTTGGTACTCATATTAATAATAATAATAATAGTAATCTACACAATTCATTATAATAATATTAATAATAATAATAATAGTAATCTGCACAATTGATAATAATAATATTAATAATAATAATAATAATAATAATAATAATAGTAATCTAATAGAGTTCACAATGAAGTTCAAAGTCGATTGGACACAGACTCAGTTACTCACTGATACTCACTCTGATACTCTCGGATACTCAACGGATACTCGGGGGTATTCGTGAGTACTCGTGGGTATTCGCGGGTACTCGTGAATACTCGCAGAAAGAAAGTTTCGAACACTTCTCGATGGGATAAAAATCTGAAAAAATCAAGTATAGGGTAAATGTGGGAAATATGGCCCGGTCCATGTATCATTGATTTATGTGTTAATCGAGGTGGGCCATATTCACCACTTTTACCCTATAGGAGGTACTACAAAGATTATTTTTATGAAACAATCATTTCAATTTGTCATTGACAAATTGAAGATGAAAATCATTATTCAACAAATTGCGCAGCAACTTAACTATTTTCCTTCGTAAAAAGGCTTCATTGATTTTTCTGAATACGTATGAATTTTTTCAGAATTTTTTGTGTCATCTTTGAAAATTGCCTTTTTTTCCAGCTTGAACATAGAAAAAAGAGATTTTCAAACATTACATAAGAAAAAAAAATGCATACATATTCAGAAAAATAAACGAATCATTTTCACAGAAAAAAAAGTTGTTTTGCCGGGCAATTTCTTAAACAATTAATTTTTTGATTAATTTGTTAATAAAAATGTTGGAATTATTATTGTGCAAAATTAATCTTTTCAGTATCTTTGATCTGCATGAATTTTTTCAGATTTTTATACCATCGAGAACTTGCAACATTCGCTTACTTTTCTCGAACTTATGCGAGATGAGCGTGAAGCGACATAGCTACCTTAACTTCCTCCCCGATAACTTACCGAAAATATCATGTCACTTCCTAATCAGCACCCACACCCAGAAAAAAAATTTATTTGACAGCCACCGTTTATTAAGATTAAGTAAAATATTTATTTGATTTAAATAAATATTTATTTAAATTAAGTAAATAGTTAATTAAATGAAATAAATATTTATTTAAATCAAATAAATATTTTACTTAATCTTAATAAACGGTGGCCGTCAAGTAAATTTTTTTTCTGCGTGCAAAGCAATGCTCCACATTTTTTTTACCAGCACATTCGTCCACTTTCCCTCTCCCGGTTCACGCCCAAGAGACATTTGATTCATCGTCCTCCGCCAACAAAATGTTAATTATCATTAACGACCTTCTCTGTTCTCTCGTTCGTCTCGCCGCTCCCATCGCCAGTGCCAACGGCAACGATATTGGGCGGACCGGAGCTCTACGTCGGGGCCGGCAGCACGATAAACCTCACGTGCGCGATACGATTCAGCTCGGAGCCGCCGGCCTACATATTCTGGTACTACGACGACAACGTCCTGAGCTACGACAGTCCTCGGGGCGGTGTATCAGTTATAACCGAGAAGGGCACCGACGTCACGACATCCTGGCTGCTGATACAGTCGGCACAGGCATCGGACTCCGGGGAGTACAGCTGCAAGCCGAGCAACGCAAACACCGCGTCAATCAGAGTGCACGTGGTCAACGGTGAGCAAACAACTGCTTTTGCGCCTGTACTGTGTGTTATCGATAAATACACCGGGGCTGTTATTAAATCTGCGGAAAAGTAGGGACAAATGTAGAGGGAAATGTAGTCGATGAGAGAGAGCGGGGCGAATAGTTCGAGTAGGCTTTGATATAGGTATTGCAGTATTGAATACTTGTATTGTGTGTCGGAGTATTTTATATAAAATCGTTCGAGTATCGAGTATTTGAAATAACAAGTACTTGAAGTGGGGATTGAAACGACGAGTAGTTGAAATGTTCTACGTAATAAGAAAGTTCGTGAAGTTGTGGATAATAGTAAAGTTCGATGGGACACTCACACGGATACTAGCACGGACTCTCACACGGATACTCATACGGATACTCACACGGATACTCACACGGATACTCACACGGATACTCACACGGATACTCACAGATACTCACAGATACTCACAGATGCTCACAGCTACTCACAGATTCTCACACGGATACTGACAGGCACTCACACGGATACTCATACGGATACTCACACGGATACTCACACGGATACTCACACGGATACTCACAGATACTCACAGATACTCACAGATGCTCACAGCTACTCACAGATTCCCACACGGATACTGACAGGCACTCACACGGATACTCACAGTCACTCACACGGATACTCACAGATACTCATGGATACTCACAGATACTGATGGATACTCACAGATACTGATGGATACTCACAGATACTGATGGATACTCACAGATACTGATGGATACTCACAGATACTGATGGATACTCACAGATACTGATGGATACTCACAGATACTGATGGATACTCACAGATACTGATGGATACTCACAGATACTGATGGATACTCACAGATACTCATGGATACTGACAGATACTCATGGATACTCACAGATACTCATGGATACTGACAGATACTCATGGATACTGACAGATACTCATGGATACTGACAGATACTCATGGATACTGACAGATACTCATGGATACTGACAGATACTCATGGATACTCACAGATACTCATCGATACTCACAGATACTCATGGATACTCACAGATACTCACAGATACTCATGGATACTCACAGATACTCATGGATACTCACAGATACTCATGGATACTCACAGATACTCACACTACTTGCTCTCAAAAATGCAGGTTAAACTTTTTTTTCACACAAAACTTCAGCTGACCCCAATAATCGCCGCTTAGTAGCCTCGAGGAACTTCCGAACTATAGCAGATAAAAATGCCTAGAGTAGGTAACTTCCGTACATTGGCGGCGATAATTTCAGCGCCAACTGCGTGTGCGCCAATTTTTTTTTTTCCAAATTTTCATCATTAAATTACCTTCGATTGAGCACTTTTTGTTTATCAACCGTATAAGTGATTTCGTCCATTCACTTGTGCATTCACTCTCAGCATTAATCGTACCACGAAAAAAAAAAAAAAAAAAAAAACTATATCGTGCGAGCCTTGTCATTTCCATCGCATCTGGTCGTATAAAAAAAAAAAAAAAAAATCTTCGATCTTTATCTCTGGTTAATCATATAATCCAATAATTTTTAATAAAAATAAAAAATAGGTATAAATAAAAATACTTCCCTCTTAATGTAGTTAAAAAATAAACAAATTGAAATAAAATGGTTAAAAAATAAATAAATAAAAATAAAAAAGAGACATAATCATATAAAAAAGTGCTTCAAGTACCGCAAGTACTTTTCATATTTGACCAGTTCTAATTTAAATACACGACATTATTATCCTCGACGATGCTAACATTTTTTTTTTTTTTTAACGCGTGCTGCACCTTCGATATACGGCTTCTCGTTGTAATACAGAGAGAGAGAGCTTTTGTACACTATGTATCTCAATCGAAAATTTCTGGGTTACCAACGATCGTGCACTGTCTCCCTCGCTCTCTCGGCGAAGCTGGCCCTGCAGTTGGAAAAGCTCCCGAGCATAATTCTCTTTCTATATAGCTTACGAGGGAAGAGCTTTCGAAATGTCTGAAATTTACGATTCACGGAACTGGTAAGGCCGAGTGTGAGATAGAGAGTAGTGAGAACTGGTCCAGTTCTCCCTCGTTCCCGTCCCGGTCGTAGATATGGCGCGGACGTAACGGAAATTGCATTTCGATTCGTTTTATGAAGCTTCACCGAATGCCAGAGGAAACGCTCCTTTGACAATGGAATTGTGAAAATCGGCGTGTCACTTACAAAAAAAAAAAAAAAAAAAAAAAAAAACGATATCGCGATAGTCTTGTCTGTTCCATCGCATCTGGTCGTATTTTTTTTAAATCATCGGTTTTCATCTCTGATCGATTATATAAGCGGAACAGTTTTTTTTAATGAAAATAAAAGTACAGCAGTTGAAAGATTAAAAAATAAAAATAATGTGGTTAAAAAATGTTAACTGAATAAAAATAAAAACGAGATCAATTATATAAGAGGACCAGTTTTTTTTAATGGAAATAAAAATACAGTAGATGAAAGATTAATCAATTAAAATAATGTAGTTAAAACATTTGAAACTGAATAAAAATAAAACAAGGTTGCGAGAGAATATCGTTTTTTTTATAAAAAATTATAAACAATTATAAACAAATTAAATACCTATTATATACGTCCAAATTATATAATAGTAACTTACTTTCAACACCAAAAAATCACTTACTTACATAAAACACTGACGGGAACTCCTGATTGGGGTACTTTATTACCCCATACATAAATTCAAGGGTTTAAAAAAATTATCAGTTTTCATCTCCGATCAATTACATAATCCTAATAAAAAAAATAAATAACAATAATCTAGTTATAAAAATAAATTAATAAAAATAACACAGTTAAAAAAAATGATATCGTGAGAGAATGTCCTTTTTCCGTCATACCAGACCGTATAAAAAAAAAATCTTTTCAATCTCCGCTCAACAATAACCCCTCCTAATTCCCCGTTCTTCTTCTTCTGTTACAGGCGAGAGACCGGAAGCGATGCAGACCGGCACAGCGGGCCCGATCCTCTCATCGAGCTGTCTCCTCGTCTCGCTCATAATTTTGTACATATCCTCGGTGTAAAACGCTGCCCCCAAAGGTTTACCGTGAAATAACGATTTGTTGAACAGTTGATACACACAGACATTATAAATGTAATATATACAAAATATAGTGCGGTATAAACGAATCCAAAAAAAAAAAAAAAAAAAAAAAAAAATCCGACATCGAATCGGTCGCCGATGCGAGGTCCATCGGGTAAAAGGACCGATTTCGAGGGGGCGTTTCGGGGCATTATCGGCCGTTTAGCCGTCGACGTTGACAGCGATTGGCAGTAAAGTGGGCGTCGAATAAATATACGAAAGGGCACCGTGAGCGGACACCGGAGCTAAAGGAGCATCGGTACATCGTGCAAAGTCCCGGCTCATCCCCGGGTCGGGCGTCCGATACGAGCCGTGTGTTTTGATCGATCCACTTTTTTTTCCGCCCGAGGGCGTAAGAGGAAGAGTAATGGGAGAGGGCGGAAAGCGGGCGAGATCGCCGACGGGAAGTTTCCGGGGAGCGAGAGAGTCCGCGCCATTAGCGGAAGAAGCGGGCGGTGGAGTGGGGGGAGGAGGAGGTGGTGGGGGGTCGGGGGTTTGGAGAGGGGATAAGAAGGGACGCTAATCTGGATTATCCGCGAATGGAATGGCGCCGTTCCGGAAGCTTTTCCGGTCTGTCTCGTCGCGGGTCTCCCGTCTCTTGATTCCCGCCAATGTCACTTCCGGTCTGCGCGTCACTCTCTATCCACGAAGCGACGAGCGCCCGATTACCTCCCGAAAGGGACGGATCCGATTTCCAACAAAAACATCGGAGCCGGGGACGTTGGGGAATCCTGGCGCGGGATCGCTTCCGAAGGATACGGGAAAGAGCAACGTGGTTGGAGTTTGTAAGGAAGTAGCTGATTCTGGATCGGCGGTGTGATTGAGATCGGTAAGAGGGCGCTATCGGGATTACCGATCGCGGTTGAGAGGGGTGGGAGGGGGTTTGAGGGGTTTAGCGGGAAAGGCGCGACATTGGCTTTTATTGGCGGAGGATCGACCGATCTCGATTGTGGAGAAAAGATCGGCGAGGGAAGGTTTTTTGATAGTGAGATCGGTAGAAGGGCACTACGGGTGGGGAATACCGATCGCGGTTGTGGTGAGGGAGGAGTGAGATTGTAGTTGGGATCTTCGAGGGTGACATCGGCGTTTATTTGCGGAGGATCGACCGATCTCGATTGGTTGAGAAAATATCGGTAGAAAGGCACTACAGGTGGGGATTACCGATCACCGTTGCGGTGAGGGGGGAGTGAGATTGGAGTCGCGGTCTTCGTGGGTGAAGCGTGACATTGGCATTTATTTGCGGAGGATCGACTGATCTCGATTGGCTGAGAAAAGATCGGCGAGGGAAGGTTTTTTTGCTACTGAGATCGGTAGAAAGGCACTACATGTGGGGATTACCGATCGCGGTTGCGGTGAGGGAGGAGTGAGAGTGGGCATTTATTGGTGGAGAAAATATTGGCATTTATTGGTAGAAAAAATATCGGTGGGCATTTATTGGTGGAGAAAACATTGGCATTTATTGGTAGAAAAAAATATCGGCGACGGAAGATCGTCTATATTGACCGGTCTAAACAGAACGATCGCTCAACAGGTCCATGGGCGCGGTGACTTCGCGACCGCTCCTTACCGATCCCATCGGGGAAAAAACAATACAGTTTTATGAGATCGCTTCAGAACAACCGATCTCGATTGGTGCAGAAAAGATCGGCGTTTAGGATCGGCACGAGGGCACAACAGGCGGCCATTACCGATCTCTCCTGCGGTGAGGAAGAAATTACACCGGGCGTTGAGGTCTTCTCGCGAAAGGTGCAACATTGGCGGACAATCAACCGGTCTTGATTGGTGCAGACAAGATCGGTGACTTGGATCGGCGACGGAAAACAGTTTCTTTTTTACTGAGATCAGTAGAAGGCCGAAACTGCAGGTGGCGATTACCGATCTCGATCGCGGTGAGGGAGAAAATTCGCCATGGTTGAGGTCTCGTCGGCAAAGTCGCAACATCAGCGTTTATTGCCGGACACGAACAACCGATCTTTCGCTCGACAAACCCGGCATTCTGGACATCCGCAAAAATGACCTTTGCCGATCTCGATAGACTGGCAGAAGCTCGCCGACTAAAATCGGCGGAGAAACGTCGCCGACTAAAATCGGCGGAGAACCGTCGCCGACTAAAATCGGCGGAGAAACGTCGCCGATTTTTGTCGGCCAATGCGGAGCTCTCGCTCGACAGACCCGGCATTTGCGAGCCGCTCCGAATGACCCTTGCCGGGCTCGAAAATCGGATGGAACCCCGATCGCTCGAAGAGCCGCCGAATCGTTAATTGGAAGAGGCGCCGACGCGTGCGGGACACGCTCGCCGATTGCGGGCCGATAATTTATGTCCACTGGACGGGCCGATATCGCCGAGTGGTTTCGAGAGATTCCTCTCCATAATTGGATGTATCGATATATGTTCCGTCTATACTCGCGAAACCACCGCCATAAGCGGCGTTATATAACCCCCCCCCCCCTCTTTCCCCTCGCGGAGTATCACTGCGGAAATAACGAAGGCTCGGCACGTGCGATAAACTCGTTAATCGACGATAGCTCGCTCGCCGTCCCATTCGCGCTATTTCTCTCGCTCGATACGCGGAAATTCGTATCGGATACGGTCTATTGGACACACACGCTACGAAATCGGAGTCGTCGATCAACGGCCGAGAAAATCGATTTATACCGATACCGATGCACCGAGCCGCGGGCAAGTGTTAGGAATCGCCGATCGCGAAGCATCCGAATTATGCATTTTTTTTTTTTTTTGCGAATATTCATGTGGGTTTTTGAAAATCCATATTCAACGATTTCATCGTCGAGAGATGCCTCTATAGAGTAGGGGAGGGGGAGGGGGTGATATGGCCCGCCACGGTTGATACGGTAATTGTTGAATCTTCTCGCAAGGCGCGAGCCAATGAGGCTCCTTTTTGTTTCCAACCCGACTGATACGATTTTCATTTATATTATTTTTGTTTAATTCATTTTTTTTTTTTACTGTCACCCAGAACAGTATCAGTTTTCAACCCACTCAGTACCAATTTTCCATCCACCTTCCGCTTTAAAAAAGAAAAATTGTCCATGTCACATATAATTTCCAAAATCGATGGTATTCGGCACAAAAAAAAATGCAGGGTTTGGTATATCTTTGTCGAACAAAGGCAACTTCGCACGCAAAAAAAATTATTTTACGAGTTCCTCGGTAATAAATGTTTATTTGGATTAGAGTAAATCTTTATTCAATTAAATAAACATTTGTTCTGATTACACAGTATCTGTGCAAAAGCCTGGGAGTATCTGTGAGTATGATTCAGGAGTATCCGTGAGTAGCTATGAGTATCTGTGAGTATCTGTGAGTATCTGTTGGAATCTGTGAGTATCTGTGAGTATCTGTGAGTACCTGCGAGTATCTGTGCATATCCGTGTGAGTAGCTATGACTGGCTATGCGTATCTGTGAGTATATGTGAGTATCCGGAAGTGCCTGTGAGTATTCGTGAATATCCGGGTGAGTATCCAGGAGTACCTGTGAGCATTGTCAGTTTCTGTGAGTACTATGAGTATCTTTGAGTATTTGTGAGTATCTGCGAGTATCTGCGAGTATCCGTACATATCCGTGTGAGTAGCAATGAGTGGCTATGAGTTTCTTTGAGTATCTGTGCGTATCTATGAGTATCTGTGCGTATCTATGAGTATCTGTGCGTATCTATGAGTATCTGTGCGTATCTATGAGTACCTGTGCGTATCTATGAGTATCTGTGCGTATCTATGAGTATCTGTGCGTATCTATGAGTATCTGTGCGTATCTATGAGTATCTGTGCGTATCTATGAGTATCTGTGCGTATCTATGAGTATCTGTGCGTATCTATGAGTATCTGTGCGTATCTATGAGTATCTGTGCGTATCTATGAGTATCTGTGCGTATCTATGAGTATCTGTGCGTATCTATGAGTATCTGTGCGTATCTATGAGTATCTGTGCGTATCTATGAGTATCTGTGCGTATCTATGAGTATCTGTGCGTATCTATGAGTATCTGTGCGTATCTATGAGTATCTGTGCGTATCTATGAGTATCTGTGCGTATCTATGAGTATCTGTGCGTATCTATGAGTATCTGTGAGTATCTGTGAGTATTGGTATGCGCGTCCAATCGGCATGAACTTTATTACCACGTATAAAATATTTATGTAAATCTTTATTGACTATTTTTTTTTATATTTACCAATCGAACAGATATGTATTTAATTCAAATGAAATACTAATTCGCCGTGCGCGCAAGTCGAGCGAATAATTTTCCCGAGTCCGAGACACACGAATCGGATCGAACGGTCCGACGGAAACGGTGCTCGGTGCCGGGTTGTTAATACCGTCGCCAACATATGTTAATCCCGCGAGAACGAGCCATCGTCCAGCTTGAGTCCAGAAGCGGGAGGGCACGGGGATCGTACAGCATAGTCCACCGTTTCGTACCAACGTGTACGAAACACGCGGATAGGCGTCGAAACACGCGGGGAACACGATATGCGGCGATGGGGAGGCGGTTGGTCGGAGGGAACCGCGAGCATCGTACACGTCTATGAATTAGCCCCTTAATGCTCCTAATCCATCGAGCCCGACGCCCGAGTACGGCTGGGATCGTGTACACAGCCTGTTCTCGCATGTTTGATTTATTAACGGGATCGAAAATTACACACTCGGCCGCGTATTGGGCCAGCACTGGGAACCATAACTGATAGGGCTGTACGTGGCACGGCGACTCCCTCGCATCGACGCAACTCCGAAATTATCCGATTACATAAATAAAATTCTGATCCGGAATGAGCCGATAAAAAATAAATAAAAATGTCTGATCCGGAATAACCCGATTAAAATAAATAAATAAAAAATGTCTGATCCGGAATGACCCGATAACAAAATAAAAATGTTCGAACCGGAACGACCCGATAAAAAAAATAAAAAAAACAAAATGTCTGATCCGGAATGAGCCGATAAAAAAAATGTCCGATCCCGAATGACCCGATAAAAAAAAAATAAAAAAACAAAATGTCTGATCCGGAATGAGTCGATAAAAAAATGTCTGATCCGGAATGACCCGATAAAAAAAATGTCTGATCCGGAATGAGCAGATAAAAAGAATTTTTTTTTAAATGTCCCATCCGGAATGACGCGATAAAAAAAAAAATGTCCGGTCCGGAATGATACGATAAAAAAAAAATGTCTCCTCGAGGGAGAAAGACTTCGGTGACGAGTATAAATGTCGTACCGCGGAGAATCGCGATTAACTCGACGGGAGACACGCGACTGACGGAGCTGCCGTTCCAGCGTTAAAAAAAAATAAAGAGCGCTGAAAAAAAAAAAAAAAAAAAATTGAGAAAAAAATACAGGAGAAATTAAATAAATAAAGGAATAAAAATAGATTATACGATACATTAAGGGGAATCGAGCGATGGGGGAAAAAAAAATATATATATATATATATATATATGTAAGAGAAGAGAGATTGAACACATTGTACATAGTCACGCTGTATATTGATATAAAAAATTGTGAGGGTGCGATATTGCGTTCTGTCGTGCGTGACGAACGGTGGACGCTCGACGCGAGGGCAGGGCGCATTGGAAACGCGCGGGGATTCCCCGACTTTGCGGAATCAGGCGCAGGTTGGGGGTGAATTTTTTAAAATATTTATTCGCTGCAGCGGCGCGTCACACGGACGGTGAATATTCGACGGAACTTGGACGATTGTCGCAGTCGATGGTTTCATCGATATATTCTCACCGGAAATAAAAAATAAAAACTAATAATAAAAAATCAATTGTAACAAAAGTATTTACTTTTTAAAAATTTAATTGAGTTCGATTTTTTTTTTATAGTGAATATTCGACGGACCCCGGATGGATGTCGCAGTCGATGGTTTCGTCGAATTATTCTCACCGGTAATAAAAAATAAAAAAAAATTTAATAAAAAATATTAATAAAAAATCAATTGTAATAAAATGTTTACTTTTTTATTTAATTGAGTTTGGTTTTTTTTTTATATAGTGAGTATTCGACGGAACCCGGATGGATGTCGCAGTCGATGGTTTCGTCGATATATTCTCACCGGAAATAAAAAATAAAAAATATTAATCAAAAATCAATTATAACAAAAATATTGACTCTTATTTTATTGAATTGAGTTTGATTTTTTTTTAGTGAATATTCGATGGAACCCAGACGAAGATCGTAGTGGATGGTTTCGTCGACATATTCTCACCGGAAATAAGAAATAAAAAAATGGAATAAAAATCAATAGTAAAAAAAAATATTGTTTTTTTTTTAGACCAGTCGGGTTTCGAGTGTGGCTGCTCCGTTGTATCTCTTGCAATCGACTGCTCACTCCCTCCCTCTCCCGATCTCGTCACTGTATCGAGAAACAGAAGGGCGTATCTCGCGGCGTTTAGCGTGCGAAGGAAGCGCTCACATGCGCCCTTGTGTTTCCGAGCGGTCGGGGCGGGTAACTCGCCGCGGCGAAACTGGCTCGAACCCTTATCTCGCCGGGGCAACGAGGGTGAGGTTAATTTCATCAGAAACCGCGCGGAACGAGGGACGGATAGCCAACTTGGTTAATTTTACTCGTCCGTTTCAAAATTCGCCTTTACCCGGAAATTTGCCTTTCCCCCGACGCGCTATCGTTCTCTTCGACCTCCCGACTTAGGGTGCCGAATTAACATCGGTAATTGGACTGAGAGAACCACCACCCCCGGACCGAGCCGAGACTCCTACGATCTTAAATTATGTCGGTCTTTTAGTAGATTAACAATTTTTCAGACGCCATTTTTTTTTAGTAATTTTTCATTTATTATATTTTTTTTATTCGGTGATTGGTCGAAGAGAGCCAACTCGCCTGGTCCGGGCCGAGACTCCTTCTAAGATTTTAAATTATCTCGGTCTTTTAGTAGATTAGCAATTTTTCAGGGGCCATTTTTTTTTTACAATTATTCTTTGATTACATTTTTTTAAATTTGGGTATTGGTCAAAGAGAGCCAACTCAGCTGAACCGAGCCGAGACTCCTTATCTGATCTAAAATTATCTCGGTCTTTTAGTAGATTGGCAATTTTCAGACGCCATTTTTTTTTACAATATTTCTTTTATTAAATTTTTTTTTATTAGGTAATTGGTCGAAGAAAATCAACTCGCCTGGACCGAGCTGAGACGCCTTATCTGATTTTAAATTAGCTCGCTCTTTTTGTAGATTAACCATTCTTTCAGATACCATTTTTTTAAACTATTTTTCTTTTAATTATAAATATTTATAATGAATAAATAAATAAATAATCTGTGAAATTATCTCGCTTTTCTTGTATATTAACAGTTTTTTTCAGAATTTTCATGTTGAAGATTTTTATTTGTAACAATTTTTCCGCCGCCATTTATTTTTACAATTTTTCTTTTCTTACATTTTTTAAAATTCATTAATTGGTCCAAGAGACTCAACTCACCGAGACCGCACCGAGACTATTTTCCCCTTCAAACAATTAACAACTCTTCACACTCTCTCTCAAAAAAAAAAGAATTGTATCTCTCCATTATTTTATTTTGCCGAAATTGCATGCGTACTTTGCAAAGAATTTACGTCCGCGTGAATTTTTCCATCGCCAGGTCGCTCCTCGCAATCCGCCGTATCTGCCGTTCTTGATTAACCCTTTCATTCGTTCTTTGCGCGAGAGCGCACGAAAGCGAGAATAGTCATAAAAAAAATAATAATAATAATGAAAAGTAGCCGTTGGATCCCGAAGGTTCGCCGCAGTGTCGACCTTCCCACATGCATATGTGAAGCGGGGGGGGGGGGGGGGGCGATATGGTCCTAAAACCCGCGGCGCTAACGTTATGAGCCGGGAGTGAGACGAGAAAAAGCAGCGACGACGCGGCGCGAAACCAAAAGAGCAAAACAAAAAAAAAACCCCAAAAAAAAAAAAAAATTCGCTGCGGCCAGGAGGGAGAGAGGAGCGGAGAGCTAAAAAAAAGAGCGAAGCACTGACGCGGTAAACGAGGGGGGAAAAAACGGGTGCGAGAAGTTTGGATAGAGAGGAAAAAAAGCGTGCGAGTGAAGAGGCGGCTGAAAGCACGGAACGCACGGTATAGAAAAGGGGGGGGGGGGGGGGAAATGGAGAGAACGTTGAACAGAAAAAAGGAGGAACAAAAAAAACACATTCACCCTGCCTTTCGTGACCGCGAGTCGCCACCGTTCCGCGCACTGCTCTAATACCGTAAGCGTAACGCGGAGCCATAATGAATATTGTATTACACAACGAGCCGTTGTTCCGTGTCGTGTGTGACCGATGAAAACTTAGGTTTAACGTGGGGGAAAAAAAATGAGCGGTCGATTTTTTCGAAAAAAAAAATGTTTTGGGAACGATGTTGATCGAAAAGTGGTTGAGAAAAAAAAACAATAAAGTGAGATTGCCGTGTATAACGAAAGATGTCAAAAAACAAAATGAAAACAACCGTAACGCAGTGATATCGTTAGATTAGATAGGTATATTATTGTACATAAACATGACATTACGATGTTTACTAAATAAAAATGAATGAAACAATTGAGAAGGTGGACACTGAAAAATATATATGTGAGAGGAGCGAAGAGATTTATTTCTGCGGTGCAGAGTTACCCTTGGCAAAGTTTTTCATTCAGCGTTTAATGGTACTTAATGGTACCGAAAGGCAATCGATGGGATTGTAATGGACATTCGTGGGGAAAATTGAAACGGTACTTTTTACCATTCATTATTAATGGGGCTCAACTGGCAAATCGGTGGACCATTTTAAGTGGTACATTTTCCCGTTCGCTATCAATAGGAGGCCAATGGTAATTTCCTGGGAAAATTCAACTGGTACTTTTTCCCATTCGTTATTAATGGCAGTCCAATTCCAAATGACTGGGAAAATTCAAATGGTACTTTCTCCCATTCCCTATTAATGGGAGTTCACTGACAAGACAATGGGACGTCACAAATGGTACTTTTTTCATTTGTTATTAATGGCAGTTCAACGGAGCATAACTGGGGCAGCTGAAATGGCATTTCTTATCATTCGGAATAAATGAGAGCTGAATCGAACGGAAAAAAGCTGGAGAATCTTTAATGGCACGTCTAACTATGTATAATTCACGAGGAATGAAAAACGAGTCGACAAACACTAGGGAATCACGTGGGTGAGTGGGAACTTTCACTTAAATGGTAAAAGCGATAATGAAGAGTAGATAAATGAGTCCCCAATAGTAGCTGTGAACTTAACGATCGAAATTATTTAATGAATAATAGGAGACATTTTTCGGTAGCTTTACAGCTTTTTTATATTTCTAATATATTTATACAGTGTAGAAAAGTGGATAATTATATATAGTCTATTTTTCCGCGAATGGGAATATACCATACCAACGGGATAAAAAAAACCATACGACGAATGAGAAACTGAATGGTATATTAAATGGCATATTAAATGACATATTAAATGGCATATTAAATGGCATATTAAATTGCATATTAAATGGCATATTAAATGGCATATTAAATAGTAGTATAAGTGGGATTAATACGATTGGCAAAATCCGATTGAATTACCTTTAACGAATAGTTAATGGCAATCAATGGAATTTTCATTGGTAATTAATGGGAGACTTAGCCAAGGGCAAGCTTCCGTAGATATACGAAGCTGAAGAACTTTGCCATTATCTCGCACTCCTTTTATGTTTCCCTCTTTGTTTTCTCGTTATTCCATTTTCTCGTAGTCTATGCGCGTCCCGATTCATCGTCGCTTTTTGTACGTTCATTGGGTCTCTCCGTGCGACGCTTTTCTCTGACAGAAGGTGCTCGCTCTATTGTCTGCGAACTCGAGGAGTGAAGACGAAACGCAGCGGCGCATCGGCTCAAAAAAATCGTCCGAGACGGAGCGGCCGCCTATTTCAATTTACCTGATTCATCTTTCCGACTGGCACTTTAGCGAGTCGTCGAGATAGGAATTCCGCCAGAAGATTTATCGTCGTGTTGTTGCGAAGATAGGACACGTCTTCGAGAATTCTTCGATACAAGACATTTTTTTCAAGTAAAAGAGAAGACGGGTAAAGCCTTTTTTAACACCCATTGACACATTCGGGTGATATATCTTTATCAATATATATATCAATCGGAAGTCCTCAAACTGGTGCGATGACTGTTTGTAGCGCGCGCACAAATGCTCGGAGATGCTCAGAAACACCTCGAGACACTCGAATACACTTGGAAGCACTCGGTGACTTTCAGAAACACGCTGAGACACTCAGTAACACTCGGTCACACTCGGCAACGCTCGGAGAAACTCAAAAACACTTAGGAACTCTCAGAAACACTCGGAAACTGTCATTGACAATCAGAAATACGCAGAGACACTCGAAGACACTCGGAAACACACAGAGACACTCAGAAATACTTAGAGACACTCAGAAGCACCCAGAAACACCCAGAAACACCCAGAAACACCCAGAAACACCCAGAAACACCCAGAAACACCCAGAAACACCCAGAAACACCCAGAAACACTCTGGAACACTCAGGAATACTCAGAGACACTTAGAAATACTCAGAGACACTTAGAAATACTCAGAGACACTTAGAAATATTCAGAGACACTTAGAAATACTCAGAGACACTTAGAAATACTCAGAGACACTTGGAAATGCTCAGAGACACTTAGAAATACACAGAGACACTTAGAAATACTCAGAGACACTCAGAAACACTGAGAAACAGTCTGAGACACGCTGATAAAGTGACACTCAGAGATACTCAGTGACAATCAGTGACACTCAGAGATACTCAGCGACAATCAGTGACACTCAGAGATACTCAGCGACAATCAGTGACACTCAGAGATAGTCAGTGACACTCCTTGACACTCAGAAAACTCCAAGACCCTCAGAGACTCTCTTACTCTGTGGGAGCGAAACTCATGCTTAGCGGCACGAGCCTCGAGACACGCGTTATCCCTCCGCGGCGTTTGGCGCATAGTTCGGCTCGATTTTTTGCTCACCTGCACACCGGTAAATGTAAACTTTTTTTTTCCCATGCCGATAAGAAGACCAACGTTAACGGGTACGAAGAGCAAAGAGAGCTCGGGCAACGTTGTCTTCATTAACTTTAACGACTCATTATATCGTTTAAAAAGAACTGTACCTGAGTGCACCGAGGGTGCAAAAAAAGGCTCGCTTTATTCTCGTCCCCCCTTTTTTATTTTAAATTCCTTTCAGCCCACAGGCGAGGCGAAAGAAGAACCGCGAAGAGATCGCGGCGCGGACGCTCGCGTGGCAACGTACCATTTAATAATCGCGAGAGGGATAGATAAAGGGTTGCTAGCAGCGCGGCGAGGGAGCGAGGGAACGTGGCGGAGTCTCTGGCTTTCGTCCAAATGAAAGCTAACCAACCGCGAACGGATCTCGACGAGAGTCTCCGACTCTCTCGCGCCGTACTCGCTCGGCCATCCGTCTCCTTTCTCCACGGTCACGTTGTAAAGTTTCACCTCGCAGCTACTTCCACGGGGGAATTTAATTGGCCGACCGACGTCGAGGGGGTGGGGGCAGGGGGGAATTTGCCGGCATACGCGGTGAACACAGTTTGAACCATCTTGGCCGTACTCCGCTCGCTGTACCAAAGAAAATTCTTGTTTATGTTGCACTCAATCGAAAACTCGGTAATACGGCCTGAGAGGCGAACTCCGGTCGGAGGGCCCAAGAAGCGAGCCAGGGCGGTCGTTCTTCATCCCCTATTAAGGCGGTCCGAGCTGTACAGTCACGCCAAACGCGAGTTTCAAGGTAAAATTTGAACATTTCTCGGTGGGATTAAAATCTGAAAAATATCAACCATATGCACTCTAAAAACAAGCGTGTTGTTAAGTGTGTTGAAACAACTCACGACACACATGTTACGTGTGTTGCGCCAAGCAAATGCATTCATAAAATACGTGTTGGTCGGCTTGCGTTTTGAAACAACACGCTTGCACTGCGTCTTTCCTGGATTCCCTGTACAACACACTTCTAAGTGTTTTGCTACAGAACACGTTTGTTGGAATACACGTTATGTGTGTTGTTTCAACGCGTTTACGGCCGAACAACTCACTTGGTGCACAGGTACACTGTGTATTTTTTCTATGTTCAACCTGAGAAAAAAACGCGTTTTTCACAGATTACAAAAAATTCTGAAAAAATTCATACGTATTCAGAAAAATAAACGAATCATTTTTATGAAAAAAAAAAATAGTTAAGTTGCCGTGTAATTTGTCGAACAATTATTTTTATCATAAATTTCCCAATAACATTTTACAATTATTATTACATAAAAACAGTAATTTGCAGCACCTCCCACATGGTTGACATTTTTCATATTTTAATCCCATCGAGAAACGTTCGAATTTTTCCCTGAAACTCACCTTTGGCTCGGCTGTACCGCTCGGACCGCCTCAGCGCGATGGAGCGAAAACCAAAGAAGCGTCACCCGGGTGAGGTTTCAGGTCAAGCGCGGAGTTTCCGTGTTCGACGAATAAACGAAGAAAATTGCGAAACAGCCCGCAAGAGAGCCCGAGACAAAAGGGAGACGCCGAGGAGTGGGGGGGCCGGCGGGTAGTGGAGGGGGTAAAAGGTCTCGGGAAAGAGCGCAAAGCCGGGAGAGGCCAGAAACGACCGGCTGACCGAGGTAAGAGAAACAAAGGTAAGTGGAACGCGATACTTCGCGCATATTTCCACGTAGCGTTGGAGTAGCTACTCGCCCGACCTACCGAGGCCCTTCCGCGAGTCGTGCAAGCAACGTTGAGCAAACAAGCTCGCGGGACTCTCGCTTGTTTAACGTTTTACCCCGGAGCTACCCAGCGTTTCCGTCGCTCTCCCCGGCCGTTCCTCTTTCTCCCTCGTCGACCTCACTCGCAACGCTGAAATCCTAATTTCCCTTCTCGAATTGGCCGCGAGCCGCTCCCTCTCGCTCTTTATCCCCGCACAATTCCCGGACCGACGATGCCCCGCGTAATCACCGAATCCCTCCCCCCCCTCCCTTACCTCCCATCTGGGACGATGCCAGGATAAAATTCTCGGTTTTTCACTTAAAAATTCTCTCCTTTCCGTAACTGTTACGCTCAGCCGACGAATTTTATTCTTTTTTTTTTTTTCTTGAATATAATTGGATAGTTGTGGAGAGAGGCGAGTTATTTCGCGGACCTTAACGTTGACTCACTTTGATGTTTCGCGTCCGCCACCGGGCATCGTGCGTTTGCTCGGTGGAGACTTTTGAGCGGTGGGTCGGAGACTTCGCAGGTGCGGTTTTAGAGCTGGGCCGACGTTGGACCAACTATGAACACCTGAGTTAGAAAGTCAGATTTAGGGCCGATTACGAGTTAACGTCGGGACGATAACGTTGGGCCAACGTTGTCAAAAGACGTTGACCCGATGTTGGATGTCGATGTTTAGCTGTTACAAACTATGTAGCATTCAATGTTAAAATTAGGTTAAGCAGATTTACGATACACCTGCGTCGGCTCAAGTCTGGTAGGTAGCGTCTTGCCAACTGTCGAGCCCAATGTCGGAGTGGTTATCGATTGACAGCCCAGCATTTAGCCAATGCTGGGCATTAAACGAGATCCGATCATCGGCTGTCAACCTGCTTTCGACTAATAGCCTATCTTCAGCCATACTCAGAGCGTCAGCCAACCGCATCTGGCGTGTTCTTGTCAGACCTATTCTGGACCTCATTAGGCGTCTTCTGGACGTCATTAGGCGCCTTCTGGATCGCATTAGGTGTCTTCTGGATCTCATTAGGCGGATTCTGGACCTCATTAGGCATCTTCTAGACCTCATGAGACGTCTTCTGGATCACATTAGGCGTCTTTTGGACCTCATTAAACATCTTCTGGATCTCATTGGGCGTCTCTGTACCTCATTAGGTATCTTCTGGACCCCATGAGGCGTCTTTTGGACCTTATTAGGCGTCTTCTGGATCTCATTAGGCGTAATCTGGACCTCATTAGGCATCTTCTAGACCTCATGAGGCATCTTCTGGACCTCATGAGGCATCTTCTGGACCTCATGAGGCGTCTGCTGGATCTCATTAGGAGTCGGTTGGACCCCAGTAGGCATATTCTGGATCTCATTAGGAATCTTCTGGATCTCATTAGGCATCTTCTGGATCTCATTAGACGTCTTCTGGATCTCATTAGACGTCTTCTGGATCTTATTAGACGTCTTCTGGACCTCATGAGGCCTCTTCCGGACCTCATCAGACCTCCTCTGTAGCTCATGAGGTCTCTTTCAAACCTCATCAGGTCTCTTCCGGACCTCATCAGGTCCCTGTGCGGCCCATTCCGGACTCCATCAGGCTCTTTCGGACCCCATCAGACCTTATGAAGTCCATTCCGGACCGCACCAGGCTCTTTCGGACCGTATCAGTTGCTGACGCAACGCCGTGAAATATGTGCCGCTGTCACTCCGACGTGTTTTATCGGGCCTCGCGAATGACCGCGATCCGTTTTCACGTTTAACTGCAAATTCAGTTAGACAGGATGGAGTAGAATGCGACGTCCGCCGTCGGATAGACGGGGTTGGGCCGAGGTGCATGCTTCGAATATCTCGCTATTTGTGCTTCGGACTTTACGAGACCCCCGCGAGATGGTCCGTGCCCAGTATATAGAGAGCCCCCGCGTACGTAGTAGGGCAGCGGGCGGAAGACGAGAGCCGTATAGTTGCGATACTATCCGGGACGGAGAGAGAGAAAGGAGTCACTAACGCCACTGTAAAATAGCACGTTTGCGCAGGATAGAAAGCCGGAGTTAGAGGGAGAGCGAGACCGTACGGGAGCGAGAATGAGAGAGCATGGAACGAGAGTCGTGGGAGTGGAGCCTGGAAGCTTTAGACGAAAAAGAGATAGGAGCGCGAGAGAGCGTTGGCCAACGTTTTACGGCCTCGGCTAGATGGTCTGGAACGTGGTGGCGAAATAAAAAATAAAAGACGCAAAGAGACGAGGCCGAAGGAGAGAGAGAAAAGGCGAAGCGTTGATGCCGGCTACCGGAGATGGAGAATTGTAAGAGGTGGAAAAGCTGCGGAGCGGGTCGACGCGCATTACTGATACGCTCTTTTCCATTAACCTCTTCTTGTCGCCGCGGTACTTCGAGGAACGAGAGGGACCGTCGTTGCACTTTGCTCCCGAGGAACGTTCGATGATGTACTTGGATTCCCTCGGGAACACTGGAGCTCCCGAAGACATAAAACGGATACAGGGTAATACGGAATCGCCCTGAATTACCCGGATGGCGAGGAGCAATTAGCCTCGGTCGATACCGCGTGTAATAGATGGGAAAACACTTTGAGTACTTTGAGTACGCATGGCAACGCCAAGTACTTGAAGTACACATGAAAGTATCACGTACTTGCAGCACGTATCAAGCTCTTGAAGTACGTATTGAATGCGGAGGTACTAACTTGAAGTAGATATGGAAGTACCAAGAATTTGAAGTACTATTGGAGTACCAAATATTTGTACTGTTGTAGTACCAAATACTTGAAGTACTATTGAAGTACCGAATACTAAGTCCTGTTGAAGTGCAAATACTTGAAGTACTATTAAAGTACCAGATACTTTAAATACCGTTGAAGCGCAAATACTTGAAGTACTGTTAAAGGACCAGAAACGTGAAGTTCGTATGGAAGTACCACATACTTAGGGTATTTAATAAAGTGTCAAATACTTAGAGTTGGTATTAAAGTCTCAAGTACTTGAATGACGTGTTGAAGTGCCAAGTAGTTGCAATACTAGGCTCCGGGTCGCACTTGAGTACCGAAGTGTTGGATATTGAATACGTTAAGTACCTGAGTGAATCAATCAATACTCGAAGTACCCGATGTATAGTTCCGGTATTCTCGAATAGATTTCACAATTGGCAAATTTTAGGGTGAATGTCGGTTCAAAGCAAAACATCGCTCCCGACGCATTGGCAATATGCTCTGTGTCGTGGCGTTCAATTGAACCAAGCGGCGTTACACGTCGGGAAGTGTAATTAATATCGAAGGAAGATTCACGCGCTCCAATTAACCGAATTGCCGAAGCTAAATTCTACGGGGCGTGTGTGCGTGTGCGGGTCCGCGTGGTCGTGCGTAATTCCGCGCCCCAGAGTCCTCTCCGCGCCTCGTGTCTCTCGCCCTCCCTCATCGAGGGACTCGTTGCTACACCGGATCGGTGCCGCTGATTGCCAGTCGTATAATATCGGCCGACTTCGACGTATTCCCCATCCAACTCGAGCAGACTAATACACGGTTCGGAGGGTGAATAACTTTCGCGATGCCAAGTGCCGCCTTGTTCTCCCGGTATTCGCGGAAATCTGCGAGGAAACCGGGTATAAGATGAGGGACAAGGGGTGCGACCATCGGCGGCGAAGATGAGATATCGGTGAAGTTTGAAACGTTGCAAAGTTGCAACGATTCTTCCAGATGTCTGGAAGAATCGGAAGAAAAAAACAAAAAAAAACCCCAAGAACGGAAGAAAAAAACAAAAAATGAAGAAAAAAAGAACAAAAAAGGAAGAAAGGAACAAAAAAAAAACCATCCACCCATTATTAAAAAAGAATTCATTAAAAAAGATTGAAGAAAATACGCCAAAAAACAATTTTAAAAAACGGAAAAAGGAAGAAAAAATACCAAAAGACCCAAAAAAGTAAGAAAAAAATCATAAGAACCCAAAAAATGGAAGAAAAAAACATAAAAATCCAGAAAAGGAAGAAAAATAACCTAAACAAGGAAGACATTTAAAAAAAATCCCAACAGAGGAAAAGAAACAAAGAGAAAAACATAAAGCCTAACCAGAAAAATGCAGTGCCTAGCGGGGATTTAAATTTCGACTATAGCAAGTTCGTTCCGGAATTTGAGACCTGGTCGATGTTGTTCTTTGATGTATTAAGTATAAAAAAAATTAAAACAACCCTTTTTCGTTGGACATCATGGTTGTTGCAGCGATGTTCTAAAAAAGCGCTGTCTAGTTATGACTAAATTTTCGAGTACGAGGAGCTCGGCATGGACCTTGGATGGTCTTAATTTTTTTTTTCTTCGGAGTATAAGGTGCTCTTTCCTTGGAACAGTAATGCTTTTCAGAAAACGCAACAAACCGATACAACGAATAAAAAGACCGGACACTGTTCGGTGATTCCATAACCTTTTTTTATTCGCCATACGACACATGAGCCAAGCGCCAGTGCTGGGAGAACCGTCTCAACTATGCAATGTTTCAAACTTCACCGCTGTAAGATGAGACCGAGGGACGGTGGCGTAATGACGAGGGCGACCGGGGTTGCTCATCGACTGGGTGAGGGACCATGAGATATCCCGGCTCAATCACACGGGCGAAATTTATTCTGCCCACTCCAGATCTAGGCGTCTTTTGGATCTCATTGGGCGTCTTGTGGGCCTCATTAGGCGTCTTTTGGACCTCATTAGGCGTCTTTTGGACCTCATTAGGCGTCTTCTGGACCTCATTAGGCGTCTTCTGGATCGCATCAGGCGTATTCTGGACCTCATTAGACATCTTCTGGACCTCATAAGGCGTCTTCTGGATCTCATCAGGCGTATTCTGGATCTCATTAGACGTCTTCTGGACCTCATTAGGCGTCTTCTGGACAACTCATCAGGCGTCTTCTGGATCGCATTAGGCGTATTCTGGACCATATTTGGCATCTTCTGGACCTTATGAGGCGTCGTCTGGATCTCATGAACCGTCGGAACGATGCAACGTTTCAAACTTCACCGCTATAAGATGAGACCGAGGGACGGTGGCGTAATGACGAGGGCGACCGGGTTTGCTCATCGACTGGGTGAGGGACCATGAGATATCCCGGCTCGATCACACGGGCGAAATTTCTTCGGCCCACTCCAGATCTAGGGATTACTGTAGTGTTACATACAGAGAACGCTTTCGCATCGCGCCGGATCCCGACGAGTACAATGGCAAATTTACTCAGCACTTTCGCGGCTCCTGCCAAACCGCCATTCAATGGCTCAACCAATTGACTGTGGAATCCTATGCACTCGCTCGATGGACTCTCAAGTTCGCAGAGCAAACGGCGCGCGGTTGACTCGCACTTTGATGAACGACCCAAACCCAACTCCCCACCCACCGGTTATTGACGTACTCTTCCAGAGGGACAGCGACCATCGGGAAACACAGGGACTCGTACCACAAAGTTTTACATGATCGCCGGTGTTGGATGCACCCTTACATCCTTGGTCATCGATATCCTTCCGGGGGATGTGGACCGAGTTTGAGGGATCGGTTCTCATCCGGCCGGGATGGTAGTCAGGTAAGTACACAAGGAGAATCCTGATTCGTGAAGACGTGGTAAGGATATTACGCGAGGAGCAAGACGGTATGGGTTGGAAGTGTCGTTTCCAAGAGGAGTTTCCAATGGGCGAGCTGGAACAGACCGTGGAGATGGGATTGCCGGCGATAGCATGAGGGAAACGCTTGTGGTTCGTCGGTTGCGGCTAACGTACGGTATTCCCTTTGGGAGTTCGGAGTCCTTGCACACCGCACCACCCGGCCCGGGACCGTCGTCTGGCTCTGGCCTAATTGAGGTATATTGCAAGTAGTTGGTGGTAACATCGAAGGGACGAGGATACTGCGGAGTGTGCAGGACCGCCTCGGTCCTCGAAGGGATTCTTCAACCGACGATGCTTATCTGGACGAAGTACTCCTGCTGCTTTGACTTCCGTCGGCCGGACGAGGGAGAGACGCGAGGGAGAAAACCCCGGTAGATGCTCTGAGAGAGATTAAAAAAATCGTGGTTGCGTCAGAGAGATTTAGCACTCCGGAAGATTTAATCCTCTGGAAAGGGCGATAGACAGCCAGAACGGAGAGTCTAGACATGTAGTGCTACAATAACTTTATCCGTGGAGGTTTTGTTTCATATGTTGGGAAGTGGATACCTTGATGGTTGGACCATGAGTGTTTTGACGTATCGCCAGCTATGAGTTGATTTGTCCCAAACCGAAGTGGAACATTGGTGATTACTAGAAGCAACATTCTTTGATTCTTTGCTAAGTGGGCTTGAGTCTTCTGAACTTGTCACTGGGACACCTTCATAGTTGGTCCAATAGTGTATTGACGTATCGTTAGCCAACTGCTGTTTTGTTCAAAACCCAAGCGGGACATTGGTGATCGCCAGACACAATATCGTTTGATTCTTTGATCGGTGGGCTTCAATCTTCTGATTTCGTAATTGGGACACTTTGATGGTAGGTCCAAGACTGTTTTGCCGTATAACCGGTTGTTTGACGTATCACAGCTGTTGAGTGTCTGTTCGCATCCCAGCCGCTTCATCCCAAACCCTATTGGAACATCGGTGATTGCCAAAACCAACATTCTTTGATTCCCTTCCGGCAAAACTGAGATTCCTCACGAATGGCTTCCTTCTGCAGCCTCCTTCGGGACTCCTGATCGGAATACCAATAAATTTGTATCCAAAAGTTCCCCAAACATGGATTCTTTTCATAAGCCAGGATAAGCGGGCTTGATCCTCCTGATCTCGTCATTAAGCGAGGCAGGCAAGAAAAACACGGAACACAGTTCGGCAAAGGCTCATCACGAATGCGCGTGAGGATCATCCTTATTGCTCTACCCCACAGGGCGGATACAGTTGCGAGTGTCTCCCTCCATCCCGCGCTCACCACCGACGTGTTCCTGCAACGCACGGCGGATCCGAGCGAGATGGATAAACAACTCGCGGGGCTCACGAGTGGATAACTCTCGGGGTATCGGGCTTGCGTACCCAAGTGTTCGACGAAGTTGGAGTGGCGCGTTGAACGCTCCCAGTTGCGATCGAACTTTGGATATGGAAGAGGAAGATTTCTGGGAGCGCGACGAACCTCCTCACAATTATCATTGTAACTAGTTTGTATTCGTGAAACTCCACCAAGAGATGATCCTCTTGGCGAAGTTTGGGGCTCGAGTATCCAGGTCGAAACCTCACCTGCACGATAGATGGCGCGTTATGATTCGACCAAAGTTTCGATGGCTCCCTGAGATTCATAATCATAAACAGAAGCCTCTTTTTCATCCCCAACCAGCCGGTCACCTTCGTCACCACCGGACGGCTGAAGAAGCAACCCTTGCGGGGCCTCTCAGTGTCCCGATAAATCTCCGTAATCTCGGGACGGACTTTTCCTCCCAGGCCGCGTCACTCTTCAACGATCATGGCGGGTTCCTGGCGGAATAACCAAGCGGGAATTGCGTTAGTGAATTCAACGAGGCAGTTAGGCGGCTCGGTGGGGTGGTTTCTTGGGTTTCCGGGGAGGAACGAGCCGGGGGATGGAACGGTGAGCTGAAGTGACGTAAAACCAAGGGGGGCTCCGATGAGCGCGGATTCCAATGGCTCATAAGTTATTCGGCTGGGCGGGAGGGGGGGGAGGGGGGGGACATAAACGTGAACAGAAAACATTAAGAGCTGATGACTCTATTAGAGCGAAAGACATGAAAAACTTTGCTAATATCGCGGAGATCCGTTAACCGGATAGGAGCAACATAACCGGCGGCATAAATTATTGTATTCCATAATGCTTCGTCGCGCTCTTCCGCTTCGCTGACGGTTTCCCCCTCATGGGCGGTGTGAGGAAACGAAATATACAAAGTGCTGATGTGAACGCAAAGTGGAACGAGGTGTATGCGGATTATATGTACGACGAGGTGGGTGGCTGCGGGGGGGGGGGGGAGGGGGGGGTTTGGAGACAGAGTGGGTGAAACGCGGATAGACGGTTGCAAGAGTGGTGATGGTGCATTACCATGTGTATATAGACGGGGAGGAGAGCGGGAGGGACCGGGGCGGTACCGCGGGTATATCTCAAATGGGCCGCGTATAACTGCGTGAGAAATGGCACTGTTTTGACACTCGCTTCTCACACTCACGTACCCTCGCCCCCCCCCCCCCCCCCCCCCGCCGCTTGTATACCCTCCGAGTTGCAAAGTTCTTGTTTTCCGTTTTAGCCCGAAAATCTCTCGCGAACTCGGTGCTACAATCTACGACGCGAGACTAGGGAGACTCGAGCATTTCGGCATTGATCTACGAATTCAGCTGAATTGATAGGGGGCGGAGAGGAATAGGAAGAACGTTGCGAATTCGGGTGGGTTTACGATAATCGGAGAAAACAAGGGGGTTTTTGAGGCTGGTGATAATATAATATAATATAATATAATATAATATAATATAATATAATATAATATAATATAATATAATATAATATAATATAATATAATATAATATAATATAATATAATATAATATAATATAATATAATATAATATAATATAATATAATATAATAAAAATTTAATTTATATAGATTCGTATAAACTCGACTATTATTTAGATAAATTAAAGGGGTTTGCCCGTAGTCGGTACACTTGATTCACATCGTTGGGAAACTTGTTTTGAAATAGAGGTTCTTTCAATAAAGCTTGTTGGATGTGTTTCCTCCGTTTGCCTTCTGCTATATGAATTACATTTTTAATTTGTATATTTTTTAAGTACGTACAAATTGCAGGTACGACTTTGGGATTTTTTTTTCAGAATCTTCATACAATGCCAAGTATCCTGTAAAATCGGGACCAGAAACAAAGGTGTTTTTACTAGAAAAAAATTATTACATTTTTTTTTTTTCACGAAACATGAACTTTCAAATTTATTTGACGGCCACCGTTTATTTAGTTTAAGTAAAACATTTATTTGATGTTAACAAATATTTATTTAAATTAAGTAAACAATTACCTAAGAGAAATAAATATTTATTTAAATTAAGTAAATAGTTACTTAAATTAAATAAATATTTATTTAAGTCAACTAAATATTTTACTTAAACCAAATAAACGGTGGCCGTCAAATAAATAATTTCTGTTTGTACTTCCGAGCGGAAGCGTCGGAAACGCACCGACACTTTTCACACCGCGTAAATGCATCCCGCCTTTGAAACGCCTCGCTTCTCGCGGCTCCGAGAGTAAACGCAGTATTACAATCCCCCTATCTAGCGTGCACCCACCCACACAAAATTGCAGATTGAAGCTACACCGGACCATTTGACCGGAGGCCGAGAACGACACCCTTGAATTTCCCTCCCTCCACGCACGACTCTCGTCACGTGTGCAGTCCGCTCGCCAGCGAGGTCGTCGCGACTTTCCGCAATGACGATTCTCCGCCTCCACTCACCCCCCCCCCCCTGCCGGGCGCCGAGCCGGGCAGAATAATTCGATTACCTGGAATCAGAAGTAGCGTTATTATTATTATTATTACATTTTTTTTTACGCCCTCGCACACCCTAAGCTGAGGACGAAGCAGAGGCAATTTTCGCACGAACGCGCTTTTCCATCCACCCTTCGTAAATTGCGAATGAATCGGAGCGAAATTTGTGATTCGAGCTGAAGAGCGGAGGGGGGGGGGGGGGTGCGTAGAGGAGAGCGGGGCAAAATGGAACAGTGTCGCAAAAAAAAACTCAATCTTCCAATAACTTTTGGGTGCCCCATTTAGTTTAGACAGTTCTGACAGTTCTGACAGTTCTGACAGTTCTGACACTTCTGACACTTCTGACATTTTTTTTTCGAGATATCGAATTTCTGCCACCGGCATTCGCTTTACCCATTTCCACACGGAAAACGTAAAACTGGTTCCTTTTTCGAAGTTTTAAAAATTTACCATTTTCAGCATAGGGAATCCTATGTTAAAATTTGCGAAACGGCACTTTTTTCAAAACATTTCGAGATATCGAATTAAAATCTCCGCCATTGTTTTCAAGTGACATATTTCCCAACCGATTTCATTAACGAAAAAATGCGAAAATTTTTTTTTGAAAAAGTACCAATTTCGTCGAAAATCCGAAATCACTCCCATACGCTATATTCTCGAAATTCCGGCTTTCATAGTATATAGAGGTGGATTTCGAAAATCCGAAATGACTGCCATATGCTATATTACCGAAAGTTATTTCAGAAAACTGACAACTATCAAAGATACCATTGGACCAAACGTTGCCAAAGTTCCGTCCAATGTTTTGTCCCGCTGTCCCATTATGCCCCCGCCCTGTCCCGGCTAACCGCGCGGGGGAGCGCCTCGAGAGAAAATAAATGTTCTCGGAACGTTTCGCCCCGCGACGTACTCCCCCCCGTCTTTCCTCGTCTGATTTATTGACACCGCTGTGACGACGGGAGCTCAAACGAGACCGGCTTTTTCCACCGGTCCCCGGTACGGCAACGCGGCTGTACGGCTGACCACAACCGCCTCTCTCCACTTTGTTAGCTGTTAGCTTATATACCGTGTGCAGCCCGGTGCGCCCCACCGAGGGGGGCGGGGAGGGGGGAGAGGGGGGAGGAAAAAGCTAGGGAGAGTTCCACCACCGCACCACCCAATCAGCGAAATGCCCGAGTATCCTGCATTATTTCGAGGCTCCGCTTGTGGTCGCCCCCCCCCCGCCCCCCGCCCCCCGCCGCGGCCCCCCGTGTTGTATCCCGGTACGGTAAAGCTTTCTTCCAGGCCGGCGGAGTTGACTGCCCAATGGGGAATCAGCGCGGGTCATTCGGAGCTTCGCGGGAGAGAGAAAAATTTGGGGAGAAAAGTCGAGGGCGACTTTGTTATTCGGGCAGCGGTTACGGCGTGTGGTGGTCAGACCACTGTGGCGAGCGCGAGGGTTCGATACCATGTTGCGGATACTTTTTTTTTTTTTTATGTAACTCATTCATGAAAAGCGCTACTTTGCGTGTCTGCCAAGCGTGGCGTAAGTGGCGCTTTACAGCCATGAGTTTAGTAAAGTTCGGCGCATGCGCAGATCGGCTCCGCTGCGTGCGATTTACTTTTGCGTGCGATGTCTGGTAAATTATTGCACGCTGCTCGCAACGCCACAATCAGCAGGCGCGGAGTAGCGCTTATTATATAGTACATTACGATACTAGTGCGAAAAAACTTTTTCGGCTGAAGGCGAGTGTTGCAATCATACGAGTTCAGAAAACGTTTTTCGCACGAGTGTTGTACAGTTTTCTTTCACAAGGTGTGAAAATGGGGGTTTTCGAACGCGAAGCGTGCGTAAAACCGTCATTTTCCACACCGTGTGACATAAAATAGTATTCGATACTTGTACGTAAAAGCGGACTCTCGACCGCGCGTGTGAAGTGGTCACTTCTCACCTTCTGTGGCGAAAGTCCGCTTTTACGAACTAGTATCGCGATATACTATTAAAGGGAAAGTAATATTTTGCATGTTGAACGGTGAATGTCGTGAATGGCGCGGCAGACGGTTGGGCGCTGATTCCGCTGGCGGATGTTGATGCTTTTCGAGCGTTCCTCGCGTTCCGTGGGAAGCGGCCCGGGGTGGCGAGTTAGGGTGGAAAAGCCGGCGAGAGAATCCGAACATCTGTCGCCGACGGGCGAGAAACTACTTCTTGCTTACCCGGGTTATATAATCAGAATAACGATGACAACGACAACGGATTGCGGGCGGAGCTCGGTGGAGTGCTCGAGGTCCATTGCTCGGGGAAATAAGTCGTTCGAAATAGAGTCGATAAAGTGGAGCCCCAATTTTCTTTCACTCCCCGTGTAGCGAGTGCAACTGCGTTCCGTACGGAAATTTGGGTGAGGATTCGGTCGGATTCTTGCTACATCCGAAGAAAATATTTCTTTATCAAAAATAAAATTCATGTCGGATCAAATAAATTATCTTCTTCCTATATCGGCCTACTAGCGTGTTACTTGTACTCCCAGAAAAATAATTTAGTTGACTGCCACCGTTTATTTGGTTTAACTAAAATATTTATTTCATTTAAATAAATATTTATTTAAATCAAATAAATATTTTCCTTAAACCAAATAAACGGTGACCGTCAAATAATTTTTGTTTTCTGGGTGTATCGAGTATAATTTTTTGGTAGTAGTAAATTTATTTATTGACAATATATTACACGGTATGGATGGCTGGTACATTGCAAAGATTATTTACATTTTATAATACTATTGCTATTGTCAATAGGCCATCGACCCAAGTCCTTCAGCCCATAATTTGTTATTTAACTACATATTTGTTATCTACTTAGTATATTTATTAGTATATTTAGTATATTATTAGTACTTAGTATATTTAGTATATTAGACGAATCGAAACGACAGTAAACAGTAACACGTGTCGCGCGACAAAATCGGAGCTCCGATGAACTGCGAAAGCGACGATTCGCTCTTAAGCTTTAACATTTATCCATGCATAAAGACGAACACCCCCTCCCCCCCCTTCGCCCCATGGTTATCAGCTCTACCCGCCGTGAATAAAGTTTCATCTCCGCGATAGAAGAGGAAATCGGCATGCAGCATCGCCGATGGAACTCCATCCGAGGACTCCGCTCCGGATGCGTGCGTTCATCGCGGGTCCCCGACAGCGTCGAGAGAGCAGTCGTTGGGAAACTGTTTTATCGTTCCTCGGGGTAGCGCCCTGCCGTTTCTTGCCTCAGGAGAAATGCCCCAGGGGTCCGGTCTCCCCCGCCCGTTATTACCGTGGCGGGGGGGGGGGGGGGGGGGGGTTTAGAATAAACTCGTCGTTTCGTGACCGAAAGCTCGTTCTCGCACCTTCGAGCCTCGAGAACCCTTGACGGAAGATCAAGAGGGCCACTGACGCCCTAAGCCCTTAACACCGAAGTCAGCACGTCACACAAGATTAAACCACATACGCGAGGCTCGTCGGTGAGGGTGGAAACGATCTATCGCAGAGAAAATTCAACAATTTACCGGGTAAAAAGAAATGTACGTGACTCATCAAGTCGTCAGGCACGTATCCATATTTTGTTGGTGTAATTGGGGTTGGGATTGGTATTGGTGTGTTTATTATGACCCTAGTTAGACCATGGCTCAATATGGGTGAGTAGAGTGAGAATATAATACACTGAGAGAAGGATCTAGTAAATATGAGTATAGCGCATTAGAGATGTTACCATAGCACGTAGTAGTAGGGAACTAGGGAGACACCTATGGTAGGAGGTACCGGATTTGTAGGAATTTTTCGTAGATATTGTGGTAAAGATTCTTGGAAAATCTGAGACTTTCCGCCATAGGTGGGACACTAGGTCCATGTTGCTATGTGCTATGGTAATTTTTCCTGTTTTTCCTGTCATAGTTTCCTGGATTCAAGACTATCCCTCCATAGTTTTCTGGGTCCAAGACTGTCCCTCCATAGTTTTCTGGGTCCAAGACTTTCCCTCCATAGTTTCCTGGATCCAAGACTGTCCCTCCATAGTTTCCTGGATCCAAAGCTGTCCCTCCATAGTTTCCTGGATTCAGGAATATCTCTCCATAGTTTCCTGGATCCAAGACTGTCCCTCCATAGTTTCCTGAATCCAAAGCTGTCCCTCCATAGTTTCCTGGATTCAGGAATATCTCTCCATAGTTTCCTGGATCCAAGACTGTCCCTCCATAGTTTCCTCGATCCAGGACTATCCCTCCATAGTTTCCTGGATCCAGGACTATCCCTCCATAATTTCCTGGATCCAAGGTTGTCCCTCCATAGTTTCCTGGATTCAGGAATATCTCTCCATAGTTTCCTGGATCCAAGACTGTCCCTCCATAGTTTCCTGGATTCAGGAATATCTCTCCATAGTTTCCTGGATCCAGGACTATCCCTCCATAATTTCCTGGATCCAAAGCTGTCCCTTCATAGTTTCCTGGATTCAGGACTATCCCTCCATAGTTTCCTGGATTCAGGACTATCCCTCCATAGTTTCCTGAATCCAGGACTATTCCTCCATAGGTTCCAGAATTCAGTACTTCCGCTTCATAGATTTCAGTATCCAAGACTATGTTACTGTTACATCTGGACGTAATCTGCCGCCTAGAAGACAATTGTTAAAAAATAAGTATTCAGTCTCTGGGTCATGTAGGTCGATCGCACCGTAGTTTTGTATGTCGTTTCCCGACCCAAAGCTCGTTCCCGCACCTTGGACCCTCGAGACCGCTCTTCGGAGGATCAAGAGGGGTTCCAGAACCGACGCCCTAAGTCCTGAACACCGAAGTCAGCACGTCCCGAAAGATTAAACCACATACGCGAGTCCCGTCGTTGAGGGTGGAAACGATCCATCTACCGCTCAGTCCTCCTTACAACCATCCCCCTCATTCCCAGCCGGTAATGCAGATCTCTGCACCCTGCACCACGTGCACCCCGAAAATCCGAACCCACCCCGGAGCTTCCCGGCATAGCAATTTGACAAGGCAATCGACGGCACCGATTAAGAGTACCGGTATTAGCCAGTCGATAACGAAAATCCTCTCATCCGAATTCGCGCGGAAGAGCCGCACAGACCGCGTCGCCGACGCCTCCGGAGCATTACGGCGCGATGGAACGGGACCTTGGGTTGCCGAAGAGCCCGACGCTGGATCCCCTAAATCTTGTCGAAAGACATTTCGAGTCGACTGTGTAACCCACTCGGATTAAACTCTTAGAAACTCCGGAGAGAATTTTGGACCAGCGCACCGAGCCACCCCGCGAGTTTCAAGTTTAACCTCCCTCGCTTCCACTCAACGCCCCCCAACCCACCCACCCCCCCCCCCCCTCCCTTGAAGTCTCTCTAAATGCACGCAAACTCGACGATGGTTACGAAAACGGCAGTTGAGGCGACTTGGAATCGCAATTCCACCGAGTGGACGGGAACTTAGATTGCGGTGAAAGAGCCCGTGATGGAAGGGGTTTGGGGGATGGGGGGGGGGAGGGGGAGTTTGCCCGTGGATTTTATTTTACACCCCCCGGGGAAAAGCAAGGAGAGGCTACTTCCTGTAACTCGTGACTGACGACTATGGTGACGACAATGAAATGAATACGAGGATGAATAAAAGATTATGCCAATTCCACCGCACTCGCCCCCCCCCCCCCCCCCCCACCCGGTCTTCCTGCCGACGGGGATAAATCGTCGCTTATGAATCAATGGGAGAAAGAGCGCGGAGTGGGAATGTCGGGACGATGTTTGCTACTGTCGTTTCTCTCTTAGCCTATTTTTTTTTTTTTTTTTTTTTGCTTCGTAGAGAAAGCTATGTTTTCGTAAAGAAATTATAATAATTGGGCTGAAGGAGTTAGGTCGATGGCCTTTTGGCAATAGCGATGTTATGAAATGTATTATTATTTGCATAAATAATACTTGCATTATTGCACGAATATAAAATTTAAAATTGTTGCCGAACCTTGTATAAATAAATAACAAGTACATAAAAGGAACCCTTCAAAATACAATTAAACCTTAATACAATAATTAGGCATTTTTATTTGCATCATTAATTTTTTTAATTAAAAGTCGTTAGAATTTTGGTCAGGGAAATTTTGTAATTCGTCAGTGAAAAGTCAGGGAAAAGTGAGGGCATTTTTTCGGAAAAAAAAAACGGCCACCATGTTATCGCCAACTTCGATTGGGCCGATAGGCAATTCGACGTGGAGGGGGAAAATCCTCGCCGACGATCGAGTTACCGGCTCTTTCATCCCAGGACGCGTCGTCTTCCTGGCGAGACCCTTGTGTCTGTCAGAATGAGCGCGATGCGGAAGGGGGAAAGTGTGTTGGGAGTGTATGAAGGGAAGGTCATCGGGGGGGAGGGGGAGGGGGGGGGGGTAAGAGGCGATGCACTCCAGTGCATCGCGACCCGGGGCGAAGGAGGGGGGAGGGAAAAAAATTGCCGCAAAAGCGGGAGAGCGATCGTCGAGCTCACGGACAGGAAATCCAATCCCATCTTAACCCTTCTGCGGTGTCAGTGACTTCTGCATCGGCGTTAATGGAAGACCCGGGGATCCTCGGCAACGACGTCGTGTCTCTTCGTAAGCCCGAGCTATCAGGGTAAAACCGTAGAACGACGGAGCTCAGACAACCGCGAAGAGAGTTCACGGGCGAGGGTTCGTTTGAAGTTCCGTCGGCGAAAGCTCTCGGCGATGGCAACGACGGAACGACCCCTGTTCGGGGGAGTCGAAGACACCTGGAAGATCATTAAAGAGGACGAATTTGCTGGGTTTTACCAACCAACAACCATTCGGCGAGAGCGGAACGCGGATTTTTTTAATCGGCGACGGAAAAGGTGCTCACCATTTTTTTTTTTTTTTTTTTTTTTTATAATGAACCCCCCTAAAAATGTCGCTGGAAAAAAGTTCCAGAGAAAAGTCAACGATTACAGTGTCAAAAAATGTAGCTGATGTATCAGTCAGGTATCCGAGTTTCGTCAGTGTAATGTAGATGTTTTGACCCGGTGTGGGATTTTTTAGGAACTTCTCCGTTTGAAGAGCCCGAGTAGAAATTTTGGAGCGTTACATCGGGACCTGACAAGGTCCAGATCAGGCCTAGTCAGGCCCTTGTCAGATCTCCTCAGGGCCTTATCAGGGTCCCGATGTAACGCTAGAAGTTGAGTACGACATAGAGTTCAGGTACCAGGTCTTGGACGACAGGATTATCGAAGTCCAGGTCGATTCCTTCGTAGTTGCCGGTGTCAGGACTGTATCCAGGACTACCGCTTCATAGTTTCCTGGATCCAGGACTACCGCTTCATAATTTCCTGGATTCAGGACTATGTCTCCATATTTTTCGATATCTAGGTTGATCCTTCCGTAGGTTTCAGTGACTAGGTCGATCACACCATCGTTTTATATCTGTGGAGCCAACTTTTCCCGTAATCGATTTGCAATACGAACTTTTCACGTACTCGACTTACAAGACGACATTTTCACGTACTCGACTTACAAGACGACATTTTCACGTACTCGAATGTCGACACGAACTTTTCAGGTACTCGACTTTCAATACGAACTTTTCACGTGCGCAACTTGCAATACGAACTTCTGACGTACTACTCGACTTGCACGACGAAATTTTCACACACTCGAATGTCGATACGAACTTTTCACGTACTTGACGGATTTTCATGTACATAGAAGATGAACTTTTGACTTACTTGGCCAACGTGAACTGTAAATGCTCTAGACGTATAAAACTACGGTGCGATCGACCTAGACGCTGAAAACTACGGACGGATCAACCTAGATATCGAAAAATATGGAGACCTAGTCCCGGATACCGAAAACTATGGAGCGGTAGTCCTGGATCCAGGAAACTGTGAAGCTGGAGTCTTGGATGCAGGAAACTATGAAGTGGTAGTCCTGGATCCAGGAAACTATGAAGTGGTAGTCCTGGATCCAGGAAACTATGGAGAGGTAGTCCTGGATCGAGGAAACTACGAAGTGGTAGTCCTGGATCCAGGAAACTATGAAGTGGTAGTCCTGGATCCAGGAAACTATGGAGGGGTAGTCCTGGATCCCTGAAACTATGGAGAGATATTCCTGGATCCAGGAAACTATGGAGAGATATTCCTGGATCCAGGAAACTATGAAGGGACAGTCCTGGAGATCGAAACCTACAGGGGAATCGACCATAATCCTGTCGTCCACGACTTGCTACCTGATCTTTATGTCTCAGTCAATCTGATCACACCTAAAAATTCGGTTGTTGTACAACCGACAATTTTTTGGATTTTTCAGATAGCGATTACTTCATTATCTACTAAAAAATCGGCAAAACCGATGCGTTAATCGTGTTCTACGGGAAAAAATACATAGAATAGTGTGGTCGGCGGAGTCGAAAAGCCTCTCTTCGCTCCGTAACAGGGCTATGGAAATCATAAAAAAAACGCGATCAAGAGTGGGGGGAACACGTGCCATATTTTCGAAAAACGCAAACTGTCCGAAAAATCTTTGCGACCACATATCTCGACATAACTTTTTGCGCTGAAAACGAATCCGCCAATAATTTTCAGCCAAAGTCAAGCGTGACATTGTTAACGAACAATTATTCCATCTACAGCCATGACCGAAATTTCCTCGCCAATAAAACACGAAAAATTTGGTAAACAACCAATTCGTTGATCTCTCAAAGTAGGATCAAGTTCTCAACCAAAACATTTAAAAACAAATGCAAAAAAAAACCACCATCACATAGGAACACACGAAGCGATTTAAATAACTCGTGACATTCCGACCGGCAGAAAATTCGAGTCCGCTCGAATGAGGAGGATTCCTGGTGGCATTGCCTACGCTCGAAGTATTCAGAAAAAAAAAGAATGCACAGTGCCGCGTTCGCGAGTGGTTCTCGGCGCGTCGGTGTGCGGGAGTAACACGCGAATATTCTCTCCGTGCCGGAAGCGCAGAATTCACCGATCCCCGTTGTATATCGACTAACAAATACCAATTGCCGGCTTTCATTAAATCAATCGTCCACTTCGCGACCGGCTGTGCTGCTTGGTACATAGCAGTAAACGTATTATAGCGAAAGAGAGCTTGCTCTCGTTGCTGTGTATAGCTTATACAACTCGAAATACAATGATACAATGAGGCTAATCCGGTCGCGAAACAAGTACAGAGCCGCTTGTCCTGTTCCCACCGGGTTTTCATTGTATCGGCTATTGCCGCCCCGCCATTGCGACTGGATTCACGTTGTACCACAGCGTTACTTCCTATACCGTATTTCGACCTCATAGCAGCCGCCTCCATGTGTGGAGACACGTACAGTGCGTAAATGCAATTGCGCTTACAACGGACATTGCAATATCCTCGTTACACTCGTGCACTCTCCTGTATCGTATATTTTGATATTCAACCCACCCAACACCCCCCCCCCCCTCCACCCTTCCCACCCCCCACCCAGTTTCCTTGCTATGCAATCCGACATATATGCCATTTCACGAGAACAACATCGATTCATCTGCTGGCCTCGATCTCACTGATGGAGTTTTCCAATGTTTTTTTTTTCTTTTTTTTCGAACTCTTGCTCGGAGAAAAATGGATTCGTTATTCTAATGAAACATGGATCGATGATAATTGGTCGATACGGCGGGATCGAAATTTCAGTGTGAGTGATATGTCGAAGAAATTGTTGCCGGGGCGGCGATACTGAGATGATCGGAATTTGGATTTCGGTATTTCTGTATTTAGATATTCAGCTTTTGGAATTTCAGAATTTCCAAATTCAACTTTCAGAATTTTTAAATACTACTTTCAGAATATCAGAATTCATGTTTCAGAATGTCAGAATTCAACTTTCAGAATGTCAGAATTCAACTTTCAGAATGTCAGAATTCACCTTTTCATTTATTTTTTGAAAATTGTATTTTAATTATAGCTTCCTGTATGAGGAAGCAAAACCGGCCGAAAAAAATGTTCCTCATTTTGCCCTAATTTTTTTTTTACACTCTCATCAATAAAACTACAACGTCAACAAAGCCCCCAGGTTTCTTTATCGATTCCCGTACAATCACCAGAGAGGACGCGTGTTTCTCCGGCACTGCCGGAAGCTGTCGACGAGTCATCGCCGCGCAAAAGTTCTCCCGGTCAGGCTATCGATTATATCAATTTTTAATCGAATTCTGCAGAATTTAGTGCGCTCGCCTCTGACAATATTATTGTTATCCGCACCGGGGCGGTTGAGTGGTTCCTGTACACTCTGCACAGAACCAACAACAACAGAACCAGCCCCGCGTCACCAGCGATCGCAGCGTCGAGAGCCCACTCATGTTCCTCCAATCGAGTATTCACGCTCGAATTAACGATGAATTATAATAATTAATCAACGGCGCTACAAATTCGTATAAAAAATAAAAATAAAAGAAAAACCGCGAATTCACACCGTGAATCACTCGTTCCCGTGTACCAGCTGCATCAACGTGTCGCTAGTACACGATCCGTCGGACGAGTATCGTATTTATTTAAATATTAAACACCTCTCCATTAAATATCTGCCAATTTATGCAATTTGTCGCCTCATCGACGTTATTATTATTATTATTATTATTATTATTATTATTATTATTATTATTATTATTATTATTATTATTATTATATAAAATTACTATTATTATTATTGTTCCGACGCACACAATTGCCGAAATCCTGAACATACTCCAGAACGCATAGGCGCATATAATCGGCTTAGGAGGGCTGAAGGACTTAGGTCGATGGCCTATTGGTAATAGCATTAGCATTAGCATTATGATATGTAAATAATCTTTTAAATGTACCAGCATCCCTACCGTGTAATATATTGTCAATAAATACATTCACTACTACTCGGCCCAGAATAAGTCCTGGAATAATGTACAACACCACTGTTCATCGCAAATAAAAGTTAACAAGCAGACAAATATGAGATACACGGGTTGAAATACTCCGGTCAATGGCCCATTTGGCAAAGGAAAATACAAACGAGATATTTGTAAACATTCTGACCAATAAAGCTCTTGTACTACTATTATAATAAGTGTCATAATTATATTATATTATATTATATTATATTATATTATATTATATTATATTATATTATATTATATTATATTATATTATATTATATTATATTATATTATATTATATTATATTATATTATATTATATTATATTATATTATATTATATTATATTATATTTCGGCTAGAGAAGCGAAAAGTGTCAGCTGTCAATGATTCCGTTGCAGAGAGAATATATATTCGTACGAATATCGTACGGAAGCTTTTCCGTAGCTCCGAGAATTTTCCACGGTCTCGCTATGGCGAGCATTGTGCTCGCATCACCGAATTATATACAGTTGATACACGAATTTTCCCGGATGTATTATTTTGCAACACACGAGGGTTGCTCGCCAACGGAAACTGAATAGCTACAACGTAGCTCTCTCATGCGCGGAATCCCTCCCCCAAAACGGTTACAAAATCATTCCGAGCGTACCGATTATTGCGCGGCTTCTCTGGGCTTTATTTTTCATCGTACATCGGTGAACACACGCTCACACACTCACACGTATTTTTTTTATTTTTTTTTTAGTGTTTTCGATAGCATCGGGACGAGAGATTGAGGCCGCTTATGCGAAAGGCGACAATTGTCGCACCAAATAAAATTTTCCATAACCCGTACGATTGAGTGATCCTTAAGGTAGTTCTGTCGCTTGGTATTCATTTCGCATAAGTTCGAGAAAAATGATGTAATATAATATAATATTTGGTAGCGTCTCACTTAAAATAGTAATTTACGATACAAGTGCGGTAAAGCGAACTTTATACGCACGGTGTGAAGTGAGTCACACGAGAAGCATGCGTAAAGTACGAGAAGCGTGAGTAATATAAAATCGGCCCGATGCGCGCATGCGCCGGGTATGTATAGTACACTAGTGCTGTAAAGCACTACTTAAGCCACTCTCGACAGGCACGAAAAGTTGCACTTTTCATGCATGAGTTACATAATAGTAATTTTTTTACGTACGGCGCTACCGCGTCTTGATATTTTTTAAAAACCCAAATTTTATATAGCCAACGGGAGAGTAATTCAGAAATCGTAAATCAATCCCATATGTTACATTCTCGAGATTTCGGCGTTCATAGCGTACGGGAGTGAATTTGGAAAAACCCAAATCCCATATAGCACACGGGAGCGGAATTCAGAAATCATAAATCAATCCCATATGCTATATTCTCGAGATTTCGGCGTTTATAGCGTATGGGAGTGAATTTGGAAAAACCCAAATCCCATATAGCACATGGGAGCGAAATTCAGAAATCATAAATCAATCCCATATGTTTTATTCTCGAGATTTCGGCGTTCATAGCATACAAGACTGAAATCCGAAGATCCCAAATCCCATATAGCACACGATAGTGGAATTCGAACTCCGACTCGAAAGTGAGATTCGGTTCCTCAAGAACATGTTATCCGGCGATGGCGATTCAATAGAGCGTCAATAGGAGCTCTTTGCTAAACAAGCTCTCACGTTATGACATTTGAAAATATTACCTACTCGACCGAATGCATTTTCATTTGCTTGCTTCACCGCAGCATTTGCATTAATCTACTGTCAACAATAAATAACATAATCCTCTTTATAAATCCAGACAAGCCCTATCGCTCCTTCATATTTTAAAAACATTCAGTTCTCTTCATATTTAAAAAATAATAATTTCTTTTGATATTTAAAAAATAATAATTTCTTTTGATATTTAAAAAATAATAATTACTTTTGACCAAAAAAAAAATAAATAAAAAAAAATGCGCCGTAGCGGCATTTAAAGCTCTCACGCCACCTTTGTAAAATCTCTCCGATCCCAAAGTAATCGAACCAACGCGAGTACAAAAAAAAAAAAAAATCACGGATAAAAATCTCGATTCTACGTGAAAAATACCCTTTCCCTAAAAGCTCATTATTATGATTATGAGCCAACACACGGCCGGGTTTATGGAGCATATTTGCATAGGAAAAATCTCTGTAAAAAAGGGTCCAATAACGCAAAGCACGGAGTACATTGCGAGGAGCGATGAGTCGCGTCAAAGCAAGCCTTGCCATTAGGGATAATTTTGAGCGAGGGATTACTCGCATGTAGGGTGGGGCGGGGGGGGGGGGGGGGGGGGGGGGGGGGTTAAGTGGTGAATATGGCCCGTTCCGCACGTCACTGATTTACACGCTAATCGAGGTGGTCCATTTTGCCCCCCATCCATAACCCTCGCTCTTCGGCCGCTCGAGGTTCTCGGCTCTGTGCAGTCCATGAATCTGGGTCACGCGAGAGCCGTCTGGGTATCGAGCACGCTGGGCGAGAATCGTGTGCGAGCCGAACGGGGATCGGTAGATAGAGGATAGTCAATAGGCAAGGGATAAAGGGAAATTCCGTTCGTTCACCGGTGCGTTACAGTCGGCGCCGGAGCCGCGGGCGCGCGCGGATCCTCCGGCGGTTCCGACGCGTTCGAAAAAAAAAAAAAATTCCGTGGCTCTCCGAAGACCATATTGCGCACCGATAAATTGGGGAATGAAGAAACGGCGACCGAACTTAAAAAAAAAAAGTTTGATGGCAATTTTTTAATCTCTATGACAGACTTTAAAAAAAATTTTGAATTCGCGTAAAATCTCGAAACGGGCCTCAATCTTCATGAAAATTATATCGAAGGAAGAGACGCGACCACTCTACTAGTGTACAAAATTTCAACCCGCTGACATTAAAATCTCGAAAATTTTTTTTTCACGAAAACATCTTCCTCTATGATGAAGCAAAAATCGAAAATTGGACACGTCAATCAGGCCAAAAGTGACGAAGACTTCGGTTCCATTCAAGATGGAAAAAAGGGTGGTCCATATTCACCCCAACTTCAAGGCAATTTGCAAGGGTACGACTACAACAGTGTTTTTTTTTTTTTTGAGCCACGAGATTAGTTATCTCTTCGGGTAGGTACATCATAAATTTCGCTCGAGCGTGTAAATTGTTAACGAAGTTTTAAATTTGAAACGCGCTTTCCTTCGGTCTCTCGCTGGTTTCGCTCCTCGGTGGACGACGTCGGGCGGTCGGTCGACTCGCGAGGAGGTATAAGAGAGCTCCGTTTTGGAGACTGTAACGGGGCGATCAATTAAAATCTCTTGCATAATCGACCTCCGATGGATTTATTAACAAAGAGTTGTGGACGAAGCTGCTCCGAAACTCAGCAGATTTTTTTTTCTTTTTACATTACAATGTCTATCTTCAATTATTGTTTTCAATTTCAATTTCAATTTCAATTATTGTTTTCAATTTCAATTTCAATTTCAATTGCGATTTCAATTTCAATTTCAATTTCAATTTCAATTTCAATTTCAATTTCAATTTCAATTATTTAAAAAATTACTAGTTATCGCGATGATGAGTCGGATGCGCCGAAAATCCGCCGCCTACTCGTGCTTCCGGGTCGGGGGGGGGGAGGGGTCGAGCTCTCTTTGCGCACAGAATCCGTGCCCGGCAAGCGTTTCCAATTATCGCGATTACGGGACGTGAGCGTGTCGGAGAGCGAGATGGAGAAAGATTACCCAGAGTCGAGTTTCCCGATGCAGCTCTCGCTTCCCGCTATCGCCCCCCGAATCCAGCAGACTTCCAGCGCGATAGATCGCTCTCGCTTTTCCGCCGAGATAATGTTAAACAGACCGCTCGTAGAATCGCCCGCCGGAGAGCAAGAGCGAGACCGGCTAATCTGGACTCTCAGCAACTCGGATGCTGAATCCGCGGCCCTGTCTGCAACACCGGATCGTATATACCGAAGATATTCACTGAGGAAGCCTCTAGAAGAGGCGCCCCCACCCCCCACCCCTCCTCCTCCCCCCCCCCCCCCCGCCGGCAGGGAGATAGAGTTCACCGTTAACCCTCCGACTGGGCTGGCCTCACTTTTCGTCCCACCAAAAAGTGAAAAAGCTCGGGAAAAGTTGTAGGCCGGCGCTCCAGTAACCTCCTCTATCCTTCCTCTCTTCAACTTCGCTCTCCGAAAACTTTTACCGCGCCTCGACCCCCCACCCCCACCTTCCGCCTCCCCCCCCACCACCTTCCGGCTTCCTCGAGCCGCCATCCTCGCAGCATCCGAAAGTAAAACGAATTGAAATTTCTTTCCATTACCTCGCTCGCTCCCCTCTCGCTCCCCTCTCGCCCCCCCCCCTCCTTTTTTTGGTTGGAATAAAAGTGATGAGAAGTTTGGAGAGAAAAAAGAAACATGTTCCGGATAGAGCCGGCGACAAGGCGGAGAGGGGTTTTGTTCAAGCGATACAAATTGAGTAATGCGATTGGCGAGGCGTTCGCGAGCGAAGTCGGGCGTTGTGTATTGTGTATAAGTAGCGTATTAGTATTGGGTTCATATTCGGCAGAGCATTGGCCTAAAATTGGCAGATCAATGGTTCGTAAGTTCATGCATCAGCAGACCAAAGTTTGCCGAATCTTCAATCAAGACTCGGCCGAGCATTGGCCGCAAATTGTCCAGCCAACCAATGGTGAGCCAATACTTGACCGAACATTGGCCTGAAATCAGCAGATCAATGGTTCGTAAGTTCATGCATCAACGGACCCACGATTGGCGAATCGATATTCGACCGAACATTCGCCTAAAATCAGCAGATCAATGGTTCATAAGTTCATGCATCAATGGACCAACGATTGGCGAATCGATATTCGACCAAACATTCGCCTAAAATCAGCAGATCAATGGTTCATAAGTTCATGCATCAACGGACCAACGATTGGCGAATCGATATTCGACCGAACATTGGCCTGAAATCAGCAAATCAATGGTTCGTAAGTTCATGCATCAACGGACCAACGATTGGCGAATCGATATTCGACCAAACATTCGCCTAAAATCAGCAGATCAATGGTTCATAAGTTCATGCATCAACGGACCAACGATTGGCGAATCGATATTCGACCGAACATTGGCCTGAAATCAGCAGATCAATGGTTCGTAAGTTCATGCATCAACGGACCAACGATTGGCGAATCGATATTCGACCGAACATTCGCCTAAAATGAGCAGATCAATGGTTCATAAGTTCATGCATCAACGGACCAACGATTGGCGAATCGATATTCGACCGAACATTCGCCTAATATCGGCAGACCAATGCACGGTGAATTCATGCTCGGCCGAACATTGGCCTCAAATCGACAAACGAATACTTGGCCAATTATTGGCCGAAGGTTGGGGTATTAACAATCTTACGCCAACACTGGCCCGCCGATCGGCCATTTTCAATCGGCAAAACCTCCATGGGTAAAAGAGCCGACGTAAGCTGGGCCCTCTCCTACACTAGGAACCCGATTTTTCTAATTGCCCCCACTACTCGCCACATATCGATCGCGTGGCTGCGTGGAAGGGGAAACGCTGAGTCGGGCCCGACAGTGCCGGCGCTAAACGTGTGGACTCTCACGGGCCATTCTACGTAACCTTGAAAAGTCAAGGGTAAACGATACGGCACTGTTTGCGCTTTCCCCCATGCGCAGACACCGCATTCCGAATAGAAATTTAAGAGCGTTACATCGGGCCCTGATAGGGTCCTGATAAGGCCTAACATGGGCCTGATAAGGCCTTATCAGGACCCTATTAGGACCCAATGTAACGCTCGAAAATGTATACTCGGGATGGGCGGGGCAGAGATGCGGCGCTGGTCCCGTCGCTATTAGAAAAATCGGGGCCCTAGTGCATTGCTACACGCGATAAGACGGCCGCTGCGCGCACGTACCGAAAGTGCTGACGGTATCGCGATTGTAAGACGGTATCGCGAATGCAAAACCGAATGCTGGCGTGAAAAATAATGAATGAGGACTTTTGGGAATTATGGGACTGTTACAACACTGGAAGAAAGATGAGAAAATCTTCATGAAGGGACGCGTGCTCGATCGGCTCCGCGCGGTATGTCAGGCCGATGAGGTTCGAATACCGAAAAATCGGTGGAGAGCGAGGAGGAACTAATTTCCACTGGCGGGCGGGGGGGGGGGGGGGGGGGGGCTCTCATGAGCGGGGGGAAAGTCGGCTCGGAGTGAGAAGCTCGGTTTGGATTGCCGTTGGAAGAGCGTGCGGGATAAGCGTCGGCAAACCCGGTGGGATCCGGAGCGGAAGTGACGATCGGGAGAAGTGAGGATGCCGAGCGTCGGGGACAGGCGATGGTTTCGCCCCCGGGGGCGGCGAAGGGCAGAGGGAGCTGACCGAATGCGTGTGCAGTCCGAGCACACATACCAGTTGTGCTGGAACAGTTAATTTGAGCACTGGAGCTGGGCCCGGTTGCGCGGTGAGCTTCTGTCCGTTCCCGGCAGCGAGGAACACGATTGGAGGATGGTCAGGAGGAGAGCCGAGAGAGGAGTGCGGGAGAGGGGGGGGGGAGCTGGCACGAACGGGGGGCGGCGGTGGAGACCGGAGGCGAAATCACAAGTTGCCAAGAGGCATGTAATGTCGTCGGATCTGCAATTCCATTACCGGGGCAGCCGTATAGGGTGTCCAATGGGCGGGAAAGGGGTTTTGAACGCGTTATGCTCAGCGGCTCTCGAGAATCAGGAGGAGTGACGCTTATCTTCACCGAGGTCACGAATCAACTACCTTTTCTGCCAGGAACCTTCGGCGCGATCCCGGGGTATGCGCCATTCTCATTGCAATAGCGACTTATAGTGGCTCATTCGTTTGCATGGATTTCGTAAAATACCCTGATACAGTGAGTATTTATCAGTATCTACGTGTATCTATAAGTATCTATAAGTATCTATAAGTATCTATAAGTATCTATGAGTATCTATAAGTATCCATAAGTATCTGTGAGTATCTATGAGTATCTATGAGTATCTATGAGTATCTATGAGTATCTATAAGTATCTATAAGTATCTATAAGTATCTGTGAGTATCTGTGAGTATCTATGAGTATCTGTGAGTATCTATGAGTATCTATGAGTATCTATAAGTATCTGTGAGTATCTATGAGTATCTATGAGTATCTATGACTATCTACAAGTATCTCTGAATACCAGTGCTACGAATATCTTTCGGTATCTTCGAGTATCCATGAGTACATGTGCTCCTGAACCTTACGATTACGATTACGTTGTCACCCGCCGAAAAAAGCTTTCCATCACTCGTGTTTGACGGGATCCTCGATTTTCGTATGCGCTTCTATCGGTTGGTCAGCATCCCGTCCTATTTTTACGAAAATTCCTGCCAGCTTAGGCTCTTTGAAGGCACTCATGGTCTTATGTTTGCGCTGAGATTCGAGCTTTTCCGCGCGTTATGCAAACTCCGGTGGAGCCTGGAATATCTCAGCTGTGGAGAGCGGGGGTGGGGGGGGGGCGGGGTAGGGGGTGGAAGGAGAAAACGTTCGGCGAGCGAGACTGTCAGAACGGCACTGGAGTCGGGGCTGCCGGGAGTTACCGAGGGAGAGAGGTACGAAGAGAGAGAGTTAATTCAAGCACCACGGAGGATGTCGGGGGTTGCTCGCCCTCGGGGCAAGTTCCCGCCCTCCCGGGCCAACGGTGTCACGGATGTGTATGCTAATGGAGACCCCAGGGAGATATTCCTGACATCCGACATTCCGAATTGGCCGTTGGGAAGGCCTCTCTCGCACCCTCCAACGAAGCCAACCGACCGCGTATAATTTCCCTGAAACTATCGGACGTCATAAACTATGTGTCAAAGTATTTCCGTAAGCTTCCGACTATACTGATACTCTCGGGAGGGGCTTTGTGATTTTTTAATCGATCAACCACCCAAATCGCCTTTTCCGCCTCATACTGTATTGAAATATTCTCGCCTGAGGCGCAGCCAGATTTACATAATACCATCGGTAAATTGAATGGCCCCATTTACATCAATGCGCGGGTATAACGTGACCCGATTTAAGAGCTCCTCGACACTTCAATGGAGTACAACTGTCAGGAAAAAGAGTCTGTTCGTTGGAGAGTCGTATTCTCATGGAGTTAGACTAAGCTGCCAATCAACCAATTGGCAAAGTTATCTGTCGGAGTTGCTTGATGTCAAAGTTTGGCACAAGCTTGGATTTTGATTAAGGCCCTGAAAGCATGTTATCAGGCCTTATCAGGATAAAATGTCTACGAAGGAACGTGTAGATGGGCTAATTCAATAGCCTATGTACGGGTGATTGCAGATAAGGTAATCCGCCCAGTTTGTGACCCTGTCCCAGTGTGTGACAGGGCCGATCGACATACCGAGGGTGAATTCAAGCTCGGTCAAACGTTGGCAAACCAATGATTGACTAAATATTGGGCTCAAATCGACAAACCAATGATTGGCAATCCAATATTTGACCAAACATTGGCCTCAAATCGACAAACCAATGATTGGCAAACCATACTTGGCCAAACATTGCCCCCAAATCGACAAACCAATACTTGGCCAAAAATTGCCCTCAAATCGACAAACCAATACTTGACCAAACATTGGCCTCAAATCGACAAACCAATGATTGGCAAACCATACTTGACCAAACACTGGCCTCAAATCGACAAACCAATGATTGGCAAACCATACTTGGCCAAACATTGCCCTCAAATCGACAAACCAATGATTGGCAATCCAATATTTGACCAAACATCGGCCTCAAATCGACAAACCAATGATTGGCAAACCAATACTTGATCAAACATTGGCCTCAAACCGACAAACCAATACTTGGCCAAACATTGCCCTCAAATTGACAAACCAATAATTGGCAAACCAATACTTGGACAACCATTGGCCTCAAATCGACAGACCAATGATTGGCAATCCGATATTTGATCAAACATTGGCCTCAAATCCACAAACCAATGATTGGCAAACCAATACTTGGCCAAACATGGCCCTCAAATCGACAAACCAATGATTGGCAATCCAAACATTGGCCGAAGGTTCCGATACTGATACCGTAACTCCAACTCCACCTCGCTGATCGTCGGTTTTCGTTCGATCGGCAAAACCTCCATGGACTTCCCCACACATCCCAAAACTCCGCATAATTTTTATTCCCCCGCCAACTTCCATTCTCAATCTCCGGACCCGAGAGAAAATTATATTCGCCCCTTTTTCGCGACACGGAGTCAACACCCCCCCCCCCCCCCCTCCCCCCTAGAACCAACCAACAGAACCAAAAAAACTTTCGGTGTTCCGTCGAAACGACGTACAAAACGAACGAGATTACAGTCGGCGTTGAAAACAATTTTGCCTCGCGCCGCGAAGAAAACACGTCACGTGCCAGAGGAACTTTAGCCTGAGGGAGGGCAACTTCGGGCGGAACTGGCGAGCTGTAACTTTGGATATCCTCCCGAGTCTCCGCCGGGACGGAGGGCGAAGAGATATTCGTGAACTTCCGCGCGGAGCCGCGAGATGTGTATCGAGTGTTGGTCCAATACCGAAGGGACGGATTGTGCGTCGCTCGTTCTCACGAGGAACGACGGCTATTGCTTGTTCGAGGAAATCGCCGTAATCGGGGAATTCCCGGATGTCCCGGCTTCTTTGTCGCGTCACGCGAGTGCCCGGAATTCCAAGGTGGAATTCAGCCACGAAAGTGTCGTTCGGGCTGAGGGCCACGCACGACGGTGGACCAGTCACTCGGGTCGACCCGAGCTACTTACCATTCGTCGCCGTTTCGCTTTGGACCGGAGAAGACAACGCACGACGACGAGGCAAAGTAATCTTTTGGGCAATCTGGGAGAAAAGGCTTTTGGCGGGCCAACGACGATTGTTTTGCAGCGGTCCGACGTAATGCATACAGAGAAATGGTTCATTGCATTTTAATAAATCAGAGCTGGGAGGTACTTAAAGCCTTATATACGCGAAAAGTTTCGAAATTCTTCATTTTTATTTTTATTTTTGATTTCATTAGTCTGAACGGTTAGGAATATTTTAAGCTTTACAGAATTGAAAAATTCAAAAAATTGTTACAGTTGCAGCATTTGGAGCGTAAAAACTTTAATTTTCTTGGAAGCTGGCAGGTAGCGGCTATACGGAGACGACCCAAATGACTGTCACGAATTAATGCCACGTCGTAAAAAAAAATCTTAAAACATAATCTAAATAGTTAAAAAAAAACTCTCCCGAATCGTCTGTCTGATCCATTTTGCCCCACTCACCCTGACACCAAATGAAATTTTTTTTCTCAATAATTCAAATTTGTTAATTTTCACTACAACCACAGGAGTTCATTTTGCCCCATGTCACTTTCATTTCACCCAAATGACCCAAATTACTGTCACAAATTAAACCCACGTCATAAAAAAAATCTTCAAACATAATCTAAACCAATAAAAAAAAACCTCCCGAATCGTCTGTCTGATCCATTTTGCCCCGTGTCATTTTCATTTCACCCACATGACCCAAATTACAGTCATGTCTTAAAAAAAAATCTTAAAACATAATCTAACCCAATAAAAAAAAACCCCCCCTCTCGAATCATCCGTCTGATCCATTTTGCCCCGCTCACCCCGACACCAACTCAAATTTAATTCGTACCAGGTGTTCCGCTTGTTCCCGTATCCACAGTCAGCCCGACAGATTAGCCCGACAGGAGGATCATGCCCGACGCACGAGTGCTTTTGAAGCCGCGTGTATCAGTCGTGTGCCGAGTGGCGGTGGGGGGGGGGGGGGTGGTTGGCTGGGGGGGGGCGATGGCAAAAGGATCGCGAGTGGGATTATGCGCTGCGAGTCTCTTTATGACGCGAAAGCAGGTCGTTCGGGAGCCGCGAGGAGCGAGGGAGCCGAAGAGGGAAGCGGCAAAAAACGCGGAGGCTCCGTCAGCAGCACGCTTGACTTTATGATGTTTTTTGATGCAACAGCGGGCCGCCCCCTGCTTGCCCCCCGCGGGCCAAGCGAGGAGTTGGGGCTCCGAGGCCCGGAAATGAACTCGAGAGTGCAGCTTCCTTTATCCGCTTTCAGCCGGCTCGCAATGGAATAAACACAGAAGCACTTTCATAGTCTGGCATCACAGAGCGTAGTCCCGTTCCCTTTGGCTCTGCCCAAATCGCACGTAGGCGGAGAGGCTGCCGTAGGGCTGAGTGGGCGAATGCCGGTCCACCCGAGGGAGACCCTTCGGGTCTCGGCTGTTGAGGCGAATTTACGATGAAGAATCTTGAATCGCTGCTGACTCCGGGACGTCGTCTGGCAATTTGGGGATAATGTGATTGGCAAGGAATTCTGAAAAAGTAACCTGGGGAATTGGTGTTAAAAGAAGTAAGAAGTTTGTATGGGTCGTTACGAATATGCTAAGATTTTTTATATAGGACAAATTAAGCTCTCGAAGTGTGGCGTTTTTTGTGTGAAAAACAATCCGTCAATCCGTCAATCTGTCAATCTGTCAATCCGTCAAACCACCAATCCACCAATCCATCAATCTATCAATCCATCAATCTATCAATCCATCAATCTATCAATCCATCAATCTATCAATCCATCAATCTATCAATCCATCAATCTATCAATCCATCAATCTATCAATCCATCAATCTATCAATCCATCAATCTATCAATCCATCAATCTATCAATCCATCAATCCATCAATCCATCAATCCATCAATCCATCAATCCATCAATCTATCAATCCATCAATCTATCAATCCATCAATCTATCAATCTATCAATCCATCAATCTATCAATCCATCAATCTATCAATCCATCAATCTATCAATCCATCAATCTATCAATCCATCAATCTATCAATCCATCAATCTATCAATCCATCAATCTATCAATCCATCAATCTATCAATCCATCAATCTATCAATCCATCAATCTATCAATCCATCAATCTATCAATCCATCAATCTATCAATCCATCAATCCATCAATCCATCAATCCATCAATCTATCAATCCATCAATCTATCAATCCATCAATCTATCAATCCATCAATCTATCAATCCATCAATCTATCAATCCATCAATCTATCAATCCATCAATCTATCAATCCATCAATCTATCAATCCATCAATCTATCAATCCATCAATCTATCAATCCATCAATCTATCAATCCATCAATCTATCAATCCATCAATCTATCAATCCATCAATCTATCAATCCATCAATCTATCAATCCATCAATCCATCAATCCATCAATCCATCAATCCATCAATCCATCAATCCATCAATCCATCAATCCATCAATCCATCAATCTATCAATCCATCAATCTATCAATCCATCAATCTATCAATCCATCAATCTATCAATCCATCAATCTATCAATCCATCAATCTATCAATCCATCAATCTATCAATCCATCAATCTATCAATCCATCAATCCATCAATCTATCAATCCATCAATCCATCAATCTATCAATCCATCAATCTATCAATCCATCAATCTATCAATCCATCAATCTATCAATCCATCAATCTATCAATCCATCAATCTATCAAACCATCAATCTATAAATCTGCAAATACACAAATCCATTGTATATATATACATATTTTGAGAAGTTGTTTCTTAGTTTGTCCCAGGTTTCAAGGATCCAGGGGGTCGCCTAAAAAACCCGAGACGCCAGAAGAGCAAAAGAAGCGAGCGGGAAAGCGAGGAAGACGAATCCGACGAACGTCCGAAATATGAAAAATATCCATATAATATTCATATTATATGAATATGAGAAATCCATTTTTTTTTTCAATTAAAAAAATGTAGTTACAAATAAAAGGTATATTTTATGAAATGAAAAAGTAACATTTGTTTCAACTGCAACATCGCATTAGATACAAATAAATAAACTAATTAGACAATTCATTTGTCCGAAATAAATAGTATTTGTTATAAAGAAGTCTTTTCTCTGGTTGATTGAGTCATTGATAATATTTTTATTTTCAGTGCATCGTTCGGCGCGGTGGTCGAACAGTCGAGAGGCGCGTTGCCGGAGGAGCGAAAAAATCCAGTGGGAAAGCGAGGAAGACGAATCGGACGAAATTCCGAAATATGAAAAATATTCATATAATATGAATATGAGAAATATGGAAAAAACCAATTTTGTTTTCAATTTAAAAAATGTCGTAAGCAATAAAAGGTATATTGTATTAAACGAAAAAATCTAGTTACTATAAATAAATAATGCATTTGTTTCAACTGCAACATCGCATTAGATACAAATAAATAAACTAAACAGACAATTCATTTGTCCGAAATAAATAGTATTTGTTACAAAGAAGTCTTTTCTCTGGTTGATTGAGTCATTGATAATATTTTTATTTTCAGTGCAGCGTCCGGCGCGCTGGTCGAACAGTCGAGAGGCGCCTCGCCAGAGGAACGAAGGAGTCGAGCGGGAAAGCGAGGAAGACGAATCGGACGAAAGTCTTATCACCACGAGAGACGAAGAGTTCGCCGAGCGCCGGGTCGAACGTGGCGCGGTGGAAGAGAAACGGACCGAGTGAGGCGAAAGCATTCCGTCGGAAAAATAAATCCACCACCGACTCTCTCACCGTCGAGATGACTTTGTTATGGTTTCGCCGCAAGAAAATTCGTGTCGGTGGAGCTCGACCGAGCGGATCCGCCGTCTCGGCCGGCCGACTCTCGTTCACGCTCCGACGTTCGCCAAATTCCACGAGGACGTCGCGGGCAAAAAAAAGTGGGTCAAATATTGGGCTGGCTAAAAATTGCCTCGGATAATTCCGGAATTGAAAAGCGAAATTTTCGGCCGTCCGGGCGGAGGTTCGTCGACTCGAGAAGTCCGGCTCGTTGAAAAATTTTTACGACCCCAAAGCCTCTCCGACGACCCAAGGCTCGTTAACGGCTAGTTTGAAAAAAAGGGTAATAAAGAGAAACACGAATCTGTCCGCGTAACGAGAGAAAAAAAATGCAACGCTTCGCCAGGACGTCGAAACGGACTTTGAGTCTTGTCAATTATTTTTACGGCCAACAAATTACCGAGTGCCGATTTTTTTCCGCGATAAGTCGGGTGAGTCGGGGGTGAGCCGGCCGGTGGAGACCAACTGTACACCTGCCCGGTCTACACGAAAACAGATCTACACATAAAGTATGCACCGAACGACTGTACAAGTAGGCAGTTGGGTACCAAAAAAATTCTGCACTGAAAACCGTACGCAGCTGAACTATACAGGGTGATTCAGGAAGTTTTTCACATACTCCGTTGGCTGGTAGTTGGTCGTCATGTGAGCAAAGTTGCAAAGCCCTTTTTGAAAATTCGCACACAGGAAAAAAAAAAATTTGACTGCCACCGTTTATTAAGATTCAGTAAAATATTTATTTGATTTAAATAAATATTTATTTTATTTAAGTAAAATATTTATTAGATTTAAATAAATATTTATTTCATTCAAGTAAAATATTTATTAGATTTAAATAAATATTTATTTCATTCAAGTAAAATATTTATTAGATTTAAATAAATATTTATTTCATTTAAGTAAAATATTTATTAGATTTAAATAAATATTTATTTCATTCAAGTAAAATATTTATTAGATTTAAATAAATATTTATTTAAATCAAATAAATATTTTACTTAATCTTAATAAACGGTGGCCGTCAAATAATTTTTTTTTCTGGGTGCGCAACAACCTGCCAGCAAAGTATGTGAAAAACTTCCTGAATCGCCCTGCATACGACGAAGGGTCTGCCCAAAAGTATGCACCGAATGACTGTACACGAAATCAACTCCACACCAAACAACTGTGCACTGAAAATTTTACACTGGCCAACCGCAAAAACTGGACACCGAGCAACTGTACACGAGGGAAAAAAAAAAAATACGACACGACGAAAGTTCGACACCAAAAACTTTCATTCGCTCGAACTCAACACGGCAAATCTTCACACACCTTGAGTGGATGATTGCAAAACCGTACACAAGTAAAACTGCATACGACGAGACTCTAAACAAGACAAACGAGAAACCCCAAAACTCCGCACAAGTAGAGTTTTGCCAAGTTAATTTTTACGAAATTTGTCATTCCGATTTTACGAAATTATTTTTTACCGTGCGCTCGCGAACGAGCTGCGCGACGCGCGGAGCTTCCTCGGCGATCCTCTTCCGCCGCGTGACCCGCGGAGATCCCCGCTTTGCGCGAACCTTCAGTTTCGACCGGGGAAAGTCGAGAGGGTGGCGAGTAGAAAAATATAAAAAAAAGGTAAAAGTAAAAGAGAAGCGAGGGCAGAGAGCAAGGATCGAGCGAATCTCTGGAGCACTCTGGCCCTCTCGCCATTCCCCAAATCCAACGTCACGGACGCTCCGGGCGAGGGGGGGGGGGGGGGGGGTAGAGAGCTTCTTTATCTCCATACCCGCCCTTTGTGGCTGGTCGTCTGTGGCTTCCCTTTTCCCCTCCCCCCTCCCGGTAAACCGCAACGAATGTCTCCACCGAATATCTCCTTCTTTATTACCGACCCGCTCTTCGTCTCGCGAATTTCCACTTATACTTCGGGCATTAATCTATTCCTGGCTCGGGTAGATGGGAGTGGACTCGGATTTTATTTACGCCGAGCGCTGCTCCGGAGAGGTTTTTATTTCTTATTTTTTTTTATTTTTTTTTTTAATCAAGGCAATGCGAAGGTTTTTGTAATTTTTTTCAGAATTTTTTGGATCGCATTGTTTTTAGATATCAAAAAATTGATTTAAAAAGAAAAACCTTTATCTTAAAAACTATTAGGCAGACAAAAAAACATTTGAGACATAAGAGTCGAAGAATACACTCCAGAATTCCAGAATACACTCTCAAGTTTGTAAAGTGATCTCATATTTTTGTTTGGATGGGTGAGACGCTCGTTTGATAGCTGTGCTCCGTTTAAGATCGATTTTTCATTTAAAAATCCCTTTTTTCAATGAAAAATCCCCAGTCCTTTTTTTAATTTGATTTTTTAACTTCTACTATTATTGTGGATAGTGTCATAATTTTTATAAAATTCAATGGAATATGATCAATATCTCTCTTTTTATGAAAAATCGATCTTAAACGGAGCATAGCTATCAAACGGACGTCTCACCCACCCAAACAAACATATGAGATCACTTTACACATACAAGAGTATATTCTTGCATTTTTTTAAGAAAAATCAAACATGACGTATTGGCCGAAAAAAAATATCTTCGTCTATTTGTCATAGAAATAGACGTTTATTGCATTCAAAAAAATCTACAAAATTTTGTTTTCAAAAGTTCATTTGAAACTACAACTTTTATATCCTAAACGTTTTTTTGTACGACTAATAGTTTTTAAGATACATTTTTTTTTAAGTAAAATTTTTCGATATAAAAAAAAAAACAATCCAAAAATTCGGACAAAAAAATTACAAAAACCCCTTCTAAATAATAATGAATTGTGGTGAAGTTACAACTTTTTTGGAGAGGGTCCAGTTTTTGACCTATACACAAAAACGATAATTTATTTGTCCGAAATACAAAAAGAATCATTTATTTGTCCGAAATACAAAAAAGATCATTTATTTGTCCGAAATACAAAAAAGATCATTTATTTGTTCGAAATACATAAAAGATCATTTATTTGTCCGAAATACAAAAAAGATCATTTATTTGTCCGAAATACAAAAAAGATAATTTATTTGTCCGAAACAAATTTTATTTGTTGTAAAGAAATATTTTCTCTGGGCGCGGGCGGCGATGAAGGTCGGGAGAGAACCTACGTATATAGAGAGGCTGAGGCCACGGTGTTCTCGAGAAGTGGAAATGGACCGTACCGGGTCAGACGCCCGGAGCCGAGCCGACGGACGGACGGACGGACGGAACATGTGTGTGTGCGCGTAAGCGAGCTATCGTCGGAGCTCATGCGCGATCGATTTTTCCCTTTCCATACTGATTTATTAGAGCCAAAAAACTGCGACACAGAAGAGGCATGACACACACACACGCACACACACTGCGGTGTCTCGCACTCCGAACGGGAGAGGATGCAAAATAATCATCCCTTGGCGCCGTTATCGCCGCGACAGAAAATGCCGTGACACGCGAATGGAAAATTCGCCTCTCGAGCGGAGACTTCTGAGAAGGGAGGCTTCGCGGAAAATCGCTCGTGGAATGGAAATGTTGAGGGATGTGTTTATTCGCTCAGGAACCGGCGTGAAAGCGTGGCTGGGGTAAAATGGACTATGTCTTTTTTTTTAAGTTGTGAAAGGTATTGGAGGTTTTTTTTAGATGAACTGTTTTTATGAAATTTTAGACACATAGACATTAGTAACATTTTTACTCCTTATGGGAATTTTTGTTAATTTCAGGCAAAATATTTGTAATTTTTATAAGTGGTATTTTTATTTTTAATAATTCTTGATGTTCAATTAATGTAAATAATGTAAGCAAATTGAATAATGGACCATAATGGTCATTATAAAAAACGCGATAAACAATGCGAATAGATTCATAACATAATTTATTGTACACGTTTAAGCTTTGATAAAAGGGAACAACTTGCAACCGAGCGTAAGTTCTTTGGCTTTGTAATAATAAAAATGCTTCATTCAATATTCTCAGTTTAATTGCAATCGGAATTTCATCATTCGAATATCCAATTTCTAAAAATCATTCTAAGTATTCGATTCTTTTTTTCTTTCAATTATTCCCAAATATTCGAATTATTCGAATTTTTTAAAATTATTCATATTTTTGAATATTCATATAATTAAATTCAAACGCTTATCGCACACCCCTGCTTTTCAGGCCTTCCCACCGTCCGTCAAAACTCGTCAAAATTTTGGGTCGCCCATTGTAATGCGTCGATGGGTGTAAACAATTTTTTAACGCTGGCCTGCGTCGATACGCGTGCTGCGGGTTCCCCGGGCGTTTTCCGATCACCCCCGTATGCCCGCGTATCGGCAAAGGCACAACATCGGCCGTCAGTTCGCCATCGCGAACGTACGCGGAATATATATAGACGATGCAAAAAAAATTATCCCGTATGACGAGCCTCCAACGAGGGCTCCCTTTGAAGTGGCAATATGTGGCTCAAAACGATTTCCGGAAATCTGATAGATTTTCGTTGATATTCAACATTCCGCCTCGTATTAAAAAGCGGCGATGTCGATTTTTTTTTTTTGTATTTTAATCTCCCCCTCTCGAACATTCCGCGAGCATCGATACTCGCCAATATCCGGCTATAAAATGTACCGTATCAGCTCGATAATTGATCACCGATAATGCACTTCGAGCTTCCGCTTGCCCATTATCAATGATCCGATATTTCAGAGTGCACCAGGATTGAAAAATTTTTGTTTAAAAGTTTTCTGTAACGTCAAACCTTCAATCTTCATTATTAAAAAAAGCATGACTATATCACCCTTGCTCACCATACACTGTAAAAATTAATTGTAAATTTAATGTAATAAAAAAAATTTAGTAAAATTTGATAATTTAACTAAATAATAATAATTAAATCTTCATTATTAAAAAAAAGCATGGCCATATCACCCTTACTACGCTACACTGTAAAAATTAACTGTAAATTTAATGTACTGGAACTTGAAATTTGCTTACATTACTTACATTAATTGAACATTTATGTACTTATTAATGAAAATTAAAAATTATTAAAAATAAAAATACCAGGGGCTGAAGGACTTAGGTCGATGGCCTATTGGCAATAGCAATAGCATTATCAAATGTAAATAATCTTTGAAATGTGTGTACTAAAAATGTACTAAAAATACCAGATATAAAAATTACAAATCTTTTGCCTGAAGTTAACAAAAAATTCCATAAAGAATAAAAATGTTGCTGTAAAAATGGCAACGCACATGTGTTTGAAATTTCATAAAAATAGTTTATTTAAAGACAAAAAAAACCTCCAATAATCTCCCCCTCGCGAACATTCCCCGAGTATCGATACTCGCCAATATCCGGCTATAAAATGTACCGTATCAGCTCGATAATTGATTACCGATAATGCACTTCGAGCTTCCGCTTGTCCATTATCAATGATCCGATATTTCAGAGTGCGTCAGTATTGAAAAAAACAAAAATTATAAAAATATATAGGGTTAATCGGGGATATAGGGGAGAGCGGGCCAAAATGGGCCAGTGGGGCAAAATGGGACAGTGAGGGCAAAACTCAATTTTCCAATAATTTTTCGATGCCCCATTTTGTCCCAATGATACATCCAGATTTTCAGCCCCGTTTTGCCCCACCGACCACCATCGGACCATCCAAAAGTTATTGGAAAATTGCGTTTTGTCTGATTATCCCGTTTTGCCCCCCTGTGCCATTTTTTGGCCATATCACCCTAGGGTGATATGGCCACCCTAGAGTGGTCCTTAAATTGCCAAATTTTGAATTTTCTTGGTGCCACCCCGTATGATCGTGAGGTATAAAATAAAAATGAAATCAATGCATTTAAAAATTTTAAAAATTAAGATAAAATAAAAAATTCGAGATTTCCTTGGAGTCACCCCGCACTTCCAAAGTATAACGAATGAGAAAAAAACTCTGTGAAATCGAAGCATTTTTAGAGGTCACTAATAACAAAACAAAGTTTTCGACCCGATCGGAAATATTTATTCGTAGAGCTGCAATTTAAATCACCCATCGAAAATATCGAAAGTTCTGTGTGAACTAATTCAGTTCGATGTTTCTAGAGCTAAACATTTTTTTAACGTTAAACCTCCAATTGATATTGTTTCAAAAATCATGCCCATGTCACCGCGACTTGCCCTACGTATTTTTAAAAAATGATAACAGTAACACTGTAGACGAAATGCAGGAAATGTGAGGCGGATAGAAAAAAATCCATAGAAACGACACGAAAAAAAATAGTACGTTAACGATACTGGACAGGCCATTCAGCACAGGGTGATTGTTCGATATGAGCGAACACTTTGTGTATTAAAAAAAAATGTCCCGGCTGCGCGAACAAAACGGGTGACCAGCGTTTGACACTCGGACGGACTGCAAAAAAAGCGACATTGCATTCTGCGTCAGCTTCGACCCGGCAGCGACGGAGATGACGTTAAAGCGGAAAAAATGAATTAAAAAACCTGTTGTAAAAAGCTTCGAGAAAATTGTATGTCATCCGGGTCTCCCGAGTGCGAAACGGCAAAAAGGATGGCACATTTCAGTCCGGAGAAAGGTTCGGCGTCTCCGTAGGGCGTGAAAGAGGGTCGAGAGTTGAAGGAAGAGGGTCGTCGTTATCCAGGCCAGAACCATTATACATCCTTGGATCTTGTGTTCCGCCAGCCGTCCGTTCGTCGGTCGAGTCTCGACCTAACCAACGTAGGGTGATCGGATGTGGCCAATAGTTGGGCGAAGCTGGACACCGGTGTTGTCAACATTGGCATGCGAACTTGACCGGAAAGCCTTAAATTATAAATACTTGCCAATAGTGGCAGCCAATAGTGGCAGCCAATAGTGGCAGCCAATAGTGGCAGCCAATAGTGGCGGCCAATAGTGGCGGCCAATAGTGGCAGCCAATAGTGGCAGTCAATAGTGGCAGCCAATAGTGGCAGTCAATAGTGGCAGCCAATAGTGGCAGCCAATAGTGGCGCAAGGTCGATCAAGAGGATCGGCCGATAATTGGTTCTTAAGTCCAATTACCTTCTGTCACTTGGTATTCATTTCGCAAAAGTTGACGAATCGATATTCGGCTGAACATTGGCATAAAATCGGCAATTCGTTTGTTGGTGAGTTTCTGTTCTCGCCAAACGTTGGCGTCAAATCGACAAATCAACAATTCGCGAGGTAATACTCAGCTCAGCATTGGCCGCAAATTGTCAAACCAACCATTGGCGACCGCAAATTGTTAAACCAACCAATGGCGAGCAAATACTCGGCCGAACATTAAAATCGACAAACCAACATTTGGCGAGTCAAACGCGACCGAGCATTGGCGGGTCCGTGCTTGGCCGAACATTGGCCGAACGTTGGAAATTCGACAATCGCCACTTCAACACTGGCCCGACCATCGGCAAAACCTACCCGCGTACCCTCCCGACCGCGTAAATTTATCTCGAAAACCAGACACACGATTCGCGCCTCGAAAAAATGTTTCATCGTGAAAATTAATGGCAACAATTTTTATTTTATAACTCAATGACGCTGCGTCGAAGCGATATTGACCCTTTTTTTGTATCCGCCCATCAGATCGAGGAATTTTCAATTTCGATCCGAATTCGACTAACGCGTGCCGAAAGCTCGGATACCGCGGCGCGCGTGCCGCTCGTTGTTTTATCCGCTCGCAGCATCCGCACTGGTCCATGAGTGGAAATGGAACGTATTTTTTTTCTGGATTTTCCTATCGTGTAGAATAATTCGCGAAGTGTAAAAAAAAAAAACCGTTCTCGGAACAATGCTCGATTAAACGAGGCATATTTTGACGGGATTAAAAAAATGAATACCGGAGAGATCGACCGTCGTATCGATCCAGTGACCGGAAGCTGCGACAGGGCCGGCTATTCATTTATATCGACGACTTCGTCGAGCCATGCGAGGGTTTCGAGAGTCCGTGTTTGTCGTACGTAACTTATTTATCGAATTTCCTCTCGCCCGGGCTCGCCCTAACGAGCAAAGGTCGCCGATCAAAGTTCCCGAATACGAGTACTCACGCATTAAACGCGCGGCTGTTTGCACGCCGGGGAAAAAATAGCGCACGGTCACGGTGCGACGATCTGGGTGGCGAACCGTTTGCTTATTTATCGGTCCGAAAATACAAGTGGTCAACATCTCGGACGGACCGAGCGGGAACGGACGAGGAGCAGCACCGGAGCGCTGTTTATTTATTTATCAAGCTCGTGACGCGCCCGAGGGAGCCTACAGTAGAAACTCTGTAGTGTCAACTTTTTGTTGAATTTTTGTTGAATTTTTGTTGAATTTTTGTTGAATTTTTGTTGAATTTTTGTTGAATTTTTATTGAATTTTTATTGAATTTTTATTGAATTTTTATTGAATTCATATTGAATTCGTATTGAATCCTTACTGAATCCTTACTGAATCCTTACCGAATCCTTATTGAATCCTTATTGAATCCTTATTGAATCCTTATCGAATCCTTATCGAATCCTTATCGAATCCTTATCGAATCCTTATCGAATCCTTATCGAATCCTTATCGAATCCTTATCGAATCCTTATCGAATCCTTATCGAATCCTTATCGAATCCTTATCGAATCCTTATCGAATCCTTATCGAATCCTTATCGAATCCTTATCGAATCCTTATCGAATCCTTATCGAATCCTTATCGAATCCTTATCGAATCCTTATCGAATCCTTATCGAATCCTTATCGAATCCTTATCGAATCCTTATCGAATCCTTATCGAATCCTTATCGAATCCTTATCGAATCCTTATCGAATCCTTATCGAATCCTTATCGAATCCATATCGAATCCTTATCGAATCCTTATCGAATCCTTATTTATTTAATCACCACACTGTCCGAATACCGAGCCGTCCGAGAGTTTATGTCTCCGTTGGATTACGTCGACCGGTGCGACTCATAAGGGCGTTTCTCCCATGTAAAATGTCGCACTAAACGCCCTTCCGTTTCCCAGCGTTCGACATAAATTTCCCGACTGCGCGGAGGGGATTGATCGGGGTGTCGCGCGGAGAGCTGTCGAGTCTCCGGCTGTTAACTTACGAAGAGTTTGTTCAGCTCCGAAAGGCAGTATCGAGCACAAACATCACTCCTCGAAACGGATCGAACGATGATGGGATTTCGTCGCGGTCGACCTTCGCTATTTGCGGGAGCGTCTCTTTCACGACTGTCCCCACGGATCAACACCCACGTTTGTTTTTTCAACGGTCTTCATCAACCTTCCCGGATTCCGTGTCGTTTATTGCGGTCCTTTCGTCGTCCGTTTATACGGGGACAACGCCCATGGGTCTTGTTGACCCGAGCCGCTTCCAGACAACCTTGCTTTTTTTTTAAACAATTTGTTTCGATCTATGCAGTAAAATCCCGAGGGCTGTATGAACGGATGGTGAACGAAACGTGCTGTACTGCGAGCACTGGTTAGTATTCGGTTGAGTAATGGTTGAGTACAAAAATTCTTGAGCACCGGTTAGCACTTGAGTAATGAAGTTCTTGAACACCGGTTAGTATTTAGGTACTAAAGTTCTTAATCATTGGGTGGTACTTGAGTACTTGAGTACTTCAGTAATGGGTATTATTTGAGTACCGAAGTTCTTAATCCCTGGGTGGTACTTGAGTACCGAAGTACTTGAGCAGTGGTAATATTTGAGTACTGAAATTCTTAAGCAGTGGGTAGTACTTGAGTACTTAATTTCTTAATCACTGGGTAGTACTGGAATACTAAACTATTTGAGCAATAGGTATTGTTTGAGTACTACCGAAGTTCCTAACCACTATCATGTACACTGGGTTGTACACGAGTATGGAGTACTTGAGCAATGAGTATTATTTGAGTACTGAAGTTCTTAAGCAGTGGATAGTATTTGAGTACTAAATCTCAAGTACGGAAGTACTTGAGACCCGAAGTGTTCTGAACTAGGTGGTTTAAGTATCGTAGTACTATCGTAATACTAGATTAATAATGAATCTTCGAACCGTAAGTACTCGTATTTGCCCAGCCCCGTAAACGACCCCAAAACCGTTGGAAACGATCGAACGCGTCCAACGGGCACGTTTATCCAATTCGGACGTTTCGATTTCTCTGTATTCAAAAAAAAAAAAAAAAAAAAAATCATACGACGACGAGACGAGGAACACGTTCGCCGGAAAAATGTCCGTCGGTCCCAGCGACACATCTCATTTTCCAAGTGCTATCCGCGCGGTGCTATAACTCCAGTATTTTGCGAATTGGCGATGCCACTCCTCACAATTGAATGTTCTCGCGTGACCGTACAATAAACGCTGAAAAATAGAACGTACGATACAATAATAATAAATACGAGGGAAGAGGAGCGGAGGGCGGCGGGGGAGAGGAAGCGGAATGGCGCGGAATAACATGGCACTGGCTCGTAAATCATCCCCTAAGAGAACTTTTCTACTTACGCTCGCGGCTACGCTCCACTCGGCGATGTACAACCGACACGGGAATTGCCCGGTTATTACGGGAACAACAATTGCACCGTGTACGCCGCGAGAGTTAACGCGGCTCCGACCTCACCTACAGCGACCCACCGAAAGCCCTAATTCTGAAGAGCACGACCGAAACACCGCGGGCTGCGCGGAGACAACGGGGTGCGACAAAAGTTTGCGAGAGTTTTCGGAACGTCGAGTCATCGAGGGGGTTTCTGTCCTGGTGGAGATCTTCGAGCGTTACATCGGGTCCTGACCGGGCCCCGATCAGGCCTTGTCCAGAGCTGATCTTCTGATGAAGACTTCTAACAGGGTTCCGCAAGTTCCGCATAAATGTCAATCGATTGAGGATGACATGAAAATTTTAGATCTTGGACTCTACTCGGGTTCAACGATGGGGACATACTAGATAGATTGGGGTGTTTCTCAAAAAGGACATTTTTTTTCTTTTTGTAACAATTACATTTTCAAATGTAATTGTCAACGACCGCCTTTCGAAAGATGTTTTTTCGATCGTAATATATACTTCTACGGGATGGGAGATTAACTTTTTGTGTTTTTTTGTAGTGGACCCAAAATACATATTCTTTAATTTTTTTTTTATTTGTATATAGGAAACTGTACACTGTAAAAAAAGAACGGTGTTAAATTCAACACTAATTGTAATATAATAATAATAATAATTTTTTTTTAATCAACAATTGATAATCAATTAAATTATAATTATCAGTGTTTTTAAGTGTGCGTTTTTCCTTAAGTACGATTTAGTTGAAATTTAGGTCGCTGATTTCAAAAATGAGTTTCAACATTTTTAAATGCAAAATCCTAAATGGGGGACTAGGACGAAAAATGCGGTTCTCGACAAAAAATTGGGTTTTGGGGTTAAGACACTGCCTATTTGACACCATTAAATGCATATTTAAAACTTAAAGTTGAGGTTAAATGCACTTCTTAGAGCTGTTATCAGTTAACACAGAACTGCGTTGATGTCTAAGAAAATAACACCATTAAGGCACATCATAGTTCATAACACAATTCGGTGTGAGGATTTATTAGAGTACATCACGTTACCGGTTTACTATATGTTCGGTGTATTTTTCACTGCAAAATAGAGTCAATTTTAACACCGATTGTTTTTACCCCTCAAACCATCGCAATTTACACCGCAGATTTCTTAAAGTGTATTTATTAATTTACTATCTTTCCAGATTTCCTCAATTGATCTACAAATACCCAAAGATGTCCGTGTAACATTTCGTGAAAATTCTCCGTAAATTCGACGTAAGATTGGTTTGTTCTGAGCGGTTCACTCGCGAATCCGTTCGACGTACCTTTCGTGCCGTTGGCAAGCAAACCCGCCATCCCACCCGTCATCGATGTGGACTTTGCATTTGACGCATAATTTTTTTTTAACTCGCACGTACCTTTCGCCATTGGACTGGTTCCGATGTCGACGATCAGCGCCAGTTGCGCTGGTTTCTCGATTACCGAGGCTTAATTGCGTTTTCCGCAATGCTCTGAGCTTCAAACGACGCCTGCCTCCACCCCACGGCTGGATTGGGTCGACGGGAGTTTCGGTAGGGCCAAAGGTCCGACCCGATTTGACCGAGATCGGCGCCGCCGCGGGCGATATGTAATCCGGTAATAGAGCCTTGACCCAGTGGATCAGCGTTTCACTGTTCCACTGGCTGTCGGTCTGTTTTCCTTGCGCGCGACCGCGCCCATTGTTTGCATTCAGCATCGCAAGGATCATTGTTCGTTGCACTTAGCGTCCGGCAGTGATCATCCGACTTGGTGCACCAAGCGATCTTACGCGCGATCTCGTTTCAAAGCTCGTCCGGTGCTCGTCGACCGATGTCAAAGCATCCGAGGGCAACGTCGCCGCGAAACCAACCCCAGAGGGGAAGGCCACGAGCACCGAAAAACTGATCAATCACTGGCCAACCACTAAGCAACCGAAAAAAGTGAACCGTTCCGTCCCATGCAGGGTGAACAGATGAGGCGATCGGGCCATCCTCGAAGTCCACGGTGCCACCATTGGCGTGCGAGCTTGAGAATTAAAGCGAATTAAAAAACGTGTCACTTCGCATGCTCTTATATTGGCGCGGGGGGACACTTTCACTTGTGAGAAATAACTTGGGTTGACGCTATCTGGCGGCGAAAGCCGCTGGGTGATGGCCCAATGTTGGCTTCACATCGACAAACCAATGATTGGCGAAACCAATACTTGGCCAAACATTCGCCACAGATCGACAAACCAATGTTTGGCAAAACAATTATTGGCAAAACAATACTTGGTCAACCTTTGGCCTCAAATCGATAAACCAATCATCGGCAAACCAGTACTTGGCCAAACATCGACCGAAGGTTGGGGTATTAATATCGTTATGCCTGCACTGGCCCGCTGATCGGCCATTTTCGTTCAATCGGCAAAACCTCCATGGGGTTGCGTTCCGTCGCGTTCCGTTGCATTCCGTCGCGTTTCGTCGCGTTCCGTCGCGTTAACGCTTGGTTTTCAGATCTGCGATCCCTCCGCCCAGTGACAGGAAGCAACCGACACTCGCACCCAAAGTCCTTAATTCCAACCGAAAAGGAACCTTCAAACGGACCCTAACCGGAAACCAATCAGATACCAACCGGTAACCAACCGGAAACCAATCAGATACCAACTGGTAACCAACCGTCAACCAACTGGTAACCAACCGTCAACCAACTGGTAACCAACCGGCAACCAACCGGAAACCAACTGAAACGAACAGTAAATCGCGCCGTTGCCCGGATTTTCCGGAGTAGAGAAGAAGTAGTTGTTTGCAAGTTCCAGACAAACGTCATCGCGCAGTCGATTAACACGCAATCCCCTCGGTGGATCAGCAAAAGCTGGAGTGCAGCAAGAAACTCTCCGACAATTTTACTCGGGGTACCTTGAGAAACAACAGTTGAAGAGAAAACCTCGTCGACCTGTGAGCTTTTGCTCTCCGGAGGTGAACACTTGGCGGAAATCTACTCACCCTCCGGATCCCGAGCCAGCGAGGAAGCCGAGGAGAGCCAGCAGCAGCAGGAGCACAGCAGCAGCGGCGACACGGCCAAAGCTCTTTCTCGTTACACGGGATTCTGGAAGGGTGTAACAAGTGGCGGAAATATGTAGGTAACTACGGAGAAGATTATTTTCACGTGTTACCTTACGACTTGGCATAGATCCGCTCCGGCACTGCCAGGCCAACTCGTTAAGAGAAAGTAACTACTCGCTGAACCGGTACTATTGAATTCCCCGCCCGACAATGCAATACGTCTTCATCCCTTCTGCCCCGGTACAGTTGCAATTTCAAGTTTCAGGGAACCGTATTCTCTTATCCGTTGGCTTTGTCCCATTGTTGCGGATGCCGACGATTCCTCATTAACAGCATCGGTCAATATATCCGGAGGGAAAATAAAACGCTTCCTCCTCGTCCGTCTCCCGGTGTTTTCATTGGCGTGTGTAGAGCCAGCAATGGTATCTTTTTCCCTCCGCGCTCCTCTTTCGCCCCGCTTAGCTCGCAATCTCTTTTCTATATCGGTGTAAGAATTAGGTCGTCGGAAAGGAGAGAGGCAAGAGAGTCGCTTCCCGGGGCTCGATGGAGGGTTAGCAGTATTAGTAGTGGCCGGAGGAGCACCGCCAGGGTGTGTAGGGGCAGGCACGGGAGGACCGATATCGCGGCACGAACTCCAATACCCATACCCGACGAGCTTCCCCGTCCCCGGATGGGCCAGGGGTTCCGAGTGCTACGTCAGCGAAGCGTGACGGCGGTAAGAACCACATTGCATCGACGATTCCTCGGCTTCCTAGGCTCGAACCTCCGAACCACGGCGGAGGTTCAAGGGGATCGTTGAGTGGGGTGAGGCG